>CM061142.1:622062062-623358341 GCA_030789695.1 Scilla litardierei
ATCTCATAAAAAATAGCATAAAATATGAGCATGAGGTGAGAAATGAAATAGTGAGAAATATAGCTTGAAGATCACTAACTAATATGAATGAATGTTATGTCACTTGTGAAAATATCATACATGAAAGATTTAGCTATAGACATGAAAGATCTCTTGAATAAAATTATAGCTAAACATCAGTCATGAAGTAATTAAAATGACAAGTAACATACATTGATCACCCCAAATCATATCAATACGTCTCATAAACATAATCATACAAACTATAAGAAAAGTATGAGATGTGTGGTGATACAATGAACAAATATGCATAAAGATCCTAAATCATTAATCTTATTCATGGCATGAAAAAGATATGAACATCAATAAGCAACTAACCAATTCATTATATAAATGTTATAGCTACCATGGTACATGAGTCGTAATAAGACATATATGACATACATGAACAAGGTAGTCACATAAACAAACAATCTTCATGAGGGTGTGACAAGAATGAGCTAATGAAGAAGTATGCTATATTACATAAATTGAATATACTAATATACCAATTGTAAACATGGTAGTCAAAACCAATATATTAAAATACCAATTGTACAAAACACATACTTACAACCATTAAGCTCTCCCTATATGTGTGCATCTCCAATGCACCATCCTTTCCTTTGAATTGATCCATCATTTGTAAACCAAGGAGTGTGTAGAGTAGGCATCTTGCACAACAATCTGACCATTAAATAATTGGTGGTATCCAAAAACTTTTTGGATCCAATAGTTTAAGGAACAAAATCAAGTAGTCCAATAACCAATCATTTACCAATTGTAAATAACACTCATCAATAGAAATGCATGACATGCATTAATATGAGTTATTATAATCACGAAAATCATACATATAAGGAATTAACAATTCTCAATCATTAGAAATTAGATACATCTATACAAATAATTCCTATGCATATGATTTAATCACAATACAATATACAAGCAATCATCATTAGGAATACACACATCTAATACAATAGTGTGTGCAAGAAAGATTCCTCGTTCAATATGCATATGTGCACGAAATAAACATTCACGGTACAACACATATTGGAGGAACGCATGTAAAGTGATACCACAACGAGTGTGCATGAAAAAGCATACAATATTAATTTTCATAACCAAATTTCTCTTTCCTTTGGCATATCAACAAGATAGAAAATCACCAAGGGTTAGAGAAATCAACTAAGCTATATGCACAACATAATATGAGAGAAATGTAATGGCATATAATGATGTTGGGGGTAGTGAACGAACTCAACTAATCTGATACCAAATGCAATGTCCTGATAGCAATCAATCATGTCATACTCCCACAAAATTATACAAACTATGCAAACTTGGGAGTAGAGGACGAACTCACATATAAATATGGGTACAAAAAGTAATCATACAAGCATGGCACCCAAGCAATGAAGTGCAATAAGACTGAGTTAGCAAGGTGGAAATCAAATAAAGAATGAGTATGATTTTTATATAAGGTCGCATGAGAATATTTCATTCCTAATATACGATTCTATATGTGTGTTCATACCATGCCTAGAAACAATCTTAGGAATCCAAAAGATAGTGATTTGGGATTCTTAAGAGGTTGTAGAGGCATGAGTAGGAAGTTGTGATGCATGCTTGTGAAGTGGAACATAAATATAAGCGTGTCCCGTGTGTGAAACATGCGAATGAGCATTAGTTCTAACATGAAAATTTTTAAGCCACATGGTATAAATAATCCTCGAATAAACATATGAGTAAGGATTATGAATACGCAATGCACATTAGTCAAGAATTTGACACACGTGAAATACATAGACATGAATGACATACAAGACACACAATATGCAAACATAGGATATGCATGAGATAGTCTCAAACACAAAGTGACATCTACATGCATTTAACATACATGGATACCAAATGTAAGAATATACTTACAACATTAAGCTCCCCCTACTTTGGTGCAACACTTAAGAACCATCAACTCCATTTGAATGAAAATCTTTGCAAATCAAAGAGTTGGTAGGGTTGGTATCCCAATGTGGATTGTACCTAGAAAACATCATTTTGGTATCCAAAAACCTTTTTGGATCCTATGGGTTAGGCAACAAATTTAACAAACTAAATTCAAAATATTGTAACTCATATCCTAATGTAATCATACACAATATTTAAGAAACATGCAATCATGTTACAAGATAAATATTTAACCAAATACATGCACATACCAATTGTACCAAAAATAGGTGTATATATATATGATAATCCAAACGCATGACATGTATTACTTGCAACATGAATATGAGCCAACGCATCTGTTGCAAGAAGAAATATTAAATATTTTAGACATGAAAATCACAAACACAATGATTTACTAATAAACATGCAATAGAAATCAAATTCAATATGAATTTAAGTTTCTAACAAACATGAGCATCTAAGACCAAAATGTAAACAAAAGAATAAATCAATTCTTAACACAAAAGCAATGGTACCCATAAAATAACTATAAGCATATGGTACCAAGCAAAGAAGGGTCAACTGAAACTAACCCTTCGGAAACCAAGTCCAAGAGGACCGTGATTTCCTAACATAATCATCATTCATAATAATATCATTAATATAAGATTGCACATACACATCCTTAGCATGATTACTAGTGTTCTTAGGACCCCAAATAGTGTACGATTTGGGAATCCTCTTCCTAGTGGTTGCATGCACAAAAGGTTGATTTCTACGTGGTGCATGTGGCCTAGGAACATGAGATCTAGCAAGAGCATGAGGAACAATGTGTTGTGCTAAAGCATGATAATGGGCATATGATCCATGGTGTGGTGTTGCATACATACGTGGATGAATATGAGCTGTGTATACATGAGGATGATCATGAGAATAAGCATGCACATGTGGATATGATGTGTGATCATGAGCATGTGAAGGTGCATGAGCATGAATACGTGCATGAGAGTGTCTCAAATGAGTGTTTGCATGTGCTCGTGGGTGTGGAACATAAAAACCATCATTCGTGTGAACATGTGGAGTAGGAGGTGTGTTCCTACGTGGCATAGTATTGGTGTACATGAATGCATGACCCTTCTTTGGAGGTCCATCCAAAGTGGATTTCTTTCCAAAAGAGGGATGAATAGGAGTGGTGGTTTCCTTAGTAGTAGAACTACCCAAGTTGTTATTGACACCACTCGTGGATGCACCGGAGGATGGCCTCACAAAATCTATAGTTACTTCACTATAGGAGGTGCGTGCATTGGATGCACTTGCCTTAGAATAACCAAGGCCAACACGATGGTTTGCCGGTAGTAGATTCTTTAGCAAATCATCCAAATTGTCCTTTCCCTTGTTGAATCTCTCAACAATGGAGGACATAAGCTCATATTTCTTCGAAAATTGAAGAAATAGTGGCATCCAAGGTGGATGCACGTGTGGTGAGCTCGTGCACTTGGGATTTTAGATCCTGATCACTCCTTATTTTACACTTTTTTCCCGCATGTTTGCATGCCATTTAGATCGCTCAAATCATGTTTTTTCACGATATATCGACGATATTGCGATGCTTTTCATGATTTGTTGTTTTTGTCGCATTTCAGGTGATTTGGAGCGATTTGAAGTGATCTCGAGATGCGCCTACTCCAGAGTGTCACCGATGACCTCCCCGAAGGGTATTTTGCTGTTGGAGAGGAGCGGAAGAAGAAAGAACGACGCAGGAGCGACGAGGAGGCCAAAACAAGCTGTTTAGGCATTTTTGGTGTCCCACTCGGCCGAGTGAAGGAGTCACTCGGCCGACCAGCGAGACACCGCTCGGCCGACCTGATCGGACACGCTTCATGTGTGCCCTCGGCCGAGCATCGGAAGCCACATCGGCCGAGTGACGAGACCCCGTCCGCCCGAGTGGCGCTCAGACGAAGCCATTCAAAAATCGCCAACTTACTGTTTTTCGTCTGCCTGAGCTTCAGAAGACCCACTCTGCCGAGTGGCAAATGCCGACCGCCCGAGTACTAAGAAGCCATCGGCCGAGTGACGACAACTCACTCGGCCGAGCGACTTCCAAAGTGAAGACCCCCGAAGACCCAGACTTACTGGAAATTTACAGGGTTTGTCACTCGGCCGAGCGACTTTTGTCACTCGGCCGAGTGCGACGCGCTGCCTGTAGCGAAAATTGCGGATTTCAGGCTGCGCAGGGACATTTTGGTCACAGTTTTTTGGACGATTTTGGGGGGTATTTAACCCCTGTTTTTACCCTAGGTTGGAGAGCTTTTTCTCTTTAATTTTTGCAGCTTTTTAGATTAACTTTTTAGCTTTTATTCTTGTGATTGGAGAGGAGACAAAAGTGGATTTTTGTTGGATTATTGGAAGAACTCCATTGGTTTGTGTCTCTCCCCTCTAAAAATACTATTTTTATTGCTTATCTCAATATTGTGATGAATTCTCTTGTTAATTTCATTGATTATTCTTGTATTTCTGCTATGAATTGTGAGTAGTCTCCACGTCTTGGGGCGTGGGGATGAACCCTACGAGCCCAATTTCAGATTTGTGATGAATTGGTAGAAATTTTGCTAGAATTGCTATCAGGGTTAGTTTGGGATCGATTTAATACGGATGGCTAGGAGTTCATACCGATTGGGATTTGCAAGAGATTGGATCCCAATTCGATAGAAAACCCTAGAAATCCGAATTGGGTTGAAATCGAATTTCTGTAGTATCGGTTTGCAAGAGATTGGACCGATACTAGGGTTCTCGGTTGCAATTCGATGCCAATACCCGTTTGCAAGAGATTGGACGGGTAGGAACTATCCCAACCTAAGTCGCGGCCCGAGTTTGCACGAGAGTGGGCTCGGGGCGCGATTGAATGATGAAGTTGATCCTAATGCTAGCTTGCCTAGGCTAGGGTTTGCAAGAGATTGGACCCGAACCTAGGATAGCTATAGACCGGCAACAGCGCGAGAGCGTGAGCTAGGTTTTACATTCAGTTACAACTAGTTCATCTAGATTTTATCCTAGCAATTTTGATACCAACGAATCACATTGACGAGATACGGTGAGTGGCGGGAATTCCCCATTCCCTAGACGTTCTTTATTTGATTTGATATCTTCGTACTTTGTCTGACGATTGTGACAGGATCGCCAAAGGCAAAATTCTCTCTTTTCTTTTCTTAATAGCCAGGTTTTTCGGAGCAAGCACTTTCATTCTTCCTCCCTGTGTTCGATAACCCGCTCGCCGCTACACCGTGCGCTTGCGGTAAAACTACACGGTCGCACTATTGGGTTACATTCCGGAGTGATCAAGTTTTTGGCGCCGTTGCCGGGGAGGCGATTACGTTTGATCTTACCATCCTAGCTATTTCTTTCTTTTTGTTTTTATTTCATTATTTTTTTACCTAACCCTTCCATTGTGCTAATCACTTCTTTGAAACTTTGTTTTCCCGTGCATGAACACGAGATCAACGGCGGACCCTGAAGCTATATTATTTAATCCCGAGATTGAGCGTACTGTGCGGAGAATCAGAGCGGAGAGAAGACAAGATCCGGAAGGGAGGTTTATGACCAACCCGGAAACTGCGGAACAATTAGCGGCAAGAATGGCGAGGATTATTTCTATTCGCGATAGGCTTCGGACTAAGACCTCTTCTACGACCTCATCCATTGCCATGCCGGAGTTGGCGGCTGACAAGAACTTTGAGCTGAAGACTGGACTAGTGGTTCTGATGCAGCAGGATCAATTTCATGGGAATGCCCATGAAAATCCCCACTACCACATCCAGCTATTTTTGTCGAAGTGCGCCACATTTCAGATGACGGGGGTCTCCATCGATGCCATCAGACTGCGCCTCTTCCCCTTCACATTAAAGGACAAGGCACTTTATTGGTTGAGAACGCAGGCTGAGGGAGTCTTTACCACATGGGACGAGTTGGCGAGTGCGTTCATTGACAAGTTCTATCTACCCTCCAAGACGATAAAGATTCGGAGCGCTCTTATGTCCTTCAAGCAAGGACCCCAAGAGACGCTCTATGAGGCTTGGGAGCGTTTCAAAGATCTGCAGCACCAGTGCCCGAACCATAGCATTGAAGATTGGGAGCTAGTTCATAGTTTCTACAATGGTCTCTAACCGGGGACCAAGCAAATTATTGATGCCGCGGCAAATGGTGCCATCATCTCGAAGACTCCCGAAGAAGCTACGGCATTAATTGAGGAGATGGCCTCAAACAATCAACAATGGGGCGATGAGCGAGGACACTCTACGTCCTCCTTGAAGCCATCTAGCATCTATGAGGCGAAGGCCGTAGCGGAGCTGACAAGCAAGTTTGATTCTCTCCACAAGGTAGTGGAGAGACTGGAGAAGTTCATCACGGAGCCCCAAGGAACCCCTTCCACATCTGCACCAACGAATCAAATGGGTGATTGGCAAGACCAATCTCAAGCTATGTATTTAGGAGGAGAGCAAGGAGAGGGATCCTTGGAGCAAGTACAATATGTCGCGGGGAACCAAGGATATTGGGCCAATCCGGCCGCAAGAAATCATCCCGGTTTCTCTTATGCCAACAATGAAGGAGCTTTGAACCCGCCGCAACAACCACCTCAACAAGCTCGACCACCACCACCACCCCAACAACAACACTATCCGCCGAGGGGGCCTCCACAACAAAATTTCCAACCAAAACAACAAGTTCCACCCTATAGGCTGCCCGGATACAATCAAGGGTGGAGAAATCAAAACCCTCCACAAGCTCAACAACGATCCGACTTCGAAGTTAGAGTGGAGGAGTTTATGGTCGAGCAAAAGAAGGTCAATGCTTCCTTGAAGGCGGGCCAAGACTCCCTTACAACCGTTGTAGCTCAAATCTCGAAGCAATTGGCGTTGCTCAATCGGAGCACTCAACAATTGCCGGCTCAACCCGAGCAAAACCCACGGGGCAACACCGGCCACATCAATGCCGTGGTTGCCGTTACTACTAGAGGCGGGAAGGATACCACCCCCGCCATGATTCCTACCGAGGAGCCCGTGGAGGAGAATGTAGAGCCAATCGAGCCGGTAGTTGAAGTTGATAGGGAGAAAGAGCCGCAAGAAAAGGAGAAATCTAGAGCGGAGCAATTGATTGAAGAGAGGCGCTTTATGCCACCGGTCCCGTTCCCCCAGAGGCTTGCTAGGGCAAAAATGGTGAAAAGGCTAGCAAAGTTTCTCGAGTATCTGAGAGGGGTTAGCCTCAACATCCCCTTCCTCGATGCCATCGTGGAAATCCCCACATATGCTAAATTTTTAAAGGATTTGATTTCAGGGAGAAAGAGGAAGGAGAAAATTATGCTCGCCGAGGAGGGCTCTTGGTTCACCAAGAGAGAGAAGGAGCTGGCTAAATTCAAAGACCTGGGGAGTTTTCGAATTCCTTGCACTTTGGACGGCGTCCCTCTACAAAAGGCGTTGGTGGATTTAGGGGCTAGTGTTAGCCTCATCCCTCTCTCCATGTTCCTAAGGCTAAACACCGGGACGAAATTGAAGCCCACCGACATGCGTATACAACTAGCCGATGGACGGATAACAAGGCCGGTGGGGATCGCAGAGGACATCCCGCTACAAGTCCCGGGGGGCATATGCTTGCCATGTGACTTCGTGATCATGGACGTTAAGGAGGAGGGAGATACTTCATTGATACTTGGACGCTCGTTCCTCGCCACCGCCGGTGTCATTGTCGACGTACGGGAAGGTACCCTAACATTGAACGTCGGTAACATCGAGGTGGAGCTTCATATTCCCAAGGCAATGAAACACATGCCTTACCACGAGGAGCTGGACTATATGGACCTCCTTGACGAGGTAATTGAGGAGGCGATCCCACATTCGATCGGCGCTCTATTCAAGGAGGATTTCGAGGAAGAGCCAGATTTGGACCAAGAAGAGAAGAAAAATGAATTCCCCGACTTCTCCGCTGAAATTGACGAAGGCGATGCTGATGTCGCAAGGATTCGAGAGCTCTGCAAGCTCTCCAAGTTGAAGTCTCCGAAGAAAGCTCTGCCAGTACGGAAATCGGTGTCACCGGTGAAACCGAAGACCGAAGCAAATGCTAGCTTGGGGGAGCCTCCCCCCAACACTATTCGAGACGAGAGACCACCGAGGGAGAACACGCCACCACAAGTTCCGAATCCAAGCGTTCTCCCCGGAAAATTTGACGGGTGCATCCCATATGCACCAAACATCCCGCGTTAATTGAAAATCATAGGGGGTCGAGCTCACGACCTTAAACGAGCACTTGTCGGGAGGCAACCCGACGGTTATAGCTTTATTTTTACTTTTCTTTTATTTTTATTTTAGAAATTTTTAGTGTTTTGAGTCGTTCGCACAAAAATTTTGTGATAACGGGTCCTATTTTTCTTGACAGGAGAGGAGATAGGGAAATCCATCATGAGGAGGATGCACGAGGCGACGAGGAGCGCTCCAAGAAGGCACTCGATGCTTAGGAGGAAGATGAAATCAACTGGAGGAAGAAAAACAGAGTTTAGAGCTCAAACGAAGACAAACAGCAACAAACAAGGCTCACTCGGCCGAGTATACTAGTCACTCGGCCGAGCACACAAGTTCGTCTGGCCGAGCCGCTCACGAACGAGGGAAGTCTGCTGTACCCAACTCTCTGTTTATTTTCTTGATTTCAGTATAACTGCTACTCGGTCGAGTATATATGTTCACTCGGCCGAGTAAAACTGACACGCTCCGAGGGCGAGTCTTGCCGAGTAGCTTGAGCCACTCGACCGAACGGACTTGCTCCACTCGACCGAGGGTGCCAAGGCCACTCGGCCGAGGGTGGCAAGGCCACTCGGCCGAAGCGTAGCGGGGAGGAATTTTTACTTAAAGTTCACTCGGCTGAGCGACCCAGTCACTCGGCCGAGTCGTAACTTTTACTATAAAAGGGGGCGGGGGAGGGCGCGTTTTTCGAAACAAGCAAACCCAAATCTCGCCCGACCCCTCACCTCCCTCGTCCGCTGCCCTCGCTCGCTCGCCCGATCGTTGACCCCGCGCCGCCGCTCGGCCACCCACCGTCGGCCGAGCCGCCACCGCACCTCGCCCGAGTCGCCGCCGGCGGCCACTGCTCCGGCCGACTCCGGTAACCCCATTTTAGCCTATTTTCTCCTCTTTTATGTATTTTTCGAGGATCCATGTATCTAATGAACCCCAAACCCAAATTAATTTTAATTTCTATCTATTATACCCCTATTGCCCCATACGCTTTGAATATTACTCGTTGATATCTCTGTTTCATGCGCAGGTTCTATTTGGGAGCTTAGGGGAGCCCAGGGGAGCTTCCAGGGACTGATTTGGGCTACGTGGAGGCGTCGTCTTCGCACGCTTCCATAGCTTTGCACTCGCGGCGTGTCGTGATATATTCTTTCCTTTATTTTACGCACGTCGCATTTTTATTGGTTTTGGTGAGCGCTCGGGGCCCATATGCCGCCCCGAACACGGCCGCGATCGAGGAGAGCTTCCGCCAAGCGGAAGCGGTCGGATGATGCCGGCCCCTCCCACGAGGTGGAGGACTCTCCTCCGCCTTCTCCACCACACCCCGTCCACCCAGCACAGTCTGCAGGCCCCACACACCCCGCACAGCCTGCAGAGCCCGCACAGCCACTCCCTGCCGCTCCACAGCCACCACCTCCGGCTCCACTTATCAGGCCGCTGGGGATCACATTCCGGAACGACGTACACCGCATCGCTTTCGAGCGTATCTCCCAGCGCTCGATCGTACCCTCCAGGTTCGCACACCTTGCAGACCTAGGACGCCTGGGGGTACTCGAGGGGATGCTCACGTTGTACGACAACGTGGGCTGGCGAGATTTCTTCCAGGTGTCAGCGGACAAGTTTATCTGTCCGACACTTGATGTTCTTAGTTTGATTGCCCGGACCGACGAGGGATGCTCGTTTCGGTTCATGGACCGAGAGTGCCAGGTCACTCTCGGTATGATGAGAGCTTTCTTCTCGTGGCCCGACGTCCCCGGGGCCGACCGAGGTTACGCCCCCACCCATATCCCCCACCTTCCTTCGATGCCGGTGCCTTCTGGGCCCGGATTACGGGTCTTCACGCTGCCTTTGACCCTAGTAGGGCCAAGGCCTCGGCCATTGTCCATCCCTGCCTCCGTATAGCTCAGCGCCTTATGGCGACGACCTTTTTGGCGAGATATGAGCCGGGTACGATGTCCACGCCGGAGCTCTATATGCTCTACGCGATGACACGGCCCAGAGCTCTATCTAGGGAGGTCGATGAGTTGGTCCTCGTCGTCATGATTGATGTCGCGGCTTGGTTTTTGGACCGCATCATCGTATCGATGGGCGCTCGCTCACCGATATGCTGCGACGGCCTGATCACCTTGCTCGCCCTTATGACCGGCGAGGATTTTCCAGATGACCTGCGACGAGCACCGGGCCCCACTTCACTGTCCATAGATGTTATGGCCCGGATGAAGATGCTGCATCCGCACGGTGAGTGACACTGGGTCTGGCTGCACGGCCCTTACGGTACCGATTACATGATTCTTCCGAGCCCAGCTCGGACTCAGATTGCACCGGGCCAGGTGGACTGGCTCCCTGCGATGGATGTTCTGATCCCAGCCGCATACGTGCTCGAGGCCGAGGAGGCCGAGCAGGCCCACGCTGCCCACGCTGCCCCCGCAGACCCTGTTGCACCTGCTGAGCCTGATGCCCCTGTTGACCCCGTGGCCCCTTAGCCTATCCCTGATATTTCTGCTGCTCCCGACACCTCTGTCCACACTTCTGTCGGTGTCGGGAGTACCCTAGCTGAGCCCACCTCCACTGCTTCCACGCCTGCCACCACCACCACTGGCCCTCTGTCTGCCGAGCCCGTTTCCTCTGCCCAACCCGAGCGCCCGCCGACTATAGTTGAGTGCGGAGAGCCCTCTTTTGCCACTGCCGTAGAGACCGTAATCTCCACCTCTGTCTCCACCGCTGCAGTATTCTCTGATAGTGTCGTGGCGTCTGTCCACACTTCTGTGTCACCGACCTCTCTGGCCGCCTCGTTGCCACTTTTGTATTCTTCATTCGTTGCTGATGCCTCCACTTCTCACCAGCCAGTGCCCCGGCCTCGCACTGAGGCCAGGCCCACACTTACGAGCACAGCACCTTTCGTTCCCTTGCCTGCTGAGCCCGTCACCTACGCCACCAGAGTACGCCAGCCCCGACCTGCACAGCCCAGACCGGTCCGTCCCTCTACACCACCTCCCCCCGACACTGTACTTCAGAGCATTCGTGCTCTCGAGGGGGCGGTGAGTGGCCTCAGAGGCGACCTTAGGACCCTGTCCGCCACCGTCACAGCGATGGCTGGCCGCTTCGACCTGCTCCCGCATATTCACTACTGCCTTACCCAGGTCCTGGAGGGACTCCCCCGCGTACCCACGTCCACCCAGCAGGTCCCCACCCCCACTCCTACACACACCTAGCCTGCTGCCACTTCCACACCCACACCCTCTCAGCAGTCTGTCCCACCACCACCACCACCACCGCCTCAGGACGGAGACGGCGCAGCCCCACCTTCTTAGGCACTCTTGATGCCATCGATTCTTTTTGCCGTTGTGCTGCCCGTCTCTGCTGGGTCCTGATGACTTTTGCCCACCCCACCCTCCCCTCACTGTTTTTGGATACACATTTTGATCATATATTTATATATCATTTTTGGGAGAGCGGGAGAGTTTTTGGTGTCACTACTATATATCGGATTCACTCGTATATCTGCATGCATCATGTCCGCATCATATTATTATTTCTTATTTTTCTTTTGTTATTGTTATTTTCTTTTTCCCCATGCATGCATCCTCACTTACCCCTCACATTACTTGTCTCTCGGTGTGCCACACTTCGCACATTGAGGACACTGTGCCATTTAGCTTGTGGGAGTGAGTTCTCACGTTCTTTTCGATTTACCACCTTTATTTTAGTTTTTTCGCGCCATTTTCCGCATTTGCACTCATCTTCATCATTTTTTCTTCTTTTTACCATGCATCACGTTTTTCTTATTTTCTCTGTGTGCCGCATTGTAAATAGTTTTATTTTTCCCCTTTATCTTTATTTCTTTTTTCATCTCATGCTAGATATGACTTTTCTGTGATGATGATGACGTGGAGTTAGCTTCCTCTATATGCGTGCTATATTTGTCATGTCTTAGATTTTATTTCTGATATCATACGCTGTGATTCGCTTTGCATTTAGAGATAGTAACCCACACTTTTTCCACATGAAAATGGATGAAATTTTATGATTAGCTGAGTCTGAATATTCATATGTATGCTATCGCAGAAAACACACCAAGATTCACGCATTGAATGCTTATATCTGGAGTACCGATTTCTTTTCCTATATCACTTCTATATGCATGATTTGTACATTTCACTTCAGGAAGATTGAATGATGTTAGCTATGATGAATCTGGATTAGTTTAGTTTTTTTTGTGATCGAAACTGAGTAGATTAGATTACCCTGCTGAAGTTGTCGTGCACGTCTTATAGAGTGAACCGAGAGATATATTTATTTCTTTCTCCACAAATCTTGAACATCATTTCTCTATTTTAAAATCATTGGTGAATCTCCCCTTAGCGATTCTATTATATGGCATTTCCCCCGCTATTAATTCCTAGCTCCAAATTTCCCATAACCAAAGAAAGAAAAAGAAAAATTCTTGTATATCCTTATTTCTCTTTGATTTGGGATCGTTGTGTATATATGCTATTTGAAAAAAAGGAGAGAAAAAGAAAAAGAAAAAAAAAGAGAAAAGAGAAAAATCTCAATAAACGATCCCATCTCATGATCTCTCTTTCTTCTCTCTTTTTGTTTTTTAATTTTGTTGCTTTTGGAGCTTTATCTAAATGGGGATGTAAATATTTTTTATGCCACCACGCTTATAGATATGCTTGGGGGAGGGAATCCAATGATGTGTGAGAGAGTGACTACTTGACGTTGCACGACAACCTAGGCTAAGTAATATTCTATACTCGGTGAGATTATTTCTAGCTTTACGAAGTCCAGAAATCTATGCCTAGCACTCATTTCATGAAATCCACACTTATCTATTCTTTTTATTCTATTGCGTGATACTCTTATACTCCTCATAGAAAGCATTCAATTGAAAAGTGTGTGATCTGCGATTTGTATACCGCTTTAAATGATTCAGGTGATGTTAATTCTAAAATTATTCCGTTTTTCATGATTATACCGTTGTTCGTGGGTTTTCTATTTATATTTGCACTATGATACTATGATATCGAAATAAAATTCTTTGACATGTGTTTTTCGTTCGGTGCATGCTATATGAGCGAGCAAAACCCACGTCCTGAGAAAATGATCTAGCAGCTTCCCTCTTCGCTTCTTTCTTTCTTCTTTGTTTTTATTTCGTTTTTCGTTTTCCTTCGTTTTTGATTTTTCGTTTTTCGCCGTTTTCGTTTTCCGAATCCACCGGGTTCGCCTTTTACTTATCTTCCTCGAGGACGAGTAAGAGGTAAGCTTGGGGGATTTTGATCACTCCTTATTTTTACACTTTTTTCCCGCATGTTTGCATGCCATTTAGATCGCTCAAATCATGTTTTTTTTCACGATATATCGACGATATTGCGATGCTTTTCACGATTTGTTGTTTTTGTCGCATTTCAGGTGATTTGGAGCGATTTGGAGTGATCTCGAGATGCGCCTACTCCAGAGTGTCACCGATGACCTCCCCGAGGGGTATTTTGCTGTTGGAGATGAGCGGAAGAAGAAAGAACGTCGCAGGAGCGACGAGGAGGCCAAAACAAGCTGTTTGGGCATTTTTGGTGTCCCACTCGGCCGAGTGAAGGAGTCACTCGGCCGACCAGCGAGACACCGCTCGGCCGACCTGATCGGACACGCTTCATGTGTGCACTCGGCCGAGCATCGGAAGCCACATCGGCCGAGTGACGAGACCCCGTCCGCCCGAGTGGCGCTCAGACGAAGCCATTCAAAAATCGCCAACTTACTGTTTTTCGTCTGCCTGAGCTTCAGAAGACCCACTCGGCCGAGTGGCAAATGCCGACCGCCCGAGTACTAAGAAGCCATCGGCCGAGTGACGACAACTCACTCGGCCGAGCGACTCCCGAAGTGAAGACCCCCGAAGACCCAGACTTACTGGAAATTTACAGGGTTTGTCACTCGGCCGAGCGACTTTTGTCACTCGGCCGAGTGCGACGCGCTGCCTGTAGCGAAAATTGCGGATTTCAGGCTGCGCAGGGGCATTTTGGTCACAGTTTTTTGGACGATTTTGGGGGGTATTTAACCCCTGTTTTTACCCTAGGTTAGAGAGCTTTTTCTCTTTAATTTTTGCAGCTTTTTAGATTAACTTTTTAGCTTTTATTCTTGTGATTGGAGAGGAGACAAAAGTGGATTTTTGTTGGATTATTGGAAGAACTCCATTGGTTTGTGTCTCTCCCCTCTAAAAATACTATTTTTATTGCTTATCTCAATATTGTGATGAATTCTCTTGTTAATTTCATTGATTATTCTTGTATTTGTGCTATGAATTGTGAGTAGTCTCCACGTCTTGGGGCGTGGGGATGAACCCTACGAGCCCAATTTCAGATTTGTGATGAATTGGTAGAAATTTTGCTAGAATTGCTATTAGGGTTAGTTTGGGATCGATTTAATACGGATGGCTAGGAGTTCATACCGATTGGGATTTGCAAGAGATTGGATCCCAATTCGATAGGAACCCCTAGAAATCCGAATTGGGTTGAAATCGAATTTCCGTAGTATCGGTTTGCAAGAGATTGGACCGATACTAGGGTTCTCGGTTGCAATTCCATGCCAATACCCGTTTGCAAGAGATTGGACGGGTAGGAACTATCCCAACCTAGGTCGCGGCCCGAGTTTGCACGAGAGTGGGCTCGGGGCGCGATTGAACGATGATGTTGATCCTAATGCTAGCTTGCCTAGGCTAGGGTTTGCAAGAGATTGGACCCGAACCTAGGATAGCTATAGACCGGCAACAGCGCGAGAGCGTGAGCTAGGTTTTACATTCAGTTGCAACTAGTTCATCGAGATTTTATCCTAGCAATTTTGATACCAACGAATCACATTGACGAGATACGGTGAGTGATGGGAATTCCCCATTCCCTAGACGTTCTTTATTTGATTTGATATCTTCGTACTTTGTCTGACGATTGTGACAGGATCGCCAAAGGCAAAATTCTCTCTTTTCTTTTCTTAATAGCCAGGTTGTTCGGAGCAAGCACTTTCATTCGTCCTCCCTGTGTTCGATAACCCGCTCGCCGCTACACCGTGCGCTTGCGGTAAAACTACACGGTCGCACTATTGGGTTACATTCCGGAGCGATCAGTTCCTCATTCTCAATTCCCAAACAAGTGTTTTGAGATTGAAGATTTTCATCTCAAGATCGTTACTATCCACAATAGTAACACGATCAAGTTGAGATTTGAGGGACTCCACCACATTTCTCAACATGCCATTTTGAGTAAGCAAACTTGCTTTCTCAATAGTGAGTGTCTCAACAATGGGGTCATTGTTAGAGGTGCTACATGAAGATGTGTTAGAGAGACTATCAATCTTATTCTTAGCATCACAATATTTATGCATAAGCTTTTGATATTTATCAAATAATTGCTTAAGCTCAATTTTAAGATCATCCGTTGTTACCTCTTCATCGTCGCTATCGCTTTCACTTGAATCGCTTGACTCGTCACTAGAGTTGTCCTCTCGTGCCATCAAGCCCATGAATGAATCTCTTTCATCATTGAAGGTAGAACACTCCGAGGTGGACTCTTCTTGCTCTGCTAGCATGTGCCATATTTGATATGCCGTTGTTGGCTTGGACACATGCATAAGAATGTCATAAGTTAAATAATCAAGCAAGATATCCATTACCTCTTGATGTTTCCCCGCCAATTCTTTTTGCTTATTTGTCCATTCATGTTCAGGAGTGGTAGGTGCACGAAGGAGCTTCTCCACAAGCTTCCAACAATCCTTATCGATGGATTGAATATAGGCCTTCATCTTTACACACCAACTTTGATAATTGGGCCCGAGGAGATATGGTGGGAGAGGGCATCGTGTGTTGTTGTTGTTGGTTGCCATAGCTATAACCTTGCTCTGATACCAATTGTAGTGACCCTGTGCTATGTGGATTAAACACTAGAGGGGGGTGAATAGTGTTTTATAGAATTATAAGGAAATTACGCCAAATAAAACCCTACTTAACCAACAAATGCGGAATATAAGAAATGATCAAGAACACAAACAATAATGCAATATGCTAACATGCAATCTACCCTGGTTCGGTGCCACCCAAGTCTTCCCGACTTGTTACCGGTGCCCTACTCCAGCAACACCCAGATCCCCTCTAGATACTCTAGCAAACCGCTAGAGATTTCCTTTAGCCCACATGCGGAAACCCCACAAGTGCAATCGACCTACAATCGATGTCCGTGTATCCCACAACCCGGGAACACGCAAAACCTTAATCCCACAACCTGGGACTATGCAAACTCTCACAGACCGAGAGTAAAACGAAATCTTGACTCCCACAACTTGGGATCAAGCCACTCCTCTCACCACCGTGAGTATACAACAAATATGAAGTATAAAGATTGAAATATAAAACTTCTTACCACAAAATCCTATGCCTTGAGAAATACTTACCAGTTTGGGGGCAAGAATGGATTTTGAGGAAGATGAGATCACCAAACCCTAGCTCCACCAAGATGAGCAGCAATAGATGGCTAGGGAGAAGTTGGTGACTTGGATTCAAGCTCTTAGCTTGAGAAGCTCACAAGGAATGAGAATCTCTCTTGAGAAATTAGTGCTCAAAGAGTGAGAGAGAGATTCTAGTGAGATGAGAGAGCTTGGAATTGGAGTTGAATGGCTCTCTTCAAATGTGTGAAAATGTCTCTAATTTCAGCCTTGGATTACTGGTTTGAAGCACTCAAACTTATATAGAGAAGAGACAAAACGGTCACAAAAGTCGTGGCATTAAATGCCCAACAGATCTATTTCTGAAGCTGCTTAATCGGTCTAAGAAGGATCACTGACCGATTAGTTTTGCAACTAGTCAGTCGGTGAACCTTCTTGGACCTTAGATGGTTGACAGAGAAGATGGCAAAATCATGGGTAAGCACTAGTCGGTCTAAGAAGGATCACTGACCGATTAGTTTTGAAACTAGTCGGTCTAGGACGGATCATCAACCGGTTAGATTGACAACTAGTCGGTCGGTGAACCTTCTTGGACCGACTAAATGATCAACAGTGAATGGGCTGAGATTAGCAAGGATGTCTAGTCGGTTCAAGAAGGATTTCCAACCGATTAGATCGTCATCTAGTCGATTGGCTCTTATACTTGAACCAACTATAAGATGCATATGAAGCCATGAAAAGAAGCGAAAAGCTACGGGAAACGTTCTAATGGCTTCTAAGGCAATCCTAGAGATAAGATATGAACGTTATGAAGATTTCTTGGCAAATACTTCTTAAGGCTTAACATTCTTCTAAACCGAAGCTAGAAGACATAAAAGTAAACACGACAAACCGTCTTCAAAGCTTCAACATGGAGATTCTGAATCACTCGACTTCAATAATTCTCCTTGTGCTTCAATGAAGCTCCAGGCATAACGATCACGCGTTCTGAGGAAGTCTTGGGACGTCGCTTGAGATGAACAAAGTACTTTGGCAACGATCTCCATAATTCTTCAAGGTCTTGAGTCTTTTAGTTGAATGACTTGAAAATCTCCAACGTCATAGTCTCCGAAGCTTTTGACTCATCCATTCCTATCTTCTCTTTGGATTGAATTTCCATTCATTTGTTGATGCCATTGGCTTGAGGTTTGAAGTAGCATTTGAGTTCTTCAAGCCAATGCTTCACCTTTGTTGATCTACCAAGTTCTCCACTTGAATCAACACGTGTAGTCACTTTTGATCTTCTTGAATCTAATTGGTGACTTTTCGTCTAACTGCAATCACAAGAGTTAGTCACAATGATTTGTGTTTGATCATCATCAAAATCAAGGTGGAGAGTCCAATACTCAACAGTTGCCTCTAAAAGTGATACCTAGCATCCCATGGGCATGATATTTTGGTCAATGCCCAGAATGAAATGCTAGGTCTACCCGGGTTCAGACGGTGGGCATTCCCATGTCCAACACCACCTGACTCCGGGAGCACTAAGCTCGCAACAATTGCTCCCAACATTTCATCCAAGCCGTTTCCACGTGCAAGGACTCAATGTCAACGCTAGGGTGTGAGCTGTGGCTAGAAAATCAAACTCACGTTTTATTTCCTCTTGGCCCGATGCTCAAAGGCGGTCTTTCTCCCGCCGATGAAAATGAAACGCCCCCAAGTAACCATAAAAAACCCTAGATCCAATCGGATCCCTAGTCATATGGACGTTCTAGGAAGAACCCACGAAGGGGCTTCCACCAATGTCCCAGATTGAAGAACTACTCACTATAGATGTTATAAAATGCAATAAAACAGGATATTGCCATAAAAATGGAAATCTTGCGATTGATTTCTATAGAAGATAGAAGTATAAACGTAATATCAAAATATAAGAAAGATCAAAGAACTTACAATTAGAGTTTAATTCAAAGCAGCCAAAATCCCTAAAAACAGCTTAAAATGGGGATCCTCATTTCTGGAAAAAACTAGCCTATTTATACAAGTGGGCAAGATGACATGGAATATTCCCAGAAGAAGACAAAAATAGACATTCACCCAATCGGTTGAAACTTCAACCGATCGGGTGAGACGATGGAAAGATCAGTCTTCGGCTCTGATATATCTCACCCGATCGTCGAACCGATCGGGTGAGTCTTCAAATTCTCGAGCATGGGAAGCAGTAGCTACAGGTGACCCGATCGGTTGACAAGTCAACCGACCGGGTGAGCTTTGGCCTTCACAACAACGTTCTATTTTACATCCACCTGATCACTGAACCGATCGGTTGGATCTGTCTCTCCCTCGGGACTGATACAGTCGTATGAACCGATCGGGTGGATCTGTCTAACCGATCGGTTGAGAGCTGATACATGGTTTTGCTTGATGATTAGCTCTCGGGATCTCGTGCGTCACCTCCCGCTGCTCCGGGGACTCATGATGTTGGCCGTAAATGTCCCATGTGCTATCAATGTCCTGCAAATGCACACAAACACAACGAAAGTGAAAAGGAACTAAAAACATAAAGGAACGTCTACGAAACAACGAAAAACGACGGAGAAGATGTGCGTGAATATTTAAAATATAAACGCACGTCAAAATCCCCCAAGCTAAACCCTTCCTCGTCCTCGAGGAAGACGAGTGAGAATAGAAGCCCGACAAGAGAAAATAGAGAGAGAGGAAAAGAAAAAAGAAAAAGGGATCCTAGATTACCCGTCAGAGCCAACAGAAACTAACACAACACACTAAGAAAGCACGCGAGAAGCATAACGCTAAGGCCAGGAATACGAGTTCCTACTACAGTCGTGGGTTCACGCGGTGAAGCGCGAGTGAGTGCGGTGTTGAGCTAGCCATCGGTGTAACTATCTAAATCATGCAATGAAGCTCCATATGCACATATCCATGGAATGACCCAAATATCGAATCAATTCGAGTTAGCAGTGAATAATAGTTCAAGCATGTAGGGATCGTCTAACCCTTGCAATACTAACAACACACACTAGAGGGGAGTGAATAGTGTAATGGAAATAAAATTGTCCAAATAAAATTTAACTTGCAAATGCAGAATTATAAAAGCAAGAGGAATTAAATGGCACAATCAATCCAAATGCAAACACAAAGATTTACCCTGGTTCCCCAAACTTGGGTACATCCAGCCACACCAATATTCACTATATTCCCACACAGAGAAGTGAATACAAATCTCACAAGGAGATACCCCACAAAGAGGATTTATGCCCTACACAAGGACCCAACCAATCCTACACAAGGATCAAGACTCCCACACAGAGAATCACTAACTCCCACTCAGAGAATTAGGGTTAGCCCTACACTAGGACACTCGAACTCCCACAAAGAGAGTTAATTCCCACAAAGAGAATTCCCTAGTCCCACAAAGAGACAACCTCCCACAAAGAGAGAAACTCCCACAAAGAGAGTATCCTAATCCCACAAAGAGAAATAGGAAAACAAATTACACCCTGTAAAGTAAATACCCTTACCTATGCCTTGATATGCTTACTCATGAATGAATGCAAGCCATGGAAGAGGATCTCCAAGTGTTGGAATATGCTTGAGAGCACTTGGATGATTTCCCTTGAGTTGGACTTCAATGCATGAAGGAAGATGAATACTCAATAGAGGGAAATGAGGGAGCTTGAGAGTGGCTTAAAGATCTCTTGAGATTTTCAATAGGGTCAAGAGTAATCAATAATCAATCAAGAAGTTTAAGCATATGCAGCACACTCATATATATAGGAATCATATATCAAGCCCAAAAACCCAAAGAAACAGCCAAATAAGCAAATCTGCAACGGCTAGAAACTGGGTGAAAACGACAGGAACAGTCGACTGATGATCATAAGACAGTCAACTGATCAACGGCTAGAAAATATCCAATGGCAATAATCTGAGCCAGGACAGTCGACTGACGAAGTCAATACAGTCGATTGACAAACAGGACATGCGCCTGTTAATCCTTCAGCAGACGACTGCAGCAGGGGATGGAACGAAACAGAGAGCTGCACTCTTTCTCCAATTCTTCGCACAGGCGACTGAAGTTAATACTACAGTCGACTGTCAAATAGTCAGGCGACTATACATTCTTCATCAGTCGACTACTGTAAAGTATGGAGAGAAGACAGAGAGATGCAGAGATTGCACTTACGCAAGACAGGCGACTGTAAATATATAGGCGACTGAAAATCTGATAAACAGGCGACTGTGCGTAAAGCTCAAGTTTGAGTCAATTGAAATGATGACTTGAGCTGTGCAAATCAGGAGACTGTAGAAGAATCTACAGGCGACTGGAAATCATCAAGTCGGCTGTGTTTCCCTCAACAGACGACTGACGGAAAGAGTGAACCTATTGGGTTGGATTATATGATAATCTTAAGGTTCACTAAGATGGTTAAATGCATGTGCATGAATGAGCAAACCATCTAGCAAGGCATTACATCAACCCTAGACTCAAAAGAGAGAGAAAGAAATAAAGTAAATTACATGGATTACAATGCTTTCTTAAGAGTTTATCTTCAATCTTGATGCCATGATGGCTCTCCTGTTGGTAGCAACGATCTGTGAACTTCGTGTTTGATGATAACAAACGTGTGTGAACGTTTTTAATATGTGGGTTAAGTGTTTCAGGAACGGCGAACGTGCGATTAATTCACGGAAAGACTTGGTCCAATGTGGAGTCAATGTGAGCTCAAGGGGATTTGACCCAATGGCGCACAAAAATAAAAAGGCCATTCCTTTAATATCCAAGTGCCGAAACAAAGGGTGTTGTGCTTTTCACAGGTTTCGTTTGCATTGCATTCCCAGGTTTCGTTTGCACTAAGCCAACACTAAGCCAACAACTTTGAACAACCCAAAGCCCAGCACTCATATTCCAGCACTCAAATATTTAGTAGGGGCGCATTTGTTTTTGCACACGAATCACAACAGAAATATTTTGAAAGTCCAAAGGCAAGACCTAATAAAAACATTTCTCATTCCCAAGGCCTCATCACAACTGAGCCACCCTTTTTCTGTTTTTGCTTGTACCAAAATATTTTGTTTTGACAGTCCGAAACATATAATAAAAAGCCCTCGGCCAAAAACCCTAACATTTAAAAAAAGCCAAGTGCCGTAATTTTTAAAACCAAGCCGAATTTTTTTGTTGAGAGCAGCCGAAACCTCTTCAAGGTTAATTAAAAAAAAGGAGGCGCCTACATGCTTGCATCAGCCTGGGTGAAATCATAAGAGGCGGCGATGTTCAAAATCCCAAAAAGGCCGAAGGCATAAAAAATTCCCCTTAGGCCGAGAACAAAGACGATGCGAATTTTTTTAAGAGCTATCATCTGTCGCTAACCTTGGGAACAAAATTTTGTGCGGCTCATTCAAAGGGAAGTAGAAAAAATAATGCTTCTGTTTCTTCTCCACTAAGTTTTTTTTCCTTTAAGCTTTAGTCACCACTTGTATTATTATTTTTGGCAGGGACTCACATGAAAGGATAAGGCACCAAGTGCTATTTGATTTATTGGTGCACAAAGATAACTAAAAGAAATTTTTTTAAAGAGGCACCCATTAGAAATCCAAGAACCAATCTCTCTTTACTATTCAAAAGGCTGCTGCCGAATTGATTTATTTTTGGTTCTTTCTTAATACTTGTGTGTTGATGATTGCAGGTGGAATCAATAAAAAAATAGGTCACACATCAGGGAAAGAGGGACATGGCCGAAGTAATCTTGTTTGCTCCCTTCGAAAATCTCGAGGCACATACCCATTTTCAGTGATTAAGATCTCAAAGAACTAGGTGCCGCAAGTTGCAATTTTTGGTGTAGGCCGCAAGTTTCAATCTGTAGTGGAAGGCACAAGTTTCATCGAGAGGGGAGCCGAACTATCGAGGAGACATCGAGAAAGCACTACTACTTTCCAGACGACTTTTGGCCCGTGCTTATTGACGAAGACAACGCTACTGCACAATCTGAGCTTTCTAAACTCAATACTTTATTATTTTGTGTAGCAATTATGATAGATCTTCGTAGGGGAAACATTTTACCATTTGTATTACTTTTTGGGGACCTGACGACTTTGGGAGTCGTCATGGAGGGAGAGCATCTGACTAGATTGATAGTGTAGAGCACGTGGTGTTCGTACGAGCTAGGTGAGAGTAGATTTGGGATCTTGACTCATTGTAGCTGTACAGGTTTACATATCTATCTAGTAGTTGCTTTCGGGGGCTGGAGTAGGTCGTGGGGACGACCAAACCAGGGTATATCTGTGCGTATTCTGTGATTGCTATTTTATTGCCCTGTCTGTGCCGATTACTGCATGGGATTGTTCGTGGGTTGCACGAATATTTTTTTTAGCCTATTCACCCCACTCTAGGCTACGATCCAGATCCAACAAATGGTATCAGAGCCAGTTTAGAGGATCTAGTCTAGATTTTTAGATGACCACGAATATATCTGATTGTGCTTTTGCTGAAGGTCAGTCTATAGCCCGTCCCCCTAAGTTTAACGGTGTAGACTTTGCATATTGGAAGGCTAGGATGAAAATCTATCTAGTGTCTGTAGATTATGATGTGTGGGATATTGTTGAAAATGGTTATAGTCTACCCACTATTAAAATTGAAGACACGGTTATGATTAAGCCTAAAGACAAGTCGGATTTAGCTGATAAGAAACTTTATACTCTTAATGGTAAAGCTATGAATGCGCTTATATGCTCTCTTGATAAATCTGAGTTTAATCACATCTCACATTGTCTAACTGTGCAGGAAATCTGGCATACTCTGGAGGTGACACACGAGGGAACATCGCAAGTAAAAGAATCGAGACTTGCGTTGCTGAGCACTGAATATGAGAGCTTCCGCATGATACCAACAGAATCAGTTAAAGACATGTTTGCGAGGTTCACATACATCGTCTACAAATCCAGCTCCCTCGGTAAGCCATACTCTAGCCATGAACAGGTACGAAAGATCTTAAGGGCGCTACCAAGCTCGTTCAGGCCTAAAGTCACCGCTATTCAAGAAGCTAAGGAATTGTCTACAATGAAAGTGGAGGACTTGATAGGCAACCTAATGTCACACGAGCTTGAGTTGCAGAGTATAGAAGCCAGGGAGAAACCTGAAGAGAAGACCAAAGCTTCCACACCATTAGCTCTTCAAGCTAACGATGACGATCTTGATGAAGAGCAAACCCTAATGGTCAGAAACTTCAGGAGATACATTCAGACTGATCAAGGAAGAGCTGAGATGGGAAAAAGGTTCATTCGTTCTAATAATTCTAATTTTGGTAGAAATTCCTATGATCAGAAAGCTATTAATAGAAGTGAATGTTTTAAATGCAGGAAGAAAGGGCACCATATAAAAGATTGCCCACAACAACACACAGCTCAAGTTGCAAAAGGAAAAACGAAAGTGCTGACGTGGGACATGGATAGCGAAGCTGAGGAGGAGGATGAGGAACATGAAGCCCACTCCTGCATGGCATTGATGGCCAAACACAATGAGGTAGAATCTCCCACTAAAGCTGAATTCTTAGAAATCTGTAAAGGAATGCAACATAGAATTGATGAGCTAGAAGCTGATGTGGAATGTTATAGGAATGATAATTTTGATATGCAACAAACTGAGTATGACATGTCTATAGAAATGAAAAATATTAAACAAGAGCCTGTTGCATGCAAATCTACCATTACTATGTTAGAAAAAGAGAAAGCTAGCTTGTCTGAAAAAACTGATTGTCTTTCATGTCCCTCTTTATTAAAGGATATTAGCATTTATAAATTAGATAAGACAAAGCTTGAAGTTGAAAATGAATTGCTCTCTGAAAAGATTAACATGCTAAATCTTGAACTTGAAGAAAAAATGAGGGATTTTGAAAAGAAAGAAGAGGAAAACAAGCAAGCTTTCATTAGTAAATGCACTTTGCTTGTGAACGAAAATGATCATTTGAAATCCAAAGTCACCACCCTAGAATTCTCATTAAAGAGATTTTCCATTGGAAAACAAAATTTGGACATTATTCTTGGAAATCAAATTTATGGCAATAATAGGCGAGGACTAGGATATGGTCTTAAAGATTTTGAAAAATCAAAATATAGAAAAGTTCACATTGAATTAACAAAGGTTGGAAATTTTCATGCTAAGTGATTTACATGTGGATGTGTTGGTCATACTTCATATCATTGCAAATATAGGAACAAAAACATTAAGTTCAAACAAATATGGGTTCCTAAATCTTTGATGACTAACGTGAGTGGACCTTGTTGGATTCCAAGGTCACACACGACACCTCTTTTGTAGGTGGATGGAAATTTGACGAGGAGCGATAAATTGAATGTTTCATTACTTTTTAGCTCCTTAGTCAAACGGCGACGCGAAGGTATATCTCATTCTTTGAACTCAATGAATATCTTCATAGATTTTTTGTGTGCGTGACTTTTCTTTATTTGTGTGCTAGTAGTTGCATTGCCTTGTGTGCATGACTTTTTTTTGTTTGTGTGATTGCATCTCATGTTTGCTTTAGTATTTCATGCATTTTTTAAAAAAAAATGAAAAAAAAAATGGTGCTTAAATGTGTATCTTTTCTCTTTGATTCATTATTATAGTATGCACGAATGATTTTCATATCCATGTAGAAATTGGTGTATTATTACTTTTGCTACATGCGCATGTTCATCTTTCTAAATACTCATGGCATGTTCAATGACAGAATATAACTTGATTTCTATACCACCTACTTCACTTCCACATGTATTATTATTGTTGCACATTTGGAGATATCGTTTATGAAGTATGGAATGTGAATGTAGGAGGAAAACTTAACTGAAAATCTAAGGGATATGATATACCTTGCCATGGATAAAAATTGAGCAAAAGAAAGTGTTGTTATAAGTATTTTGAAAAACAAAAACGAAAAAGAAGAATAATTGCTCTGTATGAAAAATGGATACAATCTGTGGCAACGGATTACCCACGAGTATCCAACATAAGCTTTATGGGTAAACTTTAGCGTTGGTGTATTTACTCGTCAAGCAATGCCATCCCCACATCTAAGAGTCCTTATAGGCTATGTTTTGGGGGTGTGATACCTTGAACTCATTTTTAATGAGGTGGGAAAAATCAATCCTAGGTGATAGAATGTTATTTGGAAAATGTGGATTGGTTCCGGTTGACCTTCTTAAATGATTCTCCCTAATGTGCTTCATTTTTAATCATCGCACGTACACGTTGGTGTTGAAGTCGTAGTTGTTTGATTTCATTGGATTTTGACTTGATTATTCTATGAGTGTATGCATGCAATTGTTGGTGATGGTTACTAATACTCTCTTTTTGCGTGCTATATGATTTTTGACTTCGTGTTATAACTTTTGATGATAAAAAAGGGGGAGAAAAATTGGGAAGATTTGGGGAGATTTGGTATTCAGTAAGATTTGGGGAGATTTGGTATTCAGTAAGATTTGGTATTATTTGTGCATACATGATTATTGGTTCAAGGGTACATGATTATTGGTTCAAGGGGGAGCATGAAAATAGGGGGAGCATGCCATCATACCATGGTCGTATTATTTGCATACTTATATGTTGCACATCATGCTATACGCATTTGCATACATTCTCTATCACACTTTCACACACACGATTTGGAACTTTAATGTTCAAATCTTCTACTTAGTTTGTTATCATCAAAAGGGGGAGATTGTTGGTAGCAACGATTTGTGAACTTCGTGTTTGATGATAACAAACGTGTGTGAACGTTTTTAACATGTGTGTTAAGTGTTTCAGGAACGGCGAACGTGCGATTAATTCACGGAAAGACTTGGTCCAATGTGGAGTCAATGTGAGCTCAAGGGGATTTGACCCAATGGCGCACAAAAATAAAAAGGCCATTCCTTTAATCTCCAAGTGCCGAAACAAAGGGGGTTTTGCTTTTCACAGGTTTCATTTGCATTGCATTCCCAGGTTGCGTTTGCACTAAGCCAACACTAAGCCAACAACTTTGAACAACCCAAAGCCCAGCACTCATATTCCAGCACTCAAATATTTAGTAGGGGCGCATTTGTTTTTGCACACGAATCATAACAGAAATATTTTTGAAAGTCCAAAGGCAAGACCCAATAAAAACATTTCTCATTCCCAAGGCCTCATCACAACTGAGCCACCCATTTTCAGTTTTTGCTTGTACCAAAATATTTTGTTTTGACAGGCCGAAACATATAATAAAAAGCCCTCGGCCAAAAACCCTAACATTAAAAAAAAGACAAGTGCCGCAATTTTTAAAACCAAGCCGAATTTTTTTGTTGAGAGCAGCCGAAACCTCTTCAAGGTTAATAAAAAAAAGGAGGCGCCTACATGCTTGCATCAGCCTGGGCGAAATCATAAGAGGCGGCGCTGTTCAAAATTCCAAAAAGGCCGAAGGCACACAAAATTCCCCTTAGGCCGAGAACAAAGAGGATGCAAATTTTTTTAAGAGCTATCATCTGTCGCTAACCTTGGGAACAAAATTTTGTGCGGCTCATTCAAAGGGAAGTAGAAAAAATAATGCTTCTGTTTCTTCTCCACTAAGTTTTTTTTTCTTTAAGCTTTAGTCACCACTTGTATTATTTTTTTGGTAGGAACTCACGTGCAAGGATAAGGCACCAAGTGCTATTTGATTGATTGGTGCACAAAGATAACTAAAAGAATTTTTTTTAAGAAGCACCCAATAGAAATCCAAGAGCCAATCTCTCTTTGCTATTCAAAAGGCTGCTGCCGAATGGATTTATTTTTGGTTCTTTCTTAATACTTGTGTGTTGATGATTGCAGGCGGAATCAATAAAAAAATAGGTCACACATCAGGGAAAGAGGGACATGGCCGAAGTAATCTTGTTTGCTCCCTTCGAAAATCTCGAGGCACACACCCGTTTACAGTGATTAAGATCTCAAAGAACTAGGTGCCGCAAGTTGCAATTTTTGGTGTAGGCCGCAAGTTTCAATCTTTAGTGGAAGGCGCAAGTTTCATCGAGAGGGGAGCCAAACTATCGAGGAGACATCGAGAGACCACCACTACTTGCCAGACGACTTCTGGCCCGTGCTTATTGACGAAGACATCGCTACTGCACAATCTCAGCTTTCTAAACTCAATACTTTATTATTTTGTGTAGCAATTGTGATAGATCTTCGTAGGGGAAACATTTTACCATTTGTGTTACTTTTTGGGGACCTGACGACTTTGGGAGTCGTCACGGATGGAGAGCATCTGACTAGATTGATAGCGTAGAGCACGTGGTGTGCGTACGAGCTAGGTGAGAGTAGATTTGGGATCTTGACTAATTGAAGCTGTACAGGTTTAAATATCTATCTAGTAGTTGCTTTCGGGGGCTGGAGTAGGTCGTGGGGACGACCGAACCAGGGTATATCTGTGTGAATTCTGTGATTGCTATTTTATTTCCCTGTCTGTGCCGATAACTGCTTGGGATTGTTCGTGGGTTGCACGAATATTTTTATTAGCCTATTTACCCCCCCCCCCCCTCTAGGCTACGATCCAGATCCAACAAGTGGTATCAGAGCCAGTTTAGAGGATCTAGTCTAGATTTTTAGATGACCATGAATTTATCTGATTGTGCTTTTGTTGAAGGTCAGTCTATAGCCCGTCCCCCTAAGTTTAACGGTGTAGACTTTGCATATTGGAAGGCTAAGATGAAAATCTATCTAGTGTCTGTAGATTATGATGTGTGGGATATTGTTGAAAATAGGTATAGTCTACCCACTATTAAAATTAAAGACAATGTTATGATTAAGCCTAAAGACAAGTGGGATTTAGCTGATAAGAAACTTTATACTCTTAATGGTAAAGCTATAAATGCGCTTATATGCTCTCTTGATAAATCTGAGTTTAATCGCATCTCACATTGTCTAACTGCGCAGGAAATCTGGCATACTCTGGAGGTGACACACGAGGGAACATTGCAAGTAAAGGAATCCAGACTTGCGTTGCTGAGCACTGAATATGAGAGCTTCCGCATGCTCCCAACAGAATCAGTTAAAGACATGTTTGCGAGGTTCACATGCATCATCTACAAATCCAGCTCCCTCGGTAAGCCATACTCTAGCCATGAACAGGTACGAAAGATCTTAAGGGCGCTACCAAGCTCGTTCAGGCCTAAAGTCACCGCTATTCAAGAAGCTAAGGAATTGTCTACAATGAAAGTGGAGGACTTGATAGGCAACCTAATGTCACACGAGCTTGAGTTGCAGAGTATAGAAGACAGAGAGAAACCTGAAGAGAAGACCAAAGCTTCCACACCATTAGCTCTTCAAGCTAACGATGACGATCTTGATGAAGAGCAAGCCCTAATGGTCAGAAACTTCAGGAGATAAATTCAGACTGATCAAGGAAGATCTGAGATGGGAAAAAGGTTCATTCGTTCTAATAATTCTAATTTTGGTAGAAATTCCTATGATCAGAAAGCTATTAATAGAAGTGAATGTTTTAAATGCAGGAAGAAAGGGCACCACATAAAAGATTGCCCACAACAACACACAGCACAAGTTGCAAAAAAAATGAAAGTGCTGACGTGGGACATGGATAGCGAAGCTGAGGAGGAGGATGAGGAACATGAAGCCCACTCCTGCATGGCATTGATGGCCAAACACAATGAGGTTGAATCTCCCACTAAAGCTGAATTCTTAGAAATCTGTAAAGGAATGCAACATAGAATTGATGAGCTAGAAGCTGATGTGGAATGTTATAGGAATGATAATTTTGATATGCAACAAACTGAGTATGACATGTCTATTGAAATGAAAAATATTAAACAAGAGTTTGTTGCATGCAAATCTACCATTACTATGTTAGAAAAAGAGAAAGCTAGCTTGTCTGAAAAAACTGATTGTCTTACATGTCCCTCTTTATTAAAGGATATTAGCATGTATAAATTAGATAAGACAATGCTTGAAGTTGAAAATGAATTGCTCTCTGAAAAGATTAACATGCTAAATCTTGAACTTGAAGAAAAAATGAGGGATTTTGAAAAGAAAGAAGAGGAAAACAAGCAAGCTTTCATTAGTAAATGCACTTTGCTTGTGAACGAAAATGATCATTTGAAATCCAAAGTCACCACCCTAGAATTGTCAATAAAGAGATTTTCCATTGGAAAACAAAATTTGGACATTATTCTTGGAAATCAAATTTATGGCAATAATAGGCGAGGACTAGGATATGGTCTTAAAGATGTTGAAAAATTAAAATATAGAAAAGTTGACATTGAATCAACAATGGTTGGAAATTTTCATGCTAAGTGATTTACATGTGGATGCGTTGGTCATACTTCATATCATTGCAAATATAGGAACAAAAACATTAAGTTCAAACAAATATGGGTTCCTAAATCTTTGATGACTAACGTGAGTGGACCTTGTTGGATTCCAAGGTCACACACGACACCTCTTTTGTAGGTGGATGAAAATTTGACGAGGAGCGATAAATTGAATGTCTCATTACTTTTTAGCTCCTTAGTCAAACGGCGACGCGAAGGTATATCTCATTCTTTGAACTCAATGAATATCTTCATAGGTTTTTTGTGTGCGTGACTTTTCTTTATTTGTGTGCTAGTAGTTGCATTGCCTTGTGTGCATGACTTTTTTTTGTTTGTGTGATTGCATCTCATGTTTGCTTAGTACTTCATGCATTTTTAAAAAAAAATGAAAAAAATGGTGTTTAAATGTGTATCTTTTCTCTTTGATTCATTATTATAGTATGCACGAATGATTTTCATATCCATGTAGAAATTGGTGTATTATTACTTTTGCTACATGCGCATGTTCATCTTTCTAAATACTCATGGCATGTTCAATGACTGAAAATAACTTGATTTCTACACCACCTACTTCACTTCCACATGTATTATTATTGTTGCACATTTGGAGATATCGTTTATGAAGTATGGAATGTGAATGTAGGAGGAAAACTTAACTGAAAATCTAAGGGATATGATATACCTTGCCATGGATAAAAATTGAGCAAAAGAAAGTGTTGTTATAAGTATTTTGAAAAACAAAAACGAAAAACAAGAATAATTGCTCTGTATGAAAAATGGATACAATCCGTGGCAACGGTATTACCCACGAGTATCCAACATAAGCTTTATGGTTAAACTATAGCGTTGATGTATTTACTCGTCAAGCAATGCCACCCCCACATCTAAGAGTCCTTATAGGCTATGTTTTGGGGTGTGATACCTTGAACTCATTTTTAATGAGGTGGGAAAAATCAATCCTAGGTGATAGAATGCTATTTGGAAAATGTGGATTGGTTCCGGTTGACCTTCTTAAATGATTCTCCCTAATGTGCTTCATTTTTAATCATCGCACGTACACGTTGGTGTTGAAGTCGTAGTTGTTTAATTTCATTGGATTTTGACTTGATTATTCTATGAGTGTATGCATGCAATTGTTGGTGATGGTTACTAATACTCTCTTTTTGCGTGCTATATGATTTTTGACTTCGTGTTATAACTTTTGATGATAACAAAGGGGGAGAAAAATTGGGAAGATTTGGGGAGATTTGGTATTCGGTAAGATTTGGGGAGATTTGGTATTCGATATATTTGGTATTATTTGTGCATACATGATTATTGGTTCAAGGGTACATGATTATTGGTTCAAGGGGGAGCATGAAAATAGGGGGAGCCTGCCACCATTCCATGGTCGTATTATTTGCATACTTATATGTTGCACATCATGCTATACGCGTTTGCATACATTCTCCATCACACTTTCACACACACTATTTGGAACTTTAATGTTCAAATCTTCTACTTAGTTTGTTATCATCGAAAGGGGGAGATTGTTGGTAGCAACGATCTGTGAACTTCGTGTTTGATGATAACAAACGTGTGTGAACGTTTTTAACATGTGTGTTAAGTGTTTCAGGAACGGCGAACGTGCGATTAATTCACAGAAAGAATTGGTCCAATGTGGAGTCAATGTGAGCTCAAGGGGATTTGACCCAATGGCGCACAAAAATAAAAAGGCCATTCCTTTAATCTCCAAGTGCCGAAACAAAGGGGGTTTTGCTTTTCACAGGTTTCGTTTGCATTGCATTCCCAGGTTTCGTTTACACTAAGCCAACACTAAGCAAACAACTTTGAACAACCCAAAGCCCAACACTTATATTCCAGCACTTAAATATTTAGTAGCGACGCATTTGTTTTTGCACACGAATCACAACAGAAATATTTTGAAAGTCTAAAGGCAAGACCCAATAAAAACATTTCTCATTCCCAAGGCCTCATCACAACTGAGCCACCCTTTTCCTGTTTTTGCTTGTACCAAAATATTTTGTTTTGATAGGCCGAAACATATAATAAAAAGCCCTCGGCCAAAAACCCTAACATTTAAAAAAAGCCAAGTGCCGCAATTTTTAAAACCAAGCCGAATTTTTTTGTTGAGAGCAGCCGAAACCTCTTCAAGGTTAATAAAAAAAAGGAGGCGCCTACATGCTTGCATCAGCCTGGGCGAAATCATAAGAGGCGGCGCTGTTCAAAATTCCAAAAAGGCCGAAGGCACACAAAATTCCCCTTAGGCCGAGAACAAAGAGGATGCGAATTTTTTTAAGAGCTATCATCTGTCGCTAACCTTGGGAACAAAATTTTGTGCGGCTCATTCAAAGGGAAGTAGAAAAAATAATGCTTCTGTTTCTTCTCCACTAAGTTTTTTTTTCTTTAAGCTTTAGTCACCACTTGTATTATTTTTTTGGCAGGAACTCACGTGAAAGGATAAGGCACCAAGTGCTATTTGATTGATTGGTGCACAAAGATAACTAAAAGAAATTTTTTTAAGAGGCACCCAATAGAAATCCAAGAGCCAATCTCTCGTTGCTATTCAAAAGGCTGTTGCCGAATGGATTTATTTTTGGTTCTTTCTTAATACTTGTGTGTTGATGATTGCAGGCGGAATCAATAAAAAAATTGGTCACACATCAGGGAAAGAGGGACTTGGCCGAAGTAATCTTGGTTTCTCCCTTCGAAAATCTCGAGGCACACACCCGTTTCCAGTGATTAACATCTCAAAGAACTAGGTGCCGCAAGTTGCAATTTTTGGTGTAGGCCGCAAGTTTCAATCTTTGGTGGAAGGCGCAAGTTTCATCGAGAGGGGAGCCGAACTATCGAGGAGACATCGAGAGACCACTACTACTTGCCAGACGACTTCTGGCCCGTGCTTATTGACGAAGACATCGCTACTGCACAATCTGAGCTTTCTAAACTCAATACTTTATTATTTTATGTAGAAATTGTGATAGATCTTCGTAGGGGAAAAATTTTACCATTTGTGTTACTTTTTGGGGACCTGACGACTTTGGGAGTCGTCACGGAGGGAGAGCATCTGACTAGATTGATAGCGTAGAGCACGTGGTGTTCGTACGAGCTAGGTGAGAGTAGATTTGGGATCTTGACTCATTGTAGATGTACAGGTTTAAATATCTATCTAGTAGTTGCTTTCGGGGGCTGGAGTAGGTCGTGGGGACGACCGAACCAGGGTATATCTGTGTGTATTCTGTTATTGCTATTTTATTGCCCTGTCTGTGCTGATAACTGCTTGGGATTGTTCGTGGGTTGCACGAATATTTTTATTAGCCTATTCACCCCCCCCCCCCCCCCTCTAGGCTACGATCCAGATCCAACAAGTGGTATCAGAGCCAGTTTAGAGGATCTAGTCTAGATTTTTAGATGACCATGAATATATCTGATTGTGCTTTTGCTGAAGGTCAGTCTATAGCCCGTCCCCCTAAGTTTAACGGTGTAGACTTTGCATATTGGAAGGCTAAGATGAAAATCTATCTAGTGTCTGTAGATTATGATGTGTGGGATATTGTTGAAAATGGGTATAGTCTACCCACTATTAAAATTGAAGACACTGTTATGATTAAGCCTAAAGACAAGTGGGATTTAGCAGATAAGAAACTTTATACTCTTAATGGTAAAGCTATGAATGCGCTTATATGCTCTCTTGATAAATCTGAGTTTAATCGCATCTCACATTGTCTAACTGCGCAGGAAATCTGGCATACTCTGGAGGTGACACACGAGGGAACATTGCAAGTAAAGGAATCCAGACTTGCGTTGTTGAGCACTGAATATGAGAGCTTCCGCATGCTCCCAACAGAATCAGTTAAAGACATGTTTGCGAGGTTCACATGCATCGTCTACAAATCCAGCTCCCTCGGTAAGCCATACTCAAGCCATGAACAGGTACGAAAGATCTTAAGGGCGCTACCAAGCTCGTTCAGGCCTAAAGTCACCGCTATTCAAGAAGCTAAGGAATTGTCTACAATGAAAGTGGAGGACTTGATAGGCAACCTAATGTCACACGAGCTTGAGTTGCAGAGTATAGAAGACAGAGAGAAACCTGAAGAGAAGACCAAAGCTTCCACACCATTAGCTCTTCAAGCTAACGATGACGATCTTGATGAAGAGCAAGCCCTAATGGTCAGAAACTTCAGGAGATACATTCAGACTGATCAAGAAAGAGCTGAGATGGGAAAAAGGTTCATTCGTTCTTATAATTCTAATTTTGGTAGAAATTCCTATGATCAGAAAGCTATTAATAGAAGTGAATGTTTTAAATGCAGAAAGAAAGGGCCACATAAAATATTGCCCATAACAACACACAGCACAAGTTACAAAAGAAAAAACGAAAGTGCTGACGTGGGACATGGATAGCGAAGCTGAGGAGGAGGATGAGGAACATGAAGCCCACTCCTGCATGGCATTGATGGCCAAACACAATGAGGTTGAATCTCCCACTAAAGCTGAATTCTTAGAAATCTGTAAAGGAATGCAACATAGAATTGATGAGCTAGAAGCTGATGTGGAATGTTATAGGAATGATAATTTTGATATGCAACAAACTGAGTAAGACATGTCTATTGAAATGAAAAATATTAAACAAGAGTTTGTTGCATGCAAATCTACCATTACTATGTTAGAAAAAGAGAAAGCTAGCTTGTCTGAAAAAACTGATTGTCTTTCATGTCCCTCTTTATTAAAGGATATTAGCATGTATAAATTAGATAAGACAATGCTTGAAGTTGAAAATGAATTGCTCTCTGAAAAGATTAACATGCTAAATCTTGAACTTGAAGAAAAAATGAGGGATTTTGAAAAGAAAGAAGAGGAAAACAAGCAAGCTTTCATTAGTAAATGCACTTTGCTTGTGAACGAAAATGATCATTTGAAATCCAAAGTCACCACCCTAGAATTATCATTAAAGAGATTTTCCATTGGAAAACAAAATTTGGACATTATTCTTGGAAATCAAATTTATGGCAATAATAGACGAGGACTAGGATATGGTCTTAAAGATGTTGAAAAATCAAAATAGAGAAAAGTTCACATTGAATCAACAAAGGTTGGAAATTTTCATGCTAAATGATTTACATGTGGATGCGTTGGTCATACTTCATATCATTGCAAATATAGGAACAAAAACATTAAGTTCACACAAATATGGGTTCCTAAATCTTTGATGACTAACGTGAGTGGACCTTGTTGGATTCCAAGGTCACACATGACACCTCTTTTGTAGGTGGATGGAAATTTGACGAGGAGCGATAAATTGAATGTCTCATTACTTTTTAGCTCCTTAGTCAAACGGCGACGCGAAGGTATATCTCATTCTTTGAACTCAACGAATATCTTCATAGGTTTTTTGTGTGCGTGACTTTTCTTTATTTGTGTGCTAGTAGTTGCATTGCCTTGTGTGCATGACTTTTTTTTGTTTGTGTGATTGCATCTCATGTTTGCTTTAGTACTTCATGCATTTTTTAAAAAAAATGAAAAAAAATGGTGCTTAAATGTGTATCTTTTCTCTTTGATTCATTATTATAGTATGCACGAATGATTTTCAAATCCATGTAGAAATTGGTGTATTATTACTGTTGCTACATGCGCATGTTCATCTTTCTAAATACTCATGGCATGTTCAATGACTGAAAATAACTTGATTTCTACACCACCTACTTCAGTTCCACATGTATTACTATTGTTGCACATTTGGAGATATCGTTTATGAAGTATGGAATGTGAATGTAGGAGGAAAACTTAACTGAAAATCTAAGGGATATGATATACCTTGCCATGGATAAAAATTTAGCGTTGGTGTATTTACTCGTCAAGCAATGCCATCCCCACATCTAAGAGTCCTTATAGGCTATGTTTTGGGGTGTGATACCTTGAACTCATTTTTAATGAGGTGGGAAAAATCAATCCTAGGTGATAGAATGTTATTTGGAAAATGTGGATTGGATCCGGTTGACCTTCTTAAATGATTCTCCCTAATGTGCTTCATTTTTAATCATCGCACGTACACGTTGGTGTTGAAGTCGTAGTTGTTTAATTTCATTGGATTTTGACTTGATTATTCTATGAGTGTATGCATGCAATTGTTGGTGATGGTTACTAATACTCTCTTTTTGCGTGCTATATAATTTTTGACTTCGTGTTATAACTTTTGATGATAACAAAGGGGGAGAAAAATTGAGAAGATTTGGGGAGATTTGGTATTCGGTAAGATTTGGGGAGATTTGGTATTCGGTATATTTGGTATTATTTGTGCATACATGATTATTGGTTCAAGGGTACATGATTATTGGTTCAAGGGGGAGCATGAAAATAGGGGGAGCATGCCATCATACCATGGTCGTATTATTTGCATACTTATATGTTGCACATCATGCTATACGCGTTTTCATACATTCTCTATCACACTTTCACACACACTATTTGGAACTTTAATGTTCAAATCTTCTACTTAGTTTGTTATCATCAAAAGGGGGAGATTGTTGGTAGCAACGATCTGTGAACTTCGTGTTTGATGATAACAAACGTGTGCGAACGTTTTTAACATGTGTGTTAAGTGTTTCAGGAACGGCGAACGTGCGATTAATTCACAGAAAGACTTGGTCCAATGTGGAGTCAATGTGAGCTCAAGGGGATTTGACCCAATGGCGCACAAAAATAAAAAGGCCATTCCTTTAATCTCCAAGTGCCGAAACAAAGGGGGTTTTGCTTTTCACAGGTTTCGTTTGCATTGCATTCCCAGGTTTCGTTTACACTAAGCCAACACTAAGCCAACAACTTTGAACAACCCAAAGCCCAGCACTCATATTCCAGCACTTAAATATTTAGTAGCGGCGCATTTGTTTTTGCACACGAATCACAACAGAAATATTTTGAAAGTCCAAAGGCAAGACCCAATAAAAACATTTCTCATTCCCAAGGCCGCATCACAAATGAGCCACCCTTTTCCTGTTTTTGCTTGTACCAAAATATTTTGTTTTGATAGGCCGAAACATATAATAAAAAGCCCTCGGCCAAAAACCCTAACATTTAAAAAAATCCAAGTTCCGCAATTTTTAAAACCAAGCCGAATTTTTTTGTTGAGAGCAGCCGAAACCTCTTCAAGGTTAATAAAAAAAAGGAGGCGCCTACATGCTTGCATCAGCCTGGGCGAAATCATAAGAGGCGGCGCTGTTCAAAATTCCAAAAAGGCCGAAGGCACACAAAATTCCCCTTAGGCCGAGAAAAAAGAGGATGCGAATTTTTTTAAGAGCTATCATCTGTCGCTAACCTTGGGAACAAAATTTTGTGCGGCTCATTCAAAGGGAAGTAGAAAAAATAATGCTTCTGTTTCTTCTCCACTAAGTATTTTTTTCTTTAAGCTTTAGTCACCACCTGTATTATTTTTTTGGCAGGGACTCACGTGAAAGGATAAGGCGCCAAGTGCTATTTGATTGATTGGTGCACAAAGATAACTAAAAGAAATTTTTTTAAGAGGCACCCAATAGAAATCCAAGAGCCAATCTCTCTTTGCTATTCAAAAGGCTGCTGCCAAATTGATTTATTTTTGGTTCTTTCTTAATACTTGTGTGTTGATGATTGCATGTGGAATCAATAAAAAAATAGGTCACACATCAGGGAAAGAGTGACATGGCCGAAGTAATCTTGTTTGCTCCCTTCGAAAATCTCGAGGCACACACCCGTTTTCAGTGATTAAGATCTCAAAGAACTAGGTGCTGCAAGTTGTAATTTTTGGTGTAGGCCGCAAGTTTCAATCTTTGGTGGAAGGCGCAAGTTTCATCGAGAGGGGCGCCAAACTATCGAGGAGACATCGAGAGACCATTACTACTTGCCAGACGACTTCTGGCCCGTGCTTATTGACGAAGACATCGCTACGGCACAATCTGAGCTTTTTAAACTCAATACTTTATTATTTTGTGTAGCAATTGTGATAGATTTTCGTAGGGGAAACATTTTACCATTTGTGTTACTTTTTGAGGACCTAACGACTTTGGGAGTCATCACGGAGGGAGAGCATCTGACTAGATTGATAGTGTAGAGCACGTGGTGTGCATACGAGCTAGGTGAGAGTAGAATTGGTATCTTGACTCATTGTAGCTGTACAGGTTTACATATCTATCTAGTAGTTGCTTTCGGGGGCTGGAGTAGGTCGTGGGTACGACCGAACCAGGGTATATCTGTGCGTATTCTGTGATTGCTATTTTATTGCCATGTCTGTGCCGATAACTGCTTGGGATTGTTCGTGGGTTGCACGAATATTTTTATTAGCCTATTCACCCCCCCTCTAGGCTACGATCCAGATCCAACATCTCCATCATCTCCAAGCTTTGGCACTCCTTGAGTCCTAACATTGGCCCTTCTTCACATGATGTCCATCCTTACACCAAGTGATTAGTCTCCAAGAAAGATATCCTTGAAATAAACTGAGAGACTAAAACATGAGATTCATTAGCAACAACATAATGGTGTGATCATCATCAAAATAAGATTTGTATGAAACACCAATACTCAACAAAGCATGCATGAGAATAGAGTAAGAATAGAAGCATGTCATACGTCTGGGACTTTACCGCTAGAAACTAGGAAATCGCTACACGATTACCGAGACGATTGCTAGAAAGATCATACGCCAAGTGTGTTCGAAAACAAAAGGGGTTGAGTAGGTTTCGAGGAGAGCACTTGGTGCAAATTCTCGCCTTCCCTTTATTCACGGCGGTAGGAGTAATATTTACAACAGGATTTTTTTTAGTTTGGATTTTTGTATATATTTTGTGGATTTTGGTTATACAAATTCTTTTTCTTTTTTTCTTTTTTGAATTTTCTTTTTTTAAAAGTGGGATAATGCGCATTATCCAAAAGCGGGAGAACGATGCGCTGGTAAGTGGTAAAAGTGTGTACTCTCCGAAGTGGAAGTAGAGTACATGGCGAGGGGATTTCCACCAAGCAAAACAAAAAAGAATTCGAATATTAAACACTTGGCAAAAGGTGTTTTTTTCGCGGATCAGAGTGTAAGCAACATGGGTTATCCTAGTCCTATTGGTAGAGTCCCGACACATGCGATTTGAAGCGTACATATATATGATGATTCATGCAAAATGAAGCAGGAAGTAAAAGCAATGTACCGCATATTAGAAATTGAAACATGATAATCTATGGGTTGTCCATGGATAGGCATATGAAACAAAATCACAACGTAGAAGCACACCAACTAGCTAGTCACAACACACAACTCAACACAAAAGGCAAAGTGAACCAACAGAGCATAAAATGCAACAGAACTCGGTTTCCTAGGGTTAGTGAAGATAGTTATGGTATCTTAGCTAAATTCGTGTGTGTGGTTTTGTGGCAGTTTCATCATGCGGGATCATCTCTAGGAAAGAGAGGATAAAAGGATTGGAAAAAAAAGAAAAAGAAAAACACGACAAAAACGACTTAAAACGGCGAAAAAGACACGACTGACGCATATAGTGCGACTCCCCCAAGCTGAACATTGCATTGTCCTCGATGCAATAGGATGAAGTGCGGGAGGGCAAGGAAAGATGGGAGGGAAGTACGCACACGACACTGACAAAGAAACGGAAAAACATGAAAAACACAGAAAAATGGGACGTAGAAAAATAAAGAAAATAAAGACCGAAACCAACTAGACAAAACACATACACATAAATACACAAAACAAGCACATATCAAACAAATGACACGACCAAAGACATAGAAAGATCAGTCTGAGCTGCTATCGAAGGACGGGGAAGATGGTGGCTTTATTGGGATGCAGTGAACCGATCGGGTGGAGTCCACCCGATCGGGTGGAGTCCACCCGATCGGGTCACTGCATTGGGTGGGTTCCAATTGAGAAATGAAGCTACAGGTCACCCGATCGGTTGGAGTTCACCCGATCGGGTGACCGACTCTCAGAGAGTTCCCAGGTTACTGGAAAACATGACCCGATCAACCACCCGCTCGCCGGTCGTGTCACCCGATCGGGTGATTCTTCCACAGAACCAAAGCGTCCATTTACAATCCTGCACAAAATTTCAAAATTCGCTAAGTTTAGAAACAAGGACCCCTCCGAGCTGTAAATTTATACTAATATATACCAATCAGTCTTATTGAAGCGAGTAAAGGGTTAGAACATGGGTTGCCTCCCATGAAGCGCTTGGTTATAGTCGGCAGCTCGACTCCTCAATTCGTGCTTAATGCGGATCCGTAGGATTTGCAGCAGAGCTATCGGGCGTCGAGTTTTCGACCGAAGAGATTGTGTGCTCGCTGATTGTAGAGTGCTTTAAGTGCTGCCCATTGACCTTAAATAGATCTTCTCTTCCCATGATCTCAATGGCTCCATGTGGGAAGCCCTTGGTGACACGGAAGGGTCCCGACCACCTAGACTTAAGCTTTCCAGGAAAAAGCCTCAGTCTTGAATTGAATAGGAGAACTAAGTCTCCTTCCTTGAATTCTTTCTTTATGATATGCTTGTCCTGCCACCGCTTCAATTTCTCTTCGCCATTTTCGTATGCGTTGAGCCGGATCTCATCAAGTTCATTTAGCTGGAGTTGTCAGTGGCTCCCTACCTCTTTGGCGTTGAAGTTCAGATGTCTGACAACCCAAAATGCTGTATGCTCCAATTCCACAGGCAAATGACATGCCTTCCCGTAGACGAGTCGATAAGGGGTCATGCCGATCGGAGTCTTAAATGCAGTTCTATAGGCCCAGAGCGCATCTAAAAGCTTGGATGACCAATCCTTTCTAAAGCTAGCCATTGTCTTCTCTAAGATGCTCTTTATCTCCCGGTTCGAGACTTCCACCTGGTCGCTAGTTTGTGGATGATATGCACGCCCGATTCGGTGCTGCACTCCGTACTTCTTCAAAAGGGCTTCAAAATTATTCTCTATGAAATGGCTCCCCCCATCGCTAATTAGGAATCGAGGCACACCGAATCTCAGGAAGACGTCGTTTTTCAAGAATTTGGCCACTACCCGGGAATCATTGGTGGGGCTAGCTGTCGCCTCCACCCACTTGGATACATAGTCCACGACCACCAAGATGTACTGGTTACCAGAGGAAGAGGGAAACGGCCCCATGAAGTCGATTCCCCAACCATCGAAGATTTCAACTTCCAGTATGTAATGCTGTGGCATTTTGTTTCTCTTGGATATGTTTCCTGTCCTTTGGCACTTGTCACAGGCCTGGGCATATGCATAAGTGTCCTTGAAAAGAGTCGGCCAAGAGAATCCACTTTGGAGAATCTTCGCCGCGGTCTTATATAAACTTGCATGGCCTCTGCATTGTTGATCATGTCAATGAGAAATTATGAAGGTCGCCTTCGTTTCAGGAATACACCTCCGAATCATCCCATCATTGCAAGTCTTGTATAAATAAGGGTCATCCCAATAGAATTTCCAAACTTCGTGAAAGAACTTCTTCTTTTGATGATAACTGACATTGTGGGGATACAATGGCGCACGTGAGATAGTTGGCGATGTCGACATACCACGGAGTCGAAACAGTAGAAATAGGGAAAAGATGCTCATCAGGAAGTGAGTCATCAATAGGAGTGGCATCCGTGTCGAGGGTAGATAACCTAGATAGATGGTCGGTGACGACATTCTCTGCCACTTTCTTGGGTCAAATTTCTGAAGGAGGAGAATCCACCTTATGAAGCGCGGCTTGGCCTCCTTCTTGTTCACAAGGTACTTGTGTGCGACATGATCGGTATGCACGATAACTTTAGCGCCCACAAGATACGACCGGAACTTATCCATGGCATGGATGACGGCTAGCAATTCCTTTTCCGTCGTCATATAGTTCCTTTGAGCTTCGTCGAGGGTCTTGCTTGTATAATAAATGACGTGCAGATTTTTATCCTTTCTTTGCCCCAAGATGGCCCCAACTGCATAGTCGCTAGCGTCGTACATCAATTCGAAAGGTAGACTCCAGTCGGGCGGTTGAATCACAGGTGCGAAAATAAAGGCTTACTTAAAGAGGCGGAAAGCTTCCATACACTTGTCATCAAAGACGAAAGGTGTATCCTTCACGAGGAGCTGAGTCAAGGGCCTAGAAATTTTAGAGAAATTCTTTACAATCCGGCAGTAGAATCCTGCATGCCCTAAGAAACCACGGACTCCCTGAAGGTTAGTGGAGGCGGAAGCTTTTCGATGACATCGACATTTGCTTTGTCCACCTCAATCCCTCTTAAAGAGATAATGTACCCCAACACGACTCCTTCTTGTACCATAAAGTGGCACTTCTCCCAATTTAGAACTAGCCCTTTATCTTGACATCTTTGCAGGACTTTAGCTAGGTTGCAGAGACACGAGTCGAACTCCATTCCTTAAATGGAAAAATCATCCATGAAGACCTCCATTATGTCCTGGGAGAAATCGGAGAAAATTGCAAACATCAATCTTTGAAAGGTGGCCGGGGCGTTGCCAAGCCCAAACGGCATCCTCCTATAAGCGTGATCGCTTCGGAATGTAACCCAAAAAAGAGCGACCGTGTAGTTTTACCGCAAGCGCACGGTGTAGCGGCGAGCGGGTTATCGAACAAAGGGAGGACGAATGACGGTGCCTTCTCCGAACAACCTGGCTATAGGAACAGAAAAGATGGAATTTTCCTTTTGGCGATCCTGTCACAATCGTCAGACAAAGTATGGAAGTATAAAATCAAATAAAGGACGCCTAGGGAATGGGGAATCCCCGCTACTCACCGTATCTCGTCAATGTGAATCATTGGTATCACAATTGCTAGGGTAGAATTTCGGATGAACTAGTTGCAACTGAATGTAAAACCTAGCTCACGCTCTCACGCTGTTGCCGGTCTATAGCTAACCTAGGTTTGGGTCCAATCTCTTGCAAACCCTAGCCTAGGCAAGCTAGCATTAGGATCAACATCATTGTTCAATCGCGCCCCGAGCCCACTCTCGTGCAAACTCGGGCCGCGACCTAGGTTGGGATAGTTCCTACCCGTCCAATCTCTTGCAAACGAGTATCGGTGTGGAATTGCAACCGAGAACCCTAGTATCGGTCCAATCTCTTGCAAACCGATACTACGAAAACTCGATTCCAACCCAATTCGGATTTCTAGGGTTTCCTATCGAATTGGGATCCAATCTCTTGCAAATCCCAATCGATATGAACACCTAGCTATCCGTAGTAAATCGATCCCAAACTAACCATAATAGCAATTCTAGCAATATTTCTACCAAATCATCACAAATCGGAAATTGGGCTCGTAGGGTTCATCCCCACGTCCCAAGACGTATGGACTACTCACAATTCATAGCACAAATACAAAAATAGTCAATGGAAATAACAATATAATTCATCACAATATTCAAATAAGAAATAAAAATGAGATTTTTAATGGAGAGGGAGACAAACCAATAGAGTTCTCCAAGAATCCAACAAAAATAAACTTTCCTCTCCTCTCCAATCAAAAGAATCAAAAGCTAAAAAGTTTAATCTAAAAAGCTGCAAAAAGTAAAGGAAAAAGCTCCCTAACCTAGGTCAAAAACTGGGGTTAAATACCCCCCAAAATCGTCCAAAAAACTGTGACCAAAATGCCCCTGCGCAGCTTGAAAATCGCAATTTACGCTACATGCAGCGCGGCTCACTCGACCGAGTGACAAGAGTCGCTCGGTCGAGTAAGAAACCCTGAGAAATTCCAGTAAGTCTGGGTCTTCGGGGGTCTTCACTTCGGGGGTCGCTCGGCCGAGTGAGTTGTCGTCACTCGGCCGATGGCTTCTATATACTCGGGCGGTCGGCATTTTCCACTCGGACGAGTGGGTCTTCTGAAGCTCAGGCAGACGAAAAACAGTAAGTTGGCTCTTTTGGATGGGCGTCGTCTGAGTACCACTCGGGCGGACGGGATCTCGTCACTCGGCCTAAGTGGCTTCCGATGCTCGGCCGAGTGCACACATGAAGTGTATCCGTTCTGGCCGGCCGAGCGGGGTCTCGTCGGTCGGCCGAGTGAGACACCAAAAATGCCCATTCAGCTTGTTTTTCCTCCTCGTCACTCCTACGATGTTCTTTCTTCTTCCACTCCTCTCCATTGGCAAAATACCCCTCGTGGAGGTCGTCGGTGACACTCTGGAGTAGGTGTATCTCGGAATCACTCCAAATCGCTCCAAATCTCCTGAAATACGACAAAAACAACAAATCGTGAAAAGCATCGCAATATCGTTGATATATCGTGAAAAACATGATTTGAGCGATCTAAATGGCATGCAAACATGCGGGAAAAAAGTGTAAAATATGGAGTGATCAAAATCCCCCAAGCTTACCTCTTACTCGTCCTCGAGGAAGATAAGTAAAAGGCGAGCCCGGTGGATTCATAAAAAGAAAACAGAGAAAAAATGGAAAACGAAAAAACGAAGAAGAAAGAAGAAAGCGAAGTAGGAAGCTGCTAGATCATTTTCTCAGGACGTGGGTTTTGCTTACTCATATAGCATGCACCGAATGTAACACACATGTCAAAGAATTTTATTTCGATATCATAGTATAATGGTGCAAATAGAAATAGAAAACCCAAGAACATTGTTATATCATGAAAAATGGAATAATTTTAGAATTAACATCGTCTGAATCATTTAAAGCGGTATACAATATCGCAGATCACACACTTTTCAATTGGATGCTTTCTATGAGGAGTATAAGAATATCACGCAATAGAATAGAGAGAATAGAAAAAGCATGGATTTCATGAAATGAGTGCTAGGCATAGATTTCTAGACTTCGTAAAGCTAAAAATAATCTCACCGAGAATAGAATATTACTTAGCCTAGGTTGTCGTGCAACGTCAAGTAGTCACTCTCTCACACATCATTGGATTCTCTCCCCCAAGCTTATCTATAAGCGTGGTGGCATAAAAAACAATATTTGCATCCCCATTTTTTATGAAGCTCCAAAAGTAATAAAAATAAGAACAAAAAAGAGGGAAAGAAAGAGAGGACATGAGATGGGATCTTTTATTGAGGTTATTTTCTCTTTTCTTTTCTTTTTTCTTTTCTTTTCTTTTTCTTTTTTTTGAATTCATATACACAATGATCCCAATCAAAGAGAAGTAAGGATATACAAGAATTTTTCTTTGGGAAATTTGGAGCTAGGAATTAATAGCGGGGGAAATGCCATATATTAGAATCGCTAAGGGGAGATTCACCAATGATTTTAAAATAGAGAATTGATGTTCAAGATATGTGGAGAAAGAAGTAAATATGTCTCTCAGTTCACTCTATAGGACGTGCACGACAACTTCAGCAGGGTAATCTAATCCACTCAGTTTCGATCACAAAAAAGCTAGACTAATCCAGATTTATCAAGCTAACATCATTCAATCATCCTGAAGTGAAATGTACAAATCATGCATATAGAAGTGATATTGGAAAAGAAAACGGTACTCTAGATATAAGCATTCAATGCGTGAATCTTGGTGTGTTTTCTACGATAGCATACATATGAATATTCAGACTCAGCTAATAATAAAATTTCATCCATTTTCATGCAGAAAAAGTGTGGGTTACTATCTCAAAATGCAAGGCAAATCACAACATACGATATCAGAAATAAAATCTAAGACATGACAAATATAGCATGCATATATAGAGAAAGCTAACGCCACGTAATCATCATCACAGAAAAGTCATCTCTAGCATGAGATGAAAAAGAAATAAAGATAGAGGAAAAATGAAACTAATTACAATGCAGCACACAAAGAAAATAAGAAAAACGTGATGCATGGTAAAGAAAAAGAAAAAGGTGATGAAAGTGAGTGCAAATGCGGAAAATGGCGTGAAAAAACCAAAAATAAAGGTGGTAAATCGAAAAGAACGTGAGAACTCACTCCCCCAAGCTAAAGTGCACAGTGTCCTCAATGTACGAAGTGTGGCACACCGAGAGACGCGTAATGTGAGGGGAATGTGAGGATGCATGCATGATGAAAAAGAAAAGAAAATAAAATAGAAAATAACGAAATGAAAAATATGATGCGGACATGATGCATGCAGATAGAGGAGTGAAATAGATATAAAGGTGTGACACCAAAAACTCTCCCTCTCTCCCAAAAAAAATATATAAAGATAGGAACTAAATGTGTACCCAAAAACAGTGAGGGGAGGTGGGGTGGGCAAAAAGTCATCAGGACCCAGAGACGGGCAGCACGACGGCAAAAAAGATCAATGGCATCAAAGGTGCCTAAGAGGGTGGGGCTGCGCCGTCTCCGTCCTGAGGCGGAGGAGGTGGTGGTGGTGGTGGTGGCTGGGGAACAGACTGCTGAGTGGGTGTGGGTGTGGGTACGGTCGGTACGCGAGGGAGCCGGTCGAGAATCTGCGTGAGGCAATAGTGAATGCCTGGGAGAAGGTCGAAACGGCTGGCCATGGTGGTGACGGTGGCAGACATGGTCCTAAGGTCGCCTCTGAGGGCACTCACCGCCCCCTCGAGAGCACGAATGCTCAGAAGTACAGTGTCAGGGGGAGGTGGTGTAGAGGGATGCACCTGTCTGTACTGTGCAGGACGAGGCTGGCGTACTCGGGTGGCGTAGGTGATGGGCTCAGCAGGCATGTGGAGGTAGGGTGCTATGCTCACTAGTGTGGGCCGAGCCTCAGGGCGAGGCTGGGGCGCAGGCTGGCGTGAATTGGAAGCAACAGCAGCGGAAGTGGAGTATAGAAGTGGCGACGAGGCGGCCAGAGAGGTCAGTGACACAGACGTGTGGACAGACGTCACGACACTCTCAGAAAGTACGGATGCGGTGGGGACAGAAGTGAAAACCGCTGGGGAGTAAGCGTGGGGTCCGAAAGGCGAAATCCCAGCGGAGATCATGCTAGCTATGGTCTCCACGACTGCAGCAAAAGAGGGCTCTCCACTCTCAATGAAGGTCGGTGGGCGCTCGGGAAGTGCAGAACAAAGGGGCTCAACGGACAGAGGGCCAGCAGGGGTGGAAGTGGTGGTAGTGGCAGGGGTGGTGGTGTCGGTGGTGGCGGCTGTGGCGGTGGTGGGCTCAGCAAGTGTGCTCCTGACACTGGCAGAAGTGGGGACAGAAGTGTCAGGATCAACAGAAAGTGCAGGGACAGGCTGAGGGGCCACGGGGTCAGCAGGTGGAGCGGGGTCAGCGGGTGCAGCGTGTGTAGCGTGGGCCTGCTCGGCCACCTCGGCCTCGAGCACGTAGGCGGCGGGGATCAGGAGATCCATCGCCAGGAGCCAGTCCACCGACGGCGGGGAGTGGCTGTGCGGGGTGAATGGTCTGTGCGGGCTCTGCAGGCTGTGCGGGGTGTGCGGGGCCTGCAGGCTGTGCTGGGTGAACGGGGTATGGTGGAGTAGGCAGAGGAGAGTCCTCCACCTCGTGGGAGGGGCCGGCATCATCCGACCGCTTCCTCTTGGCGGAAGCTCTCCTCGACCTCGGCCATGTCCGGGGCGGCATATGGCCCCCGGGTGCTCACCAAAGACGTGAAAAATGCGGCGTGCGTAAAATAAAGGAAAGAGTATACCGCGACACGCCGCAAGAGCAAAGCTATGGAAGCGTGCGGAGACGACACCTCCACGTAGCCCAAAACGATCCCCGGAAGCTCCCCTGGGCTCCCCTAAGCTCCCCAAATTTACCTGCGCATAAAACGAAGAGATTAGCGTGTAATATTCAAAACGTATGGGGGGTTAGGGGTAGAATAGATAGAAATTGAATTTAATTTGGGTTTGGGGTTCGTTAGACACATGGATCATCGAAAAATACGCAAAAGAGGAGAAATAGGCGAAAAATCGGGTTACCGGAGCTCGGCCGGCGAGATGGTCGCCGGTGGCGACTCGGGCAGAGGCGCGGCAGGCTCGGCCGGCGATGGGTGGCCGAGCGGCACCGGCGGACGAGAGATCGGGCGAGTGGGGGGAGTACAGTGGGCGAGGGATACGGTCAGTCGCGGGTTTTGGGATTTTCTTCGTTTCGAAAACCGCGCTGTCCCGCTCCCCCTTTTATAGAAAAAGTTACGACTCGGCCGAGTGACTAAGTCGCTCGGCCGAATGATCGTAACGGAAATATTTGAAAATTTCCTCCCCGCTTACGACTCGGCCGAGTGGCCTTGCCATCCTCGACCGAGTGGAGTAAGTCCATTCGGCCGAGTGGCTTAAGCTACTCGACAAGACTCGCCCTAGGAGTGTATCAGTTTTACTCGGCCGAGTTAATATATATACTCGGACGAGTGACAATTATACTGAAATCAAGAAAAGAAACAGAGAGTTGGGTACAGCAGACTTCCCTCGTTCGTGAGCCGCTCGGGCGGATGAACTTATGTACTCGGCCGAGTGACTAGTATACTCGGCCGAGTGAACCCTGTTTTCTGCTGTTTGGCTTCGTTTGGGCTCTAAACTCTGTTTTTCTTCCTCCAGTCGATTTCATCTTCCTCCTAAGCATCGAGCGCATTCCTGGAGCGCTCCTTGTCGCCTCGTTCATCCTCCTAATGATAAGTACCTCGTTCTCCTCTCCTGTCAAAGAAAAATAGGACCCGTTATCACGAAAATTTTGGGCGAACGACTAAAAACACTAATAAATTCTAAAACAAAAATAAAGAAAATGTAAAAAATAAAGCAATAACCGTCGGGTTGCCTCCCGACAAGCGCTCGTTTAAGGTCGTGAGCTCGACCCCCTTTGATTTTCAATTAATGCGGGATATTGGGTGTATATGAGATGCACCCGTCAAATTTTCCGGGGAGAACGCTTGGATTCGGAAGTTGCAGCGGCGTGTTCTCCCTCGGTGATCTCTCGTCTCGAATAGTGTTGGGGGGCGGCTCCCCCAAGCTAGCGCTTGCTCCGGTCCTCGGCTTCACCGGTGACACCGATTTCCGTATCGGCGGAGCTTTCTTCGGAGACTTCAATTTTGAGAGTTTGCAGAGCTCTCGAATCCTTGCGACATCAGCGTCGCCTTCATCAATTTCCATGGAGAAGTCGGGGGAATGCTCCATCTTTTCATCTTGGCCTAAGTCCGGTCCTTCCTCAAAATTTTCTTTGAATAGAGCGCCGATGGAATGGGGGATCGCCTCCTCAATAACCTCGTCAAGGAGGTCCATATAGTCCAGCTCCTCGTGATAAGGCATGTGTTTCATTGCCTTGGGAATATGAAGCTCCACCTCGATGTTGCCGACATTCAATGTTAGAGTTCCTTCACGCACGTCGACAATGACACCGGCGGTGGCGAGGAACGGGCGTCCAAGTATTAGCGACGTGTCTCCCTCCTCCTTGACATCCATGATCACGAAGTCACATGGCAAACATATGCCCACCGAGACTTGTAGCGGGATGTCCTCTACGATCCCTACCGGCCTTGTGATCCGACCATCGGTTAGTTGTATCCGCATGTCGGTAGGCTTCAATTCCGTGCCGGTGTTTAGCCTTTGGAACATAGAGAGAGGCATGAGGCTAACACTAGCCCCTAAGTACACTAATGCCTTTTGAAGGGGGACACCTCTTAAGGTGCAAGGAATTCGAAAACTCCCCAGGTCTTTGAACTTAGCGGGCTCCTTCTCTCTCTTGGTGAACCAAGTCCCCTCCTCAGCTAGCATTATTTTCTCCTTCCTCTTTCTCCCCGAAATCAAATCCTTTAAAAATTTTGCGTATGTCGGGATCTCAACGATAGCATCAAGAAAGGGAATATTTAGGCTTACCCCTCTCAAATATTCGAGAAACATCGCTAGTCGCTTCTCCATCTTCGCTCTAGCAAGCCTCTGAGGGAATGGGACCGGTGGCATAAAACGCCTCTCTTCAAGCAATTGCTCCGCTCTAGACTTTTCTTTTTCTTGCGGCTCTTTCTCCGGCTCAACTTCAATGATAGGTTCACTTGGCTCTACTCTCTCCACCACAGGCTCCTCGGTTGGAATCATGACGGGAGTGGTGTCCTTCCCACCTCTAGTTGTAACCGCAACCACGGCATTGATGTGGCCGGTGGCGCCCCGTGGGTTTTGCTCAGGTTGAGCCGGCAATTGTTGAGTATTTTGATTGAGCAACGCCAATTGCTTCGAGATTTGGGCTACAACGGTTGTAAGAGAGTCTTGGCCCGCCTTCAAGGAAGCATTGATTTTCTTTTGCTCGACCATAAACTCCTCCACCTTAGCTTCAAATTCGGATCATTGATGAGCTTGTGGGGGGTTTGGATTTCTCCACCCTTGATTGTATCCGGGCGGCCTATAGGGTCCAACTTGTTGCTTTGGTGGGAAATTATGTTGCGGAGGCCCCCTCGGTGGATAATGTTGTTGTTGTGGTGGCGGTCGAGCTTGTTGAGGTTGTTGTTGCGGTGGGTTCAATGCTCCATCATTGTTTGCATATGAGAAACCGGGATGGTTTCTAGTGGCCGGATTGGCCCAATATCCTTGGTTCCCCACGACGTATTGGACTTGCTCCAAAGATCCCTCTCCTTGTTCTCCTCCTAAATACATAGCTTGAGATTGGTCTTGCCAATCACACATTTGATTCGTTGGTGCGGATGTGGAAGGGGTTCCTTGGGGCTCTGTGATGAACTTCTCCAGTCTCTCCACTACCTTGTGGAGAGAATCAAACTTGCTTGTCAGCTCCGCTACGGCCTTCGCCTCATAGATGCTAGATGGCTTCAAGGAGGACGTAGAGTGTCCTCGCTCATCGCCCCATTGTTGATTGTTTGAGGCCATCTCCTCAATTAGGGCCGTAGCTTCTTCGGGAGTCTTCGAGATGATGGCACCATTTGCCGCGGCATCAATAATTTGCTTGGTCCCCGGTTGGAGACCATTGTAGAAACTATGAACTAGCTCCCAATCTTCAATGCTATGGTGCGGGCACTGGTGCTGCAGATCTTTGAAACGCTCCCAAGCCTCATAGAGCGTCTCTTGGGGTCCTTGCTTGAAGGACATAAGAGCGCTCCGAATCTTTACCGTCTTGGAGGGCAGATAGAACTTGTCAATGAACGCACTCGCCAACTCGTCCCATGTGGTAAAGACTCCCTCAGCCTGCATTCTCAACCAATAAAGTGCCTTGTCCTTTAATGTGAAGGGGAAGAGGCGCAGTCTGATGGCATCTAGGGTGACGCCCGACATCTGAAATGTGGCGCACTTCGACAAAAATAGCTGGATGTGGTAGTGAGGATTTTCATGGGCGTTCCCATGGAATGGATCCTGCTACATCAGAACCACTAGTCCGGTCTTCAGCTCAAAATTCTTGTCGGCCGCCAACTCCAGCACGGCAATGGACGAGGTAGTAGAAGAGGTCTTAGGTTGAAGCCTATCGCGAATGGAAATGATCCTTGCCATCCTTGCCGCCAATTGTTCCGCAGTTTCCGGGTTGGTCATAAACCTCCCATCCGGATTTTGTCTCCTCTCCGCTCTAATTCTCCGCACAGTACGTTCAATCTCGGGATCAAATAATATAGCTTCAGGGTCCAAAGTTGATCTCGTGTACATGCAATGAGAAAACAGAGTTTCAAAGAAATGATTACCACAGTGGAAGGGTTAGATAAAAAATAAAGAAGTAAAACAAAAAAGAAGAAATAGCTAGGGTGATAAGATCAAACACTATCGCCTCCCCGGCAACGGCGCTAAAAACTTGATCGCTTCGGAATGTAACCCAAAAAAGAGCGACCGTGTAGTTTTACCGCAAGCGCACGGTGTAGCGGCGAGCGGGTTATCGAACACATGGAGGACGAATGACGGTGCCTTCTCCGAACAACCTGGCTATAGGAACAGAAAAGATGGAATTTGCCTTTTGGCGATCCTGTCACAATCGTCAGACAAAGTATGGATGTATAAAATCAAATAAAGGACGCCTAGAGAATGGGGAATCCCCGCCACTCACCTTATCTCGTCAATGTGATTCATTGGTATCACAATTGCTAGGGTAGAATTTCGGATGAACTAGTTGCAACTGAATGTAAAACCTAGCTCACGCTCTCGCGCTGTTGCCGGTCTATAGCTAACCTAGGTTTGGGTCCAATCTCTTGCAAACCCTTGCCTAGGCAAGCTTGCATTAGGATCAACATCATCGTTCAATCGTGCCCTGAGCCCACTCTCGTGCAAACTCGGGCCGCGACCTAGGTTGGGATAGTTCCTACCCGTCCAATCTCTTGCAAACGAGTATCGGTGTGGAATTGCAACCGAGAACCCTAGTATCGGTCTAATCTCTTGCAAACCGATACTACGGAAACTCGATTCCAACCCAATTCGGATTTCTAGGGTTTCATATCAAATTGGGATCCAATCTCTTGCAAATCCCAATCGATATGAACACCTAGCTATCCGTAGTAAATCGATCCCAAACTAACCCTAATTGCAATTCTAGCAATATTTCTACCAAATCATCACAAATCGGAAATTGGGCTCGTAGGGTTCATCCCCACGCCCCAAGACGTATGGACTACTCACAATTCATAGCACAAATACAAAAATAGTCAATGGAAATAACAATAGAATTCATCACAATATTCAAATAAGCAATAAAAATGAGATTTTTAATGGAGAGGAAGACAAACCAATAGAGTTCTCCAAGAATCCAACAAAAATAAACTTTCCTCTCCTCTCCAATCAAAAGAATCAAAAGCTAAAAAGTTTAATCTAAAAAGCTGCAAAAAGTAAAGGAAAAAGCTCCCTAACCTAGGTCAAAAACTGGGGTTAAATACCCCCCAAAATCGTCCAAAAAACTGTGACCAAAATGCCCCTGAGCAGCCTGAAAATCGCAATTTACGCTACAGGCAGCGCGGCTCACTCGGCCGAGTGACAAGAGTCGCTCGGTCGAGTAAGAAACCCTGAGAAATTCCAGTAAGTCTGGGTCTTCGGGGGTCTTCACTTCGGGGGTCGCTCGGCCGAGTGAGTTGTCGTCACTCGGCCGATGGCTTCTATATACTCGGGCAGTCGGCATTTTCCACTCGGCCGAGTGGGTCTTCTGAAGCTCAGGCAGACGAAAAACAGTAAGTTGGCTCTTTTGGATGGGCGTCGTCTGAGTACCACTCGGGCGGACGGGATCTCGTCACTCGGCCGATGTGGCTTCCGATGCTCGGCCGAGTGCACACATGAAGTGTATCCGTTCTGGCCGGCCGAGCGGGGTCTCGTCGGTCGGCCGAGTGACTCCTTCATTCGGCCGAGTGAGACACCAAAAATGCCCATTCAGCTTGTTTTTGCCTGCTCGTCGCTCCTACGACGTTCTTTCTTCTTCCGCTCCTCTCCATTGGCAAAATACCCCTCGGGGAGGTCGTCGGTGACACTCTGGAGTAGGTGTATCTCGGAATCACTCCAAATCGCTCCAAATCTCCTGAAATACGACAAAAACAACAAATCGTGAAAAGCATCGCAATATCGTCGATATATCGTGAAAAACATGATTTGAGCGATCTAAATGGCATGCAAACATGCGGGAAAAAAGTGTAAAATATGGAGTGATCAAAGTGTACGTCCCAAACAGACATGTAAAAGTGGTCTTCTCTTGGTCATCATGGTGGATGGGAATTTGCAGGAAGCTAGAGTATCCATCCATGTAGCAAAAATAGTTGAGCTTGGCCAGTCTTTCAAGCATTAGATCAATAGAGGAAGAGGATAATGATCTTTTTACGTGGCTTTGTTTAATTTCCGGTAATCGATGCACATCTGATATCCGGTGACTGTCCTTGTAGGTATAAGCTCATTTTTCTCGTTACGAATGACTGTCATTCCTCCCTTCTTGGGCACAACATGTACCAGGATAACCCAATGACTGTTTGGAATAGGGTAGATAATCCCAGCCTGGAGAAGTCTAACAATCTCCTTCTTAACTGCTTCCATCATAATGGGGTCCAATCTTCGTTGTGGATCAATGGAGGTGGCTTGCTCATATTCAAGCAATATCCTATGCAAGCAAAGCCCCAAGCTTACTCCCTTCAAGTCCTTAATTACATATCCGAAAACATTCTTAAATCTCTTCAAAACATCAAGAAATTTTGCCATATGGTCTTCAGGTAGCGAGGAGTTCATAATGATTGGCTGCGTCAAATCCTTCCCCAAATATTCATACCTCAATCCGGAGGTAACTCCTTCATCTCGACTTCGTGTGGTCCCGATACATATTTTTCAAGCTGTGCATCCTCTAATGAAAGAGCCTCTTCCCAGGTCTCCGAGATGCCAACACCCGGAACTTCACTTTCAGCCGAGGGTTCGCGTGGCGAAGCCTTGCAAGGTGGTGAGGAGACCATGGAGGAAGGCTCTGGGTCCATCTCAAGTGTATGATAACTATCCGGTATAAAAGCTTCAATATGAAAGCAAGTCTCAATAGTAGATAGCTCTCCACCACTACCTCCAATTCCATCATGGTCCCAAACTCCAGGGTGCTCTGTAGAGGACTGCAAGGAAAGGATAGACTCCTTCTCACGGCACTTGACAAATCCTGCCTGATGATCCTTCAGAAAAATCTCCCTATCAATGCATAGATCACCCTCACTGAAGTCGGTATTGGGTATGTCAATAAGCATCGCATCATCAGAAGGGGAAAAAATGTTTTATCGGGTTACTGCTGAATATCATGATTCCTTTTTTGATTTTCCACTGCAGCTGACATGAATGATTGGATGCTCGAGGTGCTTAGAGATTCTGGGAGACACTGGAGCAAATAGCTGGCGTGGTGTGCATGTGCCCAGATATCATCTGGAATGGCACACAACATTCTTGCTATAGAGTAGAAAACCTGTAAGAAAAGGAGAGAAAGGGGTCTGCAAGGATAGAGAACACGTTAATAGCTCAAGTTGTAGGAATGGAGAGATAAGAATGTCGATGGCGGTATGGAGACATAGTCTACCAACCCTCTACAACGAATATGTACAATACGTCCATGCAACATTAAAAAGGGTGCAGAATGTGAAAATGATCACGGGGTAAGGATGTGGCTAGTCTCAAGGACAACAAGGTCCTAAATGTAACAAGCATGTTGCCTCCCCGGCAACGGCGCCATAAAGCTTGACCTCCCGTCCGTTTGCACACAAATCGGGACGGGGATACTAGGATTAGAATTTGTAAACCGCAAGCGCACGGTGTCAAAGTGTAGCTTGGGGGTTGATCACAGGGAGGAATGTATTGTGCTTGGAAACATTCGAGAACCGGATCACCCAGTGGATGAGCGAGCCTGTTCTCTGGTTGGTTGTCAAATAGTAGACTAATGGAAAAGATGTAAGAGGTAAAAAGGTAACTTAGGACTTGGGCTTCCGCCCTATCATGGGTTCTCACTATTACGGCCGAAGGATAGGAATGTGACTGAATGCTAAGGTTTGGCGGTGAGACGTTGCCTCTAAAAGTGATACCTAGCGTCCCATGGGCCAGATATTTCGGTCAATGCCCAGGATGATACGATAGGTCTACCTGGGTTCGGACGGAGGGCATTCCCATGTCCAACACCACCAGACTCCGGGAGCACTAAGCTCGCAACGATTCCTCCCAACATTTCGTCCAAGCCGTTTCCATGTGCAAGGACTCAATGTCTATGCTAGGGGGTGAGCTGTGGCTAGAGAATCAAACTCCCGTTTTATTTCCTTTTGGCCCGACGGTCAAAGGCAGTCTTTCTCCGGCCTATGACAATGAAACGCCCCCATGTAACCATCAAAAACCCTAGATCCAATCGGATTCCTAGTCCTATGGCCGTTCTAGGAAGAACCCATGAAGGGGCTTCCACCAATGTCCTAGATTGAAGAACTACTCACTATATATGTTATGAAATGCAATAAAACAGTATATAGCCATAAAAATGGAAATCATGCGATTGATTACTATAGCAGATAGAAGTATAAACGCAATATCAAAATATAAGAAAGATCAAAGAACTTACAATTAGAGTTTAATTCAAAGCAGCCAAAAATCCCCAAAACAGCTTAAAATGGGGATCCTCGTTTCTGGGAAAACCTAGCCTATTTATACAAGTGGGCAAGATGCTAGGGAATATTCCCAGAAGAAGACAAAAATAGTCATTCACCTGATCGGTTGAAACTTCAACCGATCGGGTGAGACGATGGAAAGATTAGTCTTCGGCTCTGATAAATCTCACCCGATCGCTGAACCGATCGGTTGAGTCTTCGAATTCTCGAGCATGGGAAGCAGCAGCTACAGGTGACCCAATCGGTTGACAAGTCAACCGACCGAGTGAGCTTTGGCCTTCACAACAGCGTTCTGTTTCACATCCACCTGATCACTGAACCGATCGGGTGGATCTGTCTCCCCCTCGGGACTGATGCAGTCGCCTGAACCGATCGGGTGGATCTGTCTACCCGATCGGTTGAGAGCTGATACATGGTTTTTCTTGACAATTGCCTCTCGAGATCTCGTGCGACACCTACCGTTGCTCCGGGGACTAATGATGTTGGCCGTAAATGTCTTCTGTGCTAGTAATGTCCTGCAAATGCACACAAACACAACGAAAGTGAAAAGGAACTAAAAATACAAAGGAACGGATACGAAACAACGGAAAACGACGGAGAAGACGTGCGTGAATATATAAAATATAAATGCACGTCAGGTGTATAGAATCACCACTTGAACAAACTCGAGTAAACAACCTCTCAAACTTTAGGGAAACATTCCCTCTTACAAACAAAGGAAGAACAATACTTACAACATGTCAGAGTTACAACTTTACATTTAGCCTTAGTTGAAGCACGTATATTGTTGATACACTAGAACATCCCATGAAGCGCGGAGATAAATGTGAAGCCCATCAAAGTGAGTAAACCAGGCCCAAAACCAAAGAGCCTGCCAGTAAGGATGAGCTGATACTTAGTCATAGAAACTGCTCATCCGCCTTTTGGAGTCTCGCTGATTCTGTGTGATAGGTTAATTAGACCGATTAAATGGACAGTCGTTATCAGCAATCTCAAAGAAGATCCCGCCACAGTAATTGAATAGCCGTTATGCGTTAACAAAGAAGATCGACAATTATAAATAGGTGAAAAAAATAGAAGAAGGGTTCAGATTTCAGAGGTACGACCCCATATGTACTCTGATAACTTATCTCTTTCTACTCACATATTTATTTCTCCAAACGCTTGTGGTGACTGACTCGGGATGAATCCCCTTGGGTCGATCTCAACAGCCCCAAGCCTTCATCGTAAGTGCATTCAATCTAAAGAATTAGAGGGGATTTGGGTCGGCAGACAGATATGACCCCCTGACTTCATTTGTGGTGTAGAAAGATCGAGGCTTGACCTAGCAAATCGGTCGAACAATCGTTCCAATCGAGCCATGAAGTCCTAGTTTTGACCAATGGATAGTTATTAGTCGACTAGAGTAGACTGCATAGTTGACTAATGCTCAATAATTCAACTAATCAGAAGTCCTAGTCAACTAGTCTATCAGTTAAAATAGAGCTGATTCCATGTTCAGCAATTAGTCGACTAGAGTTCTCAAGAAAATCGACTAGTTCAAGTATTAGTCAACTATTTCTTGAACAATGGTTGACTAGTTCTGACATACTAATAGCCATTATTTTCCAAGTTTATTAGTCGACTAGTGCATAGTAATTGGCCGAGCCAGGAAAAAACTAAGGAAATCTTTTCAAAATATTTTCAAAATATTTTCAAAAAAATTCAAACATGTTTATGGTTTCCAAAGTGAATGTTTGTGTGAATTTCAACAAGGATTTAACATAGAATCTAAACAAGAACAAAAATTACATCAAAATAGATAAGTGCTATGAAGCTTCTTTGATGTAGACATGAATTCCATATCTTGTCTTTGATTCTTTGAATCATTTACTCATTATGCCTTGATTGACTTTTTTGGATAAAAGTATGAACTATATTAAAACAAAGGTCCCAATGGGAAGAGTACAAAGAGTTACAAGTGCCATCTTTGGCACAAAAAACTACAACACTCTACACCTTTAAAAGAAGAGATATTAGAAAAAAAATTAAAGTACCTTCAAATATTCTTTGGTTCATTTCCATCCTGTTGACGAATGGGTTCTGCCAACAGTAGAGGGGGCTGACATGGACTTCTCTGTCAGGCTGGAGCCTCGTCAGCTAGTGAAGTGTGACCCTCGGTTGGAAAAATCGGGGTCGATGAAGGCTGAGCTAGGAGCACCGGGCTAGAGCTTAATCTATCTCTCGATCGAGTGCGACGACCGTTTGACCCAGATGCTGGGTCGAGTCTTGAACTTCCTGCACCACAGACAGTCGTTAGGGAGGTCCGATCTGAGTTCCGACCCAACTCTCCTCTGACACTTAAGTTAGTCTGGGACTTAAGAGAAGCTTGGGGCTGTCAAGATCGACCCTCAGAGGTTCATTTGTTGGATATGGATGACATGAATACACCCATGAGGGGATGTATGAGGGTATACGGACCTCAGATGTCGCGTGCACGAAAGCGTGCACGAAGGGAACCTTTTCTCGTGTGAAAAGGACCACTCGATAAGTGGAAAAAGTCACTTTATAAGTGCATAAAGGCACTCGATAAGTGAATGAAGAAGAGGATAAGTAAAAGGGTTAATATAGGCTAATAAGCTTATAATTGGTTATTTCCTACAATAACTACCCCTAAAGCCTATAAATAGGACCCAAGAGTATGCCTTTTACACCAATCTAAACAGGCCATAAGTTTGCATAAGGCAACTTGTGTTCTTCTTCTCCCTTCCATTAAAATCCTCTTCTAAATAGAGATTTAGGCGGTGAAACTCTGCTTCGATCCTCCGTGACGAAGTACTGACCGTTGTGGGGAATCCGAGGGCGAAGTTTTGAGATTACGGTGCCGTGTACGCAAGCGTATGTCTCTACTTTATTATTCGATTCTAACGTCCTTGTTTTGACATGATCCTACATTGGTATCAGAGCCATACGGGTTGCCCCGATCTAACCGTCGCCCCGGTCTCAACGATGAACGCGGCGTTGTCTCTTTCACGAATGAGTCTCCTTCCATTATGGATATGGTAGGAACGCATCGTGACGGAGAGAATCACAATAGTTGTTTTTTCACGTTAGGGTCTTCTGCCATGACGGATATGGCAGGAACTCTCCGTGACGGGAAGAACTTACCGTTCATATCACCAAACTCGCGCTCCTCATGGATGCTGAGTCTCCATTCAATTGAGAATGTGAACTCTCTTCATGTAGAGGGTGAAGTTTGCGGCCTTGAAAACGTGTTCTCTTCATTTTTTTGGCACACGGCCATTGAAGCAAAACCATTTTCTCGACGAACGGGTGCTTCATCGGAGAAGACGATGGTGGTTATTCTCAACGGAGAAGATGACATTTTTGGTGCATGATCGTCATGGCCATATGGGCTATGGAGGCAATGCATCCCCCCTCCCCATGTGGAGGGGGTTGGCTACGGCCAATAACAACCACGGCCACCCATCCGGCGGGGTGTGCAGCCAACCCCATGCAAGGGGGTGGCCAGCCATGGCCGGCCCCGGCCAGAGCTTGTCTGGCCATGGCCGGCCAGGGCCAGTGGGCCCTGGCCAGGCCAGGGCTCGGCCAGGGCCAGGCCGGCCCTGGCCGGGAGCCAGGGCTCGGCCAGGGCCCTGGCAGAGGCCAGGGCCGGCGCACTGGCCTCTGGCCAGGGCCTGGCCTGGGGCCAGGGCCGGCGCACTGGCCTCTGGCCAGGGCCTGGCCGGGGGCCAGGGCCGGCGCCCTGGCCTCTGGCCAGGGCCTGGCTGGCCCTGGCCGCTGCCAGGGCCACATCCGGCCCTTGCAGAGGCCAGGGCCTGGCCGAGGCCGGCCCTGGCCATTGCCAGGGCCACGGCCGGCCCCGGCAATGGCCAGGGCCAAGCCGAGACCTGCCGGCCCTGGCCGAGGCCGGTGCCCGGCCACTGCCGGCCCCGGCCTCGGCCAGTGCCGAGCCCCGGTTGACCCTGTTTTTTAGGGGGGGCTTGCATGAATGTGACATGCATGGCCAGCCCATACGGGGCCGACGGCAGTCGTCTGCGGCAAAATTCTCCTATAGGGGGGAAGCGACTGGATCCATACGGGAGCCGGCGACGATGGCTTGCAGAAAAATCCCCTCAGGGGGGATCCGGCCTTGGCACGGCTACGGCTCAATCCCAGCAATGGCCAAGGATTGCCGTATATTTCGCTAGTATCATAAGGGTACTAAGTTGAAATATCTCATTTGCTTTTGAAAAATAAGTTTTCAAAAACGTTTTTCCGCTGCGAAGTACTATAAGAGTACTATCGTTTGATAAGTGAGGGGGAAATATTGAAGGTTGTTCTAGATGGTGATTGGAATCATAGAGACCATTCCGAATCTAGAGCAACATCTTCAATATTTTTCGAAAGTAACTTATCAAATATAATGATATCATTCCAAGTGGGATATTCCAAGTGGGAGTGATATCTATGTATAAGAATTTTATGCAATGATTTTTGATCGAACCTTCGGTTTTGTGTCTTTTGCAGCATTTTAAAGTTAAAATGTCTTCCGCTTCAAAGAACATCGTCGCTGAGTTAAACAGAGGTGAAAAACTCAACGGCGATAATTACAAACTAGATACAATACGTTCTAGAGGAGCAAGAAGTGCTCGAAACTCTGAAGAACGTAATGATTGAACCCGAGTTGGGCACTACGGCCCAACAGAGACGAGACAAGGAAGCTTTTGATGCTTGGTCTCGGAAGAACAAGATAGCTCGCATTACGTTATTGTCCAGTATGGCCGATGACATAATGCGCATCTTCCGAGAGCATGACCTAGCCATGGACATATGGTCCAAGCATTAGGAGAAGTTTGGTGGCACATCGGTGTCCAAACTTCGTTCTTTAACTATAAGATTTGATTCATACAAGAAACGTCCAGATCATTCCATGGGGAAACATCTGCGACATATGGCGAATCTAATCTCAGAGTTAAAGGATGTTGGTCATGTGCTCACTGATGAGCAACAAATCCAAGCAATCATACATCCCCTACCAAATGGGTGAGACCAAATGAAGATGCATCTCACTCATAATGAGAGCATCAAGACCTTCAGCGATGTTTCTAAGCACCTCGAGTTAGAGGAAGAGCGGCTTGCGGCTGCCATGCCAAGTGCAGAAGTGCACATGGTTACTAGTTCCTCACACGAGGGAAAGAAACAGAAAGATCGTTCGAAGTCTACTTATGAACGTAATAAGCAACCTGAGTCTACCAAGAAACCCAAACATAAGGGTGGGCACAAGAAATGGCACAAGAAGAAAGACTTGAAGAGGATCAAGTGTTTCAAGTGCAACAAGTTAGGTCACTATGCCCGTTCTTGTACGGATGAAGGTGACATGGTAACTTGTAATGATAGTTACATATGTGTTTCTAGTTCAATTTTTCTTGTGGAATCTAATCCATTTTGGATAATTGATTCAGGTGCCACCGACCACATAGCAAGGGACAGGCGGTCCTTCGTAGAGTATCACCGGATACCCCAAGGAACAAAGTGGATTTATGCTGGAAACAACACACATGTTGAAGTGAAAGGCGTTGGGACTTGCAAGCTAGTCTTGGACAACGGCCGCATTATCTTACTACATGATGTCATCTTCGCTCCAGATATTCGAAGGAATATTATATCTGTGGTTGTGTTAATTGGTCTTGGTTATAGCTGGGTTTTTCATGATTGTAAAGTGGACTTGTTTTGTAATAATTCCTTAATTGGTACTGTGTATGTATTTAAAGGATTTATTGTATTAAATACAATGTATGACTCTTCATTTTGTAATGAAAATTTCCTTGTTGCAAATTCTTCGACTTATGAGTCAGATATAATTTGTTGGCACGCAAGGCTTGGTCACATTGGACCAACGCGTATGGATAGACTTGCCAAACGTGGCCTTCTATCCAATGTTTCAAAGGTTGATATGTCGACTTGAGAACATTGCCATGTAGGGAAATCTTGTCGCAAGCCGTTTGGAACCGGAACAAGGGCCGAGGTTCCATTACAGCTCATCCATTCGGACATATGTGGTCCGATGAATGTCAAGACAAGACATGGGAAGTCTTATTTCATCACTTTTATTGATGATTTCACCCGATTCGGTCATATCTATTTGATATCCCACAAAAGTGCAGCATTAACCTGCTTTAAAAACTATATGAGTTTGGTGGAAAATCAATTAGATCACAAGATTAAGGTCTTGTGAACCGATAGGGGCGGTGAATATCAATCAACAAGTTTTAAAGAACTTTGTGATGAAAAAGGCATAGTTCATCAGGTAACTATGTCTTATACTCCGCAACAAAATGGTGTTGCAGAAAGGAGGAATAGGACTTTAATGGAAATGGTCCGTTCAATGATGGCGCAAGCTAACTTACCGATCACCTTTTGGGGTGATGCATTATTGACTACCACTTTCATTTTAAACCGCGTACCCTCGAAATCAGTTAGCTCCACTCCTTATGAGTTGTGGAACCAAAGGTCTCCTGACTTAAACATTTTAAAACCTTGGGGATGTGCAACCTACGCACATATTTCCTCCCATAAGTATGGCAAACTTGGGCCACGGGGAAGGAAATGTATCTTTATACGATACGCAGAAAACTCCAAAGGTTATGTTTTCATTAGTCAGGAAGACAATGGAGGTCTAATTGAATTTGAGTCGAGGGATGTCACTTTCTTGGAAAACGAGTTTCCAAGACAGGGTGAGATAAGTCAGGACTTATCTCTATTTGCGGTTAATGATCAAGAAGGATTACCTCATTCGAGTGGGAGAATTCTTGGTGAAGACGAAAATACGTTTCAAACTTCACCAATGGATGATACGAATGACGCAAATCCGATTCCATATGGGAATAATGATCCAAGTGAGAGCATTTCTAACGACATTCCAAGGGGGAGTGATGTTAGAATTGATCTAAATTCGAGTCAACAAGGACTTGAAGAATCTCAAATACGACGTAGTAATCGTACAAGGTTGGCTCCTCTAAGATTTGAGGATGAATTTCCGCAAACCTTTATGACTTTACTACAGGATGATGACGAGCCTGCTACTTTCAAACAGGCAGTATCATGCCCTGCGAAAGACAAATGGATGGAAACGATGAAGGAAGAGTTGAAATCCATGAAAGTTAACCAAGTCTGAAACTTAGTTGACTTACCCAGAGGACGTAGAGTTATTGGGAACAAATGGGTTCTCAAGATCAAGCATAAGGCTGATGGCTCTATAGACAGATATAAAGCTCGACTTGTCACGAAAGGTTTTACGCAACAGGAAGGGATAGAATACGAAGAGACTTTCTCACCTGTTGTTCGTTTTACCTCGATTCGCCTGATTCTGGCTATGGTAGCTTGCTTAGACCTTGAATTACATCAAATGGATGTAAAGACTGACTTTCTCAATGGAGAATTGGACGAGGAGATCTATATGGAACAACCAACAGGGTTTGTAAAAGAAGGAAACGAACATAAGGTTTGTAAACTTCGTAAGTCCATATATGGTCTTAAACAATCCTCGAGTCAATGGTATATACGATTTCAAGAAGTTGTCTTATCACATGGTTTTACCATGCTTGATGAAGATAACTGTGTATATATCAAGAGGATCAAAAGCAAGTATGTTATTATGTCTCTATATGTAGATGACATTTTAATAGCCGGAAATGACAAGGGCTTTGTGATGGATATCAAGGCTTGGCTTTCATCAGTATTTGAGATGAAAGACATGTGAGAAGCCGCATCTATCCTTGGAGTTAAGATTTCAAGGAATCGTTTGAAGAAACTTCTTTCTCTTTCACAAGAGACTTATATAAAGAAGGTTCTAGAACGTTTTAATATGCAGGACTGCAAGTCCATTGATACTCCTATAAGCAAATGCGATAATTTATGTCTGAAATCATGTCCAAAGAACCAAAAGGAAAAGGAAATTATGGAAAAAGTTCCATATTCCAATGCAGTTGGTAGTCTTATGTATGCTATGATGTGTACAAGACCGTACATCTGTTTTGCCGTTGGAATGGTAAGTCGTTACCAATCCAATCCAGGGCAAGTACACTGGAAAGCGGTTAAGTGGATAATGTGGTATCTTAAAGGAACTACGGACTATGGTTTATGCTATCAAGGAGATGCCTTGAGGCTCGAAGGCTACACTAATGCTGATTGGGCGGGTGATCTCTATGAGCGACGATCGACCTCAGGATATGTTTTTCTACTCGGATCTGGTGCAATATCCTGGAGTAGCAAGAAATAATCCTGCATCGCATTTTCAACTATGGAAGCTGAGTTTGTAGCATTTAGCATGGCAGTCCAAGAGGTTGTTTGGCTTAGGAAATTCTTAGACAGGCTAATTGATGCAAATGACTCATGTGCTGTACCAATACACAGTGACAGTCAAGCATCTATAACCTATGTCAAAGATCCAAAATTCCATTGTAAGACCAAACACATAGATATCCGCTACAAATTTGCAAAAGACTATGATAAGACCAAGAAGGTAGACATAAGGTACATATCTACGCATGAGATGATAGCGGATCCGCTTACGAAGGCGATCCCCAGAGATGTGTTTTACAAACACTTATCATCTCAAGGATTGCGTAAGAGCTGAGTTGTACCAATGTAAATTCACATGTCTGTAAAAGATCAAATTTAATAAAAGAATAAGTTCTTTTCAACATTGCATATGTGTTTCTTGAAAATGTTTGTGTACATTTTAAAATCTCAGCTATATTTTCAGTATATCGGACAGATTGAGGTTGGCTCTCTCACATGAGCAACCGCCTTTATTATATCAGACGGATAAAATAAAGATGAGACCTATTTAAAGTCAAAATCGTCAGACGGATGATTTAGTGTCATGACTTAAACAAAATGGTCGTATGAAAGATCTGCATCATATGGATGCTTACAAAAGATCTAAGAGCATTCTTAAATCATATCTGTCTTATGGGGGATGTGGGTCCAGAAGATTATTTGAGTAGTAAAAGGGACTCAAAATCAGACATTGTGTTGTCTGATCATCATCCTTTCAACATCATTAAGACATACACTCCCTGGGAAAGAGTGATGTTGTAATACGTATTCATACTACGTATGCATTTGACCATTGGGTTAGAATAGTAATTGTGTTTACTATTATGTGAGACCCAAAGACCACATGGATCATAACTCATTACCCTTATGGACTCTAATTGGTTCCTTTAGATTTGACTGGGTGATTGCTATCTTAGCATGTTGCTTATGGACTATGGTCAATTCGGTCCGGCGGGGCATGTTAGAAAAGCAAGTCAAGTCAAGATCGAAAGGATCGCAAGAAGAGGAAGATTAATTTCATATTCACATTTGGACTTTAGAGATTCAAAGCTGGCCAGCCAATTGTAATCCAGATGGGATTCAATTGTTGAATATAAAGTATAAGAAATGTGAAGAAATAATCTAGGGTAAAGCATGCGTTGATCTACTCAACTTTACACCTCGAGGAGTGTTGTGTATCTCTAACAAGTGCACAACAGCAGACTCTATACGCATGACGGTCACACGGCCTATTTCTCGGTATGATAAACAGAAGAGTTAAAGGAAAGATGTTTCCTTACAATCCCCTCAAGTGTGAGTGGGAGATGTTGGATATGGACGAGATGAATACACCCATGAGGGGATGTATGAGGGTATACGGACCTCAGATGTCGCGTGCATAAAAGCGTGCGCGAAGGGAACCTTTTCTCGTGTGAAAAGGACCACTCGATAAGTGGAAAAAGTCACTTTATAAGTGCATAAAGGCACTCTATAAGTGAATGAAGAAGAGGATAAGTAAAAGGGCTAATATAGGCTAATAAGCTTATAATTGGTTATTTCCTACAATAACTACCACTAAAGCCTATAAATAGGACCCAAGGGTATGCCTTTTACACCAATCTAAACATGACATAAGTTTGCATAAGGCAAATTGTGTTCTTCTTCTCACTTCCATTAAAATCCTCTTCTAAATAGAGATTTAGGCGGTGAAACTCTGCTTCGATCCTCCGTGACAAAGTACTGACCGTTGTGGAGAATCCGAGGGCGAAGTTCCGAGATTACGGTGCCGCGTACGCAAGCGTAAGTCTCTACTTTATTATTCGATCCTAACGTCCTTGTTTTGACAGGATCCTACATCATCTCGTGTCAGTCATCTCAAGCTATTTGGAGAAAGAACTATAAGAGTGGAGCAATAATAAAATGTCAGATCATCGGGTCTTTCATACCTTGGGCAGTTTGTCCTTCATCTATTTGTCTTTTCTTTATTTATAGACTGAAGTGTCCATTCTGTGATGTTGGGGAATAATGGTCCCCAATTATGGTGGCACGATCATTCATCATAAATAGGTATAACTATTTTCCACTCCGTCTGCCATTTATGAGCCCATTATCAACCGCCTCCTTGAGCCACAGAAGCTCAACGGGCAGCTGGTATGCAGGCTTTGACCAGGTTAACGGCTAGCATCATTCGTAAACCTCGTGGGCTTAGTGGGCCCATGCACTATCTTTGTAGGCATCTTGGTGACTATATCTTCGTTTCATCGAGTACCTGCCCAATGTTTTGACAATGGCCCCCGTCACTTGGGCTCAGAAGATTTGCCTGTTAGGGTCAACTGACATGATATCTCATTAATGGGGCATGGCTATCGAAGCAGAAGTATTTGAGTTTAAGCGCCAAAAATTCCACTCTTCTGATTTGGATGCTGCATCGATTCAAAATCCAAGATACATGCACACTCGGATCGTCGACACGTGTCCCTGGATGATGAGATTAGCTCAGATCATCGGTAGTCATACCTTTACCTTGATAAGGTAGTTTTGGAGAGAGAAAAACGTCATCGTCTTATGCATTCTCGAATCGAACTCCAACCTTTAACGATGTCTTCCTCCTCTGCTTGTGCCTCCGCTGGAACCTCGGCTTCCATCCCTCGAAAAGATAAAAGGGAGGTCGTCGCACCTGATCTAGTTTTTGACCAAGCCTCTTGAGTGGGGGCTAACCAAATCCTAGATTTCCAAAGAAGATATGTGAGGTGTGATTATCAGATCAGATTGCCACGTGCAAAAGAGAGGGTTCATGTAACGACCACTTTTCGTTGTACGTTGTTCGTGCACGTGCTTTTGACCGTGCACGTGTTTATTTTAGACTGTGTTTGTTTGTGAACACTTTGTTGTGATATGCCGTTGTGAACGTCTCTGAGAGTAGTGAATTGTGGCACTAATTTGGAACGACATTTCTCGAGTCGTTTTCCCACGATTTGATCTTATTCGATGAGACGTTGCGATTTTCACTTTTGACGGGAGACGTTTCTATTTTTAGTTTCGTCGTCCGACATTGAAATTGAGATCCGTCTTCTTAGTTAGCTTCCTTTCGTCAGCACGATCACCCCGATGTTTATTTTATAATTTTTGGAGTTCATTTGACCACTTTTATATTTTTAGCAAGCTTTAAGTTTTATATTTTTAGCAAGCTTTAAAATATTTTTAATAGCTATGTTTTAAATTATTTTCGGCCAAATAAAATTTTATTACGTTTTAAATACTTCAAAATATTTTTGTGCCAAATCTCAGCTTATTTGGGCCGCACCCAAGCCTTGTGCGAGTTGGAGAGGGTGAGATTCGAATTTTAAATTATTTTAAACCCCTAATCCCATTAGGATTAGCCCTAGACCAAGTCAACCCCTCTACACTATATAAACAACCCTTAGGAAGACTCATTTTCAAAACAAAATAACCATTGCCGCTTCCAAAACTCAAATTCACGCTTGCGATTCGTCGCAACGTTGAGACGGCCGTCACCCGCACCGACCGAAGGAACAGCACCTAGTTCCCCGCTCCGACCGAAGCCCCCGCCCGCACCAAGTTCCGTCCGCACCCGCTGCACAGCCGCTCCACATCACCCCGCACCAAGCCCGGGTCCGACCGAGAGATCCTCTCGGTCAGACCGATAGCCGCCCCCGCTCACGCCCGCATCTCCGCACCGCACCAAGCGCCCGCTCCGCACCGTGCCCGACCGAAGCAGCCGCTCGTACCCGCTTCGTTGCAACGTTGCAACGTTGCAATGCTTGTCCGCCCGCACCGACCGAGAAGCAGCCCCGCACCGACCGAGAGCACCAAGCCCCGCACCGCACCCGCAGCTGTGCACAGCTGTTCCCCCGCACCGACCGAGCAAATCTCCCGCACCAAGCGTGTCTGACCGAGAGCCATTCGTTGTAACCCCGCACCCGTCACACAGCTTGCCACCGTGGGCCCCCTAAGTTCTCTAGAGGTATTGTGGGTCCCCTATTGGTCCCTAGGACTACTGTGGGCCCCACCTAGGTGCTTTCTCTTCAAGGATTTACCGTGTACGATGTTGCGATACGTCGTAGCCTGTCGTCGCACGTGCTAGCTTTGGAATCTGGATTCGTTGCTCCGGTTGCCGCTCTGAACTTTCCAACGAGGAATCTATTTTGGAATCAGGACTTGGAGCGCGTTCTTTTATTTCAACCCCTGGCGTCGCTACCCGACGCCAGTATAGCTTTCGCGTCGTGTTGAGGTAACGCTTTACACCCCTAGGACCCCCAACCCATTGCATGTTAATCAAGACTAAAATCAATGTTTTTAAAGTATTTTAAATGTTTTAGAATTCACTAATCAAGATTAATAAAACGGATGTAGGCCGGTGGACTTGTGCACGTAGGATAATTGTGACCTTGGACTCGTTGGACGGTGTTTCTCTGACGTGATACTTGCAGGCAAGTGAAACGTGCCAACCCTTGTGTAGGGCCCTGTTTTTAGGCCACTTCCTTATTTTTAGCGTAAAAGAGACTAAACAGTGAAATGATAGCTGTCTAGACGTAACTTTAGGGTCTTGCTTGATAACGAAGCTAGATCTGTCACCCTGCCATGTCATGCATGCATTGATATCTGTCACGTTTAAATTCATTATCTGTAAGCACTTTTAACTGCCATGCATTGCATTCTACATTTCATCCAAGTAGATTGTTGCATTCGTAGCACACGCTACACTACTTGTACTTCCTTGTCCGGCTAGGTGCACCCTTAGGCCAATAAGATAAAACACTTCCTGGCTCGTGTTCCAGAAGCGAGCATTCCCATTCGGGATAAGGCCCTGGCTCGATACACGTGGAGGGGTAGGGATAAACGATCACTTGAGCTTAGGAGTTGGCCCGCGCAGCCACTCTAGCCAAAAGGCGTAATCTCTGTGCACGAGGTGCTTACTTGACTTGTACTTGTATTTGTGAATGATTCATGTAAAACTTGTCATCCATGCCATGTTTAAATTCCATGCTCGTACTTTACTTTACTTGTTGCACTCATTACTTTAACTGCCATGTCATTGCATCATGCTAGAACTGCTAGGTTGCTTTACTTCTACCAACTTTCAGTTTCCTTGCACAAGTCTCTTGTAGACTTGCTGACCCGTGCCCCTTGCTCTTTTGGGTGTCACATGTTAGACCATGAGCCAGAGACCGTAGTGGAGGACGAGGTGTTTGCTGATGCTGAGCCAGAGCCTACTTTTGACGAGGAGTTGGTGGACACCGGTGACCAGTCTTAGAGACTGTTTGAGTTGCTTTTGCTTTAGGTTGCTGTTAGTTGTCGGTGCGTAGTACCATTACTTTGCTTTTGTACTTTGTACTTTTGTTGGCCATGCTGGGGCCTCTTTTAGACTCTTTTCTTTTAGCCTGGTGGCTTTTCTGCGATGTTGAAATTTATTATTATGGATATTCTGAGATTTATCTTTTGTCTCATTTCCTTATTATTATCTTTGTTTCGTTTCGCGTTTCAAGGACCTGCAGTTTAAAGTGATTGACGCTTATCGGACTTGCAGCTTTGTAGCTTCAAGTCTGAGCGGACCTTCTCATGCTTCGCCTCCACGTTTTTGGGAAGCGGGGCGTGACCGGTTTTGTTGGTGGCCCATGCAGGTCCCATCTTGTAATTGTGAACTAACGGAACAACGATAATAACGGAATTTCCATTAAATAAATTGTAACATCTAAGTCATTAAGCTATTGAGTCTAAATTTTTGTTCGTTTTCTATGTCGTTAGATGGCGAGAAGACGACAGACCCGCGTTGGTGGTGGACCTACTTTGAAGACTTGCTATTTCTGTGGTAAGACCGGGCACGTCAAGGAGCAGTGCAGAAGATTTCTAGGCTGGTGCTTGATTTGTGGTGCTACTACTCATTCAGCGAAGGATTGTCGGCATGCAAATCAACTGTGGAAAGCATCGGATGGAATTCCGCAGTAGGAAGCACCAGTAACTGGGCCAAGTCGGAAGGTGTGCTATCATTGTAGCAAGATTGGTCATGAGAAGGAACAGTGCAGGAGGAAGCTGGGCCAGTGACTGATTTGTGGAGATCCTACTCATGCTATGAAGGAGTGACCGAAGTCTCAGCTGCTTTAGAAGGAACCAGTTGCAGCACAGCCGTTGCAGCAGAGAGCACCTGTACCTGCAGGTTGTGGAGCACCCCTTGCTCCACAGAGGCAGGCTTTTTAGCAGGCCATGCAGCCGAGGAGGCAGGCTTTTCTGATGACGGCAGTGGAGAGCGAGGCTGTGGATAAGGTTATCGCATGTAACTCTTAACCTAGTTGTTTCCTTCCTTAGACAGTTTTGATTGTTAGCCATGTTTGATTGCTTGCATATGATTGTTTTTTAGAATAGGGTTTGATTGTTAGATTGCTTGTTAGGCGTGATTTTGGTTTGCACATTTCCTGCACGAGTCCTCTTTGACTCTGGTGCATCGATGTGCATTATATCCCGGAGCTTCGTGGAGAAGCTTTCCTTGTCGACTTCCCCTCTTCTCAAGAGCTGGGATATCGTTACAGGGATTGGCGTGCTCCCGGTGCATCGTGGTTGCAATTCTTGCCCATTGGTGGTCTGTGGACATGAGCTTTACGCTGATTATATTGTCCACGACATCATCAACTACGATGCAGTGCTTGGTATAAGTTTGGCTTGCGAGTTTTTATGCTACGATCGATTGTCGGAGGAAGGAGGATGGTTCGCGTCGCATGTGTGTGGATTACCGGGAGCTGAATACTGTGACTATCAAGAATAAATATCCATTGCCACGTATATATGATATTTTTGATCAGCTTGGAGGATCGAGGGTGTCCTCTAAGTTGGATTTGAGGAGTGGTTACCATCAGCTTAAGGTGAAGAAGGAGGACATCCCGAAGACAGCGTTCAGGACAAAGTATGGTCACTACGAGTTCGTGGTTATGCCTTTCGGTGTGACCAATGTGCCCGCAGTTTTTATGAACCTGATGAATCTGATCTTCTACGACTTCCTAGACAAGTTTGTCGTTATCTTTATTGACGACATTCTGATCCACTCAAAGTCGGAGGAAGAGCATGCATCGCACTTGAGGACAGTGTTGGAGATTTTGAGGAAGCATCGTTTGTATGCTAAGTATTCCAAGTGCGAGTTTTGGCTGGATAGAGTTGCTTTTCTCGGGCATGTGATGGGATTTCGGTGGATCCTGAGAAGATTATGGCTATCAGAGAGTGGCCTGTTCCGCAGTCAGCGTCTGAGATCTGGAGTTTCCTTGGACTTGCAGGATATTATCGACGTTTCATTAAGGACTTTTCCCGGATTGCTGAGCCGATGACCAGACTGACACGAAAGGATGTACCATATGTTTGGTCTGATGATCGTGAGAAGGCTTTTGATATTATGAAGGAGAGATTGACGACTTCCCCTGTACTTGATGTGCCTGATCGGAGTGGAGGATTTGAGACCTTTTGCGATGCTTCTGGAAAAGGTCTTGGATGTCTGTTGCATCAGCATGGGCATGTGGTTGCGTATGCTTCTCGTCAGTTTAAGGCTCATAAGAAGAATTACCCGACACATGATTTGGAGTTGGCTGCATTCGTGTTTACGCTGAAGATTTGGAGGCACTTCCTGCTGAGTGAGAAGGTGAAGATCTTCACCGATCACAAAAATTGAAGTATATCTTTACACAGAAGGAGTTCAACATGCGACAACGTCGATGGTTGGAGCTCATGGCAGACTATGAGATCGACTTGCAGTATCACCCTGGCGAGGTGAATGTGGTTCCAGATGCGCTGAGCAGACCTCCAGCGGTGATGACGTTGACCTCGCAGTTGAGATTGCAGCAGGATTTTTGCGAGTCTGGTATCGAGATTATTCTTCCTGGAGAGACTTCTTCGTTGATGAGCATGCAGATACAGTCGACGATCGTGGATAGGATCAAGGCTGGACAGGCTGGAGATGCTAAGCTGGTGAAGATTCGGGAGCAGGTGGAAGCCGGTCTGCGGACTGACTTTTTGATTCACGAGGATGGGTCGTTGAGATTTGGAGCCAGGTTGTGTGTGCCAGCTGGAGATATCAGAGAGGAATTATTGGTGGAGGCACACAGTTCGCCGTATTATGTACATCCTGGTGGCACCAAGATGTACAAGGATCTTCGTCTGAACTTTTGGTGGCATGGTATGAAGAGGAGTGTGGCTCAGAGTGTAGCCAAGTGTTTTGTTTGCCAACAAGTAAAGGAGGAGCATCAGCGTACGGTAGGGTTGCTACAACCGCTTTCGATTCCGGAGTGGAAGTGGCAGCACATCACTATGGATTTCGTGACTGGACTACCTCGGAGTCCGAAGCAGAATGACGTGATTTGGGTGATCGTAGACCGATTGACCAAATCCGCGCACTTTATTTCCTTCCGAGTAGGAAAGTCTACTGAGACGCTAGGAAGGAGATATATGGAGGTAAAATCTTTTACTCTCCGTTTCTATTTCCTTTCCTAGTTTAGATAGTGATGTAACGTGAATCGTGCAGGAGATCGTACGACTTCACGGAGTCCCCGTGAGTATCGTGTCGGACAGAGACACGCGATTCATATCTCAGTTTTGGCAGAGTCTACAGAAGAGCTTGGGTATGAGTCTGAGTTTCAGCACGGCGTACCACCCGCAGACGGAAGGCCAGTCTGAGAGGACGATTCAGATTCTGGAGGACATGCTGAGAGCGTGCATGTTGGACTTCAAGGGATCTTGGGAGGATAATCTCCATCACGTTGAGTTTGCCTACAATAACAGCTACCAAGTGAGTATTGGAATGGTGCCTTTCGCCGCGCTATATGGGAAGAAATGTCGATCGCCACTGAGCTGGGATGATATTGGAGATCGGGAGCTGTTAGGACCGGAGATGATTGTTGAGGCCGTGGATGTTGTGAGGAACATCCGGGAGAAGCTGAGGATTGCACAGGACCATTTCAAGCATTGGGCTGATGCTAAATGGAGGCCTTTGGAGTTTCAGCCTGGTGATCATGTCTTTCTGAAGATTTCTCCGAACCGCAGAGTTATTCGATTCGGGAAGAGAGGCAAGCTGAGTCCGAGGCACATTGGGCCGTTTGATGTCCTGGAGAAAGTTGGAGCTGTGGCTTATCGCTTGGCACTGCCACCGTCGCTGGAGGGAGTTCACGACGTATTTCACGTATCCCAGTTACGTCGATACATTAGTGATCCATCCCATGCTGTGGATTTCTCAGAGATCACGGTTCGTCTGGATCTGTCTTATGATCAGCAGCCAATTGAGATCCTGGATCATCGACAGAAGCAGCTGAGGAATAAGACCGTCGACTTGGTTCGAGTACAGTGGCGTCACGGTTCCCCTGGTGAGTCCACCTGGGAGCGTGAGGATGAGATGAGAGAGCGCTTCCCGCACCTTTTCCCGAGCAGTGCTTGATGTTGATTCTGAGGACGGAATCATTTCTAAGGTGCGGAGGATGTAACGACCACTTTTCGTTGTACGTTGTTCGTGCACGTGCTTTTGACCGTGCACGTGTTTATTTTAGACTTTGTTTGTTTGTGAACACTTTGTTGTGATATGCCATTGTGAACGTCTCTGAGAGTAGTGAATTATGGCACTAATTTGGAACGACATTTCTCGAGTAGTTTTCCCACGATTTGATCTTATTCGATGAGACGTTGCGATTTTCACTTTTGACGGGAGATGTTTCTATTTTTAGTTTCGTCGTCCGACATTGAAATTGAGATCCGTATTTTTAGTTAGCTTCCTTTCGTCAGCATGATCACCCTGATATTTATTTTATAATTTTTAGAGTTCATTTGACCACATTTATATTTTTAGCAAGCTTTAAAATATTTTTAATAGCTACGTTTTAAATTATTTTCGGCCAAATAAAATTTTATTACGTTTTAAATACTTCAAAATATTTTTGAGCCAAATCTCAGCTCATTTGGGCCGCACCCAAACCTTGTACGAGTTGGAGAGGGTGAGATTCGAATTTTAAATTATTTTAAACCCCTAATCCCATTAGGATTAGCCCTAGACCAAGTCAACCCCTCTACACTATATAAACAACCCCTAGGAAGACTCATTTTCACAAGAAAATAACCCTAGCCGCTTCCAAAACTCAAATTCACGCTTGCGACGATTCGTCGCAACGTTGTGACGGCCGTCACCCGCACCGACCGAAGGAACAGCCCCCAATTCCCTGCTCCGACCGAAGCCCCCGCCAGCACCAAGCTCCGTCCGCACCCGCTGCACAGCCACTCCGCATCGCCCTGCACCAAGCCCGTGTCCGACTGAGAGATCCTCTAGGTCAGACCGATAGCCGCCCTCGCTCACGCCCGCATCTCCGCACCGCACCAAGCGCCCGCTCCGTTCGCCCGCTTCGCACCGTGCCCGACCGAAGCAGCCGCCCACACCCGCTTCATTGCAACGTTGCAACGCTTGTCTGCCAGCACCGACCGAGAGGCAGCCCCGCACCGACCGAGAGCACCAAGCCCCGCACCGCACCCGCAGCTGTGCACAGCTGTTCCCCCGCACCGACCGAGCAAATCTCCTGCACCAAGCGTGTCTGACCGAGAGCCATTTGTCGCAACCTCGCACCCGTCACACCACTTGCCACCGTGGGCCCCCAAGTTCTCCAGAGGTATTGTGGGTCCCCTATTGGTCCCTAGGACTACTGTGGGCCCCACCTAGGTGCTTTCTCTTCAAGGATTTGCCGTGTACGATGTTGCGATACGTCGTAGCCTGTCGTCGCACGTGCTAGCTTTGGAATCTGGATTCGTTGCTCCGGTTGCTGCTCTGAACTTTCCAGCGAGGAATCTATTTTGGAATCAAGACTTGGAGCGCGTTCTTTTATTCCAACCCCTGGCGTCGCTACCCGACGCCAGTATAGCTTTCGCGTCGTGTTGAGGTAACGCTTTACACCCCTAGGACCCCCAACCCATTGCATGTTAATCAAGACTAAAATCAATGTTTTTAAAGTATTTTAAATGTTTTAGAATTCACTAATCAAGATTAATAAAACGGATGTAGGCCGGTGGACTTGTGCACGTAGGATAATTGTGACCTTGGACTCGTTGGACGGTGTTTCTCTGACGTGATACTTGCAGGCAAGTGAAACTTGCCAACTCTTGTGTAGGGCTATGTTTTAGGCCACTTCCTTGTTTTTAGCGTAAAAGAGACTAGACAGTGAAATGATAGCTGTCTAGACGCAACTTTAGGGTCTAGCTTGACAACGAAGCTAGATCTGTCACCCTGCCATGTCATGCATGCATTGATATCTGTCACGTTTAAATTCCTTATCTGTACGCACTTTTAACTGCCATGCATTGCATTCTACATATCATCCAAGTAGATTGTTGCATTCGTAGCACACGCTACACTACTTGTACTTCCTTGTCCGGCTAGGTGCACCCCTAGGCCAACAAGATAAAACACTTCCTGGCTCGTGTTCCAGAAGCGAGCATTCCCGTTCGGGGGGTAAGGCCCTAGCTCGATATACGTGGAGGGGTAGGGATAAATGATCACTTGAGCTTAGGAGTTGCCCCGCGCAGTCACTCTAACCAAAAGGCGTAATCTCTGTGCACGAGGTGCTTACTTGACTTGTACTTGTCTTTGTGAATGATTCATGTAAAACTTGTCATCCATGCCATGTTTAAATGCCATGCTCGTACTTTAATTTACTTGTTGCACTCATTACTTTAACTGCCATGTCATTGCATCATGCTAGAACTGCTAGGTTGCTTTACTTCTACCTACTTTCAGTTTCCTTGCACAAGTCTCTTGTAGAATTGCTGATATGTGCCTCTTGCTCTTTTGGGTGTCACATGTTAGACCATGAGCCAGAGACTGTAGCGGATGACGAGGTGTTTGCTGACGCTGAGCCAGCGCCTACTGTTGACGAGGAGTTGGTGGACACCGGTGACCAGTCTTAGAGACTGTTTGAGTTGCTTTTGCTTTAGGTTGCTGTTAGTTGTCGGTGCGTAGTACCATTACTTTGCTTTTGTACTTTGTACTTTTGTTGGCCATGCTGGGGCCTCTTTTAGACTCTTTTCTTTTAGCCTGGTGGCTTTTCTGCGATGTTGAAATTTATTATTATGGATATTCTGAGATTTATCTTTTGTCTCATTTCCTTATTATTATCTTTGTTTTGTTTTGCGTTGCAAGGACCTGCAGTTTAAAGTGATTGAAGCTTATCGGACTTGCAGCTTTGTAGCTTCAAGTCTGAGCGGACCTTCTCTCGCTTCGCCTCCACGTTTTTGGGAAGCGGGGCGTGACAGTTCATTCTCTAGGCGATTGCAAAGTTGGAGTATATGTCAAAGCTTTGTACCATGGGCTTTGATTTCCCAAGCACCCCTTCAGGTTGTGCATATTGAAGACGCTAGGCCTTTCACTATGTCAATTGATGCTGAATGCTGTGGCCATCCTGGTCAGCTTCATAACGTTGTGCGTGTTGAAGGAATTGAACCATTCATAGGAATGTTCAACTTCTTTTTCAGAGTACCCCCCTTTTCAGTCTTCAGGTTGGTACCTGATCATCGCTCGCTGCAGCAGGAAGTTGTTTAATGATCGTTCTACCTCCAACCCAAAATGGAAAGACGAATTTGTGTTTGTGGTATTTCCTGGCGAGGCAAGTTTCGTTACCCGATGGTGGATCCCCGAGCGCACCATGAATGAAGATAAACCCCTTTCTGAGGAGGAAGAAAAGGTTGCTACTTTTCTGTTGAAGTTGCCTAAGGGGCGCAAATCGACGAAATGGATGTTGTCTGACTAGATGCTGGTCAAGACTGTATGGACGAAAGGTCGAATCTCTTGCTTGACTTTTGCCTATTTTTTCTTCTTCTTGAACTTTAACTCGTCTTTTTAGGTATTGTCTGACTGGAATACCCGGTCGAACCAGGTATGCAGGAGGCGCTTGAAACTTCTATTAGAGAAGCTGAAAAAGATGTGCCTTCCCTTCAATCGGGTCTTCTGGATAGTGGAGCAATTTAGGCTACCGAGGGTCTATCCCAGGTTAGTTCGTGAAGCTCCCCAGTCGACTCAACCATTGAAGAGGAAGAAGCAACAGCTCTCAGTTGAAGTGGAGAAGGTCGAGACCAAGAAGAAGAAGCCAATGCAAAAACATGTTTCTATCGACTCAGATTTTTCTGAGTCGAGTGAAACCACAATCCCGACTGTGGCCCCTATATAGATCAGGTTCCTGAGCAAGGTTAGGATCCTCCTTCAGAGAAGACTTCGAGAGAGTCATCGTCCTCTCAGGGAGCACTTTTACGTGAAGATTCCGGGCCATGGGAAGGTTTATTTCCTCAGGAGTCTATGTCCGAGGACATTTCCTCTGAGTTTAGGTCGATCTTATTTAAAAATAGATCGCCCCAAGCCACAGTGGAATGCCCTGAAGAAGAGCTTTTTCGTCCGGGATACCTGGTGGGAAAGGAAGAATCGGCTCTTTTAGATTATGTGACCACTTCTTGACTAGCTGAGAATTCGACCCTTTCCAAGGACTTGGCCGTTCTGGCGAGAGTCGATTATGAGAGGTTAAGCAAAATTGACATCCACAGAAGTCTGCATGTAATGATTATGCCTATCCACTTCTTGCTTGCTTGATTCCAAGCATTGAAGTTGATGCTCTTGTGTGCCCATAGGCCCTTTTGGCTAATACAGAGCTACGCCGCCACTCGTTGGCAATGGCTAATTATTAAGCTACCCTAAGCAAGGAGATGAAGCATTCAGACACAGCCAAGAGGATGGCCGATCAGGCGGAAGCGAAGCTGGAGAGATAGAAGCTTCGTAACAAAATTCTCAAGTCTCGGGTGAATCGGCTCAAACAAGAGTTAGATGATTCTCGTACGAGGTAAGCTGCCCTCTCAATGGAAGCCAATAAACAAATTGCTCTAAGGGAGCAAGCAGAGAAGATGCGGATCAAAGAGAGGAAAAGATGGGAGGATAGAGAAATCGACCTTCAGACTTGACCTTTTGCTGGCCCCTAAGAATTCAACACGAAAGAGATCACAGAGAAGGCTGTCCAGGAATATAGGGATAACTTGCCCGACCTGGATGAGCTGTATATAAGAGGTTATGAACGGTGTCGTCAAGAGATAAAGGATCAATTTCCCGACTTTGCCTCTGAGATCGACCAAGTTCCTGTTATTATAGATGATGACGATCCGGATTGCCGATTAGATGAAGTTGGTCAAGTTACAAACTTGGAAGTTGCCTTTCCAATCGATGGAGCCCTTATCGAAACAAGTAAGACCGTTGATGAAGCTGCCTCAGGGGACCAGGGGCATATGTCTTCGGTCGAGAGGCCTTAGAAATCTCACGCTCCCTGAGGCTTTTTGAACCTTTCTTTTTGTATTGGGTGTGTAAATTTTGTTAAGTATAACAACATATGACAAAAACATATGATATTTTCAAAGTTGTCTTGTACCTCTTTGTTTTAAATAGCATGAGCGAGCATGAGCATCCGTGTCACCGGTTGGCCCCTTTCAACAGGTCGAGCATCCGCCTATGATAAGGGCAGTGATTAAGTTGTTGAATCATGCTTTCTTAAATCATTTGAATAAAGCATGGCTCTTTAAGCAGAGAGAAGAATGACCTCTCCACTCACGCTCAGCGACAATGATAATTCAGTAATGAGGGGCATGACCCCTTCGACTTATGTCCGACAACTTAAGATGGGTCTTTCAGTTGCAAGGGAGTGGCTCCTTTGACTTATGACCGATGATAATGGTGAGTCGTTCGATTACGAGAGGGATGACCCCTTTACTTACAGCTGACGAAGATAAGCATTCAGTTGGAGGGGCATGGCCCCTTCGACTAACAGCCAAGATGATGGTGAGTCGTTCAGTTGCAAGAGGGTGGTTCCTTCGACTTATGGCTGATAATGATAATCATTCAGTTATGAGGCGCATGTCCCTTACATACGGCCAACGATGATTAAGAGTCATTTAGTTGCGAGGGAGTGGCCCCTTCGACTTATGACTGATGGCAATAATCGTTTAGTTGCGAGGGGCATGGCACCTTCGACTTACGGCTGATGACGATGGTGGGTCGTTCGATTGCGAGGGGGTGGCCCCTTCGACTTATGGCCGACGACGATGGTGGGTCGTTCTATTGCAAAGGCTGGCCCCTTCGACTTATGGCTGATGGATACGGTGAGTCGTTCAGTTATGAGGGAGTGTCCCCTTCGACTTACGAATGACGACAGTAATCGTTCGGTTGTAAGGGGATGTCCCTTCGACTTACGATCGACAATGATGGTGAGTCGTTCAGTCGCGAGGGTGTGGCACCTTCAACTTATGGCTGACGACGATAATTGTTCGGTTGCGAGCGGCATGGCCCCTTCGACTTACGATCAATGACGATGGCGAGTCGTTCAGTTGCAAGGGTGTGGCCCCTTCGACTTACGAATGAGGATGATAATCATCCGGTTACAAGGGGCATGGCCCCTTCGACTTACGACCAATGATGATGGTGAGTCATTCAGTTGCAAGGGGATGGCTCCTTCGACTTATGTCTGACGACAATAAGCGTTCGGTTGTGAGGGGCCTGGCACCATTGACTTACGGTCGACGATAATGGTGAGTCGTTCAGTTGCAAGGAAGATGGCCCCTTCGACTTATGGCTGTCGATGATAATTGTTTGGTTGCGAGGGGCATGGCCCCTTCGACTTACAGCCGACGACGATGGTGAGTCGTTAGTTGCAAGGGGGGTGGCCCCTTCGACTTATGGCTGACGAAGATAATCGTTTGGTTGTAAGGGGCATGGCCCCTTTGACTTACGACCGACGACGAAGGTGAGTCATTCAATTATGAGGAGGTGGCCCCTTCGACTTATGGCTGACGACTATGGTGAGTCATTTAGTTGCGAGTGGGTGGCCCCTTCGACTTACGATTGACGACGATTTTCATTCGGTCCCTCTTTCATCAAGATAATATGGACGGAGAGAATCTTGATCCATCCAAACATTCTCTAGGGATTGGATCCTTGTGAGAAGAACACTTTTGAAGATTAATCAAGCATTGCATGGAATAATCCTCTCAAGACACAAAAAGCATACATTGCATATAGAGAAAGTGTATTTTAAGAGAAATAAACTTTATTTATTGGGGAAAAAGCTTAAACATATTGATAAAATAAAATCATACAGGCATGTTTATTTCTCTTTTAGTTGTTCTGACTGATGCTATCTGATCTTTGCTCAAAAGCTTTAATCAACTATTTTGGTGACTGTCGACCCTATCATCGGCCACATGCCCTTCTATTTCGAGGATCCGTCTTTGGTTTGTGGGTCATCACATGATTACTTTGGATGACTGTAACGACCGCTTTCCGACCGTTCGTATTTTTGCGCATACTTCCTCTTTCGTACGCGTATTTTTCTTTGATATTTCTTCTATCTGATTTATGCATTATGATATGTCGTTGTGACCGTATGGAAGATTAGTTATTTGTAGGATTTTTAGTGAACGTCATTTCACGGGTTGTTCTCCCTCAAATCAGCTTTGATTGGAGAGACGTCGTGACTTTAGACTACGATGCCGGACCTTTTTATTTTTAGTTCGTTTCATGTGAACCCAATGCACAATCGACCACTGTACCCTCGAGCCTCTCGTCGTTACGGTCGTCCCGATATTTTTTTCATAATTTTCGTACGTCATTAGCGCAACCTAACCCACTAATCAAAATCAAAGCCCATTAAACCTAATCCACTTTTAAAATTCAAATTAACCAAATCTTTTGGGATTCTTACGTATCATGAAAAGTTTCTGTGTCTATTCTCACCCTATCTAAACCCTCTTTACACACCCCCTTTCTCACACACTCTCTCCCATTTTGCTTATATCCACCCCCTTCTATATCCTATTTAGCAAGATTTGCAACTTATAACATCTCACACCCGCAAAAACCTAGGGCACACAAAACTTGCAGCCGCCACACCTCCCATCACCCACGCTTGACCTCGCCACCGCTGACGAAGCCTTCGGCCACCTCGCACCTCCTTTCTCTTCCCTCTCCTTCCTTCCCTCTCTCTCTTTCACCCCCATAAACCCCCATAGCCGCAAGAAGAGACAGCCCAGCCATGCCAGCGTGTGCAACCCATTTCCGGCCACCCCGCCACTGCAAAACCACCCTCCGACCACCCCAAGGCACTAGCGACCTTCCCTCTCCTTCCTCATTCCTCTCTCTACTCTCTCTCCCCCTTAAAACCCCCAGAAAAACCCCCTGTGGTCGACAGTTTTGCACAGCCGCACCCTGTCCTTTGCGCTGGCGCCGTTGCCCCTCCGGCCACCTTTGACGTCCACCACTACCTCCATCCGACTCCCCTCGATCCCCTATATCACCTACAACTCTCCTCCCTCTCTTCTCTCATCTCTCTCTCTCCTCGAAATCCCCTTGAAAACAAGCCCAAACGGCTGTTTTTGACAGACTTGCACCCAGCCATTCAACACCGGCACCTGGCCACCCCCGGCCATCGCCAGTGACCACTCCACCACCATCAGATCCCCCTTGACTCCTGTTACCTACTTCAAGTCTCCTTTGCCCCCTCTGGTCGCCGCATCTCCGCTGCGACGCAAAACAACAACCCGGTGTGCAAATCGGTCATATTCGTCTTCTCACGGCTGGCCGCCGCGCGCAACCGTCGTCGCCAGCCACCAGGCCGGGCAACCCCCCGCTGACCTCTTTCAATCCTTGACAGCCCTCTTCGCTCCTAGGAGTTCACGCGTGCTGCATATCTCGCGTGTTTTCCGACGTCGTAGCTGCCGCCGTGACGTTTCGTTGCGCTACCCGTAACGGGAGAGATCGCGATGCCCACTCACTGTTCTCGCCTTCCGTTCGATGTCCGTACGTGTCTCGCTGCACAACCCACAGCCGAGACATTGTTGACGATGTAGATCCATCGCCATTCAGACCCTACGTCCGCTCTACGATCAAACACCGAAAAGGCGAACCAACCGATGACGCACCGCTTCGACGAGACGATCCAAACCGATGACGTAAAAGTACGATTTAAGAGAACCGGACGTGAAATGATAGCATACGGGACCCCCTAGACAGCTTAAACTTGACGACAAAGTCTAAGCGCAACAACAACAACAACTGACACCCTAGGTTTTATCTGTGCGTGCATGCGTGTGGACCCCCTAGAAAGAACAATTCCTTACACTTATCATGTCGTGTCCTGTTACAAAAAGCCTCCGGGAGTTTCGGATGCTCTCCACGCGAGAGTGATCCCTGTGTTAAAAAAAGCCTCCGAGCGTTTCGGATGCTCTCCACGCGAGAGTGATCCCTGTGTTACAAAAAATCCTTCGGGCGTTTCGGATGCTCTCAATGCGAGAGTGATCCCTGTGTTACAAAAAAGCCTACGGGTGTTTCGGATGCTATCCATGCGAGAGTGATCCATGTTCCTATAGCCTCCGGGCGTTTCGGATGCTCTCCAAGCGAGAGTGATCCCTGTCTTGTCTTGTCTTGAGCACTTGGGTTTGGAGTAGGATTGAGCGGTCGCACGGGGAGCGGGTCTGGCCGCCCTCAAACCGTAAGGCGTGAACCCTTCGTGACACACACGGTACTTTTTATCTTGTCCAGTCCAGTCCAGTCTAGTCCTGCAGCCAGTGGCACACGCTACGGCTATCGTCTGTCTCGTTTACTTTCCTGCTCCGTTTTTACTTTCCTTGTATAATTGTATAACTGACATAACATTATAACATCATGTAATTCAACAAGTAAAACATTGTTAATTAATTTGTTTCAACACTTGCAGTAGAGTCTAACCTTTCCATGTTTACTTTACCTAATGTAAAGCTCCTTTTCTCTGGGTGTTGTATGTCAGGTACTGAGCCAGTGTGCGAAGACGAGCCAGAGCTACCCGAGGACATGGAGCTGGAGGACGTTGACCCGAAGTACCTTCCTGACGAGGATCATTCGTAGAGCTACTTCCCTGGTGCTGATCCTCAGATGTTTTTACTGCTTTTTAGTTTGAGTGCGTAGCACCGTTTACTTTCTGCTTAGGTTGGGTGCTAGCACCATTAGTTTCTTTTTGCAGTTGTTGCCATGCTGGGCTTCTTTTTAGACTTTTATACTCGCTGGATATTATCTCCTTATATTAATGAATGCAGATTTCTTTCTTGTACTCCTATTTCTTTGTTCAGAACTTTTATATGCAAGAACCTGTACTTCTTCATGGTATCCCTACAGACGCTTATTGGGTTTGGGCTTCTCAGCACCGGCCCTTGCGGACCTTCGTCAAGTCTTGTTTCTGTCGTTTTGGGAAGCGGGACGTGACAGGTTTTAGTGGTGGCCCATGCAGGTCATGCAAAAAGTTCGGAACAATAAGAGTACCGCATTCATTTAATATCCAGTACAAGTCTAAATTAGGTTTTCCTTGTCTTAGATGGTAGGAAGACTTAGATAGACATACAGGTTTGATAGTCATGCGCCTTGGTTAAGATTTAGTCATACTCGTCTTAGGATACCCTACTAGCCTCTCACCTGGCTCTGACCATGTTAGATTTCTAGAGTCCTTCTTTTAGTCGTTCGCTCGGGTCCATCAACTTCGGGCCCAGCAGAACGTAAACTTGATTCTCTTAGGACTCTTCCTTGAGGTCTCTGTTACAGTCTAGTTCATTTGGAAGTCTTAGTGCTGAGTTCTCCTGATCTTTAGACGGCCCGATAATTAGAACCCCTGATTTCTAGCATCTTCTCATTCATTACACTTCTGTGTTATCGACCGTAGAATTCCATCGTTGCTTTTCATGAATCATAACTTAGGCGTATTCATCATGTGATCATATTCTTTGCCCCCAATTCACTTAATCGCTTCATGACGATAATCGTTAATTCTTTGAATCTTCCCCATTGGAAATCATGTTTCCTCTAAAAGTATTTTCGAAATTCCTTATTAAATTCTTCGCTCAGTTTAACTTCTTTGAAAATCCCTAATTATATATTTAAATTTCTTTCTTTTCGGTTGAGTTAAAGTTCTTTCTTGGATTTTGAAACCTTTTTGGTCGTAATTTTAGTTACTACCTCGTAATCATTTTCTAGCCGGTATTTTTCGTATTTCAGTTTTAAAAACCTTGTTACCATTTTTGATAATTCAATATACCATTTGTTTTTCTAAACTACGAAATTTATTTTAACCACTTACCGTACGTACTTTTAGAATATTTTTCTAAGCTAAATAAAACTTCAAATTTATTTTTTATATATCAGTTCTATGTTCATCGTGCTCATACTTCAAAAATCTTTGTATAAATCTATTTTCATTTGCGAAACAAATCACTACCTCACCCTACCCTTTATTCCTTCGTCTAACTCTTTTTTCGAGTTGTAATATTCTACCATCTGCTCGCTATTTCTACATATTTTTATAAGTATAAATATATATGATACCATATTTTACACGTAATTATTCGTTCTTCTATTTAGTTGTTTTGAGCAATTTTTTTGTCCCACCCAACCGGCTATCTCCGTATCTCGCCTTAATTGAACTCTTTCCTTCCGATCTTATTTCGTTACACTTTTGGTTTCGGTTTCCTTTATTTTGTGTAGACATCAGTGCTTGTAGTTGCATGTGTCAACTCTAGTTTAGTAGTGGGCCCTTTGGTTTTTGTGATGTCGTCGTGGTGTATGTTTATAGGTAGAGTGTGCGGACCTGATGAGTGTGCTACCTTTAGGATATTAATGTTTGTCTCTTGTGTCATGTATGTATACTCATTGTTACTCGTGATATATGCATGAAGTTGTATGAATGATGGTATTTATATATGTGTGGATAATGTCATTGCAAGTAATTCTTTAGACTTAGTCTTTCATATTATAGTATAGCTTATTTTTGGCTGCATGTGATTGTAGCAAAACCTTTTTGTTTTATTTTAAATCAAATCTTTAAAGTTTCGAGACTAGCACACAAGATCACAACCCATTATCCTCCCTCATCCAATACCACGACTCCACACGTTCTCTTCCCACATGTTTTAAAATATGTCTTTGGCCTTAAACATTCTTTTCTTCTCATTCACTCTTCGGGAGTGTTATTTGTTTATTGTTATGATATGATTAGTACTAGCTATTATTGTTATAGGATTATGTTTGCGGGTAGGCATATAGTGAGATGAGATATGTTGTATCGGTGATTAGTTGATTTTGAAGACAACGATATTAGTTTAGATTTCTTTCGGATGTAAGGAATGAGGTGTCCATGACTTATCTATTTACTTTTAATTATACCAATGTGTAAAGGAGTCAATGGAGAATTCTAGTTGGATGAAATTGTACATAGGGAGATGAGTACTTATCAGATCTGAAACTTGGACGAGTGGTAGATAGGAGTAGCTTTGGAGGTATGGTATGATGTATAGTGATCATGAAATGAGTAGAGCATTTAAAGCATCAAGACTTGATTTTTAAGTTGACGTGGGAAGACTTTGGAAATAACACGACATGTTGAGATGAATAGATGGTTAGGTAGACGGATTTAGTATGGTTAGGAGAGTAGATGTTAAGGGTAAGGATAATATGTGGCTTGATGGTCTTTGATTATGGAGAATAGATTTATGAATCAATAAGATGTATGATATATTGGGGAAGAGATGATTGTTGATTTGTACATGGAAATGTGGATCTATACTCAGGTACTAGGATGTGATTCTAGTTGTAGCTTATTCAGTGGAAAGACGAGTTATGATGAATTGTTGAGGGACACTGATTAAAGTTATAGGATTAGCGATCATTATGTGGAATATGGGAGTTGTAGGCATAAGTGTGTATAGATAAATTTATTATTAGTATAAGTGATTCCAAGGACGGAATCATTTCTAAGGTGGGTAGAATGTAACGGCCGCTTTCCGACCGTTCGTATTTTTGCGCGTACTTCCTCTTTCGTACGCGTATTTTTCTTTGATCTTTCTTCTATCCGGTTTATGCGTTGTGATATGTCGTTGTGACAATATGGAAGAGTAGTTATTTGTAGGATTTTTAGTGAACGTCATTTCACAGGTCGTTCTCCCTCAAATCAGCTTTGATTGGAGAGACGTCGTGACTTTAGACTACGACGCCGGACCTTTTTATTTTCGTTTGTTTCCTATGAACCCAACACATGATCGACCACCGTACCCTCGAGCCTCTCGTTGTCACGGTCGTCCCGATATTTTTTTCATAATTTTCGGACGTCATTAGCCGAACCTAACCCACTAATCAAAATCAAAGCCCATTAAGCCTAATCCACTTTTGAAATTCAAATTAACCAACTCTTTTGAGATTCTTACGTATCATGAAAAGTTTTTGTGGCTATTCTCACCCTATCTAAACCCTCTTTACACACCCCCTCTCTCACACACTCTCTCCCATTTTGCTTATATCCACCCCCTTCTATATCCTATTTAGCAAGAATTGCAACTTATAACATCTCACACCCGCAAAAACCTAGGGCACACAAAACTTGCAGCCGCCGCACCTCACATGACCCACGCCTGACCGTGCTGCCACCGGCGAAGCCTCCGGCCACCTCGCACCTCCTTTCTCTTCCCTCTCCAAGGCTCAATGCCGCAAGAAGAGACAGCCCAGCCATGCCCGCGCGCGCAACCCATTTCTGGCCACCCCGACGCCGCACAAGCACCCTCCGGCCACCCCAAGGCTGCAGCAACCTTCCCTCTCCTTTCTCCTTCCTCTCTCTACTCTCTCTCCCCCTTAAAACCCCAAGAAAACCCCCCTTTGGCCGACAGTTTTGCACAGCCGCACCCTGTCCTTTGCGCCGGCGCCGCCGCCCCTCCGGCCACCCCCGACAGCCACCACCGCCTCCATCCGACTCCCCTCGATCCCCTCTATCACCTGGAACTCTCCTCCCTCTATTCTCTCATCTATCTCTCCTCGAAATCCCCTTGAAAACAAGCCCTAACGGCTGTTTTTAACAGACTTGCGCCCAGCCCTTCGACACCAGCACGCAGCCACCGCCGGTCACCACTCCACCACCATCAGATCCCCCTCGACCCCCTTTACCTATTTCAAGTCTCTTTTGCCTCCTCTGGTCGTCGCATCTCTGCTGCGACGCAAAACAACGACCCAATGTGCAAATCTGTCCTATTCATCTTCTCACGGCCGGCCGCTGCCACGCGCAGCCGTCGTCGACCTCCCACCAGGCTGGGCAACCCCCCGTTGACCTATTTCAATCCTCGACAGCCCCCTTTGCACTTAGGAGTTCACACGTGCCACAGATCTCGCGTTTTTTCCGACATCGTAGCCGTCGCCGTGACGTTTCGTTGCGCTACCCGCAACAAGAGAGATCGCGACGTCCACTCACTGTTTTCTCCTTCCGCTCGCTGTCTATACGTGTCTCGCTGTGCTACCCATGGCCAAGACGTTACTGATGACGCAGATCTATCGCCATTCAGACCCGACATCCGCTCTACGATCAAACGCCGAAAAGATAAACCATCGCTGACGTACTGCTTCAACGAGACGGTCCGGACCGACGACACACTCGCCACCGCAGGCAAGTGTTTCTCACTTGCATACTTTCGGCCACATTTAGGCCATCTTTCCCTTGAACTGTGAAAGTACGATTAAATAGAACCGGACGTGAAATGATATCGTCCGGGACCCCCTTGATAGCTTAGAGTTGACGACGAAGTCTAAGCGCAACAATAACAACAACTGATACCCTAGGTTTTATCTGTGAGTGCATGCGTGTGGACCCCCTAGAAAGAACAATTCATTACAATTGTCATGTCGTGTCCTGTTACAAAAAGCCACCGGGCATTTCGGATGCTCTCCACGCGAGAGTGATTCCTGTGCTACAAAAAGCCTCCGGGCGTTTCGGATGCTCTCCAAGCAAGAGTGATCCCTGTGTTACAAAAAATCATACGGGTGTTTCGGATGCTCTCCATGCGAGAGTGATCCCTGTGTTACAAAAAACCCTACGGGTGTTTCGGATGCTCTCCATGCGAGAGTGATCCCTGTTACAAAAGCCTCCGGGCGTTTCGGATGCTCTCCATGTGAGAGTGATCCATGTCTTGTCTTGTCATGAGCACTTGGGTTTGGGGTAGGGTTGAGCGGTCGCATGGGGAGAGGGTCTGGCTGCCCTCAAACCGTAAGGCGTGAACCCTTCGTGACACACACGGTACTTCTTGTCTTGTCCTCTCCGGTCCAGTCTAGTCCTGCAGCCAGTGGCACACGCTACGGCTATCGTCTGTCTCGTTTACTTTACTGCACCGTTTTTACTTTCCTTGTATAATTGTATAACTGCCATAACATCACAACAACAAGTAATTCAACCAGTAAAACGTTGTTTAATTTGTTTCATCACTTGCAGTAGAGTCTAACCTTTCCTTGTAGATTTTACCTGACGTACAGCTCCTTTTCTCTTGGGTGTTGTACGTCAGGTACTGAGCCAAAGTACAAAGACGAGCCAAAGCTACCCGAGGACCTGGAGCCGGAGGACATTGACCTGGAGTACCTTCCTGACGAGGACTAGTCGTAGAGCTACTTCCCTGGTACTGATCCTAAGGGGTTTTACTGCTTTTTTAGTTTGGGTGCGTAGCACCGTTTACTTTCTGCCTAGGTTGGGTGCTTGCACCATTAGTTTCTTTCTGTAGTTGTTGCCATGCTGGGCTTCTTTTTAGACTTTTGTACTCGCTGTATATTATCTCCTTATATTAATGAATGCAGCTTTCTTTCTTGTACTCCTATTTCTTTGTTGAGAAGTTTTATATGCAATAACCTGTACTTCTTCATGATATCCCTACAGACGCTTATTGGGTCTGGACTTCTCAGCCACTGCCCATGCGGACCTTCATCATGTCTCGCTTCCGTCGTTTTGGGAAGCGGGACGTGACAATGACCACACTTGACCAAGGCGTTAATCTCTTTATTCAAAGTCCTGCAATCATCAGTGTCATGGCCGTGGTTGTTGTGGTATCTACAGAATTTGAGGTCATATCTTTTTTCATATATGTTCTTTTTAACAGGTTCATTGACAAGTCCCACTCGTTGGGCATATGCTAGGACTTCTGCCTTGGAGGCATTTGGTCTGATGTAATCATCTTTAGCAGGACGATCTTTGCTCCGGTGACTCTTGTCTCTTTGCCATCAATCTCGTGGTTCCTAACGGGAGTTTCCTCGAGGTCACGCATCTCGCCTTATTTCTTCTAGGTGCTTTGGGGTGCCTTTCTTCTTACTAGCGAGTGCCTCCTTCGAGTTCATGAAATGATCTGTTGTATTGAACAGCTCTTCGAGATTGCTCGGCGGGTATTGATGTAGGGATTTCAGCAGATCTTTGTTATGAACATCATGAGTGAGTGCCCTGATGATGGTAGCATTTGAGACGTCCTCAACTTGCAGTCTTTCTTTATTAAAGCGATGAACGAAATCTCAGATCGACTCTTTCTCACATTGCTCCAAAGTGAAAAGGTGAGATGACTTTCGCATATGGTGCCTTCCTGTATTGAATTGCATTTAAAAGATTTCAGACAAATCATCAAATGACCCGATGTTAGAGTAATCGGTTGTACCATTCATTCGTCACCTTTGTCAATGTGGTATGGAAAAGCTCGGTATAGATATGGTTCGTCGGCTCCATGTAGCTCTATCATTCTTTGTTATCTGCGGATGTGCTCACATGGGCCACACGTGCCATCATACATCTAAAGAGGTATGATCTTGAACTTGGAGAACCACATGGCGGAAGTGATGTTTTCCTTTAAAGGAGTACGTCAGTTAGCAGGAAGGACAAGCAGAACTCGTTCCTCCCTGCGTGGCAGGGGTAAAGCGGTAGAGGACTGGATATGGCTTGCCTCCCTCTCCTTCCTCTTCTGGCCAGTCATAGATCCAGGGGGGACTAAGGTTATGGTCCTGGGTGAGGTGATCTCTCACCTGATCAACAATGATGCGAGTGCTTTACCCATTGTTCGAGGGTCCTTAACCCATGAGACTTCTGGAGGTGCGGTTGTTGTTTACCAACTCTCTTATTTGTTGAGATGTAGGAGTGTCATTGAGTTGTTTGTTGACCTGTCGCTCAGGCCCTTGCTCTCCAGCTCTTTGGTTTCTAGGAGTAGCTCACTCCCTGCCTAGTGTTTGCATTGGATTGGGGGGATGCTGCTCCTCATCCACATGCTGAGAACGGTCCATGTTTCACTAAATGACTGTGGCTAATACCACGAGGTTGTCTCTGACATGTTCAGCGAACTTGTCAAATTTCTCCCGAGTCACCAATTGTACATCGGGTACCTTCGACGAAGATCCAGAATCGTCGGCATCGCCATTTGGAGAATCCTCGTTCAGTGTGTTCTCGTTCAGACCAAGGATTTGTTCAGTGTTGTCGGGTACAGTCGACATGGCTTTGGTTGCATCAGGATGTAGACTGATGTTTCCCATAAACGACACCAACTATTGACGGATGGGTTCTGTCAACTATAGAGGGGACTGACGTGGACTTCTCTGTCCGGTTGGAGCCTCCTTAGCTAGTGAAGTGGGACCCTCGGTTGAAAAAACCGGGGTCGATGAAGGCTGAGTTGGAAGCACGGGGATGGAGCTCAATCGATCACTCGGTCGAGTACGATGACCATTCGACCCAGTGGATGGGTCGAACCTTGAAATTTCTGCACCACAGACAGTCCCTAGGGGGTCGGATATGGGCTCCGACCCAAATCCCCTCTGACGCTTAAATTAGTCCTGGACTTAAGAGTGGCTTGGGGCTGTCAAGATCGACCCTCGGAGGTTCGTCTCGAGTCTATCACCTCAAGCTATTTGGAGAAAGAATTTTTAGAGTTGAGCAAGAATAAAATGCCAGAGTATCAGGTCTTTCGTACCTTGGGCAGTCTGTTCTTTCTTTGTTTGTCTTTTCTTTGTTCATAGAATGAAGTGTCCATTCAATGACGTTAGGGAATAACGGTCCCATATTATGGTGGCATGATCATTCCTCATAAATAGGTATAATCGTTGTCCGCTCCTCCTGCCATTTTGAGCCCATTATCAATTTCATCCTTAAGCCACAGAAGCTCAATAGGCATCTGGTATGTGGGCTTTGACCATGTTAATGGCTAGCATCCTTTGTGGACCTCGTGGGCTTAGTGAGCCCAGGCGCTATCTTTGTAGGCCTCTTGGCAACTATATCTTCGTTTCATCGAGTGCCAGCCCAATGATTTAACACCTCCAAATGTGATAAATTGTCGCAGTGACAAAGACACAAAGGACTACTCCCAACTTCTTATTCACCCGAATATAAGATTGAAAGTTTTGAATCACCATCTCAAGATTTCTCTTTGGCCATGAAATTCAAAGATTACTCAGCAAGGATTTCATGATCCATATAAAGTAGGAGCATTGAAAGAATATATGAATATCTGCTATGTTGAGATAACATTGAGTACTTGGATCATACCTGTTGGAAATACTGGCTCTCAAAAGCATTTTTATTCCCGCTAATTCTTTAGTCCCACATGGAAGAATTAAGAGGAGAGTAAGCACTTTATATTGCTTTTCTTTTCATCCTTGTTTGTATATCTAATAAAGAGGGTTTGTGGATGCTAGTAGGCATGGGCTTTGCCACACGTGCATGTATGCCCGCCCGCCTGCCCGTCCGGTCCGGGCTGGGTGCGGGTTCCTTTTGGACGTCGTGTCTTTCCTTTTTGGACCTAGCCCATTAATGTCTCAGATTCTAAACGTTGAATAATGGCTAATTAATTGATTGTTGCAGCATTCATATCCCCTCTTTATTACGCTATAGATAGCGACTGTTTCAGCATTTATAGCCCCTCTTTATTACGCTATAATTATTTGACCGTTTGAAATTCTGTAAGAGCTCTGTTTGATTCATATATATATATATATATATGTATATATATATATATGTATATATATATACTAGTCATAACACGTGCCCTAAGGGCACGGTTCAATTTGAATAGTTACCCACAAAATCTTAGATAATTGTTATTTAATTTCCCAAAAAAATTAGGTCCTTTTAAAATTTAGTTCCCACCGGAGAATTTAGTTCCGAAAAAAAATTTTAGTTCCACCCCCAAAAATTTAGTTCCCTCGAGATTCAGGCACTGTGCATTAAAAATATCCCCCCTTAAAAATCCTGGTTCCCCTTATTTTTAACGAACAATAATCAAATTGAAATTATTGTTATTTAGTGCAACCAAAACTTTTAGTCCGCTCAAAATTTAGTTCCCTCGTTCTTTCAAAATATTCCCACTCAAAACCTTAGATCCCCTAATTTTAAACCAACAGCAATAATTAAAACGCAATAATTGTTATTGAGTTCATCCCAAAAATTTTAGTTCCTCTCTAAAATTTAATTCCCATTGGATTCAATTCCCCCAAAATTTAGTTTTTTCAGAGAATTTAGTTCAAGGTCTTTTATTTGTGGTTGCTCAAAAATTTGTCAGTGTTCACCCTGCATATTTTATTATCAAATTTTTTTTCCTATGACTGTAGTATTCATCATGCTTGTGGTCTAGTGTTCATGATGAATCACTCCACCAATATGATCATGGATATCGCTCCGGCTAATTTTGTATCAAATTGGATCAATGCGCTTGTGTTAGCATTTTATGTCAAGTTATTAGACAACAGCTGTATCGCCAACCCCTGCTATAGTTGCATGCTTCGTCTCAAGCTTCATGCAATGGTCTAATGTTTTAGGTGACGTTTATCGCCGGTTTCAAAGCGGTTGTAGCCCTCATTCTGCTTATTATCATTGATGTCCTCTACCTCCTTCGGCTATGCATGACAATATGATGTAGAATACTAAATTTAGGGTAGCAAAAATTGTAATTTTTCTTGTATTGTTATAAGATTGTCTAATACTTAGATAGTACATTATGGATTTATTACGCCATTGTGATTTGAATCATATATGTGCTTATTGTTGGTTTCTTAAATGTAAGGGTGCCAAGATGATTGATATTGGGTTTTTGGATTCTTGACAAATTTTATGTTGGCAAACTTAGATCAAAGCGATATGTATTAAGATCGTGTTCCATATCAGTTGTTAGTAGTATTATCACTTCTAAAGCAAGATTCTCAGCTCCTTGCACGATTGCTACTGGTGGAAAGCCTTTCGTAAAGAAAGGTCATGGCATGCCATTAAACTAACATACTCTGGAACCATAACAACACACATAATAAGAATCTAGGCTTATTTCTTCATAGAAACACCTAAACTGTTATGGCCTGGTTTCGTGCTTTTCTGAAAAATTTACCCCTTTCCAAATCTACATTTCCTAAATTAATCATGTGACACAACAATTATATATAAGCTGCACATGCTTTGGTTGTGCAAATACGGTCTCAATATTACATTTAAATGCACAAAAGAGAAAAAGGACCAAAAGAAAGAATTGCATATCATCACGATAAGACTATTATGTTACAAATTCATTGGATATGAGCCTTTGAGAAAAGCACAATCCCATACGTACGTACTTCTTATCGTCGTGTGTTTATCACAACATGTTGCCCAGGTATAAGAGGGAAGTTCCAGCTTCCATTGCTCTACAACTTCAAAGTAGCGTGGTAATTAAGAATCACTCCAATTATCTCCACCATCTTCGTCTTCATCACCCCTGAAACCTACAACCAATATAGCAAGAGAACCCTCAGAATCCCCATCTCTCAAGTTTAAGTTGAGGATTTACATGAAATGTAGGATCTTTTAACTTATTTCCCTCACTAATTCGTTAGTCCGTGTTCGTGGTTTAGAAGTATCAAATAACAGCAAAAATTAAGTTAAAACTGTCTTGAAATGGAAAGAAAAATAGCAATAATAGATGTATATGTATGTGTTATGTGTTTCTGAAGCTTACCTAAATGTGCATGGTTATATCTTCCACTTGTACATGAGAATAATTGTGTGACCAGATCTTGTTTTCTTAGTAAGAGAATTAAAATGGATAAATAAAAATGTGCAGTTCTTGTTTTAGGAATGCACCCTCCCTGAAAATATACTCTTATACACGTACAGAGGAGAAATGCTCAGACCACCGTAAAGTACACCGAATAGTATTCCTTCATGTGAGCCTACACAAATAAATATAATAATATAAAAATTTGCACACAAAATAAAGGGAAAATTTTGCATAACTATAGGTAACATGAAGACATGGGGCATCCTGCTGTATTTTTGATCCCATAACATGAAGACATCAGTGTTCCATACAAAAAAAACCCAACTTCATTTGCATCCTGAAATATGAAAAACTGAAAAGAATCACAAGTCCCAATCTTTGCATTCAGGAATGTATGTGAACTTCATGTACAACAAAGTCGTTTTCAATTCTCGAAATGGTAAACATTCTGAATAGTTCTATCTGTATATGGGATATGATTACTACCCCTCTCCTAATCAATCCAGTAATTCTTCAATTCTGTCGCTTATTTACACGATCTCTTCCAAAACAAATTTGTAGATTCAATCAGCACGAAGCACGACAGATTAAGGCCTGCGCGGACCGACCAGCAAATATGGTTATATAACCAATGTCGCCATCAATAGCTGAACTGCACAACACAGAACTGTGTTCGGAATACAAATATTCTGATAATTAGTTGTTCCCAAAGCACAAAAGGAGACGCATATTACCAAAAATTAAGATAACCTTGGCATTACAACAAACACTTATTGTTCTTAAGCTCAAAAATTAAGATCAAAACTCAAGTTCAAAGCTCAAGATCAAAAAATACATTTTTTCCTCCATGAGTTTCATCTTACAACTTAAGAATTAAGATAAAAAAAATTTCTCAAGATCAAAACTCAAAAAGTAAAAAGTGAGGAAAGGATTGAAATCGACCTGGTTCATGACATCAGTGTTCGATTTGAGCAGAAGGCAGATGATTTCTTCATCTCTTTTTGATTTTTCGATTTGAGAAATTTTCCAAGCTTGCCATAATTAGAAATTCTTGGTTGCCAGAATCACATGTTAGAAACAAATTTTAATGGGTCACAATGGAAATTACATTTATAAACTAATGTCAGTAAAAAAAATAAGAAGTTAGCAAATGATTGAAATCGAACTGGGTCATGACATCAGGGTTTGATTTGAGCGGAAGCCATTGCTCAACTACTGATTTCCCCATTTCAATTCTTGGTTGCCAAGAAAAAATTTACAATCATAAAATAATGTCATGCAGAAAAAAATAAAGGAAGGAAAGGATTGAGTCAACATGGTTCAACAGCTGATTACTCCAGCTCTTCTTGATTTTTCACTCAAAGGAATAGATGTCTGTCCTTAAAAATGTACAGCTCATTCTCAAAATAAATGAGGAACACATATGTCATTAGTCTTACCTTTCAATTGGTAAGCAACAAAGTCAATCGCAGACATTACGTATATGTCTGACATGAATAACAAACGTTACGAAGACGCTGAAGTGAGATATTGAATGATAGTTTTGAATAAAATAAAAATAACCATAACTAAAGCACATGCATGACCCATGCCACCCTCGTCACCCTCTTTTTTGAAAAACGAAGAGAAAACTCCAATGGAAAGCAAAACAAAAGAGAATGAGCAATTGACCATTTAAAATACAAAGTTAAATTAAGAACAACACAGACATAATTAACTAATGTGCTAATTACTAATTAATAATTAGCCAAAGAAAGTGAAGGGAGGACTTGGGTGTTTGTTATTCTCACTCCTCTCATCAACTTCCTCCATGCTTTAATGTTCATCATCAGAGCAATACTCCTCCCTGGAGTTGTGAACAATGTGAGGGAACTCCCAACTGATCTCTGATCTGCAGCGGCCTCCTGCATGATGCCAGTGGGGTGCAAGGGGAAGAGCTAAAGGGTCTCAATAGAAAGAGGGCTAGAATTATTATTCATATTCACATTGTTGTTGATGTTGTCGCAGGATTCTTCTGGGCTTTGGCTATGCTAATTATCTGCATTGTGACTGCGAGAATATAGAAGGTGAAATCTTCTTAAATGAGGCATCTCATGTCCACAAATAAACTCTAACAACATGCATACCACCCATCAACATTCTCAAAACATGTAGAATCAATAAAAAGCGCACCCAAAGAGTTTAAATTTAGCCATTTGGCTACACATTCTCCAACAAAAACCCACTATTTTCTTAAACAAACATCCATTTATTTTTTGAGTGTGCTCGGCAACCCAAAAGATTAAATTTGATGAAAAAGCAATATTTGCATAAACAAAATTTGTAAAAGAATCCGATGCCCACAAATAAATCCCAATAACATGCATATCACCTACCAACATTCTCAAAACCTGAAGAATCAACAAAAGAGCTCACCCAAAGAGTTCAAATTTAGCCAACCGACTCCAAATTCTCAAACAAACACATACCAAATTGTCAAATAAAAACCCCTTACTTGTCGAGTGTACTCAATGACCGAAAAGATTAAATTTGGTGAAAAGAAACATGTCGCATTGCACATAAGTGAAATCAAAACCCTTAAAAGTAATAATGTGTAAAAGTTCAGTTGGACCTCAAAACGGCACCAACTATTGATGGATGGGTTCTGTCAACTATAGAGGGGACTGACGTGGACTTATCTGTCGGGTTGGAGCCTCCTTAGCTAGTGAAGTGGGACCCTCGGTTGAAAAAACCGGGGTCGATGAAGGCTGAGCTGGAAGCACGGGGATGGAGCTCAATCGATCACTCGGTCGAGTACGATGACCATTCGACCCAGTGGATGGGTCAAACCTTGAAATTTCTGCACCACAGACAGTCCCTAGGGGGTCGGATATAGGCTCCGACCCAAATCCCATCTGACGCTTAAGTTAGTCCTGGACTTAAGAGTGGCTTGGGGCTGTCAAGATCGACCCTCGGAGGTTCGTCTCGAGTCTGTCACCTTAAGCTATTTGGAGAAAGAATTTTTAGAGTTGAGCAAGAATAAAATGCCAGAGTATCAGGTCTTTCGTACCTTGGGCAGTCTGTTCTTTCTTTGTTTGTCTTTTCTTTTTTCATAGAATGAAGTGTCCATTCAATGACGTTAGGGAATAACGGTCCCATATTATAGTGGCATGATCATTCCTCATAAATAGGTATAATCGTTGTCCGCTCCTCCTGCCATTTTGAGCCCATTATCAATTTCATCCTTAAGCCACAGAAGCTCAATAGGCATCTGGTATGTGGGCTTTGACCATGTTAATGGCTAGCATCCTTTGTGGACCTCGTGGGCTTAGTGAGCCCAGGCGCTATCTTTGTAGGCCTCTTGGCAACTATATCTTCGTTTCATCGAGTGCCAGCCCAATGATTTAACACCTCCAAATGTGATAAATTGTCGCAGTGACAAAGACACAAAGGACTACTCCCAACTTCTTATTCACCCGAATATAAGATTGAAAGTTTTGAATCACCATCTCAAGATTTCTCTTTGGCCATGAAATTCAAAGATTACTCAGCAAGGATTTCATGATCCATATAAAGTAGGAGCATTGAAAGAATATATGAATATCTGTTATGTTGAGATGACAATTTGGATCATACCTGTTGGAAATACTGGCTCTCAAAAGCATTTTTATTCCCGCTAATTCTTTAGTCCCACATGGAAGAATTAAGAGGAGAGTAAGCACTTTATATTGCTTTTCTTTTCATCCTTGTTTGTATATCTAATAAAGAGGGTTTGTGGATGCTAGTAGGCATGGGCTTTGCCACACGTGCATGTATGCCCGCCCGCCTGCCCGTCCGGTCCGGGCTGGGTGCGGGTTCCTTTTGGACGTCGTGTCTTTCCTTTTTGGACCTAGCCCATTAATGTCTCAGATTCTAAACGTTGAATAATTGCTAATTAATTGATTGTTGCAGCATTCATATCCCCTCTTTATTACGCTATAGATAGCGACTGTTTCAGCATTTATAGCCCCTCTTTATTACGCTATAATTATTTGACCGTTTGAAATTCTGTAAGAGCTCTGTTTGATTCATATATATATATATATATATATATATATATATATATATATATACGTATATATATATATATATATATATATATATATATATACGTATATATATATATATATATATATATATACGTATATACGTATATATATATATATATACATATACGTACATGTACATATACGTATACGTACATGTACATATACGTATACGTACATGTACATATACGTACATGTACATGTATATATAGATATATATACATATATATATATAAACATATAGATATGTATATATACATATATATATATACATATATATATATATATATATATGTATATACATATATATATATATATATGTATATATACATCTATATAATATTTGTGTGTGTGTGGTGTGTGTGTATATATGTGTGCGTGTGTGTGAATGTATATGTATACATATATATATATGTGTGTATATACATATATATATACACACACACATATATATATACATATACATATACATACATATACATATATATATATATCTATATTATAAAAGATGGATGTTATCAAGAGAAATTGGATAAGAGATATTGGACAAGAGAAATTGGATAAGAGATATCTATATTATAAAAGAGGGATGTTATCAAGAGAAATTGGATAAGAGATATCTATATTATAAGAGAGGGATGTTATCAAGAGAAATTGGATAAGAGATATCTATATTATAAAAGAGGGATGTTATCAAGAGAAATTGGATAAGAGATATTGGAAAAGAGAAATTGGATAAGAGATATCTATATTATAAAAGAGGGATGTTATCAAGAGAAATTGGATAAGAGATATTAGAAAAGAGAAATTGGATAAGAGATATCTATAATATAAAAGAGGGATGTAATCAAGAGAAATTGGATAAGAGATATTGGACAAGAGAAATTGGATAAGAGATATCCATATTATAAAAGAGGGATGTTATCAAGAGAAATTGGATAAGAGATATTGGAAAAGAGAAATTGGATAAGAGATATCCATATTATAAAAGAGGGATGTTATCAAGAGAAATTGGATAAGAGATATTGGACATGAGAAATTGGATAAGAGATATCCATATTATAAAAGAGGGATGTTATCAAAAGAAATTGGATAAGAGATATTGAACATGAGAAATTGGATAAGAGATATCCATATTATAAAAGTGGGATGTTATCAAGAGAAATTGGATAAGAGATATTGGAAAAGAAAAATTGGATAAGAGATATCTGTATTATAAAAGAGGGAAGTTATCAAGAGAAATTGGATAAGAGATATTGGAAAAGAGAAATTGGATACGAGATATCTGTATTATAAAAGAGAGATGTTATCAAGAGAAATTGGATAAGAGATATTGGAAAAGTGAAATTGGATAAGAGATATCTCTATTATAAAAGAGGGATGTTATCAAGAGAAATTGGATAAGAGATATTGGAAAAGAGAAATTGGATAAGAGATATCTGTATTATAAAAGAGGGATGTTATCAAGTGAAATTGGATTAGACATATTGGACAAGAGAAATTGGATAAGAGATATCTGTATTATAAAAGAGGGATGTTATCAAGAGAAATTGGATAAGAGATAATGGACAAGAGAAATTGGATAAGAGATATCTATATTATAAAAGAGGGATGTTATCAAGAGAAATTGGATAAGAGATATTGGACCAGAGAAATTGGATAACAGATATCTGTATTATAAAAGAGGGATGTTATCAAGAGAAATTGGATAAGAGATATTGGACAAGAGAAATTGGATAAGAGATATCTGTATTATAAAAGAGGGATGTTATCAAGAGAAATTGGATAAGAGATATTGGACAAGAGAAATTGGATAAGAGATATCTGTATTATAAAAGAGGGATGTTATCAAGAGAAATTGGATTAGAGATATTGGAAAAGAAAAATTGGATAAGAGATATCTCTATTATACAAGAGGGATGTTATCAAGAGAAATTGGATAGGAGATATTAGACAAGAGAAATTGGATAAGAGATATCTATATTATAAGAGAGGGATGTTATCAAGAAAAATTGGATAAAAGATATCTATATTATAAAAGGGGGATGTTATCACGAGAAATTGGATAAGAGATATTGGAAAAGAGAAATTGGATAAGAGATATCTATATTATAAAAGAGGGATGTTATCAAGAGAAATTGGATAAGAGATATTGGACAAGAGAAATTGGATAAGAGATATCTATATTATAAAAGAGGGATGTTATCAAGAGAAATTGGATAAGAGATATTGGAAAAGAGAAATTGGATAAGAGATATCTATATTATAAAAGAGGGATGTTATAAAGAGAAATTGGATAAGAGATATTAGAAAAGAGAAATTGGATAAGAGATATCTATAATATAAAAGAGGGATGTTATCAAGAGAAATTGGATAAGAGATATTGGACAAGAGAAATTGGATAAGAGATATCTGTATTATAAATGAGGGATCTTATCAAGAGAAATTGGATAAGAGATATTGGACATATGAAATTGGATAAAAGATATCTGTATTATAAATGAGGGATCTTATCAAGAAAAATTAGATATGAGATATTGGACAAGAGAAATTGGATAAGAGATATCTATATTATAAGAGAGGGATGTTATCAAGAGAAATTGGATAAGAGATATCTATATTATAATAGAGGGATGTTATCAAGAGAAATTGGATAAGAGATATTGGAAAAGAGAAATTGGATAAGAGATATCTATATTATAAAAGAGGGATGTTATCAAGTGAAATTGGATAAGAGATATTGGACAAGAGAAATTGGATAATAGATATCTATATTAGAAAAGTGGGTTGTTATCAAGAGAAATTGGATAGGAGATATTGGACAAGAAAAATTGGATAAGAGATATCTATATTATAAGAGAGGGATGTTATCAAGAGAAATTGGATAAGAGATATCTATATTATAAGAGAGGGATGTTATCAAGAGAAATTGGATAAGAGATATCTATATTATAAAAGAGGGATGTTATCAAGAGAAATTGGATAAGAGATATTGGAAAAGAGAAATTGGATAGGAGATATGTATATTATAAAAGAGGGATGTTATCAAGTGAAATTGGATAAGAGATATTGGACAAGAGAAATTGGATAATAGATATCTATATTAGAAAAGTGGGTTGTTATCAAGAGAAATTGGATAGGAGATATTGGACAAGAGAAATTGGATAAGAGATATCTATATTATAAGAGAGGGATGTTATCAAGAGAAATTGGATAAGAGATATCTATATTATAAAAGAGGGATGTTATCAAGAGAAATTGGATAAGAGATATTGGAAAAGAGAAATTGGATAAGAGATATCTATATTATAAAAGAGGGATGTTATCAAGTGAAATTGGATAAGAGATATTGGACAAGAGAAATTGGATAAGAGATATCTATATTATAAAAGATGGATGTTTTCAAGTGAAATTGGATAAGAGATATTGGACAAGAGAAATTGGATAAGAGATATCTATATAACAAAACAGGGATGTTATCAAGAGAAATTGGATAAGAGATATTGGACAAGAGAAATTGGATAAGAGATATCTATATTATAAAAGAGGGATGTTATCAAGAGAAATTGGATAAGAGATATTGGAAAAGAGAAATTGGATAAGAGATATCTGTATTATAAAAGAGGGAAGTTATCAAGAGAAATTGGATAAGAGATATTGGAAAAGAGAAATTGGATACGAGATATCTGTATTATAAAAGAGAGATGTTATCAAGAGAAATTGGATAAGAGATATTGGAAAAGAGAAATTGGATAAGAGATATCTCTATTATAAAAGAGGGATGTTATCAAGAGAAATTGGATAAGAGATATTGGAAAAGAGAAATTGGATAAGAGATATCTGTATTATAAAAGAGGGATGTTATCAAGTGAAATTGGATTAGAAATATTGGACAAGAGAAATTGGATAAGCGATATCTATATTATAAAAGAGGGATGTTATCAAGAGAAATTGGATAAGAGATAATGGACAAGAGAAATTGGATAAGAGATATCTATATTATAAAAGAGGGATGTTATCAAGTGAAATTGGATAAGAGATATTGGACAAGAGAAATTGGATAAGAGATATCTATATAATAAAAGAGGGATGTTATCAAGAGAAATTGGATAAGAGATATTGGACAAGAGAAATTGGATAAGAGATATCTATATTATAAAAGAGGGATGTTATCAAGAGAAATTGGATAAGAGATATTAGAAAAGAGAAATTGGATAAGAGATATCTATAATATAAAAGAGGGATGTAATCAAGAGAAATTGGATAAGAGATATTGGACAAGAGAAATTGGATAAGAGATATCCATATTATAAAAGAGGGATGTTATCAAGAGAAATTGGATAAGAGATATTGGAAAAGAGAAATTGGATAAGAGATATCCATATTATAAAAGAGGGATGTTATCAAGAGAAATTGGATAAGAGATATTGGACATGAGAAATTGGATAAGAGATATCCATATTATAAAAGAGGGATGTTATCAAAAGAAATTGGATAAGAGATATTGAACATGAGAAATTGGATAAGAGATATCCATATTATAAAAGTGGGATGTTATCAAGAGAAATTGGATAAGAGATATTGGAAAAGAAAAATTGGATAAGAGATATCTGTATTATAAAAGAGGGAAGTTATCAAGAGAAATTGGATAAGAGATATTGGAAAAGAGAAATTGGATACGAGATATCTGTATTATAAAAGAGAGATGTTATCAAGAGAAATTGGATAAGAGATATTGGAAAAGTGAAATTGGATAAGAGATATCTCTATTATAAAAGAGGGATGTTATCAAGAGAAATTGGATAAGAGATATTGGAAAAGAGAAATTGGATAAGAGATATCTGTATTATAAAAGAGGGATGTTATCAAGTGAAATTGGATTAGACATATTGGACAAGAGAAATTGGATAAGAGATATCTGTATTATAAAAGAGGGATGTTATCAAGAGAAATTGGATAAGAGATAATGGACAAGAGAAATTGGATAAGAGATATCTATATTATAAAAGAGGGATGTTATCAAGAGAAATTGGATAAGAGATATTGGACCAGAGAAATTGGATAACAGATATCTGTATTATAAAAGAGGGATGTTATCAAGAGAAATTGGATAAGAGATATTGGACAAGAGAAATTGGATAAGAGATATCTGTATTATAAAAGAGGGATGTTATCAAGAGAAATTGGATAAGAGATATTGGACAAGAGAAATTGGATAAGAGATATCTGTATTATAAAAGAGGGATGTTATCAAGAGAAATTGGATTAGAGATATTGGAAAAGAAAAATTGGATAAGAGATATCTCTATTATACAAGAGGGATGTTATCAAGAGAAATTGGATAGGAGATATTAGACAAGAGAAATTGGATAAGAGATATCTATATTATAAGAGAGGGATGTTATCAAGAAAAATTGGATAAAAGATATCTATATTATAAAAGGGGGATGTTATCACGAGAAATTGGATAAGAAATATTGGAAAAGAGAAATTGGATAAGAGATATCTATATTATAAAAGAGGGATGTTATCAAGAGAAATTGGATAAGAGATATTGGACAAGAGAAATTGGATAAGAGATATCTATATTATAAAAGAGGGATGTTATCAAGAGAAATTGGATAAGAGATATTGGAAAAGAGAAATTGGATAAGAGATATCTATATTATAAAAGAGGGATGTTATAAAGAGAAATTGGATAAGAGATATTAGAAAAGAGAAATTGGATAAGAGATATCTATAATATAAAAGAGGGATGTTATCAAGAGAAATTGGATAAGAGATATTGGACAAGAGAAATTGGATAAGAGATATCTGTATTATAAATGAGGGATCTTATCAAGAGAAATTGGATAAGAGATATTGGACATATGAAATTGGATAAAAGATATCTGTATTATAAATGAGGGATCTTATCAAGAAAAATTAGATATGAGATATTGGACAAGAGAAATTGGATAAGAGATATCTATATTATAAGAGAGGGATGTTATCAAGAGAAATTGGATAAGAGATATCTATATTATAATAGAGGGATGTTATCAAGAGAAATTGGATAAGAGATATTGGAAAAGAGAAATTGGATAAGAGATATCTATATTATAAAAGAGGGATGTTATCAAGTGAAATTGGATAAGAGATATTGGACAAGAGAAATTGGATAATAGATATCTATATTAGAAAAGTGGGTTGTTATCAAGAGAAATTGGATAGGAGATATTGGACAAGAAAAATTGGATAAGAGATATCTATATTATAAGAGAGGGATGTTATCAAGAGAAATTGGATAAGAGATATCTATATTATAAGAGAGGGATGTTATCAAGAGAAATTGGATAAGAGATATCTATATTATAAAAGAGGGATGTTATCAAGAGAAATTGGATAAGAGATATTGGAAAAGAGAAATTGGATAGGAGATATGTATATTATAAAAGAGGGATGTTATCAAGTGAAATTGGATAAGAGATATTGGACAAGAGAAATTGGATAATAGATATCTATATTAGAAAAGTGGGTTGTTATCAAGAGAAATTGGATAGGAGATATTGGACAAGAGAAATTGGATAAGAGATATCTATATTATAAGAGAGGGATGTTATCAAGAGAAATTGGATAAGAGATATCTATATTATAAAAGAGGGATGTTATCAAGAGAAATTGGATAAGAGATATTGGAAAAGAGAAATTGGATAAGAGATATCTATATTATAAAAGAGGGATGTTATCAAGTGAAATTGGATAAGAGATATTGGACAAGAGAAATTGGATAAGAGATATCTATATTATAAAAGATGGATGTTTTCAAGTGAAATTGGATAAGAGATATTGGACAAGAGAAATTGGATAAGAGATATCTATATAACAAAACAGGGATGTTATCAAGAGAAATTGGATAAGAGATATTGGACAAGAGAAATTGGATAAGAGATATCTATATTATAAAAGAGGGATGTTATCAAGAGAAATTGGATAAGAGATATTGGAAAAGAGAAATTGGATAAGAGATATCTGTATTATAAAAGAGGGAAGTTATCAAGAGAAATTGGATAAGAGATATTGGAAAAGAGAAATTGGATACGAGATATCTGTATTATAAAAGAGAGATGTTATCAAGAGAAATTGGATAAGAGATATTGGAAAAGAGAAATTGGATAAGAGATATCTCTATTATAAAAGAGGGATGTTATCAAGAGAAATTGGATAAGAGATATTGGAAAAGAGAAATTGGATAAGAGATATCTGTATTATAAAAGAGGGATGTTATCAAGTGAAATTGGATTAGAAATATTGGACAAGAGAAATTGGATAAGCGATATCTATATTATAAAAGAGGGATGTTATCAAGAGAAATTGGATAAGAGATAATGGACAAGAGAAATTGGATAAGAGATATCTATATTATAAAAGAGGGATGTTATCAAGAGAAATTGGATAAGAGATATTGGACCAGAGAAATTGGATAACAGATATCTGTATTATAAAAGAGGGATGTTATCAAGAGAAATTGGATAAGAGATATTGGACAAGAGAAATTGGATAAGAGATATCTGTATTATAAAAGAGGGATGTTATAAAGAGAAATTGGATAAGAGATATTGGACAAGAGAAATTGGATAAGAGATATCTGTATTATAAAAGAGGGATGTTATCAAGAGAAATTGGATTAGAGATATTGGAAAAGAAAAATTGGATAAGAGATATCTCTATTATAAAAGAGGGATGTTATCAAGAGAAATTGGATAGGAGATATTAGACAAGAGAAATTGGATAAGAGATATCTATATTATATGAGAGGGATGTTATCAAGAAAAATTGGATAAAAGATATCTATATTATAAAAGGGGAATGTTATCACGAGAAATTGGATAAGAGATATTGGAAAAGAGAAATTGGATAAGAGATATCTATATTATAAAAGAGGGATGTTATCAAGAGAAATTGGATAAGAGATATTGGACAAGAGAAATTGGATAAGAGATATCTATATTATAAAAGAGGGATGTTATCAAGAGAAATTGGATAAGAGAAATTGGAAAAGAGAAATTGGATAAGAGATATCTATATTATAAAAGAGGGATGTTATAAAGAGAAATTGGATAAGAGATATTAGAAAAGAGAAATTGGATAAGAGATATCTATAATATAAAAGAGGGATGTTATCAAGAGAAATTGGATAAGAGATATTGGACAAGAGAAATTGGATAAGAGATATCTGTATTATAAATGAGGGATCTTATCAAGAGAAATTGGATAAGAGATATTGGACATATGAAATTGGATAAGAGATATCTGTATTATAAATGAGGGATCTTTTCAAGAAAAATTAGATATGAGATATTGGACAAGAGAAATTGGATAAGAGATATCTATATTATAAGAGAAGGATGTTATCAAGAGAAATTGGATAAGAGATATCTATATTATAATAGAGGGATGTTATCAAGAGAAATTGGATAAGAGATATTGGAAAAGAGAAATTGGATAAGAGATTTCTATATTATAAAAGAGGGATGTTATCAAGTGAAATTGGATAAGAGATATTGGACAAGAGAAATTGGATAATAGATATCTATATTAGAAAAGTGGGTTGTTATCAAGAGAAATTGGATAGGAGATATTGGACAAGAGAAATTGGATAAGAGATATCTATATTATAAGAGAGGGATGTTATCAAGAGAAATTGGATAAGAGATATCTATATTATAAAAGAGGGATGTTATCAAGAGAAATTGGATAAGAGATATTGGAAAAGAGAAATTGGATAAGAGATATCTATATTATAAAAGAGGGATGTTATCAAGTGAAATTGGATAAGAGATATTGGACAAGAGAAATTGGATAAGAGATATCTATATTATAAAAGAGGGATGTTATCAAGTGAAATTGGATAAGAGATATTGGACAAGAGAAATTGGATAAGAGATATCTATATAATAAAAGAGGGATGTTATCAAGAGAAATTGGATAAGAGATATTGGACAAGAGAAATTGGATAAGAGATATCTATATTATAAAAGAGGGATGTTATCAAGAGAAATTGGATAAGAGATATTAGAAAAGAGAAATTGGATAAGAGATATCTATAATATAAAAGAGGGATGTAATCAAGAGAAATTGGATAAGAGATATTGGACAAGAGAAATTGGATAATAGATATCCATATTATAAAAGAGGGATGTTATCAAGAGAAATTGGATAAGAGATATTGGAAAAGAGAAATTGGATAAGAGATATCCATATTATAAAAGAGGGATGTTATCAAGAGAAATTGGATAAGAGATATTGGACATGAGAAATTGGATAAGAGATATCCATATTATAAAAGAGGGATGTTATCAAAAGAAATTGGATAAGAGATATTGAACATGAGAAATTGGATAAGAGATATCCATATTATAAAAGTGGGATGTTATCAAGAGAAATTGGATAAGAGATATTGGAAAAGAAAAATTGGATAAGAGATATCTGTATTATAAAAGAGGGAAGTTATCAAGAGAAATTGGATAAGAGATATTGGAAAAGAGAAATTGGATAAGAGATATCTGTATTATAAAAGAGAGATGTTATCAAGAGAAATTGGATAAGAGATATTGGAAAAGTGAAATTGGATAAGAGATATCTCTATTATAAAAGAGGGATGTTATCAAGAGAAATTGGATAAGAGATATTGGAAAAGAGAAATTGGATAAGAGATATCTGTATTATAAAAGAGGGATGTTATCAAGTGAAATTGGATTAGAAATATTGGACAAGAGAAATTGGATAAGAGATATCTGTATTATAAAAGAGGGATGTTATCAAGAGAAATTGGATAAGAGATAATGGACAAGAGAAATTGGATAAGAGATATCTATATTATAAAAGAGGGATGTTATCAAGAGAAATTGGATAAGAGATATTGGACCAGAGAAATTGGATAACAGATATCTGTATTATAAAAGAGGGATGTTATCAAGAGAAATTGGATAAGAGATATTGGACAAGAGAAATTGGGTAAGAGATATCTGTATTATAAAAGAGGGATGTTATCAAGAGAAATTGGATAAGAGATATTGGACAAGAGAAATTGGATAAGAGATATCTGTATTATAAAAGAGGGATGTTATCAAGTGAAATTGGATTAGAAATATTGGACAAGAGAAATTGGATAAGCGATATCTATATTATAAAAGAGGGATGTTATCAAGAGAAATTGGATAAGAGATAATGGACAAGAGAAATTGGATAAGAGATATCTATATTATAAAAGAGGGATGTTATCAAGAGAAATTGGATAAGAGATATTGGACCAGAGAAATTGGATAACAGATATCTGTATTATAAAAGAGGGATGTTATCAAGAGAAATTGGATAAGAGATATTGGACAAGAGAAATTGGATAAGAGATATCTGTATTATAAAAGAGGGATGTTATAAAGAGAAATTGGATAAGAGATATTGGACAAGAGAAATTGGATAAGAGATATCTGTATTATAAAAGAGGGATGTTATCAAGAGAAATTGGATTAGAGATATTGGAAAAGAAAAATTGGATAAGAGATATCTCTATTATAAAAGAGGGATGTTATCAAGAGAAATTGGATAGGAGATATTAGACAAGAGAAATTGGATAAGAGATATCTATATTATATGAGAGGGATGTTATCAAGAAAAATTGGATAAAAGATATCTATATTATAAAAGGGGAATGTTATCACGAGAAATTGGATAAGAGATATTGGAAAAGAGAAATTGGATAAGAGATATCTATATTATAAAAGAGGGATGTTATCAAGAGAAATTGGATAAGAGATATTGGACAAGAGAAATTGGATAAGAGATATCTATATTATAAAAGAGGGATGTTATCAAGAGAAATTGGATAAGAGAAATTGGAAAAGAGAAATTGGATAAGAGATATCTATATTATAAAAGAGGGATGTTATAAAGAGAAATTGGATAAGAGATATTAGAAAAGAGAAATTGGATAAGAGATATCTATAATATAAAAGAGGGATGTTATCAAGAGAAATTGGATAAGAGATATTGGACAAGAGAAATTGGATAAGAGATATCTGTATTATAAATGAGGGATCTTATCAAGAGAAATTGGATAAGAGATATTGGACATATGAAATTGGATAAGAGATATCTGTATTATAAATGAGGGATCTTTTCAAGAAAAATTAGATATGAGATATTGGACAAGAGAAATTGGATAAGAGATATCTATATTATAAGAGAAGGATGTTATCAAGAGAAATTGGATAAGAGATATCTATATTATAATAGAGGGATGTTATCAAGAGAAATTGGATAAGAGATATTGGAAAAGAGAAATTGGATAAGAGATTTCTATATTATAAAAGAGGGATGTTATCAAGTGAAATTGGATAAGAGATATTGGACAAGAGAAATTGGATAATAGATATCTATATTAGAAAAGTGGGTTGTTATCAAGAGAAATTGGATAGGAGATATTGGACAAGAGAAATTGGATAAGAGATATCTATATTATAAGAGAGGGATGTTATCAAGAGAAATTGGATAAGAGATATCTATATTATAAAAGAGGGATGTTATCAAGAGAAATTGGATAAGAGATATTGGAAAAGAGAAATTGGATAAGAGATATCTATATTATAAAAGAGGGATGTTATCAAGTGAAATTGGATAAGAGATATTGGACAAGAGAAATTGGATAAGAGATATCTATATTATAAAAGAGGGATGTTATCAAGTGAAATTGGATAAGAGATATTGGACAAGAGAAATTGGATAAGAGATATCTATATAATAAAAGAGGGATGTTATCAAGAGAAATTGGATAAGAGATATTGGACAAGAGAAATTGGATAAGAGATATCTATATTATAAAAGAGGGATGTTATCAAGAGAAATTGGATAAGAGATATTAGAAAAGAGAAATTGGATAAGAGATATCTATAATATAAAAGAGGGATGTAATCAAGAGAAATTGGATAAGAGATATTGGACAAGAGAAATTGGATAATAGATATCCATATTATAAAAGAGGGATGTTATCAAGAGAAATTGGATAAGAGATATTGGAAAAGAGAAATTGGATAAGAGATATCCATATTATAAAAGAGGGATGTTATCAAGAGAAATTGGATAAGAGATATTGGACATGAGAAATTGGATAAGAGATATCCATATTATAAAAGAGGGATGTTATCAAAAGAAATTGGATAAGAGATATTGAACATGAGAAATTGGATAAGAGATATCCATATTATAAAAGTGGGATGTTATCAAGAGAAATTGGATAAGAGATATTGGAAAAGAAAAATTGGATAAGAGATATCTGTATTATAAAAGAGGGAAGTTATCAAGAGAAATTGGATAAGAGATATTGGAAAAGAGAAATTGGATAAGAGATATCTGTATTATAAAAGAGAGATGTTATCAAGAGAAATTGGATAAGAGATATTGGAAAAGTGAAATTGGATAAGAGATATCTCTATTATAAAAGAGGGATGTTATCAAGAGAAATTGGATAAGAGATATTGGAAAAGAGAAATTGGATAAGAGATATCTGTATTATAAAAGAGGGATGTTATCAAGTGAAATTGGATTAGAAATATTGGACAAGAGAAATTGGATAAGAGATATCTGTATTATAAAAGAGGGATGTTATCAAGAGAAATTGGATAAGAGATAATGGACAAGAGAAATTGGATAAGAGATATCTATATTATAAAAGAGGGATGTTATCAAGAGAAATTGGATAAGAGATATTGGACCAGAGAAATTGGATAACAGATATCTGTATTATAAAAGAGGGATGTTATCAAGAGAAATTGGATAAGAGATATTGGACAAGAGAAATTGGGTAAGAGATATCTGTATTATAAAAGAGGGATGTTATCAAGAGAAATTGGATAAGAGATATTGGAAAAGAGAAATTGGATAAGAGATATCTGTATTATAAAAGAGGGATGTTATCAAGTGAAATTGGATTAGAAATATTGGACAAGAGAAATTGGATAAGCGATATCTATATTATAAAAGAGGGATGTTATCAAGAGAAATTGGATAAGAGATAATGGACAAGAGAAATTGGATAAGAGATATCTATATTATAAAAGAGGGATGTTATCAAGAGAAATTGGATAAGAGATATTGGACCAGAGAAATTGGATAACAGATATCTGTATTATAAAAGAGGGATGTTATCAAGAGAAATTGGATAAGAGATATTGGACAAGAGAAATTGGATAAGAGATATCTGTATTATAAAAGAGGGATGTTATAAAGAGAAATTGGATAAGAGATATTGGACAAGAGAAATTGGATAAGAGATATCTGTATTATAAAAGAGGGATGTTATCAAGAGAAATTGGATTAGAGATATTGGAAAAGAAAAATTGGATAAGAGATATCTCTATTATAAAAGAGGGATGTTATCAAGAGAAATTGGATAGGAGATATTAGACAAGAGAAATTGGATAAGAGATATCTATATTATATGAGAGGGATGTTATCAAGAAAAATTGGATAAAAGATATCTATATTATAAAAGGGGAATGTTATCACGAGAAATTGGATAAGAGATATTGGAAAAGAGAAATTGGATAAGAGATATCTATATTATAAAAGAGGGATGTTATCAAGAGAAATTGGATAAGAGATATTGGACAAGAGAAATTGGATAAGAGATATCTATATTATAAAAGAGGGATGTTATCAAGAGAAATTGGATAAGAGAAATTGGAAAAGAGAAATTGGATAAGAGATATCTATATTATAAAAGAGGGATGTTATAAAGAGAAATTGGATAAGAGATATTAGAAAAGAGAAATTGGATAAGAGATATCTATAATATAAAAGAGGGATGTTATCAAGAGAAATTGGATAAGAGATATTGGACAAGAGAAATTGGATAAGAGATATCTGTATTATAAATGAGGGATCTTATCAAGAGAAATTGGATAAGAGATATTGGACATATGAAATTGGATAAGAGATATCTGTATTATAAATGAGGGATCTTTTCAAGAAAAATTAGATATGAGATATTGGACAAGAGAAATTGGATAAGAGATATCTATATTATAAGAGAAGGATGTTATCAAGAGAAATTGGATAAGAGATATCTATATTATAATAGAGGGATGTTATCAAGAGAAATTGGATAAGAGATATTGGAAAAGAGAAATTGGATAAGAGATTTCTATATTATAAAAGAGGGATGTTATCAAGTGAAATTGGATAAGAGATATTGGACAAGAGAAATTGGATAATAGATATCTATATTAGAAAAGTGGGTTGTTATCAAGAGAAATTGGATAGGAGATATTGGACAAGAGAAATTGGATAAGAGATATCTATATTATAAGAGAGGGATGTTATCAAGAGAAATTGGATAAGAGATATCTATATTATAAAAGAGGGATGTTATCAAGAGAAATTGGATAAGAGATATTGGAAAAGAGAAATTGGATAAGAGATATCTATATTATAAAAGAGGGATGTTATCAAGTGAAATTGGATAAGAGATATTGGACAAGAGAAATTGGATAAGAGATATCTATATTATAAAAGAGGGATGTTATCAAGTGAAATTGGATAAGAGATATTGGACAAGAGAAATTGGATAAGAGATATCTATATAATAAAAGAGGGATGTTATCAAGAGAAATTGGATAAGAGATATTGGACAAGAGAAATTGGATAAGAGATATCTATATTATAAAAGAGGGATGTTATCAAGAGAAATTGGATAAGAGATATTAGAAAAGAGAAATTGGATAAGAGATATCTATAATATAAAAGAGGGATGTAATCAAGAGAAATTGGATAAGAGATATTGGACAAGAGAAATTGGATAATAGATATCCATATTATAAAAGAGGGATGTTATCAAGAGAAATTGGATAAGAGATATTGGAAAAGAGAAATTGGATAAGAGATATCCATATTATAAAAGAGGGATGTTATCAAGAGAAATTGGATAAGAGATATTGGACATGAGAAATTGGATAAGAGATATCCATATTATAAAAGAGGGATGTTATCAAAAGAAATTGGATAAGAGATATTGAACATGAGAAATTGGATAAGAGATATCCATATTATAAAAGTGGGATGTTATCAAGAGAAATTGGATAAGAGATATTGGAAAAGAAAAATTGGATAAGAGATATCTGTATTATAAAAGAGGGAAGTTATCAAGAGAAATTGGATAAGAGATATTGGAAAAGAGAAATTGGATAAGAGATATCTGTATTATAAAAGAGAGATGTTATCAAGAGAAATTGGATAAGAGATATTGGAAAAGTGAAATTGGATAAGAGATATCTCTATTATAAAAGAGGGATGTTATCAAGAGAAATTGGATAAGAGATATTGGAAAAGAGAAATTGGATAAGAGATATCTGTATTATAAAAGAGGGATGTTATCAAGTGAAATTGGATTAGAAATATTGGACAAGAGAAATTGGATAAGAGATATCTGTATTATAAAAGAGGGATGTTATCAAGAGAAATTGGATAAGAGATAATGGACAAGAGAAATTGGATAAGAGATATCTATATTATAAAAGAGGGATGTTATCAAGAGAAATTGGATAAGAGATATTGGACCAGAGAAATTGGATAACAGATATCTGTATTATAAAAGAGGGATGTTATCAAGAGAAATTGGATAAGAGATATTGGACAAGAGAAATTGGGTAAGAGATATCTGTATTATAAAAGAGGGATGTTATCAAGAGAAATTGGATAAGAGATATTGGACAAGAGAAATTGGATAAGAGATATCTGTATTATAAAAGAGGGATGTTATCAAGAGAAATTGGATTAGAGATATTGGAAAAGAAAAATTGGATAAGAGATATCTCTATTATACAAGAGGGATGTTATCAAGAGAAATTGGATAGGAGATATTAGACAAGAGAAATTGGATAAGAGATATCTATATTATTAGAGAGGGATGTTATCAAGAAAAATTGGATAAAAGATATCTATATTATAAAAGGGGGATGTTATCACGAGAAATTGGATAAGAGATATTGGAAAAGAGAAATTGGATAAGAGATATCTATATTATAAAAGAGGGATGTTATCAAGAGAAATTGGATAAGAGATATTGGACAAGAGAAATTGGATAAGAGATATCTATATTATAAAAGAGGGATGTTATCAAGAGAAATTGGATAAGAGATATTGGAAAAGAGAAATTGGATAAGAGATATCTATATTATAAAAGAGGGATGTTATAAAGAGAAATTGGATAAGAGATATTAGAAAAGAGAAATTGGATAAGAGATATCTATAATATAAAAGAGGGATGTTATCAAGAGAAATTGGATAAGAGATATTGGACAAGAGAAATTGGATAAGAGATATCTGTATTATAAATGAGAGATCTTATCAAGAGAAATTGGATAAGAGATATTGGACATATGAAATTGGATAAAAGATATCTGTATTATAAATGAGGGATCTTATCAAGAAAAATTAGATATGAGATATTGGACAAGAGAAATTGGATAAGAGATATCTATATTATAAGAGAGGGATGTTATCAAGAGAAATTGGATAAGAGATATCTATATTATAATAGAGGGATGTTATCAAGAGAAATTGGATAAGAGATATTGGAAAAGAGAAATTGGATAAGAGATATCTATATTATAAAAGAGGGATGTTATCAAGTGAAATTGGATAAGAGATATTGGACAAGAGAAATTGGATAATAGATATCTATATTAGAAAAGTGGGTTGTTATCAAGAGAAATTGGATAGGAGATATTGGACAAGAAAAATTGGATAAGAGATATCTATATTATAAGAGAGGGATGTTATCAAGAGAAATTGGATAAGAGATATCTATATTATAAGAGAGGGATGTTATCAAGAGAAATTGGATAAGAGATATCTATATTATAAAAGAGGGATGTTATCAAGAGAAATTGGATAAGAGATATTGGAAAAGAGAAATTGGATAGGAGATATGTATATTATAAAAGAGGGATGTTATCAAGTGAAATTGGATAAGAGATATTGGACAAGAGAAATTGGATAATAGATATCTATATTAGAAAAGTGGGTTGTTATCAAGAGAAATTGGATAGGAGATATTGGACAAGAGAAATTGGATAAGAGATATCTATATTATAAGAGAGGGATGTTATCAAGAGAAATTGGATAAGAGATATCTATATTATAAAAGAGGGATGTTATCAAGAGAAATTGGATAAGAGATATTGGAAAAGAGAAATTGGATAAGAGATATCTATATTATAAAAGATGGATGTTATCAAGTGAAATTGGATAAGAGATATTGGACAAGAGAAATTGGATAAGAGATATCTATATTATAAAAGATGGATGTTTTCAAGTGAAATTGGATAAGAGATATTGGACAAGAGAAATTGGATAAGAGATATCTATATAACAAAACAGGGATGTTATCAAGAGAAATTGGATAAGAGATATTGGACAAGAGAAATTGGATAAGAGATATCTATATTATAAAAGAGGGATGTTATCAAGAGAAATTGGATAAGAGATATTGGAAAAGAGAAATTGGATAAGAGATATCTGTATTATAAAAGAGGGAAGTTATCAAGAGAAATTGGATAAGAGATATTGGAAAAGAGAAATTGGATACGAGATATCTGTATTATAAAAGAGAGATGTTATCAAGAGAAATTGGATAAGAGATATTGGAAAAGAGAAATTGGATAAGAGATATCTCTATTATAAAAGAGGGATGTTATCAAGAGAAATTTGATAAGAGATATTGGAAAAGAGAAATTGGATAAGAGATATCTGTATTATAAAAGAGGGATGTTATCAAGTGAAATTGGATTAGAAATATTGGACAAGAGAAATTGGATAAGAGATATCTATATTATAAAAGAGGGATGTTATCAAGAGAAATTGGATAAGAGATAATGGACAAGAGAAATTGGATAAGAGATATCTATATTATAAAAGAGGGATGTTATCAAGAGAAATTGGATAAGAGATATTGGACCAGAGAAATTGGATAACAGATATCTGTATTATAAAAGAGGGATGTTATCAAGAGAAATTGGATAAGAGATATTGGACAAGAGAAATTGGATAAGAGATATCTGTATTATAAAAGAGGGATGTTATCAAGAGAAATTGGATAAGAGATATTGGACCAGAGAAATTGGATAAGAGATATCTGTATTATAAAAGAGGGATGTTATCAAGAGAAATTGGATTAGAGATATTGGAAAAGAAAAATTGGATAAGAGATATCTCTATTATAAAAGAGGGATGTTATCAAGAGAAATTGGATAGGAGATATTAGACAAGAGAAATTGGATAAGAGATATCTATATTATAAGAGAGGGATGTTATCAAGAAAAATTGGATAAAAGATATCTATATTATAAAAGGGGGATGTTATCACGAGAAATTGGATAAGAGATATTGGAAAAGAGAAATTGGATAAGAGATATCTATATTACATTTGACAGAGTTTTTTGAATCCTAGGGCTGACTAGGACAAGCTGACTAGGACAAGTGAGGGGGATAAAAAGTGGCTGAGATTTAATCTTGGATGATGAACAGTTGGGATTAAAAATTAAGATGAATGGTTTGTATTTTTGAGTTTGTGTGGGGCCCATTTCTTTTCGTAACTTGCCATTTGACTTGGGAAAGCGAGTCTGCTTTTGGGGGAGAGCAAGAGGCTTTTTTGGGGATAGCAACAACCATTTGATTCTAAGATCTTTTCCAAGACAGCAACAGACATTTAATTGCAGGAGACTAAAATTCTCTGAACTAAAGCTTGACTATCAATTTTTACTATCAATTTTGACTATCAATTTTTGTGTGAAACTAAATTCTCTGAAAAACTAAATTTTGGGATGAACTAAAATTTTTTGAACTCGAAAATTTCGCTGGGAGAACCCTACAATTTTGGAGATGAACTAAATTTGGATGGTACTAAATTTGTTGAGGAACTAAGATTTTTGTTATTAACTTAATTCCTTGGGATGAGCAAAATTCTTGGGGAACTAAGCTTTTGACATGGGAATATCTTAAATGAATCGTGCCCTACGGGCACGGGTTATGACTAGTCTATATTATAAAAGAGGGATGTTATCAAGAGAAATTGGATAAGAGATATTGGACAAGAGAAATTGGATAAGAGATATCTATATTATAAAAGAGGGATGTTATCAAGAGAAATTGGATAAGAGAAATTGGAAAAGAGAAATTGGATAAGAGATATCTATATTATAAAAGAGGGATGTTATAAAGAGAAATTGGATAAGAGATATTAGAAAAGAGAAATTGGATAAGAGATATCTATAATATAAAAGAGGGATGTTATCAAGAGAAATTGGATAAGAGATATTGGACAAGAGAAATTGGATAAGAGATATCTGTATTATAAATGAGGGATCTTATCAAGAGAAATTGGATAAGAGATATTGGACATATGAAATTGGATAAGAGATATCTGTATTATAAATGAGGGATCTTTTCAAGAAAAATTAGATATGAGATATTGGACAAGAGAAATTGGATAAGAGATATCTATATTATAAGAGAGGGATGTTATCAAGAGAAATTGGATAAGAGATATCTATATTATAATAGAGGGATGTTATCAAGAGAAATTGGATAAGAGATATTGGAAAAGAGAAATTGGATAAGAGATTTCTATATTATAAAAGAGGGATGTTATCAAGTGAAATTGGATAAGAGATATTGGACAAGAGAAATTGGATAATAGATATCTATATTATAATAGAGGGATGTTATCAAGAGAAATTGGATAAGAGATATTGGAAAAGAGAAATTGGATAAGAGATTTCTATATTATAAAAGAGGGATGTTATCAAGTGAAATTGGATAAGGGATATTGGATAAGAGAAATTGGATAATAGATATCTATATTAGAAAAGTGGGTTGTTATCAAGAGAAATTGGATAGGAGATATTGGACAAGAGAAATTGGATAAGAGATATCTATATTATAAGAGAGGGATGTTATCAAGAGAAATTGGATAAGAGATATCTATATTATAAGAGAGGGATGTTATCAAGAGAAATTGGATAAGAGATATCTATATTATAAAAGAGGGATGTTATCAAGAGAAATTGGATAAGAGATATTGGAAAAGAGAAATTGGATCAGAGATATCTATATTATAAAAGAGGGATGTTATCAAGTGAAATTGGATAAGAGATATTGGACAAGAGAAATTGGATAAGAGATATCTATATTATAAAAGAGGGATGTTATCAAGTGAAATTGGATAAGAGATATTGGACAAGAGAAATTGGATAAGAGATATCTATATAATAAAAGAGGGATGTTATCAAGAGAAATTGGATAAGAGATATTGGACAAGAGAAATTGGATAAGAGATATCTATATTATAAGAGAGGGATGTTATCAAGAGAAATTGGATAAGAGATATTGGACAAGAGAAATTGGATAAGAGATATCTATATTATAAAAGAGGGATGTTATCAAGAGAAATTGGATAAGAGATATCTATATTATAAAAGAGGGATGTTATCAAGAGAAATTGGATAAGAGATATTGGAAAAGAGAAATTGGATAAGAGATATCTATATTATAAAAGAGGGATGTTATCAAGTGAAATTGGATAAGAGATATTAGACAAGAGAAATTGGATAAGAGATATCTATATTATAAAAGAGGGATGTTATCAAGTGAAATTGGATAAGAGATATTGGACAAGAGAAATTGGATAAGAGATATCTATATTATAAAAGAGGGATTTATCAAGAGAAATTGGATAAGAGATATTGGACAAGAGAAATTGGATAAGAGATATCTATATTATAAAAGAGGGATGTTATCAAGAGAAATTGGATAAGAGATATTGGAAATGAGAAATTGGATAAGAGATATCTATATTATAAAAGAGGGATGTTATCAAGAGAAATTGGATAAGAGATATTGGAAAAGAGAAATTGGATAAGAGATATTTATATTATAAAAGAGGGATGTTATCAAGAGAAATTGGATAAGAGATATTGGAAAAGAGAAATTGGATAAGAGATATCTATATTATAAAAGAGGGTCGTTATCAAGAGAAATTGGATAAGATTTATTGGACAAGAGAAATTGGATAAGAGATATCTATATTATAAGAGAGGGATGTTATCAAGAGAAATTGGATAATAGATATCTATATTATAAAAGATGGATGTTATCAAGAGAAATTGGATAAGAGATATTGGAAAAGAGAAATTGGATAAGAGATATCTATATTATAAAAGAGGGATGTTATGAAGAGAAATTGGATAAGAGATATTGGAAAAGAGAAATTGGATAAGAGATATCTATATTATAAAAGAGGGATGTTATCAAGAGAAATTGGATAAGAGAAATTGGACATGAGAAATTGGATAAGAGATATCTATATTATAAAAGAGGGATGTTATCAAGAGTAATTGGATAAGAGATATTGGACAAGAGAAATTGGATAAGAGATATCTATATTATAAGAGAGGGATGTTATCAAGAGAAATTGGATAAGAGATATCTATATTATAAAAGAGGGATGTTATCAAGAGAAATTGGATAAGAGATATTGGAAAAGAGAAATTGGATAAGAGATATCTATATTATAAAAGAGGGATGTTATCAAGAGAAATTGGATAAGAGATATTGGACAAGAGAAATTGGATAAGAGATATCTATATTATAAAAGAGGGATGTTATCAAGAGAAATTGGATAAGAGATATTGGACATGAGAAATTGGAAAAGAGATATCTATATTATAAAAGAGGGATGTTATCTAGAGAAATTGGATAAGAGATATTGGACAAGAGAAATTGGTTAAGAGATATCTGTATTATAAAAGAGGAATGTTATCAAGAGAAATTGGTTAAGAGATATTGGACAAGAGAAATTGGATAAGAGATATCGGTATTATAAAAGAGGGATGTTATCAAGAGAAATTGGATAAGAGATATTGGCCAAGAGAATTTGTATAAGAGATATCTGTATTATAAAAGAGGGATGTTATCAAGAGAAATTGGATAAGAGATATTGAAAAAGAGAAATTGGATAAGAGATATCTGTATTATAAAAGAGGGATGATATCAAGAGAAATTGGATAAGAGATATTGGAAAAGAGATATTGGAAAAGAGATATCTTTACTATAAAAGAGGGATGTTATCAAGAGAAATTGGATAAGAGATATTGGATAAGAGATATCTATATTATAAAAGAGGGATGTTATCAAGAGAAATTGGATAAGAGATATTGTACATGAGAAATTGGATAAGAGATATCTATATTATAAAAGAGGGATGTTATCAAGAGAAATTGGATAAGAGATATTGGACAAGAGAAATTGGATAAGAGATAACTGTATTATAAAAGAGGGATGTTATCAAGAGAAATTGGATAAGAGATATTGGAAGAGAGAAATTGGATAAGAGATATCTGTATTATAAAAGAGGGATGTTATCAAGAGAAATTGGATAAGAGATATTGGAAGAGAGAAATTGGATAAGAGATATCTATATTATAAAAGAGGGATGTTATCAAGAGAAATTGGATAAGAGATATTGGACATGAGAAATTGGATAAGAGATATCTTTATTATAAAAGAGGGATGTTATCAAGAGAAATTGGATTAGAGATAATGGACAAGATAAATTGGATTAGAGATATCTATATTATAAAAGAGGGCTGTTTTCAAGAGAAATTGAATAAGAGATATTGGACAAGAGAAATTGGATAAGAGATATCTATATTATAAAAGAGGGATGTTATCAAGAGAAATTGTATAAGAGATATTGGACAAGAGAAATTGGATAAGAGATATCTATATTATAAAAGAGGGATGTTATCAAGAGAAATTGGATAAGATATATTGGACAAGAGAAATTGGATAAGAGATATCTGTATTATAAAAGAGGGATGTTATCAAGGGAAATTGGATAAGAGATATTGGACAAGAGAAATTGGATAAGAGATATTTCTATTATAAAAGGGGATGTTATCAAGAGAAATTGGATAAGAGATATTGGAAAAGAGAAATTGGATAAGAGATATCTATATTTTAAAAGAGGGATGTTATCAAGAGAAATTGGATAAGAGATATTGGACAAGAGAAATTGGATAAGAGATATCTATATTATAAGAGAGGGATGTTATCAAGAGAAATTGGATAAGAGATATCTATATTATAAAAGAGCGATGTTATCAAGAGAAATTGGATAAGAGATATTGGAAAGGAGAAATTGGATAAGAGATATCTATATTATAAAAGATGGATGTTATGAAGAGAAATTGGATAAGAGATATTGGAAAGGAGAAATTGGATAAGAGATATCTATATTATAAAAGAGGGATGTTATCAAGAGAAATTGGATAAGAGATATTGGAAAAGAGAAATTGGATAAGAGATATCTATATTATAAAAGAGGGATGTTATCAAGAGAAATTGGATAAGAGATAATGGACAAGAGAAATTGGATAAGAGATATCTATATTATAAAAGAGGGATGTTATCAAGAGAAATTGGATAAGAGATATTGGACATGAGAAATTGGAAAAGAGATATCTATATTATAAAAGAGGGATGTTATCTAGAGAAATTGGATAAGAGATATTGGACAAGAGAAATTGGTTAAGAGATATCTGTATTATAAAAGAGGAATGTTATCAAGAGAAATTGGTTAAGATATATTGGACAAGAGAAATTGGATAAGAGATATCGGTATTATAAAAGAGGGATGTCATCAAGAGAAATTGGATAAGAGATATTGGCCAAGAGAATTTGTATAAGAGATATCTGTATTATAAAAGAGGGATGTTATCAAGAGAAATTGGATAAGAGATATTGAAAAAGAGAAATTGGATAAGAGATATCTGTATTATAAAACAGGGATGTTATCAATAGAAATTGGATAAGAGATATTGGAAAAGAGAAATTGGAAAAGAGATATCTTTACTATAAAAGAGGGATGTTATCAAGAGAAATTGGATAAGAGATATTGGATAAGAGATATCTATATAATAAAAGAGGGATGTTATCAAGAGAAATTGGATAAGAGATATTGTACATGAGAAATTGGATAAGAGATATCTGTATTATAAAAGAGGGATGTTATCAAGAGAAATTGGATAAGAGATATTGGAAGAGAGAAATTGGATAAGAGATATCTGTATTATAAAAGAGGGATGTTATCAAGAGAAATTGGATAAGAGATATTGGAAGAGAGAAATTGGATAAGAGATATCTGTATTATAAAAGAGGGATGTTATCGAGAGAAATTGGATAAGAGATATTGGAAGAGAGAAATTGGATAAGAGATATCTATATTATAAAAGAGGGATGTTTTTAAGAGAAATTGGATAAGAGATATTGGACATGAGAAATTGGATAAGAGATATCTATATTATAAGAGAGGGATGTTATCAAGAAAAATTGGATAAAAGATATCTATATTATAAAAGGGGGATGTTATCACGAGAAATTGGATAAGAGATATTGGAAAAGAGAAATTGGATAAGAGATATCTATATTATAAAAGAGGGATGTTATCAAGAGAAATTGGATAAGAGATATTGAACAAGAGAAATTGGATAAGAGATATCTATATTAAAAAAGAGGGATGTTATCAAGAGAAATTGGATAAGAGAAATTGGAAAAGAGAAATTGGATAAGAGATATCTATATTATAAAAGAGGGATGTTATAAAGAGAAATTGGATAAGAGATATTAGAAAAGAGAAATTGGATAAGAGATATCTATAATATAAAAGAGGGATGTTATCAAGAGAAATTGGATAAGAGATATTGGACAAGAGAAATTGGATAAGAGATATCTGTATTATAAATGAGGGATCTTATCAAGAGAAATTGGATAAGAGATATTGGACATATGAAATTGGATAAGATATATCTGTATTATAAATGAGGGATCTTATCAAGAAAAATTAGATATGAGATATTGGACAAGAGAAATTGGATAAGAGATATCTATATTATAAGAGAGGGATGTTATCAAGAGAAATTGGATAAGAGATATCTATATTATAATAGAGGGATGTTATCAAGAGAAATTGGATAAGAGATATTGGAAAAGAGAAATTGGATAAGAGATATCTATATTATAAAAGAGGGATGTTATCAAGTGAAATTGGATAAGAGATATTGGACAAGAGAAATTGGATAATAGATATCTATATTAGAAAAGTGGGTTGTTATCAAGAGAAATTGGATAGGAGATATTGGACAAGAGAAATTGGATAAGAGATATCTATATTATAAGAGAGGGATGTTATCAAGAGAAATTGGATAAGAGATATCTATATTATAAGAGAGGGATGTTATCAAGAGAAATTGGATAAGAGATATCTATATTATAAAAGAGGGATGTTATCAAGAGAAATTGGATAAGAGATATTGGAAAAGAGAAATTGGATAAGAGATATCTATATTATAAAAGAGGGATGTTATCAAGTGAAATTGGATAAGAGATATTAGACAAGAGAAATTGGATAAGAGATATCTATATTATAAAAGAGGGATGTTATCAAGTGAAATTGGATAAGAGATATTGGACAAGAGAAATTGGATAAGAGATATCTATATAATAAAAGAGGGATGTTATCAAGAGAAATTGGATAAGAGATATTGGACAAGAGAAATTGGATAAGAGATATCTATATTATAAGAGAGGGATGTTATCAAGAGAAATTGGATAAGAGATATTGGACAAGAGAAATTGGATAAGAGATATCTATATTATAAAAGAGGGATGTTATCAAGAGAAATTGGATAAGAGATATCTATATTATAAAAGAGGGATGTTATCAAGAGAAATTGGATAAGAGATATTGGAAAAGAGAAATTGGATAAGAGATATCGGTATTATAAAAGAGGGATGTTATCAAGAGAAATTGGATAAGAGATATTGGCCAAGAGAATTTGTATAAGAGATATCTGTATTATAAAAGAGGGATGTTATCAAGAGAAATTGGATAAGAGATATTGAAAAAGAGAAATTAGATAAGAGATATCTGTATTATAAAAGAGGGATGTTATCAAGAGAAATTGGATAAGAGATATTGGAAAAGAGAAATTGGAAAAGAGATATCTTTACTATAAAAGAGGGATGTTATCAAGAGAAATTGGATAAGAGATATTGGATAAGAGATATCTATATTATAAAAGAGGGATGTTATCTAGAGAAATTGGATAAGAGATATTGGACAAGAGACATTGGTTAAGAGATATCTGTATTATAAAAGAGGAATGTTATCAAGAGAAATTGGTTAAGAGATATTGGACAAGAGAAATTGGATAAGAGATATCGGTATTATAAAAGAGGGATGTTATCAAGAGAAATTGGATAAGAGATATTGGCCAAGAGAATTTGTATAAGAGATATCTGTATTATAAAAGAGGGATGTTATCAAGAGAAATTGGATAAGAGATATTGAAAAAGAGAAATTGGATAAGAGATATCTGTATTATAAAAGAGGGATGTTATCAAGAGAAATTGGATAAGAGATATTGGAAAAGAGAAATTGGAAAAGTGATATCTTTACTTTAAAAGAGGGATGTTATCAAGAGAAATTGGATAAGAGATATTGGATAAGAGATATCTATATTATAAAAGAGGGATGTTATCAAGAGAAATTGGATAAGAGATATTGTACATGAGAAATTGGATAAGAGATATCTATATTATAAAAGAGGGATGTTATCAAGAGAAATTGGATAAGAGATATTGGACAAGAGAAATTGGATAAGAGATAACTGTATTATAAAAGAGGGATGTTATCAAGAGAAATTGGATAAGAGATATTGTAAGAGAGAAATTGGATAAGAGATATCTGTATTATAAAAGAGGGATGTTATCAAGAGAAATTGGAAAAGAGATATTGGAAGAGAGAAATTGGATAAGAGATATCTATATTATAAAAGAGGGATGTTATCAAGAGAAATTGGATAAGAGATATTGGACATGAGAAATTGGATAAGAGATATCTATATTATAAAAGAGGGATGTTATCAAGAGAAATTGGATTAGAGATAATGGACAAGATAAATTGGATTAGAGATATCTATATTATAAAAGAGGGCTTTTTTCAAGAGAAATTGAATAAGAGATATTGGACAAGAGAAATTGGATAAGAGATATCTATATCATAAAAGAGGGATGTTATCAAGAGAAATTGTATAAGAGATATTGGACAAGAGAAATTGGATAAGAGATATCTATATTATAAAAGAGGGATGTTATCAAGAGAAATTGGATAAGAGATATTGGACAAGAGAAATTGGATAAGAGATATCTGTATTATAAAAGAGGGATGTTATCAAGGGAAATTGGATAAGAGATATTGGACAAGAGAAATTAGATAAGAGATATCTCTATTATAAAAGGGGATGTTATCAAGAGAAATTGGATAAGAGATATTGGAGAAGAGAAATTGGATAAGAGATATCTATATTTTAAAAGAGGGATGTTATCAAGAGAAATTGGATAAGAGATATTGGACAAGAGAAATTGGATAAGAGATATCTATATTATAAGAGAGGGATGTTATCAAGAGAAATTGGATAAGAGATATCTATATTATAAAAGAGCGATGTTATCAAGAGAAATTGGATAAGAGATATTGGAAAGGAGAAATTGGATAAGAGATATCTATATTATAAAAGATGGATGTTATGAAGAGAAATTGGATAAGAGATATTGGAAAGGAGAAATTGGATAAGAGATATCTATATTATAAAAGAGGGATGTTATCAAGAGAAATTGGATAAGAGATATTGGAAAAGAGAAATTGGATAAGAGATATCTATATTATAAAAGAGGGATGTTATCAAGAGAAATTGGATAAGAGATATTGGACAAGAGAAATTGGATAAGAGATATCTATATTATAAAAGAGGGATGTTATCAAGAGAAATTGGATAAGAGATATTGGACATGAGAAATTGGAAAAGAGATATCTATATTATAATAGAGGGATGTTATCTAGAGAAATTGGATAAGAGATATTGGACAAGAGAAATTGGTTAAGAGATATCTGTATTATAAAAGAGGAATGTTATCAAGAGAAATCGGTTAAGAGATATTGGACAAGAGAAATTGGATAAGAGATATCGGTATTATAAAAGAGGGATGTTATCAAGAGAAATTGGATAAGAGATATTGGCCAAGAGAATTTGTATAATAGATATCTGTATTATAAAAGAGGGATGTTATCAAGAGAAATTGGATAAGAGATATTGAAAAAGAGAAATTGGATAAGAGATATCTGTATTATAAAAGAGGGATGTTATCAAGAGAAATTGGATAAGAGATATTGGAAAAGAGAAATTGGAAAAGAGATATCTTTACTATAAAAGAGGGATGTTATCAAGAGAAATTGGATAAGAGATATTGGATAAGAGATATCTATATTATAAAAGAGGGATGTTATCAAGAGAAATTGGATAAGAGATGTTGTACATGAGAAATTGGATAAGAGATATCTATATTATAAAAGAGGGATGTTATCAAGAGAAATTGGATAAGAGATATTGGACAAGAGAAATTGGATAAGAGATAACTGTATTATAAAAGAGGGATGTTATCAAGAGAAATTGGATAAGAGATATTGGAAGAGAGAAATTGGATAAGAGATATCTGTATTATAAAAGAGGGATGTTATCAAGAGAAATTGGATAAGAGATATTGGAAGAGAGAAATTGGATAAGAGATATCTATATTATAAAAGAGGGATGTTATCAAGAGAAATTGGATAAGAGATATTGGACATGAGAAATTGGATAAGAGATATCTATATTATAAAAGAGGGATGTTATCAAGAGAAATTGGATTAGAGATAATGGACAAGATAAATTGGATTAGAGATATCTATATTATAAAAGAGGGCTGTTTTCAAGAGAAATTGAATAAGAGGTATTGGACAAGAGAAATTGGATAAGAGATATCTATATTATAAAAGAGGGATGTTATTAAGAGAAATTGTATAAGAGATATTGGACAAGAGAAATTGGATAAGAGATATCTATATTATAAAAGAGGGATGTTATCAAAAGAAATTGGATAAGAGATATTGGACAAGAGAAATTGGATAAGAGATATCTGTATTATAAAAGAGGGATGTTATCAAGGGAAATTGGATAAGAGATATTGGACAAGAGAAATTGGATAAGAGATATCTGTATTATAAAAGAGGGATGTTATCAAGGGAAATTGGATAAGAGATATTGGACAAGAGAAATTGGATAAGAGATATCTGTATTATAAAAGAGGGATGTTATCAAGAGAAATTAGATAAGAGATATTGGACAAGAGAAATTCGATAAGAGATATCTGTATTATAAAAGAGGGAAGTTATCAAGAGAAATTGGATAAGAGATATTGGACAAGAGAAATTGGATAAGAGATATCTCTATTATAAAAGGGGATGTTATTAAGAGAAATTGGATAAGAGATATTGGAAAAGAAAAATTGGATAAGAGATATCTATATTATAAAAGAGGGATGTTATCAAGAGAAATTGTATAAGAGATATTGGACAAGAGAAATTGGATACGAGATATCTATATTATAAGAGAGGGATGTTATCAAGAGAAATTGGATAAGAGATATCTATATTATAAAAGAGGGATGTTATCAAGAGAAATTGGATAAGAGATATTGGAAAGGAGAAATTGGATAAGAGATATCTATATTATAAAAGATGGATGTTATGAAGAGAAATTGGATAAGAGATATTGGAAAGGAGAAATTGGATAAGAGATATCTATATTATAAAAGAGGGATGTTATCAAGAGAAATTGGATAAGAGATATTGGACAAGAGAAATTGGATAAGAGATATCTATATTATAAAAGAGGGATGTTATCATGAGAAATTGGATAAGAGATATTGGAAAAGAGAAATTGGATAAGAGATATCTATATTATAAAAGGGGGATGTTATAGCGAGAAATTGGATAAGAGATATTAGAAAAGAGAAATTGGATAAGAGATATCCATAATATAAAAGAGGGATGTTATCAAGAGAAATTGGATAAGAGATATTAGACAAGAGAAATAGGATAAGGGATATCCATATTATAAAAGAGGGATGTTATCAAGAGAAATTGGATAAGAGATATCTATATTATAAAAGAGGGATGTAATCAAGAAAAATTAGATATGAGATATTGGACAAGAGAAATTGGATAAGAGATATCTATATTATAAGAGAGGAATGTTATAAAGAGAAATTGGATAAGAGATATTTATATTATAAAAGAGGGATGTTATCAAGAGAAATTGGATAAGAGATATTGGAAAAGAGAAATTGGACAAGAGATATCTATATTATAAAAGAGGGATATAATCAAGTGAAATTGGATAAGAGATATTGGACAAGAGAAATTGGATAATAGATATCTATATTAGAAAAGTGGGATGTTATCAAGAGAAATTGGATAGGAGATATTGGACAAGAGAAATTGGATAAGAGATATCTATATTATAAGAGAGGGATGTTATCAAGAGAAATTGGATAAGAGATATCTATATTATAAAAGAGGGATGTTATCAAGAGAAATTGGATAAGAGATATTGGAAAAGAGAAATTGGATACGAGATATCTATATTATAAAAGAGGGATGTTATCAAGTGAAATTGGATAAGAGAAATTGGGCAAGAGAAATTGGATAAGAGATATCTATGTTATAAAAGAGGGATGTTATCAAGTGAAATTGGATAAGAGATATTGGACAAGAGAAATTGGATAAGAGATATCTATCTTATAAAAGAGGGATGTTATCAAGAGAAATTGGATAATAGATATCTATATTATAAAAGAGGGATGTTATCAAGAGAAATTGGATAAGAGATATTGGAAAAGAGAAATTGGATAAGAGATATCTATATTATAAAAGAGGGATGTTATTAAGAGAAATTGGATAAGAGATATTGGAAAAGAGAAATTGGATAAGAGATATCTATAATATAAAAGAGGGATGTTATCAAGAGAAATTGGATAAGAGATATTGGACAAGAGAAATTGGATAAGAGATATCCATATTATAAAAGAGGGATGTTATCAAGAGAAATTGGATAAGAGATATTGGAAAAGAGAAATTGGATAAGAGATATCCTTATTATAAAAGAGGGATGTTATCAAGAGAAATTGGATAAGAGATATTGGAAAAGAGAAATTGGATAAGAGATATCCATATTATAAAAGAGGGATGTTATCAAGAGAAATTGGATAAGAGATATTGAACATGAGAAATTGGATAAGAGATATCCATATTATAAAAGAGGAATGTTATCAAGAGAAATTGGATAAGAGATATTGGAAAAGAGAAATTGGATAAGAGATATCTATATTATAAAAGAGGGATGTTATCAAGAGAAATTGGATAAGAGATATTGGACAAGAGAAATTGGATAAGAGATATCTATATTATAAAAGAGGGATGTTATCAAGAGAAATTGGAGAAGAGATATTGGACAAGAGAAATTGGATAAGAGATATCTGTATTATAAAAGAGGGATGTTATCAAGAGAAATTGGATAAGAGATATCTGTATTATAAAAGAAGGATGTTATCAAGAGAAATTGGATAAGAGATATTGGACAAGAGAAATTGGATAAGAGATATCTGTATTATAAATGAGGGATCTTATCAAGAGAAATTGGATAAGAGATATTGGACATGTGAAATTGGATAAGAGATATCTGTATTATAAATGAGGGATCTTATCAAAAGAAATTGGATAAGAGATATTGGACATGAGAAATTGGATAAGAGATATCCATATTATAAAAGCGGGATGTTATCAAGAGAAATTGGATAAGAGATATTGGACATGAGAAATTGGATAAGAGATATCCATATTATAAAAGAGGGATGTTATAAAGAGAAATTGGATAAGAGATATTGGACAAGAGAAATTGGATAAGAGATATCTATATTATAAAAGAGGGATGTTATCAAGAGAAATTGTATAAGAGATATTGGACAAGAGAAATTGGATAAGAGATATATATATTATAAAAGAGGGATGTTATCAAGAGAAATTGGATAAGAGATATTGAACAAGAGAAATTGGATAAGAGATATCTGTATTATAAAAGAGGGATGTTATCAAGGGAAATTGGATAAGAGATATTGGACAAGAGAAATTGAATAAGAGATATCTGTATTATAAAAGAGGGATGTTATCAAGGGAAATTGGATAAGAGATATTGGACAAGAGAAATTGGATAATAGATATCTGTATTATAAAAGGGGGATGTTATCAAGAAAAATTAGATAAGAGATATTGGACAAGAGAAATTGGATAAGAGATATCTGTATTATAAAAGAGGGAAGTTATCAAGAGAAATTGGATAAGAGATATTGGACAAGAGAAATTGGATAAGAGATATCTCTATTATAAAAGGGGATGTTATCAAGATAAATTGGATAAGAGATATTGGAAAAGAGAAATTGGATAAGAGATATCTATATTTTAAAAGAGGGATGTTATCAAGATAAATTGGATAAGAGATATTGGACAAGAGAAATTGGATAAGAGATATCTATATTATAAGAGAGGGATGTTATCAAGAGAAATTGGATAAGATATATCTATATTATAAAAGAGCGATGTTATCAAGTGAAATTGGATAAGAGATATTGGAAAGGAGAAATTGGATAAGAGATATCTATATTATAAAAGATGGATGTTATGAAGAGAAATTGGATAAGAGATATTGGAAAGGAGAAATTGGATAAGAGATATCTATATTATAAAAGAGGGATGTTATCAAGAGAAATTGGATAAGAGATATTGGAAAAGAGAAATTGGATAAGAGATATCTATATTATAAAAGAGGGATGTTATCAAGAGAAATTGGATAAGAGATATTGGACAAGAGAAATTGGATAAGAGATATCTATATTATAAAATAGGGATGTTATCAAGAGAAATTGGATAAGAGATATTGGACATGAGAAATTGGAAAAGAGATATCTATATTATAAAAGAGGGATGTTATCTAGAGAAATTGGATAAGAGATATTGGACAAGAGAAATTGGTTAAGAGATATCTGTATTATAAAAGAGGAATGTTATCAAGAGAAATTGGTTAAGAGATATTGGACAAGAGAAATTGGATAAGAGATATCGGTATTATAAAAGAGGGATGTTATCAAGAGAAATTGGATAAGAGATATTGGCCAAGAGAATTTGTATAAGAGATATCTGTATTATAAAAGAGGGATGTTATCAAGAGAAATTGGATAAGAGATATTGAAAAAGAGAAATTGGATAAGAGATATCTGTATTATAAAAGAGGGATGTTATCAAGAGAAATTGGATAAGAGATATTGGAAAAGAGAAATTGGAAAAGAGATATCTTTACTATAAAAGAGGGATGTTATCAAGAGAAATTGGATAAGAGATATTGGATAAGAGATATCTATATTATAAAAGAGGGATGTTATCAAGAGAAATTGGATAAGAGATATTGTACATGAGAAATTGGATAAGAGATATCTATATTATAAAAGAGGGATGTTATCAAGAGAAATTGGATAAGAGATATTGGACAAGAGAAATTGGATAAGAGATAACTGTATTATAAAAGAGGGATGTTATCAAGAGAAATTGGATAAGAGATATTGGAAGAGAGAAATTGGATAAGAGATATCTGTATTATAAAAGAGGGATGTTATCAAGAGAAATTGGATAAGAGATATTGGAAGAGAGAAATTGGATAAGAGATATCTATATTATAAAAGAGGGATGTTATCAAGAGAAATTGGATAAGAGATATTGGACATGAGAAATTGGATTAGAGATATCTATATTATAAAAGAGGGATGTTATCAAGAGAAATTGGATTAGAGATAATGGACAAGATAAATTGGATTAGAGATATCTATATTATAAAAGAGGGCTGTTTTCAAGAGAAATTGAATAAGAGATATTGGACAAGAGAAATTGGATAAGAGATATCTATATTATAAAAGAGGGATGTTATCAAGAGAAATTGTATAAGAGATATTGGACAAGAGAAATTGGATAAGAGATATCTATATTATAAAAGAGGGATGTTATCAAGAGATATTGGATAAGAGATATTGGACAAGAGAAATTGGGTAAGAGATATCTGTATTATAAAAGAGGGATGTTATCAAGGGAAATTGGATAAGAGATATTGGACAAGAGAAATTGGATAAGAGATATCTGTATTATAAAAGAGGGATGTTATCAAGGGAAATTGGATAAGAGATATTGGACAAGAGAAATTGGATAAGAGATATCTGTATTATAAAAGAGGGATGTTATCAAGAGAAATTAGATAAGAGATATTGGACAAGAGAAATTGGATAAGAGATATCTGTATTATAAAAGATGGAAGTTATCAAGAGAAATTGGATAAGAGATATTGGACAAGAGAAATTGGATAAGAGATATCTCTATTATAAAAGGGGATGTTATCAAGAGAAATTGGATAAGAGATATTGGAAAAGAAAAATTGGATAAGAGATATCTATATTATAAAAGAGGGATGTTATCAAGAGAAATTGTATAAGAGATATTGGACAAGAGAAATTGGATAAGAGATATCTATATTATAAGAGAGGGATGTTATCAAGAGAAATTGGATAAGAGATATCTATATTATAAAAGAGGGATGTTATCAAGAGAAATTGGATAAGAGATATTGGAAAGGAGAAATTGGATAAGAGATATCTATATTATAAAAGATGGATGTTATTAAGAGAAATTGGATAAGAGATATTGGAAAGGAGAAATTGGATAAGAGATATCTATATTATAAAAGAGGGATGTTATCAAGAGAAATTGGATAGATATTGGAAAAGAGAAATTGGATAAGAGATATCTATATTATAAAACAGGGATGTTATCATGGGTTATTAGATAAGAGTTTTTGGATAAGAGATGAAAAATTGGGTATAAATGAGGGATGTTGTTAAGAGAAATTGGATAAGATAAGAGAAATTGGATAAGATAAGAGAAATTGGATAAGTTAAGAGAAATTGAGTTTGGGGGGAAACTATTTGATATGAGGTTTGAAATTTTAAATTTGAAACAAAATTTGTGGGGGGAATTAAATTTTGGGAGAAGAAAAAAGTTTTGGGGACAGTGCACAGTGATCCCCTACCTCAGCCGTGAAATAATGGGCGGGGGGAATGAAATATTTGGGGGGAATTTTTTGTTCTCTCTCCTTCGATCTTCTCTCTTTCTCACTCACCCGAACCCTCTATCTCTCCCCCTGCCGTAAGCCCAACCCCTTGCACAGTGCTCCCCTACGCAGCCACCCCTCTTCCCCTCCGCCCCACGGCCAACCCTCTTCCCCTCCGCCCCACAGCCACCTCTCCCTATCACCATCGTTCAGCTTGAAGACTTCGAGGAGAACGGCAAACTCAACTGTGCGGTCTGGATCCTGGAGCTGAGGGTGGCGATCTGCATTCTCTTCCAGCAGCTCGGCCAATTTCAGTCGATTCCATCTTCAAGGTTCTTTTCAAAAAAATCCAATCTTTCTCGAGAAATTTTGTTCAGAGTCGTATTCAACATGTCTGAAGCTTTGATATTTGAAATCCAGGTTATTCCGATGACAACAACAGCTGATGTGCATAAAAATATTGTTTTATTGGCTTTTCAAACCATGGAGAAGATTGTCCGAGGTTATTTTTCCTATATAACTGAGATATAGACTACTACTTTCACAGACTGTGTCAAGTTCCTAATCTCATTCACTAAAAGCAGATTTAATAATGATGTCAGCCTTAATGCTATTGCATTTCTTTGATTCTGTGTTGTTAAACTTGCAGTATATTATTTTGTTGTCAGCCATAATAATGATGTCAGCCTTAAGAACATGGAGTGCCATTCAGAAAATAGAAAAGCTGCGAGGTTCAGTCCTAATTTGCACTCCATTTTTGAACTTACATATATTATTTTCTTGCCACATGTTGGTGACTTTTTATTTGTTTATTTTGTTGTCTTTGATTACTTCTTTTGGCAGTGAATAAGTTCATTTTTTTGTTTGAATGTCCATATGCCATTATATCTGTGTCTGTTTGGATATTGCAATATAGGGTATCCTGTCAAAAATACAATTCTGTTTGGATATGTTGTTTGTTATTTCAAATTTTCAAATTTTCAATTTGCATTATCCAAACAGACTAAAAACAGACTAATTTTAAATTTGCATTATCAATTTTAAATTTTCAATTGCTATTAAAGATGATAATTCTGTTTGGATATGTTGTTTGCATTATTCAATTTTCAAATTATTGGATGGATGTTGTGTTGGGAATTCAAACCTGTCAACGTGACTAAAAACCCCAACAATTAATTCAAATGAGTGAATTTGACATGCAATTTGAATTCACTCAAAATTCAGTAATGTGATAAACTAACCTGTGATAAACTAATAATTTCAGTAATGTGATCAATTTTTGATGAGTTAATTTCAGATAAAATTCACTTCAAATTTGAATTTAAATTGATCACTTTACTGTGATAAATCAAATTTGAAGTGATAAATCAAATTCACTTTACTGTGATCATTGATAAATCAAATTTGAAGTGATAATCTATTAGTGAATTGATTTGACTTACAATTTGAAGTGAATTTGATTTATCATAAGTTAGTCATTTGCAACCCCTTCCGTCCGTTATGGGTGTTTTTTCAGTGATAGCATGTTCAACTGGTTTGATTCGACAGAATTGATCTCATATGATGGGTTTGATGGGTCTTTCCTTTTCTCTTTTTTTGGAAAATTATTTCCAGATGGGTTTGATCTCTCAGCATGTTTATGTTATAGGCGGTGATGTTCTTGGGTAGTTATGATGGCATCTCAGATTTTGATTTTTGATTTTAATTTGATATCATTAGTTTTAATGTATGAGTTTAATAGTTTATTATTGAGTTCTGACCTCATGGACATAAATCTTTCATGGATCATTGAGAGTATGAGGTTTTGTTGGGTTCTTAGAATTGAGAGTTTGAGGGTTTGTTGGGTTCCCAAATTTGAGAGGTTTCACTGATCATGTACCTGGTGCTGATTTCGGTTTATGGGCTTTAGCTCTGCATGTTGTTGTTGTTGATAAGTAGAAGTTTTGTTGACTGAGGTATAACTAACGATGCGTTTGGTGATTTTTGGGATTATGTTGCAAACATTGAAATGCTGGGGTTTGGTCTAAAGACGCATGAATGAATTATTTTCTTATGTTTCTCGATCATCATGTTGTTCCTAATGTGGGGTAAGTTGGAGTCTGATATGTATAAACAAAAAGTTGATGGTCTATGTGTGAAAAGTGATTGATTAATCTAATGCTTTTTTGTGATTCCTTATAATTTGAATGCAATGTATGAAGGCTATTTGCTTCCTAATTGTCTTGGGTTTTTTCGAATTTTCCTAAGGTTACAGTCTTATCTAAAAGCGATACAATTCACCTTCTCAAGTGCGTTAATTACCATAGTTCTTTTGTAATTCTGTACATATATGTTACAAGACTCTAAACTTGCATTTCTTCATTACTTGACATAGTTGTGCTTACAACTTTGATAATATGAAGACAAAGGCTCCTCAAGTTGCAGGTGCCATCCATACTGATTTTGAAAGTGGTTATATATGTGCAGAGGTTATGAAGTTTGATGACCTTAAAGAGCTGGGCAGTGAATCAACAGTAAAGGTTACCTGCAAGTACAGGCATGAGGGAAAGACATACATATTTCAAGATGCAGGCATTATTTTCTTCAAATTTAATGTTTCTTGGGGTGAGAATAAGTAACCCTGTCACAATATGGGTGATTATTGGCATACGAGAAAGCGGTGTAGCTTATTGCACCATGTCATTTCCAAAATATGCTCAGAGTGTTTCGTTCTTATTATCTCGCTAACGAGTACTGCCTTAATGCCTTGAAAGTAAATAGACAAAGAAATTGGAAATTGAGTTCAGGAGGCAACATTTTTTATGTTTGCATAAAATTGTAAGCGAGACCGGCTTTATATTGGAGATATTACATCAAAAATACTTTGATAATTTGATATGACCCCTGATGGCAGTTTTATGAGACAGTGAATACAATGGAAATTTTACTAGCAATGCAGTGGCACTTCCAATTACACGGTCAAGGCATTAATTGAGAGTCTGTTGTATATATATGCGGTGCCAAAATTGAGTGTATGGTGTATGTATAAGGTCCCAAAATTGAGAATTTGAGGTATCTGGGTTCTGATGTATGAGGTCCCAAAATTGAGAGTATGGGTTCTGTCTTTGGTGTATGAGGTCCCAAATTTGATGTATGAGGTCCCAAAATTGTTCTAACTTTGTTGCTTGGTTAGTAACAGGTGTGGTTGTGGTCAATTGAGTGTTGATAAGAGGAAGGGGATGCTTGCTTGGGCGTCCATTATGGCTGCAGTATTTGGAAGAACAAGAGGTTTTAGTTTTTGGACCATTTATTCCTTTTTTTTGGGTTAAATGCATTTGCTAATGTTTAGTTTCAACTATTATTTTTAAAAAACTTTGTGGATTCCTAGGCAATCGCAGGCAAAGCTGAAGGAAGCTGCAGATTTTTAATAAACATGACTCTTACAGAGCTGACAATGGTATCTAAGAATGGTTTAGTTCTCTTCACTGGTAAGTTCTTAAAACTCGAGTTGCAACTTTATATGTGTCACTGTTGCATTGTTGTTGTCCTTTCTTCCCCGTAGTAACTTTTATCTGTGGTTCTTTCTGTAGTTACGATCTTGGTTGAATTATACCTTAACATATAGTTAGATATTGAAATTTGTGTTGTTCAGCAAGTTATACCAATTAAGCACAAAGCAATTATTCTTTTTAAGTAAGTGCCACTTATAGCTTACTGGACTAAAGCCCCCAATGATTGGTTTTTTATTGTTTCTATTTTGTTTATTTGGTGCTTTGACCAATATGCATATTATGCAGGTTTTCCAAGTCACCACAAGTTAAGGGTATCTAAGCAATCTAAATCTGGGAGAATGGTAAGTTCTTCAATCAACCAAATCGCGATTTACATGTTGTGGTGCTACAAGTCAGTTTCATTAGTGCTGCTGCACGGCTTAATATTTATGCTGCTTTAAATACTTGGTTTTCCATCATGAAAATGTTTGATGTTTTTATCCTGCTTCTGTATGATCTTACAAGAAAGTTTCTAAAATCTTGGGAACACATTATCGTTACTTTTCTCATTTACATGCATTCATATAATTTTAATGCATAGTGTTATCAAGAATTTAATAACCATGCAAGTTTAGTTAGACATGTGAAAGATTACCATATTGAGATAATGAAATTCATGCTCTCCAGAAGGCCAAACTGCGGAGTCCATCCTGGTGGCAGAAATATTTTCTTCAGACCAACCTGGAAGAGGACGAAGCTGCGACAAAGAATTTTGAGGAAGCCAGAAGTAAGAGCTCATACATATCAAGCTGCCAAATCTTTCATCTAAGCACCTAGCTATCGGTTCCACTAGCTATCTAAGGTTTCAGATAAAGATTTCATATGGTCAGCACCGACAGGAACCCTAAGCAGTGACTAGGCAGGACTTTTGCTCGCTATCCATTTTTCGATATGTGGAAGCTTATTTACCTGAATCTAAGTACAATATAATTAATTAGACTGATCAATTTTTTGGTGTGTGTAGCCTGAAATTTAGGATGATTTGGAGAGGAAGCTGCAGAAAGAACAAAAGGTTTTATTTTTTAGTTGGTCGATAGGTATGTGGGGTTTAATTAGTCTGTTGATTTTTTAGTTGAGATCTTTCTAGCTCTCTATCTTCTGCAAGGTGCAAAAAAATTGGATTTTGATGTTGGGTTGCTTTGTTAAATTGCTTTACATGTGTGCTAAATTTACACAAGTATGTTGTGGGCGATGGCTATGATTTGTGTGTAAATTTCTATTTCTTTTTGTTTCTTTTGTTCCAAATTTTAGTTTTCTCATTATAGATTTTGTTTCTTTATAGCATACTGAACTGTATCAATGCCCGGAAGTGGTGCTTATTTCTAAAATTTAGATTTTATGATTCAAGAGAAGAGCAGATGCACTTTATGTATTGGTCACACATACATTGGATTTTTCCAACAATTTTGCTATTAATCAAGCCAACATTTACGATAGTGTTGAACTACATTTTCTTCACATGTTTGTTTGAAATGCCATGTGATTCTATTACTTCAACAAATTATTTAGTTTGGTTACAGATTGAAGAAGAGTCGGTCATGTGAGCCAAAGAGCACACCATATGGTCAGGTACAATGAAACTAATATAAATTTAAGTGTATGTATTCATGCAAGTTGAGCTCTGTTGAAGTGACTCCTGGATTTATCGACGCGGATCTATACAGGATTATGTAGAGAAGCCTTTCAATTTTGTTCTGATCGATGTCACATGTCGCAATTCATCTGCAATGTATAGATGTTTGAAGGTATTTATTTAGCTTCCTTTGTTGCTTTGATGATATATTATATTCATTCAGCAGACCTCTTCTACATGAAGCACCAAGTGTTGCTCTTCTTTGAAAACTATTTTATTTTACTGCTACTTAGAAAGTTCATAAAATGTGGCACGTTCTAAGTATTCTCTGAAGGGGGATTACCTACTGATTAATATTGACTATGGGACATGAAGAAACACTAATGACTTTCAGTCCAGTAGACTTTGGTTCTGGGGCGGTTTCTTTGTTATTCTTGGTACCATACATTCAAAACTAGGAATCATGTGACCACTGTTTATTTCAGACTACCTACAGTCTTAATTATGTATAGAGATTGACGTAATGAATAAAACCTTAAACTTCTCATAAATTTTTCTTAAATATCCCGTGTAAACATGCATCTCAACTTCCATGCTTCCATCCTGATATGTAACATCCCCATGTAAACATGCATCTCAACTTCCATGCTTCCATCCTGATATGCACAGGTAACATCCACAAGTAACATGCATCTCATCATCCAGATTTGTTCTCAGCTGATATGTTTCAATCATGAAACCATGCTGCAGATGCATTAAAAAGTCAATATCAGTTTACCTGAAGCCTGAAACCTGAAATGAGAATTTTTTTTAATGTTGGACATATTGATACATGAAGCAAACTTAAAAAAGATGAAACTCCTTACATATTGATTACCTGAAGCCTGAAACTTCAAAAAAATTGAATGACGGACATAATGATACCTGAAGCTTGAAACCTGAAACTTTAAAAAAAATTGAAGTCTGAAACCTGAAACTGCTTACAGTTTATTCAGTTTGGAACATGTGGATCACTCTTTCAATTTGAAATTTTTGTATCCTGACTGAATACAAAATCCTGAAATATTCCTGAGAAATGGATGCTCAACTATAAATCCAGGACATGCCCATAAAGCTAAAAGATTAAACTCTTACATTGCCATTAGAAGACTTGACATGAGCAACATCTCCTCTGATAAATAAGAGTACAATAAAAGTTACTCTATTTTCACTGCTTTCATTGGCTGCATCCTAAATCCAACAATTCACAACAAAAACTGCCGAGTGACATTTACCGCCGAAATAGCTGAGAACTCATTTGACAAAACAAAAACTGCATTATTGCCCATCGAAAGAGGGATCGAGATTTTTCTCCAGAACGTATTTAATGAACCAGGGAAGGAGGGATCACGATTTAGGCTAGCATATGCATTAATGAACGAAAAAATATCATGGCATCTATACCCTCATTAAAAAATTGAACTATTAGCAGCAACAAATGCTTTATGGTGTGTGTGTATTGGGTTTTGCTTTTACTTTTAATAAGAGACTAACCAAATATTTAAGATAAACTCAAGGTAATGCGATTGATAAGTTTAAGACAAATTTATGTTGATCCGAATAGCCCGAACTCAAGGCAATGAGATGCAAATTATTCTGTAAACAGTGTTTTGTACAAAAGTTGGATTAGTGTCCATACCAAGTGGTCTGCAAATAAAATTCAGTGGTTTCTTCCTTTTCGATAAATATTGTTTGATTTCTTTTCTAGCATGCATCAGACGTAACCTAAAACCTGATATGTATTACACAGCTATTAACAGCATTAAAGGAAACGATATAGTCTTGATGTATTTGTCTTCAATGCGTGCTAATGTGTTTATGAATGACCAATTCAAAATGTTGGTGGCTAAAATCTGTGTTAAAATTGGGTTCATTAGTGTATGATTTTTCTGTTGTAGTGATTTGTGAGGGTCTCAATTCAAATTGAATGAACTTGACTTTGCAAAATCAGCAATATCTGAAATGCAGCTAGAGCTTCTGTGATATATTTAGAAGCTCACAGCAATATCTAAAACACAGTTCAACATTTGCTGCCTGTATTTTCCACATTTTGCACCTCCATTAACATTTCTCATATGCCATGTAACAAAGAAATATGGACTCTGTGTGTATAACAGATATAAACATATGTTAATGAGAGTAAATGACAAATTCTCATCAGTGTGTACTTAGATTGTATAAGGAAAATTATGTGGTTTCATTTACTCTTCTGATTAAAAACCATGTCCTTTTATTGCACATATTTTCTGATTAAAAATTGATGGTGCTGAATAGTTTGATTGGGCACCCTGTGCTGAATAACATCTTTTGAACTGATTTTTGAAGATTTGATTGAGTTAGGTGAATTGATGTATCTTTTATTTTGTTGTAGCCGACGGAAGATAATGGAGCGACGCATGTGCCCATCAATATTGACCTGCACAGAGATGGGTCGCTTAGTAGCAAAGCGATCATTTTGCAGATCGACAATAAATTTCAGTTGGTTTCTGCAGTGTTGTCTACTTCGAGTGGTAATTTAATATATGAAGCGTTTTGATTTTTTTTTCTATGATGATGTAGGTTTCCTTAGGCATTCAATATTGACTTTGCACATATTTTCTGATACCTGGGTTTTGTTGATTACGGCTTGGGGCGGGGTACTCTCTCTCGCTCACGCTCTACTCGACTGCGATCAAAATATGAAGAAGATATGACGAAGAAGCTCGATAATTGGTTTCCCGCTGCAAGTTCTTCTATCCTTCTCTCCATTTAAGACTGGTGTTGGGATAACATAATATTGTTTTATGGCACTTGACTTTATTTCAGGTTGTGCCTTGAATGCCATCATTATCATTTCTCAGCCCCCAAAATTTCTCAAATTTCTAATATGGTTTGATGAAGTTGTGATTTTTGTTGATTTTATTGTTATTTTGTGGGCAGAGGCAAATGTCGGTGGTTTCAGGGAAGCACAGGGAGAAGATGGAGACGAGGAAGCACAAGTTTACCGACATCAATGATCCACAAACATGGCTGAGTGCTGGCCAAGCCATTTCAAGCACCTTGACCTTGCTAGGCACATGTTTCATATTGGATTTACAAAGATCGTGCTCTCTATTATGTGTTGTGTTTGCTTCAACTACTCCAAAATTGCTATGCAGGAAGCTTGAGTTATCATTGAAGAATTGAATGAACTAGAGATGAACCAATATAAGTTATAGTATTTGGAAGTTGTAGGTGTAATATTTTTTTGTCCTATTTGCATTGTTAGGAATAATTATTCTGTTGTTGGAAAATTTTTGGATGGTAATGTATCATATAAATACTATGTTTGCTATAGAAGAATTTTCGTTATATTTGAAAAAAATGTCATGTAAGTGGAATGTTGTGCTATAAGAAGAAATGAATGGATGGAATTAAACTTTGCCAACAATTCATATGAAATTCTAATATTGAGTTGTTTTTTTCTTTTGATATTGCAATTTTTTGCTCTGTAAGTGGAATGTAGCAATTTGTTTTCTTTTGACATTGAGTTGCTTTCAACTCCAGTTGATAATGTAGTAGCTACTTAAACAAGATACTAACATTAAGTAAGTTTCTCTCTTCCCTTTGGTTTTTTCCAACTAGAAACTATTGAAGTTTTATGTGCGTTGCATTTAGAATCTATTATATAAAACACAGCTGGTTTTGAATCATAGGGCTGACTTGACAAGTCCCAGTCATCAACGATCAGGATGCATCCACATCCTTGGCATCCAAGGGTTAAGATTTAATTCTAGGGAAACTTGAACTTCTGTTGGGAAAATCAAGAAGTTGAAATCTTGGGGTGAGGGGGAAATAAAAAACGCACAGCACCCAACACAAAACACACAGCATCCAAGGGTCAACGTTTTTTGTTTTTTTCTTTGGTTTTCGAACCCACACCCCCACAATCAATACATTTGCACAGAATACTGACCCTTTCCCCCTTTTGCTAAAACCCCTCACATTTCACTCTTTACCCACCCCCACACTACCCACATACAAACACATACTTATGCACTTCTCCCCTTCATTTTCGTGCGTTTCTCTTTTGGCCCAGGACCCCTACACCCTACCAAAACACTCATCCACACTTATGCAATTCCCCTTCATTTTCGTCCGTTTTCTCTTTTGTCACAAGTTAAATTTTTTTTCCTACACCAGAAGGCGCCCGTGCCGAAGCTAAACTTTTGTTCGTTTAAATTTTGGAGGGGGAAATAATTTCTGGGGTGAACAAAGATTTTAAGGGGCCGCACCGAAGCTAAATTTTTGTTCATTTAAATTTTGGAGGGGAAATAATTTTTGGGGAGAACAAATATTTTGAGGTGATATCTTAAATGAATCGCATCGAAGGCGCATGCGCTATTTTTTGCTCTAATTTATTGTTCCGCATCGAATTTATTGTTCTATGCTAATTTGTTGTTCCGTATAGAAGGCGCCTGCGCCGAATTTATTGTTCCGGGTCCGAATTTGTTGTTCCGTGCTAAAGGCTCACACGCCAAAGGCGCCTATCACGCTAAATTTTTTAACGATAATTTGTTATTCTATACTAATTTTTTGTTCCGCGCCGAAGGCGTCCACACCGAATGCGCCCGTGCCGCTAAATATTTTTACCTAATTTGTTGTTCTTTTAAATTTTGGCTATGGAAATAATTTGTTGCGGAACAAAGATTTCGCAGGGAAAAATCTTAAATGAATCGTGCCCGCGGGCACGGGTTATGACTAGTCTATATTATAAAAGAGGGATGTTATCAAGAGAAATTGGATAAGAGATATTGGACTAGAGAAATTGGATAAGAGATATCTATATTATAAAAGAGGGATGTTATCAAGAGAAATTGGATAAGAGATATTGGACATGAGAAATTGGATAAGAGATATCTATATTATAAAAGAGGGATGTTATCAAGAGAAATTGGATAAGAGATATTGGACTAGAGAAATTTGTTAAGAGATATCTGTATTATAAAAGAGGAATGTTATCAAGAGAAATTGGATAAGAGATATTGGACAAGAGATATTGGATAAGAGATATCGGTATTATAAAAGAGGGATGTTATCCAGAGAAATTGGATAAGAGATATTGGACAAGAGAATTTGGATAAGAGATATCTGTATTATAAAAGAGGGATGTTATTAAGAGAAATTGGATAAGAGATATTGGAAAAGAGAAATTGGATAAGAGATATCTGTATTATAAAAGAGGGATGTTATCAAGAGAAATTGGATAAGAGATATTGGAAAAGAGAAATTGGATAAGAGATATCTATACTATAAAAGAGGGATGTTATCAAGAGAAATTGGATAAGAGATATTGGACAAGAGAAATTGGATAAGAGATATCTATATTATAAAAGAGGGATGTTATCAAGAGAAATTGGATAAGAGATATTGTACATGAGAAATTGGATAAGAGATATCTATATTATAAAAGAGGGATGTTATCAAGAGAAATTGGATAAGAGATATTGGACAAGAGAAATTGGATAAGAGATAACTGTATTATAAAAGAGGGATGTTATCAAGAGAAATTGGATAAGAGATATTGGAAGAGAGAAATTGGATAAGATATATCTGTATTATAAAAGAGGGATGTTATCAAGAGAAATTGGATAAGAGATATTGAAAGAGAGAAATTGGATAAGAGATATCTATATTATAAAAGAGGGATGTTATCAAGAGAAATTGGATAAGAGATATTGGACATGAGAAATTGGATAAGAGATATCTATATTATAAAAGAGGGATGTTATCAAGAGAAATTGGATTAGAGATAATGGACAAGATAAATTGGATTAGAGATATCTATATCATAAAAGAGGGCTGTTTTCAAGAGAAATTGAATAAGAGATATTGGACAATAGAAATTGGATAAGTGTGATGTTATCAAGAGAAATTGGATAAGATATATCTATATTACAAACGATAGATGTTATCAAGAGATATTGGATAAGAGATATTGGACAAAAGAAATTGGATAAGAGATATCTATTATATAAAAGACGGATGTTATCAAGAGAAATTGATAAGAGAATTTGGACATGAGAAATTGGATAAGAGAATTTGGATATCTATTATATAAAACAGGAAAATTGAATAAGAGAAAATATAAGAGATTAGATTTTGAGGGATAATAGAGGAGGTGGGGAATTTTGCACATACAACCCCGGTTTTTGTATTTTTGCCTATGGACCCTCCACACACACACACACACACTTTTTATTCTCACCCCTTCCGGCCATTTTATTTCCAGTTCTATGAAGATTTTGAATCTTATCCTACTATGACAACGCTTTGTCCTACGTGGCAAGTTTGTCCTAGGTGGTAATGACAATTTTGGGGGGACTTAAATTTTGGGGGGAAACTTAAATTTGGAGGGAAACTTGAAATTTTGTGGGAAAACTTGAAATTTGGGGGAACTTGAAATTTGTGGGGGATAAAAACTCAGCCATTAAATAAACCGTGCCCTATGGGCACGGGTAATGACTAGTATATATATATACATGAGCGAAATTTGCGGAGAGAGAGGGTCGGGCGATCTGAGGAATCTTGCTGGCGGCAGTGCTCCATCCATCTGCGATGTCAGCACGTTTGTGGATGGAATCCAGCATCGCACGGAATTTCAAGGACTCGCATCTCGGGCCAGAGTGAATCCAGATGAGGTAGGGCATAAGAAGAGTTCGAAGAATTTGAATCTCCGACTTAAAGAACCGACGACTAGAGGAATTATCCCGTCAACTAGAGTTCGTTCAGGTGTGGGTTAAAGCAATGATAATAGTTTTGAGGCTGTTCATCTTCAAGGGGTAGGTAAGGATGCTTTGGGATGGTCTAAGGTGGTCCGTGGGAGGAAAAATCATATCCAGGTTGATCATGGTCATCAACGGCTTTTTTGGTAGAGGTTGAAGGAGGCCTCCAATGTCTGGGAATCGGGTGTCTATTGCTCGATTAGTCACAGGGGAAGCAGGGGAACAAGTGTCTTCACTGCTTCCTAATGGTCGTCAGGTGTTCGATAAAATTCCTGTGCGGCCACTGGCGGATATCAGTATTAAGTTGGATGCAGACAAGAGGTCTTGGGTTAATATTTGTGCCAGTAAGAATTAGTATGACGATTCCGTTGTCATGACTCACATCCCCCTGTCGATTGGGGATAATGGGATTCCTAAAGATTTTGTTGCTAATGCTCTTGTGACTAGGGGAGTAGCAAGTTGGAGTAACACGTTAGTTGGATATGTTTTGGGTGATGTCCCCTATTTTGGACAAGTGAAAGCATGGACAGAGCGTCTTTGGAAGCTAAAGGGCGGTTTGAGAATTTTTAGCAAAGAAAACGGATTTTTCTACTTTCGTTTCAAGAAGGTAGCTGATTGTGAAAATACTCTCCATGGCGGCCCTCGGTTGTTTGACGGCCGTTTGGTTGTCGTACATCGTTGGAGTACAAATGTGAAGCATGAAAGGGACTTCCTGACTGCGGCACCTGTCTGGATCCAGCTTCATCATATGCCCATCTATATGTGGACAAAGGGTATCCTTAATGTCATTGCTAGTGTGATAGGCATTCCGTTATGTCTTGACAGGGCTACGGCAAATCGGGATAGAATACAGTATGCTCGTTGTCTAGTAGAAGTTGATGCTAAAAATCCCCTGATGAGGGAGATTTTGGTGGAGATTGAAGATGGTACACAAATCACGGTGGAGGCGAAGTATGAGGGAGAGCCCCTTAGGTGTGGTATCTGCTCCTGTTTTGGACATTCGAATGTGCAATGTCCTTCTAGTATGGTAAATGTTGGTGCCAACTCAACAAATAAGAAAGTTCTGGCTAATTCCTCTTTGGCAAGCGCAGTTAATACCGAGGCTATTCCAAAAGGAAACAATATTGGGCCCAATTTGAAGAAGCATAACCAGCAGACTAATTCAATTAAGAACATGAAGCCATCCACTTATGGACATATGGAGAGAGGGGAATCCTCAAATTCGGGCTTTGTAACAGGTACTAAGTTGGATAATCATATCTCTACTAATGATAGTTCAAATGAAGGGCACCCTGAAATAATAATTAGTCCATCAAGAAACTGGCGTATGCTTGGGTTAATGGCAAGGATGGTGGCTTTTTTAGCAAATGGAAAGTCTGTAGCCTTTGATGAAGAAGTACATAGAAATGAGGAGGCTAATGTCGAAGTGGGGGATTATAATGCGGATTGTGACTCTCATGAATCCAGTGAGTTTATGCAGAGTCCAAACACTGGCTCGCCCCTCCATAATAAGAATAATGAATTGCTAGTATCTAACAACCTATTGGGTAGCTGAACATGCGGCTCTGAAGTCATCCCGTGTTGGTAAGGATAAGTTATCTAAGAAGCAGGAGTTGGTTTCTTCAGCAGCCCGGCATAGTTCATGCCTCGCAAGTGGCATTGGCACCCAACCAACTACCATTTAAATGTCAGTCTTTCTCTGGAATACTACGGGGTAATTCCTCCTCTAGGAGGAGTGACCTCAAGCACAAGTTATGTAAGTATTGCCATTCTATTGTATGTTTGCTAGAGACTAAAGTAGAGATGAATAATGCTGCGAGAATTGCAAAATGCTTCCCTCGTTTTTGGGATAGCATCGATAATAGGTTGCATCATTCTGGTGGCCGTATTGTGGTTTTCTTTGACCCCACCATTTGGAATTTCTCCATTCACACCATCTCCCCTCAGCATATATCCATCATCATCACCAACGCCTTTGGGTTTTCTGCGGCCTTCACTGTGGTGTATGCTTTTAATTAAGTGACTCGTAGGCGAGATCTATGGGAGTGCATGTGTCAGGATATCGCTATTCTGCATTCTTTACCTTGGCTACTAGGTGGAGATTTCAATTGCGTCCGCTTTTCCAATGAAAAGGTTGGAGGCCGGCCTATTGATCCTATAACTACCGATGATTTTAATGGTTGCATAGGAAGTTACAGCCTTATGGAGCTTAAAAGTGTTAGGCAACGCAAAAGCTGGCATAATAAGCGTTCTGGAGCTGGACGTATTTCGGCTACTCTTGATAGATTGTTATGCAATCCTTCCTGGATTAGTCTTCTTTAGCACTCTTATATGGAATATTTAAATGCTGGGACTAGTGATCACTGTTACATGTGAGTCTTCCTCCAACCCAATGTAAGTACCCACCCTAAACCATTCAAATTTTATAATGCGTGGGCTTTGCATTCGGGGTTTGCTGATTTGTGGCAAAAGTCATGGAACGTGTATGTTCCAAATTGTTCCCCCATGTATAAGCTTGTTTCCAAGCTGAAAGTTCTTAAACAAGACCTAAAGCTTTGGTCTTGTAACGACTGGTTTTCATGTATCTGGATTATTATATTATATATATATGTTTTGGTGGATTTTCTCCTCATGTGTGGTTTTCGTCTCCGTAGCTTTCATTTTCGATCGTTTCGTCGTGATTTCCTAGCTTCTTCCGTTGATCGTCGATTTTGGAGTAAGTCATTCGTGACGGGCTTCATATCGGTCATATCTTATTGTTAGATCAAGCCTAGGAGTTTTAGGAATCGATCCCGGAGCTTCGCGCTCCATTTCGGAACTTTCTGTGCACGTTAGCCGGTACAAGACGGGGAACCGACCGACTAGATGACGATTTAGTCGGTCAGCAAACCTTCATGGACCGACTAGTGGGCTTTGTTAATTATTAAGGAGTTACTGTTTATCGTTAGTCGGGGAGTGGCCTGTTCCGCAGTCAGCATCTGAGATCCAGAGTTTCCTGGGGCTTGCTGGTTACTATCGGCGCTTCATTAAGGACTTTTCCCGTATTGCCGAGTCGATGACCAGATTGACGCGGAAGGATGTATCTTTTGTTTGGTCGGGTGATTGTGAGAATGCTATTGGTGTTCTGAGGGAGAGGTTGACGACTGCCCTTATTCTTGTTGTGCCTGATCGCAGTGGTGGATTTGAGATCTTTTGTGATGCTTCTGGCAAGGGTCTCGGTTGTGTGTTGCATAAGCACGGGCATGTTGTGGCTTATGCTTCTCGTCAGCTCAAGGTTCATGAGAAGAATTACCCGACACATGATTTGGAGTTGACTGCTGTTGTGTTTGCTCTTAAGATTTGGAGGCACTTCCTGCTGAGTGAGAAAGTGAAGATCTTCACCGATCACAAAAGCTTGAAATATATTTTCACTCAGAAGGAGCTCAACATGCGATAGCGTTGATGGTTGGAGCTCATGGCGGATTATGAGATTGATTTGCAGTATCACCCTGGCAAGGTGAATGTGGTTCCTGATGCGCTGATTAGGCTTCCAGCGGTGATGATTTTGACCTCGCAGTGGAGATTGCAGCAGGATTTTTGCGAGTCTGGTGTGGAGATTGTCCTTCCTGGGGAGGCTTCTTCGTTGATGTGTATGCAGATATAGTCGACGATTGTGGATCGGATCAAGGCTGGCCAGGCCGAGGATCCGAAGCTGGTGAAGATTCGGGAGCAGGTGGAAGCCGGTCTGCGGACTGACTTTTTGATTCATGAGGATGGCTCGCTGAGGTTTGGAGCCAAGTTGTGTGTGCCAGCTGGGGATATTAGAGAGGAGTTGATGGTGGAGGCACACAGTTCGCCGTATTCTGTGCATCCTGGTGGGACCAAGATGTACAAGGATCTTCGTCTGAATTATTGGTGGCATGGTATGAAGAGGAGTGTGGCTCGGAGTGTAGCCAAGTGTTTGGTTTGCCAGCAAGTGAAGGCGGAGCATCAGCGTACGGCAGGGTTGCTACAACCGCTTCCTATTCCAGAGTGGAAGTGGCAACACATCACTATGGATTTCGTGACTGGACTACCTCGGAGTCCGAAGCAGACTGACGCGATTTGGGTGATCGTAGATAGATTGACCAAATCCGCGCACTTTATTCCATTCCGAGTGGGACAGTCCACTGAGGCGCTAGCGAGGAGATATATGGAGGTAAATTCTTTTACTCTCCGTTTTTATTTCCTTTTTCTAGTTTGGATATTGATGTAACGTGAATCGTACAGGAGGTCGTACGACTTCACGGAGTCCCCGTGAGCATCGTGTCGGACAGAGACACGAGGTTCACATCTCAGTTCTGGCAGAGTTTGCAGAAGATTTTGGGTACGCGTCTGAGTTTTAGCACGGCGTACCGTCCGCAGACGGATGGCCAGTCCGAGAGGACGATTCAGATCTTGGAGGACATGCTGAGGGCATGCATGTTGGATTTCAAGGGTTCGTGGGAGGACCATCTACATTTGGTAGAGTTTTCTTACAACAACAGCTTCCAGGCGAGTATTGGCATGGCGCCTTTCGCCGCTCTTTATGGGAGGAAATGTCGATCGCCATTGAGTTGGGATGACGTTGGTGATCGGGAGTTGTTGGGACCGGAGATGATTGTGGAGGCCGTGGATGTTGTCAGGAATATTCGGGAGAGGTTGAGGATTGCTCAGGACCGTTTTAAGCATTGGGCGGATGCTAAACGTCGTCCTTTGGAGTTTCAGCCGGGCGATCATGTGTTTCTGAGGATTTCCCCGAATCGTGGTGTGATTCGCTTTGGGAAGCGAGGGAAGTTGAGCCCGCGATACATTGGACCGTTTGACATTCTGGAGAAAGTTGGCGAGGTAGCTTATCGCTTAGCCTTGTCGCCATCTTTGGAAGGAGTTCAGAATGTTTTCCATGTGTCGCAGCTTCGTCGATACATTAGCGATCCATCTCATGCTGTGGATTTCTCGGAGATTACCGTTCGCCCTGATATGACGTATGACCAGCAGCCAGTGCAGATTCTGGACAGGCGTCAGAAGTCACTTCGGAACAAGGTTGTCAATCTTGTGAGGGTGATGTGGCAACACGGCTCGCCTGTGGAGTCTACTTGGGAGAATGAGGATGAGATGCGAGAGCGCTACCCACTTTTGTTTCCGGACACGTGAGTGTTGAGAAATTCCGAGGACGGAATTTTTCTTGAGTTGGGGAGGATGTAACGACTGGTTTTCATGTATCTGGATTTTTATGCTATATATACAGGTTTTGATGGATTTTCTCCTCATGTGTGGTTTTCGTCTCCGTCGCTTTCATTTTCGATCGTTTCGTCGTGATTTCCTAGCTTATTCCGTTGATCGTCGATTTTGGAGTAAGTCATTCGTGACGGGCTTCATATCGGTCATATCTTATTGTTAGATCAAGCCTAGGAGTCTTAGGAATCGATCCCGGAGCTTCGCGCTCCATTTCGGAACTTTCTGTGCACGTTAGCCGGTACAAGACGGGGAATCGACCGACTTGATGACGATTTAGTCGGTCGGCAAATCTTCATGGACCGACTAGTTGGCTTTGTTAATTTCTCAGAAGTTACTATTTATCGTTAGTCGGTTTAAGAACATTGGTCGACCGACTAGGTTGCAAACTAGTCGGTCAGCAATCGTTCTTTAACCGACTAGCTCTATGATCATTTTGATACCAAGTACTATTCATTCTTAGTCGGTCTAAGAACGTTCATCGACCGACTAGATTTGAAACTAGTCGGTCAGTAGTTGTTCTTTGACCGACTAAATCTAAATCCTATTTTTGTACAGAAGTTACTGTTTGGACTTAGTCGATCTGCTTGGTCAACCGACCGACTAGTTCCCAAACTAGTCGGTCAGTGGTTGCTCTTTGACCGACTAATCAGTGTCGAAACCCTAATTTCCGGGCAGCCGCCAGGTCATTTTCTATAAATACCCCACTTCGTTTCTTTTCTTTCTTTCTCTTCTCCTGGCCTCTTTCCTTCCCCATTGACCTCTGATTTTCCCCAACCTTCCTCTAGCCTTCCTCCTTCATCTAGATCTCCTCCCCCTCTCCATTTTGACCAACCACCATGCCCTAGGTCATCTCCAATCCCAAAAATCCCCAAACCACATTTCTCCAGATTTTCCCCATCCATTCCAGATCTGAACCCTAGGTTCCCCGGATCGTTTCTTCCGTTGCCGTGCTTACTCGGCATCATTCTTCGGCTTTCGAATACGGTAATAACTCGATCTCTTAATATCCTTATAACCCACTGTGTTTTTGTGAAACCCTAATAAAACTAGGTTAGATGTTGTTTTAATGTTGTTTTGCCATGGCAGCGATCTCATCTCCGTAGTTAGCATTTGTGTGACGACCTCGTTGATCTTCATCCTCGGTGCTAGGCAAGTGAAACTTGCATCTCTTGATTTGGGCCATGTCTTAGGCCATTACCTTGCTTTAGCGTAAAAGAGACTAGACGGTGAAAGGATAGCCGTCTAGACGCCATTGATCTGGCTTGACAACGAAGCTTGGTCCATCACCTTCATCATGCTTGTATGTCACGTTTAATTTCACTTAACAGTACGCGTATTAACTGTTCATGTCATCCATGCATCTTTAACTGCCATGTTTAGTTTAAATTAACGGTACGCGAATATCTGTTCATGCCATTGCATTTTGTCTGTCATGTTTAATTTAATTAACGGTACGCGAATAACTGCTCATGTCATTGCATGCTTGAACACTCATCGTGATTGCGTAGCATCGCTACACACTAGTGCTACTTGTTCCGGCTAGGCACCCGTTTTGCAGGCACAACCCTAGGCCAATTACAAATCTGGCTCGTGGTCCAGAAAACGAGCTCAATACAGCCTGCAGGCAATAGGGCACTCACCTGTGTGTGAGTGATCCCTTGTACTTGAATACAGCCTGCGGTCAATAGGGCGCTCACATGTGTGTGGGTGACCCCTTGTACTTGTTACTTGACAATACATGTCGCACCTACCACTTGTACTTGTCTTTGTTTTACTTGTAAAACTTGTTATCCATGACACACTTGTTACTTGCTACTTGTACTTTACTTGTCACTTCCATACTATACTTGCCATGCCATGCACCATACTTTAACTGCTAGGTTGTTAGTTTACTTTTCTTTCAGTTTCCTTGCACAAGTCTTCGACTTACTGACATGTGCCCCTTTTCTCTTTTGGGTGACACATGTTAGATCCCGAGCCTGAGTTTGTCATCGAGGACGTGGTGTTTGCTGACGCTGAGTCAGAGCCCGCGTTGATCGAGGACTTCGTGGACACTGGAGATCAGTCTTAGTGTCCTCGTGGAGCTTTCCCTTTTGCTTTAGACTGCTTTTGGTTATCAGTGCGTAGCACCCATACTTTGTTGGTGTTTGTTGTGTTGGCCGTGTGTTAGGCCTTTAGACTCTTTCTTTTAGCCTGGTGGCTTTTCTGGATGTTGAACTTAACTTTAATGTTGGACAATTTCTGAGATTTGAGATTTTATTTCTGTCTCTCCTTGTGTTATTATTGTTGTTCTGTTTGTGGTTACATGGACCTGCTTATGTTTTATTGACGCTTATCGGGTTTGGGGCTTCACAGCTCCACTCTCGTGCGGACCTTTTCACGTCTCGCCTCCATTTTAGGGAAGCGGGGCGTGACAGGTTTTGTTGGTGGCCCATGCAGGTCCTCTTCTGTAACTGCGATTATCGGAATAACGATAATAATATTAGAATGTCCAATAAACTAAGTTCGACATCCGAGTCATAAGCGATGAGTCTAATTTGCTTCGTTTTCTGTGTCATTAGATGGCAGGAAGGCGATTCACCCGTGGTGGAGGTAGTGGTGCGCCCCCTCATGACGAGGAGCCTGAGCGGGAACCCACCAATGGAGAGATGATGCAGATGATGCTCCAGATGATGCAGGTGCAGCAGGGCGTGCTCCTGCAAGTCCAAAATGCTCCACTTGCTCGAGCTGCCCGGGCACTTCCGGATGCCCCTCGCTCCGAGCTGGGAGCGAAGCAATTTCGGGAGCTGGGTCCCGCATATTTTGATGGGTCTGAGGGTCCTCTGGCTGCCAATGAGTGGATTCAGAACATTGAGGATAACCTGGCGATGGCGAAGATTACCCCGGCTGGATGGGTTGATTTGGCTAAGAGGCAGCTGAAGGATAATGCCAGAAACTGGTGGGATGCTGAAGAGAAGATGCTGGTGGAGTCGATAGTTTGGGCTACCTTTAAGTCCAGATTTGATGGAGAATCCTTCCCGAAGGCTGCTAGGCAGGTGATGCTGCAGAGCTTCATAGATCTGAAGCAGGGGAGCTTATCGGTGGATCAGTACCACCAAGAGTTCACGAGGCTCAGTCGGTTTGCACCAAAGATGGTGCATGATGCTGATGAGAAAGCTCAGCGGTTCCTCCAAGGAATTGCCTTGGAGCTTCAGAGTTTTGTGACCTCTTCTGACCTGGAGACATATCAGAAGATTCTGATTGCTGCGAGGCGGCAGGAGTTGAATTTGAACCAGAGGAAGGGACATGTTTCAGGAGCTGGGAAGAGGCCTGTGGAGCAGGTCAGAGCGGCGGTTAGACCTGGATTCAGGCCTATCCAGCCTGTTCAGTTCAAGAGGCCAGGAGGGCCTATTCTGAAGACTTGCCATTTCTGTGGCAAGATCGGGCACCTCAGGGATCAGTGTAGGAGGTTCCTGGGGCAGTGTATTGTCTGTGGAGATCCAGCCCATACCATTAGGGAGTGTCCCAAGTCGAAGCAGCCTTGGCGGGCTCCTATTGCAGCACAGCCGTTGCAGCAGCGAGCTCCTGTGCCTGCTGGACGTGGAGCGCCCCTTGTTCCACAGAGACAGGCCTTTCGACAGGCTGTTCTGCCGAGAGGGCAGGCTTTCCTGATGACTGAGGAGGAGAGCATGGCCATGGACGAGGTTATCACAGGTAACTTCCCTCCTAGCTGTTTCTTTCTTAGTTATGTTTTATTGTTAGATTATGTTTGGTTGCTTGCTCATGTTTGTTGCTAGACTAGGGCTTGATTGTTAGACTGTTTGTAGGTGTGATTTTGGTGTGCACATTTCCTGCACGAGTTCTCTTTGACTCTGGTGCATCGATGTGTATTATTTCTCGGAGCTTCGTGGAGAAGCATTCCTTGTCGACGTCCCCTCTTTCCAAGAATTGGAATATCGTTACGGGGAATGGCGTGGTCTCGGTGCATCGTGGTTGCAATTCTTGCTCGTTGGTGGTTTGTGGACATGAGCTTTACGCTGATTTCATTGTCCAAGACATCATCGACTATGATGCAGTTCTTGGGATGGACTGGCTTGCGAGCTTCTATGCTACGATCGACTGTCGGAGGAAGAAGGTCGTGTTCGAGATTCCCGGACACCCAGTGTTTAAGTTCAGCTGTGGTAGCAGTTCGCTTGGTCCTGTCAGATTTCAGGCCAGACCGGTGGAGATTGTGGCTATGCAGATGGAGTTGGAGAGGCCAGCTGTGGTGCGAGATTTTGATGACGTCTTCCCCGAGGAGATGTCTGGATTGCCACTTGGTACCAATAATTGAATGATCTGTTGGTCTGGGAACTAATTCCCAAACATCATTTCTCTGAAATTGATTGAGTTCTTCCTGCATAGCAATGATCCAAGAAATGTCTTTGCATGCTTCATTGATGTTCTTTGGTTCAATGGTTGAAAGAAAAGCACAATGCGCCATTTGTTCTATTTGACGACGAGTTCTTACTCCATCTGTGATATCTCCAATGATTAATTCTGATGGATGGTTTGGAACTTGTGCAAATGCCTTAGGAAGATCTGCATTATCTGAAACAGACTCAACAGAGGGTTTAGTAGCATCAATTTCATCAAGACTAATATTATCTAAAGACTTAGATAAATGTAATATATTCTCTTCATCATCAATGATGATGGGAGAATTAGATGAAGGGTTTTCATCAAATGTGACATGTAAAGATTCTTCAACTGCTGAAGTTCTTTTGTTAAATACTCTGTAGGCTTTGCTACGTGATGAGTATCCAACAAAAATACCTTCATCGGATTTTGAATCAAATTTATCTAATGCATCTTTAGTATTGAGAATGAAACATTTACTTCCAAACACTTTAAAATAAGATACACGGGGAATGCGATTAAAGAATAATTCAAAACAAGTTTTATTAAGCAATGGCCTTATAAGAACTTTATTCATAATGTAGCAGGCAGTTGCAACAGCTTTTGCCCAAAAATATTTTGGTAGATTACTATCACAAAGCATTGTTCTAGCACATTCTTGTAAAGTTCTATTTTTCCTTTCAACTACTCCATTTTGTTGAGGGGTACGAGGAAAAGAAAAATTGTGTGTAATGCCATTTTCATTACAAAACTTGGTAAAAGATTCATTTTCAAATTCTCCCCCATGATCACTACGAATAGTGACAATGTTAGAGGATTTGATTTTTTGTATCTTTTTACAAAATATTGAAAATTCTTCAAAAGCATCATTCTTATTTTGTAAGAATATAACCCAAGTATATCTAGAATAATCATCAACAATGACAAATGCATATCTACTTTTATTCAAAGAGGCTACTCTTGAAGGACCAAACAAATCTAAATGTAGAAGTTCTACTGGTCTCTTTGTTGAGATAATACCTTTTGATTTAAAAGAGGATTTATGCATTTTTCCTTGTTGACAAGCATCACAAAAATATTTGTGTTTGAAAGAAATATTTGGCATTCCATTTACTAATTTGTGTTTTGAAATATGTGCAAGATTTTTGAAATTTGTCTGTCCAAAACGTTTATGCCATAAAAGTGTATCATCTAATGTAATCATTAAACAATGATTATTAGTGGTAATAGACATGCATAAGATATAAATATTATTCTTACGCTTACCACGAAATAAAATAGATGACATATCAGAATCATAAATGATGCAATCATTTTGTTCAAAAACTATTTTATAATTTTTATCACATAATTGACTAATGGAAAGTAAGTTATGTTTCAAACCGTCAACCAGGTGAACATTCTCAATGATAGGCTGATTTGCATTACCAACTGTTCCTGTGCCTATGATTTTGCCCTTTTTGTTGTCACCAAAGGTAACTGTGCCTCCATCTTTATATATAATGTTAGAAAGCAAGTTGATATTTCCCGTCATATGTTTTGAACATCCACTGTCCAAGATCCATCTTTCCTTTTTAGGTACCTGAAAGATAAAACATTAAGCATTGGTACCCCTTTTTGAGGGTCCTTGGGATTAGATTTCTGGAAGCCAAACCCAAGTGGAATTTGGCTTTCTAATTTAATCATTAGAATAAACAATAGAGTGCATATAAGTAGAAATATAATTATTTCTATCTTTTAAACAAGAAACCTTAGGAACCCATATACTAATTGTCGTAGGTTTCCTTGGAAATGTTTTTGAAATGTTAGTAACATTTCTTTGTGAAGAAGAAATAGGAATGTTTACTTTCTTCGTGTATATGAATGCGTGATTCTTCTTTTGTGGTTTAACAAATATAGTTTTTCCATAAGAAGAAGAAGTGTTACAGGACTTGGGTTCATCCTTATGAGAATATCCCAATCCTTGTCTACGATTTGCTGGATATTGAATTCTAAGCAAGTCATCGAGATTAGTCTTTCCTTTGTTAAATTTATTAACATTGGAAGACATCTCTTCGTATTTCATCTTTAGTGATGAAATATTTTTATCCATTTCGGATATTTGTGTATGAAGTTCTAAATTCTTAGTTTTGAGAATATCATTCTTTTTACTAAGATCCAAATTTTGAGAAGATGTATTCTCAATATGTATGGAATTTGGTGTAGTGTTTTTAGAAGAAGATAATTCATGATATTTAATAAGGAGATTATCATTATTCTATTTCAAAGATTTATGTTGATTATTCAACTTTTTGAAACGAGAATAAAGATCTTTCAATGCTTCTAATAATTCTTCATTATTAAAGGAACTTACCTCTTCTTCTTCATCTTGTGCCATAAAACACATATTGGCATTTTCATTATTGTCATCTTCATCATCTGAAGATTCATCCCAAGTTGCTGCAAATGCTTTCTTCATCTTATCAAACTTCCTTTCTCTTCTGGGTTGATCGTTGTTGTTGGAAGTTTTGAACTTTGCTTTAAGAAGTGAACAATCTTTCTTCATATGTCCTGGCTTATTACAATTGAAGCAAAGAGAAGAATCAGTATTTTTAAACTTATTATTATACTTACCTTTTTGAAAGAACTTTTTGAAGTTCTTGGCAAAGAATGCCATGTCATCATCTGAATCTTCATTATCTGATGTTGTGTTGAAGGCGAGTACTTTCTTCTTCTGATTTGATTCTTCTTTTGCATCTTGCAATGTAACTTCATGTGCCATTAGGTTACCAATTAGATCTTCCATTGACAAGGTGGAAAGATCATTGGCTTCCTCAATAGCAGTGATCTTTGGACGCCATTCTGGGGAGAGTACCTTAAGAATCTTGCGTACCTGATCAAGAGAAGAGTAAACTTTTCCAAGAGCAGTAAGAGAATTAATAATGTTAGTGAACCTGGTGTTCATTTCTCCAATCGTCTCTTTGTCTTGCATCTTGAACAACTCATATTTATGAACCAATGAAGCAATCTTGGTTTCCTTTACTTTACTGGTTCCTTCATGAGTTACCTCGAGTATGTGCCAAATTTCCTTTGCACTTTTGGCCTGAGATACTCAATTAAACTCATGTTTATCCATAGCACAGAATAAAGCATTCATGGCCTTTGAGTTGTTGGTCTTTGCAGTTTTGTCGTTGGTGGTCCAATCAGCAACAGGTGTTTCTGGCTTTGTGTATCCTGTCTCTACGATGTCCCAAATCTCATAATTCATACTTTGGAGATGAATCTCTATTCGTATTTTCCAATATAAGTAATTTGAACCATCAAATAGAGGAGGACGAGTTTGAGAGTTCCCTTAAGGATTCTGATTGTAGTTGTGTGGAACGGCGTTCATGTTTGATGTTGAGGAACTTGCTGCCATCTTAGCCTTGCTCTGATACCAAATGTAGTTCTAGCCTGTAAGGATCAAATACACTAGAGGGGGGTGAATAGTGTATATTAAAAAATTAACTGTTGCAATTAAAGAGTTACTTTTAATTGCTTAAGATGTGCAGAAAGTAACGAATGTAGAAAATGTAAATCAAACGCAAACACAGAGATTTATCCTGGTTCGGATCCTTTTGATCCTACTCCAGTCCTCTACATCGTAGAGATTTTCAATCCACTATAATCACTTGCCCCGCAAGCACCAACTTACAAAAATGGCGACACTCCCCGTGTCCCAAACTTTGTACAATCTCAAAAGAGATTCAAACCTGTTAAATAAGAAATAGAAAAACACATATAGCCTTGTTATGAATTAGAATAAAATTCAAGGATGGTGTTTAAAGAGAGACTTCAAGATATATAAAATATGAAATGAAGAACAATACTTGAAGTTCTCTGATTCATAAAAGAAGAGAGAGATCAATTGATTTCTTCTTACAATTATGAACACAAACAACTTTCTAAAATGATGTTGAAAAAGACCAAAATTGCTTCAAGGAAGAAAACTTCAATTTCCAAAAGATCTATGATTAAGAATCTTGAAGTTATTCCATTCTCATAAGAAGAGAGAAATCTACGGATTTCTTCTTACAAATGAGAAAAGAGCAACTAAGGCAAGATTGCTTAGAATCAACAATTCTAGGAAGAAAGAGAGAAGAAAGTTGTGTGGAAAGAATGTGGGGTATGCCCACTTATTTATAGTATTTTTGGGCAGTTATTCTGAGGGAAAATGGGGGGAAATGGAGTTACCTACCGTTCAGAAACGGTCTGGAAAGTTTCAGAAAAAATGGACACAAAAACTTCATTTGTCGACTAAAGAAGGCTTAGTCGACTAAAAGTCAAACTTTGGAATTTTCGACTGAAGTTTTAACGGTAACTTTCTGAAGTTGACTGAAGACTACTCAGAAATTTTCAGGCCAAAATTCGAAGAAAAAATGTTTAGTCGACTAATGTTTGCCTTAGTCGACTAAGACAGAAAAACGTGAATTTTGACTTATCTGAAAAAGGGTTGGTAGGATATGTTATTAGGAACCTAGGACTTAGATGGATTTCATATTCAAGGCTCTGAAATCTATAAATATAAAAATACATCAGTCCGTAGATTTTCGTAGATATATATGATGAGCTTCAAGTGATCATTTGAGATGCCTTTGTGCAGGGATTCCTTATCAAGTGATTATTGTTCAAGCGTGGATATATTAGAAAACTACACATCTGTATAGATAGAGTGAGTAGCAATAATAATAGTTGTCACATCAAAATCATATGGAAATAGAATCGGAAAGTGAACATGGGATTATGAAATCCCAACAGTTCAAATTCAGAAATTAGAAGTAATAAATCCATCTTTACAACATGTCTGTTTGATTTTCATTGTTGACACAGTTAAGTAAAATTGGCCTAGACACCTGCACACATAATGAAATTTTATGATCTTAGTCTTGTTGGAAAGTTAACAAGTTTTTCTAAAAATTCACCAGGGTGCTTATATGTCGAATTTCTGGCGCAAATGCCCAAAATTGGTTTCCAATACAGACCCTGAAATCTATCTTAAAAACAGATTTGACACACTTCACCAATTAATTCACCATAAATCATATAGTTCATATTTTTGTATTAAATTTTATCTGAAATCCATAACTGCATATCTTCAACTTTCATTTATAAAGTTGTGTCAAATCCCCAAGAGAAATGAATGAAATGTGTTGATCTTTATGGTTGTTCTTGCAATTCCAGCAAGTTGGAGTGTTGGTTGAATATTGAATCGTGTGGTGATGTTAATTTCCCCATCCCATTATGCATGGATGTTGTGCTAATGACGGAATGTTTAGTTACACTATTGTTATTACATTTGATAATGTGACAATGTTCGTTTATATGGCGCCTGCCGCGTGTTTGTTGAAATTCCCAATGAATGTGAAGTTAAAGAAACATGAAATTGGGCCTATATGCTCTTGTATCAAGAACCCTGTTATAAATTGATGATGTTGGGGACATGGATGGAATGGATACACTATTATACATGAATGTGTATGTGATGTGATGAAGTGCATGTCACGTGAGTGCATGACCCAGATTGCTATATGATGATGTGATGACTGAGGGCAAAGCACTTAGGTGCATGACCCGTGTTGATGAAAGGAAGTTATTGAACGTGTACCATGCCACCATGATTCCTACAGTGAAGCTTAAAATGCTTAATTGATGAATGAAAATGTCTCAATCCCTTCCAAAAGGGGGTAAGTTAGCTAAACCCGGGTTTTAGGTGGGATTTGAGTAAATTGTGGATATGAGGCCTGGACTGTGAAGTTGGGAGATGATTATGTGATCTGTGGAGTTTATACCCCACTTGCCTTTATCGGGAGTGGAGTGGATTTTTATACACACTCGCCTTTACCGGGAGTGGAGGGGAAGAGGGCATACGGAGGTTGTGATATGAGCCTCACTCCTGCCAGGGACAGGGGAGCTGAGTGGTCCGGCGTACAGTGCACGTGTCCATTGTGTCGTGTGCTATATTCACCCCAAATTTAGGGTGAAGTCCAGGTCCTAGTATCACACAGTTTCCCCAAGTTCCAATTAACTAAATTATGAAATAATAAAATAAGAATTGCATGTTACTTCTACTGCTGGCAGCACTTCCCCTTCCCTTTGCATGTTTCTTGGTGACTCTGTGTCATGCCTCAGACACTTGCACTTATCTTATTAAATATTGGTTGCTTGAACACTTGTGTTATTATTATTATTATTCGTGCTAACCCTTTCTTGCAGTAACTCGACATTGGACTGCATGTATGATTCCCTTGTTTTAGCTATTTAACTTTCATTATATCACTTAGTTACATGCTCTATTTCTCTTGGTTTGCCTTGTGGATTGATAACCTTAGAATGGCGTTCCAAATCCAAGTTGGTTCCCATTGGGGCACACATTGATGTGTTCCTTCTTATTTTTCAGGTAGCAAGGGCAGCATGGTTATTGGTGACTTGGAGTTGGGTTTCAGGTGTAACACTTGGTGTGAGCTGTAGGTTGTGGTATGCTAAGGTTGTCTTGGGACGTGGAGTGTGGCGGTGTATGTGAAGTGATGCACTTGGACTATGTACGTCAATGAAATGGTGTTATATAAATTGTTGTTGTTGTTCTATGTTATTTACGAGTTGTTGATATTACTGTGGAGCTTTACTTGTACTATCCCAGCATGTGCGCAGTGGCCTGCTTATTCAGTTTTCTCCTTTCTCTCTCTTTTCCTCTCTTATCACCCTCACCCTTCAGAATACTTGGAAAAAAAAATCCTAATGCCGGGTATTCTGGGGAACGGTGCATGACAAAGGACATGACCAAGGGATTTGAAGAAATGCAAACCACTCAAGCATAAATCCTTAGCACTCTTCAATAGTGGGCACCGTACACTCTATCCTCCTCTCGCTACCCGCCTCCCCCTCGGATTATTAATGATGTTCTGAAAATTTCACCCTTAGTCGACTACTGCATCCTACTGTCGGCTAATTAGTACATAGGACTCGTTTTAGGTGTTTTTAAATATGTTTTATGTATGGTTTGATGTATTTCCCTTCCAATTTATGTATCTTACTGGTATCAGTATGTACTTGTATCTCTACTTAAGTAAATGAAATCTGTGTTTTTATTTAACCATCTATTTGACATTTTTAGTCAAATAATGCCTTCGATTAGCCGACTAATTATACCACACAATCCACGTTTTTGATATTTGACAGGGGGAGAAAAGGGTAGTATAATATTAATACAAAATACTGAAAAGATGCAAATACTGCCATATTGCAATATATTTCAGTATTAACTTTATCTTAGAACACTATATGTTTTCAAATTGTTTTCAAAGTTATACATAATATAACATTATAGCTTTATATGTTTACATAACTCTTCATATATCTATTGCGATGTGGCACTTAGATAATATCTTTAGGGGGAGTTAATCAGTAAATTAATAAACAACAAACATTTTTTTGTTCCATATTCATTGATTTACATAATGTTAGTCAACATATTGTTATTATACTCAATATTTGTAAATTCATCAAAAAGGGGGAGAATGTTGGAAACACATAACTCCTCATATGGTTTTGATGCTTCAAACAAATCATTTTATATGTACTAACTTTATCTATGCAGATGTTACAGCACATTCACTTAAGACAATCATCAAGAACACAAGTTGCAAGAAGTATCCACTACAAGACGAAGCATATCGAAGAGAATTTGTATCTTGTAATAAGTGGTGTAATCTTTATTTTCTCTCTTGCAAATAATTAGAATGTAAAAGCCCTACTGATGCTCTCCCTTAGTCGTTTTGGGTCCGTCTTCAAAAAAACAAGTCAGCAATCAAATTAGTCGACAATCCCTAGTACTAGTCGACTAATTTAAATAGTAAAAAATTCAGAAAATTCTGAATTTTTGTTTTTCCCTTTCTAAAATCTCTAAAATCATTTTCCCACCATTTCCTAAAGTTTCAAATTTTTAGTCGATTAATACTTCCTATTAGTCTACCAGTCTTTTTCAAAATCAGATATTTTAAATGATTTATCATTTAAATATTATAATTAATTAATGAAAGTTAGAACTGCCACAAATGGCTAGTTCTAGTCAGTTAATATCCATTTACTTCAGTTTCTTTCCATTTTCAGAAGTTACATCCTGAAAAGACGCTTCAACTTCCAAAAATTCCTAGTTAGCTTTAATTAGTCGACCAATTTCTTCCATTAGTCGACTAATTTGAACAAAACCGGTTCAGATTTTTTTTGAAAATTTAGGCAGTTGTCCAACCTTAGAAAACTAACTTTTTGGGCTTTAAATAGACCCACAGACCCCTGCCTAAAAAGCATGAAAATTCACTCACTTTCTCTTTTCTTAAGTTTTCTTTCTCTCTCTAGAAAGTGTGTGATATTCAGATTTCCATAGGGGAACCTCTGCCGAAATTTTTCCCCTTTAGGAAGCCCAAATTCCAAGAGTGTTCTACCACAATTCATATCCTGAACATTACGGATTCCATCACCAACCTTGCGCTATAATTTTGAAATTATCAAGGCTATATGTGATATTGTTTCATACTCTTTCTTTACTTTATTTGGTGAATCTCTTGTTGAAGAGAATGTACAAGTTTGCAACATGAGGAGTGTTGACATATTTGTATGTTGATTACTTATGGGGAGCAAGTGTTATAGTGGATTCAAATCTCTACGGGATAAAGGACTGGACGTAGGATCACAAGGATTCGAACCAGGATAAATATCTCTGTTTGCGTTTGTTATTCTCTGGATTGTATTCATTTATTTCCGTACTCTAATTGCAGTTTTTTATTTACTTTTAATTTTTCAATATCGTCGTGATATACACTATTCACCCCCTAGTGTATTTGGTGCGCCAGGAGATCCAACAATATATATGTACACACACTCACCAAATATGTATATATATAGAGGAGGGATCAAATGACCCCCAAAAATAACACACTATCAAAAATCCAATGCCCCCTATTTTTTCGGAAGATCTGAACCGCTCATATTGATCTCCACCCTCTAAATACCTGACCCACCAATTTTTAACCCGATCACATGTGTTTTGCCCGTTCATCGACCATTCGCAAAAATTCTGTTCATGCGAAACCGTTAAATTTGGGTCGGATGGATGAACAGTCAAAACACATGGGATCGGGCTGAAAATTGGTGGGTCAGGTATTTAGAGGGTGGAGATCAAGATGAACGGTTCGGATCTTCCGAAAAAATGGGGGGCATAGGATTTTTGATATGGGTTACTTTTGGGGGTCATGTGATCCCTCCTCATATATATATATATATATATATATATATATATATATATATATATATATATATATATATATATATATGTTAATGGGCCAATGCTGACAGCGCTGGAAATTTTTCCAGCGCTGTCCGCATTTTGGGCCCCCTAAAAGTATTTTTTTTGAAATTTTTTTTTCAGTAGTTAGATATACTAGTTGGGAAGCTCCCCACAAAATTTCAGCTCGATCCGACACCGTTTGAGCCTCCGTTCATCGATTTCAAAAACGTTACGCAAAACCGTACAAGCATATGTCTTGTGATCGAAGCACTTGCACCTCTTGCAAATATCCAGCTTCCACTCATAAAAGATTTCTCAAAAGAATCCCGATCCATTCTTACGCTTCACATAAATCTAGCTCAACAACTTCGAATATGCATCAATATCTACACACACACACACACACACACACACACACACACGGGGGTATGCCAATCTCTTTATTAGAAAGATCAATTGATCCGCGTAAATGGGGGTGCCCACTTAACAGCATAACCTGCTGATGGAATCTTTCCCCTAATATTGAAGGGAAAGATTAAGGAGTCTAATCCAAATCAGGACCGATGAAAACAAGTCTATCACAAGTTTAATATCAATGCTCCAACGTTTCAGAATCAAAGGCCTTCCTACAATTGACCAAATCGAACGAAGAGCCTTGAGTAGTCGATTCCATTTCCAAATTGGAAGAGGAAAAAACCTTCTGATAGAGAAGACATCTCCACTAACGTAGAAAATTTCCACATACAACTTACGGCAACCTTGAGATCCAGATAGGATGGCCTACGTCCAAGGACGTAACCCACAAGAGTATGATCCCATCTCACCCCCTCCAATTCAATCTCACCATCATCCAATTCAATTTCCAGTTTGTTCTTTAACTCTGGGAAGGAAGATGAAGTAAGCTCATGGCGAGTAGTATTCATGGAAAATAGATCTTTCCACAAATGCTATATTGGTCTGGAAACCCCATCATCATGATGACATGAAGGACCAAGGTCCTCCACCGTTGCCATGGCAAGTGAGATGCCAGCTGTAGAAAAAGAAAAGGAGTGCCCTAGGCCGGATTGGGGCGGATCTGATGCTGATCAAGTGGAGCAACGTCAGCTTAGGAGGATCGACGTCGAATCTACTTGATGGCAGCAGATCAGTGTTAAGGGCGTCACTTTGGGGGTAGAGACGGTAGATCTAGGGCTGGGGCTAAGATGACGAATGGGGCTGGGACCACTAGTACAAAAAACGCTTGCATATCGCTTTTTTTTTACACTTGGATAGCGCTTTTAAGCGCTATCCAAGCTACCGCTATGGTAGTTTGGATAGCGCTTTTATAAGCGATATCGTAGTGGTTTACTAAGATAGTGCTTTACTACCTTAGCGCTTTTAAAAGCGCTATTCAAGATTACTTGAGAAATTTTGATTTTTACCTTCCATAGCGATTTCTAATGCTTGGACTGGTCGTGGCTAATACGCATTAGCCACGGACTGGCCGTGGCTAATACACATTAGCCCCCCCCCCAAAAAAAACAAAAAAAAAAAACAAAAATACTTCAGAACCCCAAGGAAGAACAACAAAACTTAATTAATTAAACCTAATCATTCCCTTAGAATATAATCATCATATCCCTTCCCTCTTCTAAACCCCCATGAAACTATAAACTGATGCCATAAAGCCCGAGGAAAATTACATTATCCGCGCACTTGAGTTAATTAGAGCACAATGTCGTGCAACGACCTATTAGACCCGTTAACCATTTACATCACTACCTAGCAGCTTAAACTTTTATTGAATCTGTAACCAACCTGAATCCATACACAACGCTATCCATTCACATTCACTTGCCCGACAATGTGGGATTCTATATGAAGGTTACAGGTTTGACATTGAGATAGCATCTATCAAAAGGCTTCATGGTGAGTTGCTTAAATTATTATTCATGGAGAGATGGTGAAAAAAAAGTCTCAATGCACTCACACACACCATTGATTTATGCTTTGGCATTTGTTTTCTCAGCCTTTTCTTTGGACTAAGTAGCCCAAGCCACCTCATAGCCATCGAACTACATCAGATCTAGAGTACTGGAGAAAGAACTGTTTCCCCTCCTCTACGTATGCAAGTCCTCACGAAAAAGATATTGCATGAGCCCCCCACTCTCCCTCTCTCATTCATGATGGTTAGGGGGATTGTTGTCTGGTTCGAGGTCTTTCGCATGAAGGGGCCAGCAATCTGAGAAGATTCCTGAACCTCTTCATCGATAAGAATGATTTCGGACCAGGCTTCATTCCCCCTACCTCATGGAATCCGTCACCGTGAGTTGTCATCGAAGAAGCCTAGAGATTGATATTGAACTTTCTCAAACAAAGTAAGTTCATCATGCTTATAAAAATTTCTTTTATCTTGAATTCCTGGATGTTAGGGGACTTATGACGAGCATAGATTATGTTGTCATCTATTTCGTTTTAGTGTGAACATAAAACTAGAACATCAACCCTTTTTCTGAATTTAAGTGAGGAGATTTACCTTGCTTAAAGACCACAAGTTTGATGCTTACCTTGCTTTCTTTGCTTGCTTCCTTCCTTCTGGGATCTGATCAATTCCAGTAACAACACACTTGATGATATTCTCCAAAGCACTTGGTTTCAAACCGATATTTGATGAAGCCGAGCACCTTAGACAGCTACATGAATCCTGGTGTTTTGCCTAGAAGAAATATGCATTGATATATGCCTCAACAACAAACTATTACTTTCTATTTCTTTCTAGTACCTAATGATCATGTATTAATAAATACATCCCGAGTCATCCAAATACCAAGACGGGAGTCTCCAATCTCTACTTCCTGAGTCAGCTACTGGACTTCTTTTGTTAGTATGTATGCTCAAACTATACCCACTAACATGAGGTAAAGAGCATAGAAACTAATATTCTCATCATGATGGTCATTACTCGCTTTTGAAGTTTAAGAAATACATGCAGTAGAAATCAAGCGACTATAGCATCCAGTAATACTATCGTAATTTCTGCAGACATGCCTAGAACATGGCCATATCAAGCATATATTATTTTTAAATAAATTCTTGTAAAGTGAACTGGTTGGATACACAACATCGTTAATGTTTCATATCGTTTGATTGATGTGGGTCCTCAACCTATATCCCATTACTTAAAGTTTTAAGCTGTCTCCCCATTGGAGTAGGACCACCAGTACATATGAACTGACATGCTTAAGGGATTCAGATCATCAAGCATCTAAATTGTTGTTTGCACTAATTATCACTTATTCTTACAATAACTTTTATGTCTGCACATTTATGGTTCAGTCAGTCTTAGGAGGATTGTGAATCAATCATTTTGAAAGTGAGAAAACAGTTAAAGGAGTTTGGGAAAAATAATTATGTTACTGGCATATAGAATAGTTGTAATGCCCTACAAGCTACTGCACAAGTACTAGAGGGGGGGTGAATAGTACTTTAAAAATAACAAGGAGTATAATTCCTAATTATAGTGCAAACAACTACCAAATCAATTTGCGGAAGCTTAAATTGAATGACAACAACAAAATTAACAATGCTAACAAATGATGTTACTGGGTTCGGATCCACCCAAGTCTCCCCGACTTGTTCCCGGTGATCCTACGTCCCAACCACACGGATCCCCTCCGGATACTTAGGTTAGAAACCCTAACCCAAGATTTCCACTATGATATATTGTGAAAAACCTTCACAAGATCAAATCATACATGCAATGGCAATAGTGAATCCCACAACCCGGGATCACAACCTTATCTCACAACCGAGAGAATCAACAAGCAATATAAACAAGTTTATAATGAAATAAACAATCTTACCACAAAATCCTATACCTTGAGTTTTCTTATCAAATAGGTGCAAGGAGGGATTTGAGGAAGATGAAGTCACCAAGACCTAGCACCAAGGAAATGACCAGCAATAGGTGCCTAGGAGTGATTTGGAGACTTGATTCAAGCAAGAGCTTGAAGGGCTCACCAAGAACAAGCTTCTCTCAAGATGGATTCTAGATCTAGAAAGTGAGAGAATTGATTTCTTGTGAGGAAGAGAGCTTTAGAAATGAGTGAGAATGGCCATCTCTTTCTATCTCAATGAATCTCTTAATGGCAGCTCTAACCTAGAGAGAAATGACCTAGGTTCGTATTTATAGGGTCCCATAAAAACAAGTTAGGTCAATTTCCAACGGATAGAAATCTGAGGCAACTAGTCGGTCAAAGAACAACCACTGACCGACTAGTTCATCAACTAGTCGGTCAGTCAAACAACATGGACCGACTAAGTGAAGAACTGAGAAGAGATAGAAATTCAGACCTAGAAATCTAGTCGGTCCAAGAAGACTTTATGACCGACTAGTTTCACAACTAGTCGGTCAGTCAGTGAACGTAGACCGACTAAGAGGTAAAAACAAATAGTCTGAATACAAATTGACTTAGTCGGTCTAAGATAAAAAATTTGACCGACTAGATTATCAACTAGTCGGTCACCAAACGTTCTTAGACCGACTAACGATAAACAGTAGCTTAGGAGAAATTTAGAATGAACAGTAAAGCACAACTAGTCGGTCAAAGAAGCATCACTGACCGACTAGTTCACAAACTAGTCGGTCGGTGAGTCAACGTAAACCGACTAACTGTAAACAGTACTGCACAAGAAAAGATGAACACAAACTAGTCGGTCCAAGAAGCTCTGCTGACCGACTAGATCACCATCTAGTCGGTCAGTACTTCTTCTTGTACAAAATAATATGCACAAACAAGTCCGAATCGAAGCGCGACGCTTCGAGGAAATTAGAGTGGACTTGTACTAAGATCCTAGAGCTACGATATGAGCGTTATGAAGATAGAATCGTAAGATATACTCAAGGCTTAACATTCTATAGATCGAAGCTAAAAGACTATAAATAAAACCTTAAAGAACGGTCTTCGAGAGCTTCGATTAATTCTTCATGACTTCCAAAACGGTCCAAGAGCTTCAACGAAGCTTTAGGCAATGAATACGAGCTTTGAGAAGTCTTGAGATGTCGCTTTGATTGTTCTCGTGAATTTGGCGACGATCTCCAATATTGCGCTCACAAATTGTTAGTTCATGAATTATTTATGTTTGCTCATCATCCAAAACCAAATCCGGGGAGTCCAATATTCAACATTCTCCCCCTTTTTGGTGATGACAAACCAACATAAATAATAATCGAAAATAATGATTCAAATGTAAAATACTTACTCCCCCTGCATTGATGACACGTTAACTCCAAAATGAATATATATAAATTGCATCAATCAGACGAGTAAGATATATAATGAGAATCGATTTTTGAAATATCGGATTTTGAAAATCCTTATATATATCTTAACTCCCCCTGAATCTAACACATCAAATTAGATTCTTGGAAAATGAGTTAAATTTTCATTTGACCTATTTATTATCATTATCTCTCCCCCTTTGGCATTATCCCAAAAATGGGGGGCATACAACGACAACAACTAGGAAATGGAAAAATCCAACATCGGGAGTCGTAGACAATGACGATGGACCTAATTGACACCAAGGGAAAAGTGTTGAAATCAAAACAAGGTGTGCCAAATTGTCCATTATCAAAAAGCGATAATTAAAATCATCAAAAATACTAATTTTTATTCATTTCATGAATAAAGAAACATACTCTTCAATATTCAATATTCTTGGTTAAATTGGTGCATGGAAAACAATTCTATACAATTATAGAATTTCAATCTATTTAACCAAGTTTTTCAAGCGACGAATGACGAATTCACATGTCAAAGGCATTGAATGAAAATTAAATGTGCACGACGAAATAATACAAAGAGAAGATCGATGTATATATATAAAAACATCACCGACATCCATACATCATACATCATCGATACACCATCATCAATCATCCAAAGTACATCAAAATACAACACCGACATCCATAAAACCAAAATACATCAAATCCAACACTCAAACTCCATCCCATCCTAACCCAAAACACTCTCAAAAAGGTGTATCATCCAAAGAGTAGTGGAGAGTCCTCGAAATAGACGATCACGAGGAAGTGGCAGGATCTGCAGTCTCCGGAGGTCCAGTCGAGGGAGTGGACTCAGGCTCTGCAGGGAGGATAGGCGTGTGAACAGAAGGGATCGTCGGGGCAGGGGTGGAGACATCGACGACAGGCTCAGCGGCTGGGGTCTCAACAGGAACAACAGCAGGCAAAACAGGAGCAGGGTCGTCAGCAGGAGCAGCAGCAGCATCAGAAGGCTGATCCACTGGTGCAGAAGTCTCAGGAGCACCGGAAGAGGTGCCAGCAACAGGAGCAGAGGTGGTAGCAGCAGCAGCAGTGGCCTCATCGCCACGAGCCAAGGAGGTGACAAGATCATCAAAATCCTCATCGTCCATCTCCTCATCCTCAAAAACGGAAGGAGGAAGCTCAATGCCCATCAAACGAGCCATACGGCAGACGACCTCCTCGGTACGAGCCAAACGCGACTCGTGCCGACGAAGCAACCGTACGACATCATCAAGAGAGGCGGAGGGAGGAGGGACTGAAGCAGCTGAGGGAGGAGGAACTGAAGCAGCTGAGGGAGTGGCCTGAGATGCAGAAGGTGTCGACCGCTGCACGTGACGGAGTGCCGCAAGAGATTTCTTAACGGCCGTCGCGTTCAGAGGAGGACCAAGGGGACGCTCATCATCAGGGGGCAAGGGAACACCGAATCGATGAAATACCAAGGTCAGAAGACATGGATATGGGATATGCGCAGATTTAGTGGTCTTGCGAATACACTCAAAAGAATCCATCTTATCGAATATAATGCGAGCCCAATTAATCTCGCTACCCATAAACAGAGCGTAAATCAATTTCAAAAACGGCTGAGATGGAAGAGATGAAGATCCATACTTGGGAAGAAGGCAGGATTTCAAGATCAGGTTAATCACCCAAGCATTCGGCTTGAATGATTTCGAAGGTACTCCTATGAATGCAGGGGGGGATAACCTGGAAGATTTTGCCTAGGATCCGCTGATCGAGGGAGGAGATATCATCGACAGAGATGTCAGAAGGGAGGAGGCCACACGACGAGCAACCTATCAACTCCCCCAAGATTTCTACCGTGAGGACTATAGGAGTCCCTAAAACAGAAGTCTCGATGGAGTGAGACTCATCGTACTGGCCCCGAACACGATTGGCATAGAATAATTTGACCAGGTGAGGATATGGACGGGGGTTCGCCTTGGGGTCATATCTAAGATATTCCAATAGGCCACTATAGGAGAGAAGATCCGCAAGGCCAAGAAAATCAGAAAACTGAACGTAATGCTCTAACAGCAGTGGGCAGTGCTCTATACGGTTGAACGCTGCGAGACACTGAGGGTCGTCGCGGCACAACGATATATCTACACTGCCGACTGGCATAGGAGCTTTACCCTTAGCCTTACGGGACTTAGGAGGAGGTGGAGGAGGGGGTGGAGTAGGTGCCTTCTCGGGATGTTCAGGAGTGTATTCCTCATCGGTATCATCCTCGGAATCACTATCTGAACGCTCACCGGGAGGTGTGGGAGCACGAAACTTTTTAGGTTTAGGTTTGGGCTTGGACGATTGGCCGGCAGGTTTAGGCTTGGACGTCCTCTTCCTCTTCAACGGAGTTGAAGACGAAGAGGGGGGGTCGAGTGGTCTTGGCCCTACGCTTAGGAGGGGTCGAAGCGGTAGCACCCTCTACGGTCATAGGGGATGCCCCAAAAGATGTAATCGGGATTCTCGTTCGTGCCATGATCGCGGCACAACGAGTACAACCAAATGACGGGATAAGATCAAATACACTAAGCACAAACACTAGATCCTAACACACAAGCCCTAAGAATGAAAATCAAAACCCTAGCTCAAACCCTAGAAGATGAAAACAAGATCAAGATCAAACCCTAGGGTAGGAAAACGACCTAGGAGGAGGAGGGAGATACCTAGGGGAGTGGTCGACGGCGTCGGACGGCGGAGATGGCCGGAAAGATGGCCGGAGACGACGGGAAGCTGAAGGGTCTCAAGCGGATTTAGGGGTTTTTCAGGCTGGAGGTTGAAAACAAACCGACTAAATGAGGATTTGATCGGATAAAATTGGATTAAGTTGGTCGGGAATGCGAAAAGACGTGTTTGCCCTAACACACTTAGTCGGTCACAATTCAAGCACTGACCGACTAGATTACGATCTAGTCGGTCGGTCAATGAGCTTAAACCGACTAAGTCGAAACAGAGGCAAACAGAAATTTCTAGGGCTAGAGTTAGTCGGTCATAGTATACTCACTGACCGACTAGTTTTCAATCTAGTCGGTCGGTAAGAGTACTATGACCGACTAAAAGAAGTCAATGACAGGAGAAAGTTAAAAGCTTGAACTAGTCGGTCTGAGTTCACTAGCTGACCGACTAGATGAGCATCTAGTCGGTTGGCTGATGAACTGAAATCGACTAGAAGAGTCCAAAAGTTGATAAATGAGTTCTCTTCAAAAAACCACTTGGATGAAACATCTTAACCCTCTCATTAGTCATCTAAACTACCCCATAAAACATCGAAATCTCATATACGATATTCAAATAAGAATTCGAGCAAAAATTCAAACATATCACATAAAATCCCCAAAAATTCAATAAATCTAGCATGAACGAAATATCGCGAAATATAAAAGCATGCAAGATAATTGAATGAAACATGAATCCTATATCTCGGATTCACCCATAATCCCCAATTCTCGACGCAACCGCACAAAGGAGTCCTCCTTTAGGGGTTTCGTGAAAATATCGGCGATTTGCTTTTGGGTTTCAACGTACACTAAAATGATGTCCTTTTTAGCAACATGATCATCTAAAAAATGGTGTCGGACATCTATGTGTTTAGATCGGGAATGGTGCACCGGATTCTTTGAAAGACAGATAGCACTTTGGTTATCCACCATGATAGGGCTAGTATCACAATGAATACCAAAATCCTTCAGTGTGTGTCTCATCCAAAGAACCTGGGCACAAGCGGCACCGGCGGCAATGTATTCCGCCTCGGTGGTTGAAAGTGATACGGAATTTTGCTTCTTGGAAAACCAAGAGATAAGGGAATTTCCTAGAAAATGGCAAGTGCCACTAGTACTTTTCCTGTCGGATTTGCATCCCGCATAATCAGCATCACTATATGAGACTAACTCAAACGTGCTAGATTTCGGATAAAGTAATCCAAAATCTAAAGTGTAACTTAGATAGCGAAAAATACGTTTAACCGCTACTAAGTGAGACTCCTTAGGTTGAGACTGATAACGAGCACATACGCATACGGCAAACATAATATCGGGCCTACTTGCGGTAAGATAAAGTAAGCTACATATCATACCTCGATATAGACAAATGTCTACATCCTTACCGTCCGTATCCTTGTCAAGATGCGTAGTCGTGCTCATTGGAGTCTTTTTCCCTGAAGCACTCTCCATTCCAAATCGCTTAAGCAACTCCACCGTATACTTCGTTTGGTGGATGAAGATTGCATCGTTCAATTGGCGAATTTGGAGACCTAAGAAATATTTGAGTTCGCCCATGTAGCTCATCTCAAATTGTTCCTTCATAACATTAGAAAACTCTTCGCAAAGAGTGAAGTTAGTAGCACCGAAAATGATATCATCAACATAAATTTGAACTAATAAAATATCACTATTCGCATGCTTTACAAAAAGTGTAGAATCGGCTTCGCCCATTTTAAAATTCAAATCCAAAAGAAAATTCTTTAGGCGATCATACCAAGCTCGAAGAGCTTGTCTCAAACCATAAAGAGCTTTCTTTAGTTTAAAGACATGATTTGGAAATTTTTCATTTATGAAGCCCGGAGGTTGAGAAACGTAAACTTCCTCAACAACATCTCCATTTAAAATGCACTTTTAACATCCATTTGATATAACTTAAAATTTTTATGACATGCAAAAGACAATAAAAGTCTAATTGATTCTAATCTAGCTACCAGAGCGAAGGATTCTTCGAAATCGATACCTTCCTCTTGGAGATAGCCTTGAGCAACTAACCGAGCTTTGTTCCGGACGACGACTTGGTTTTCGTCGGTTTTGTTCTTGAAGATCCACTTTGTCCCTATGATGGTGTGGTTCTTCGATGGAAAAGGAACAAGCTCCCATACCTCATTCCTCTCGAATTGAATGAGTTCCTCCTCCATAGCAAGGATCCAAGCACTATCTTCGCACGCTTCAACTATATTCTTTGGCTCTATCGATGAGGCAAAGGCACAATTGGCGAAGTGGTGGACTTGCGATCTCGTCTTGACACTATCATGAATATTGCCAATGACTTGCTCATGGGGATGGTCGCGAACGGTATGAAGCTGCTTGGGAATACCTTGATCACTAGGCACATTCTCAACAACTTCATTAGTCGGGTTAGTATCAATAGAATCAATTGAATCAATAGACTTAGAATTTTCAAACGAATCACATAAAACATCCATAGAATCATCATCATTTGAAATTCTAGAAGTAGTAAAATTCTCATTAAAAGAGACATGAAGTGATTCCTCGATCGTAGAGGATCTTTTGTTGTATATCCGGTAGGCTTTGCTACGTGAGGAATATCCAACAAATATCCCCACATCCGATCTCGGATCAAACTTGTCCAAATTATCATATGTGTTTTTAATAAAACATTTTGCGCCGAAAACACGAAAATGTTTAACTTGAGGAAATCTACCAAACAACAATTCATAGCAAGTTTGTTTGGTGCCAGGCCTCAAAAGTATTCTATTAAACACATAACAAGCGGTGTGTATCGCTTCCGCCCAAAATTGATAACCAAGTTGACTATCTTCGAGCATAGTGCGAGCACACTCCACAAGCGTTCTATTCTTCCTCTCAACAACACCATTTTGAGGAGGTGCGCGAGGGAAAGAAAACGTGTGAGTAATTCCAAGATCATCACAAAAATTTGAGAAAGACTCATTCTCAAATTCACCCCCATGATCACTACGAATAGTGACAATGGTGGTTCCGATGAGATTTTGTACTTTCTTCACAAATATTGTGAAGTTTTCAAAAGCTTCATTTTTATTACATAAGAAAAATACCCATGTAAATCTAGAATAATCATCGACGATGACAAGTCCATATCTTGCATTTCCTAAGGAAGCAACTCTAGTTGGCCCAAATAAATCTAGATGTAATAGCTCTAGTGGCCGTTTAGTATAAATATTTTTCTTAGGTTTAAATGAAGATTTAGGAAGCTTGCCACGTTGACAAGAATCACAAAAACTTTTCTTTTCAAAAACGAGTTTCGGAAAACCTTTAATGGAATTTAATTTCGAAAGCTTATAAAGTGTTCCAAAGTTCACATGTCCAAAGCGTCGATGCCATAAGTGTTGTTCACTTGTGTTGGCAACGAGACATTGTTCATATGACTTGGGAAGATCCAAAATATAAATATCTTTATGGCGCGTGCCGGAAAATAATAATTTATTATTATCATTTGAAATATGACATAATCCTTTCGCAAATCTAACTTTGTAACCTTTGTCACAAAGTTGGCTTATTGAAATAAGATTATGATTTAAACCATTAACTAGATAAACATCACTAATTAAGGGTTTAGAAGGGTTACACACTTTACCAACACCGACGATGGTTCCACTCTCGTTGCCTCCAAATACGACGCGGTTTCCATTTGCAATGGGAACTACTCCGGAGAGCAATTGAGCGTCACCCGTCATGTGTTTTGAACACCCGCTATCGAGTATCCAATTCCCTTTGGAGCTAAATTTAAATTTGTTGCTCCTTTTCTTTTTCTTTTCCTTGAGTACCTAAAGATAGAAACTTTCATATCATGGTACCCAAGGTCATTGGGTCCTCAAAGGTTAGACCTTTGGAAGCCAAGTCCAATTGGACTTAGACTTCCCCACATAATTTCTACTATGCACAACATCCGAAAAATAAGCATTCATATACACTTGTTTTTCATCAATGCTTGTGTCCTTTGGGCTCCAAATAGTGAAAATATTGGGAGCCCTCATCCTATTGGGTGCATGCATGCGACGTTGATTTCTACGTGATGCATGTTGTGGATAGGCATAAGGAACATGATGGAATGGTGCACGACGAGAATTATTCATATGATGAGGTGGGTGAACATATGCATGTGTGGGAACACGTGCGTGAGGGTGTCTCACATGGTGTGCACGTGCCCGAGAATGTGTTGCATAAAAATCATCATATGTGTGAGACGGTGGAGTAGGACGTGTGTTCCTACGTGGCATGGTATTGGTGTACATATAAGCATGCCCCTTCTTTGGAGGTCCACCCAAAGTGGGTTTCTTTCCGAAAGAGGGTGTGGACGAGGTGGAAGCACCCTTGGTAGATGAACTACCAATAGAGTGTTTGCTACCACTCGTAGAGTCACCGGAAGTTGGCCTAACAAAAGTAGTGACCGACTTGGATGACTTTCCCAAAGTATACTCCAAACCAACATGGTGTTTGGTCGGGAGTAAGACACTTAGGATATTATCCAAATGGCCCTTACCCTTATTGAATTCATTGATTCGGCCTAATGTGTTCTCATATTTCTTGGTGAGAGAACGAAAAGAAGTATCTAAAGTGGATACTTGCGATGTGAGCACATAAACATGAGATTTAAGATTCTCGTTCTCAATACTCAAAGTCGAGTTTTGAGAAGTTAAATCCGCTATCCTATGTTCTTCCGGATCATCAATGCTAACATGTTCAAGTTTAGATTTGAGATTGACAATCTCATTTCTTAACTCTTCAACAACGGTGTCGTTGTTGGTGATGATAGTCTTAGGCGAGGTTTGAATGCTAGCTAGGTCATCTTTTACTTTAGTATATCTATTTACTAATTTAGTGTATTTAGACCATAAATGAGAGTTAGCATCCCTAAGATCATCCATAGTTACCTCATCGCCTTCGTCGTCGCTATCATCGGAGGAGGAAGATCCTTGATCATGCTCCTCTCTTGCCATGAAGCACATGTGCGCTTGCTCCACTTTCTCATCGTCCGACTCTCCGCTTGAGGAATCCTCGGAGTCGGTGAATGTTGCTCCGACAAGTCCCTTTTTGTACCCCTTTTTGTACTTCTTCGACTTGTCGAACTTCGGCGCCTTCCACTTCTCCTTTTGCTTGTTTTGAGGACAACCCGCTTTGATGTGTCCTGGCTTATTGCATTTAAAGCACAAAGGTGGAGATGCGTTAGTAGAAGTGAATTTAGATTTTTGTTTGAAGTTACCCTTTCGAAAGAAGCGATTGAACTTCTTTGCCATGAGTGCAATGGATTCCATGTCCATTTCTTCTTCCGAGTCCTCATCATCGGTAGAGGTGGATGAAGCCGCCTTGAATGCAATTGCCTTTTTCTTAGGCACGTCTTGGTTCAAATAGGACTTCATCTTTTCTTGTAACTTCACCTTTCTATCTTTGCGTACCTCGTATGACATCAAAGTACCCATCAATTGAACTACGGTATACTTATTCATGTCATTACCTTCCTCGATGGCGAAGGTACGTTTCTCCCAAGAAGAAGGAAGTCCTTCGATAAGCTTCGAGCACTTCTCCTTTTGGGTGTAGGATTTGCCGAGGGCCTCTAACTCGTTTATTATGTCAACGAAGCGAGCGTAATATTCCTTCATCTTCTCGCCCTGTTGCATATGAAACATTTCGTAATCTTTGTTTACAACTACGAGTTTAGAGTCTCTTACCCTACTCGTCCCTTCATGTAGAATGAGGAGGGAGTTCCAAATTTGATATGCACTCTTACATGTGCATATCTTATTGAAGTCCTCGGGCTCCAATGCGCATTGCAAGGCGTTCATTGCCTTGGCATTGCTTACCTCCGCGGCGACCTCCGCGGTAGTCCATTTCTCAAAGTCTTCTTCTTCGGGCTCGATGTATTCCTTCATTGTGGTCCTCCATAAAGATGCACTCCGGAGGAAGGTTTCTATCCGGCATTTCCAGTACCCGTAGTTGGTACCGTTGACGAATGGAGGCCTCGTAGAGAAATGTCCTTCCATCACCGAAGATGCTCCTTCACGGTTTCTGAAGGTGTCATAGTTGGAAGGTGGACGCACGGTCTTGTTGTCGTTGGCAGACATAGCTAAGTATCTGGCTTTGATACCAAATGTAATGCCCTACAAGCTACTGCACAAGTACTAGAGGGGGGGGGGTGAATAGTACTTTAAAAATAACATGGAGTATAATTCCTAATTATAATGCAAACAACTACCAAATCAATTTGCGGAAGCTTAAATTGAATGACAACAACAAAATTAACAATGCTAACAAATGATGTTACTGGGTTCGGATCCACCCAAGTCTCCCCGACTTGTTCCCGGTGATCATACGTCCCAACCACCCGGATCCCCCCCGGATACTTAGGTTAGAAACCCTAACCCAAGATTTCCACTATGATATCTTGTGAAAAACCTTCACAAGATCAAATCATACATGCAATGGCAATAGTGAATCCCACAACCCGGGATCACAACCTTCTCTCACAACCGAGAGAATCAACAAGCAATATAAACAAGTTTATAATGAAATAAACAATCTTACCACAAAATCCTATACCTTGAGTTTTCTTACCAAATAGGTGCAAGGAGGGATTTGAGGAAGATGGAGTCACCAAGACCTAGCACCAAGGAAATGACCAGCAATAGGTGCCTAGGAGCGATTTGGAGACTTGATTCAAGCAAGAGCTTGAAGGGCTCACCAAGAACAAGCTTCTCTCAAGATGGATTCTAGATCTAGAAAGTGAGAGAATGGATTTCTTGTGAGGAAGAGAGCTTTAGAAATGAGTGAGAATGGCTATCTCTTTCTATCTCAATGAATCTCTTAATGGCAGCTCTAACCTAGAGAGAAATGACCTAGGTTCGTATTTATAGGGTCCCATAAAAACAAGTTAGGTCAATTTCCAACGGATGGAAATCTGAGGCAACTAGTCGGTCAAAGAACAACCACTGACTGACTAGTTCATCAACTAGTCAGTCAGTCAAACAACATGGACCGACTAAGTGAAGAACTGAGAAGAGATAGAAATTCAGACCTAGAAATCTAGTCGGTCCAAGAAGACTTTCTGACCGACTAGTTTCATAACTAGTCGGTCAGTCAGTGAACGTAGACCGACTAAGAGGCAAAAACAAATAGTCTGAATACAAATTGACTTAGTCGGTCTAAGATAAAAAATTTGACCGACTAGATTATCAACTAGTCGGTCACCAAACATTCTTAGACCGACTAACGATAAACAGTAGCTTAGGAGAAATTTAGAATGAACAGTAAAGCACAACTAGTCGGTCAAAGAAGCATCACTGACCGACTAGTTCACAAACTAGTCGGTCGGTGAGTCAACGTAAACTGACTAACTGTAAACAGTACTGAACAAGAAAAGATGAACACAAACTAGTCGGTCCAAGAAGCTCTGCTGACCGACTAGATCACCGTCTAGTCGGTCAGTACTTCTTCTTGTACCAACTAATATGCACAAACAAGTCCGAATCGAAGCGCGACGCTTCGAGGAAATTAGAGTGGACTTGTACTAAGATCCTAGAGCTACGATATGAGCGTTATGAAGATAGAATCGTAAGATATACTCAAGGCTTAACATTCTATAGATCGAAGCTAAAAGACTATAAATAAAACCTTAAAGAACGGTCTTCGAGAGCTTCGGTTAATTCTTCATGACTTCCAAAACGGTCCAAGAGCTTCAACAAAGTTTTAGGCAATGAATACGAGCTTTGAGAAGTCTTGAGATGTCGCTTTGATTGTTCTCGTGAATTTGGCGACGATCTCCAATACTGCGCTCACAAATTGTTAGTTCATGAATTATTTATGTTTGCTCATCATCCAAAACCAAATCCGGGGAGTCCAATATTCAACAATAGTAGCTTTCAATTGGCATATGAGGGAATTCCTTACATGAAGTTTATGTGGCAGCATCACTCTATGCATATTTTGGGCGGAGTGAAGCTCCTCATGGGACACACTCATCCTTCCACACAGACTCTGACACACACTTGGAAAAAACCTCCTCATGGGACACCAAATATTGTTCCAAAGGGCATGGAAATGAATTTAACAGTCAACTTACATGCCAAAGGGCGCTTGTAGTTTGGGTCGCTAACAATTGAAGGAAGCCAGCCTTCTTGCCTTTCTCAGTAAGCCTCTCATAAACATCTAAACAATAACAGAGATCAAATCCAGTGGCCTCCTCTTTCATGCACAGTTTAGATGTTAGAGTAACAAACTCCAACATCCCACTGGAAAGAATGCAACATGATCTCAGGTACCTCGTGAAGAAAGCAACAATTGCAAGGAGCAGAGACAAGGAGCCAAATACCTGAAGGAGAACCGCATGTTGTGAATATTCGCACCACAAGCAGATCTGAAAAAAAACGAACCCCCTGCATGAAAAAATGCCAAACGATTAAATACAAAAAGTAGCAAATAGTTCCACTGCACTGGCATCTTTCCTTATTCTTTCAAAACAAAATGTTTGTTAAATTGCTTGTCAAAACTATAGTCTGAGAGAGTAAGCCTAGCAAGCGAAGAGATGAGCATCTCTTGACGTATGACCATAACTAGAGATTCATGTGGCAAAGCGCAAGGTTTGGCTTTTAGTAATTGTTTCAGAGTGTTTTCTCACTACAAAGCATTGACCGTGGACAACCCGGTCAACGTGGTCAAGGGGCCCGCTTGGGTCCCTCGGGCGAGTCGAGTTGGTGCAGTCGAGGCTCGAGTCGGATCTGCAGACGACGTGGAGCGCGTCGGCTGGGTCGAATCGGGGTCCTCGGCTGTTGGCAGGGCGAGGGGTAGCCTCGGCCCGGGTAGAGACGCTCGGCCTCGGCGGTCGGACGATGAGGGGAAGCCTCAATCGTCCAGCTGGTTGCGTCGTCGGCGAGGGGCGGAGGGGAAGCCTCGGCCCGTGGATCTGATGCCCTCCTGCGTAGACGAGAACACTCGTCAGGGGGCCGGACCTTGGTTCCGGCCAAATCCCCTCCGATGCCTAAGTCAGACAGAGATCTGAAAGAGGAGGCCCGGCGGAGACGGTTCGACTCGTGAGGAGATCGGAACGGCGTCTCACGGCGCGAGCGGGGGAGGAAGGAGATGACATGGGGGAACTAGGTCGTTGATGGAGTACCTTAGGTTCTAGATACCTGAAAGGCGGTCCCTTCTCCTGTCGTCCTCCTAGCCCCTTTATAGACCTCCGCCGTGATTGCCCCTGACCCATGTCGCTCGTCCGCCCTCGATTGTGCCCGCTCAATCCGCCCCCCGTCGCCGCTCCTTGCGCCATCCCAGCACCTCCCCATCACTGTCATTAAGTGGTAACGGGATCGAGGGAACGGTTACCGCAGGAGTGGGCGAGTGACCAACGTGTTACCAGGGCCGGGTTAAATCGGCATTTGAGGGGAGGGGGGCCCCTATAGGGCCTTATCGAGTGGGCCTGAGTGCACAGATGGGCCCTTGACTGGTGGTCGGGTTTCTGGGCTCGTGTAACGACCCGCTCCCGGGGCCCGTTACTTATTCGGTTTATTTGTAGGTTCCGCAGTTTACCAGTGAAATCAGCATAGTCCCAACGCAGAGATGTACCAACAACACTCAAACCAGCTTACAGACATTATTACAGTCCAAATTAAAGTACAACAACAACCAACACTCTCTCACACCAATACATGAAAGGAAATACTGAAAGGAAATGCAGAAACGGAAATACATAGTACAATACACACTCTGACAGAAAAGTAACTAAAACTCCGCGGCTTCTGGATCGTACGCAGGCTCCTCGTACTCTGGGGCAACCTCCTCGATTAAGTCGTCGTCTGCCGGTGCCATAAATGGAACCGAAGGTAAGTCACAAAGATTCTAAGCAAAGAAAAGAAGTCCTGTACAAGTATGACAAGCAGAAGTGAAGTAAAGTACGGTGTAGTGTCTGTACAAGTGCAGAAAGTAAAGTGCATGACTGTAAAGAAGTAACCGTGCAAGCTCTGCTAAAACTACATGACTCAAGTCAGAGAGTACAATATGTGACCGTTCAGTTCGTCTCTTGCCTGGGTGCTACCCAGACGAATGCCGGTACCCAGGCAGCAGGATGGTTTCCCGAAACGCAGGCAGCTAGACAGGATTGCCGAAACACAGGCAGCTTGACAGGTAGACCAAACTCTAGTCACTCCCGTACTCTCGCAAACTATGAGTTACCCCAAAACCCGGTGTTGTGTCAAGTATAAGTTCTTTACATGAACGTTCCACGGGATGTTCCAAGTCAAGTCCAACACAAGAAAGTGGCGTATGTTTCCGTGCTTCGAGCACGTAGTAGTGTGGTGCTACAAGTTCGTACGAGCACAGTGGCTAGATTTCTAAGGTTAGAACCTATCGTGACTTACCAAAATTAACACCGTCGTAGTAAGCTGGAAGAGGATCTAGTGCTTCCTCTGAAGTTGGTACACCAGAGTTTGTACCTGCAACACAAGAAATGGCCGGTTAAAGAGTACACTATTATTCTATCTATTTTTCTTAACAGATTCCATTTTTAGTACCTTAGAACTCGTCAAAATACATACTAAATATTTTTAGATGGGCTACATGGAAGCAAAATAATTTTATATAGGAAGAAAATATTTTTCTAAGGCTTATAGGTATTTTTCATAATTTTAGAAACTTAAAATCAATTTAAAACTAATTAAAAATGAGAAAACGATTTTTCATTATATATTTCAAAGTTTCTCTAGGGCAAACCATACGTCAGAATTCTTTCAACAAATAGTCAAAATGACCGTATTAACTAGTACTATAACATATAATTTTCGCGTATGTCAGTGTTCATGAAATAATCAAGATATTAATTTTTAAACGAAAACATCTTAATTAGTTTTAAACTTTAAAAATTTACTGAGGAAAATATACTTGCCCTTTGGTGATGAAATCAGCGCCAACGGATCCGTTTTGTAGTTTTAGATTATCTGGGCCTTACTGTATATTTTTCTGAGGCCTATAAAATTTATTATGAATTTAAAATAAATAAAACTAACTTAGAACTTCACGGTCGTTAATGTTTGACGAATTGTTTAGAGAAAAGTACACGTCGAAAATTTTTATATGATATGTCGAAATTTTACTCTCGACTAGTAGAAAACAAAAATATTTTTTATACGTATGGGTTTACGTGTCGTTCAAGAGATATACGCGTTTTTATCAAATCTTAATTAACTACCGTAAACTTTGAAAAATCATAACTTGAAAAATAAACATCGGATTGAGACGAAACTGGCGACAACGCGTTCGCGACAATACGTAGGCCATTTTTGTGTTTTTAGATTTTCTGTATGGATCATATATTTTGGTTTTCTAATTTTTTTCATTTAAAACCGTTTTCTTTCTCTAATTCTCTCTCTCTCTCTAACATTATTCTTTATATGTATTACATATTACTGTGTACTTTTAATCCCCCATCGGGATTAACGTACACTTCTCACTTTATATAATATTATGTATTTAATTAATTCTCCCTCGTTCTCACACACTCTCTAACTTTCTCTCTCTTCCCATTAACCCAAACTGTGTTGTTCTTTACCTCTCTCTCTCGATGTGATGCGACGCATACGACCACCGTATGGTGGTGCAGTGGAGCGGACGACTGGAAGGGGTCGTCAGTCAGAGGAGGGCGACTGGCGACGGCAGGGGGAAGGCCGACGGCGGCGGGTGGTGGTCCCGTGCGGCGAGAAATGCGAGCGAGGGAGCGGGGTCTCGGACATGAACGGAGCGGCGGGGGCTGTCGATGAAGGATGGCCGGTGTTGTGGGGTCGTCGGAGACGGCTGCTAACGACGAGGGGAGCTCGAGAGGGAGGCGGAAAACGGCATGGTGGGGCTCGGCGTGGACGACGACGGGAGGAGCTCTCCGCGGCTTGGGGGAGTCGGAAGCGAATGAGTTGGATTTGGCGGTTGCCTCGTCAGGGTAGAGAGAGAATCGGAGGCGTGGGTTTGGTGGTGGGCAGTGGTCGAGGCCGCCGGGGGAGGGCTGAGAAGCGGTCGGCTGGGGTTTTTGCATGGGTGTTTTCGAACGGGGAAGAAAGAGAGGGGAGAGAGGTCTGAGAGAGTGTGTGTGCCCGTATGCATGACTATGGGTTTGGGTTTAAACGGAGAGAGAGAGAGAGAGAGAGAGAGAGAGAGAGAGAGAGAGAGAGAGAGAGAGAGAGAGAGAGAGAGAGAGAGAGAGAGAGAGAGAGAGAGGTCTGTGTGCGTATGTCGTGAGCTTGGGGTTACGGGCTTGGGTGAAGTGGAGAAGGGTTAGGGGAGGGATTATATAGAGTAAATTAATTAAAAAAAATAACATCATTTAACACTTAGTCAAGGGTATTAATGTGTAATTAATAGTTTGGTATGCTTTTTGACTAAGGGTGGAAATTAAACCAACCCATGAATCACATGGGTAGCTTACGGGTAGGTTAGGTAGATGATTAGGTAATTAGGATAGGTTAAAAGTAATTAGTAAAAAAGTAAAACCCCTATTAGTGAAAGTAATTTGTAAAATACAAAAACGAAATTACGATTTTGCCCCTACTAGTGAACGTGTCCGAAAAATTACGAAAACATACCCACGGGATCGTATCATCGCGAGGATGTCGAATACGAAGTCCGTTTCAGGGTTTGGGCTACGGAGATACTAGTTTTTGGCCAAAACGTTTAGAAAGCGGGTCTGCAGGTTCTCTACTGATTTGACTTCAGAAAATTACGAAATAAATGTGGGAAGCCCTAAATGATCATTGAATGTTACTGCAAAAGTTTGAAAACGTTTTGAAGTCGGTTGTATAGAAAATAAATTCGTCGAATCAAAACGGTAATTTTGGAAGATGAATTTTAACAGAAATGTTACGGGGATTTGAGGAAATCTGAAATTGCTGAAATACTTTATAATAAGTCTAGTGCTCTAAAATATTTTTATAAGAATTTTTGAAATCAGTTTTGTTAGAAAATTCTTGACTAACATTTATAATGTAAAATTTATTCTTAAAAATACGTATAAATACGTAAATTGAACTGTTGAAAATTACTGGTCGTTACATTCTACCCTCCTTAAAATAATTCCGTCCTCGGAATTTAAAAATATTTTTGAAACAAATAATTGATGTTATGAAGAAGCTCAAGTAAATAAAAGATAGAAAAGTTGGAAATCTAGTAAATCAGGTTGTAAATAATATGAAATATAATGTGATATAATAGCATCAAGAAAACAAGAGATGTTATATATGAATAAATACTATTGACATCACCATAGCTTCCGTAACTATTCCTGTGACCAGTATCATTACAATAGTTACACTGCCATCTCAGGTAGACCAAGATTAACATGAGATAATAATATCACATGAAAATGAGGGCTATTATAATGACAACATCTATTCGAACTTGGAACCTGAGGTGATAAGCCAGTAGCAAGCTATTTAAATCACATAAACCGGAAGACTTATAAAGTTTATTCGGGCTACTGGTGACTAACGGGTCTGGCCACAGATGTTGTTCATAATATAGCATGTATCGACTAATCCACGGGTACCAACACCATCAATTTCCATAATGCCCAACCACATGCTAACGTCCAAATCACCGCCCAAAGGTAAGTACAAGGCCAACACTCTAAGTCAGTATTCACTGCTAGCATTCCTTCCGTCAATCTCCATATTATCCCACAATAAGGCAGGAGCCAAGCTCTCATCCAGAGCCAAGCACAAGGCTTACATCCAACTTCAACTCCCAAGGCCAATATCATGCCAGTAAGCATCGTCATCACTCCTTCCGTAGACCAATACTCGATATTCGCAACACTCAACATTACCCAACAAATGAACAACCAAAAACACGCTTTCCCGCACACCAAAAGGAGTAGACGCAAGAGGAAGCCTAAACGGGACCTCAACCTGGGTGAGACCCAGGGCAGAGAACTCAAGAGAAGCCCAAGGATCACGGCTTCCCAAGATCTCAGCCAAGCGGCGGTAGCGAGGGTGACGACGAGGGTCGTCACCAAGGCCAACAATCCCAAAACATATCGTCGGAGGACCATCGGTGGTTGCGTGCCCACGGCGGCGAGGGCTGCGGCTGGTTGACGATCCATGGCAGGGACTTCCGATGGAGTGGAGCAGAAGCTGGCGGGGCTTCGGGTGAGATGGTGAGCTCGCTTGGGGAAGAGGCCGGGAGGAGGAGGGGCGATGTCTGAGCGAAAAGGGAACCACGGGGTGGCTTGGGAAGGAAGGAGAAGAGGGGTTAAAAAGAGAAGGGGGGCACCGAAAGTCGTCGGTGTTAGGCGGGAACGGGGATCGAGGCAAGGATGAGGACAAAGGCAATAATGAGGGGAGGTGGTAGGCGGGAAAGAATTCCAACACGTGGAAAAAAATTTGGGTACGAGATGAAAGTAGGGTCAGAAAGGAAATACGAGTTCAAAAACGTAACAGCCTATACGTGCACGCTACGTTTGGCTCGTCTCAAAATCTCCAGCATCATCCTCGAGTACTTCTGAACGTCCTTCGATCTGCTTTAGTTTGAGGAATCCGAACTTCTGATGATCGAAAACTCGAACGCTACCCTCCTTAAAATAAACGTGGCTAGGGTTCAAGCAAACTAGAGATAGAAGATTCTAAGAAGGTCAATCGAAAGGTCATCAAGATAAAGGAAGGTTGGTAGTGAATAAGATCGATGACGTCACATAATCATGATTCACGTCCTTGCGGTCCAGCGGACACGGCCAGGGAAGTGACTAAGCTAGGATCACTTGTACCCAGTCTAGCTAGGTTGATCCAACAGACTTTAGCCAAGCACATTGACCGATATCATGGTCCATTGAAGGAAGATCATCATTCATATGGGTGCCACCGACACAGAAGGATTTTTTTTTAAACAACTAACTAATCTTATCAAAATTTAGGTTTTGTTGATGACTTCTTATTAAGGCCGGATAGGTCAACTCCATTGGGGTTCTCCGAAGGGTCACCATCCGTCCTTCGAGTGTCAAACCTGCATTCATAGAAAAATGTCAGCTTAGTCGAGTATCGTATACGATACATCCTGGTTTTACTATACTGTTCACGAGGTATTTTGCACGGACCTGCGTGGGCCGCCAAACCTGTAACGACCCACTCCCGGGGCCCGTTACTTATTCGGTTTATTTGCAGGTTCCGCAGTTTACCAGTGAAATCAGCATAGTCCCAACGCAGAGATGTACCAACAACACTCAAACCAGCTTACAGACATTATTACAGTCCAAATTAAAGTACAACAACAACCAACACTCTCTCACACCAATACATGAAAGGAAATACTGAAAGGAAATGCAGAAACGGAAATACATAGTACAATACACACTCTGACAGAAAAGTAACTAAAACTCAGCGGCTTCTGGATCGTACGCAGGCTCCTCGTACTCTGGGGCAACCTCCTCGATTAAGTCGTCGTCTGCCGGTGCCATAAATGGAACCGAAGGTAAGTCACAAAGATTCTAAGCAAAGAAAAGAAGTACTGTACAAGTATGACAAGCAGAAGTGAAGTAAAGTACGGTGTAGTGTCTGTACAAGTGCAGAAAGTAAAGTGCATGACTGTAAAGAAGTAACCGTGCAAGCTCTGCTAAAACTACGTGACTCAAGTCGGAGAGTACAATATGTGACCGTTCAGTTCGTCTCTTGCCTGGGTGCTACCCAGACGAATGCCGGTACCCAGGCAGCAGGATGGTTTGCCGAAACGCAGGCAGCTAGACAGGATTGCCGAAACACAGGCAGCTTGACAGGTAGACCAAACTCTAGTCACTCCCGTACTCTCGCAAACTATGAGTTACCCCAAAACCCGGTGTTGTGTCAAGTACAAGTTCTTTACATGAACGTTCCACGGGATGTTCCAAGTCAAGTCCAACACAAGAAAGTGGCGTATGTTTCCGTGCTTCGAGCACGTAGTAGTGTGGTGCTACAAGTTCGTACGAGCACAGTGGCTAGATTTCTAAGGTTAGAACATATCGTGACTTACCAAAATTAACACCGTCGTAGTAAGCTGGAAGAGGATCTAGTGCTTCCTCTGAAGTTGGTACACCAGAGTCTGTACCTGCAACACAAGAAATGGCCGGTTAAAGAGTACACTATTATTCTATCTATTTTTCTTAACAGATTCCATTTTTAGTACCTTAGAACTCGTCAAAATACATACTAAATATTTTTAGATGGGCTACATGGAAGCAAAATAATTTTATATAGGAAGAAAATATTTTTCTAAGGCTTATAGGTATTTTTCATAATTTTAGAAACTTAAAATCAATTTAAAACTAATTAAAAATGAGAAAACGATTTTTCATTATATATTTCAAAGATTTCTCTAGGGCAAACCATACGTCAGAATTCTTTCAACAAATAGTCAAAATGACCGTATTAACTAGTACTATAACATATAATTTTTGCGTATGTCAGTGTTCATGAAATAATCAAGATATTAATTTTTAAACGAAAACATCTTAATTAGTTTTAAACTTTAAAAATTTACTGAGGAAAATATACTTGCCCTTTGATGATGAAATCAGCGCCAACGGATCCGTTTTGTAGTTTTAGATTATCTGGGCCTTACCGTATATTTTTCTGAGGCCTATAAAATTTATTATGAATTTAAAATAAATAAAACTAACTTAGAACTTCACGGTCGTTAATGTTTGACGAATTGTTTAGAGAAAAGTACACGGCGAAAATTTTTATATGATATGTCGAAATTTTACTCTCGACTAGTAGAAAACAAAAATATTTTTTATACGTATGGGTTTACGTGTCGTTCAAGAGATATACGCGTTTTTATCAAATCTTAATTAACTACCGTAAACTTTGAAAAATCATAACTTGAAAAATAAACATCGGATTGAGACGAAACTGGCGACAACGCGTTCGCGACAATACGTAGGCCATTTTTGTGTTTTTAGATTTTCTGTATGGATCATATATTTTGGTTTTCTAATTTTTTTCATTTAAAACCATTTTCTTTCTCTAATTCTCTCTCTCTCTAACATTATTCTTTATATGTATTACATATTACTGTGTACTTTTAATCCCCCATCGGGATTAACGTACACTTCTCACTTTATATAATATTATGTATTTAATTAATTCTCCCTCGTTCTCACACACTCTCTAACTTTCTCTCTCTTCCCATTAACCCAAACTGTGTTGTTCTTTACCTCTCTCTCTCGCTGTGATGCGACGCATACGACCACCGTATGGTGGTGCAGTGGAGCGAACGACTGGAAGGGGTCGTCAGTCAGCGGAGGGCGACTGGCGACGGCAGGGGGAAGGCCGACGGCGGCGGGTGGTGGTCCCGTGCGACGAGAAATGCGAGCGAGGGAGCGGGGTCTCGGACATGAACGGAGCGGCGGGGGCTGTCGATGAAGGATGGCCGGTGTTGTGGGGTCGTCGGAGACGGCTGCTAACGACGAGGGGAGCTCGAGAGGGAGGCGGAAAACGGCATGGTGGGGCTCGGCGTGGACGACGACGGGAGGAGCTCTCCGCGGCTTGGGGGAGTCGGAAGCGAATGAGTTGGATTTGGCGGTTGCCTCGTCAGGGTAGAGAGAGAATCGGAGGCGTGGGTTTGGTGGTGGGCAGTGGTCGAGGCCGCCGGGGGAGGGCTGAGAAGCGGTCGGCGGGGGTTTTTGCATGGGTGTTTTCGAATGGGGAAGAAAGAGAGGGGAGAGAGGTCTGAGAGAGAGTGTGTGCCCGTATGCATGACTATGGGTTTGGGTTTAAACGGGGAGAGAGAGAGAGAGAGAGAGAGAGAGAGAGAGAGAGAGAGAGAGAGAGAGAGAGAGAGAGGTCTGTGTGCGTATGTCGTGAGCTTGGGGTTACGGGCTTGGGTGAAGTGGAGAAGGGTTAGGGGAGGGATTATATAGAGTAAATTAATTAAAAAAAACTAACATCATTTAACACTTAGTCAAGGGTATTAATGTGTAATTAATAGTTTGGTATGCTTTTTGACTAAGGGTGGAAATTAAACCAACCCATGAATCACATGGGTAGCTTACGGGTAGGTTAGGTAGATGATTAGGTAATTAGGATAGGTTAAAAGTAATTAGTAAAAAGTAAAACCCCTATTAGTGAAAGTAATTTGTAAAATACAAAAACGAAATTACGATTTTGCCCCTACTAGTGAACGTGTCCGAAAAATTACGAAAACATACCCACGGGATCGTATCATCGCGAGGATGTCGAATACGAAGTCCGTTTCAGGGTTTGGTCTACGGAGATACTAGTTTTTGGCCAAAACGTTTAGAAAGCGGATCTGCGGGTTCTCTACTGATTTGACTTCAGAAAATTACGAAATAAATGTGGGAAGCCCTAAATGATCATTGAATGTTACTGCAAAAGTTTGAAAACGTTTTGAAGACGGTTGTATAGAAAATAAATTCGTCGAATCAAAACGGTAATTTTGGAAGATGAATTTTAACAGAAATGTTACGGGGATTTGAGGAAATCTGAAATTGCTGAAATACTTTATAATAAGTCTAGTGCTCTAAAATATTTTTATAAGAATTTTTGAAATCAGTTTTGTTAGAAAATTCTTGACTAACATTTATAATGTAAAATTTATTCTTAAAAATACGTATAAATACGTAAATTGAACTGTTGAAAATTACTGGTCGTTATAGCTCGTGTGTTTCGGGCCTCGGCCAAATAGGCGTAACAATTACCCCCATCGGTCGGGTTGATCGGCTTCGGCCGGTTCGGCCCGGCCGATGTGACTTCCGCCGACTTTGACAGGCTCGCCAGTCGATGCCGACTCATTTATTAGTCGTCTTCATGAGTTGGCCCGCTCGATACTCTTGAGGCGCGGGCTCCGAAGCGCCGTTGGTCCTCTGATGCTGCCACGTGTAGCTGTGAGCTTATCCCCACAGCTCGCGGGGTCGTCTTAAGTTGAGAATTCGAGGGGTCCGTGAGCCGCCCTCGGTGGGGTCGATCGGCCTTGGCTTGCTCGGTTCGACCGTTGTGCCTCTTGGGGTTCCGAGTGGCGCTTTAATCGAGGCGTGGTCATAAATGTAGGTCATGATGATGCGGATCGATTGGACTTCCCTCGGCGCCGATTTCGAAACGCCGCCGGTTCTTCGAGGCCTGCCACGCGTTCTTGTCAGGCGCTTCGAATTCGTCCCTGTGTCCGGTATATAAGATCCCCAGCTGCGTTGATCTCCACTTCTCTCTTGCTCTTCCCATTGTTCTAGGCTTTCCACAACTCGGAGTTTCCCGTCGCCTTCGCTTCCTTGTCTCCCCCAAACTAGTTAAAAGGTAATTCCTTTCTCGCTCTCGTATCATGGCTGCTCTTAGGATAGGCGGTTCTGGCCAAGGGGCGAGGGATTCTCCAGAGTCCAGGCGGGGCAGGCCCCGGCTAGTGGGATCAGGTTCCTCCTCCGGGAGTCGTCCCCTCCGAGATAAGGGGAAGGGGAAGCTATTCCCAGACTACGCATGTGATGACGTGGCGTCGGCTGCCGTGTGTCTTAACGTGCCCCGGTTGTCCTCCGAACGCCGTCGAGGACCACTCCTTCAGCGGTCACGGAGATCCGGGAAAGGTATCTCTGCTTCCCGTACGATGTCCGAGTTCCATTCGTCGACGAGCGGATTTGCCTTCCGAGGAGCAATGAAGTCGGCGTCTACGTCGAAATGTTTCGCCTGGGTCTTCGTTTCCCGCTCAATCCCTTCCTTATCCAGATTATGGAATATCTCATGGTGCCGCTTTGCCAGTTCACCCCTTGCTCGATTGCGGTGCTGACGGGCTTCGCTACGCTCTGCTGTACCCGCGGTCTGGAGCCGTCTCTCCCCCTTCTCTTCCACTTTTATCAGATCCAGACGGTCGGCCCGGGGTCATGGCTGCAACTCCGAGCCCGCTCGAGGAGGGAATGCCTGATCGGGCCGCCCCGCTGGTCGGGGGATTGGAGTTTGGATTACGTCTTTGTGGTCTTACTGGGGGATGCCCAGATTTTGACAAGTTGGGGCGGGTCTGTCCAGCCTCGCCCGCCGCTAGCTCTCTCAGACGTCGATCGGGCAGCCGCCGCGCTGCTGTCGACCATCCCCTTGGAATCGAAGTCCATCTGGTCTTTGTTGGACGACCTACTCCTGAAGGCCGTCTTGTGGTCTCCGGGTAGGTCGCTTTTTCAGTCTTGAATCGCCCTGTGACTCATCCTGATTTTGGTTTCCCTTACAGGGATGGCTGGCCGCGAGTTCGTCCGTGACGTCGATGAGCTGATCCGCCGTGGAGCTGCTCGGAGCCGAGGCGGTACCTCCGGAAGGGCGCCTCGACGGACCATTGAGGAGGAGGTGCGCCGAGCCGAGCCCTCCGTGGGCAAGGTGGTGGCCGTGCCTCCCGCCTCTTCTTCTGGCGATCTCTTCCCCGGGGGCGTCGCAAGGGCCGGACCCGCCCCATCAGCCCAAGAGGCAGGGGGTAATGACGGGTCCGGTGTAGTCCCCCCTGCCCTTGGCGTGCCCCCTCAGGTTCCCAAGGGTGGGGATGGTGCGAGGCGGAAGCGCTCCCCTCCAGCGCCCTCGGAGCCCCACGGAGGTAAGAAGAGGAAGGAGGACGCGGATCCCTCCAGTCCGGCGGGTTCCGCGCTTCCTGCGGCGACCACCGGGGATCCTCCGGTAGCCTTGTCAACCACCCCCCCTCGCAGCGTCCTCGCCCGTATCACCGGGGATCGGAGCCTTGTTGATGAGCAATTTGGCTTCCCTCGATGTCGTCCCTGGGAGTTCGATGTTTGTCAACCGAGCCTTGGCCCAGCAGGTTGCTGAGGTCTCCGTCCCTCCCCGGGACCACAGCCTCCTCAAGAAGATCCCTGTCGACAAGATGTCGGATTCCTTGGTCTGGATCCTTCAACAGGTTCGGTTATCTTGCTATCCTCTCCTTCCCTTTATCCTCTTCTTAGCCCATGTCTCGTCTTTCCAGGGTTCAGCGCTCGCCGTGGAGTTGCAGTATCGAGCCGTCCGCTTGAGGGAGCTGGAGGAGTCCTCCATGAGGGCCCAGGAGCGGGCCGGGGCGGCGGAGGTGGCTATGACGGAGGCCCAGATGGAGTCTCGGCGTCTCAAGCTCCGTGTGGCCGAGTTGGAGGGACGAGTGGGTGACCTCCAGGGAAAGCTGGAGGATGTCCGGTAGTCGACTGAGGAAGCGGCGGAGTCGTTCCGCCTGGAGAGAGAGGAGCTTCAGAGGGAACTGTCGGATCGGCGCCAGATGACGCGGCTTGCAGAGGAGGTGGAGAGGGGCGTCGTCGAGACCCTGGGGAAGAGGATCTTCGAGGTTCTCAGGGAGGCCTTCGGTGCGTATGAAGACCTCATCGCCCCTCGGATCGTCGAAGTCGTCCAGTCTTCCTTCCGGGAATGTGCGGAGCGTGTTCGGCAAGCCCCTCCGCCGGTCGATCCCCCTCGCTCCGAGCAGGGGGAGGTGCCCGAGGATGCGTCCTCTCGAGCCCGGGTTCCCTAGGTCGTCCCTCCAGGCCGTTTATCCTCAAATTTTTTAGCATCTGCTTCGCTTTGGGCCAGTCTACTTGGAATGGACCCCTGACCCTGCTTTCTCCTTCGGCCTCGCCACCGACTCCCTGGTCCAGAGCCAACAATTGCTGGTTGCATGGATTTTTGCTTAGGCCAGCAACTTCGAGTTCTTTAGTCGACAAGTTTTGCTTCGTCGGTGTGGCCCTAGTTTCTGTAGGTGACGAGCTTTGTTGTCCGTTGAGAGCGGATTAATTGTAGAGAGGTTTCTTCACTTTGATTTCCTGTAAATAAGACATACTATTATAAACGAAATTTGACTTACCCGAGCTTCTCGTATATTTTGCTTTGTTGCTTCGTCCTCGGCCTAGGACCGGCTGACGCCCGAGCTGGCGGGGGGAGTTGTCTTCAAGTTTAGAACGATTGAGTCGGTCGGCGAGGGCGAAGTTCCTCGGCTCAGGGGCCGGTCGGCGTCCGTGCCGGCTGGGGGAGTTGCCTCCAGACTTACGAGCGCAAGGGTCGGTCGGCGACGGTCGGCGTACGTGCTTGGCTGGGAAGTCGCCCCCAGACTTACGAGCGCAGGAGCCGGTCAGCGAGGGCCAAGCCCCTCGGCTTAGGACCGGTCGGCGTCCGTGCTTGGCTGGGAAGTCGCCCCCAGACTTACGAGCGCAGGAGTCGGTCAGCGAGGGCGAAGTTCCTCGGCTTAGGACCGGTCGGCGTCCGCGCCGGCTGGGGGAGTTGCCCCCAGACTTACGAGCGCAAGGGTCGGTCGGCGAGGGTAAAGCTCCTCGGCTTAGGACCGGTCGGCGTCTGCGCCGGCTGGGGGAGTTGCCCCCAGACTTACGAGCGCGAGGGTCGGTCGGCGAGGGCAAAGCTCCTCGGCTTAGGACCGGTCGGCGTCTGCGTCGGATGGGGGAGTTGCCCCCAGACTTACGAGCGCGAGGGTCGGTCGGCGAGGGTGAAGCTCCTCGGCTCAGGACCGGTCAGCGTCCGCACTGGCTGGGGGAATTGCCCCCAGACCTATGAACGCCTTCCCTCCAGTAGAGGTCTTCGTTCTTTTGCACCCTTAGTGAAACGTTGATTCCATCGAAGATTAAGAGAAGATAAAAGGGAATGCGATTGTACTCTTAAGAGCCCTGTCGGACTAGTACATTTGGAGAAAAAGGAAAACGGAAATGAAGCTAGACAGAGGGATGTGAACCTAGATAATCCCCTCGGACTAGGCTGCGACTGGGGGGAGAGACCTCGCCAGCTCACTCTATGATGCGGAGGGGCCCTTGGACGGTGTTGATCTTCTTCCCCTTGTCTGGCTGCATGGAGGTCCCCTCTCCGTGGGCTGGCTCGTCGGTTAAGCTCCTGGCGTGTCCTCGGCTCATCAGCTTCTCGATGTCCTTCTTTAAGTGCCAGCAGTCTTCAGTGTCGTGGCCGTCGTCCTTGTGGTACTTGCAGTATTTCTCCCTATTCTTCCCACCTCTTTTTGCCCTCGGTGGGGGGGCGATCGGCACGTTCTTCCTTCTGCACTTGGGCGAGGACGGCGTCTGGGGTGGCGTCTCTTGTACCTTCTCCGCGTTGCCTGTTTCTCGGCCTCTTCTCGGTCCGGTATCCTTCGGGGCTGCCTCGTCCGCTGTCACCGCGCTTGGTCCCTCGAGTGGCTTTTCCTGCATCCACGGCCAAGGCCTCTTCGGTCAACATGAAGCGCTCGGCCCTCGCCATGATCCCGGGGAGGTCCTTCGGGGGATCGTTGTGCAGGGACTTCTTGAGGCCTCTGTGGCGAAGCCCTTTCTTAAGGGCCGTTTGGACCACCAGGTCGGGAGGGCTGTTCACGTTCAGCCTCTCCGCATTGAAGCGGTGCATGAACTGCCGGAGCGGCTCGGCCGGGCCTTGCACTATGTTGAACAGATGTTCAGCATCAGGCTTGATCTGCCTCCCCACCATGAACTGCTTGCAGAACAACTGGGTGAGTTCCTCGAAGCTGTCGATGGAGCGGCTGGGCAGGCTGCGGTACCAGGTCCTTGCCGCTCCCTTGAGAGTAGAATAGAAGCCTCGGCAGAGCAGGTCATCGTCAGCTCCTTGGAAGGACATGTCCCCCTCGTAGTCCATCACGTGGTTTCCAGGGTCCCCTATCCCGTCGTACTTCCCCAGCGCCGGGATCCTGAATCGAGAGGGGACCCGTGCGTCGGTTATTCTCCGTGATAGGGGGCACAGGTCTCCGTGGATGCCCCCGGGGATTCTACAGTCGCCTGCCGCTGGCTCGTTCGGTGGTGGAGGGTGCACAGGCGCCGGCGGGGCTGGCTCCACGGCCCTCGCCACGCTGGGGGTCGGGCTGACCCGGCGTTCCCGGCTCCTCCGGCGGGAGCTCCTGCTCCGCCGTGATCGGTCTCTCGAGTGGTGTCGTTCGCTTCTCCTGCGGCGGGACGACCGTGACCGACGAGATGATGCGGTCATCGATTCGCCCTCCGTCCCCTCGGTTTCTCTTCAGCTCCTTTCACGATAAGGGGAGGAGGCGCGTGATCTCGCCTGACGGGAGCCGGACAGCGTGAACCGACGATCTGTGTTCGGTTTTTGGGTCCCGTGGTCGTCGACCACGGCGGACCGCAAGAGCGGGGGACCCCCCGCCCAGCGGTGGCTATCGCCCAACGCACCTCCGTTGGATGGCGCAGGGCCGACGAGCTGCTGTACCGTCGCGACCAACGTCTGGAGGCTCGCGTTGGTCTCCTGAGCCAGGGCGCGGAGCTGTCCCTGTGTGGCCAGTCCTGAGCCGCCGGTCTCTTCGGTTGAGGGGGTGGGGTGATCGCCGACGGGCGTGTCTTCGGGGTTGCCGTTGGATGCGCCATTCCCCTCCTCCGGAATGGGGGGCATGCGCTTCCTTCCATTGCTGGCTCGTGCCATTGCAGGTGTGGTTTGCTTCTTCGTGGGACAGTTCGTTCCCACAGACGGCGCCAGATGTTTCAGAGTGTTTTCTCACTACAAAGCGTTGACCGTGGACAACCCGGTCAACGTGGTCAAGGGGCCCGCTTGGGTCCCTCGGGCGAGTCGAGTTGGTGCAGTCGAGGCTCGAGTCGGATCTGCAGACGACGTGGAGCGCGTCGGCTGGGTCGAATCGGAGTCCTCGGTCGTTGGCAGGGCGAGGGGTAGCCTCGGCCCGGGTAGAGACGCTCGGCCTCGGCGGGTCGGACGACGAGGGGAAGCCTCAATCGTCCAGCTGGTTGCGTGGTCGGCGAGGGGCAGAGGGGAAGCCTCGGCCCGTGGATCTGATGCCCTCCTGCGTAGACGAGAACACTCGTCAGGGGGCCGGACCTTGGTTCCGGCCAAATCCCCTCCGATGCCTAAGTCAGACAGAGATCTGAAAGAGGAGGCCCGGCGGAGACGGTTCGACTCGTGAGGAGATCGGAACGGCGTCTCACGGCGCGAGCGGGGGAGGAAGGAGATGAAATGGGGGAACTAGGTCGTTGATGGAGTACCTTAGGTTCTAGATACCTGAAAGGCGGTCCCTTCTCCTGTCGTCCTCCTAGCCCCTTTATAGACCTCCGCCGTGATTGCCCCTGACCCACGTCGCTCGTCCGCCCTCGATTGTACCCCCTCAATCCGCCCCCCGTCGCCGCTCCTTGCGCCATCCCAGCACCTCCCCATCACTGTCATTAAGTGGTAACGGGATCGAGGGAACGGTTACCGCAGGAGTGGGCGAGTGACCAACGTGTTACCGGGGCCGGGTTGGATCGGCATTTGAGGGGAGGGGGGCCCCTATAGGGCCTTATCGAGTGGGCCTGAGTGCGCAGATGGGCCCTTGACTGGTGGTCGGGTTTCTGGGCTCGTGTCTTTCGGCCCTCGGCCAAATAGACGTAACAGTAATAAAATATAAAACATGAATTTCAGCTTTCGATTAGTACACATAGAAGCCTACAGTATTTGCCACCAGTGTTTATAAATTATGCCACAAAAATCATAACAATAGGGAAAGGGAGAAACAATCATCTGACTCATTTAAAACCATTCTGAAAATTTAGAGTATGGAGTACGAATAACATATCAGTCATATGGACAATGAAATTATGATGTGTGACAAATCATAAGATGAGAGTATTATGTCGAGGACCGAAATTATAGTTGTAATGCAAATGCACGAAAGATTGAAATGTCATAAACGGCCATGAGAAAGATTTTACAATGAAGTTATAGGTACCTAAAGTGAACCATCTGTCCACATATATTAGCTATGCATCATTACAGACATTACCATTCTCTTAAATCCCCAGAGAACTATGGGAAATACGTTGTTGAGAGGTTTGCATACATTGTGCCACATGTGCACAGTTTATTTCTAGTATTCTTATAATGACCTTGTGCCTCATCTCCAACCATCTTTTACCAAGCAACCCTCTATCACATAACAGATTTAACCTATCTCCAACTTACTGAGGTTTCATTTCTTATCTCTTTATTTTCGCATGGCTGCTCATCCAACTCAAGAATTCAAGAAATTTAACTAAGACGTTAAATTCTAGTTCAAATAAAAAGCAAAGATAGAGAATTGGCACCATCAACCAATAACATGAAGTTTTCCGACGACGCCCGTCGGAAAGCAGCCGAGTCTGTCAGCAGTATCTCCACACATGGGATTGTGCACATGGCCGATCATCAGCACAGTACCGCTCGTATCCTCTCTAATCGCATAAAGAAATGCATGATCAGCCACAAAATCAACAGGGGCACTCCCAGAGGAGTAGTCCGCACCATCAAAAACAACGTCACCAATTTCTTCCCCATTCCCTTTACCAGCCCCCACATTCTCCTTAAAATCAACAAACTGTAAGACCGAGAAGCAATGTGGCCGGAAGGGGGCATCCGTGGAATCAGCAACTTCCTCTGCTCCTTCCGTCTCTCCGTTTTCCACCCTCTCCTCATTGTGAACGGGGTAAGTGCAAGAAGGCCAGAACGTGCCCACAGACTTCAAAGCAAAATTCCCATCCTTAACGGGTACCTTAAACTCTCCCACACTAACAATTTCCTTGGGCAAATGCCTCTCCAAGAACCTCCGCTCGGTGGCAAACTTAGCAAGCAAATCGAACAGCCCTTCCCGTTCATCCGGCAAGAAGATGTACATCGCATATCTGTTCTCATCCTTTCCATGCCGATAAGGCAGTCGGAGGGGTTTGAATCCCCGATAGCGTGCGATCCTCTGTGGCTTCTTGCTCGTCATGAAAGGCACCGAAATTGTGAAGCCATTCAGCAGCTAGAAATCAGAGCAAGTGCCCGGCTCAAGCCCAATCTGATGATCCCATTTCCCGAAAAACCAAAGAACGTTGGCGATGATGAACTCAGTGTCGCCGTGGACCGATCCCTTAGGGATCAAGGCTTCAGGGTCGTGGGCTATGCCCGTCCGTAGGATCCAAGAATTGGCCTTGTCTCTTGCTTTAGAACCCTAACATATTTCAATTTCAATTTAATAACCCAATTTTCATTCTAACCTTTGTTTTGAAATCGTCACGAACGTGGATGATGGATCCGTATCGGCAGCTCTCCCGCAGGAGGTTGTTGTCCCCGATAGTGAGGGATCTTCTCGTCCATAGAGCATTGTCGAAGTAGGCACGGCCGGCGCCGGGGTCTGGCCCTTTGTCCTCGCTGGGACCGATGATAACGGCGGCGGCGATCGCCGATGAGGCGGCCCTGTATTGGAGACGGGAGGGGAAGCCGTTGGAGCATAGGAACGATAGGCGGCGGCGGCGGTAGAATGCGGCGGCGGCGGTCGAGGGATCTCGGGGAAAAACGGAGGATCCGCCGGCGAGGACGCTGGTGGTGGCGTGAAGGGAGACGGGCGAGAAGGAGACGTTGCAGCTGGTGGTGGTGGCTCCCACCCCGGGGCGTGCAGCCTCGGCCAGGAGGCGCCACGCGTAGGTGGTGTCGATCTGATGGTTCGACCTCGATTTCTTCGGCATCGTCGCCGACGATGATGAAACGACGGAGATTTTAAGTAAAGATGGCAGAGATGTTGCTGGTTCCGATGGGCTTCAGATCGACGATCTGAAGGATGATCTTTGGGATCTCAGACGACAGATCCGGCAACGGATTGGCCAGCAACTTAGAGATCGCACGAGGCGTTACCGATTGAAAAAATCTTTAACAGCGGGGGATAAGCGACAGGGCTGGAGAGAATACTAGGGCTTGAGGAGCGCCGCGATTTCAACCCTGATTCCTGGGCTTGAGGAGCACAGCAATGGCTTGAGAGAGAACTAGGGCTGATGAGAGAGAGGGAAGGAGAACGACAGAATCGCCAGGGAGCTCGGGGGGGGGGGGGGGGGGGCGGTCACGCGCCTGGATGCTGTGAGAGAGAGAGAGAGAGAGAGAGAGGGACCGTTCGATCTGATCGAAAAGACATGATGGCACCCGCATTTTGAGTTGGGGTGTGCGTTTTTTAAAAAAAATGCTTACATAACGTTTAGCACTATAGCGCTAAGGGCCTGTTTCTTTCTGAGGATAGGGCCCCAGAATCCCACTTTTTTCGACGTACCATGTCGCTTCGGTAACTGTTCACTCTTTTCTCTCTTCGACTTTCCCTGCGCCTGTTTCTTTGCAGAGAAATCGCCTCGCGATTCCACGGCCCTCTCTCTCCGACGTGTCGCCGGACTTTCCACCCTGCGAAATCCACGGAAATTGCAGGGATTGCAGGCAAATCTCCTCTCTGTGGGCCCCGATGTGTTCCTCTCACCCCTATTTCATGGCGCGGGAGGCAACGGCTTCTTGAAAACCCTAGATCCGGCGGCGACGCGGTTGATCTGGGTTGCCTAGGTTTCCAAAAGGGTTTCTCTGTGCCTAGGGTTGATCGTCATTGCTGAGGGTGTGCCAAGCTTTGCTCCGAGCAACGGCGGCGAAGCTCTGTGCAGAACCCTAGATCATCGGTGTGGGGCGAGGTGATTTCTGAACGATTTCTTGCGCGAAGGTATATTTTCTGCAGCCCTAAGCTAAATTTTTTTGGTTTTTGACTTGATGCACTTGCTGAATTTGGTTTTTGAAATGCTCGGATGTTATGAATGATTGCATGTCGATAGTGATACGAAAATCTGAGGTTTGCTCTACCCGCTGACGTGAGGAAAATGGGATTATATGTTGTTGATGGTTTGAGGGATTTGATGCTAGGGTTGCGGAATTTTGTGATATTGCCCCCACTCGCTTCGATGATTATTTGATTTTATGAGTTTGTGATTTGGTGGGTGATGTACATTGGTGATGTTATTGTGGGAATTCTATCCCATTTGATTCGATGAAATTCTGTTGTTTATGATGCTGGCAATATGTGCTTGATACTATTTACTAATGCCCACTTACAACATAATTGAATTAACTAAATCCTAATAATCCACGCAAAGAAACAGGCCCTTTAGGTGTGCAATAATCCAAAAAGCCCAATGAAGAAAAATTAAAATATGAAGTTGGACTGAGAGGATGGGATAAAGTCATATATGCTGGATGGCGTGCTTGACGGTTCCGTGTAATACCATTTTCGTGAAACAGACGGATTGATATTATTCTGAAGTGAAAGGTTTATGTTTTGAAATATTAAAAAAGCCTCGTTTTAAATATAAAATAAGAAATTTTTTGGAGTTATTTTGTGGGCACGTCTAATTGTTTCAGAAATTTTTTGGAGTTATTTTGGAGTTATTTGGGGATTTGTATCATATTTTTTTGGGATTGGGTAATTGATGAATTAAGTGTTTGTTGGTGGAAGTCCATGGGGCTGTGTAACAATTTTTTTTGGCATGGCTACTTGAGTCATGTTGGGTGATTGATGTTATTATGTTTGGCTAATTTTAACATTTTTTGGTGCATGGCACCTAGGTACTTGTTGATGTTATGGAATGGGATGAGAATGGATAAACGTTGAATAATTTTTGGGGATTGGGTCATTGAAGATTTATGTGTTTTTTGGTGGTAGTATTAGGGGCTTTGTATCACTTTTTTTGGCATGTCTACTTGTGTCATTTTGGGTTCTTGATGTTATTATGTTTGGCTAATTTTAACACTTTTGGGGGGGGGGGCCAGGCACCTAGCCACTTGTTGATGTTATGGAATGGGATGAAAAAGGATAAATGTTTGTTTAAGAATTTTTTGAGAGTGGGTCATAGATTTTTTTATGTGTTTTTATGGTGGTATTATATGGGGCTTTGTCTCAGAATTTTTTGGTTTGTCTCCTTCTGTCATTTTGGGTTTTTCCGTTTGTTTTGTTTGACTCATTTTATCAATTTCTGGTGCATGGCACCTAGATCCTTGTTGCTGTTTTGGTTTGTTTTGGGAATGTATCCTTGTTGCACAAATGGTGTTAACATGCAGGAGCAACTGCAACGCAACCAGCTGTGTGACTATGGTTACAAATTTTATCTAAGAGCCAATCATTTGGAGTTGCAAAATTTTATATGGAACATGTTATTCATATGGAGTATGTTATGTAAATAATTAACATTAAATATATGTGTTCTTCAATTAAGGGTGACATGAATACACAAGGAGACCATGCCGGATGTGAGTTATGTACGGTCGCCGCAGCTGCAATAACATTTGTCGTACTAGCCTTACAAATGAACAATTCCGCTAGGCGCGAACCTATACCCAGAGAGCCCTCAGCTATGCGGGATCTGCATAGAAAATCCCACATGCGGAGAATTTTGTGGGGATATGAAAGTAGCTGTTTACACTACCTACGAATGCGCAGACATGCTTTCATGAATCTTGCAGCATTAATGCGCCAGCGTGATCTTCTCAAGGACACTATTCATGTTTCCGTAGAGGAGCAGGTGTCCATGTTCCTGCATATGGTAGGGCACAAGTCAAAGAATAGAGTAATGCAAGTGGATTTCATAAGGGTCGGGTGGACAGTTAGCCGTTATTTTAACAAAGTGATGGCGGGACTGTGTGCACTTCGGGATATGTTCGTTAAGCAAGCTCCCAATGAGACGCCGCCTGAGATAGTCAATAATTCAAATTGGTTCCCATATTTTAAGGTATGTGTGAATATATGTATAAGTGGTAGTATAAAATTGGATGTATTTGGAATTGCACATTAGTCTCATTTAATATGTTGTAGGACTGCATCGGGCTCATTGATGGGACGCACATAGATGCCACGCTACCAGCAAGGCTCGTACCCTGCTTTAGAGGGCGAAAGGGGGTGATGCAAAGTGTTCTTGCAGCTGTTACTCCAAACAAACGATTCACATACGTACTGGCCGGGTGGGAAGGATCCACAAATGATTTTACGGTCCTGAAAGATGCATTGTCTTTAGCCCCCCCCCCCCCCCACTGGGGCTGCGAGTGTATGAAGGTAATATGTAAAAATTTACATATAAATTAGTATTACGTATCTCAGACAGCGTCTGAACACAAAACTGGTCGCCTTTGTATGAATGTAGGAAAATATTACCTTTGCGATGATGGATATACGACAATGCCAGGATTCATATCTCCATACAGCGGAGTTAGATACCATTTGAAGGACCACACTGATCGGGTTCCTCGAAATCGACGAGAGCTATTCAACCTACGCCATTCTACATTAAGATCAAAGATCGAGTCCACTTTTGGTATCCTAAAGAACAAGTTTAAAATATTGACATCCAAACCTCACCACCCATTCAAGAGCCAGGTCGCTACCGTACTATCGTGCACTGTTTTGCATAATTACATCCAGATTGCAGATCCTCATGACCCCCAACTAATTGAAGAAGGTGATGGGGTGGAGGAGGAAGTTGAGGGTAACGATGAGAGGGATGACGATGTTATTGATCTATCCCAACAGGGGACCGTTCATGAACAAACCGAACAACGGGATCGTTGGAAAATGCGGAGGGAGCAGATAGCTTGGGATATGTGGGTGGACTACTATAACATTAATAATAACGGGAACACAATAGAGCATGGCCTATGAGGGGGTCGTACTATTTGCGTACCTAGTCTGAACAATTTGTCAATGTTCCTTTCTTATTGCATGACGTTTGGTGTGTTCAGTATGACAATATTTTCATGCTTTGGCTGATCATTTTAATCATTTACATTTCTGTATTTTTTTCACCATTCTTTATCATGTCAATGATGTTTACTGTCAAATTATGCGTTTTAATTATCATACTATTGATGATGTAGGGATGGATGGATCTAAAAAATCAGGGCATGGGGGCGAGCCCTCCCCGAATGGGAGTGAACCAATGCATAAATTATATGAAAATCTATATGGGACACAACGTGGAGATGCCGAGAGGAGGGTGGAACCCCTTCTCAACCGTCCAATTCCCATGCAGGTTCCACCTAACCCCTACCAAATGCTTGGATACCAATATGGTGGGCATGGAATTCCATATCAACCTTACGGAAATTTCACCTTGCCAATGCAAATGCCCATGTCTCCTCCAATGCAAATGTCCATGTCTCCTCCAATGCAAATGCACATGTCTCCTCCATTGCAAATGCCCATGTCTATGCCCTCACATAGTGGCCATGGGTATATGCATATGCTACAAGGGGGAGACATACCCAATTTCAGACCCCCCTCCTCGCATGCTGCATTCGCGATGCCAACGCCACAAAGTGGAAATGAAAGAACTCCCAGCAGTGACTCCTCGAGGAAGTCGAGCAGGTGTAGTGAGGATGCCGAGGGGTCTGTATCAAGTCCAAGAAAAAAGCTGAAGCAACCTTCCTCTTCTTCACAACATAACAAAATATGGAAGCCCAAGCACGATGCCACCCTTATTCCATTGCTAGCAGAACTTGCACGGCAGGGGCTTAAGGTCGATAAGACCTTTAAAGGGGCCGCCTTCAATGCCGTGGCAGCGGAAATCAATAAAGCTCATGGGACGTCGTTCACAAGTGGTAATGTGAGAAACCACATGAAAGCATTGAAGACACGTCTCAAGGATGTTTACGAGTGCATGGAAATGAGCGGGGCGGGCTGGGATGTTGAGAAGAAGATGATTATGTTAGAACCGGAAACTTATGACACGTGGGCGGCTGTAAATACTTCTATCTTCTACATAGGATAGGTGCTAGTACATAAATTATAGATATGATTGGTATATTCATATAAGCTTTCCTAATCGTTCAGGCAAACCCTCGGAAGCGTGCATATGTGAACCATCCCCTACCATGGTATGAAGATCTGGTTGTCATCATCAGGGATAACGCAGCACGGGGGGATATGTCATGTTCCTTGTACGATATCTTTGGAGGCCCATTTTCTGGAGGAGAAGGTGAGCCCGTCACGCCTGAACCGACACATATTCGTACTCCACCCCACCATGTCCCTGAGGACATACCCACACAGGCGTCGACAGGAGAGTGTCCATCTGGGGGGATAAGAAATGCTACCCCACCATCGCTGGGGAAGAAGAAACAGCGGCGTCGCGCTGTGAGGGAAGACCCTGATGTAATGCGGGATATTGCCTACAACGTGAAAGAGGTCGCTGAGGCTATTAGGAGTGCACACTCCCAGCCCCACTGGACTGAAACTCTTGCACATAGTGTGTACGCGTTTACGGAGTACCCTCACCACCTCCTGTTGAAGTTGTATAAAGATCTTAGCATGAACGAGCTGGCGGGTCGTCAATTTTTGGCCGTGCCACATCAGAGTCGAAAGCTTATCCTTGAAGATTTAGTGGCAGAAATGAAAAGGGACTTGCGGGAATCTGGTTATGGCAGCGGAGATGGCGTCGGAAAGATATGAGTATGGGTGGGCCATAAGGTATGTTGGTTGAGTGGGGATTAGAGGTCGTTGGGGTTGGGGATGTTTTGTATGGGTGAGTATGAAACATATTGGCATGTCTCATTGCTGCATTTTTTGTGGCATGTCTCCTACATGATGTTTGTGTGTTAATGTGATACATATGGCGTAGACTAATGGGTGCAGGGTATGGGGCATGTCTCCTTTATGCTTGGTGTCTTGATATGAAACATATTTGCATTGCTATATGGTTCAATTTTTTGGTTCATGTCTCACTTTTGATGATTTGGCTGCTTGGTTCAGATTTTGGTATATTTTCATTGATGCAGGTTGTGATAATATGAAACATAAGTGGATGGCTCCTATTTTCAGTTTTGTTTTATGGCTCCTTGTAGATGTTTCCCTATAGCCCAATGATGACGATAATTACATGATCCATTTGTCCCTTGGATATGGAAAAAATATGTGGATATAGGCTTGATGGTTCCACTATCTCTGCGTGTGTGATATGTGATGGAGCAACTGCTTATGACCACCATGATTTATTGATAACTTAACTTTCTTCCTGAGGGCTTATAAATCACTTATGTATCTCAAAGTGCACAGCAACACCAATGTGCAATGACCCCAAAAGAAATTGAAACTGGGAAAAAAATCACATATGTATCAGCCCTATGATGAAGAACATATATTGATCACTTTGTCCCTCGGTTAAGAAGAAAAAGTTGTATGAGGTGTGAAGGTTCATTCATAATGAGCAATCGCCTAATACATAATGAATGCTTAAAAACATGTTAACCTGAGGGCTTAGAAACATATGTGATTTTTGCCAAGTTTCAGTTTTTGTTTGGTCATTGCCCATGGGTGCTGCTATGAACAGTGAGATACATATTTGATTTTTACCCAGTTTCAATTTTTTGTTGGGTCATTGCACATTGGTGCAGCTGTGCACTTTGAGATACAGAAGTGATTTTTGCCCAGTTTCAAGTTTTGTTGGGTCACTGCACATTAGCTGTGCACTGTGAGATACATCTGTGATTTTTGCCCTGTTTCAATTTTTGTTGGGTCAATGCACATTTGTGCAGCTGTGCACTGTGAGATACATATGTGATTTTTGACCAGTTTCAATTTTTTGTTGGGTCATTGCACATTGGTGCAGCTGTGAACTTTGAGATACATATGTGATTTTTATTCAACTTCAATTTTTGTTGGGTCAGTGCACATTGCTGCAGCAGTGCACTTTGAGATACATTTGTGATTGTTGCCCAGTTTCAATATTTTGGGTCATTGCACATTGGTGAAGCTGTGCACTGTGACATACATATGTGATGTTTGCCCAGTTTCAGTTTTTTGTTGGGTCATTGCACATTGGTGCTGCTATGAACTTTGAGATACATATGTGTTTTTTATTCAATTTCAAGTTTTGTTGGGTCATTGCACATTGCTGCAGAAGTGCACTTTGAGATACATATGTGATTTTTGTCCAGTTACAATTTTTTTTGGGTCATTGCACATTGGTGCAGCTGTGCACTGTGAGACACATATGCGATTTTTGCCCATTTTCAAGTTTTTTTGGGTCATTGCACATTGGTGCTGCTGTGAACTTTGAGATACATATGTGATTTTGCCAAGTTTCAATTTTTTGTTGGGTCATTGTACATTGGTGCTGCTGTGAACTATGAGATACATATGTGATTTTTACCCGGTTACAATTTTTTTGGGTCATTGCACATTGGTGCAGCTGTGCACAGTGAGATACATATGGGATTTTTACCCAGTTTCAATTTTTTTGTTTCATTGCACATTGGTGCTGCTGTGCACAGTGAGAGACATGTGATTTGTACCCAGTTTCAATTTTTTTTGGGTCATTACACATTGGTGGAGCTGTGCACTTTGAGAGACATATGTGAATTTTGCCCAGTTTCAATTTTTGTTGGGTCATTGCACATTGGTGCAACTGTGCACTTTGATATACATATGTGATGTTTTAAAATAAATAATTTTTTTTTTGGGCCATTGCATATTGGTGCAGCTGAGCACAGTGAGATACTTATTTGATTTTTACCAAGTTTCAATTTTTGTTGGGTCATAGCACATTTGTGCAGCTGTGAAATTTGAGATACATCAATGATTTTTGCCCAGTTTCAATTTTTGTTGGGTCATTTCACATTGGTGCAGCTGTGAACTTTGAGATACATATGTGATTTTTATTCAATTTCTATTTTTGTTGGGTCATTGCACATTGCTGCAGCAGTGCACTTTGAGATACATATGTGATTTTTTCCCAGTTACAATTTTTGTTGGGTGATTGCACATTGGTGCAGCTGTGCACTGTGAGATACTTCTGTGATTTTTGCCCAGTTTCAATTTTTGTTGGTTCATTGCACATTGGTGCAGCCGTGCACATGGAGATACATATGTGATTTTTAATCAATTTCATTTTTTGTTGGGTCATTGCACATTGGTGCAGCTGTGAACTTTGAGATACATATGTGATTTGTACCCAGTTTCAATTTTTTTTGGGTCATTTCACATTGGTGCAGCTGTGCACAGTGAGATACATATGTTCTTTTTACCCAGTTTCAATTTTTGTTGTCGCTTTGCACAGTGGATGATCCTAGCCCAATGATGAAGATAAGTAGCTGATCCCCTAGTCCCGAGGTTATGAAAAAATAGGTGGTTATAGGCTAGATGGTTCCATTACCAATGAGGGGAGAGATGTGATGGAGCAACTACTTATGTCCACCAGGATTTATTGAAAAATTAACTTTCTTCCTGATGGCTTATGTATACCATAAACACAAACAACTACATTGAGCCATGACCCAAAAACTGACCCTATGAGCCATTCACATATGTTTCAGCCTGCTGATGATGAACATATATATACTGATCAATTTGTCTCTATGTTACAATATTTCCTTTTATCTTTTACTTCTGAATTAAGCCAGGTGATGTAATCTTCCGCGGGGTTGTCACTGTCTGTAGGTACGCTGCTTCCCACATTTTTCATTTCATTGTTATATCTCTTTAAACCATTATTCACGCTAATATTTTTTATTTCTTGCAAGGTTAAAATGAGCACCGGTTCCAGCTCTTCTATTCAATCCAGACCCAGATTTCCTACAGGCGGTGAGTTGGCGGCTGATGATGATGACTGCAAGTTTTGCTACTGTCGGCTCAGGGTTGCCAGGCGGACATCATGGACCCGAAAAAATCCCGGCAGGCGCTTTTGGAGCTGTCCATCCCACGTGAATGGATGCAAATTCTACGAATGGAAGGATCCACCACTGTAACGACTCGAAATTTTTCAAAACATTTAATTACAAATTTAATATACTTTGTAATGGTTTGTCAGGAGTTTTAAATGATTTCAAAAAAAAATTCTATAAAAATATTTTAAAGCACTAGACTTATTATATTATATTTCAGTATTTTCAGATTTCCTCAAATGCCCAAAACATTTCTGTTAAAATTCATTTTCAAAAATTAACGTTTTGATTCGACGAATTTATTTTCTATTCAAACGTCTTCAAAACGATTTCAAACTTCTACAAAAGCGTCCTATGAGCATTTAGGGCTCCCCACATTAATTTCGTAATTTTCTGATATCATTTCAATAGAGAACCCGCAAACCCGCTTTCTAAATGTTTTGGCCAAAAACTAGTATCCCCGTAGCTCAAACCCTGAAATAGACTTCGTATTCGCCATTCTCGCGATGATACGATCCCGTGAGTATGTTTTCGTAATTTTTCGGACACATTTGCTAGTAGGGGCAAAATCGTAATTTCGTTACAATTTTACCGTCACCATCTACCCTAGTTAATTACTATAACCTAATTACCATTTACTTTAACCCCACATGATAAACACGTTTAGACACTTTCCAAAAATTTCTTAGGTTAGTCAAAAGCTCTAACCTACCGTATTAAAAATGTCTAGCTTAGTCAACAAAGCTAACCACCCCATTAATTATCCATTAACCCTATAAATACACCCCTATGCCCGCTTAACCCTTTAATCCTTAAGTTAACATTTTAAAATTTTTCACAGCTCTCTCTCCCTCGCGTTCTCTCTCTCTCTCACGCTCTCACTCTCTCCCTCTCTCCGCCCCTCCCTCCGCCGGTGGGCTACCGCCGCCGTTGCCGTCCTTTGCCTTCGCCTCGCCGTCCCGAGCACCCCACAGCGCCTCCCCCCGCCCTTGCTCCTCGCCGCTGCCGCCGTCTTCCACGCCGTCGCCGCCGTCGCCTCGAGCCGCCTGCGTCGCCGCCGTCCGCCCCACGGCCAAGCACAGCCCCCCCCCCCCCCCCCCCCCGCCGTCGGTAACGATCGAGCGGTAAAACTCGCAATGGCAGAGTTGTAAATACGTAATATTTTCGTATTTTCAATTAATTAATTAATTATAATAGGGTTTAATGGTTATAAATCCATAAGTAACTATACATGGGCCAGAAAAATGTGAAACCAACTCTGGAAAATCAGAAACGATATTTCGGATCCAATGGCGCTAGTCTCACTGCGAGCAGACGCCTATTTTTTTCAGAATAAATTTTTGAACTTGAAAATTAAATACGTATAAAACATTCTAAAAATCATAACTCGCTGTTTTCACTCACAATAATATGTGATAAAATTATATGTGATAATAGACTTCGAGACGGTCATTTTGACTGTTCATTCATGTAATTCCGACTTGTACTGATCCCGTAAGAAATTACGGAAAATACACGTCACTTAGGTATTTTAGGGTTTTAAATCTATTTTTAAGTTTCTAAAAATTATAAAAAAATGCAGAAGCTTCTGAAAATTCTCCCCTCTTGCAGTAAAATCTAAATAATTATTTTAGGTTTATATAAAAATTTTAAATATTTTTCGACACCGTTTTAACGAGTTTAAAAATCAAACTAACCTACTTATTAAATAGGAAAAAGTCGTGTTTTTCTAAAATAAGTATTTTGTGTTGCAGGTACAGACTCTGGTGTACCAACTTCTGAGGAAGCCCTAGATCCTCTTCCGGCTTACTACAACGGTATTAATTTTGGTAAGTCACGATAGGTTCTAACCTTAGAAATCTAGCCACTGTGCTCGTACGAACTTGTAGCACCGCACTACTACGTGCTCGAAGCACGGAAACATACGCCACTTTCTTGTGTTGGACTTGACTTGGAACATCCCGTGGAACGTTCATGTAAAGAACTTGTACTTGACACAACACCGGGTTTTGGGGTAACTCATAGTTTGCGAGAGTACGGGAGTGACTAGAGTTTGGTCTACCTGTCCTGTCGCCTGTGTTTCGGCGCCCTGTCCTGCTGCCTGCGTTTCGGCAAACCATACTGCTGCCTGGGTACCGGCATTCGTCTGGGTAGCACCCAGGCAAGAGACAAACTGAACGGTCACATATTGTACTCTCCGACTTGAGTCACGTAACTTTAGCAGAGCTTGCACAGTTACTTCTTTACAGTCATGCACTTTACTTTCTGCACTTGTACAGACACTACACCGTACTTTACTTTACTTCTGCTTGTCATACTTGTACAGTACTTCTTTTCTTTGTTTAGAATCTTTGTGACTTACCTTCGGTTCCACTTATGGCACCGGCAGACGAAGATCAGATTGAGGAGATTGCTCCAGAGTATGAGGAGCCTGCGTACGACCCGGAGGCCACAGAGTTTTAGTTACTTTTCTGTCGGAGTGTGTATTGTACTATGTATTTCCTTTTCTGCATTTCCTTTCAGTATTTCCTTTCATGTATTGGTGTGAGAGAGTGTTGGTTGTTGTACTTTAATTTGGACTGTAATAATGTCTGTAAGCTGGTTTGAGTGTTGTTGGTACATCTCTGCGTTGTGGCTATGCTGAATTCACTGGTAAACTGCAGAACCTGTAAATAAACCGAATAAGTAACGGGCCCCGAGAGCGGGTCGTTACAAGTTTGGTGGCCCATGCAGGTCCGTGCAAAATACCTCGTGAACAGTATAGCAAAACCAGGATGTATCGTGTACGATACTCGACTAAGCTGACATTTTTCTATGAATGCAGGTTTGACACTCGAAGGATGGATGGAGACCCTTCAGAGAACCCCAATGGAGTCGACCTATCCGGCCTTAATAAGAAGTCATTAACAAAACCTAAATTTTGATAGGATTAACTAGTTGTTAATAAAAATCTTTCTGTATCGGTGGCACTCATATGAATGATGATCTACCTTCAATGGACCATGATACCGGTCAATGTGCTTGGCAAAAGTCTGTTGGATCAACCTAGCTAGACTGGGCATAAGTGATCCTGGCTTAGTCACTTCCCTGGCCGTGTCCGCTGGACCGCAAGGACGTGAATCATGATTATGTGACGCCATCGATCTTATTCACTATCAATCTCTCTTCAAGCTTGATGACCTTTTCATTTGACATTCTTGGAATCTTTCTATATTAAACAGATTTCCCTAAACATATACACGTTCTTACTAAACATTATGAACAGGTCTTTCGCGCTCAAGAAATGGACGGAAACACCTCAAAGACCCCCAATGGAGCCTATCAGTCTGAAGCCAACAACCCGACCGACAACGGGCCAACTCCCACAGTGCATCAGATCTCGGATCTGGCATTGCGAGAAATGGTCGAAGCTATCAAAGGCGAATATCACCCTACGGGAGGCATCCGACAATTTCGCTCCCTCTGCCCGAAGACCTGGAACGGAGAAGATGGCCCGATGAAGGCCGATGAATGGCTAGAAAGTACTGAAGAGAACTTGAGAGCCGCCCAGATCGGGAGGCATGCCTGGGTGGATACTGCCAGGTCCCAACTAACGGATGGGGCCAGAGTCTGGTGTGGCTCTGCAGAAAAGCGTCTCCAGCGACCAATCGAATGGGAGACATTCACGAATTTTTTCCGCACCCAATATTTCTCTCCTGAGGCCCAGATGGAACTTGAGGCGCAATTTGTTGGGTTGAAGCAAGGTTCCATGACGGTGGAACAATACGACGCCCGGTTCACCATGTTGAGCCGCTTTGCTCCTGAGTTGGTTGCCACTCCAATAGCTCAGGCTCGACGTTTTAAGCAGGGTCTCAACATAGAGATCCGTCGGAATTTAGTTGGACGTACATTATCTACCCACACCGAAGTTCTAGCTGCTGCTCGTGAACATGAGTTTGTGGAGAGGGAAGAAAGGTGTGGGTTGGCTGCCCCTCACAGAAGACAACCACCTCCAACCCCTGTTGCCGGACCTAGCCGACGACCCCCGCCTAATCAGATATATCGGCCCATTCAACAGACGCAGTTCAAGAGACAGGGCCCACCACCACCACCGCGCCTAATATGTCATCATTGCGGGAAACCATGGCACCTCCGCTCAGAATGCCGATCTTTTCTAAACCTCTGTCTGGTCTGTGGATCAAAGGACCATGTTGCAAGGGACTGTCCTGAGAGGAAGTCTCAGCTACCTAACCCTGCTCCGGCCCACGTCCCTGCCAGGAATGTGCCACCACGTCCACCACCACCTGCTCAGCAACGTCAGCCACTTCCGCCCCAGCAGCAAGTATTCCAGCAAGCTCGCCCACAGGTGCCACCTCCAAGGCGTCAAGCTTATACCATGACTGTGGAAGAGGCCGAAGCTACGGACCAGGTGATCACAGGTATGAGATTTCCGTTCACTAAGCTACCCACTATTCTGTTTAGGGATCGTGAGCTTAGATGTGACTCTCATTACCATAGGTATCGTCTTAGTAGCCGGTAAGCCTGCCCTCACACTGTTCGACTCAGGAGCTACACATTGCTTCATGGCAAGTCGATTCGTCCAAACACACAACGTCTCTGTAGAACCTCTGACTTCCCGTTGGAAGGTCGAGACCGGTGGTGGGTCTCTACCAGTAACCAGCAGATGCCTCCAATGCTCTGTTGTGATTTGTGGACGAGATCTCTACGCCGACTTCATGGTGATAGAGTTGCCAACTTTCGATGCTGTTCTTGGGATGGACTGGTTAGGAACTTTTCACGCCACCATTGACTGTCGTCAAAGGAGGGTAGAATTCGAGATACCTAACCATCCAAAGTTCGAGTTCCTCAGCGGAAGTCGATCAGAAGGACCTGTGAAGTACCGAGCCAGACTTTCAGAATCCATGGCGACTACAGCAGAAGATGAGCAAGAGAAGCCTGAGATAGTGCGAGAATTCTTGGACGTATTTCTGGACGACCTCTCAGGTTTGCCTCCGGATCGCGGCCTTGAATTTACCATTGATCTTATGCCAGGTGCACAACCCATGTCCAAGGGGCCCTACCGCATGGCACCACCCGAGCTTGAAGAGATTCAAGCTCAACTAGATGATCTTATACAGAAAGGATGGATACGACCTAGTGTATCCGCATGGGGTGCCCCAGTGCTGCTCGTGAAGAAGAAGGACGGATTCCAGTGCATGTGCGTAGACTACCGCGAGCTAAACAAGATGACGGTGAAGAACAAGTACCCACTGCCCCGCATCGACGACCTGTTCGACCAGCTTGGAGGATCGAGCGTGTATTCGAAGTTGTACCTAAAGACCGGATATCATCAAGTGAAGGTGAAGAAGGAGGATGTCCACAAGACCGCATTTCGGACGAGATATGGACACTACGAATTCCTGGTGATGCCATTTGGTGTGACTAATGCACCTGCTGTATTCATAAGTCTTATGAACCAGGTTCTTTACAACCATCTGGACAAGTTCGTAGTCGTCTACATTGACGATATCCTCATCTACTCGAAGGACGCCGAAGAACATAGAGTTCACCTGAGGAAGGTCTTGGAGACGCTAAGACAACATAAACTGTATGCCAAGTACAGTAAGTGTGAGTTTTGGCTCGACAAGGTAGCTTTCCTGGGCCACATCATATCTGGAGAAGGGATATCTGTCGACCCCGAGAAAGTAGCTGCTGTTCAGAACTGGCCAGTCCCGAAGACTGTAACTGAGATTCGAAGTTTTCTAGGACTGGCTGGTTACTACCGACGATTCATCCAGGACTTCTCGAAGATCGCAGGAGCCATGACGCGATTGACGAGGAAGGACGTGATGTTCGTTTGGTCGAAAGCTTGCGAGGATGCATTCCAGGAGCTGAAGAAAAGGCTGACTTCTGCCCCGATTCTGGTCATCCCAGACAGAACCGGAGGATTCGAAGTATTTTGTGATGCATCTGGCAAAGGACTCGGGTGCGTGCTGCATCAGCATGGCCGAGTCGTCGCTTATGCATCCAGGCAATTGAAGATCCATGAAAAGAACTACCCCACTCATGACCTTGAGTTAGCGGCAGTTATCTTTGCCCTAAAGTTATGGAGGCACTTTTTACTGGGCGAACACGTAAAGATCTTCTCTGATCACAAGAGTCTCAAATACCTATTCACCCAGAAAGAGCTCAACATGCGCCAACACCGATGGATAGAGCTGATGGCGGACTATGATATTGACCTTCAGTACCATCCTGGGAAGGTCAATGTTGTACCGGATGCTTTGAGTCGCCTCCCTGCAGTGATGACTCTCACATCACAATGGAGGCTTCGACACGAGATCCGAGCCATGGAAATGGATGTCATACTACCTGGAGTAACGTCTTCGTTGCTCAGCCTTCAGATCAAGTCCGACCTGGTGGACAAGATCAAAGCTGCCCAAGCTGGAGACGATAAGCTGCAGAAGATCAGAGATATGGTATTAGCAGGTCAGAGGCCGGAATTCAAGATCCATGAGGACGGATCTTTGAGATTCGGCAACCGCATCTGCGTACCATCTGGAGATGTCAGAGAAGCTTTATTGGAGGAAGCCCACAGCTCTCCATATTCTATTCATCCAGGTGGGACCAAGATGTATCAGGACTTGCGAAAACACTACTGGTGGCATGGGATGAAGAGAAGCATCTCACGCAGTGTGGCGAAGTGTATAGTGTGCCAACAGGTGAAGGCTGAACATCACCGGTCTGCCAGATTGTTGCAGCCTTTGCCCATCCCAGAGTGGAAATGGCAACACATCACGATGGACTTCGTGACGGGACTGCCCAAGAGCACGAAGCACAACGATGTTGTCTGGGTGATCGTTGATCGATTGACCAAGTCAGCACACTTCATTCCTTTCAGAGTGGGCCAGTCGACTGAGATGCTTGCCAAGAAATACTTGGAAGAGATCGTGAAGCTGCATGGTGTCCCTGTCAGCATTGTTTCGGACAGAGACACTCGATTCACGTCTCATTTTTGGAAGAGCTTGCAGGAGTGTCTGGGGACCCGATTAAGCTTCAGTACAGCTTATCATACTCAGACTGATGGCCAATCAGAACGCATCATTCAGATCCTGGAGGACATGTTGCGTGCGTGTATGCTGGATTTCAAGGGATCGTGGGAAGACCATCTTCACCTCGTGGAGTTTGCTTACAACAACAGTTATCAGGCCAGCATTGGTATGGCGCCTTTTACAGCGCTATACGGCCGGAAGTGTCGTTCCCCCTTGAGTTGGGACGACGTTGGTGATCGAGAGCTCATTGGTCCAAACTTGATTGTTGAAGCAGTGGAAGTAGTCCGGACCATCAGAGAGAAGCTACAATTGGCTCAAGATCGATACAAGCATTGGGCGGATGCAAAGCGCCGACATTTAGAGTTCCAGCCTGGCGATCATGTATTTTTGCAGATCTCGCCGAATCGAGGGATGATTCGTTTTGGACGAAGAGGGAAGCTCAGTCCTCGATATATTGGTCCATTTGATGTCTTGGAGCGAGTAGGCGAGGTGGCATATCGCCTTGCCTTGCCACCTGCATTGGAAGGATTACATGAAGTTTTTCATGTCTCACAGCTTCGACGCTACGTGAGTGATCCTAGTCATGTTGTAGATTACTCCGAGATTGCTGTTCGTCCGGATCTATCTTACGAACAACAACCAGTCAAAATCCTGGACCGACGGCAAAAGATCCTCAAGAATCGAGTAATCAACCTTGTCAGGATAATGTGGCGTCACGACTCACCTGGAGAATCTACTTGGGAGCGAGAAGACGAGATGCAAGAACGCTACCTGTACCTATTTACCGAGTCAGATAATCTTACTAGTTACGAGACTAGTTACGGAAGCTATGGTGATGTTAATAGTAAGTATTCATAAACATCATCTCTTGCTTTCTTGATGCTATGATGTCACATTATATTATTTACAACCTGATTTAGTAGACCATTATTATCATTTATTTGCTTGAGCTTCTTCATAACAAAGTTATTTAAGAAATTCCGAGGACGGACTTATTTTAAGGAGGGTAGGATGTAACGACTCGAAATTTTTCAAAACATTTAATTACAAATTTAATATACTTTGTAATGGTTTGTCAGGAGTTTAAAATGATTTCAAAAAAAAAATTCTATAAAAATATTTTAAAGCACTAGACTTATTATATTATATTTCAGTATTTTCAGATTTCCTCAAATGCCCAAAACATTTCTGTTAAAATTCATTTTCAAAAATTAACGTTTTGATTCGACGAATTTATTTTCTATTCAAACGTCTTCAAAACGATTTCAAACTTCTACAAAAGCGTCCTATGAGCATTTAGGGCTCCCCACATTAATTTCGTAATTTTCTGATATCATTTCAATAGAGAACCCGCAAACCCGCTTTCTAAACATTTTGGCCAAAAACTAGTATCCCCGTAGCTCAAACCTTGAAACAGACTTCGTATTCGCCATTCTCGCGACGATACGATCCCGTGAGTATGTTTTCGTAATTTTTCGGACACATTTGCTAGTAGGGGCAAAATCGTAATTTCGTTACAATTTTACCGTCACCATCTACCCTAGTTAATTACTATAACCTAATTACCATTTACTTTAACCCCACATGATAAACACGTTTAGACACTTTCCAAAAATTTCTTAGGTTAGTCAAAAGCTCTAACCTACCGTATTAAAAATGTCTAGCTTAGTCAACTAAGCTAACCACCCCATTAATTATCCATTAACCCTATAAATACACCCCTAAGCCCGCTTAACCCTTTAATCCTTAAGTTAACATTTTAAAATTTTTCACAGCTCTCTCTCCCTCGCGTTCTCTCTCTCTCTCACGCTCTCACTCTCTCCCTCTCTCCGCCCGTCCCTCCGCCGGTGGGCTGCCGCCGCCGCTGCCGTCCTCCGCCTTCGCCTCGCAGTCCCGAGCACCCCACAGCGCCTCCCCCCGCCCTTGCTCCTCGCCGCCGCCGCCGTCTTCCATGTCGTCGCCGCCGCCGCCGTCTTCCACGCCGTCGCCGCCGTCGCCTCGAGCCGCCTGCGTCGCCGCCGTCCGCCCCACGGCCAAGCACAGCCCCCCCCGCCGTCGGTAACGATCGAGCGGTAAAACTCGCAATGGCAGAGTTGTAAATACGTAATATTTTCGTATTTTCAATTAATTAATTAATTATAATAGGGTTTAATGGTTATAAATCCATAAGTAACTATACAGGGGCCAGAAAAATGTGAAACCAACTCTGGAAAATTAGAAACGATATTTCGGATCCAATGGCGCTAGTCTCACTGCGAGCAGACGCCTATTGTTTTCAGAATAAATTTTTGAACTTGAAAATTAAATACGTATAAAACATTCTAAAAATCATAACTCGCTGTTTTCACTCACAATAATATGTGATAAAATTATATGTGATAATAGACTTCGAGACGGTCATTTTGACTGTTCATTCATGTAATTCTGACTTGTACTGCTCCCGTAAGAAATTACGGAAAATACACGTCACTTAGGTATTTTAGGGTTTTAAAGCTATTTTTAAGTTTCTAAAAATTATAAAAAAATGCAGAAGCTTCTGAAAATTCTCCCCTCTTGCAGTAAAATATAAATAATTATTTTAGGTTTATATAAAAATTTTAAATATTTTTCGACACCGTTTTAACGAGTTTAAAAATCAAACTAACCTACTTATTAAATAGGAAAAAGTCGTGTTTTTCTAAAATAAGTATTTTGTGTTGCAGGTACAGACTCTGGTGTACCAACTTCTGAGGAAGCCCTAGATCCTCTTCCGGCTTACTACAACGGTATTAATTTTGGTAAGTCACGATAGGTTCTAACCTTAGAAATCTAGCCACTGTGCTCGTACGAACTTGTAGCACCGCACTACTACGTGCTCGAAGCACGGAAACATACGCCACTTTCTTGTGTTGGACTTGACTTGGAACATCCCGTGGAACGTTCATGTAAAGAACTTGTACTTGACACAACACCGGGTTTTGGGGTAACTCATAGTTGCGAGAGTACGGGAGTGACTAGAGTTTGGTCTACCTGTCCTGTCGCCTGTGTTTCGGCGCCCCGTCCTGCTGCCTGCGTTTCGGTAAACCATACTACTGCCTGGGTACCGGCATTCGTCTGGGTAGCACCCAGGCAAGAGACAAACTGAACGGTCACATATTGTACTCTCCGACTTGAGTCACGTAACTTTAACAGAGCTTGCACAGTTACTTCTTTACAGTCATGCACTTTACTTTCTGCACTTGTACAGACACTACACCGTACTTTACTTTACTTCTGCTTGTCATACTTGTATAGTACTTCTTTTCTTTGTTTAGAATCTTTGTGACTTACCTTCGGTTCCACTTATGGCACTGGCAGACTAAGATCAGATTGAGGAGATTGCTCCAGAGTATGAGGAGCCTGCGTACGACCCGGAGGCCACAGAGTTTTAGTTACTTTTCTGTCGGAGTGTGTATTGTACTATGTATTTCCTTTTCTGCATTTCCTTTCAGTATTTCCTTTCATGTATTGGTGTGAGAGAGTGTTGGTTGTTGTACTTTAATTTGGACTGTAATAATGTCTGTAAGCTGGTTTGAGTGTTGTTGGTACATCTCTGCGTTGTGGCTATGCTGAATTCACTGGTAAACTGCGGAACCTGCAAATAAACCGAATAAGTAACAGGCCCCGAGAGCAGGTCGTTACAACCACACTCCGACTGGTCAACCTATGTGATACTGCAGTTGCTGGATGAGATTGAAAGAGTCCCCACCAATGCTGCCTCTTCCTCATCGTTCTTTGATCGGCGGCTTTTAGAGATAGAGGGTCGGTTGGCCTCGCTCGTGGGGCAATTTGAGCGGACTACGGTGAGAATGGACACCGTGAAGTTGGTTTTGTTTACGCTCCTAGGTTTGATGTTAGTTGTGTTATTGTTGCTTATACACAAGAGTGGTTGATGTTAGGTTGGTTACATTGTAACACTTTATATTTTTTGGATGTTTGTTATGCAAACTGAGACTGTATTATGGATATTATATGTTTTCTGTATATGTTGGGTTCATGTGTTATGTTAAATAGGATTGTGATTTTTGTTGTATGTTGTCTCTGCAAATCAGTTGTACTTTTTAGAATTTATGAATGTTGGAAATGCAAGGGATAAGTGGTTCGGGTGTTTGCTTTGTGGATATTGCCTTCGTTTATATTTAATAGCCCGGAAATGAAATTAAATAATTCTTTTTTTATTAAATTCGGTATTTTAATTTTGATGTTTGATACGCAGGATTTAATTATGAGTATTTAATAGATATTTACTTAATAGTTAATATTTAGTTAACTAATAGTTATTAGTTTAGTTAATTAAATGATTTTTCTACTTCATATTTTCATAGGGGGTTATTCTCACCTCATAACACCATAACCAAATCCCAACAATCCACATCAAACAATCCCAAACACACTTTAACCCAAAGAAACACAAAACTTTACTATGGGCCCCACAAACAAATCCCACCACAACTTTCCCACCTACTTTCCACCAAAGAAACACAAAACTCTATTTCTCTCTCCTCAGGAATCCACCATGGATTTACTATTCACAACAGTAAATCCCAATCCACTTTCAACCAAAGAAACAAGCCCTAAACTAAAGCGCTATTTAAGGTATTACTTGGATAGCGCTTTAACAAAAAATGCTATCTAAGTGATTTTTACTTTAATTTTGATTTATTTTTTTTCTGTAAGTGCAGAAGCGCTATACAAGAGCTCACTTAGATAGCGCCTTTTAGAAGCGCTATCTAAGTGGCGTTACCCAAGCCCAAATCTGTAGTAGTGGACGGCGGAACTCGGTGAATGGGGCTCACAGGAAGAGGGGGCTAGGCTCGGGGAAAGGGGAGTGGGGATTTCGGGGAAAGGGGCTCGCAGAAAGAGGGAGGGGAACGGGCTCGACCAATGGGGTTTGTTTCCAACCTAGCCATCTTCCATAGGTTTAGAATACAACTAAGTCTTAATCTTTATTGTTTTTTCATTACTTGACAACTCTCATATTTCAACAACATTTAGATCGCATGCACCTGCCATGGTTGACATTGCTTAGGTTTGATCTCTTTATACTTAAACATGCACTCATAGAATATCAGTAACACACAAATGTTTTCTTATCATCAAAAATTATATTTAGGTGATTCGATATTCAACAGATCTCTCATATAATACTCATTATTTCACACACATGTGCGCGCGAGTATAATGGGTATCATAAGACGTATGAGTTTAAGCCTCATATGCTGCTCCAAAACTCCACTATTTTTTGGAGGAGTGAAACTGTTTATTTTGATCAATGTTACGCCTATTTGGTCGAAGCCCGAAAGACACGAGCCCAGAAACCCGACTGCCGATCAGAAACCCATCTGCGCGATCAGGCCCGCCCGACAAGGCCCTATAGAGGACCCCCGAATATCGATCCGACCCGGCCCCGATAACGCGCAAGTCACTCGCCCACTCCAGCGATAACCGTTCCCACAGGCCCGTTACCACTTAATGGCCGTTATGGGGAGGTGCTGGCATGGCGCAGGGAGTGGCGAAGGGGAGGCGGATTGAGGGGGCACGATTAGGGGCGGACGAGGGACGTGAGTCGTGGGCAGTCATGACGGGAGGCCTATAAAAGGGCTAGGAGGACGAATGGAGAAAGGACGGCATCTCAGGTAACTAAAACCCAAGGTACTCCATCAACGACCTAGTTCCGCCATTTCATTTCCTTCCTCCCCCGCTCGCGCCGGAGGACGTCGTTCCGATCTCCTCTCGAGTCGAACCGTCTCCGCCGAGCCTCCTCCTTCAGATCATCGTCTGACTTAGGCATCGGAGGGGATTTGGCCGGAACCAAGGTCCGGCCCCCCTGACGAGTGTTCTCATCTGTTCAAGAGGACGTCAGATCCACAGGCTGAGGCTTCCCCTCCGCCCCACGCCGGCCGCACATCAAGCAAGACGACCGAGGCTACCCCTCTTCGTCCGACCGACCGAGGCCGAGCACATCCATCTGAGCCGAGTCTTCCCCTCCGCTCACGAGGCGCCGAGGCTTCCCCTCGTCATACGACCGTCCGAGGCCGAGCATCTCACACCGGGCCGAGGCTTCCCCTCAGCCCCCTTGAGGCCGAGGATCCAGACCCGGCCCAGCTGACGTGCTCCACGTCGTCTGCAACTCCGATCCGCGTCGCATCGGCACGTGCTCGACGCACCCAAGGGACCCAAGTCGGCCCCTTGACCACGTTGACCGGGTAGTCCACGGTCAACGCTTTTGTAGTGAGAAAACACTCTGAAACATCTGGCGCCGTCTGTGGGAACGAACTATCCCACGAAAAACAAACCACACCTGCAATGACACGGCCTCCCCCATCACGGCGAAGGGAGGGCAAGGCCCAGGCGCGAGGCGACAGGGCCCGCCATGGTTGGCAAGAGAGGGCCCGGGCCCAGCGCGAGGAGGACCGTGAGGAGAAGACCAAGAAACCCTCACCGGCCCTACCGGTCGGGAGGACGGGCACGACAGTAGCAGCGCGCAGGTCGGATGTAGCTTTGGTGGTGTCGGTAATCATCGACACAACAATGGTACGGCGGCTGCTCATCGACACTGGCAGCTCCTGCGACGTCCTCTTCATGTCAACCCTGGAGAAGATGGGGCAGCAGAAGGAAGACTTGCAACCTCGCTCGGGTCCCGTGGTAGGGTTCACAGGTCATTCCACCCCCATCATCGGCATGATCCATCTCCCGGTAACACTCGGAGGCCCACCAGACTCGGTGACCCTGGCGGTAGAATTCATCGTATTGGGGATCGGGTCGGAGTACAACGGAATCATCGGCCGACCCCTTCTCAACGCCATCGACGCAGTTGTCACGACCCTCCATCAGACTATCAAGTTCCGAACGCCCAGGGGGATGGGACAGGTCGAAGGCGACGCGGGGGAGACCGAATACCTGCTACCAACTGGAGGAGGAAGGGCCCGAAGATCGTCTAGTCGACCGGATGGCCGCGCTCGACTTAAGGGGCGGGCCGAGACCCACCCCTGCGGAGGAACAAGAACAGATCCCGGTCACGGACGTCGAGGGCAGGTTCGTCTCAATCGGGAGAGGGCTAAGCCACGACCTGAGTGTAGGATCCTACCAAAACAGAGTTAGGATCGATAAATGAATTTGAGACTTACGCTTGCGTATGCGGCACAGTAGTCTACGAACTTCGCCTTAGGATTCGCCACGACGGATGGAGTCTTCTCACGAACGGAGTAAGGCTACTAAATCCACAATCTAAATCTCTACTTTTAGATTAAGAACTTGGATAAAGAGAGAAGAAGGATTTCGGCAGAGCTTCGCTAGAATGAAATGCATGCAAGAATGCCATGCAAAAGTGTAAGGAAATAGCTAACCCTTGGGTCTTATTTATAGCCCCCCAGGTAGTTATTTTAGGAGTAATTGTTCCTTTGGAACAATTTAACTAAGGTGTACCATCGTACATGGCATATTATAAGCTTAAGTTGTACCATATGCATGGTACAATATAAGCTTAAGATATTACCCCTTTATTAGCCATATGTCGCATGCACTTATGCACATATAATGCGACTTTCCCATCAATCTAGAGATCCTCTCCGCAAGGGAACATATTCCCTTTGCACACGACTTCGTGTACGCGACGTTCGAGGTCCGTATTCCCTCATACATCCCCTACAAGGGTGTACTAACGTCTTCCATATCCAACATCTCCCACTCACACTTGAGGGGATTGTAAGAGAACGTCTTTCTCTTAGTTCTTTCATCTATCATACCGAGAAATAGACCGTGCGACCGTCATGCGCGTAGAGTCTGTTGTGCACTTGTTAGAGATACACAACGACCTCGAAGGTGCAAAGTTGAGTAGTTCAACGCATGCTTTACCCTAGATTATTTCTTCACATTTCTTATACTTTATATTCAACAATTGAATCACATCTGGATCACAATTGGCTGGCCAGCTTTGAATCATTAAAGTCCAAATGTGAATATGAAATCAATCTTTCTCTTCTTGCGAACCTTCTGATCTTGACTTGATTCGCTTTTCTAACGTGTCCCGTCGAGCCGAATTATCATAGCCCATTAGCAACACGCTAAGATAGCGATCATCTCGTCAAATCTAAAGGAACCAATTAGAGTCCTTGAGGGTAAGAGTTAAGACCCATATGGCCTTTGAGTCTCACATAATAGCAAACACTATTGCTACTAACTCAGTGGTCGAAATGCATACGTGGTATGAACACATATTACAACATCGCTCCTTTCCCAGGGAGTGTATGTCTCAATGATGTTGTAAGGATGATGATCAGACACCACAATGTCTGACTTTGAGTCCCTTGTTCTACTCAAATAATCCTTTGGACTCACATCCCGCATTTAGACAGATGGGATTTCAAAAATCCTCTGAGATCTTCTGTAAGCATCCCTATGATGCAGATCTTTCATGCGACCATTTTGTTTAAGTCATGACTCTAAATCATCCGTCTGATGATTTTGACTTTAAACAGGTCTCATCTCTATTCTATCCGTCTGATAGAATAAGGTGGTTGCTCATATGAGAGAGCCAACCTCAATCTGTCTGACATACTAGAATTCAGCTGAGATTTCAAAAATGTACACAAACATTTCTCAAGAGATTCATATGCAATGTTTGAAAAAAAACTTATTCTTTTATTAAATTTGATCTTTCTCAGACATGGGAATATATATTGGTACAACTCAGCTCTTACGCAATCCTTGGGATGATAAGTGTTTATAAAACACATTTCTGGGGATCTCTTTCGTAAGCTGATCCTCTATCATCTCATGCGTAGATATGTACCTTATGTCTACCTTCTTGGTTTTATCATAGTCTTTTGCAAATCTGCAGTTCCTTTAAGATACTGTATTATCCTCTTAACCGCTTTTCAGTGTTCTTGCCCTGGGTTGGATTGGTAATGACTTACCATTCCAAAGGAAAAACAGATGTCCGGTCTTGTATGCATCATAGCGTACATAAGACTATCAACTGTACTGGAATATGGAACTTTTTCCATAATTTCCTTTTCCTTTTGGTTCTTTGGACATGATTTCAGATATAAATTATCGCATCTGCTTATAGGAGTATCAATTGGACTTGCAGTCCTACATATTAAACCGTTCTAGAACCTTCTTTATATAAGTCTCTTGTGAAAGAGAAAGAAGTTTCTTTGAACGATTCCTTGAAATCTCAATTCCAAGGATATATGTGGCTTCCCCATGTCTTTCATCTCAAAACTGATGAAAGTCAAGCCTTGATATCCATCACAAAGCCCTTGTCATTTCTGGTTATTAAAATGTCATCTACATATAGAGACATAATAACATGCTTGCTTTTAATCCTCTTGATATATACGCAGTTATCTTCATCAAGCATGGAAAATCCATTTGATAAGACAACTTCTTGAAATCGTATATACCATTGCCTCGAGGATTATTTAAGACCATATACGGACTTACGAAGTTTACAAACCATATGTTCATTTCCTTCTTTTACAAACCCTGTTGGTTGTTTCATATAGATCTCCTCGTCCAATTCTCCATTGAGAAAGGCAGTCTTTACATCCATCTGATGTAATTCGAGGTATAAGCAAGCTACCATTGCCAGAATCAGGCGAATCAAGGTAAAACGCACAACAGGTGAGAAGGTCTCTTCGTAGTCTATCCCTTCCTGTTGCGTAAAACCTTTCGCGACAAGGCGAGCTTTATATCTATCTATAGAGCCATCAGCATTATGCTTGATCTTGAGAACCCATTTGTTCCCAATTGCTCTATGTCCTCTGGGTAAGTTAACTAAGTCCAAGACTTGGTTAACTTTCATGGATTTCAATTCCTCCTGCATTGCTTCCATCCATTTGTCTTTAGCAGGGCAAGATACGGCCTGTTTGAAAGTAGCAGGCTCGTCATCTTCTTGTAGTAAAGTCATAAAGGTTTGCGGAAATTCATCCTCAAATCTTAGAGGAGCCAACCTTGTACGACTACTACGTCGTATTTGAGATTCTTCAAGTCCTTGTTGACTTGAGTTTAGATCAATTCTAATATCACTCCCACTTGGAATGTCGTTAGAATTGCTCCCACTTGGATCATTATTCCCGTATGGAATAGGATAATCGTCATTCGTATAATCCATTGGTGAAGGTTGAAACGTATTTTCGTTTTCACCAAGAATTCTCCCACTCGAATGAGGTAATCCTTCTTGATCATAAATCTCAAATAGAGATAAGTCCTGACTTATCTCGCCCTGTCTTGGAAACTCGTTTTCCAAGAAAGTGACATCCCTCGATTCAAACTCAATTAGCCCACCATTTTCTTCCTGACTAACAAAAACATAACCTTTGGAGTTTTCTGCGTATCGTATAAAGATACATTTCCTTCCCATTGGCCCAAGTTTTCCATACTTATGGGAGGAAATATGTGCGTAGAATGCACAACCCCAAGGTTTTAAAATGTTTAAGTCAGGAGACCTTTGGTTCCACAACTCATAAGGAGTGGAGCTAACTGATTTCGAGGGTACGCGGTTTAAAATGAAAGCAGTCGTCAATAATGCATCACCCCAAAAGGTGATTGGCAAGTTAGCTTGTGCCATCATTGAACGGACCATTTCCATTAAAGTCCTATTTCTCCTTTCTGCAACACCGTTTTGTTGAGGAGTATAAGGCATAGTTACCTGATGTACTATGCCTTTTTCATCACAAAGTTCCTTAAAACTTGTTGATTGATATTCACCGCCCCTATCGGTTCGCAAGACCTTAATCTTGCGATCTAATTGATTCTCCACTAAACTCATATAGTTTTTAAAGCAAGCCAACGCTTCACTTTTGTGGGATATCAAATAGATATGTCCGAATCGGGTGAAATCATCAATAAAAGTGATGAAATAGGACTTTCCGCGTCTTGTCTTGACATTCATCGGATCACATATGTCCGAATGGATAAGCTGTAATGGAACCTCGGCCCTTGTGCCGGTCCAAACGGCTTGCGACAAGATTTCCCCACAAGGCAATGTTCGCAGGTCGACATTTCAACCTTTGAAACATTGGATAGAAGGCCACATTTGGCAAGTCTATCCATACGCGTTGGTCCAATATGACCAAGCCTTGTGTGCCAACAAATTATATTAGACTCATTAGTCAAAGAATTTGTCACAAGGAAATTTTCATTACATGAGGAACCATACATTGTACTTATTACAATAAATCCTTTGAAATACAAACCCAGTACCAATAAAGGAATTATTACAAAATAGGTCCATATTACAATCATGAAGGAACCAACTATAACCAAGACCCATTAAATTGACCACAATTTTAATATTCCTTTGAATATATGGAATGAAGAGAACATCATGAAGTAGGAGAGTGCGGCCGTTGTCCAAGACTAGCTTGCGAGTCCCAACGCCTTTCACTTCAACACGTGTGTTGTTTCCTACATTGATCCACTTCATTCCTTGGGGTATCCGGTGATACTCCACGAAGGACCGTCTGTCCCTTGTTATGTGGTCGGTGGCACCTCGTCACTTCCACTCGTATACAAACGAGCATAGTGACCGAGCTTGTTGCACTTGAAGCACTTGATCATTTTCAAGTCTTTCTTCTTGTGCCATTTACCCACCCTTATGTTTGGGTTCCTTGGTAGACTCAGGTTGCTTATTACGTTTATAGAAGACTTCGAACGATCTTTACGTTTCTTTCCCCCGTGTGAGGAACTAGCAACCATGTGCACTTCTGCACTTGGCTTGGCAGCCGCAAGCCGCTCTTCCTCTAATTCGAGGTGCTTGGAAACATCGTTGAAGGTCTTGATGCTCTCATTATGAGTGAGATGCATCTTCATCTGATCCCACCCATTTGGTAGGGAACGTATGACTGCTTGGATTTGTTGCTCATCTGTGAGCACATGACCTGCATCCTTTAACTCTGAGATTAGATTCGCCATATGTCGCAGATGTTTCCCCATGGAATGATCTGGACGTTTCTTATATGAATCAAATCTTATAGTCAAGGCTCGAAGTTTGGACACCGATGTGCCACCAAACTTCTCCTCAAGCTTGGACCATATGTCTATGGCTAAGTCATGCTCCCGGAAGATGCGCATTATGTCATCAGCCATACTGCTTAATAACGTAATGCGCGCTATCTTTATTCTTCCAAGACCAATCATCAAAAGCTTCCTTGTCTCGTCTGTGTTGGGCCGTAGTGCCCAACTCGGGTTCAATCATTACGTTCTTTAGAGTTTCGAGCACTTCTTGCTCCTCTAAAACGTATTGTATCTTAATGGACCAAAGTTTGTAATTATCGCCGTTGAGTTTTTCACCTCTGTTTAACTCAGCGACGATATTCTTTGAAGCGGAAGACATTTTACTTTTAAAATGCTGCAAAAGACACAAAACCGAAGGTTTGATCAAAACATTGCATAAAAATTCTTAAAATATAACTCCCACTTGAAATGATAATAGAATATCCCATTTGGATAGTTCTAAAAAATTCAAATCCCACTTGCAATTATATTATATTTGATAAGTTACTATCGAAAAATATTGAAGATGTTGTTCTAGAATCGAAAAGGTCTCTATGATTCCAATCACCATCTAGAACAACCTTCAATATTCCCCCATCACTTATCAAACAATAGTACTCTTATAGTACTAGCAGCGGAAAACGAGTTTGAAAACGTATTTTTCAGATATAATTCCCACTTGAAATGATAATAGAATATCTCATATGGATAGTTCTAAAATCAACTCCCACTTGGAATGATATTCATAATTTGATAAGTTACTTTCGAAAAATATTGAAGATGTTACTCTAGAATCGGAAAGGTCACTATGTTTCCAATCACCATCTAGAGTAACTTTCAATATTTCGACCTCACTTTATCAAATGGTAGTACTCTTATAGTACTTCGCAGCGGAAAAGCGTTTTTTCAAAACGTATTTTTCAAAACGTATGAAAACGTATTTTTTCAAAAAAAATGTATATTTCAACTTAGTACCCTTATGATACTTGTGAAATATTCGGCACTTCCTGACCATTTGTCGGGAATGAGCCGTAGCCGTGCCAAGGTCGGATCCCCCTTTTTTGGGATTTTTCTGCAAACTATCGTAGCTGGCTCCCGTATGGATCCAGGCGTTTCCCCCCGTATGACAGAATTTTGGCGCAGACGACTGCCGTTTGGCCCCGTATGGACTAGTCGGCACGTTTATGTTCGACCATGACCTTTTGCCGAATTGGTCGACCAAAACACCCAAATTGGTCGACCAAAAAATTGGTCTGAATCACTCCCGGCCAGTGCCGATCAGTCCGGTCCCCGGCCAGGCCCTGACCGCTGCCAGGGCCGACCGTGGCCCTGGCAGCGGCCAGGGGCGGCCATTGGCCAGGCCATGGCCGAGGCCAGGGCTGGCCAGGCCCTGGCCTGAGGCCAGGGCGCTGCCCTGGCCTCTGCCAGGGCGGCCAGGCCCCTGGCCGGGGCCAGGGCCCCTGCCCTGGCCTCTGCCAGGGCGGCCAGGCCATGGCCTGAGGCCAGGGCGCTGCCCTGGCCTCTACCAGGGCGCTGCCCTGGCCTCTGCCAGGGCGGCCTGGCCCCTGGCCGGGGCCAGGGCGGCCTGGCCCTGGCCGGGGGCCAGGGCCCCTGCCCTGGCCTCAGCCAGGGCCGCCTGGCCGTGGCCAGGCCGCGGCCAGGGCTCCCTGGCCCTGGCCGTGGCCGGCCAGGGCCGGCCGGCCATGGCCATGGCCCGGCCATGGCTTATTGGCCTTGACCGGCCATGGCCCTTTGGCCATGGCCGGTCTCCCCCCTTCATGGGGTTGCCGCACACCCCGTCGGAGGGGTGGCCGTGGTGGTTATTGGCCGTAGCCAACCCCCTCCGCATGGGGAGGGGGGGTGCATGGCCTTCATAGCCCATTTGGCCATGGTGCACATGCATTAAAATTCTTCTTCCCCGATGGGAATAACCACCATCTTCTTCTCCGGTGAAGCACCCGTTCGTCAAGGAAGTAGTTAGCCTCCAATGGTCGTATGCCAAAAAATTAACCCACTTCAAAAATTCGTAAACTACGCGCTCCACATGAAGAGAGCGCCCATTCCCTATGAATGGAGACTCAGCAACCATAAAGAGAGCGAGTTTGACGATATGAACGGTCGGTTCTTCCCGTCACAGAGAGTTCCTGCCATATCCGTAATGACAGAAGACCCTAACGTGAAAAGAACAACCGCTGCGTTCTCTCCGTCACGAAGCGTTCCTACCATATCCGTAATGGTAGGATACCCATTCGTGAAAAAGACAACGACTCGTTCATAGTTTCGAAGGGGCGACGGTTCGACCGGGGCGAACCCGTATGGCTCTGATACCAATGTAGGATCCTGCCAAAACAGAGTTAGGATCGATAAATGAAGTTGAGACTTATGCTTGCGTATGCGGCACAGTAGTCTACGAACTTCGCCTTCGGATTCGCCACGACGGATCGAGTCTTCTCACGAACGGAGTAAGACTACTAAATACACAATCTAAATCTCTACTTTTAGATTAAGAACTTGGATAAAGAGAGAAGAAGGATTTCGGCAGAGCTTCGCTAGAATGAAATGCATGCAAGAATGCCATGCAAAAGTGTAAGGAAATGGCTAACCCTTGGGTCTTATTTATATCCCCCAAGGTAGTTATTTTAGGAGTAATTGTTCCTTTGGAACAATTTAACTAAGGTGTACCATCGTACATGGCATATTATAAGCTTAAGTTGTACCATATGCATGGTACAATATAAGCTTAAGATATTACCCCTTTATTAGCCATATGTCGCATGCACTTATGCACATATAATGCGACTTTCCCATCAATCTAGAGATCCTCTCCGCAAGGGAACATATTCCCTTTGCACACGACTTCGTGTACGCGACGTTCGAGGTCCGTATTCCCTCATACATCCCCTACAAGGGTGTACTAACGTCTTCCATATCCAACACTGAGGAGCCAACTGGTCGAGTGCCTGGAGGCGAACCTCGACGTCTTTGCTTGGTCACCAGAGGACATGCCCGGCGTAGATCCCCAGGTGATCATCCACCAGATCAACGCCGACCCTAACTTCAAGCCGGTCAGGCAGAAGAAGCGGAACCTGGGTGGCGAGAAGATGAAGGCGGCCTCCGAAGAGGTAGAGCGCCTCCTCGACGCCGGCTTCATACGAGAGGTCTGGTACCCGGAGTGGCTATCGAATGTGGTGATGGTCAGAAAACCCAACGGAAAGTGGCGAATGTGCGTGGACTTCAGTGACCTCAACAAAGCCTGTCCCAAGGACAGCTACCCCCTGCCGCGCATTGACCACCTTGTGGACAATGCCTCGGGGTACGAGATGCTTAGCTTCATGGACGCCTACTCAGGGTACAATCAAGTCCAGATGGATCCCCAAGACGAAGAGATGACAGCCTTCACGACGGACCGGGGAACATACTGCTACAAGAAGATGCCCTTCGGCTTGAAGAACGCAGGGGCCACCTACCAGAGAATGGTCAACAAGGTTTTTTACTCCCAGATCGGGAGGAACCTGGAGGTCTACGTCGACGACATGCTTGTCAAGTTGAGAAAGCCGGAGGACCATATCGCCGACCTCCGTGAAACCTTCGAGCGGTTGCGGCGACACAACATCCGACTCAACCCCACGAAGTGCACATTCGGGGTAAGATCTGGCAAATTCTTGGGATTTATGATAACTAACCGTGGAATTGAAGCTAATCCTGACAAGATCGAGGCATTGATCAACATGCAGGAGCCGACGACGATCAAAGAACTACAGAGGCTGAATGGGCGCATCGCGGCCATGGGGCGATTCCTATCCAAATCGGCGGAAAGATCGCTCCCCTTCTTCAAAGTTCTGAGGAAAACGATCGCGGAACCATCAGACAACCAGAAGGCAATACCATGGGACGAAGACTGCTCCAGGGCGTTCGCGGATCTCAAGGAGTACCTCTGTAGCCCGCCTCTCCTGTCCAAGCCACGAGAAGGGGAGTCGCTAAGACTTTACCTGGCACGAGCGGAGGAAGCAGTGAGCTCGGTGCTAATCAGGGAAGACGGTGGGGTGCAGTGGCCGGTGTACTACACGAGCCGAATCTTAAAGGGGCGGAGGTGCGATACTCGTCCATGGAGAAACTGGCGTACGCCCTCGTTCTCTCAGCGCGAAGGCTCAGGCCCTACTTCCAAGCCCACACCATACTGGTCTTGACCGACTCACAATTGGAGCAGAATCTCAAGAGATTCGATCGAATGGGAAGGATGCTAAACTGGGGGGTGGAATTAAGCGAGTTCGACCTCCGATTCAAGCCACGCACGGCCATCAAGGGGCAGGCCTTGGCTGACTTCATCGCTGAATGCACAACAGAAGGGGAGCACCCCCCCGGGGGAAGAAGGCCCATCAACGGTAATCGCCCAACCCTTGTCTTTTCTTTCGGCTGACCACCTCCAGTCAGGAGTCCCAGGAGCATGGATAGTCCACGTGGACGGATCGGCAACACAGTCAGGAGGCGGGGCTGGGATCGTGATCCGATCTCCGGAAGGGAACATCGTGGAATACGCGTTGCGGTTCGAATTCCCGGCCACCAACAACGTGGCGGAGTACGAAGCAGTGATCAACGGCCTGAGGCTGGCCCTGGAGCTCGGGGCCGAGTCCGTGCGCCTCCTCAGCGACTCGAAGCTCATAGTCAACCAGCTTCTGGGAAGTTACGAGGTGTGGGAGGAAGCAATGCAGAGGTATCTCGCCGTCGCCAAGGCGTCATTGTCCAGGTTCAAAAGCGCGGAAGTCTTGCATCTCCCACGATCGGAGAACGCACGGGCGGACGCGTTGTCGAAGCTAGCCTCGTCCTCGACCAAGGAGCTGGGACGCACCATCTACGTGGAGAACCTGCAGTCTCCCTGCACGGAAGAGCGGGAGGTGATGGCGATCGACCAAGATCCCACCTGGATGGACCCGATCATGCGGTACCTCACTCATGGGGAGGTACCGACGGACTGGGACGAGCACCGGACCCTGGAGAGGAAGGCGCTCCGATACGTGATCCATGAGGGGACGCTCTACCGAAGACGCTGGACAAAGGCGGATGTCTTCACATACCTGAAATGCATCGGACCGCAGGAAGCGGACTACGTCCTACGGGAGGTTCACGAAGGGATCTGCGGAAATCACCATAGTGGCAAGATGGTCGCACAGAAGATCTTGAGGCAGGGATACTACTGGCCGACCCTGGTCCAAGACGCAACGAACTACGTCCAAAAGTGCCAAGAATGTCAGAGGTATGCCAACCACACCTCAACTCCCCCGTCGGAGCTCATCCCTATCGTGAGCCCCATCCCCTTTGCGAAATGGGGGCTCGACATCCTCGGACCATTTAAGCTGGGCCGGGGGCAGCGGAAGTATCTGATTGTGGCGGTAGACTACTTTACCAAGTGGATCGAGGCTGAACCATTGGCCACCATCACGTGGAAGAAAGCGAAAAGCTTCGTATGGAATTCCATCATCTCCAGATTCGGAGTGCCATGTGCCATCGTCACAGACAACGGGAAACAATTCGACTCCGCGGGGTTCAAAGACTTTTGCGCGGAATGGGGGATCAAGCTTCTCTTCGCCTCTGTAGCACACCCCCAGACCAACGGAATGGCGGAAGCAGCCAACAAATGCATCATAGAGCCCCTCCGAAAGAAAGTGAAGTACGCCGAAGGAAACTGGCCAGAAGAGCTCCCCGGGATACTCTGGTCATACCGGACGATCCATAAGGAGGCCACCGGTGAAACCCCGTTCATGCTTGCCTACGGGGCCGAGGCGGTGGTACCGGTCGAATTGGGTGAAGAATCTCTCCGCCTCAAGTGCTTTGACGAAGACAGGAACTCGCAAGGACTGGAGCTCGGTCTGGAGCTCCTCGGCGAACGGCGGGAGCAAGCCCTAGCCACCATCATCCGCCAGAAGCAGAAGGTGGCCCGATACTACAATTCTCGGGTCAGGGGAAGAAGCTTCCACCTTGGGGACCTGGTCCTCCGGAAAGCAAGCTTCAACCCGGATACTGCTCGCAAAGGGAAGCTCGCGGCTAAATGGAAGGGACCCTACAAAGTCATCGAGGTCCTCGGACCTGCAACCTACCGTCTAGCCAATATGGAGGGGAGGATTCTCACTCATGCCTGGAATACGGAACACCTACGCAAGTACTTTCAATAAATGTATTGTTTTCTACGAAATAAATTTATTTAAGTTTGTTCCTTTCCAGATAAGCAAAAAGATGTACAGAGAGACGCACGAAGAGGCCGAGGGGCATTCCCCTCCCTCATTCATCTCCAGGGGCACCCATGGAGCCACAGGCTGGCTGTCCACTTGGGCCGCCCTCCACGCTCCGTTCGCCGTCAGAGTGCATCCGGAGATCCTCGAAGTTGACTCCCGAGAGCGGGAACTTCTTCCGGATCTCGGATTGACACCGGGCGAAACCCTTCTCGAACGCCTCAGCCAAGGCGGACTCAACGAAGGAGGTGGCATACTCATCCACGGCGTCTTGGGCAATCCGGGATGGATCCACCTCCTCAAGCCCACACACCCGAGCCTCTAAGGTCTCGATCTGGCGTTGGTGCTCCGCCCTCTCCACCTCGATCTTCCGGGATCTCTCGCCGATTTGAGCAAGGAGAGCCCTCACCTGCTCCTCCTCCGCCTCCAGACAATCGGAGAGCTCCAGGGCCTCGGGGGCGGCAACGGAGGCGGGGATCTTGTCGGCTCCCCCAGACGTGTCGGCGTCTCCCAAAAGCGCGGCGACCCGCGCCTCGGCCTCGGACTTTGCAGTCAAAGCCAAGGCTCTCTCCCGGTCCGCCTCTTCCAGGGCAGAGGACAGCTCAGTTATGCGGGTCTCCCAGGACCTGACACGCGCCTCATCTAGCTGACCTGCCTCCCCCTCGTCACCGTGGACCTCAAGATCTCGCCCGGCGTCGGACCTGGCCTTAGGAAGCGCCGCAAACTGGTGCCTCTTCGAAAGACCCACCGAGGACAACTGCACCAAGGCAACAAAGGTAAGACGGCGGAAGCAGCTGGAGGGAGAACAAGCAGAGACACCCTACCTGTTGGCCGGCCTGAATCACGAAGGTGGCCAAACAGTCACCTCTAACTCCATCCAGTACAGCCTGATCAGGAGGGAGGCAACTGTTCTCAGTCACTCGTGCGACAGCTCCGCGGCTCGAAAACACCGATTCTTTCTCCCCCACCGGGAAGCGTGGAAGAAGAAGGCCTTCCCCTGACGAGGGAAACTCGCCTGGGTCGGAGCGAAACGTGCCTAGATACCGATCGTATGCATCGGGGAGAGAACCGCCCGGGAGGGGCGAGGGGCCAACCCACGGCCAGGCAACCTCAACGGGGGCAGGTCGGTGCTGATCGGCAGGTGGCGGGACGTCAACTTCCTCGACCCCCTCGCGGACCCTCTTGGAAGACTCCAACAAGGGGATAGAGGGAGATGGCCCCTTCTTCCTTTTGGAGCCAACAGCCGAGGTCACGACCCGCTGCTTCTTCCGGACCTCCAGCACATGATCCCTCTTACGCGAGTCCGGATCTGGGGCCTGCACGTGAGCACTGGCGGGAGAAGGACCGAGAGGGAATCCACCTGCACCCAAAGAAGAAGTAAGAAGCCGAGAAGAGCCCGAGCGACCTCAAATAGCGAATACTCAGAGAGATTACCCAAGGGCCACACCGTCTTGCGCAAGTTATGGTTACTAAAGAGGACGTCGATCATCCGCTCTCTCGTAGGAATCGCCAGCAGGGCCTTCGCCGTCTGCAGCTCGTCGGCAGTCGGCTCACCCAGATCGAGGATGACCGCGTCGGCCGCTCCCCACCGAACCGGGAAAGGTACACTCGACGGGAACGTGACAAATATATACTCCCCTTCCAACGTTTCAGGGAGCTCGGCAACCCCAGCACCAGGGTCATCTTCGGGCGGGCGCTGATGTAAATCCACGCCCCCGATTGGTGGTGACTCAAGCGGTAGAACTGGGCGAAGAGACGGAGGGAGGGCACCACTCCCCTCAGCATGCAGACGACGACGAACCCGACGAGGAGCCCGACGGCGTTGGGGCAGAATTGGCACAAGCCCACGTTGTGGGCTTGAAGGAACTCGACGATAAAGGGGTGGAGCGGGAAACGAAGCCCGAAGCGGAAGCACTTCTCGTATATTCCAACCTCGTTGGGACCAGGAAGGCAAATCCGCTCGTCAGACCCGGGAGCATGAGCCGAGTAAGGCGGAAGCAGGTAGGCGGAGCACATACTCCCGATGGCGATGGCACAGACCGACGAAGGCCACGCTAAGACCTCTGGGGGCACCCCTGAAAGTTCACCCCCGTGCCGACGAATCGCCGAAGGAGGACTATCCACCAGGCCAGGAGTGACGTCACGCTCCGGCCGACCCGAACCAGTGGCAGAGGAAGACGACATGGGGCAGAGCTCGGGCAGGATCAAGATCAACACAAAGAAGAAAATGACGGGATGACGGCTCACAACCCACTCGGCTTCTCTACCTAAGACGACCCCGCGAGCGGTGGGGATAAACCCGCAGTTACACGTGGCAGCATCAGGGGACCGACGGCGCTTCAGAACCCGCGCCTTAAAAGTATCGAACGGACCAACTCATGATGACGACCAAAAAATGAGTCGGCATCGACTGACGAGCCTGTCGAAATCGGCGGAAGTCACATCGGCCGAGCCGAACCGGCCGAGGCCGATCGACCCGACCAATGGAGGCAATTGTTACGCCTATTTGGCCGAAGCCCGAAAGACACGAGCCCAGAAACCCGACTGCCGATCAGAAGCCCATCTGCGCGATCAGGCCCACCCGAGGCCGAGCACGTCCATCTGAGCCGAGGCTTCCCCTCCGCTCACGAGGCACCGAGGCTTCCCCTCGTCATACGACCGTCCGAGGCCGAGCATCTCACACCGGGCCGAGGCTTCCCCTCAGCCCCCCTTGAAGCCGAGGATCCAGACCCGGCCCAGCTGACGTGCTCCACGTCGTCTGCAACTCCGATCCGCGTCGCGTCGGCACGTGCTCGACGCACCCAAGGGACCCAAGTCGGCCCCTTGACCACGTTGACCGGGTAGTCCACGGTCAACGCTTTTGTAGTGAGAAAACACTCTGAAACAATCAACATATTCTAATATCCCAAAATATCGAATATAGGGTGAATCCAAGTGGTTTCGCCCGTTCATCTATCGGTCGCAAATTTAACGATTTTGCACGAATATAACTTTTGTGACGGATGGATGAATGTGCAAAACCCTTTGGGGTCTCCTGAAATTCGGTGTTTTGGGTTTTAGAATATAAACGTTAAAATAAACGGTTTCGATCCTTTAAAAAATAGCGGAGGGTGTAGTTTTTGAGGTCGCAAATGAGGCTTTACCTCATATATATGTCGTATGATACACATTATTCTCTTCATATATATAAGAATAATGGATATCATATGGCATATGAGGCTAAGCGTCATATGTGACCTCCTACACTCCCATCTCCGTTATTTTTCAAAGGGATCGGAACCGTTCATATTAATCTTCATATTCTAAAACACCAAATACCGGAGGATCCTACAGGGTTTTGCGTGTTCATTCATCCGTTGAAAATTTAACAGTTTTGCATGGATAAAAGCTATTAATTAACAACATGCTAGTTTCTCACGAACATACGAATATCGTCGTGATTACTTGACATTGTGTACGTTATCAATGATCGAGATCACGGTGATCACACTACAGTAGATAGTTACTTCACGGTCGTTTACTAATTTCATGATGGAGACTCATAAAACAGTCAATTGTTTACCAATTTCCTAGATCATCTCATGACCATATCAGCGTCAAAAAGTCAACACGATTTAAGAATGCGATGCCAGCACGACGTTATGACCATTTAAACGAGATTAAACAATAGTTAAGAAGCCAAGTCCAAAGTCAACAGTCCAAAGTCCTCCCTCTTCGTTTCTTGGAAACCAAGTACTAAATGATTGGACTCGGTTGATGTTGATTAATGATTAGTTTGTCATCTTTGATGACCGACTCTTTCTGGGTCAAAATCAATAATAGACCCTTCATTCATTCTTTCAATCCTCTCTCTATATATACATCCTAACCCTATGGAAAGCCTCACAGAATTCAACAATATTCCATCCGCTATCTCAACATCATCATGGCCAAGGTGAGGAATTAATTAATCGCTTAGCTACCTCTTAATTCTATAGATTAACTTTCAAATGAATTAAGACGCTAACTAGCTATAGCTATGCGTTTGGCAGCAAAAGATTGTGGTGAAGGTCATGATGGAAGACGCCAAGAGGCGAACCAGAGCGCTCAAGGTCGCAGTCGGACTGCACGGCGTGATATCGGCGCAAGTGGACGGGGACAAGATAGTGGTGGTCGGGGACGGGGTCGACTCGGTGGAGCTGGCAGTGATGCTGAGGAGGAGGATGGGCTTCGCGGAGATTGTCAGCGTGGCGGCGGCGGAGGAGAAGAAGGAAGAGAAGAAAGAGAGCAAGGAGGATGGGGCTAGCAAGAGCGCGCTGCAGCCGGTGTTTTGGCCATACAACCATGTCCAAATGGCGCCGCAACCGTGCTTTTACGAGGCGAGGGAGGGGTATAACAACGATCCCTGCCGCATGATGTAGGTCGACGTTGAAGGCGTCGGCGACGATGATCGAATGTGGCGAGTTGAATTTTGCGGAGGCAAGGTGAGATCAGAGAGTGGATTGTCGAGCTTGTATTATGTTAGTAGATTGTACAAATTAAGGAGAGAATTATAATGACGAGATCGATGCTTTTGTTGAAAGACCGCCGCTCCTGTAATCTGTGTACCGTGTATTCTCGGTATTTGGATCGCCTGCCATAGTGCAGTCGCCTTTGAAAATCACTGACGTTCAAGTGGTCCACAAACAACCGATGTGGTGCTAGTCATGAGGGCACAAATTCATTAAAATACCCCTAGTTTTCAAGTCAGCACTTAGCGTCAGTTAACTGTATTAAAAGTACATCACTTGATGCACCACCTGCTCCATCCTCTCCGTGCCCTTCCTCAGCTCATTGGGCGAACTCCACTTGGCCGCCGGCTACCTCACCATCGCGTCGTCTCCCTCGCCCTCACCCTCTCCACCTCCCTTGCCACCATCCTCCACCTCCCCTTGAAATCTTCTAAGTTTTTTCTGCTTAAGCATTCATATTAAGTTGCCAAGATGAATCTTAATCAACAATACTTGTAAATAATAAAAGAGATATTTGCAAATAATAATAAATACATAATGTAGTAGATTAATTGCAAATAGCCCGGACATTCATGGGGATTCTGGAATGCAAAAGCAGGAACAACTACTGTTAAATGAGCTTGCAAATTTAATTGGGTTGGAAGAGGATATGCTGAGGCAGAAAAGTAGACAAAACTGGCTTCGGCTGGGAGATACTAATAGTAAGTTCTTCTATACGGCCATGAAATCCAGACAAAATCACAATAATTTGGCCCACCTTGTCAATTCTGAAGGCAATCAGACTAACACCTATGAGGAGCTCCGAAACTCTGGACCAAATTTTTTTGCAGAATTATATAATCAGACGAACTATGTGAAGGACTTTCCAAACTTTAATACAAAGCGTCTCCTAACCGCAGATGCTGCTTCTTGGCTAGAAAGAAGAGTTTCTGGTGATGAAATCAAGGAAGCGGCTTTCCAAATATGGGTGGATAAATCCCCTGGTCCAGATGGGTTCAATGGATTTTTCTATCAAAACAACTGGAGCCCTATTGGTAAGGATATAATTGATGCAGTTCAATCTTTCTTTCGTGCTAGCTCATTGTTACATCCTATAAACCATACTCATCTCACTCTTGTGCCTAAGAATGCCAATTCTTCTGCGCTGAATGACTACAGACCTATAGCCTGCTGTAATGTGCTGTATAAAATAATCAGTAAGGTTATATGTAATAGGATGAAAGTTGTAATCCATGAGCTTATCTCTCCCAGCCAATCAGCGTTCCTCAAGGGAAGATTGCTATCTGACTATGCCCTGTTGGCACATGAGCAGATTAGGGATTTTAGTAATCCCATAGGAGCTAGAGCTTGCCTCAAGCTGGATTTAAGGAAGGCATTTGATAGCGTTAATCGGGATTTCATTTATCATATGCTTCTCCAAATGGGATTCAGCAATAGGTTTATTGCATGGATTAAAGAATGTACCTCAATGTCTACTTTTTCTGTAATGATTAATGGGTCGCCGGTAGGTTATTTTGAAGGGGATAGGGGCCTACGGCAGGGGGACCCCCTCTCCCCTTATCTTTTCGTAATTACTATGGAACTATATTCTTTACTTGTGGAAAAAGCAATTGCTGCTAGGATTATTCATCCGATGAGACGTTCTGGAGCCATCTCTCACCTTCTCTTTGCAGATGATTTATTGGTGTTTTGCAGAGCAAATTCTCACTCTTTTGGGGGCCTTAAATTATTACTGGCGAAATTCTATAAATTAACGGGGCATCAGGTAAATTGGGAAAAGAGCACTGCTATTTTCAATAAAGGGACGAATAATCCAACTGGGTTGGCTACCTTACTGGGGATCAGATTGGGATCTTCCATCACTACATATCTTGGATTGCCTCTGTCCACCAAATGTCCAAAGCCAACCATGTATGCCAGGCTAATTGACAAGTGCAGGAAGAGGCTCACGGGTTGGACATCATCACTCCTCTCCATTTCGGGGCGCATTGAACTTGTCAGAACTGTAATTTATGGCATGGTTTCTTTTTGGTTGCAAGTATATCGCATCCCAAAATCTGTATTGCGAACCATTACTTCAGCATGCAGAAAGTTCATTTGGGGATCCTCTCGTACCTGGGCATGGAAGGATTTATGCACTCCTAAGGAGGAGGAGGGGTTGGAATGAGACTATTATCTGATATCAACTCAGCTGCTGGGGTCAAACTTACATGGAGGATGCTGTCAACGGAGGGTCTATGGGCAAGTTACATGAAAAGCAATTACAGCTACATTGACAATCTATATGCGGCAAAAGGGAAAGCAACTCAATCTGGCACATGGAAATTTATTTTACAATGCAGGAAATTCTCCAAAACTCTGATACGGAGGCATGTTAGGGATGGGAGATCTACTCTGTTTTGGCATAATAATTGGCTCCAATGCGGGCCTCTTAGTAATTTATATGAAGTTCCTCAGGATGCGAGCAATAAGAAAGTGCGGGATTATTGGACTATGAATGGTTGGGCCGATCTTCCAGAAATTCATCAAGTTCAGCCCATGCTAGCGCACATTACCTTGGACCAGGGAACTGATGCATGGGAGTGGGTTCCTAGCTCGGAATTCTATTTCAGAGAAGCTTGGGAAGGCACACGTTCTAGGGGCACGCAATTCCCTTACAACAAAATAATTTGGCACAAAAATCATATACCAAAAATGTCTCTCACACTTCTTCGAGCATTTTTGGGGAAATTGTTGACAAGGGATTTGCTAAACAAATGGGATGATGATACCGGCCCTTCCCATTGTATTTTGTGTGATTCTGGTTTGGATGAGAGCATCAAACACCTTTATTTTGAATGCACCTATACGAGCTACATTATGAAAAGAAGCCTTCTCAAGCTGGGTGTATCAGACCCCATTGATCATAGTCTTCAAAAAATAGGTGACTACTATCTCGCTCATTTTAACAATAAAAACTCAATAAGTCTGCTTGCAAAAACTGTGCTAAGTGCGGTAGTATGGCACATTTGGAGAGAGCGAAATAGGAGGATTTTTGAGGGCAATGAAAGGCCTAAAATCCAATTATTTGAGGATATTGCCTCTGATATCAGAATTGCATTCAGAGATCAAGATATGGATGATCAAGAAGCTGCCGATGCGATAAATAACTGGGGTTTCAGAGATAAAGGATGAAAACCATAGAGTTTTTCTTTCTTTTTCATGCTTGTAATTTCTTTGGATGTGAAGAAGGCGAAGTGTTGTCAGTAGATAGTGACGGTGCTTGTGTCCTCTCCTTTCTCTAACATTCCATCTCCCTCTAGATTCCACTTGTAATCTTTGTTCAATATATTAATAAAGCTACACACTAAATTTTCAAAAAAAATAAGCAGCATAATGTGAAAGAGATACTTGCAAGTGTTGACGGGTAAATCCGCCACACAGTAAGGTGGTGCTAATGAGGACGCATTTGGTGACGTGGCACTTTGTCGACAGAGAAGTTAGACCCGAGGAAGGATGGTCCCAGGTCAGGGAGAGCTAAGTCAGAGATATTGGATTGAAGCCCGACCTAACCTGAGCTATCTTCGTCAATCTGTAACACAAAGAAATCATCAGGTGGGTCAAATCTGGGTTCCGACTGAAATCCATTCCGATGCTTTAAGTCAGTGGATGACTCAAAGGGAGCTTGGGGGCAGCTAGGTCCGACCTACTGCGAGGTCGTCCAATCATTGTCACGCCGAGCTATGTAGGAAGAAATGTAAAGTTAAAGTAGATATTTGAGTATCAGAGTACCTGAGAGTTTTGTACCTCCAGAGATTGATCGTGTCTTTGTCGTTGTTGAGACTACTTATAGGTGGAGGTTACCCATTAGTGCCATTAGTGGGTAACGGACATGCCCTTATGATGACATGATTATCTCTGAAAACGAGCATAACAGCCGACCATTTACTCCACCATTACTAATCAACCGACTATTAACTGATCTATTAATGTTTGTGAGCTCAATGTGGAGATGAACTATCGCTTTGACCGGGAAAGCTGTTAACCATCCATATGGGCCTCTGGCCTTTTAGGATATTACTGTGTCTTCCTCCTGGGCTTTTCTGTATGGATGAAGTGTCTTTCTCCACTGTGTAGGTCGGCCCAATGTAATAACAATGGCCCCCATCTTCGAGCTCAGATGAGGCAATGGTTAAGGTCGAGTGCTGTGACGTCTCATTAATTGGGCACGACAGTCAAAGTGGGAGTTTTCGTTTGTCCGCCAAAATTCTTTTTCCTTTGGTTCGGCCATTGCGATGGTACGAGGCTCGTGGTATTGGTGCTGGTAGATTGCTGACACGTGCCTCCTAATGATGGCAGAGCTTGGTTGATGAATGATGGCTTCCAATATAAGTAGAGAAAAGGTGTGGAAAGAGGGATGAACTTTCTTGCTTTTGCTTTCTAAAGGAAGTTCTCCCCTTTCGTATCTCCCCTATCCCCTTGTCTGATCTTGTAGCTCTCTGAGTATATTGTTTATGGCTTCTACATCGTCATCTGAGATCACTGAACAATGGGAATAAATGTGAAGAGCAGAGATTGTTGCCACCCAGATCTCTCGTCTAGAAGGCCCTCCAAGCTTGTATGAAGTTCATGGGGCCGCTTGAGCCTCAGAGTTGGTACATGTGGTGGACAAAGGAAAGGCCTTAAATCTTGTTCCTGTGGACTCTGTGGCCCCAATCTCACAGCTGATGAAAGGAAGTCAATCATACCTGATGTGGTTGAAAATCAAGTCTCCGAAGTGTCTGTTGAAATGCTCCAGAAAATTCTGGAAGAATATCTCCACTTCCGTATCAGGCTCAGATTCCCCAAAACAACGAAAGGGTTTGCTTCCCCGGCGAGTGTGACATCGGGGTGTACACAAAGCCTTTTCATCATGGAATTTGCTTCCATATGCACCCTTTCATTCCTCAAGTCTTGAACTCCTTGGGGCTCTATCTCTGCTAATTGACGCCAAATTCAGTTGGTTGCTTGGTTGGCTCCGTCATGCTTTGCATGTTGAATGTGTCAGATCTTGTGGATGGCAGACAACACTAGAAGGAGGTTGAATTGTGTTGTATACAAATAATAAAACTTTTTCGTAAACTAAAAACCCTTCTACTAATTGCCCAAGTCTCCAAGAAGATTTACCTCTCTTGGTACTTAATCAACACAACAATTGCTTGCAATAATATAAGGTGCTCAACGAAAATGTAAATCACAAGCAAGCAATAAGACTAATCACACCGTAGACACAAGAATTTATCCTGGTTCCCCACCACTAGATATGACCAGTCCCTGCCCACCCTCAGAATTTAATCCAGTATTGCAACAAGCAATACAAACACCTAGCTACCCTCGCTAGGAATTTTCTACAACTACTTTCCTCACAGTAGGGAATCAATACAACACAACACTTGATCTTACCGATAAACTTACCATATACCTCCCATGAGGGTCACAAACATGTGAAGATGAGAACTTGATACACCATTTATCTTATAGCCAAAGGTTGGAGCTTTTATGTGCTTTTGTGTGGTTATAAGAAAAATTAAATCTTTTGAACTCAAAATATATATGTGAAGCTCACATGATCAAAAGAAACTTGAGTTGAAATCTCTTGAAAATAGATCTTAAGAATGGAGATTCAAAAACAAATTTTTAGGCCAAAATATTAATAAAAAAGATCAGGAAAAATTTAGTACAAGAATTTAAAACAATAACAAAAAATGAGAGCTTTAGAGCAAGATAGAGATTTTGAAATTAACTTAGAATATATTAAAAATTGCTCAAAAATTGATATATAATAATTCTGAACTCTCTACTATATATAGAGGGTTAAAATATTTCAAAACGAGTTCATAAAATACTCTTCCAACGACTAGAAATGACAGCATCACGTAAATCACGATATTGTGATTTAGTAGCCGTTTGACCCAGATAGTCGGATATCCTATATGACAGTCAGATATCTTATGGCTGATAGTCTGCTATCCAGAGGGGGATAGTCGGCTATCCAGTGGGGATAATCGGCTACTACATGATAGAAACTTTTGTTAGGTATTGGTGTTTTAGACCAATAATGTAACGGTCGCTTTCCGATCGTACTTTGTTCGTGCACGTACTTTTGACCGTGCACGTACTTATTTTAGACTCTGTTTGTTAGTGAACACTTTGGTGTGATATGTCGTTGTGATCGTCTCTGAGAGTATTAAATTGTGGCACTAATTTGGAACAACATTTCTCGGGTCGTTTTTCCACGATTTAATCTTATCCGAAGAGACGTTGTGATTTTCACTTTCGACGTGAGACGTTTCTAATATTAGTTTCGTTGTTCGACGTCGAAATTGAGATCCGTCTTCTTAGTTTTCTTTCTCTCGTCGCCCCGATCATCCCAATATTTATTTCATAATTTTTGGAGTTCATTTGCCCTATTTTACATTTTTGGCCAAGCTTATAATATTTTTAAATAACTAAGTTTTAAAGTATTTTTAGCCAAATATAATTTTTATTAAATTATAATACTTCAAACTATTTTTGAACCAAATCCTAGCTCATCTTGGCCGCACCCTAGCCATGCGTGGGTTAGAGAGAGAGAGAGAGAGTTTGATTTTTTAATTATTTTTAAATCCCAATCCTATTAGAATTAGCCCTACACCAAGTCAACCCCTCTATACTATATAAACATTTCCTAAGAAACCCTATTTTCGCAAGCAAACAAACCCTAGCCGCTCCCACAACCCAAAATCTCGCTTGCGACGTTCGTCGCAACGTTGCAGCACAACCGCCCGCACCGACCGAGGGAAATCCCCGTAATTTCTTGGTCTGACCAAGAGCCCTGCCCGTACCAAGCGCTCCGCTTTGCACCCAGTCTCCCCCGCCTCGCAAGCCTCACACCGCCCCGCTACGCCCGAGAGATTCCATCGGTCTGACCGATAGAATCCCCCGCACCGCCGCTCCGCCCCGCAACGTTGCAACTGCAACGTTGCAACCCCGCACCGACCGAGAGCCCCCAAGCGCCTGACCGGCCCGCTCCCCCGCATCGCCCGCTCCCCGCTTCATTGCAGCGCTCCGCGTTGCAAACCCCCGCTCCCCAAGCGCCCGACCGACGGATTCTTCCGCACCGACCCGTTGTGACCGAAGCGTCCCGCCTTGCAACGATCTCCGCAGTGCTGCACAGTCGCCCACAGTGTCTGACCGAGAGATTCTCTCGCACCGGCCCGTGTCTGACCGAGCGACGTTCGTCGCAACGTCGCAACTCTCGCACCGCTTGCCACCGTGGGCCCCCCAAGTTCTCCAGAGTTGTTGTGGGTCCCCCATTGACCCCTAGAACTGCTGTGGGTCCCACCCAAGTGCTTCTTCTTCGCCGTTGGACTATTTTGACGTTACGACAAGTTGTAGCTCTTCGTCGCAAGTGCTAGCTTTGGAATCTTGGTTCGTTGATCTGGTTGCTGCCCAGACTTGGCAAGCGAGGAATCTATTCTGGAATCTGGACTAGCAGCACGTTCTTTTATTCCAACCCATGGCGTCGCTACCCGACGCCAATGTAGCTTTCGCGTCGTGTTGAGGTAACGTTTTGCACCCCTAGGACCCCCAACCACAGCCTGTTAATCAAGACTAAAATTGATGTTTTAAAGTGTTTTAAATTCACTAATCAAGATTAATAATATGGGACTGTAGGCCGGTGGACTTGTGCACATAGGCTATTTGTGACTTTGGACTCTTTGGACGGCGTTTTTCTGACGTCAGACTTGTAGGCAAGTGAAACTTGCCAACTTTTGCTTAGGGCCGTGTTTTTAGGCCACTTCCTTGTTTTTAGCGTAAAAGAGACTAGACAGTGAAATGATAGCTGTCTAGACGCAACTTTAAGATCTAGCTTGACAACGAAGCTAGATCTGTCACCCTGCCATGTCATTCATTCATTGATATCTGCCATGTTTAAATTCCTTATCTGTATGCACTTAAACTGTTATCTGACATGCATTGCATCTTACATGTCATCCAAGTTGAATGTTGCATTCGTAGCACACGCTACAAAATACTTGTACTTCCTTGTTCCGGCTAGGTGCACCCCTATGCAATCATGAAAAACACTTCCTGGCTCGTGATCCAGAAGCGGGCCTCATATGTTGGTCAAAAGCCAATGCCCGATACACGTGGAGGGGTAGGGATAAGCGATCACTTGAGCTTAGGAGTTGGCCCGCGCAGCCACTCTATCCAAAAGGCGTAATCTCTGTGCACAACATGCTTACTAGACTTGTCTTTGTACTTGTGAATGTTCTTGCAAAACTTGACATCCATGCCATGATTTAAATGACATGCTCGTACTTTACTTTACCTTACTTTACTTGTTGCACTCATGCTATATCTGACATGTCATTGCATCATGCTAGAACTGCTAGGTTGTTTACTTTCACTTTCAGTTTCCTTGCATAAGTCTCTTGTAGACTTACTTGTTGGAAGCAACGATCTAGGACTTATGGTTTGATGATGACAAACAGATGTGAACGATCTGATGTGTGTATTAAGTATTTGCAGGATTGGCGAGAACGTAAATTAATGTGTTGGACAAATTGCTAGGCACAAAGCAATGGGACTTGGTCAAAAGAGCTATACACAAAGCTAATTGGACTTGGTCCAATACGGGATGAGATGGAGGCCAATTTGAGTTCAAAATGGGTTTGATCAACTCACTTATCTAGAATTGGAAATATTTGATTCTATATTTGTTTCCACCCATTCCTATTCAAACTCCTAATCAAATCCCATATTGATTGGGTCAAATCCACAAGCGGTTAGCACAACCCTATTACCCTTGTCCTATAAATACCCATCTTCTAGGGTTGAAGGCACGCGCGCAATAATTAAAAAGATTTTGAGAGGAGAAAATCCCCAGGCCGAATTGTCTTTTGGTCTCTCAAAGTATTTTATATAGAAAGAGTACCTTCGGTTATTTTTTGGCATGATCATCAAGAGATTTTTTTTAGGGTTAAAAAATATACCAAGGCCACATTAATTTTCCCCTGCCGCACAAAAAAACAACAAGCTGCCACCTTTTTTTCTCTTAGCCAATAATCAAGGAAATCATAATCAAAAGAGAGCCTGTGCTTTTTGGGTGTTTAGCATCCTCAATCAATGCAACAGGGGACAAATTTTTTTGTGCAAAAGTGATGAGGCCGGCCACATAATGCTGGGGATCTTGCGCCTAGGGTTTCCACATAATGCTCCTCTTGAGTTGTTTCTCTCTTCTCTGTTTTCATGTGCTTATTGAGGATACCCAGAGTCTCAACTCCAAAGGCCTGTTTTTTTAATGATCCTTTTAATACTTGTGTTGATTGCAGGCAATCATAAAAGAACTCAAAAGGAGGCCGGCCTTCAGTCTACACATTATTGTTGAGACACATGCTGCCGAATCTTGTGAAGGTGGTTTCATTGTTTTAGCAATTCCCAAGGCCGGGCTTCTAAAATTCCCCAGAGCCTTTCTTTTTCGAGTGCGTCTCTTTGATGGTAGGCTGAATTCGGTGTGCACTGGGGTTTTGCTTTTTGTTTCATCTCAAAATTATCCAAGAGCTGCACAGACTATATTTGGGTTGGTTTTTTTTTTGGGGAAACAAAATAATCTGGGTATCAAACAAAAGCTAAGAGTTTTTGGTATTTGAATTAATTCTCTTGTTGTTTCTTGTGCAAAGAAGGACAAGATGCACTGTGCATCAAAACAAAATCTGGAGGCAGGCTCATATGAATACAGGTAAAAGTCTGTGTGTGTGTTTTTTTGTAACTGAGATTCATTCTTTTTGTGCAGGTCATCAAAGTTCCAATAGGAACAGAGAAGAAAATAAAGAGATAATAAATCAAAGCATTGACAAAGACTTCTTCCTTTTGGGTGATAGTTGCAAGCTACTAGAGACAGAGCCACACCCTTGAAGCAAAAGAGATAGACATCAGGAAGGCGCAAGTGTCATCGATAGGGGAGCCGAACTATTGAAGGGACATCAGAGACTACTACTTGTCAGATTGATCTGACCACACGCTGAACGACAGAGACGACACACCATTACTGAGCATTTCTAAAACTCAATTTATTTATCTTTGTATTGGTGTAGCGATCTCTGTAGGGGAGACTTTACCTTTTTGTGTTATTTTTGGGGACCTGACGACTTTGGGAGTCGTCACGGAGGGAGAGCATCTGACTAGATTGAGAGTGTAGAGCACGTGGTGTGCGTACGAGCTAGGTGAGAGTAGATTTGGGATCTTGACTCACTGTGTAGCTGTACTTGATTACATATCTATCTAGTGGTTGCTTTCGGGGCTGGAGTAGGTCGTGGGGACGACCGAACCAGGGTATATCTGTGCGTATTCTGTGATTGCTTTTTATTGCCCTTTCTGTGCTTATAACTGCGTGAGATTTCTCGTGGGTTGCACGAGAATTTTTATTAGCCTATTCACCCCCCCTCTAGGCTACGATCCAGATCCAAGATTACTGACATGTGCCCCTTGCTCTTTTGGGTGTCACATGTTAGACATTGAGCCAGAGACCGTTGTTGAGTACGTGGTAATTGTTGACGCTGAGGCTGAGTCCATGTCTGCCCAGGAGGAGTTTTGCAGACACCGGTGACCATTCTTAGTGACCCTTGCTGAGCTTCCTTTTGTTTTAGGATTTCTGTTAGTTGTCGGTGCGTGGCACCTTTACTTTGTACGTTGTACTTTTGTTGGCTATGTTTGGGCCTTTGGACTTCTTTCTTTTTAGCCTGGTGGCTTTTTCTGTGATGTTGAAACTTATTTTATGGATATTCTGAGATTGCTTTTTGTCTCATTTCCTTTATTATTATCTTTGTTTCGTATCGCATTTGAAAGGACCTGTCAATTGAAGTTTATTGACGCTTATCAGACTTGCAGCTTCACAGCTTCAAGTCTGAGCGGACCCTCACGTCTCGCCTCCATATTTTTAGGAAGCGTGGCATGACAGGTTTTGTTGGTGGCCCATGCAGGTCCCGTCTTGCAAACTGCGAATTATCGGAACAACGATAATAACTATGGAATGTCCATTAAATAAATTGCAACATCCGAGTCATAAGCCTTGAGTCTAGTCGTTTTCCTATGTCACTAGGTGGTAAGAAGACTTAGTTAGACGTCTGTGCTTGCTAGTTAGAGGCCCCTGATTGTTAGTTAGACTCCCTACTAGGAATTGATCTAATCGTCGTAGGAGTTACCTTAGTGGTTCTTGCCCAAACCCTGACCATATTAGACTTCTAGAATTTCTTTAGTCGTTCGCTTGGGTTCATCGATTTCAGACCAAGCTGAATGCATTTCATTACCGTCTAGCTCCTTCGAAAGTCTTAGCGCTTAGTTTCTTAATCTTTAGTTGGTCGACTGTAGGAGTTTCCCCGTAGATTTTCCTGGTTCATATCCTAGGCGTATGTATGTTTTGATCATCCGACCATTTTCCTTACCTCGATTCACGAGATCTCCTCATGACGATCGTCGTAAATTTTCGAATCTCTCCGTTACAAATCTTGAATCTTCTGAAAGTATTTTTCGATTTCCTCCTTCCCTAAGTTTAAATTTGTTCAAAAATTTCAATATATACACTTAGACTTCATACTCTTTCGTTGACTTAAATTTTTTTAAAAAAAAACTTTTGTCGAAATTTTTGAATACTAGTTTATGATATTTTATTGCTTGCTTTTACGGGATGCTGTGTGCGTGTATACCATGAGGTATACACGACTATTGCATATCTTAAGTATGTATGGATAAGTAGATGTATCGGTATACTAATTATAGGTTGATGGATATGGTGTGAATATATATGTTACATGTGTGTGTGACTATACGATAAATGCATGTATTAAGGAAGGTATTATAATTATACGTGTGCTGATGTCTGTATTATTATTATGGTATATAAAGTGATTAAACTATGTGAGTGTTACCTGACTAAATATTAGGTGTGATTGACATATGGTATGTATGTGGTTATATTGGAAGATGTGTATACATTGTAGGGGTATTGGTAAGGTATAAATACCGTGTTACGTATATGGAGTATTCTGATATGTGTTTCGAGTCGCACTCAAGCTTGAGTGGGTATACTTTAAGTATATGGTTATGTATGCATGTAGTTGCATATAGCGAAGTTTGATGTATGTATAGTGATAGGAGTGTTTGTGCCTGGTTGTGTTACGCACATGATTGTGGGTCGCTATACCAGTATATAGTTATAGGTGTTGGTCTTGTAGTATAGTTATTTACTAAGGATTTGCCTGTGTGAACGTATGTGTGCTAGCTACACTAGGTGTGTAGATGTGCTGAGTTTAAATGGTATGATTGGTATATATGAATGAAATGTTAGCGTGTATGGGTGTGCACCATGCACGGGTAAGTATGTGCTTAGTTATAGGTATTGGTGACTATGGTATATGTGGCGTGTCGTAAATTCAGTTATAGAACCGTATGTGATGTGAATATATGGTGAAATATTTACAAGCATTTGAATGACTATATATTGTGAAATTATAGTAGTGGTGAATGCATATTAGATATAGTAAAACTTGATTTAACTAATGGTATGGTGTGACTACATGTGTTGATGTGTTTGGTATTGGATGTATACTAGGAAATATTAGGGAGTAGTATACCCATGTTTGTTTTGTGCATAGGTAGCTATCTATACGTAGAGCAATGATTGTATTTGCTAGTGTGAGACTAATCTTATGTGAGTATATGAACTATTGTTTGTGCTAGGTGAGTAGTAGTTATATAATGGATGTATGTATATATATATATATATATGATTGAAATAGGTGCATGAATATATACAAGTTAGCAGAGTTATTGTTTGACTACCTAGTGTATGTATAAGCATTTGTAATGACTATACCTGCTTGAATTATAGTGATGCGTGATCGGGATAGCTACTAGACTAGCTAGAGTTATATTTATAGTTAGAAAGTCCGAGGACGGACTTTATTTTAAGGTGGGGAGGATGTAACGGTCGCTTTCCGATCGTACTTTGTTCGTGCACGTACTTTTGACCGTGCACGTACTTATTTTAGACTCTGTTTGTTAGTGAACACTTTGGTGTGATATGTCGTTATGATCGTCTCTGAGAGTATTAAATTGTGACACTAATTTGGAACGACATTTCTCGGGTCGTTTTCCCACGATTTAATCTTATCCGAAGAGACGTTGTGATTTTCACTTTCGACGTGAGACGTTTCTATTTTTAGTTTCGTTGTTCGACGTCGAAATTGAGATCCGTCTTCTGAGTTTTCTTTCTCTCGTCGCCCCGATCATCCAAATATTTATTTCATAATTTTTAGAGTTCATTTGACCAATTTTACATTTTTGGCCAAGCTTATAATATTTTTAAATAACTAAGTTTTAAAGTATTTTTAGCCAAATATAATTTTTATTAGATTATAATACTTCAAACTATTTTTGAGCCAAATCATAGCTCATCTTGGTCGCACCCTAGCCAAGCGTGGGTTAGAGAGAGAGAGAGAGTTTGATTTTTTAATTATTTTTAAACCCCAATCCTATTAGAATTAGCCCTAGACCAAGTCAACCCCTCTATACTATATAAACAACCCCTAAGAAACCCTATTTTCGCAAGCAAACAAACCCTAGCCGCTTCGACAACCCAAAATCTCGCTTGCGACGTTCGTCGCAACGTTGCAGCACAGCTGCCCGCATCGACCGAGGGAAATCCCCGCATTTTCTCGGTCTGACCGAGAGCCCCACCCGCGCCAAGCGCTCCGCTCCGCACCCAGTCACCCCCGCTTCGCAAGCCTCGCACCGCCCCGCTATGACTGAGAGATTCCATCGGTCTGACCGATAGAATCCCCCGCACCGCCGCTCCGCCCCGCAACGTTGCAACTGCAACGTTGCAACCCCGCACCGACCAAGAGCCCCCAAAGCGCCTGACCGGCCCGCTCCCCTGCATCGCCCGCTCCCCGCTTCGTTGCAGCGCTCCGTGTTGCAAACCCCCGCTCCCCAAGCGCCGACCGACGGATTCTTCCGTACCGACCCGCTGTGACCGAAGCGCCCCGCCTTGCAACGATCTTCGCAGCACTGCACAGTCGCCCGCAGTGTCTGACCGAGAGATTCTCTCGCACCGGCCCATGTCTGACCAATCGACGTTCATCGCAACGTCGCAGCTCTCGCACCGCTTGCCACCGTGGGCCCCCCAAGTTCTCCAGAGTTGTTGTGGGTCCCCCATTGACCCCTAGAACTGTTGTGGGTCCCACCCAAGTGCTTCTTCTTCACCGTTGGACTATTTTGACGTTGCGACAAGGTGTAGCTCTTCGTCGCAAGTGCTAGCTTTGGAATCTTGGTTCGTTGATCTGGTTGCTGCCCAGACTTGGCGAGCGAGGAATCTATTTTGGAATCTGGACTAGGAGTGCGCTCTTTTATTCCAACCACTAGCGTCGCTACCCGACGCCAGTGTAGCTTTCGCGTTGTGTTGAGGTAACGTTTTGCACCCCTAGGACCCCCAACCACAGCCTGTTAATCAAGACTAAAATTGATGTTTTAAAGTGTTTTAAATTCACTAATCAAGATTAATGATATGGGACTGTAGGCCGGTGGACTTGTGCACATAGGCTATTTGTGACTTTGGACTCTTTAGACGGTGTTTTTCTGACGTCAGACTTGCAGGCAAGTGAAACTTGCCAACTTTTGCTTAGGGCCATGTTTTTAGACCACTTCCTTTTTTTTAGCGTAAAAGAGACTAGACAGTGAAATGATAGCTGTCTAGACGCAACTTTAAGATCTAGCTTGACAACGAAGCTAGATCTGTCACCCTGCCATGTCATTCATTCATTGATATCTGCCATGTTTAAATTCCTTATCTATACGCACTTAAACTGTTATCTGCCATGCATTGCATCTTACATGTCATCCAAGTTGAATGTTGCATTCGTACCACACGCTACAAAATACTTGTACTTCCTTGTTCCAGCTAGGTGCACCCCTATGCCATCATGAAAAACACTTCCTGGCTCGTGATCCAGAAGTGGGCCTCATGTGTTGGTCAAAAGCCAATGCCCGATACATGTGGAGGGGTAGGGATAAGCGATCACTTGAGCTTAGGAGTTGGCCCATTCAGCCACTCTAGCCAAAAGGCGTAATCTTTGTGCACAACGTGCTTACTAGACTTGTCTTTGTACTTGTGAATGTTCTTGCAAAACTTGACATCCATGCCATGATTTAAATGCCATGCTCGTACTTTACTTTACCTTACTTTACTTGTTGCACTCATGCTATATCTGCCATGTCATTGCATCATGCTAGAACTGCTAGGTTGTTTACTTTCACTTTCAGTTTTCTTGCACAAGTTTCTTGTAGACTTGCTGACATGTGCCCCTTGCTCTTTTGGGTGTCACATGTTAGACCTTGAGCCAGAGACCGTTGCTGAGTACGTGGTAATTGTTGACGCTGAGCCTGAGTCCATGTCTGCCCAGGAGGAGTTTTGCGGACACCGGTGACCATTCTTTGTGACCCTTGTTGAGCTTCCTTTTGTTTTAGGATTTCTGTTAGTTGTCGGTGCGTGGCACCTTTACTTTGTACGTTGTGCTTTTGTTGGCTATGTTTAGGCCTTTGGACTTCTTTCTTTTTAGCCTGGTGGCTTTTTCTGTGATGTTGAAACTTATTTTATGGATATTCTGAGATTGCTTTTTGTCTCATTTCCTTTATTATTATCTTTGTTTCGTATCGCATTTGAAAGGACCTGTCAATTGAAGTTTATTGACGCTTATCAGACTTGCAGCTTCACAGCTTCTAGTCTGAGCGGACCCTCACGTCTCGCCTCCATATTTTTGGGAAGCGGGGCGTGACAAATATTGTTTTGATGATGATCACAACATTATGTTGTTGCTAATGACTCTCAATGTTTTAGTCTCATGTTTAACAATTGAAGAATAGAATTTTGGAGACTAAAAGCTTGGAGCAAGGATGGACATTGTTAAAGCTTTAAATTTATAACCGAAAGCGCTCGGTGTCGTGGTAGCAGTTTACGGGTCGTCCGCAGGGAGGCGGATAGATCGAGTACTAGTTCGATATGGGGTTATGTGCTAGCTACACAATTCGGATGAGAGGGACATGGATTCACGAGGTTTTAACAAGGATAGCGATGTGAAGATGCAAAAATGCGAAGAACAAGGAATAGAGATAATAACAAAGAGGTGACAATCAAGGAGAAGGGAAGATAAACAACATCAATTAATAACAAATTAACAACAAAATAGTACAAGGAAAAGAAGAGAACACTTATCTCAGTGATTCATAAAAAAGGTTGTCAACCTCCTATACAAACCCATGAGAGAAAGCTTCAAAATCTACCTAAAACTAACCTATTCTCTAATCCTACTCCTAAGGAATAAATAGAACAATAGAAGAGGGCAAAACGAGCCTAAAAGACACGCCCCCCTAAATGACGGCGCTCAGATGTTTTTATACAAACCCTAAGCCTAACGAGTTTAGCTCCAAACCCGCTTTCAATAGGTCGTGTGGTTGAAACCACATGACCGCGTCGTCCTCAGCTTCTCTCGCAGTTAGCAGGTTTCACTCGACACGACCGTTTGGAAAATCCAAACGGTCGCATCGTCTTCGTGATCTGTTGATGTTGCGCTGCTGCTTTGGGTCGAGGGATGAAGAACGACACGGTCGTATGAATCGAATTCATACGGCCGTGTGAATGTCGACGCTCCTCGAGTAAAAAGAATGACACGGCCGTATGGATTTAATCTATACGACCGTATGAAGGCTTTGATTCTTCCAGCTCTAGTCATCTCCACTTATACGGCCGTATGAGTGGCTTCCAAATGGTCATATGAGCTCTTCATCTCTGGCTTCAACCTTCCATGCTCCAGCTCTTAGTTAAGCTCCAGATATACAATGCCATCTCAAAGTCTTCATCTACACTACATCAGGAAGCGCCAGCTCCAATTCCCCATCTCCGGCTAAACCTATGGTCTCAGTGCTCTAGCTGAGCTTCATGCTCTATTAAAGCTCTAGCTACACTCCAATGCTCCAGCTCTCCTCTATGTTGTAGATATCATCTCATCCTACTCTAAGCCCCAAAATGCCCAAGTATGGTTCATAATCATGGAGTCAATCTCCAATTGTCAGCCTTCGCTCCAAAAGCCAAAAATCTCGCTCTCAAGCTCCAAACTTCTCCAATTTCACCTGAAAAGCACCGGGAGACCAAAATCGTAAAAAGGAACAAAAGAGGGTTAAAATGGCACAAAAAACGAGGCAAAGTAGAATGAAACGTGTGTGAAAAGAAAGTGAAAACTATATGTAAAAACAACCTATCAAAATCCCCCAACCTAAACTCGTCCTCGTCCTCGAGGAAGACGGAAAAAGAGTAAAGAATGGGGTATGCAATCAAACATGCAAATTATGATATGAGTTTCGAGAAATTTATAGAATCGAGCACATATACGTGGACAAATAGGAATCTCAAATTCATAGCAATCTAGAACGCAAATTCCTCTCCATCGATAGGAATTGTTAAGGCCAAAAATGACCAAAACGGTTGAGTTGCTAACGTGGACCCTTCGTGGTGGGTCGGAGCCTCGTCAGTAGGTTGAGTGACTAGGATGGAAGAACAAGGGTCGTTTAATGGATGATGGTTAGCTTGTGATGCCCGATCGACCCTCGAGCGGTCCGTAAGTTGATAGATCGAGGCGGAGAAGCTCTAGAGCGACCCTCACAGAAGATCGAGACTCGATGATCTGCATCACAAGGAAGTGTTAGGGGGGGTCGGATTTGGGTTCCGACCCAAATATCCTCTGATGCTTAAGTTAGAACGGAAACTTAAGAATGAGAGAGATAGAAAGCTTGGAGCAGTTGAGATCGACCCAATGAGGTTCGTCTCAGATTTGATGTAGCAAGCTCTTTCATGGAAGAAATGTATGTTGAAAAAGTAAAGTCTATGTATTAGATCTCGTACCTTGGGAATTGGAACCCTTTTGGTATTTATAGGCATCCTCGGTTATTTCAGTAACGTTGGGAAGATAACGGTCCCCTATTATGGTGCCATGATCTCCCCCCCTTTAATAAGAGTAAACGTAGCCCACGTTCTCGCCATTTATGAGCCCACCTTCAATCCCACGTTCGATTGGTAGGAGCGCAATGTGCAACTGGCTGGTGGGTTTTGACTGGGTCAATATCGGGCTTCTCTTGTGGGCTTTTGATCTCTCCCGAATATACACCCGAAAAACAATTGTAGTTTTACCGCAAGCGCACGGTTAAGTGGTAAGCGGGTTATCAAACACGAGGGGGGACTAATGACGGTACTCTATCTTAATCACTAAGCTATTGGTGGAAAGGTGATTTTAGAATGTTGGTATCACAATAGTTAAATTATCAATTCAATTCAATATTATAAAAATGTTTAGGGTTATGGAATCACTACTGTTGCGAGGTGGAACTCGCGTACAATGAATTTGTATTGAGGAGAACCAAGGGCACTGTGGTTATATTGATAAGAGGATTTAGGTGGGCTATTTAACAAGTGATTAGTGGGGTGAAGAGGCTAAACTTGCCGCCGGGGGAGGCCACGGAGTCAAATCTCACCGGACGCGGCGGAGGAGGATCGGGCGACGGGAGCCAAAGGCGGATGTCGACCAAGGGGCAAGATTCCCTGCACCACGAGCAACTCGTCAGAAGGGCGGGGTTGGGGTCCAACCCTTAGCCCCTCCGATGCCTAAGTCAGTAACTGGACTTAAAGCGGGTGCGAGGCACGCATGTCGGACTGAGGGTGTGTTGACCGTACGTAACGAGCTATATCTGGGAGAACAAAGATATGGACGACCTTTGCTCTCGTGTGTGAATAATGGATTGAGAGAGAATTTGCCAACCTCTTCACCGTAAGAAGTGAGGGGGTATTTATACCTGTAGGGAGATGATTAGGTGGGGCTGACCTGGCATGCTGACTCGATGTGCTGAGCTGGCCCGGCTATCAGCGGAAGCTTCAGACGAGGATGTCAGGAACAGGAGTGCCTGCCTTGCTTTTGTCAGATGGCGCAACGGCCAGGGGCACTTTTGTCAGGGTGTCAGGGCCGAAAGCGTTAAGTGTCAGGGGGCTCAGCGGCCAGGGGGCGCTTTGTCAGATGGTCGGGCGGTGCTAGTGTCAGTCGTGTCCTTACTCTAGGTTGCTTGTCGTGCGTGAGGAATTGAAGGTCTGGCGATGCTATCCCCGATGGCAGGGCTAGTGGGGTCCCGCCGGGTCGTCCTGTCCGGGGGTTCTCCGGCCCGGCCGCACACCTTTTCGGTCGCAGGTCGTGAACCGCTGGTAGGGAGGGATATGCATGTGCCTCTGTCAGCATCCCCGATGGCACTGTATGGGCGCTCCCCAGGCGCACTGCCCCTGGCGGGCCGAGCGACTGCGGTTGTACGCCTGGGCTGGGAGCGGGGAGTGCTGCGAGGTGCGCCCCTTCCCATGTAGCCTCGGATCTCCGGGACGGTGGCCCTTTCGCAAAGGGATGAGTCAATGAGGTATGTCAGCGGATCTGGGTGGGAGTCGGACTCCTATGATCTTTGGGTCGTAACAATTGCCCCCGGCATTCGAGTGCGAGGCGAAAGCCTGGCTCGGCTCGGATGACGTAACACTACCTCCCTTCTAACATGGTTCGGAGGAGGTGGGACACTGCGATTTAGGGAGGGGCGTTGCCCCCTTAACGACGTGCCGTTGTATGTGGCGACTGGGTCGGACTTTGGGGGAGCCCAGCTTTTTTTGAGAAGGCCATGGTTTTCGTTGTGATGTGTTTACCGGACGTGGTTGTTATTTTTGCGGGGCTCTAGCCGCACTGTGTCTGGTGAAATTCCTAGCTATTGTGCGCTTGGGCTTAGGGTGAGGAGTCCGTAAGGAGGAATATTATTCATCAGCCTTTACAGGAGATCTAGATGATATTTACAACAATAGGGCAGGTGTGACCAAACCCGTGGTCAGGGCGGGAGGTTGTTTTAACTCGTCGCCCGCTGCATCGGGGTGAGCGGGTTCCTGTTGCGGGGCGGCCTTCCTTTCTACTGACTGCTGAACTCCTTCTGCCTCACTGTCCGGGGGCGAGCTGACGTGCCATGAATGACCGTTTGGCTTCATCGGGGATGCAGCCCTGCGGTGACCCCCCCTTGGGAGGGCTGACCCTCGTTTGTCGGGTGGACCTCCTTCCTTCCCCTCCCTTGCTTCATCGTGTTCTGTCTCGCCGTCGCCGTGTTGGATGGTTGCCCGGCCTCGTCAGGGATCCCGTACATCGAGGGGGAACCCTGGAGGAGGCGGAGGACGAGGTGGAGGTGGTGGCGTCGCCCTCCGGAGGGGGAGTCCGGTGGGCCGGCCTCATGGGGAAGGTTGGGGGCAGGCAGGTGGGTCGTTGGGAGACCCTTCGGGGGTTTCCACCCTCACACCCGGTAGGGATCGCCGTGGGGTGGATGTTAATTGGGGTGTGGCGGCCCGCTGCTAGTCTTCCGGACCTGCTGTTTCATCTGGTTAAGAGCAGGAGGAAGGCTTGCAGACGGGAACTCCCATGTGTAAGGAGAATATCCTATCATAGGTCGCGAAGTGGAAGCGATCACCGGTGGGGGAAGTGAGGCCCGTCGGTGGACATTGGCCTTCTCCGTAGCTCGGTGGGGGCGTCCAGGGCTTTTTCATACCCAGTGTGAGGGGATGTGATTCCCTCTCGTGTATCTTCTCCCTCTCCCTAAACTCTGAAGGGGGGGGGGTACTTATAGAGGGATTCTGCAGAAGGGTTTGCCTTGGATAATGTGAAAGACTAGTGCCATTAATGGGCTCTGCCGAATCACGCGCTTTGGGAACCGCTTTTTCCTGGCGGCACCTGACACAGTTCATCTGTCCTGGCCTCTCGGGGGGCGTGTTGCTGCTGATAGCGTGTTTTCCGAGCGTCCTTTCATTTCGCCGAGTCGCATCGTGGTGCTGCTTTATCGGTACCAGGCGTATACCCGACATGCATTGTTTCATGGTTTCTGGTTTGCGACCGGTCCGCCCCGGTTTACGTGTCCTTGTCCTTATTCCCAGGTTTGAGTTTTCGAGGATCGTGGGCCTAATCTAGGCGGGGGAATCTAGATGTGGTTTGGGAGGCCGGCCCCGGGTATTTGGTCGCTGTGCGGTCCGAACCGGTTAGCCCCTACCGAGGCGAGCGAGTCGCCACTGGGAAGCCGGTCTTGCCGTGTTTTATCGCTGGTATTAACTATTTTGTTTTCTTGCGTGAGTACAATTACTGCCCCCAACATTCCCTTGTCCGAGAGCGCGAGGTCTGGGGGAAGGGGATGTTGATGGTCTATGTGTTGTCTTTGGGCAGGACGGGGAATCACCGGATAAGTTCGGGATGAGACATGCTGCCCTATCACGAACAGGGGCTATCCCTAGTATGGTCGACCCCTGGGTGTCCGTCACAAGTGGATTGTGCCTCGGGCGGAGGTGGCCCCGCAGAGCAGGCCCCAGTTCAACCCCTTCCCCTTTGTCTGAACGGTATTACTGATTTTAGTTGGCGAGGGGTCTTGTTTTGAAGCGTCGGTCCTTCCTTGTATCGGGGGGTTCGAACTGCGGGTATATGCTTACGGAGCATCCTAAGTTAGTACAGGGGGAGTGCGATACTATGTCCCACCTTTCCCTGCCACGAGGGGTGGCCCCGTATCATGAGCCCGCCCGGCTCTTGGCAGGGGGGTCGTTTCACGCTAGGGCATTCTCAGAAAGTTAAAGCGACTTTGAGAGGGATAAATGTTTTCATTTAAATTTACAAGAACTCTTCTATGGTTCATACACGAGTACTTAGATTATCGCCCGTAGGGGGGGTAAGATCCGACCCTAGGGTGGGCTGTGGAGCTGTGCTTTCCTGTGGTGAACTACCTCAGGATTTATGGGTTACCCTCTGCCGGGTGGGCCTTTTTATCTTCAGTTGTTCTTGGCGCCTAGGTGAGCGTTCTTCCTCTGCGCTGACAGGTTGCAAGGTCTCCTCTGCTAGGTGGATGCAGTAGGGAAGCTGTCATCTCTCTCCGTGCCTCGCGGTTTGGGTTTGAGGGCGGGGGGAAATCCTGACGATCGGGCCGCCTCCCCTCCACGCCTCGTGGTTTGGGTTTGAGGGCGGGGTCCGGATCTCGATTGTGCTGTGGCAGGCTGACATGCCATAACTCGCCTTTTGGGTTTGTCGGGGATGCAGCCTTACCGAGGCCCCCGTCTGGAGGTTGAAGGCGAGCAGGTGCAGGCCTGCAAGCCTGGGGGGCTTTTGCCTTTCCTGCCGACGGGGGGCAGATGCCTACCTTTCTCCATCTCGTCTGGTTTAGAGCAGATGGAGGAGTGAAAGGTGGATTTCCCTTGTGTAAGTGGAATATCCTATTGGCGATCCGTTTGTAAGGGGAATATCCTATCGGAGGTCGTGGAGATGCAGCGACCGCTGCCCAGGGAGGAGGGAACCACTAGTGGCCGGTGACCTCCCTTTTGTTAGGGCGAGGCATCTCGGACCGTTTCCCAGCGGGTGGGGGGTGTCGGGGCCGATTTCTTATATCTTTCGACTCTTTGTTCTTTTCTCTTTCGGGAGGGTGAGTGGTGTCTTTATAGGGGGATTTTGTTGACGGTTTCCTCCATAATTATTGCGATGAGCTAGCATTATTAATGGGCTCCTCAGAATCACGACCGTTGGAAATCGCTTTTGCCAGGTGGCACTTATGGAACCTCTTTTGGAGTGTATCATTATTGGTGGGACATTTATCGAGCGTCCTTTCGTATCGTCGAGTCACATCGGGGCTGCCTCCTCGGGAACTGTCGCCTCATTTGTCCCGGTTTATGTGCCCTTGTCCTCCTTCCCAGGTTCGATTTTTCAAGGATCACGGGTCTGCCAAGTATGGGGTATGTTTACGCGGTGACCCCTATGCCCTGCCCCGGAGGTCTGGTGGAGGGAAGCGGGCGCTTAGCCCGGCCCGTGCCCTTTTCTAGTTTGGGTGGCTAGGGTTGGCCCGGCCCCAGAGGTCTTAAGGGGGGGAGCGGGTGCTAGCCCAGCCCGTGCCCTTCTCTGGTTTGGGTGGCGAGGGTTGGCCCCGCCCCCGAGGTCTTGAGGGGGGAGCGGGCGCGTAGCCTGGCCCATGTCCTTCTCTGGTTTGGGTGGCTAGGGTTGGCCCTGCCCCAGAGGTCTTGAGGGGGGAGCGGGTGCGTAGCCAGGCATGTGCCCTTCTCAGGTTTGGGTGGCTAGGGTTAGCCCTGCCCCAGAGGTCTTGAGCGGGGGAGCGGGGGCGTGGCCCGGCCCGTGCCCTTCTCTGGTTTGGGTGGCTAGGGTTGGCCCTGTCCCAGAGGTCTTGAGGGGGGAGCAGGCGCGTGGCCCGGCCCGTGCCCTTCTCTGGTTTAGGTGGCTAGGGTTGGCCCTGCCCCAGAGGTCTTGAGGGGGGAGCGGGCACATGGCCCGGCCCGTGCCCTTCTCTGGTTTGGGTGGCTAGGGTTGGCCCTGCCCCAGAGGTCTTGAGGGAGGAACGGGCGCGTAGCCTGGCCCGTGCCCTTCTCTGGTTTGGGTGGCTAGGGTTGGCCCTGCCCCAGAGGTCTTGAGGGGGGAGCAGGCGCGTAGCCCGGCCCATGCCCTTCTCTGATTTGGGTGGCTAGGGTTGGTCCTGTCCCAGAGGTCTTGATGGGGGGAGCGGGCACGTAGCCCGGCTCGTGCCCCTCTCTGGTTTGGGTGGCTAGGGTTGGCCCTGCCCCAGAGGTCTTGAGGGGAGGAGCGGGCACGTAGCCCGGCCCGTACCCTTCTCTGGTTTGGGTGGCCAGGGTTGGCCCTGCCCCAGAGGTCTTGAGGGGGGAGCGGGCACGTAGCCCGGCCCGTGCCCTTCTCTGGTTTGGGTGGCCAGGGATGGCCCTGCCTCAGAGGTCTTGAGGGGGGAGCGGGCGCGTAGCCCGGCCCGTGCCCTTCTCTGGTTTGGGTGGCTAGGGTTGGCCCTGCCCCAGAGGTCTTGAGGGGGGGAGCGGGCGTGTAGCCCGGCCCATGCCCTTCTTTGGTTTGGGTGGCTAGGGTTGGCCCTGCCCCAGAGGTCTTGAGGGGGGAGCGGGCGCGTAGCCCGGCCCGTACCCATCTCTGGTTTGGGTGGCTAGGGTTGGCCCTGCCCCAGAGGTCTTGAGGGGGGGAGCGGGCACGTAGCCCGGCCCGTACCCTTCTCTGGTTTGGGTGGCCAGGGTTGGCCCTGTCCCAGAGGTCTTGAGAGGGGAGCGGGCGCGTAGCCCGGCCCGTGCCCTTCTCTGGTTTGGGTGGCTAGGGTTGGCCCTCCCCTAGAGGTCTTGAGGGGGGGAGCGGGTGCGTAGCCCGGCCCGTGCCCTTCTCTGGTTTGGGTGGCTAGGGTTGGCCCTGCCCCAGAGGTCTTGAAGGGGGGAGCGGGCACGTAGCCCGGCCTGTGCCCTTCTCTGGTTTGGGTGGCTAGGGTTGGCCCTGCCCCAGAGGTCTTGAGGGGGGAGCGGGCGCGTAGCACGGCCCGTGCCCTTCTCTGGTTTGGGTGGCTAGGGTTGGCCCTGCCCCAGAGGTGTTGAGGGGGGAGCGGGCGCGTAGCACGGCCCGTGCCCTTCTCTGGTTTGGGTGGCTAGGGTTGGCCCTGCCCCAGAGGTGTTGAGGGGGGGAGCGGGCGCGTGGCCCGGCCCGTGCCCTTCTCTGGTTTGGGTGGCTAGGATTGGCCCTGCCCCAGAGGTCTTGAGGGGGGGAGCGGGTGCGTAGCCCGGCCCGTGCCCTTCTCTAGTTTGGGTGGCTAGGGTTGGCCCTGCCCCAGAGGTCTTGAGGGGGGGGGGATCGGGCGCGTAGCCCGGCCCGTGCCCTTCTCTGGTTTGGGTGGCTAGGGTTGGCCCTGCCCCAGAGGTCTTGAGGGGGGGAGCGGGCACGTAGCCCGGCCCGTGCCCTTCTCTGGTTTGGGTGGCTAGGGTTGGCCCTGCCCCAGAGGTTCGGAGGTTCACGCTGAAACACTAATGTGGAAACAACCAAGTTGGGGAAAGCGGGTAGATGTGTATCTCGTATATATAAAAGAAAAACTTACAACTATTGGTAGAACTTTAGCAGGTGCTTTGCATTCCAAGGATGGGCTAGCTCACTCCCGTCTGGGGTTGCCAAGATGTACGTGGTTGGTCCGACGATATCGATGACCTCGTAGGGCCCTTTCCATTTGGCGGCCAGCTTCCCCCGAAGGGCGGTCTCGGGTCTGAAGGTGGCGTCTCTGAGGACCAAGTCGTCGATCCTGAAAGTCCGTTGCTTCACCCGGGAGTCGTAGTGTCGTGCCATCCTCTGGCTGTGCCTGACGAGGTTCGTTAGGGCCCGGTCTCTTATCTTGTCCACCAATTCGAGACTGAGGTCGAGTCCCTCTCCATTGATCTCTTCGTCGAAGAGTTTTAGCCGGAGCGTCTCTTCTCCAATTTCCACGGGAACGACCGCCTCTGATCCGTATGCCAGCATGAACGGGCTTTCTCCTGTCGAGGCCTTGTGGATGGTGCGATAGGACCATAAGATTCCCGGCAGCTCGTCGACCCATGCCCCAAGGGCGGCGTACACCTTTTTCTTCATAGGGTTCAAGATGCATTTATTCGTGGCCTCCGCCATTCCGTTGCACTGCGGGTGGGCAACTGACGCAAAATGGAGTTTGATCCCCCAGCCCGAACAGAAATCGTGGAAGCCTTCGCAATCGAACTGCCTTCCGTTATCCGTGACTATCGAGCGGGGTATCCCAAAGCGACATATAATAGACTGCCAGATAAAGCCCTTCATGTCTGTCCAGGTGATACGCGCCAGCGGCTCGGCCTCCACCCATTTTGTGAAGTAGTCCACGGCGACGACTAGATATTTTCTTCCCCCGGAGGCCTTCAGGAAAGGCCCAAGGATGTCAAGTTCCCATTTGGCGAATGGGATCGGGCTCGCGATGGGCATCAAGTTAGCCGGAGGTGCAGTCGTTCGTCGGTAGAATTTCTAGCATGCCTCGCACCTCTTGATGTATTGAACCGCGTCCTGGATCATTATCGGCCAATAGTACCCCTGGCGCATTATTTTGTGGGCGATGGTGCGACCGCCGTGGTGGTTTCTGCAGAAGCCCTCGTGCACTTCGCGGATGACTTGCTCAGCCTGCTTCGGGCCCAAGCACTTTAGATAGGGCCGGATGTCGAAGTTGGCGCGGCGGCGGCGGTACAACACTCCGTCGAGGAGTATGAATGACAGGGCCCGTCTCTCCACCTTTTTAGCCAGATCTGCTCCTTGGGCAGGTCCCCCGTCTCCAAGTACTTCATAATGGGGGTCATCCACGTTGTCACTGTGTCCGTACACATTAGTTATTCTTCTCCAATGGTTGGGGTCAATAGGCTTTCGACGTAGATGGCCTTCCCGATCTCGGCCGCGGAGGAGGAAGCCAGCTTGGCCAGGGCGTCCGTCCGAAGGTTGTTGGAACGGGGCAGGTGCTGGACGTCCGCCTTCTTGAACTTGCGGAGCTCGATCTGGATGCGCTTAAGGTAGCGCTTCATCTTTTCTTCTCGGGCCTCGAAGCTTCCTTGGATCTGTTGGACGACGAGCCATGAGTCGCTAAGGAGCAACACGTTCCTCGCCCCAACTGCCCTACCGAGCTTCAGCCCATTGACTGCGGCCTCGTATTCCGTGACATTGTTGGTTGCCAGGAAGTTGAAGTGCAGGGCGTATTCCAACGAGCACCCGTCGGGGGTTTGAATGACGATACCCGCCCCTGTCCCGGATCCCGTCGCAGAGCCATCGACGTGGATGGTCCACAATTCGTCCACGTCCATTCGGGAGGGCCCTGAGGGTCCTGCCCCCCTTGCCCCCCGCGGGGACACGGTCACCGATGGGGGCTCTGGTTGGTCCCCTGGGGCGTTCCCTGTAGTGCACTCCACCACGAAGTCGGCCAACGCCTGGCCTTTGATCACCATCCGGGCTTTGTATGTTATGTCGAACTTGCTGAGCTCGACACTCCAGTTAAGCATCCTACCCGACCGCTCCAACCTCTAAAGGTTTTTCTCGAGGGGCATGTCGGTGTGGACGGTGATGGGATGGGCCTGGAAGTATGGTCGGAGCTTTTGAGCTGTTGTGATCAGGCAGTAGGCGGCCCTCTCGATGGGACTATAGCGATTCTCGGCCTCCCGGAGGATCCGACTGGCATAATATACAGGGCATTGCACGCCCCCTTCCTCTTTTATTAAGACGGAACTAACGGCCTCTTAGTTGGTTGCCAAGTACAACCCTAGGGTTCGCCTTCTTCCGGCCGTGCGAGGAGCGACTGACTTTGTAGGTAAGCCCTCAGCTCCGCGAATGCCCGTGCACAGTCGTCGTCCCATGGGATCACCTTCATTTTGTCCTTAGCTTCACCAAAGGCAATACGCAAGACCCTAAAGAAGGGGAGCGACTTCTCCGCAGATTTCGATTGGAATCGCCCCAGAGCAGCGATCCGGCCGTTCAGCCGTTGCAAGTCCTGGATCGTCCGGGGTTCCGCCATATTGAAGAGGGCCGTCACCTTGTCGGGGTTCACCTCGATCCCCCTCTTTTCTATCATGAAGCCTAGGAATTTCCCCGACTGCACGCCAAAGATGCACTTCGCGGGGTTCAGTCTTAAGTTGAATCAGCGGACCTTTTGGAACGTTTCCCGTAGGTCGGCGAGGTGGTCTGGGGCCCTCCTACTCTTTATCAGCATGTCGTCGATGTAGACCTCCAAGTTTCACCCCACCTGTGGGCTGAATATTCGGTCTACCATCCGCTGATAGGTCGCCCCGGCGTTCTTCGGTCCAAAGGGCATCTTGGTGTAACAGAAGGTGCCCTTATCGGTGACGAAGGACGTCTTTTCCTCATCCTCCTCCGCCATCGGTATCTGGTTGTAGCCCGAGAAGGCGTCCATAAATCTTAACAACTCGTAACCGGATGCCTGGTCCACCAAGTGGTCGATCTGTGGTAGGGGGAAACTGTCCTTTGGGCACACCTTGTTGAGGTCGGTGAAGTCGACGCACATGCGCCATTTTCCACTGGGCTTCTTCACGAAAATGACGTTGGCGAGCTAGTCCGGGTAGTCCACTGGCCGGACAAACTTGGCTTTGAGGAGCCGCTCTACTTCTTCCTCGGCCGCCCTCTTCTTTTCTCCCCCCGCGCTCCTCTTCTTCTGTCGGACCGGTCGGGCTTCTGGATCCACGTTCAACCTATAGGAGATCACCATCGGGTTAACCCCTGGCATGTCTGTGGGTGACCAGGCGAGTATGTTCACGTTTTCCCGAAGCAGGCCGACGAGGGCCGCCCTCAGGGCGGCCGGGAGTTTCGTCCCGATGGAGACGGTTTTGTCTTCCTCCACAGCTACGGGCACCTCCTCGACCTCCTCGGTCGGGGTCGGACGCTGGTCGTAGAAGTCCTCCCTTTTGTCGGGGATGAGGATCGTCAGTGCCTGCTTCGAGCTCCTGCGCCTGACTGGCCCCTTGTCGCGGCCCCCAGACACCTCCTGGTTTCCCCGCACCAGTCCCACCCCTGCGGGTCCGGAATTTCATCATCTGGTGTAGCAGGCTGGGGAGAGTCTCTATGGCCGTCATGTATGGACGTCCTATGATTCCGTTGTACGCTGACGCGACGTCGACGATGACGAACTGTGTCCCCCTGGTGACGACCCTCGGTTCCTCCCCCAGAGTCATCGGCAGGGTGATCGTCCCCACTATGGGGATCATATGGCCGGTGAAGCCGACAATGGGGCCCACACAGGGCTCTAGGTCCGCGCGCCCCCACCCCATCCTTTCGACAGTTGACAGGAACAGGATGTCGCAGGAGCTTCCGGTGTCGATCAGGAGCCGGCTGACGATGACCGCCCCGATCCGAGCCTCGACGACGAGGGCGTCATCGCGCTGACTCCCGACCTCCCGCTGATCTCCCTCGGTGAAGGTGATAGGGGGTCGGTTTGTCCTTCTCTGCTTCGGCCTGCTGTTGGCGCCCGCTACCATCACCTGTCGGGCACCCGCCTCCGTGATCATGGGCGACGTCCCACCTGGGGGCGCCCCCCCCTATCACCTCTATGCGCATGATCGCCCTGGGGGGGGGGGGGCGCGGCTCCTCCTGACCGTGGTCCGCTGGCGGCTCCGGCCCTGGTGCCTCCCGTGGCTCTCTCTCTCCTTGTATTGCCCGCCTGTCCCCCACGAAGCCTCCCAAGTGGCCCGCCTGGATCAGCCGCTCGATTTCTCTCTTAAGAGTGTAGCAATGGTCAGTGTCGTGACCGTGGTCACAGTGATATCGGCAATACCTCCGAAGATCCTGCTTTGCCGGATCCGACCTCATCCCCTTGGGAGGCTCCAGCAGCAGTCCAGCCCTCGTCGCCGCAGCTAGAACCTCTAACATGGGGGCGTTGAGCTGTGTGTAGTGGGCCTGCAGGGGGCCTTCCTGTCTTGGGATGGCCCGGGTGGCCCCTTGGGCCGGGGCAAGCTCTCGGACCGGGCCAGGGCTGTCCTGCGGGCGACGTCCCGTCGGGTCGTGCCTTGGTTGGGCCAGTAGGTCGCGGCCCCGATGTCCCTCCTCCTGCCTTGGCTGAGGGGGTGATTTGGGCCCACCACGGAGTGGTTTCACCGGGGGAAATAGGGCCTTCGTGCCGAGGGTCTCTTCGGCCAATGCATGCCTTTCCGCCATAGCAACCAGCGCCTCATAGTCGTCCGGCGGATCTCGGAGCAGGGATTTGTGGAGGCTCCGAGTCCGCAATCCCATCTTGAAGGCCAGCATGAGTACCTCATCACCGCAGGTCACCATCGCCCGTCTCTCATCCTGGAAGCGGCGCAGGTATCTACCCGTCGTCTCCCCTTCTCCGTGGACTATCGTGCTGAGATAGTCCAAGGGCTTCTTCTTCGTCCGCCCGACCCGAAACTCTTGGCAGAACTTATGGGACAGCTCTCCAAAGCTCCCAATGGATCTTACGGGTAGGCTGAAGTACCAATCCAACGCCGTGTCCCTCAGACTTTGCAAGAAATGCTGGCACAGGAACGCCTCGTCCACATCCTGTGCCTCCATCGCCCCCCGATATTGTTGCACGTGCATGAGGGGTTCACCTCTTCCGTTGTAGGTGGCGAGGTGGGGGGGGGGGTTTGAACCTCACTGGCCTCGGGGCGGACGTGATCCATCGTGCCAGCGGCATGGCCTCCTCTGGGTAGGCAGGGTGCTCCGGCGCATCCCCCCTTCGCCATTCGGGGGTTTGGCTCTGGTCGCGCCTCGGCTGTCGACGGTCCTCCCGCCCCAGGGAGTAGCGTGACGGTCGCCTGGGGGGACTCCTTCCCTGGGTTGAGGATTCGACGGGTTGCAGGCTATGGTTCTCCCAGTACCATCGCCCTCCGGCTGCCTCCCCCCGGATCACCATCCGCTCCTGATTCTCCTACAGAAGCCTTTCACGCTCGGCGACGAGGAAGCGTAGTTGTCGACAAATGGCTTCCTCGCGCTGGCGATTGGGGGAGTGGTGCTGGCGAGGCGGACTCCCTCCTTCCGGTGGGGATCTGGCCAACAGCGGGCCGTGCCCATCCCCGGGCGTCGGCCCATCGCCGTCACCACCGGGATTTCCCGGTTGCCTTCGTTCTCCCTCCGTAGCCTTTCACGTTCTGTGATGATGAAGCGGAGCTGGTGGCGGGCGGTTTCTTCGTCCTGGTAGGCCCGTCGGGCGGTCTCGGCCGCTTCGTCCAAATGCCTCTACGCGGCGGCCGCCTCTTCCCGGTGCCTCCACAGCCACGCGACCTCCATCTCCTCTTCCAGGAGCTTCTGTTGGGCCGCAATCTCCTTAGCGAGCCCCCTGTCTCCCCCCTCCTCCTCGAACTAAGGGTGAAGATTCCGTCTCATGTTCGGGGGCTCCGAGGGGCCGGGCGGTGGCTCCGCTCCCGCTGCCGCGTAGCCTCCCACCGCCTGGGCAACGGCCTCGAAGCTCTTCTAGATTACGCGGGCCGAGATTTGGACCGTCCCGGCGTCTATCCCCGGAGGGGGGTCGGTCACCGGGGTGATTAGTAAAGAGAGTGTCTCCTGACCCACGGGATCCTTGCCGTGGTCAGGGTTCCGAGTGATCGGCATAGAGTCTAACATGGGTGTGACCCTTCGTTCCCACAGACGGCGCCAATTGTTGCGAGGTGGAACTCGCGTATAATGAATTTGTATTGAGGGGAACCAAGGGCACGGTGGTTATATTGATAAGAGGATTTAGGTGGGCTATTTAACAAGTGATTAGTGGGGTGAAGAGGCTAAACTTGCCGCCGGGGGAGGCCACGGAGCCAAATCTCACCGGACGCGGCGGAGGAGGATCGGGCGGCGGGAGCCAAAGGCGGATATCGACCAAGGGGCGAGCTTCCCTGCACCATGAGCAACTCGTCAGAAGGGCGTGGTTGGGGTCCAACCCTTAGCCCCTCCGATGCCTAAGTCAGTAACTGGACTTAAAGCGGGGGCTAGGCACGTAGGTCGGACTGAGGGTGTGTCGACCGTACGTGACGAGCTATATCTGGGAGAACAAAGATATAGACGACCTTTGCTCTCGTGTGTGAATAATGGATTGAGAGAGAATTTGCCAACCTCTTCACCGTAAGAAGTGATGTGGTATTTATACCTGTGGGGAGATGATTAGGTGGGGCTGACCTGGCATGCTGACTCGATGTGCTGAGCTGGCCCGGCTGTCAGTAGAAGCTTCAGACGAGGATGTCAGAAACAGGAGTGCCTGCCTTGCTTTTATCAGATGGTGCAACGGCCAGGGGCACTTTTGTCAAGGTGTCACGGCTGAAAACGTTAAGTGTCACGGGGCTCAGCGGCCAGGGGGCGCTTTGTCAGATGGTCGGGCGGCGCTAGTGTCAGTCGTGTCCTTACTCTAGGTTGCTTATCGTGCATGAGGAATTGAAGGTCTGGCGATGCTATCCCCGGTTGTGGGGCGCGTGGGGTCCCGCCGGGTCGTCCTGTCTGGGGGTTGTCCGGCCCGGCCGCGCACCTTTTCGGCCGCAGGTCGTGGACCGCTGGCAGGGAGGGATATGCACGTGCCTCTGTCAGCATCCCCGGCGGCACTGTCTAGGCACTCCCCAGGGTGTACTTCCCCTGGCGGGCCGAGCGACTGCGGTTGTACGCCTGGGTCAGGAGGGGGAAGTGCTGCGAGGTGCGCCCCTTCCCATGTAGCCTCGGACCTCCGAGACGACGGCCCTTTCGCAAAGTGGTGAGTCAATGAGGTATGTCAGCGGATCTGGGCGGGAGTCGGACTCCTACGATCTTTGGGTCGTAACAACTACTACGGATCGTCATGCATCTTTGTGAATCGTGAATCTCAATGTTACAAGACTTGGATTGAGGTGAACTAGTCGTAACTAAATAGAGAACCAATCTCACGCTCTTGCGCTATTGCAGGTCTATAGCAACCTAGATCAGAGCTCACTCTCGTGCAAACCTTAATCTAAGCCACTAGCATTAAGATCGACATCATCATCCAATCGCAACTCGAGCCCACTCTCATGCAAACTCGAGTTATGATCTAGATTGTGATAACTCGTATTCGTCCAATCTCTTGCAAACGAATATGGGTATAGACTTATAATAAAAATGCTAGCTTTGGTCCAATCTCTTGCAAACCAAACCTAGTGAATCTCGATTATAAATCTAAATCGAATATCTATGCCCTGACATTGATCAGAGCCCAATCTCTTGCAAACTCTAGATCAATGGAAATTCCTAGCTATTCGTAATAAATCAATCATAAACTAACCTCCTAGCAATTCTATTAACATATCGATTCATTCATCACAAATATAACATTAGATCCATAGGGTTCATCCCTTTGTCCTAGAACAATGGATCTACTCACAATTCATTGAAACAATAGCAAGATCAATGATAGAAAACATATGCCAATTCAGATCTAGAAGGAAAAAATTCATAAAAGTGCAAATATTCAAAAGGAATAGACAAACCAGATCTGAGTTCTTTAATATCCAAAGCTGAATTCCAATTAGAATTAATCTAAAAACTATTCTCAGGTCTCTCCCTAAGCTGGAATAAAAACTGGGCTTAAATACATGCCCAAAACATCAAAATAAACCTGACAGAACTGCCCCTGCACAGCCCAAAACCCTAGTTTCCAACTCAGGCTGGCAGCACTACTCGGCCGAGTGGAAATCACACTCGGCCGAGTACCAGATCCGAATAAAAACAGAGAAGTTGGAGGGTTTGGGCACTCTGCGGCACTCGACTGAGTGGGGTTCATCACTCGGGCAAGTGGACTTCCTACTCGGCCGAGTGGATCTTCTGCTACGCTCCCTAGAATATCAGAGAGTTTGGCATGTTTTCCTTCAGAAAATGTGACCTCACTCAGACGAGTGGAGTTCTCTACTCGGTCGAGTGGAATTAACCACTCGGGCGAGTACATTGCAACACAAGGTCAGGCAGATGTCTTCGTATCAGTCGTATTCGGCCGAGTACGCTTCTTCACTCGGGCGAGTGGGTTGCGTTACTTGGCTGAGTGGCCTGTTTCTGGAATTAACTCTTCTCCTTCTGGCCTCCTCGACGATTCTATCGATCTCCTTCTTCTTCCGCTCATCATCCAGTGCTGTTAGCTCCTCGATAGGGCCATGGACGAGCTCCGGTATGCGTGTAAGTCCTTTAGGCTCATTTTTGTTTCAGATTGCTCCATATTTCCTGGAATCAGACGATAACAAGAAATGGTGAAATGTAACGAAATATCGTCGAATAATCATGAAAAGCACGATATGAACAATCAAAATGGCATGCAAACATGCAGAAAAAAGGTGTAAAATATGGACCGATCAAAATCTCCCAAGCTTGCCTCTTACCCGTCCTCGAGGAAGATGAGTAAAAAGGCGAACCCGGTGGACAAAAATAAGGAAAATGAAAAAGAAAGAGAGAAGAGAAAACGAGGAGGGAGGTGCTAGATCATCCTCTGAGGACATGGAGCTGCTTACTCAAATAGCGCGATGAATTAATCATGCTAAAGATTTTTACCTCGATATCACATCATATATAGGCGCATTCAATATAGAAACCAAGAACGTCAAAACGATATGAAATATGAAATCATTCTAAAATTAGCATCGTCTAAGGCATTTAAAATGATATGCGTCTGTAACGGCATGCTTCTGTATATACGTATTTCGTATGTATTCTGTTAGTATAGTGAATTATTAGTGTATTAATATATGACTTTATTATTAATATTATTATTATTCGTATTATTATAGCTTTAGCAAGCGATTTATCGATTGCGTTATTATTTTTCTTTAACTCGTGATTGACATTTGTTGCAGGGACGAAAACGTATTGATCGGATCACATTTTTAACCAAATCTATCCTCGCAAACCATTTCCCAATTAGATCGTTTCCCCAAAACAAATCTAGACCAAACCGATCATACCAATCAAGAATACCTCAACCGAAACGATTTTTTTCAATCCAATTCCGACCTAAACATCTTGCCAGATCATCCCAATCATATCTAACCTTAACTGAATTGATTTACTAAAATCAGATTTAAAATCTTAATTATTTTCCTAAATCAAATCTTGAAAGATCTTAACAATTATCCTAATCAAATCCCAACTCGGATCAAATCGAAACGGTAAATATCAAAAGATTCCAATCAAATTTATCATCCTGATATATATACATATTAACCGAATGGACTATCCGAATTGTATCTAAACAAGTAAGATTTCCCAAATCAGGTCTTAACCTAAAAGGATTAATTCTAGCTAATATAACCACATCATATTCTAATTAGATTAACATCTTAACTAAATAGATTGTTATGATCGAATATCCTATAAAATCTAATTCTAACAATAAAATCTAATTCTAACAATAAATCAATCTGATAATGACGTGCGTCTATATTTCATATATTCACGCACGTTTTCCTTTGTTTTTCTCCGTGTTTTTCCGCCGTCTCTTATTTGTTTTCGTATGTTTTCCCGTTTTCTTTCACTTTTCTTTGTTTGTCCATGATTGCAGGGGATTGACCATGTAGGGGACGTTTAATGATGATATCCCAAGTCCCCGGAGCAACGGGAGAGGTCACGCGTGATCCAGGGGGTCAAACGGCGAAGTATTCATCTTTCAGCCCCTCACCCGGTCGGTTGGTCATCTCCAACCGATCGGGTGATGCACGCGTGCACCAACCGATCGCTGCCGCAGCTCACGAAGAAGTCACCCGACCGGTTCACAGACCGGTTCTGCGGGCGGCTGTTCTCTGTTTTCTCGAGCAGAATTCCAACCGATCGGGTGATTCTCACCCGATCGGTTCATCTGTAGCTGAAGAAGATAAGCTGAAGACACGGGTGTTCAACCGGTCGATTCACCCGACCGCTCCAAGATCCAACCGGTCGCTCAAGAACTCACCCGATCGGTTCATGTGATCGGGTGAAAACTCGCCGTTTTCTGATATTTATTTGTAACGGATCAACCGATCGGTTGACTTTTCAACCGATCGGTTGATGCGACGGCCTATATATAGAACCCCTAGGGTTCCAGAAACGGGAGTTGCTGTTTTTCTACTGTTTTATTTCCTTGTGACGGCTGTAATTGTTACTCTTTTGTAAGTTTTCAGATCTTTCTAATATTTTAGTATTGTCTTTAATACTCTATTACTTCTGCATTGCAATTGCTTGATTATGATTCCAACGGTTAAATTTCATTTAGATCGCTTTTTCATGAATTTTTGTGAGTAGTTCCCAAATCTGGGATTTTGGTGGAAACCCCTTCGGGGGCTCTTCCCGATGCGTCCGTAGGGTTAGGAAATCGATAGGGAGTAGGAATCTAACGGTTACGCGGGGTGTTTCATTGTCATCGGCGGGAAAAAGACCGCCTTTGACCGTCGGGCCAAGGGGGAATAAACTTGGCGGTTGACTCCCTAGCCATAGCTCACACCCTTAGCGTTGACGTCGAATCCTAGCACGCGGGAGCGGCAGGACGAGATGTTGGGAGTTATCGTTGCGGGCTTAGTGCTCCCGGGATCGATCAGTGTTTATGGACACGGGAGTGCCCACTGATCGAATCCGGGAAGTCCGGTGTATCATCCTGGGCACCGACCGGAATATCGGGTCCATGGGACGCCGGTACCACTTTCAGAGGCAACGTCCCACTATTAGACCCTAATCCCGATCGCTATCCATACCCGTAGGCCGTGTCGGCGAGAGTCTCTCGTCGGGTTGGAAACCAAAGTCCCGGGTTTACTTTCTTTTCGTTCTTACGCTTTTATTTCCTTTCGTGACAACCATCCACCGATTCGGGCTAGCTCGCCCCTCGGGGTGATTTAGGTCCTACCTGATTCAAGCACAACCTCGCCTCTCTGAGTTCGATATTCCCGCACCCTACACTAACCGTGAAACTTGCGGTAAACGACACCGCGCCACCGCATATCGCGCGGGGCGCCGGTCAAGTTTATGGCACCGTTGCCGGGGAGGCAACGTGCTTGATATTTTGGGATCTCTTGAACCCTCGTGTCTAGCTCACATCCCTACCTCGCGATAATTTTCGCATTCTCCTGTTTTCTTTTTCTTTTTGTTTTTCTTATTTTTACTTCTTATTTTATCTGTTTCTTTCCCACTTGTCGCTTCACGGGTGTTTGTTGTTTTTCATGCGCAGGAGTTCAAGGAGTCTTGACGACTTGATTCCCCTCGATCCAGAGATTAACGCCACCCTTAGGCGTTTGGCCGCCGAGAAGCGAAGAAGAGAAGATCCAGAATCCATGGAGGAGAACACCCCACCTCACAAGTCTCTGCTGGAGTACTCGATGCCATCCATCGAGTCGACTTCTGCCATCCGATCTCCAGCTATTACGGCCCAAAGCTTTGAGCTGAAGCCGTCTCTAGTGACATGGATCCAGCAGGACCAGTTTGCGGGTGCGCCCATGGAGAGCCCGATAGAGCACCTGGACTCCTTCTTGGAGAAGTGTGACACCTTCCGAACAATGGTGTCACTGCAGAGGCTATCCGTCTGAAGCTGTTCCCTTTCTCTTTGCGGGACAAGGCCAAGCAGTGGTTAAGGGGGAAGGACCCCAATACTTTCAACACCTGGGAGAAGCTCTCCAATGCTTTTCTGACGAAGTTCTTTCCTCCGGGAAGACCATGAAGTTGATGAGTGAGATCTCCTCCTTCTCCCAGGCCAGCCACGAGTCCTTGCATGAAGCTTGGACGAGATATAAAGAGATGCAAAGAAGATGCCCTCACCATGAGCTTCCGAAGTGGCAGATTATCAATCTGTTCTATAATGGGCTGAGGGATGACCTTAAATCTTCTATGGACGCCGCGGCTGGGGGTTCCTTCATGTCTAGAAGCGAGGAAGATGCCGGGAATATTCTGGAGAACATGGCATCCAACAATGAGCGGTGGTGTGACGAGAGAGCCACACCAAGAACTGGGGGTATACACAGAGTCGAGGACGTCGACAAACTTTCAAGCAAGTTTGACTTGCTTTCGACCCAGATCTCCGCATTGATGGTAGGAGCCGGTGGAGCCGGTACACAGCAAGTTTCTGCAGTAGAGTCCGAATTCCTTGGGGAATTCGACGGTGGTGACATCTCACCACCGTTGGATCAGGCGAGCGCACTATTTTACAACCCCACGGGGAATGCGCCATATCCGCCAAGGACAAATTCCAACCCGGCCTACTCTCCCAACAACCGGAACCACCCGAATTTCAGTTACCGGCCACCATTTCAGCCCTCGCCGCCTCAGCAGCCGCAACAACAAATTTATCAGCCGGCTAGACCACCGCAGAATCAAGGCCAGCTGCAACCGTTTCAGCAGCAACCTCAGCAACAAACGTACGCTCCTAGGAATCAGCAGCCGTTCCAGCAGCAGCAATATGGCCAACAGAGGGCCGTCTCTCCGGTTGAGTCTCTCTTGACTCAATATATTACCAACCAGGAGAGGATCAACCAAAAGCTGGAAATGGGCCAGCGGACCCTCACGGACCAAGTAACCCAGCTGGGGTTACAAGTGGCGAACATTGCAAGGGCACAAAGCCAACTACCACCACAACCGGAGGTGAACCCAAGGGGAGCAACACAAACATCGGCACTCGTGCATGAGCACGCAAATGTGTCCGCTATCGTTCTGAGAAGCGGGACACAAATTCCCACTAGAGTGCCCCCTAGCAACCCGGAAGCACCATTGGTCGTTGAGAGGCCGATTGAAAAATCAAATGACGTCGGTGCTTCGTCATCAAATTCCACGACTCCGGAGGGAGTGTCTGAAGAAGAGAAGAAGAAGGAGGAGGAGAGCCCAAAAGTTTATAAACCCGTTGTGCCATTTCCCCAACGGTTGGCTCAAGCGAAAATTGATGAGAAATATGGGAAGTTCTTCGCCATGGTCAAGGACCTAAGCCTGCAAATCCCCTTCTTGGAAGCAATCGAGACAATCCCCTCCTATGCAAAATTTTTGAAAGATTTGGTGACCAAAGGGTCAAGAAAAGAGAAAGTGGTGCTGACGGCAGAATGTAGCGCTCTTATTCAGCGGGATAACCCACCGAAGCTCAAGGACCCGGGGAGCTTCTCTATTCCTTGCACAATCGGGGCTGTGAAGATTAATCGTGCACTCGTCGATCTAGGAGCGAGTGTTAGCCTGATGCCCTTGTCGATGTACAGAAGAATAGGAATGGGTGATTTGGAGCCCACCGGGATGACGCTACAACTAGCTGACCGTTCGGTCAAATATCCAGTGGGAATTGTTGATGATCTCCCCATGAATGTGAGAGGGGTGCATGTGCCTGTGGACTTTGTAGTCATGGACATGCCCGAAGACGCACACACCCCCATTATCCTGGGACGGCCTTTCATGGCCACTGCTGGCGTTCTTATAGACGTGAAGAACGGAAAACTCTCCTTGAACGTCAGCGGAGAGAAAGTTGAGTTTGACCTGGGACTATCCATGAAGCACCCCGACCCTCCTGATGACCTCCGGTGTAATTTGCTTGAGATAGAAGAAGAAAAGGATGTAGAGGAGAGCTCCTGGGAGATTCTCCTGAGAAACCCCCCCGATGATTTGGGGAATTCTGAAGATGAAGAAGGCCCCGAAGACAAAGAAGCTGCTGGAAGACCGAGTGCAGCGAGAACGACCCCTCCCGGGTTCCCCAAGGTTCCTCCTGTGAGGAGAACGGGGAAAGAGCTCACGGACCTTACTAAAGACGAGGTCAGAATCCTGAAGAAGATGGCGGGGAGCGCCAACACCAAGGAAAAGCCCCCGGATCTCAAGAACAAAGGAACGGTGGTCGAGCAAGTATTTTTCCAGCCGCTGACTACCCCGAGCGCCTTCAGCTCCAACAAGGAAGAGATGCCTAAGTTTGGGCATCACCCGTATCAGCCACCATGAGCATCTCTTGCGGGCGTCGAGCCAACGACGTTAAACAAGTGCGAGTCATGGGAGGCAACCCATGTTCTAAACTTTTTCTCGAATTTTTAGCGTTATTTTTTACTTTATTTTATCTATTTCTGTAAATAAAATCAGCCGCGAGAACATCCGTTCGGGGACTTAATCAAATTTCTTGGTTTTTGCAGGAAACAAGCCCCAACCGATCGGGTGATAACTCACCCGATCGGTTGGGATGTATCAGATACATGCCGAGATCTGCCCCCGAATGAACCGATCGGTTGAGTATTGAAGAGACCGGGTGAAAGACCGGGCGAGCTGGGGAGAGCTCTCGGAAATTTTTGGGAAATATCAACCGATCGGTTGAGTTCTACCGCGATCGGTTGACGTGACCGGGTGAGTAGCCCTAGGTTATCGGGAAAATGTGTGGAGCGGCCAACCGATCGGTTGACAACTCAATCGATCGGTTCGCCTGTAGCATTTCTTCGGCAAAAATTTTCGACCTAACCGTCAACCGATCGGGTGACAAGTCACCCGATCGGTTCGACTTAAAACCCTATAAATACCCCCCGACATCCGCTCGTTTCCGCCCTCGCCCGATCGCAAATCTCGCCGTCGTTTCGCCTTCCTCTCTTCTCCAACAACCGACCACCACTCCCCCACGTCCCCTACTCCTCCATTACTCTCTCTCTCCACCTCCTCCATCTATTCCTCCGTCATCTACACCCTCTCTCTCCTCCCATTCCGAGATTTTGACCTAATTTTCCCCCAAACCACCCCCGTTTGGAAAATTTTTGCCGAAGGAGTTCGCCGCGGCTCCAAGCTACTCTCGCTGAACAGTGTGGGGACATCTACGAGCAAGCTCCGCCATTCCGCTTGGGTAAACTCGCTCCTAAGCTTATATTTATATACTTGCCCTATTTGTCGAGCTTGCTCGTTTGCTTGTGTTAGTGTGCATCCACGATTTTTGCACTAATTCTTGCTCACACACACACATGGCTATAGATAAGGATAAGGGGAAGGGTATCATGCGGGAAGAGGAGCCGTCTCGAAAGAGACGAAAACAAACACGCCCCCCTTCCCGTACACGAGCACTTACACTTGGCCCTCCTCCGCCTGTTGTCCCCCCTGTGGACCCAATGTTGGGCCCACACGGGTATATTTTTCGGAACCAGGAGCACAAAGATTTTTACCGTAGGCTTGATGCTCGAGGGCATCTATCCACTAAGTTCCCGCACGCACGTACACTTGTCGATCTCGGTGTCTTCACTGAGGTCGAATCTCTTTTTGCTAACTTAAGATGGTTGGCCTTTCTTAGTGCTCATGCAATATCCTTCCCGGCACTCACACTCGAGTTCCTCTCCACACTTACTTGGGAGTCCGGGTCAATCATTAAATTCAGGGTGCGTAACCGTAGTGTCACCACGGATCTGAGCACGATCAACGATATATTTGGTTTCCCCAATCTCTGGGACGATTCCATCCGACACTACGGGTACCCGCCCGAGTTTGATGTCGATCAATTCTGGTTCCGCCTCACTTTGATCCGTGATTACCCCCGAGGTAGGGCCAAGGCCTCCTCCATCATTCATCCCGTGTTTCGTTTGGCCCACAGGATCATTTCATCTGCATTCTTTCCTAGGGACGAGTCTGGTACTGTGACTATCCCTGACCTCTTTATCCTTGGGGCCATGACTTTTCCTTATGTCCGGGATGATGATGGAGTCAGCTTCAGGGCCCCTACCGTCCCCATCCATGGCAGCGATTGGCTTGTTTACAAGCTACTCGAGATCAGCCGGGCCAGGAAGGGGAAATTCTGTTGTGGGGGCATCATCACGATCATATGCTCTCACGCCCAATTCAATATAACCATCCCCAGCAATCTTCCAGCTGCCGCAGGACCCTCACATCTCGATATTGATGTCCTGCGGCACATCCACATGATCAAGCCCCGCTACGATGGCCGCTTCACATTTCATTATGGCCATCCCCCAGCCCCTTACACCATCCTGCCCAACCCCGCTCGCATGACCCTTGCCCTCGTGGGAGATTGGACTTTTCCTCCAGATCCCGACTTCTTAGCTGAGTTGAATCTTCCTTTCTTTCCCGCAGACGCCCGCAGATCACCGTCCCCTGCCGCCCACTTAGGCGAGCAGGATATCCCTGCGTCTGTGGGAGATTTAGGGGCTGGCCCGAGTCGTCCTGTTTCTGCTCCAGGACCGATCACGTCTGAGCACGTCTTTGCGGCCATTTCTGGCCTTGTCTCGTGTGCCGGCATGACCACTGCCGCTGGCACCTCTTCGACCTTACCTGGCGGCACCACCTCTGCCTCGCGTCGGTCTACATCTTTTGGTCGCCGTCAGGTATCTACCTGTCTGGGACTTGAGAGGGAGGTCGCTGCCCTTCGTGAGCTCGCGATGTCCTCTGCTTCCTCGGACCCATCGCCATCCTCCTTTCTTACTCACCCACGTTTCCTCGCACTTGAGAGGAACGTGGCCGCCATTCTCTGACTTCTTACTCATATCCACGGACCACCCCCACCTTCACCACCCCCACCTTCACAACCCCGGCGATCTTCTCCTCCACCCACCCACACTTCCCCACATCCATCACCCCCCTCTCCACACTCATCTTCTCCACCTCCACATCCCATCCCGGCATCCACTTCACCCCTCCCGACCACATCCACCGCACCCACGCTACCTCCCTCTTCCTCCGTCACTCCATACGTGCGTCGGAGGAAATTACCGGTACGCTCCAGATCCCTCCCACCACCTCCCACTACCGTCACCACCACATCTACTTCCTCCATTTCCATTCCTCTCACCACAGCCTTGATCGCCTTCCTACCACCACCACCCACCACCACCGACACTCCTCCCATCATTCACACCACCACTGCCCCTATTCCTTCACCTCATTCCCCACTTCTCAGCACACCCCCAGCCTCCCCCGACCACCCATCCCCACCCTCTTCTGAGGAGGACGAGGACTCACCTTCTGCTGCTTTCTGATTTTCCCTCTTTTGTTTTTGACTCCCCCTTGCATATTTCCATATTTCATTGGTCACATCATTTCGCTAGCACTTTCTGGTCTAGCTTGGGGGACGTCTGTTTTGTGTGCTGTCGTGTTTTGTTTGTTTTTCTCATTTTTGTGTGTGTGCTTGTTTTTCACTTTTTGAGTGTCGTGTCGTGTGATTTTATCTTTACTTTTCTTTTCGTATTGTTTGATTTTGTTCTCAATCTTTCTTTCTTTTTCATTTTCATCTATGTGTTTTTCTTCGTTTTCATTTCTTTTTGTGTCAGTGCGTATTCCCCCCCCATTTTCATTGCCCTCCCGTACTCACTGATATTGCATTGAGGGCAATGCAAACTTCAGCTTGGGGGAGTCGCACTGTATGCGTCGTTTGAGTCCTTCTTGTCGTTTATTTGAGTCGTTTTCCATCGTGTTTTTCTTTTTTTTCTTTTCCCTTCTTTCTTTAGCTCTTTCTCCTGGAGATGAATCCTATGATGAATCGCCACAAAGTCACACACACACCTAGCACTGCACCGATAATCACACTCACTAACCCTAGGATTTCGAGTCCTCTTGCATTTCACGCATCGTGGGTCCACTTAGCTTTTTGTGAGTCGTGTGTCGTGACTAGCATTTGGTGTGCTTCTGCTTTGTGATTTTACTTTATATACCTGTCCAGGAATGACCCCTAGATTATCATGCTTCGATATTGAATATGCGGTATTTGCTTCTAATGTCTGCTTCTATATGCATGCTATATATATCGTATACTTCATTTCGCATGTGTCGGGATTCCAAAACTAAGGACTAGGATAACCCATTTAGCCTACGCTCTATTTAGCGAAAATAGTTTCCTTTGCCCAAGTGTCTAGATTTCGACTTCTTTTTTGTTTTACTTGGTGCAAATCCCCTCATCGTGTACCGTTCTCCCACTTGGGGGAGTACACAAGTGTATAGCCAAAAACCCAAAAATCCAAAAAAATGGGAGAAAAGAAATGAAAAACCCAAAAAGAAAAGAAAAAGATTGTATAGCCAAAAAGCCAAAAAGAAAAAAATATGCAAATACCCAAAACCCAAAAAAATTCCCGTGTGAATATTTTCCTACTTGCCGAGAATAAAGGGAGGCGAGAATTTGCACCGAGTGTTCTTCTCCACATCATCTCAACCCCCGTCGTTATCAAAAACACTTGGCTTAGGAGCTATTTAGCTAGTATCTAGGCTATAGTGGCGTGATTTCCTTAACCCTAGTTGTGGAGTCCCCGATGCATGATACGCTTCTATTCCCACTCCTCTCATGCATGCTTAAGCTTATATTCGCCGCTTAATTCAATTCGGATCAATATTTTGGGTCATATCCTGGATTTGTGTATATCGAGCCTCATGCACATCGTAGAAAGCTTCACCATTTGCTAGCACACGACCACGCTCACTCGCGCTTCACGGCGTGGACCCACGACACTTATTTGGACTCGCTTTCCTAGGTTTAGTGGTGTGATTTGGCGTTTGCTTGCTTGGTGTGTCGTTTTTGATTTTGATGGCTCTGATGGACGATCTAGGGCTTAGAGTTTTCTTTTTCTTTCTTCCTCTCTATTTTTCCCTTCCGAGCTCCTACTCTCACTCGTCTTCCTCGAGGACGAGGAAGAGTTCAGCTTGGGGGATTTTGACGTGCGTCTATATTTCATATATTCACGCACGTTTTCCTTTGTTTTTCTCCGTGTTTTTCCGCCGTCCCTTATTCGTTTTCGTATGTTTTCCCGTTTTCTTTCACTTTTCTTTGTTTGTCCATGATTGCAGGGGATTGACCATGTAGGGGACGTTTAATGATGATATCCCAAGTCCCCGGAGCAACGGGAGAGGTCACGCGTGATCCAGGGGGTCAAACGGCGAAGTATTCATCTTTCAGCCCCTCACCCGGTCGGTTGGTCATCTCCAACCGATCGGGTGATGCACGCGTGCACCAACCGGTCGCTGCCGCAGCTCACGAAGAAGTCACCCGACCGGTTCACAGACCGGTTCTGCGGGCGGCTGTTCTCTGTTTTCTCGAGCAGAATTCCAACCGATCGGGTGATTCTCACCCGATCGGTTCATCTGTAGCTGAAGAAGATAAGCTGAAGACACGGGCGTTCAACCGGCCGATTCACCCGACCGCTCCAAGATCCAACCGGTCGCTCAAGAACTCACCCGATCGGTTCATGTGATCGGGTGAAAACTCGCCGTTTTCTGATATTTATTTGTAACGGATCAACCGATCGGTTGACTTTTCAACCGATCGGTTGATGCGACGGCCTATATATAGAACCCCTAGGGTTCCAGAAACGGGAGTTGCTGTTTTTCTACTGTTTTATTTCCTTGTGACGGCTGTAATTGTTACTCTTTTGTAAGTTTTCAGATCTTTCTAATATTTTAGTATTGTCTTTAATACTCTATTACTTCTGCATTGCAATTGCTTGATTATGATTCCAACGGTTAAATTTCATTTAGATCGCTTTTTCATGAATTTTTGTGAGTAGTTCCCAAATCTGGGATTTTGGTGGAAACCCCTTCGGGGGCTCTTCCCGATGCGTCCGTAGGGTTAGGAAATCGATAGGGAGTAGGAATCTAACGGTTACGCGGGGTGTTTCATTGTCATCGGCGGGAAAAAGACCGCCTTTGACCGTCGGGCCAAGGGGGAATAAACTTGGCGGTTGACTCCCTAGCCATAGCTCACACCCTTAGCGTTGACGTCGAATCCTAGCACGCGGGAGCGGCAGGACGAGATGTTGGGAGTTATCGTTGCGGGCTTAGTGCTCCCGGGATCGATCAGTGTTTATGGACACGGGAGTGCCCACTGATCGAATCCGGGAAGTCCGGTGTATCATCCTGGGCACCGACCGGAATATCGGGTCCATGGGACGCCGGTACCACTTTCAGAGGCAACGTCCCACCATTAGACCCTAATCCCGATCGCTATCCATACCCGTAGGCCGTGTCGGCGAGAGTCTCTCGTCGGGTTGGAAACCAAAGTCTCGGGTTTACTTTCTTTTCGTTCTTACGCTTTTATTTCCTTTCGTGACAACCATCCACCGATTCGGGCTAGCTCGCCCCTCGGGGTGATTTAGGTCCTACCTGATTCAAGCACAACCTCGCCTCCCTGAGTTCGATATTCCCGCACCCTACACTAACCGTGAAACTTGCGGTAAACGACACCGCGCCGCCACATATCGCGCGGGGCGCCGGTCAGATAACCCGTTCCCAAATATCCCCACGTCCACAACTCAACCTACAACTCATGTACCCCACTTCAAATACAAAACAATCTTCCCCAACGATTTCGCCCACTTCTCCACGTCACCCTCCTCCTATACTTCTTCATGTTCTATTCTTTAAAACCCCAAGGGTTCATTCCCATCAGCCAGCCAAACACTCACCCTCTCATCACCCACGTACGCACTATCCTCTCCCCATATTTCTCTCTTTTACCTCAACAACTTACGGACGTTCCCACGTCCGCAAACCATGTAACCATGGGCATAACTACGCTTGTCTTGCCCTGGGCAGCTGCCCAGGGCAAGAACAAATAAAACCTATATATAAACCTGAACAGATTGCCTTACCATCTCATTTGGTTAAAGTGTCCTGCTAAGAGCGGGAAGGTTTCAGGTTCAAAACCTGCTTTGGCCAAATTACACCTTTATTTTATTTTATCCATTCTGAAGGGAATTGTTGCTATGCAAACATACCAAGATGTGCAGTACAGAATGGGAATTGTTGCTATGCAAACAGACCAAAATTCACCATTTAATTAATTGCTCAGTACCATTTAATTAATTGCTCAGTACACGTACCATTTATTTTTTTGGTTAAATGGCAACTTATTTTCTTTGTTAATTAAATTCTAAATGGAGTTGCTATGATAACAGACCAAATTGATCAATACACATACCATTTAATTAAGGCTTTGAATATCTTCTTATTATAAATTTATTTTCTTTAGTCACTCAATTCTAAAGTGAGTTGTTATGCGGCTTTGAGTATCTTCTTGTTTTAAATTTATTTTCTTTAGTCATTTAATTCTAAAGAGAGTTGCTATGCAAATAGACCAAATTGCTCAGTACACATATCGGTTAATTTTTCGGTTAAATGGCAACTTATTTTCTGTGGTCGTTCAATTCTAAAGGGAGTTGCTATACAAACAGACCAAATTGCACGGCACACAAATCGTTTAATTTTTTCGGTTAAATGCCAACTTATTTTCTTTGGTCATTCAATTCTAAAGGGAGTTGCTATGCAAACAGACCAAATTGCTCAGTACACATACCATTTATTTAAGGCATGGATTATATACACCGCAAGCCTTGTAATGTATGTGGTTTTTTCCCCAAAAAAGGCAACTCTGTCACATCAACTCTCACAAGTTTGCCTTTTTTGGAAAAAAGTTTTGAATACACCGCAAGCCTTGCAGTGTCACATCAACTCTCACATGGTGATCTATGTTTGACATGAAGCCCATGGTAGAAAGACAATAATATCGCCCAGGGCAAAGCAAAATCCTGGTTACGCCACTGCATGTAACCCATGCACATCATTCTCCCTTCTCCTCTCGCAGCCTTCAAAGACCCATTCGAACCCCACAGCAAGGAAAAAACCCGACAACTCCCAAACTTCTTCTCAACTCCGATCAGCCCACTTCCCGATCCCGAATGGCCTCCCCTTCGACCTCCTCTCGACATCGACGTTGCTACTGCCTCCACTCGACAGCCCGCAACGCTACCAATCAACCCGGACGACAAACCCATGTCCGCCGTCGCATCCTCCACCATTACAGCCGCTTCTGCCCGTCGCCCGTCACAATGCCCCCGACGCTCCTCCTCGGGGCTTCACCGACCTCCAAGCACCTCCCTCCGACCCCCATCTCTTGCTCCTCCCCCAGCGGGAACCATCTCCTTGAGTGCTTCTCCCATCTTCAGACGTCACAACAACCCCATCACCGACTTCTCCAAGCCACCCACCTCCCATCGAGCCCCGGCAACCTAACTTGGAGTCGCTGCCCTCAAAACCCCGAGCATCCATCTCCCAGTCACCGCCCACATCCTCCCCTTCCATCGACCCCGACAGCGGCCTCCAAGTCCGCCACATTTCGACGTTGCCTTCTCCGGCGTCCTTCCCCTGTTCACCCCGTTAGCCCGATGAGCCGATCCGCGTCCCCCTCTGTTCGAAAACTAGCGCCTATCGCTAGCCCGACCATCGGACGACGCCCTCTCCCCTTCAAAAACGCCACTAGACCGTCCATCTCCTCCACACAATCCCGTAAGCCCAGTATCATTCGATCAGCCTCCCCATTCTCAGGCGCCCCGCCCTCGACAGCCCAACTCCATCTCCCCTGTCTCCTCTCCTTTTCTCTGTTCAGAACAGAGCTTTCCAGCCCTCACCGTTTCCGGGCACCGGTAGCCCATGGGCCCACGCAATCTTCCCCGATCTCCTCCCCTACCTCCCCCACAATGCCACCCAGGCCTCAGCCCTCACTGTCAGCCACCCGATGCCTCTTCCTGCCGCCCGCCTTCAGGGCCCACCTCCGACCTTCCGCCGCCAAGCCCATATGTCTGCCATCGATCCCCTTCGACCAGCAGCCTGCTCCGACTTTCCCCATCGAACCCGCATGCTGCAACACCCAGATTTCTGCCAAATCCACCTGGAGACCCGCCGTCGCCGCCAGATCGAATCCCTCCGCCTGATCTCCTTGCGCCTTGCCGCTTGAGGAGCCCGGACCGCTGCTGACCGCCTTTCCTCCAGCCACCGAGCCAAGATCCCCATGGATGCCTCGAATCCTGCTTCAAAGAAAGAAGAGGAGGAAGATAAAGAATTGGGGGGAGCCGTCAGTTAAGGGTAGGTGAGCTGATTAAACTAACATTTTATAATTATTAGGTGGTGAGATGATGTGTAATACTAGTTATTTAATATTAGTTTTAATATTAACTCTATATCTATGTGTATAAGGATAGCTGCATGCGTAACCCTTGAAATAAGAATTGTTGTTGGTTTAAAACACGTAAGTTATCATTGCTATTGACCGGTAAGTTATTTTATATGATTAGTTAGTCTTAACAAATAGTAAGTGTAACATGTCGGCTGCTATATAGTTAATAAATGGTTCACTAGTAAATTGATAATTACGATGATATTGGGCCTAGTATTATTTGACGGTTGTTAGTCTAATTTTGATAATCTCACTGGGGCACCCAAACTATCGAATCAGACTAATTTTAGTTTTATATTATTAGTTAGCGCATGTTAGCTTATACTGCGATTCCGTTGTCACAGATATAATCGTGCCTCCCGTTCCAATCGCCTGAACACTCGGAACCACCTATATCAGGCAAGTGTGCATTCTTCCCACATGTTTTAAAGTGTTGTTACATTATTTGTTAAACCAAGAAACGCTATTATTGTGTCCTATTATAATGCATGCTGATATAGGGGTGGCAATTCGGGCCGGTCCGGTCTTATCGGGTCGTGTCGGCCCGGTCCGGTTTTCTTAAAGGACCGGGCTGGCCCGGCCCGGTAAGACTTCGGGCCATTCCGGAGAGGCCCGGGCATGGTCCGATAAAAATTCGGGCCGCCCGGCCCGGTCCGATAAGGTTCAATGAATTATGTATTGTGACAATATTTTTTCATATTTTTAAACACAAACTTGTCTCATATGCTTAAAGATGCATCAAAATGGAGCACGAAAGAAGAGGATTAAGTGGGTTGCATAAGGTGATGTGTCCTACATTGTTTTCATTTATTTGGCAATATGAAGTAACATGTTTGGTGGTCCTTTATCTCTTCTCGGAAACTGAGATCGACCCCCCAAGATATGAAGACATCAAAGTTGGTACTGGCGGGAAGTTGTTAAAATTTATGATATTTTGACCTTGATCTGATAAGATTCATGACATTGGACTCAACACCATAAATGAATACACATTACTGAAATCCGCTTTAGATCAATGTGTGATCAAATTGAAGTGGGGCGATCAAATGCTTTTCGTGCCGTGTCGTGCCGCCCATGGGCTAAAAAGCTTGGCCCGGGTCCGGCCCGAAAATGGACCGAGCCGGGCTGGCCCGATCCGGTAAGGATTTCGGGCCAAAATTGTTGGCCCAAGCACGGCCTTATCGTGCCGGGCCCGTGCTGGGCTATAGTGCCGGGCCGAAAATTGCCACCTCTATGCTGATATGCTCGTACACACATAATTGAATGGATGTTGATGGAATATATTGACGGAATGTGTTGATGGAATATCTTGACAGTGACAGAACATATTGATGGAACATAATATCTTGAAATTATGAATTCGTGTGCCCAAAAGGCGAAATCGTGAAATCGTGATGTCATGTGAATTGACAAGCTCGTGCTTGTAATATGAATTAGGCTGGCTCGTGTTCCAGCAGAACACTTGGGTGGGGTAGTTCAATGTAGTAGAGGCTGGAATGCTAGATTGCACTCTCGTGGTGAACTTGACCGACACATGGCCATGTCGTTGAGTAGAGAGTCACGGGTAGCTTCCGTTGCCTTGGGTGTAATACTAGTCACTTTCCTCCTCAGACATTGGGCTTTTCACTAGGCACACTTGATTGATTGTCACGTTCTTTTACTCTTGTTGTTACAATTGAGGATTGCGTGCTCTGCTAGTTATTCCCACCTTGTTCGTATACTAATATCATGCTTATTTCTGTACAGACTACACTTTTCATGTTTACTGCTGAACACACCACACTTTTCATGTTTATTGTTGTACACACCACACTTTCCATGCTTACTGCTGTACACACCGCACTTGTCATGTTTACTGCTATACACACCACGCCTGCCATGTTTATTGCTGTACACACACACCTGCCATGCTTATTGATGTATACACTACACCTTGCCATGTTCGTTACTTTGTGCACTACACTTCGCCTGCTCACTGCTTTGCACACTACACTTGTCAGTGCTCACATATTTCTTACGCTGCCATGCTTTAACTAATGTAAATTCAATTTTGTTACTCGTATTGCCATGAAATCTTTTCGAAAACCTTGCCGAGGGTCAAGTTTCTTTTTATTTTCTGGCCACCTTCCGACGACCCTCCTCGATGATCCGCCCTCGTCGCCGCACCATTGTCGCCGCGTCACTGCAGCTTCGCCATCGAAGCCCCCCCGAACAGCCCCGACTCCCAAGCCCACGCCGCCTCCGCCCCTTCGCCTCAAAGCCACGCCTCCACCGTGACCCGCCTCCCCTCCGTGTTCAACGCCGCCGCTGTAGCAGCCTACCGTCGTCCGCACTCCGCCGCCATCCGACCGCAACACCCCCTCCCCTGCTCTCCGCTGCATGCACAAAAGAGGAATGTGAGTTGTTAAAACGTACTAGTCATAACACGTGCCCTCAGGCACGGTTCATTTAAGATATCACCTCAAAATATTTGTTCTCCCAAAAAATTATTTCCCCTCCAAAATCTAAACGAACAAAAATCTAGCTTCGGTGCGGGCGCCTTCGGCGCATAACCCGTGCCCCCGGGCACGGTTAATTTAAGATATCCCTCAAAATCTGTGTTCTCCCAAAAATTACTTCACCCTCCAAAATATAAACGAACAAAAATCTAGCTTCGGTGTGGGCGCCGTTGGCGCATAACCCGTGCCATGTGCCCTCGGACACGGTTCATTTAAGATATCCCCTCAAAATCTTTGTTCTACCCAAAAATTATTTCCCCCTCTAAAATCTAAATGAACAAAAATCTAGCTTCGGCACGGGCGCTTTCGGGTGTAGGGAAAAAAATTTAACCCGGGCCAAAAAGTTGGGAAAAAAGTGGAATGTGATGGGTTTTTAGCAAAAAGGGAAATGTGTCGGTATTCTGTGCAAATGTAGTGATTGTGAGGGGGCACGAAAATGAAGGGGGAAGTGCAGAAGTGTCGGTGTGTGTGTATGAGGTTTTTTTAGCAAAAAGGAAAAATAGATGGTATTCTATGCAAATGTAGTAATTGTGGGGGTTTGAAAACCAAAGGAAAAAATGGTGGTTTTTCCAAACACTCATTTCAACTCTTCTTTTACCCAGATTAAATCCTAGCCATTCTTCTATCAACCTTTTTATACATCAGCATGACATCAGATGTCCTAGTCAGCCCTAGAATTCAAAAACAATTGTCAAATATAATATAGATTTTTTTAACGTATTTTCGTATTTATACGTATATAAACGTATTTCGATAATTAGATAAAATGGGTTATTTGATAAATAATTAATTATTAATCATTTAAAGGTCTAAAAAATACAAGATCAGCTCCAGAAAATCAGAAATGACATTCTGGACCAAATGGTGCAGTTTCATCTCAATCAGACAAGTAATTTTTCTAGAATAAAATTTTAAGCCTAAAACTTAAATACGTTGTTTTCCTTTAAAAATTCATAACTTGTTATTTTCACATAAACTGATATAAGAAAAAAATATGTTGTACACTCTTCGAGACGGTCGTTTTGACAGCTCACTTGATACTTTCTGATGCATATTGCACCCAGAAGAAATTATTGAATAAGTACGATAACTAATTAAAATTAGTTTTTAAACCCATTTGAGCTTTTAAAATTATAAAAATTACCAGAAGCTACTGAAAAATATTTCCTCCTTAAGTAAAATTATATTCCTCATATCTAGCCTACATAAAATTTAGAACACTTTTGGACAACGTTTCAATCGATTATAAAATAAAAAACGATCAAGTTATATAGATATAAAATGTAGTGTTCTTTAACCAATTATTCATGTGTTCGCAGGTACCAATTCTTATGCACCGACTTCCGTAGAAGCCCTAGATCTAGTCTCGGCTCACTACGAAAACCTCGAAATCAGTAAGTCGTGACAAATTCTAGATTAGAAAATTAGTTTAGTGTACTCGTACGAATTTAGAACATTACTTATAGCCTCAGAATGGCTATTGACATGAACCAAAACTAGAGTCCTAATCTAATAGGGAACTAATCAACTACAGATTACATTCCAACTTTCAACTTTGGTGGTTGTAACACACAACCATCAACTTGGATAAATTGTGTGCTAACGAAACCACCACATACTCAAATCATGGAATCGACACCCCGAATGTTGGATTTGTCTTTGTCTTCTAATTTCTTAGCATCCACTGTGCTTTGGCATAGTCTGCTTTGAACTGAGTTCCTACCTTTCTGGTTTTCAATAAGAAAGTGAACCGGTGTTCTTGGTTTGAATAGCATCATGTGATACATCGTAGGGAACATCCTGTGGAACATCTCGTACAACACTTGACACTTCACTGGGGTTTTGGGGTAACTCATAGTTTGAGAGAGTGTGGGAGTAACTGGAGTTCATCTTCCCATACCGTTGCCTGTATTTCGGCATCCTGTCCTGCTGCCTGTGTTTCGGCAAAATACATGTACCGCTGCCTGTGTTCCGGCATTCGTTTGGGTAAGCACACTCAGGAAAGAGATGAACTCGATGGGCACATATTATACTCTCTGACTTGAGTCACGTAGTTCTAGTGTAGCTTGCACGATCACCTCTACTTTATGCAGTATATGCACTTTACCTACCACACTAGTACCCTTACTTGTCGTACTTTTAGCTACATCAGTAGCATGCTTCACTTGCTTAGCCTGCTTTATACTTGCAGTTCTTTCCCTTCTTTCAACTTCGGGTTCCCTTTACTACTCAGTCATGTATAGTTGTTGCTCAGTACTTTACTTTTCACTCTGGTCTGCTTGTACGTAATTACTTTTTGTCATACTTTTGCACTGTTTCTTTTCTATATTTAGAATTGTTGTGACTTACCCACGGTTCCACTTATGGCACCGGCAGACGACGACCAGATCGAGGAAGTTGCCCCCGAGTTCGAGGAGCCAGAGTTCGACCCGGAGACTGCAATGTTTTAGCTGCTTAAGTTGATGTGTGTGTTATATTATGTATTTCTTTTCTACATTTTCTTTCTGTATTTCCATTCATGTAGTTTGGTGAGAGAGTGATATTTGTTGTTGTAATTTGAATTTGGACTGTAATAATGTACGTTGGGTTGAGTATTGGTACATCTCTGGATTGTGACTATATTGATTTCACTGGTAAACTTTAGACCTGCAAATAAAAAATCAAATAAGTAATGGCCCCCTGAGAGCAGATCATTACAAGTTTGGTGGCCCAAGCAAGTCCGTGCAAAATACCTCGTAAACAGTATAGTAAAATCAGGATGTACTGTATACGATACTCAACAAAGCTAACATTTTTTTATGTATGCTGTAACGTCCAGTGTTTTGTGGTACATCTTAGTCGTTTACTCTCCTTGTCTTACAATTTTTTGGCACCATTATTTTAAATGTGTCCGTATTCTTTTTTAGCTTAGCGTATTTATTTCTAAGTACTCGGAGTAACTACGTTCCCTATACGCGATAACTATAAATAATTTATTTTTAACTATAATATTTCATTTTAAAATTTAAATTTTTAAATTCAAATTATATCCTAAATTGGAGATGAGACTTTTTCTCATCCCTCATTAACACCAAATCCCACCTCTAATTGCTATTTAATTTCTTGTTCCATTCCTTTTCAACTAGGTTTTAAAAATTTCTTTTTTTAATCCCAAACTTTAGCAACTACGCCTAAGACTTTTCATTCCTCCCATGCCCACATGCATAGCCCAAGACCTTACTATATTTTTTTATCTAAGACTAACAGCAGCCTATATTATTCTACCCCATCTCCCCTAACCCTCTCTCTTTCCTACCCCATATTAAACCCTAGTGTTGCTCTCAGCCGCACAAACACAAAGGGCCAAGCTATTTTTTTATTTTTTTCAATCTCTCTCTCTCTCTCTCTCTCTCTCTCTCTCTCTCTCTCTCTCCTCTTTCTCCCTCACAGCCGCACCCGAACCCTAGCCTGCGGCCATCTCTCTTCCTTTGCATCGAATAGCCAACCACCCCACACACCCCCTCCATGCGCCACCGCCCTCCAAGCAACCCAGACCGTCGGTGTTTCTTTCTCCCCGACCTGCACTCCTTCACCCGACAACCCCCTCCTTCTCTGGCCTCTTCTCCCCACAGACCGCCGTCCTCTACCCCCCAGCGACCTGCCACTCTCCTCTCCCCTCCTTCAACCTCCCATGCACATGAGCAACCCATCTTCTCCGGCCTGCCCTCTCTCTTCGAGCACCCACTCACAACCGTCGGCCTCCTTCACCCTCATGGCCAGGCTGATGCTGCCAGCAGCCTCCCATCTTCCCCCTGCTGTCCACGCAAGAACGACAACAGCCTCTCACCACCGGCCAAGCACAGCTGCCGCCGGCCATCCTCCACACAAGCGCCCAGATCCGACGCTCCACCGATGCCTCTCGCGATGCCCCTCTCCTCGTCGCACGTCGTCCCCACGGCTGTGCCGCTGTCCCCCGACAGCCCCGTTGTCCGGCTGTTCGCTGTCCGTTGCTCGGCGGCCCACTACACTACTGTTGTTACCCCGTTGATCGTTGTTTCGCTGTCGCCGCTATCGCAAGACGGCGTAGCCGCTAACCCTCTCTGTAGACGTCATTTCGTTATGCTATCCGCAGCCGAAACGATCCCGAGGCGACCTTTTCCTTACTATGCTACTCGCAGTCGAGGAACCGGAGACAATGAGACACGTCACCATTTCAGATCCGACGTCAGACTCGTGTGTGTTCGTCGTTCTAGGTTGGTTCCCCTCGCTCGTAGTAACCCATGCCGTACGTCATTGAAACCTAACTAAAAATCAACAACTTAAAACACTAAATTTACTCTTTCACTCCTTTAAACTGTTGTGACAACCAGGGCTGACGATTGGACTATATTGACTGTGCACATTAGATAGAATCATCGTAGAGAACCGCAGGATAGCTCTTATCATGTGAACATGTGATTTGAGACTACTAGGATAGCCACATTCAACTTAGAAATCTACCATAATAGGACTTCTAAAAACACGACCTGACACTGTCCGTTCAATCTGTTACAGCAAACCATAACCGACACGCTACCCGTGACGAGACACACCCTACAGACGCACTTCTCGCCATTTCAGGCAAGTGTGTTAACTTGCGTAGTTACGGCCACGTTTAGGCCATTACTTCTTTAAATTGTAAAAGTACGAATAAGAGAACCAGACGTGAAATGATAGCGTCTTGGACACCTGCACAATAGCCTAGACTTGACGACGAAGTCTCGGCAAAACTTACTATATCAGCCTTGTTAATCAACATTTTAAAATGGCCATGCATCATTCTTGTTCTGCAAATGTGATTTTCTACTAAAATTGTATTGAAGCCAGCAGCGAATAAGACGCCCTTAGCAGAAGGGGCGATCCTTTGTCCGGATAAGCTAGCAGCGAATAAGGCACTCTCCAAGACAGAGAGAGTGATCCTTTATCCAGACTTGTCCCGTGCACTTGGGTTGGGGTAGGGTTGAGCGGTCGCACGGTTTAAAGGGTTTAGCCGCCCTCTAACTGTAAGGCGTGAACCCTCTGGTGACACACACACGTCTTGTTTTGTCTTGTCATGTAGCCGGTAGCTCACGCTATGGCCTTTGTTATGTCATGTTTATTTTCTTGCATCGTCTTTACTTTCCTACCATGTTATAAATGTCATGCTGTTGAAATCTTATAACTTGTTATGTAAAGAACATTTCAATATCTGTCTTTAAATTACATACACCTTGCAGTAGAGTTTTTTTACCTTTACTTGTAGACTTTGCCTGACATACAACTCCTTTTCTCTTAGGTGTTTGTATGTCTGGTACTGATTCGGGTTGAATATTGCATACTAAACACCCATTTAGCCCTATTTTGTGCTTATATGATGCTTAATTGGTCTCTAATACGTTCGTATTTTTTATATCGTCATTTATTAGAGAAATCACTTGATTTAAGCACAAAACAGCAATAAACTGAGTATTTCTGCGCTTTTAATATTTTTCATGGCTAGGTCTCGATCTCATGATTCCAACGACTATTTATTTGTATTTTTCTGAGAACTGTGCTAATTACTGTGTATTTTTAAATGCAGAATACCAATTAAATGGAGAAATACGCTAGAAATAAGGCGTATATACACCACCCGCTCATCCATCGCCACGTGGCAGCATCTCACGCGTTCACGCCTCATCCGACGGTGCAGCACAATGAACGACTTGGCACATTATCAGCCGCACGTTCCTCATCCGACGGCGGAAAATTGCACTGCACAGATGAGCGGAGTGGGAATAACTATGGGCGACATGGCCTCTTTTTACCCATCGATCCGAGATTTGATGGCCCAGAAAGTGAAGTGACGCGGCAATCGGTGTGCTGTCGGATGCTAATCCAATGGACGAAAACAACGCCCGCTCAATCTTGAGTTTGTGAAGCGTATGCTCCATCGACCGGTGACGTGGCAAGATCTTAGCATCGAACCGCTCGATCCGACGGCTCGGAGCAACTACGAAGATGGCGAATCCGATCCGATCTCGGGTTGAAGCGTAAACGAAGCGGGCAGACCCGATAAGAGGGACACGTGGCTTCCCCAGGGCAAATCCCGCCCAGATCGACGGTTGAGAGAAGAGACGGCTCGCGGGTTTGGATTGTGGGTGAAAATTTGGGACCCGTTAAGCACATTAAACCCGCAATGACTTGTATTTAAGGTATTCTAGGGTTTTTGTTGCGTATTCTGGCGTATTGGGGGCTCTAGGAGCCATATTTCGCCATGAAATTTGGAGCCCTGGGGACAGAGGCTAGATCTATCATCCGAAGAAGATTTGGGGCTATTTGGAGAGAATTGGTGACATTTTTCCTATCTTTAGCCTTGTATTTAGCGTAGTTTGCTTAGAATTGAAGTATTATTCACGTATTTTGAGGTTTTGATGATGTATTTGTCTATGAATACTGAATATATTCTCTCCATGCGTGGTTAATCTTCATATGTGTTGGTGTCGATGTAGTTAGGGTGTCGTAATCATTGATTTTGATATCTTTTCGCCCTATTTGCATTGTATAATCGCGTATTTTGTCAATTCCTATATAAATCTTGTTTGGGTATGGTATACGGAGACGTGGACATGCTTGAATAGAATAGGATCTTTGCGGACTTATTCGTGATGCGACCCGAGAGGGCACTTGTGTTTATTTTCCTTATAAAATTGACGTTATACGTGATTAACTTTTCGGCACTATCTCATGCGCTTTATCGCCATACTTTCCGACATTCTCATGCCCTAACGGGAAGAAACATTGAGTTATAGAAAAGATATTACTAATCATTGATTGCACACACCCTAACGAAATCACTACCAATGCATACTCTCCATATTAGTACCCCATATCGAATTCACCGTAATTATCGTAGGATTTTCTTTTTCGTTTTAAAACTGTAACGACCACTTTTCGTCGTACGTTGTTCGTGCACGTGCTTTTGGCCATGCACGTGTTTGCTTTAGACTTTATTTGTTTGTGAACACTTTTGTGTGATATGCCGTCGTGAACGTTTCTGAGAGTATTAAATGGTGGCACTATATTGGAACGACGTTCTCGAGTCGTTTTTCCACAATTTGATCTTACTCGATGAGACGTGACGATTTTCACTTTTGACGGGAGACGTTCCTATTTTTAGTTTCGTCGTCCGACACCGAATTTGAGATCCGTCTTCTTAGTTAGCTCACATTCGTCACCACAATCACCACGATATTTATTTTATAATTTTTGGAGTTTATTTGACCACTTTTATAATTTTTACAAGTTTTATATTATTTATAATAAGTAATTTATAAATTATTTTCGGCCAAATAAAATTTATTTAAGTTTTAAACGTTTTAAAGAATTTTTGAGCCAATTTCCAGCTCATTTGGACCAGGTCAAACCCTTGGATGAGTTGGAGTAATTGAATTTCAAATTTTAAATCTTTTTGAACTTCTAATCCTATTAGATTTAGCCCTAGACCAAGTCAACCCATCTATACTATATAAGCAACCCCTAGCAAGACCTATTTTCCAAAGAAATTAGCCCTAGCCTCTTCCAAACTCATTTTGGACGTTGCGACGAATCGTCGCAACGTTGCGACGTTCAGCTCCCCGCACGACCGAGAAAACCCCCCCGCAATCTCCCGCTCCGACCGAGGGCAAGCCCCGCATCCATCGCTGTCCGCACCGCTGCAGCAACCCCCGCCCCGTTCCCCCGCTTGACCGAGAGGAGCCCTCGGTCTGACCGAGGCCCCGCTCCGCACAAGCGCTCCGCATCCGTTGCCGCTTGTCGCCCCGCTCCGCAGCCCGCACGACCGACCCGCCGCTCCGCATTGACCGTCGTTGCAAGCGTTGCAACGTTGCAACGCTGTCCCGCCCGTATCCAAGCGCACGACCGAAGCTCCCCATCGACCTGACCGAAGGAAAACCCCGCACCCAAGCAACGCCGCAGCTGCTGCACACCCCAACGTCGCAGCCCCCGCATTCACAGCGCACGACCGACGGATCTCCCCGCATTGGCTGTGTACGACCGACGGCCATACGTCGCAACCCCGCAACCGTCGCACCACTTGCCTCCGTGGGCCCCCCAAGTTCTCCAGAGGTATTGTGGGTCCCCCAAAGGTCCCTAGGACTACTGTGGGCCCCACCAAGGTGCTTGCTCTTCGAGGATTCGTCGCGTACGACGTCGTCGCACGTCGTAGCCGTCGTCACACGTGCTAGCTTGGGAATCTGGAATCGTCGCCCCGGGTTGATTGCTCTGAATTTCCAGCGAGGAAACTAATTGGAATCTGGACTTGGAGCCCGATCTTATTATTCCAACCCCCGGCGTCGCTACCCGACGCCGGTGTAGCTTTCGCGTCGTGTTGAGGTAACGTTTTGCACCCCTAGGACCCCAAACCCAATTGCATGCTAATCAAGACTAAAATCAGTATTTTTAAAGTATTTTAAATGTTTTAGAATTCACTAATCAAGATTAATAAAACGGATGTAGGCAAGTGGACTTGTGCACGTAGGAATCGTGACTTTGGACTCGTTGGACGGTGTTTTCTTGACGTGATAATTGCAGGCAAGTGAAACTTGCCAACTCTTGTGTAGGGCCATGTTTTTAGGCCACTTCCTTACTTTTAGCGTAAAAGAGACTAGTCAGTGAAATGATAGCTGGCTAGACGCCTACTTGATCTAGTTTGACAACGAAACTAGATCCGTCACCTAAATGATCTAGCTTGACAACGAAGCTAGATCCAACCATTAAACTTGTCATTCATGCATGCTAAACTATCACGTTTACTTTTCTTACTTGTACGCTTTACTACTTGCCATGCCATGTCATCCATGCATTGATTGTTGCATCGTAGCACACGCTACAATACTTGTCCTCGTACTACTTGTCCAGCTAGGTGCACCCCTACGCCATACTTGTTTACACACTTCCTGGCTCGTGGTCCAGAAGCGAGCATTCCAAGTTCGGGGGTAAGGCCCTGGCTCGACACACGTGGAGGGGTAGGGTTGAGCGACCACTCAGCGTAAAAGTGTGCCAGTACAGCCTCTTTAGCTGTAAGGCGTGAACTCTGTGCACGAGGTGCTTACTTTTCTTGTCTTGTACTTGTCTTGTGAATGTCATGCCATGCTCGTACTTTACTTCGCTTTACTTTACCTGTTGCACTCATTACTTTAACTGCCATGTCATTGCATCATGCTAGAACTTTTAGGTTGCTCTTACTTGTACTTTCAGTTTCACTTGCACAAGTCTCTTGTAGACTTGCTGACATGTGCCCCTTGCTCTTTTGGGTGTCACATGTTAGACCCTGAGCCAGAGACAGTCATTGCTGAGTACGTGATGTGTTGCTGACGCTGAGTCTGAATCCATGATTGCCCAGGAGGATTTTGGTGGACACCGGTGACCATGCTTTGAGTCTTTGTTGAGCTTTATTTTGTTTTAAGCCTTTTGTTAGTTTTTGGTGCGTAGCACCGTCGTTTGTACTTTGTACTTTTGTTGGCCATGTTTGGGCCTTTAGACTCTTTTATTTGTAGCCTGGTGGCTTTTCTGCGTTGTTGAGATTTATTATTATGGATATTCTGAGATGTTTCTTTTGTCTCTTTCATTATTATTATCTTTGTTTCGTTTCGCGTTGCAAGGACCTGTAGTTTTAAAGTAATTGACGCTTATCGGACTTGCGGCTTTGTAGCTTCAAGTCTGAGCGGACCTTCTCACGCTTCGCCTCCACATTTTTGGGAAGCGGGGCGTTACAGGTTTTGTTGGTGGCCCATGCAGGTCCAGTCTTGCAATTGCGAATTAACGAAACAACGATAATAACAGAATGTCCATTAAATAAATTGCAACATCCGAGTCAGAAGCCCTGAGTCTAGTCGTTTTTAGGACACTAGGTGATTAGAAGACTTAGTTAAACGTCTGTGCTTGATAGTTAGAGGCCCCTGATTGTTAGTTAGACTCCCTTCTAGCAATTGACTTGATCGTCGTAGGAGTTACCTTAGTGGTCCTTGTCTACCTCTGACCATATTAGACTTCTAGAATTTCCTTTTGTCGTTCGTTTGGGGTCATCGATTTCGGACCAAGCTGAACGCACTTCTTTACCGTCTAACCTTTAGAAGTCTTAGCGCTTAGTTTTAATCTTTAGTTGGTCGACCGTAGGAGTTTCCCGTAGCCTCTCCTGAGTCATATCCTAGGCGTATGAATGTTTTGATCACCTGACCAATTTCCTTGCCTCGAATCACGAGATCGCCCCATGACGATCGTCGTCAATTTTCAAACCTTTCCGTTACAATCTTGAATCTTCCAAAAGTATCCTTCGATTTCCTCTTTCCCTAGGTTTAAATTTGTTCAAAATTTTAATATACTTATACTTCATACTTCTTCATTGATTTAAATTTTTAAAACGTTTGTCGGAATTTTGAACTCTAGCTGACAATATTTTTCCCAGCCTATGTTTTCGTACTCATGTCGTCTTTTCATATATTAAATTTTATTCTGAACCGTACTTTTATTTTGCTCAGTTCGATTTATAATTTTCCCTCTTATTTATGCCATTTGAATAATACTTCGTGTTTACTTTTAATATACTTTTCAAGTCACATGGAATTTCAGATTTCAGCAAGTTGGTTTTTGCTCGTCGTTCTCACTATTTCAGATTTTTGCAAAATTACTATTTTCATAACCTCTTCCTGCTTTAGACCCTCCCTGATTTGATTTTTAAGACTTGCTATTCGATTTCGATAATTCTACTACTAAGTTAATATTATTTTCCGTGCAACATACATACTTTCAAATATTTTTATATCCGTACCAAACTTGTTATGCTCGTATATTAAGAACCTTGTGTAACTCTGTTTCTCATTTTTGGCAAACCTTCGTTCTCTAAAAGTAGTTTCAAATTGATCATTTTAAATTTTCCATAGCCTAAAAGTTTTGAAAGCATTAACATGAGTTTAAATTCTTCCGCTACTCGATTTCATTCTTCGACTTTCCAAAACTTTTGACAACATTTTATTAAATTACTGACTGATGGAATTTTCTAAACCATGTCCTTAATATTCACGTAAATGATTTTACTTCCTTTTAAAATTTTTAAAAACCAAGAGACCATTTTCTCTTATTATGAATATTCGACTCAAATTTATTTTGAACAACTCGTTTTATCGATCCCTAAATATTTCTTTTCAGACGAGGATTTTAACTTTTGAAGTACAAACAGTTTTCAAACTCCGCGTATTTTAGCTTATGCTATTTACCCTATTTCTTTCCCCCTCTATAAAGCATCACTACATCTCCTTTTTCCCTCAACCTAAACCTCACCTTTGAGTCAATGTTTCGTCCAACCAAGCAGTCTCCTCGTATTCGTCCTATCTGAACTCGTGCTTATCGATCCTTCCCTCGTCTCGCCCACGATCTCTCTTTATTGCTTAGGCCTTAGGGTCCGTCAATGTCTGTGTCAACCCTTAGTTGTTAGTAGACCCTTGGACCCTTGAGAGGTGTCGTTGTGCACGTACCTAAGTTGTGTACGTGGGCCTGAATGAGTGTACCCCCCATAGTATATTGGTGCTTGCCTATTGTGTGATATATTTATATATATATATTTAATCGGAGTTATTCGTGATAGTATGAAGTTGTTGTGAGATAGTAGTTATGGATTTTGGTGTGGATAGCTATACTATACTAGGGATGCTTGAGTATATAAGAGTTAGCGTTGGAATATCTAATGGAGTGTATTAGTTAGAGATACTTATAATGGTTGAAATAAAATGATTGGTAAAGCTATGTGTGTGCTAGGTGTGATAATAATAAGTGTATGTATAGTTAAGTAAGTAGGCCTATTGAGTGACCCATATATTATTACGTATGAGTATGTGCTCGTAGGTAGGTATATATGTGCTTATATGTAAGTAGTTATGTTTCGTTGCATGAGTATATAGGTGATATATATATAGGTAGTAGGGTTATAATTTTGATTGGTATTGTTTGCTTTCACGGGATGTCGCATGCGTGCATACCGTGAGGTATACACGACCATTGCACATCTTAATTATGTATGTGTGGATGTGTTAGTATACTAATTATAGGTAGTAGGCTATGGTGTGAATATATGTTACATGTGTGTGACTATACGATGAATGCGTATGTATTAGGGAGTGTATTATAGTTATACGTGTGCTGATGTCTGTATTATTATTATGGTATATAGATTGATTTAACCATGTGAGTATTACCTGACTAGATATTAGGTGAATGACTTATGGTATGTATATGGTTGTATTGGTAGACGTATAAATATTGGAGTGATATGGTATAAGTATGAATGTCGTGCTAAGTATATGGAATATTCTGATATGTGTATTGAGTCTCACTCAAGCTTGAGTGAGTATACTCTAAGTATATTGAATGTATGTTGTAGTTTGAATATAGCAATGCTTGATGTATGCATAGTGATAGGAGTGTTTGTGCCTGGTTGTGCTACGCACATGATTGTGGGTCGCTACGCCAGTATATAGTTATAGGTGTTGGTCTTGCGGTATAGTTATTTACTAAGGACTTGTTGTGTGAACGTATGTGTACTAGCTAAAACTAGGTGTGTTGGTGTGCTAGTTATATAATGGTATGATTGGCGTATGAAAATGAAATGTTAGCGTGTATGGGAGTGCACCATGCACGGGTAAGTATGTGCTTAGTTATAGGTATGGATGACTATGGTCTATGTGGCGTGTCGTAAATATAGTTATAGGACCGTACGTGATGTGAATATATGGTGAACTAATTGCATGTATTTGAATGACTATATATTGTGAAATTATAGTAGTGGTGAATGTATATTAGATATAGTGAACTTGATTTAATAATGGTATGGTGTGACTATATGTGTTGAGATGCTTGGTAATGGATGAATATTAGAGGGTAGTATACCCTTGATGTTTGTGCATAGGTAGCTACATATAGGTAGAGTGATGATTGTATTGGCTAAGTGTGAGACTATCCTATATAAGTATCTGAACTACTGTTTGTGAGTAGCAGTTATATAAGGGATGTATGTTTATATACCTGATTGAAATACATGTATGAAGTTGACGGACTATAATAGGTATAAGTGTATACGTACGTGAATGTATATATATAAGTGTTGGTGGTAATAATGTTTGACTACCTAGTGCATATATGAGCACTTGTAATGACTATACTTGGTTTGAATTATAAAGTGACTTGATTGGGGTAGTTACTAGAGCGACTAGCTATATTAGAAAGTCCGAGGACGGACTTTATTCTAAGGTGGGGAGGATGTAACGACCACTTTTCGTCGTACGTTGTTCGTGCACGTGCTTTTGGCCGTGCACGTGTTTGCTTTAGACTTTATTTGTTTGTGAACACTTTTGTGTGATATGCCGTCGTGAACGTCTCTGAGAGTATTAAATGGTGGTACTATATTGGAACGACGTTCTCGAGTCGTTTTTCCACAATTTGATCTTACTCGATGAGACGTGACGATTTTCACTTTTGACGGGAGACGTTCCTATTTTTAGTTTCGTCGTCCGACGCCGAATTTGAGATCCGTCTTCTTAGTTAGCTCACATTCGTCACCACGATCACCACGATATTTATTTTATAATTTTTGGAGTTTATTTGACCACTTTTATAATTTTTACAAGTTTTATATTATTTATAATAAGTAATTTATAAATTATTTTCGGCCAAATAAAATTTATTTAAGTTTTAAACGTTTTAAAGAATTTTTGAGCCAATTTCCAGCTCATTTGGACCAGGTCAAACCCTTGGATGAGTTGGAGTAATTGAATTTCAAATTTTAAATCTTTTTGAACTTCTAATCCTATTAGATTTAGCCCTAGACCAAGTCAACCCATCTATACTATATAAGCAACCCCTAGCAAGACCTATTTTCCAAAGAAATTAGCCCTAGCCTCTTCCAAACTCATTTTGGACGTTGCGACGAATCGTCTCAACGTTGCGACGTTCAGCTCCCCGCACGACCGAGAAAACCCCCCCCCCCCCGCAATCTCCCGCTCCGACCGAGGGCAAGCCCCGCATCCATCGCTGTCCGCACCGCTGCAGCAACCCCCACCCCGTTCCCCCGCTTGACCTAGAGGAGCCCTCGGTCTGACCGAGGCCCCGCTCCGCACAAGCGCTCCGCATCCGTTGCCGCTTGTCGCCCCGCTCCGCAGCCCGCACGACCGACCCGCCGCTCCGCATTGACCGACGTTGCAAGCGTTGCAACGTTGCAACGCTGTCCCGCCCGCATCCAAGCGCACGACCGAAGCTCCCCATCGACCTGACCGAAGGAAAACCCCGCACCCAAGCAACGCCGCAGCTGCTGCACACCCCAACGTCGCAGCCCCCGCATTCACAGCGCACGACCGACGGATCTCCCCGCATTGGCTGTGTACGACCGACGGCCATACGTCGCAACCCCGCAACCGTCGCACCACTTGCCTCCGTGGGCCCCCCAAGTTCTCCAGAGGTATTGTGGGTCCCCCAAAGGTCCCTAGGACTACTGTGGGCCCCACCAAGGTGCTTGCTCTTCGAGGATTCGTCGCGTACGACGTCGTCGCACGTCGTAGCCGTCGTCGCACGTGCTAGCTTGGGAATCTGGAATCGTCGCCCCGGGTTGATTGCTCTGAATTTCCAGCGAGGAAACTAATTGGAATCTGGACTTGGAGCCCGATCTTATTATTCCAACCCCCGGCGTCGCTACCCGACGCCGGTGTAGCTTTCGCGTCGTGTTGAGGTAACGTTTTGCACCCCTAGGACCCCAAACCCAATTGCATGCTAATCAAGACTAAAATCAGTATTTTTAAAGTATTTTAAATGTTTTAGAATTCACTAATCAAGATTAATAAAACGGATGTAGGCCGGTGGACTTGTGCACGTAGGAATCGTGACTTTGGACTCGTTGGACGGTGTTTTCTTGACGTGATAATTGCAGGCAAGTGAAACTTGCCAACTCTTGTGTAGGGCCATGTTTTTAGGCCACTTCCTTACTTTTAGCGTAAAAGAGACTAGTCAGTGAAATGATAGCTGGCTAGACGCCTACTTGATCTAGTTTGACAACGAAACTAGATCCGTCACCTAAATGATCTAGCTTGACAACGAAGCTAGATCCAACCATTAAACTTGTCATTCATGCATGCTAAACTATCACGTTTACTTTTCTTACTTGTACGCTTTACTACTTGCCATGCCATGTCATCCATGCATTGATTGTTGCATCGTAGCACACGCTACAATACTTGTCCTCGTACTACTTGTCCGGCTAGGTGCACCCCTACGCCATACTTGTTTACACACTTCCTGGCACGTGGTCCAGAAGCGAGCATTCCAAGTTCGGGGGTAAGGCCCTGGCTCGACACACGTGGAGGGGTAGGGTTGAGCGACCACTCAGCGTAAAAGTGTGCCCGTACAGCCTCTTTAGCTGTAAGGCGTGAACTCTGTGCACGAGGTGCTTACTTTTCTTGTCTTGTACTTGTCTTGTGAATGTCATGCCATGCTCGTACTTTACTTCGCTTTACTTTACCTGTTGCACTCATTACTTTAACTGCCATGTCATTGCATCATGCTAGAACTTTTAGGTTGCTCTTACTTGTACTTTCAGTTTCACTTGCACAAGTCTCTTGTAGACTTGCTGACATGTGCCCCTTGCTCTTTTGGGTGTCACATGTTAGACCCTGAGCCAGAGACAGTCATTGCTGAGTACGTGATGTGTTGCTGACGCTGAGTCTGAATCCATGATTGCCCAGGAGGATTTTGGTGGACACCGGTGACCATGCTTTGAGTCTTTGTTGAGCTTTATTTTGTTTTAAGCCTTTTGTTAGTTTTTGGTGCGTAGCACCGTCGTTTGTACTTTGTACTTTTGTTGGCCATGTTTGGGCCTTTAGACTCTTTTATTTGTAGCCTGGTGGCTTTTCTGCGTTGTTGAGATTTATTATTATGGATATTCTGAGATGTTTCTTTTGTCTCTTTCGTTATTATTATCTTTGTTTCGTTTCGCGTTGCAAGGACCTGCAGTTTTAAAGTAATTGACGCTTATCGGACTTGCGGCTTTGTAGCTTCAAGTCTGAGCGGACCTTCTCACGCTTCGCCTCCACATTTTTGGGAAGCGGGACGTGACAAAAACTATCGATACCATATCTTTAGGTGGTTGGTTATTACCGTATTATTACTCTTTACAGACTGAGATTCGTGGTTTTGCATGTCAGTTGTCCCGTGGATACGATACTAGGACTCACCAGGATTATTAATTGTTTGATCTCCTACGCTTGGGAGTAGTGCTCACATATTTTGAGATGAGTCAAGTTTTTGGTGCCGTTGTTCGAGACAGAGTTCGTAGGCGAGGAGGCCGTACCTGCAGACATGGACCAGGAGGAGGTTGCTCAGGAGTACGATCCGAACGAGGACCAGTCCTAGAGTTCATTGCCTGTTACTGATTTGGAGTTCCAGTTTCCTAGGTTGGGTGCATAGCACCATTTTACTTTCCTGTCTAGGTTGGGTGCGTAGCACCAGTAGTTTCCTTTTGTTGTAGACATGCTGAGGCTTCCTTTATCAGACTCTTTTTTGTACTACTGGATTATATTTTAATAAATGAATGTTGTTTCCTTTGAGTAATCTTATTTCTCTGAACTATACTGCAAGAACCTGTATGTTGATTGGTGTACCTTTACTGACGCTTATTGGGTCCGAGCTTCACAGCTCCGGCCCATGCAGACCTTCGTCCTGTTCCCGCTCCCGTATTATGGGAAGCGGGGCGTGACAGGTTTTTGTGGTGGCCTATGCAGGTTACGTGAAAAGTTCGGGATATTAAAAGTACTCGTATTCATTTAATATCCATTTTAACATGTGCAAAGTCTAAATTGAGTTTTCCTTGTCAACAGGATGGCAGGAAGACGCAATACCCGAGCCGGGACTTCAGCTGACGGGGCCATGGAAGGCCAAAGTGGGGAATTCCGTCAATTTCTGGGCATCATGAGAGAGATGCTGGATGTTCAACATCAATTAGTTGAGCAGACACATCAGGCTGCTCGTGCTTCCCGTGCTGCTTAGGCTGCACTGCCGTCGCCGCCGCTGCTGTCGCCGCCGCCTGCCCCTCGAGCTGCACCTGAAGTGAAGCAGTTCAATGAGCTGCAGCCGAGGACTTTTTCTGGAAGGAATGGAAAACTGGATGCTGATGAGTGGATCCAGGGCGCTGAGTTTCCAAGAACCTGAGGAGACTAAGGTGGAAGTAGCGAAGCTGCTGCTGACCGATAATGCAAGGAACTGGTGGTGCTTAGAGGAGAAGTGTTTGGTGAAGTCAGTTGAGTGAGCACTTTCAAATCCATGTTTAAGGTGAAATACTTCCCTAAGGTTGTGAAGAGAGAGCTCTTGCAGTGGTTCATGAATCTGACGCAGGGGAGTATGTCGTGGATGAGTATGAAGCAGAGTTTGAGATGCTCAGTCGATTTGCCCCGCATATGGTCAAGAAACAGGAAACCCGAGCTAATCTGTTTCTCCAGGCGTTGAACCCCAAGATTCAGGCTTCTATGACTTCGACGGATTGGACTACTATGGAGGCTGTACTGAACGCAGCCAGGAATCATGAGACTGTGGCGAGACTTCCTGATCCTCCTGCTGGTGGAGGAAAGCGACCGATGGAGCAGTATAGACTAGCAGCTAGGCCTATTATGAGGCCCGTTCAGTCTGTTCCTTTCAAGAGGCCAGGAGCATTTACACAGAATCAGGCCAAGGGCCCATGCCTTTTCTGTGGTAAACTGGGGTATGCATAGAACAATTACAGGAAGAAGCTTAGTTTGTGTCTGGTGTGTGGTGATGCCACATGTTGCTAGAGATTGTCCGAGGTCACATTATGCTGTGGGCAGAGCACCAACCCCAGTACAGCATGGAGCACCTGCTCATATTCAGATAGGAGCTGCTGTTCGTAGGCCCCCTTTGGCACCATAGGAGCAGATCTATCGGCAAGCAATGCCACCTCAGAGGCCAGCATATACCATAACAGCCGTGGAGGCTAAGGACGTGGATGGCGTCATAGCAGGTAATCTCATAGACTGGTCTTTCATATTATAGTATAGTTTATATTGTTTGCATGTGATTGTGTAACCATGCTAGTTAGATTAGTGACCTTTGTTTGACTTTAGTTATTATCTCTTTATTTTAGGCATCATCTTAGTGTCATCTTATCATGCACTAACCTTGTTCGACTCCGGTGCATCTATGTGCATCTTAACCTGGAGATTTGTAACAGAGCACTCCATTCCCACCCATACGCTTCCAAAGTGTTGGGATATCACTACAGGGAACAGAGTGGTGACGGTTAATTTGGTATGCCGATCGATTCTGGTGGTGATCGGTGGACACGAGCTTTATGCTGACTTCATTGTCCATGATCTACCATATTTCGACACTGTCCTTGGCATCGATTGGCTGGGATATATCCATGAATCGATCGACTGCCGCAGTAAGAAGGTGGTGTTCAGGATACCAGGTCACCTAATGTTTGAGTTTCACAGCAGGGAGCGATCGCTTGGGCCCATCAGATTCCGGGCCAAGCCGGAGGAGTCGATCGTTGTCGCCATGCAGATGGGGATCAGTAGGCTAGCAGTCGTCAGGAACTTCGATGACGTCTTTCCAGAGGATATTTCAGGGTTGCCACCTGACAGAGCTGTAGAGTTTAGCATAGACCTTATGTCGGGAGCGCAACCTATTTCGAAGGCACCATATCGTATGGCTCCTGTAGAGCTTAAGGAGCTACGGAAGCAATTGGACGAACTGTTGCAGAAGGGATTTATACACCCTAGCATGTCGCCCTGGGGTGCACCAGTTCTATTGGTGAAGAAGAAGGATGGATCCCGCAGGATGTGTGTGGATTACAGAGGGTTGAACGTAGTGACTATGAAGAAAAAGTATTCACTGCCTTGCATTGATGACATTTTGACCAGCTCGGAGGTTCGAGAGTTTTCTCAAAACTGGATTTGAGGAGCGGATACCATCAGCTGAAGGTGAAGAAGGATGACATTCCGAAGATGGCATTCAGGACAAAGTATGGACACTATGAGTTCGTGGTCATGCCTTTCGGTGTGACCAATGCTCCTACAGTATTCATGAATTTGATGAATGTTATCTTCTATGACTTTCTGGATAAGTTCGTCGTCATTTTCATCGACGACATTCTTATTTACTCAAAGTCTGAGGAGGAGCACAGCCGACATCTGAGGATAGTGTTGGAGGTGGCATTCCTGGGACACGTGGTGTCTGGAGATGGCATACCAGTAGATCCGGAGAAGGTCAGAGCAGTCAGTGAGTGGGCAACCCCACAGTCAGCATCTGATATCAAGAGCTTCATTGGGTGAGTTGGCTACTACCGTCGATTCATTAAGGATTTTTCGAGAATTGCAGAGCCGATGACGAAGCTGACGAGGAAGGACATGGAGTTTGTTTGGTCAGAGGATTGTGAGAAGGCTTTCAGTATTTTGAAAGCGAGATTGACCACAACACCGGTTTTGGTTGTACGATCGGAGCTGAGGCTTCGAGATTTACTGTAATGCGTCTGGCAAGGGTCTCGGATGCATTCTACATTAGCATGGTCACTGGTCGTTTACGCTTCTCGGTAGTTGAGGAATCATGAGAAGAACTACCCGACGCATGATCTGGAGTTAGCATCTGTGATATTTGCATTGAAGATCTGGAGACACTTCCTGCTGAGTGAGTGCGTGAAAATATTCACCGATCACAAAAGCTTGAAGTATATATTTACTCAGCAGGAGCTTAACATACGTCAAAGACGATGGTTGGAGCTGATGGCAGATTATGAGATAGATCTGCAGTATCACCTGGGGAAAGTGAATGTAGTTCCAGATGCCTTGAGTAGACTCCCCACAGTGATGATGCATACTACCCACTGGAGAGTGCAGCAGGAGCTGAGAGGGATGAACATTAAGGTTGTCCTACCAGGAGTGATCGTTTCATTGATGAACTTGCAGATTCAGTGAACGATTGTGGATCGTATCAAGGCAGCTCAGGTGGGAGATCCGAAGCTGCAGAGGATCAGAAGACAGGTAGAAGCTGGACTTCGGTCGGAGTTCATCATTCATGATGATGGTTCCCTGAGATATGACATTAGACTCTGCATACCTGCATGAGACATTAGAGCTGAGCTGTTGAATGAGGGACATAGCTCGCCTTATTCCATATATCCTGGAGGCACGAAGATGTACAAGGACCTCCGTCTGAACTATTGGTGGATTGGCATGAAGAGGAGTGTGGCATGGAGCATTGCCAAGTGTCTAGTTTTTCAGCAAGTGAAGGCAAAGCACCATCGGACCGCGAGACTTCTACAACTGCTTCCTATTCCAGAGTGAAAGTGGAAGCACATCACGATGGATTTCGTGACATGCCTACCTCGGAGTTCTAAGCAGAACGATGCAGTTTGGGTGATCGTTGACCGATTGACCAAGTCTACGCATTTCATTCCATTTCGAGTGGGACAGTCCACGAAAATCTTGGCAAGGAAGTATTTAGAGGTAAAAGATACTTTACTTCTCTATTTATGGTTCCTCCTTAAGATTAGTTTGTGATGTAGACCATGTAAGGAGATTGTGCGCTTGCACGGAGTTTCGGTGAGCATTGTACCGACAGAGACTCGAGATTCACGTCTCAGTTCTAGAAGAGCCTACAGGAGAACCTCGGTATGAGTCTAACTTTCAACATGGCGTACCACCCACAGACCGATGTCCAGTCAGAAAGGACGATCCAGATTCTGGAGGATATATTGAGAGCTTGTACGCATGATCTGAAGGGTTCATGGGAGGACCATCTCCATTTAGTGGAATTCTCCTACTACAACAGCTATCAGGCGAGCATTGGTATGGCGACATTTGCTTCCTTATATGGAAGGAATGTCGATCGCCACTGAGCTGGAATGACATCAGAGCAGAGAGCTGTTGGGTCCGAAAATGATTGTAGAAGCTGTGGATGTCATGAGAGACTTCAGGGATAAGCTCCGGATTGCTCAAGATCGCTTCAAGCATTGGGCAGATACCAAGAGATGACCTCTGGAGTTTCAGCTGGGAGATCATGTATTTCTAAATATTTCTCCGAACCACGGAGTCATTCATTTCGGGAAGAAGTGAAAGCTGAGTCCGAGGTATATTGGACCATTTGACATGTTAGAGCGTGTGGGAGCAGTGGCGTATCGCCTTGCTCTACCACTATCTTTGGAGGGAGTGCATGACGTGTTCCACGTATCTCAGTTACGACGACATCTCAGTGACCCATCGCACGCTGTGGATTTTTCAGAGATCACAGTCTGATCGGACCTGACTTATGAGCAACAGCCAGTGCAGATTTTGGACCGTCGACAGAAGCAGTTGAGGAACAAGAAAGTCGACCTGGTGAGAGTGATGCGACGTCACGGATCGCTAGGAGAGTCGACCTGGGAGAGAGAAGATGAGATGATAGAGCGCTACTCTCATTTGTTTCCTGATCAGTATGTGTTAGAAATTCCGAGTGCGGAATTTTTCTTAAGGTGGGTAGGATGTAACGGCCAGTGTTTTGTTGTACATCTTAGTCGTTTACCCTCCTTGTCTTACATTTTTTTTGGCACCATTATTTTGAATGTGTCTGTATTCTTTTTTAGCTTAGCGTATTTATTTCTACGTACTCGAAGTAACTACGTTTCCTATACGCAATAACTATAAATAATTTATTTTTAACTATAATATTCATTTCAAAATTTAAATTTTTAAATTCAAATTATATCCTAAATTGGAGATGAGACTTTTGCTCATCCCTTTTAACACCAAATCCCACCTCTAATTGCTATTTAATTTCCTGTTCCATTCCTTTTCAACTAGGCTTTAAAAGTTTCTTTTTTTAATCCCAAACTTTAGCAACTAAGCCTAAGACTTTTAATTCCTCCCATGCCCACATGCATACCCAAGACCTTACTATTTTTTTATCTAAGTCTACAACAGCCTATATTATTCTACCCCATTTCCCCTAGCCCTCTCTCTCCTACCCTATATTAAAACCTAGTGTTGCTCTCAGCCGCACAAACACATAGGGCCAAGCCCCGCTCTCTCTCTCTCTCTCTCTCTCTCTCTCTCTCTCTCTCTCTAAACCTAACCCTAGTCTTTTCTATTTCTCCCTCACAGCCACACCTTAACCCTAGCCTGCGACCATCTCTCTTCCCTTGCACCGAACAGCCACTCCCACCCCCACCCCCCCCCCCACCCCCCCGCGTGCGCCACCGCCCTCCAAGCAACCCAGACCACCGGCGTTTCTTTCTCCCCGGCCTACACTCCTTTACCTGACAACCCCCTCCTTCTCCGGCCACTTCTCCCTACAGACCGTCGGCCTCCACCCCCAGTGACTTGCCACTCTCCTCTCCCCTCCTTCAACCGCCCACGCATGCGAGCAACCCATCTTCTCCGGCCTGCCCTCTCTCTTCGAGCACCCACTCATAACCGCTGGCCTCCTTCACCCTCATGGCCAAGCTGAGGCCGCCGGCAGCCTCCCATCTTCCCCCTGTTGTCCACGTACGAACGACAACAACCTCTCACCGCCGGCCATCCTCCACGCAAGCGCCCAAATCCGGCGTTCCACCAGCGCCTCTCGCGCTGCCCCTCGCCTCGCTGCACGCCGTCCCCACGGCTGCGCCGTTGTCCCCCGATAGCCCCGCTGTCTGGCTATTCGCTGTCCGATGCCCGACAGTCCACTGCCATGCTGTTGTTGCCCTGTTAATCATTGTTTCGTTGCCGCTGCTGCCGCAAGACGACGTAGCCGCTGACCCTCTCCGTAGACATCGTTTCGTTGCGCTACCCGCAGCCGAAACGATCATGTGGCAACCTTTTCCTTACTGCGCTACCCGTAGTCGAGGAACTGGAGACGACGAGACCCGTCACCGTTTCAGATCTGACGTCAGACTTGTGCGTGTTCGTTGTTCTAGGTTGGTTCCCCTCGCTCGTAGTAACCCACACCATACGTCATTGAAACCTAACTAAAAATCAACAACTTAAAACACTGAATTTATTTTTACGCTCCTTTAAACTGTTGTGACAACTAGGGCCGACGATTGGACTATATTAACTGTGCACATTGGATAGAATCGTCGTAGAGAACCACAGGATAGGTCTGATTGTGTGAACACATGATTTGAGACTGCTAGGATAGCTACGTTCAACTTAGAAACCTACCATAATAGGACTTCTAAAAACGCGACCTGACACCGTCCGTTTAATCTATGCAGCAAACCATAACCGACACGCTACCCGTGACGAGACGCACCCTACAGACGCACTTCTCGCCATTTCAGGCAAGTGTGTTAAATTGTGTAGTTACGGCCACGTTTAGGCCATTACTTCTTTAAATTGTAAAAGTATGAATAAGAGAACCAGACGTGAAATGATAGCATCTGGGACACCTCCACGATAGCCTAGACTTGACGACGAAGTCTCGGCAAAACATACTATATCAGCCTTGTTAATAAACATCTTAAAATGGTCATGCATCATTCTTGTTCCACAAATGTGATTTTCTACTAAAATTGTATTGAAGCTAGTAGAAAATAAGGCACCCTTAGCAGAGGGGGTAATCCTTTATCCAGATAAGTTAGCAGCGAATAAGGCACTCTCTAAGACAGAGAGAGTGATCCTTTGTCCAGACTTGTTCCGTGCACTTGGGTTGGGGTAGGGTTGAGCGGTCGCATGGTTTAGAGGGTTTGATCGCCCTCTAACCGTAAGACGTGAACCCTCTTGTGACACACACGTCTTGTTTTGTCTTGTCATGTAGCCGGAAGCTCACGCTACGGCCTTTGTTATGTCATGTTTACTTTCTTGCACCGTCTTTACTTTCCTACCATGCTATAAAATGTCATGCTGTTGAAATCTTATAACTTGTCATGTAAAGAACATTTCAATATCTGTCTTTAAACTACATACACCTTGCAGTAGAGTTGTCTTACCTTACTTGTAGACTCTGCCTGACGTACAACTCCTTTTCTCTTGGGTGTTTGTATGTCAGGTACCGAGACAGAGTTCATAGGCGAGGAGACCGTACCTACAGACCAGGACCAGGAGGACGTTTCTCAGGAGTACGATCCAGATGAGGACCAGTCCTAGGGTTCCTTGCATGTTGCTGATTTGGAGTTCCAGTTTCCTAGGTTGGGTGCATAGCACCATTTTACTTTCTTGTCTAGGTTGGGTGCTACGCACCAGTAGTTTCCTTTTGTTGTAGCCATGTTGATGCTTCCTTTTTTAGACTCTCTTTTGTACTACGTGATTATATCTTAATGAATGAATGTTGTTTCCTTTGAGTACTCTTATTTCTCTGAACTATAATGCAAGAACATGTATGTTTATTGGTGTACCTCTACAGACGCTTATTGGATCCGAGCTTCACAGCTCCAGCCCATGCGAACCTTCGTCTCGTTTCTGCTCCCATATTATGGGAAGCAGAGAGTGACAGGTTTTTGTGGTGGCCCATACAGGTCATGCGAAAAGTTTGGGATGATAAAAGTACTCGCATTCATTTAATATCCAGTTTAACATGTGCAAAGTCTAAATTGAGTTTTCCTTGTCAACAGGATGGCAGGAAGACGCAATACCTGAGCCGAGACTTTAGCTGGCAGGGCCATGGAAGGCTCGAAACTTCACTGCCAGCTGTGTGTAGCCACTAACGCCAACAAACTCTAGTGATGCATCTTCTAGCATTCTTCGTAGGCATCCACCTGTATCCTGCGAAGAATGGAATGCATCAGTCCATTGTGAAAGATTTTTCCCCTAGACAAATGTTTCCCAAAGAGGGTCATCAACATAAATATTTAAAATTAAGGATGGTTGACAACACTTCCCTGGAAATAAATCTCTACTCTCAAGTACCATGTCCTTTCTCTCCTCGGTGTCCTCTCCAAGATCCTCCAGTTTATCCTGATCAGATGTATATACCACCTCATCAGTCGACTCCTCGTCATGCTCGTCAGGTTCTTCAAGAAAGGACACGTTCAAGCACACCTCTGGTCCATAATTATAAGTGTCTAGCAATAGGTATGACGTGTCAAAATGATCTGAATCAAAATAAATATCAAATGGGATACATGATTCAGAAATGGAGTGGGTAAAGAGGTCTCCCTGAGTGGATTGGCCAGTCCCCGCACATTGCACACCTCCAGTCCCTGTGCGCTGTCTCCCTGCTCACCCTCTTCCCTCCTCTCCTCGACGGAGCACCGCCTTCCCGATCATCTGCGCCTCCTCCTCACTCACCCCGGAGTCATCGCCGTCGCGTTCCGACGCTGCCCTCCCCCTCCGACACCGAGCACACCGAGAGCCCCCCCACCTTCGATCTCCCTCTCTCCTCCCTCAGTTCACCTCCCTCGAGGCCGTCGCCACTAGTGCCACCTTCCGACGACCCTCCATGCTGATCCGCCCTATTGCCGCCCCGTCACCGCAGCTTCGTTGTAGAAGCACCCCCGAACAGCCCCGACTCCCAAGCCCACGCCACCTCTGCCGCTTCGCCATAAAGCCATGCCACCATCGCGACCCGCCTCCCCTCCATGTTCGCCGCTGCCGATGCAGCAGCCCGCCGCCGTCTGCACTCCGCCGTCGTCTGACCGCAACACCCCCTCCCCCGCTCTCCGCTGCATGCACGAAAGAGGAAGTGAGTTGTTAAAACGTATTTTTAACGTATTTTGTTATTTATACGTATATAAACGTATTTTGATAATTAGATAAAATGTGTATTTGATAAATAATTAATAATTAATTATATAATGGTCGGAAAAATACAAAGCCAGCTCTAGAAAATCAAAAATGACATTCTAGACCTAATGGCACTAGTTTCATCTCAATCAGTCGAGTAGTTTTTCCAGAATAAATTTTCAAGCCTAAAACTTAAATATGTTGTTTTCCTTTAAAAATTCATAACTTGTTATTTTCACGTAAACTGATATATGAAAAAATAATATGTTGTAGCACTCTTCGAGAAGATCGGTTTGACAGCTCACTTGAAACTTTCTGATGCATATTGCACCCAGAAGAAATTATTGAATAATACGATAACTAATTAAAATTAGTTTTTAAACCAATTTTGAGCTTTTAAAAATTATAAAAATTACCAGAAGCTACTAAAAAATATTTCCTCCTTAAGTAAAATTATATTCCTCATATCTAGCCTATATAAAAATTTTGAACGCTTTTCGACAACGTTTCAATCGATTATAAAATCAAAAACGATCAAGTTATATAGATAGAAAATGTCGAGTTCTTTAACCAATTATTCTTGTGTTTGCAGGTACCAATTCTTGTGCACCAACTTCCATGGAAGCCCTAGATGTAGTCTCGGCTCACTACGACAACCTCAAAATCAGTAAGTTGCGACAAATTCTAGATTTAGAAAATTAGTTAAGTGTACTCGTACGAATTTAGAACATTACTTATAGCCTCAGAATGGCTATTGACTTGAACCAAAACTAGAGACCTAATCTAATAAGAAACTAATTAACTACAGATTACATTGCCAACTTTCAACTTTGGTGGTTGTAAGACACAACCATCAACTTGTGTAAATCGTGTGCTAACGAAACAACCACATGCTCAAAGCATGGAATCGACACCCCGAATGTTGGATTTGTCTATTTCTTCTAATTTCTTAGCATCCACTGTGCTTTGGCACAGTTTGCTTTGAAATGAATTCCTACCTTTCTGGTTTTCAATAAGAAAGTCAACCAGTGGTCTTGGTTTGACTAGCATCATATGATACAACGTATGGAACATCCTGTGGAACATCACGTATAACACTTGACACTTCACTGGGGTTTTGGGGTAACTCATAGTTTGAGAGAGTGTGAGAGTGACTGGAGTTCATCTTCCCATACTGCTGCCTGTGTTTCGGCATCCCGTCCCGCTGCCTGTGTTTCGGCAAAATACATGTACCGCTGCATGTGTTTCGGCATTCGTCTGGGTAAGCGCACCCAGACAAGAGATGAACTCGATGATCACATATTATAATCTCCGACTTGAGTCACGTAGTTCTAGTGTAGCTTGCACGATCACCTCTACTTTATGCAGTACATGCACTTTACCTACCACACCAGTACCTTACTTGTCATACTTTTAGCTACAACAGTAGCATGGTTCACTTGCTTAGCCTACTTTACACTTGCAGTTCGTTCCCTTCTTTCAGTTTCGGTTTCCCTTTACTACTCAGTTATGTATAGTTGTTGCTAAGTACTTTACTTTTCAATCTGGTCTGCTTGTACATTGTTACTTTTTGTCATACTTGTGCACTGCTTCTTCTCTATATTTAGAATTGTTGTGACTTACCTACGGTTCCACTTATGGCACCTGCAGATGACGACCAGATCGAGGAAGTTGCCCCTGAGTTCGAGGAGCCAGAGTTCGACCCGGAGACTGCAAAGTTTTAGCTGCTTGAGTTGGTGTGTGTGTGTGTTATATTATGTATTTCCTTTCCGCATTTCCTTTTTGTATTTCCTTTCATGTAGTTTGGTGAGAGAGTGTTGTTTTTTGTTGTACTTTAAATTTGGACTGTAATAATGTATGCTGGTTTGAGTATTGGTACATCTCTGGTTTGTGACTATATTGATTTCACTGGTAAACTACAGACCTGCAAATAAAAAAATCAAATAAGTAATGGCCCCCTGAGAGCAGGTCCTTACACCCCCACAACCCATCCCCGCCACGGCCATCTCCTTCGACAACCCTGCCCCTCCCTCTCCCCTCTTTCCCACCATCCATTCCAACCCTTAAAACCCCGGCTGGGCCTGCAAAAGATGTGTAAATTTTGAATATCAAACTTGTAAATAACTTGTAGCTTATGTCCAACTGGAGTCGTTTGGTGGCAAGGGGAGTGGCCCCTCGACGTACGCCCGACTTAGCCTGAGATTAAAGATCGGGAGGTTTGCTTTAATTGGCGGAGCAGAGATGAGGGCGGGAGATCACCTTCTTTTCCAACTTAGGCACAGATCTCAACACTGGGTAGCTCAGCGAGCTTGGGTGGGGTGTGACTAGAGTCCCCTGGTTTGGAAGCTTGGTGCTTGGCTGGAGGGGCTCCGACGGCTTTTCAAGCCCGTCATGGGGAAACTCGGTAAGCCTGTCAAAAAGATGAGTTATTATAAGTAAAGTATTACAAGGGTGCCATTTTTAATGCCTCGTGACACGTAAGTGGAGGCCCATCATCTATCGACAACCAATGACATGACTGTGCTCAGTCGCGGATGAAGTATTGGTAGGAAGACTGCCCTCATCAGTACTATAATCATGTTTGCCCCCTTCGTCATCCCCATTCTGTTTATGGCCATCGGCTTGCTCAGCAAGGGTGCAGTGAACGGGGAGCAGGTGGTGTTCGTCGAGGTCTACTGAGCATTCAAGAAGGTCCTGAAGGAAGAGCCAATGTGTCACGCCCCGCTTCCCTAAAATGGAGGCGAGACGAGAAAAGGTCCGCACGAGAGTGGAGCTGTGAAGCCACAAACCCGATAAGCGTCAATAAAACATAAGCAGGTCCCTGTAACCACAAACAGAACAACAATAATAACACAAGGAGAGATAGAAATAAAATTCTCACATCTCATAATTTGTCCAACACGAAAATAAGTTCAACATCCAGAAAAGCCACCAGGCTAAAAGAAAGAGTCTAAAGGCCCAGAACAAGGCCAACAAAACCAACAACGTAACGAAGTATAGGTGCCACGCACCGACAACAAAACAGCAGTCTAAAACAAAAGGAAAGCTCAACGAAGACACTAGGACTGGTCCCCAGTGTCCACGTACTCCTCGTCAAACACAAGCTCGGGCACGGCGTCCGCAAACACCTCGTCCTCAACAACGGACTCAGGCTCGAGATCTAACATGTGACACCCAAAAGAGTAAAGGGGCACATGTCAGCAAGTCTAAAAGACTTGTGCAAGAAAACTGAAGGTAAGGTAAACTAGCAACCTAACAGTTATAGTATGATGCATAGCATGGCAAGTATCGCATGGTAATAACAAGAGAAGTACAAGTAGCAAGTAACAAGTGGTAGTTGTGACATGTAATGTCAAGTAACAAGTACAGGGGATCACTCGACGAGTGCCCTATTACCCGTAGGCTGTGTTCAAGTACAAGTCAAGTAAATCACGTCAAGTAAACACGTCGTGCACAGAGATCCGCCTGTTGGCTAGAGTGGCTGATCGGGCCAACTCCTAAGCTCAAGTGACCGTTTATCTCTACCCCTCCCACGTGTGTCGAGCCAGGGCATTACCCCCAAACACGGAATGCTCGCTTCTGGGACACGAGCCAGGAAGTGTGATTAACACGTATGGCATAGGGTTATGCCCACGTATAGTGGGTGCCTAGCCGGAAACTAGTAGGTCGGGCATTGGCTATCAACCAACACATGGCCCGCTTCTGGAACACGAGCCAGGAAACACAAGTATTGTAACGTGTGCTACGAATGCGACATACAACATGGTTAGCATGGATGACAATGTATTCGTGTACCGATAATCAAAATTAAACATGACATGGTAGTTGTGTAACATGGTAAACGATGGTCCTAGCTTCGTTGTCAAGCTAGTTCCGGAATTGCGCCTAGGCGAGTATCATTTCGTCGCCTAGTCTCTTTTATGCCTACAACAAGCAAATGGCCTAAAACATGGCCTAAACCCTAAGTGGCAAGTTTCACTTGCCTAGCACCGGGGATGACGATCACGAAGGTTCGTCTCACGAATGCTAATCTACGGGGAAGTCGCTGTTATGGAGAAACAATCATCAAAACAACAAGTAATTTCATTAGGGTTCCACAAAACACAACGGGTTATGAAAACATCAAGAGATCGATTTATTACCGTGAGGAAGCGGAAGAAACACTCCGGAGGACCTAGGGTTCAGATCTGGAGGTAGATGGAGAAGTTTGGAGAAATAGGGGTTTTGGGGGATTTTGAGGGTTTGATGAGATTTCGAGGTAGATGAGAGGTAGAATGTATTGAGGGAGAGTTTGGATGATGGATTTTGGGCTTGGGATGAGGGAATAATGGTTTGAGGTAGAAGGGGGCTCAATGGGGGAGAAACTAGGGTTTTAGGTCGAGAGGAGGAAGAAGAAAACGTTTGGGAGGGGTTTAAATAGGATGGGCTGGCGGCTGCCCAGAAATTAGGGTTTTAACACAGATTAGTCGGTCAAAGAGCAACCACTGACCGACTAGTTTGGGAACTAGTCAGTCGGTTGACCAATGCAGACCGACTAAGTCCAAACAGTAACTCCTGTACAGAATTAGGATTTAGATTTAGTCGGTCAATGAACAACTGCTGACCGACTAGTTTGACAACTAGTCGGTCGAGAGATGAACTTAGACCGACTAAGAAGGAACAGTAACTGATACCAAAAATAGTTGAAGAGTTAGTCGGTCACAGAAGTATTAACTCCCTCACCGTTGAACTTCAGGATTGATACAATTTATATAGGCGGCGGACTCTCCCCTTTTCTCAAAATCCGATGTGGGACTAAAATAGAGTTTAATCAAATTCAATTAGTTTGCACTTCACAAAGTACAAACTTCCGTGAATTTTAACTCCCTCACCGTTGAACTTCAGGATTGATACAACCTATCAATTCGAAGGGTGTTCAACGATGAACGCATAGGAAAAAACCGTTCGTCAATCGGAGTTCGTTTGACCCTCCAATTAATCGCTCAAAGTTCAGCTCATGGCTAGTTTTTCACAAAAACTGAGCCGTCAAAACAATTTTGCCCTAGGGCCAGAATTTCAGCACAAACGGGACCCAACAGACCAGCTGGGTGAGCCCAGACCAGGCTGGACGCCTGGTCTGGGCACACCCAGGCTGGTGCGCCCAGCCTGGGCGCCTGGCCCGGGCCTGGGCCAGGTGCCCAGGCGCCCTGGGCGCCTGGGCGGCCCGCCTGGGCCAGGCCCAGGCACTGGCCCAGCGCCTGGGCCAGTGCCCAGGCGCGCCTGGGCCAGCGCCCAGGCGTCCCTGGGCGCCTGGGCGGGCCCGCCTGGCCGCGGGCCCAGGCGCCCAGCACCTGGGCCTGAGCCCAGGCGCCTGGGCTGGTGACCTGGCTTAGCCAGGTCTGGCCAGGCATCCAGGCCAGACCTAGTCTGGCCTGGGTCAGCCTGGTCTGACCCGGTCTGATCTGTTTGGCAGTTTTTGAGTGTATCTTGGTCATTTGGCTTCCGATTTGGACGCCGTTCGAAGCTGGGCGTAGACCGGGACATTCCCGTCTTACCCGTGAACCTTTCCTTGCGTTTATATTATTAAATATTATTTTAAACTATTTAAAACTTATTTAATCCCTTTTGCATCAAATGCAAAATAGTCCCTATCTAGGCTTAAATTATCATTTGCATCAAATACAAATGATCTGAGGGCATATTTCCCTACATCTCCCACTTGCACTCAGGATCATTTATCCCGAATGCTGGAGATTTTTGCAAACATCTTTTGCAATACTTTATCCCTTGCATCAAATGCAAATTATTCTCCCTAACTAATTTCTACCCATAACTAGACGAAGAATCGCACTCTGTGTGAGACCCTACAGCCTGACCCTTACGACAGGTTGGGCTCGAAGCCCTATACGGCAGTGGATGCCGTCCCTGCTTCAGGAATCATCATTATGTGGTTAACTCATTGACATGAGTATTGTCGGGACCACCCTGACTGTTTCTATGATGAATTCCGCAGTTAGAGTCTCTTCGTCTAAACTATGTCGTGTAGATCAAGTCTAGGGTACGGTCAAACTGTCAACCCCAATAACTTGACTCCGGTTAGTTTCTATCGATCTTTAGTCAAAAAAATGTTGGACTTCTTCCAACATACTCTGGCCAGAGTTTTTACTAAAGACCGAACTAACCCTACGACACTAACTCCCATTGACCGGGAGAGACGAATCCTCTCTTGGTCATTTGTAACGACTGGTTTTCTTGTATCTGAATTTATTATAATATAATATATGTTTTGGTGGATTTTCCCCTCTTGCGTGGTTTTCGTCTCCGTAGCTTTCATTTTCGATCGATTCGTCGTATTTTCTCGTTTCTTCCTTAGGATCGTCGATTTCAAAGTACGTCGTTTGTGACGGGCTTCATAACGGTCGTATCTAACTATTAGATCAAGCCTAGGAGTCTTAGGTTTCGATCACGGTGCCTCGCGCTCCGTATCAGAACTTTTGGTGCTCATTAGCCGGTGTAAGAAGGGGCACCGACCGACTAGATGACGATCCAGTCGGTCGGCAATCCTTCTTGGACCGACTAGTGAGCTTTCTAAATTTTCTCAGGAGTTACTGTTTATCGTTAGTCGGTCTAAGAAGAGCTGTTGACCGACTAGGTTGCAAACTAGTCGGTCGGCAATGCTTCTTGAACCGACTAACACATCATCTTAATTTTAGTTGAGTTACTGTTTACTCTTAGTCGGTCTAAGAACGTTCATCGACCGACTAGTTGCTAAACTAGTCGGTCGGTACTTGTTCATGGACCGACTAACTCTAAATTCTATTTTCGTTCAGGAGTTACTGTTTACACTTAGTCGGTCTGCGTTGGTCGACCGACCGACTAGTTGCCAAACTAGTCGGTCAGTGGTTGTTCTTTGACCGACTAGTCTGTGTTAAAACCCTAATTTCTGGGCAGCCGCCAGCTCAACCTATAAATACCCAACCCAAACGTTTTCATCTTCTCCAACACGACCTAAGCCCTAGTTTCTTCCCCTCTAAGCCCCCATCTTCCTCCAAGCTTCAATCCTCCATTCCAAGCCCTAGAATCGTCATCCAATCCATCCATTCACCCTATCTACTTCTAATCTTCCCCAAATCTCCATCAAAACCCATCAAATCCCCAAAATCCCCCAAAACCCTAGTTTCTCCAAACTTTCCCAATCGTTTCCAGATCTGGTCCTAGGGTTCCCCGGAGTATTTCTTCCGCCTCCTCTCGGTAAGAAATCGATCTACCGTTGTTTTTGTAACTTAGATATATTTTTATGAAACCCTAATAATAATTCATGTTGTTTGTTGATTGGTCCCCCCAAACAGCGATTTCCCCGTAGATTGGCATCCGTGTGACGAAGTGGTCATCATTTCCGGTGCTAGGCAAGTGAAACTTGCCACTTAGGGTTGAGGCCATGTTTTAGGCCGTTTGCATGTTGTAGGCGTAAAAGAGGCTAGGCGACGAAATGATACTCGCCTAGGCGAAAATTGGGGAACTAGCTTGACAACGAAGCTAGTTCCGACATTTAGCATGTTGCACAAATACCATGTCATGTTTACTTTCCCTTAACGGTACGCAAATCAAATGTCATGTCATTGCATTCTTTAAGTGTTTCTGTGATTGCGTAGCTTTGCTACGAATGCTTGTGTTTCCTGGCTCGTGACCAGAAGCGAGCATAATGAGTTGGAAACCCCAACGCTCGATATTGAATCGTGAATTAAGAAACAAGCTCCCGTGCGGGGCAACCCTGGCTCACTAGCTGGGCTCATGTACAGGGACCCTGGCTTGTTTAGTGCGGGATGTGGTGAGGGTTAAGCGGCCATTCAACTGGGGGTCTGTTTGATCAACAACTGCAGTTGTAAGGCGTAAACTCTTTGGGGGTGGGGTAGTGTTTAGTGCCGATCGGACTGAAATGCTATGCCATTCAGCGAAGGGCGTAAACATCTACAAAACAGCCGTGAAATGTGAATTGTGTTTAGTGCCGATCGGTCTGACATGTTTTACCATTCAGCGAAGGGCGTAAACACTTGCAAAACAATGTGGATTGATTGATAGTAGCGTAGCTACTCTTGTCTTGTCTTGTCCCGATGATTGCTCTCATGTACAAATTGTCTTGCCATGTTTTAAATTGTGCACTCATGTTGTAACTGCCATGTCATGCATACTAAACTGTTAGGTTGCTAGTTGCCTTACTTTCAGTTTCCTTGCCCAAGTCCTTTAGACTTGCTGACATGTGCCCCTCTCTCTTTTGGGTGACGCATGTTAGACCTTGAGCCTGAGTTGCCCGCTGAGGGTGAGGTGTTTGCGGACGCCGAGCTTGAGCCCGTGTTGGACGGGGAGTACGTGGACACTGGGGACCAGTCCTAGTGTCTCTGTTGTGTTTTAAATTTTGTTAAACAGTTGTTTTGTTATCGGTGCGTGGCACCTATACTTATTTATGTCGTTGCTTTTGTTTGGCCTTGTTCTGGGCCTTAGACTCTTTCTTTTTAGCCTGGTGGCTTTTCTGTGATGTTGAATATTTTGTGGACAACCCTTGGGATTGGTGTTTCTTTTCCGTCTCATATTATTATTATTGTTGTTTCGATTGCAATTACAGGGACCTGCTTATACTAAATTGACGCTTATCGGGTTTGGGGCTTCACCGCTCCACTCCCGTGCGGACCTTTTCACGTCTCGCCTCCATTTTAGGGAAGCGGGTCGTGACAGGTTTTAGTTGTGGCCCATGCAGGTCCTCTGTAACTGCGATTATCGGGATAACGATAATGATATAAGATTGTCCAACAAATAATTTCGACCCCTGAGCCCTAAGCTATGAGTCTAATTGTTTCGTTTTCTGCGTCATTAGATGGCAGGAAGACGGATCACCCGAGGTGGTGGTAGTGGTGCGCCCCCTCACGACGAGGAGCCTGAGCGGGAGCCCACTAATGGGGAGATGATGAGGATGATGTTGCAGATGATGCAGGTTCAGCAGGGTGTGCTTCTGCAGGTGCAGAATGCTCCGGTGACTCGAGCTGCTCGGGTGGTGGAGACCCCTCGCCCTGAGCCCGGGGCGAAGCAGTTCAGAGAGTTGGGTCCGACGTATTTTGATGGAACCGAAGGTCCGCTAGCTGCTGATGAATGGATGAGGAATATTGAGGACAATCTGAAGATGTCCAAGGTCAACGAAGTGAGTTGGGTTGACTTGGCGAAGCGCCAGCTGAAGGATAACGCCAGGAATTGGTGGGATGCTGAGAAAAAGATGTTGGTTGAGCCGATCGTCTGGGCTACCTTCAAGGCCAGATTTGATGGTGAGTTTTTCCCGAAGGCTGCCAGGGAAGAGATGTTGCAGCGTTTTATCGACCTGAAGCAGGGGAACTCGTCGGTGGACATGTACCACCAGGAGTTCATGAGGCTTAGTCGGTTTGCACCAAAGATGGTGCAAGACGCTGAGGAGCGAGCTCAGAGATTTCTGCAGGGGCTTGCTTCAGAGCTCCAGAGCTTTGTGACCTCTTCTGACTGGGAATCTTATCAGAAGGTTTTGGTCGCTGCCAAGAGGCAGGAGCTGCTTGTGAACCAGAGGAAGGGGTTTGTTGTTGGTGCTGTGAGGAGGCCTGTGGAACAGGCGAGGGCTGTGGTTAGACCTGGATTCAGGCCTAATCAGTCCGCTCAGTTTAAGAGGCCGGGAGGGCCTATTCTGAAGTCTTGCCATTTCTGCGGCAAGCCTGGCCATATCAAGGATCAGTGCCGGAAGTTTTTGGGCCAGTGTCTGGTTTGCGGTGATGCCTCCCACGTCGCGAGGGATTGTCGGCATGCGGGTCCGCTGCAGAGGGCTCCTGTTGCAGCTCAGCCGTTGCAGCAGCGAGCGCCTGTTCCTGCTGGACGTGGAGCGGCTCTTGTTCCACAGGGGCAGGCTTTTCGGCAGGCTGTTCCGCCGAGGAGGCAGGCATTTCTAATGACCGAGGAGGAAGTTTTGTCCATGGATGAGGTCATTGCAGGTAACTCTCGATCTAGATTGTTCCTTCCTTAATTAAATTGATTGTTAAAATTATGTGAATGCTTGTGTATGGTGTTGCTAGAATAAGATTTGATCGATTAGACTGTTTGTTAGGTGTGGTTTTGGTTTGCACATTCCCTGCCCGAGTCCTCTTTGACTCAGGTGCGTCAATGTGCATTTTGGCCCAGAGCTTCGTGGAGAAGCATTCCTTGTCGACGTCCCCTCTCTCCAAGAGTTGGAATATCGTCACAGGGAATGGAGTAGTCACGGTGCATCGTGGGTGCAGTCCTTGCTCTGTGGTGGTTTGTGGACATGAGCTTTATGCTGATTTTATTGTCCACAACATCACCAACTACGATGCGATCTTTGGGATGGATTGGCTTGCGAGCTTCTATGCTACGATCGACTGCAGGAGGAAGAAGGTGGTGTTCGAGATTCTCGGACATCCAGTATTTGAGTTCAGTCGTGGTAGCAGTTCGCTTGGTCCTGTCAGATTTCGGGCCAGGCCGGTGGAGGCTGTAGCTATGCAGTTGGAGCTGGAGTGGCCAGCTGTGGTGCGAGATTTTGGCGACGTCTTCCCCGATGAGATGTCTGGTTTGCCGCCTGATCGAGCTTTGGAATTTTCTATTGACCTCGTTCCAGGTGCGCAGCCGATTTCGAAGGCGCCGTATCGTATGGCACCTGCTGAATCTGAAGAGTTGCGGAAGCAGTTGGATGAGCTGTTGCTGAAGGGTTATATTAATCCTAGTGTGTCTCCGTGGGGAGCACCGGTGTTGCTGGTTAAGAAGAAGGATGGTTCGCGTCGCATGTGCGTGGACTATCGGGGATTGAATGCGGTGACCATTAAGAATAAATACCCGTTGCCTCGCATTGATGATATTTTTGATCAGCTTGGAGGTTCGAGGGTGTTTTCTAAACTGGATTTGAGGAGTGGTTACCATCAGTTGAAGGTGAAGAGGGATGATGTTCCGAAGACGGCGTTCAGGACGAAGTATGGACACTATGAGTTTGTGGTTATGCCTTTTGGCGTAACTAACGTGCCCGCAGTTTTCATGAATCTGATGAACCTGATTTTCTACGACTTTTTGGATAAGTTTGTCGTTATCTTTATCGACGACATTCTGATCTATTCGAAGTCGGAGGAAGAGCATGCATCGCACTTGAGGACGGTGTTGGAAATTTTGAGGAAGCATCGTTTGTATGCTAAGTTTTCGAAGTGCGAGTTTTGGCTGGATCGAGTTGCTTTTCTGGGGCATGTGGTGACTGGAGATGGTATTTCTGTGGATCCCGAGAAGATTAGGGCTATCAGGGAGTCGCCTGTTCCGTCGTCTGCATCTGAGATTCGGAGTTTCCTTGGTTTGGCGGGATATTATCGTCGGTTCATTAAGGACTTTTCTCGTATTGCTGAGCCGATGACCAGGTTGACGCGGAAGGATGTTGCTTATGTTTGGTCGGGTGATTGTGAGAGTGCTTTTGGTATTCTGAAGGAGAGGTTGACGAGTGCCCCTATTCTTGTGGTGCCTAATCGCAGCGGTGGATTTGAGATCTTTTGCGATGCTTCTGGCAAGGGTCTCGGTTGCGTGCTGCATCAGCACGGACATGTTGTGGCGTATGCGTCTCGTCAGCTTAAGGTTCATGAGAAGAATTACCCGACGCATGATTTGGAGTTGGCTGCCGTTGTTTTTGCTCTTAAGATTTGGAGGCACTTCTTGTTGAGTGAGAAAGTGAAAATTTTCACCGATCACAAAAGCTTGAAGTATATTTTCACTCAGAAGGAGCTCAACATGCGACAGCGTCGATGGTTGGAGCTTATGGCGGATTATGAGATTGATTTGCAGTATCACCCTGGCAAGGTGAATGTGGTTCCAGATGCTTTGAGTAGGCTTCCGGCGGTGATGATTTTGACCTCGCAGTGGAGATTGCAGCAGGATTTTTGCGAGTCTGGTGTGGAAATTGTTCTTCCAGGGGAGGCTTCTTCGTTGATGTACATGCAGGTACAGTCGACGATCGTGGATCGGATTAAGGCTGGCCAGGCCGGAGATCCGAAGTTGGTAAGGATTCGGGAGCAGGTGGAAGCCGGTCTGCGGACTGACTTTTTGATTCATGAGGATGGCTCGCTGAGGTTTGGAGCCAGGTTATGTGTGCCGGCTGGGGATATCAGAGAGGAGTTGATGGTGGAGGCACACAGTTCGTCGTATTCTGTGCATCCTGGTGGCACCAAGATGTACCAGGATCTTCGTCTGAATTATTGGTGGCATGGTATGAAGAGGAGCGTGGCTCGGAGTGTGGCCAAGTGCTTGGTTTGCCAGCAAGTGAAGGCGGAGCATCAGCGTTCGGCCGGGTTGCTACAACCGCTTCCGATTCCGGAGTGGAAGTGGCAACACATCACTATGGATTTCGTGACTGGACTACCTCGGAGTCCGAAGCTGAATGACGCGATTTGGGTGATCGTAGATCGGTTGACCAAATCTGCGCACTTTATTCCATTCCGAGTGGGACAGTCCACGGAGGTGCTAGCAAGGAGATATATGGAGGAAATCGTGCGACTTCATGGAGTCCCCGTGAGTATCGTGTCAGACAGAGACACGCGGTTCACATCTCAGTTTTGGCAGAGTTTGCAGAAGAGTTTGGGTACGCGTCTGAGTTTCAGCACGGCGTACCATCCGCAGACGGATGGCCAGTCCGAGAGGACGATTCAGATTTTGGAAGACATGCTGAGGGCGTGCATGTTGGATTTCAAGGGTTCGTGGGAGGACCATCTGCATTTGGTGGAGTTTTCCTACAACAACAGCTTCCAGGCGAGTATTGGCATGGCGCCTTTCGCCGCTCTTTATAGGAGGAAATGTCGATCGCCATTGAGTTGGGATGACGTTGGTGATCGGGAGTTGTTGGGACCTGAGATGATCGTGGAGGCCGTGGATATCGTCAGGAATATTCGGGAGAGGTTGAGGATTGCTCAGGACCGTTTTAAGCATTGGGCTGATGCTAAACGTCGTCCTTTGGAATTTCAGCCGGGCGACCATGTGTTCTTGAAGATTTCCCCGAATCGTGGTGTGATTCGTTTTGGGAAGCATGGGAAGTTGAGCCCGCGATACATTGGACCATTTGATGTTTTGGAGAGGGTTGACGAGGTAGCGTATCGCTTGGCTTTGCCGCCATCTTTGGAAGGAGTTCACAATGTTTTCCATGTGTCGCAGCTTCGTCGATACATTAGCGATCCATCTCATGCCGTGGATTTCTCGGAGATCGTCGTTCGCTCGGATTTGACGTATGACCAGCATCCAGTGCAGATTCTGGATAGGCGTCAGAAGTCGCTTCGAAACAAGGTCGTCGAACTTGTTAGAGTGATGTGGCGGCACGGTTCGCCGGGAGAGTCTACTTGGGAGAGAGAAGATGAGATGCGAGAGCGCTACCCACTTTTTTTTCCGGACTCGTGAGTATTCGGAAATTCCGAGGACGGAATTTTTCTTAAGTTGGGGAGGATGTAACGACTGGTTTTCTTGTATCTGAATTTATTATAATATAATATATGTTTTGGTGGATTTTCCCCTCTTGCGTGGTTTTCGTCTCCGTAGCTTTCATTTTCGATCGATTCGTCGTATTTTCTCGTTTCTTCCTTAGGATCGTCGATTTCGAAGTACGTCGTTTGTGACGGGCTTCATAACGGTCGTATCTAACTATTAGATCAAGCCTAGGAGTCTTAGGTTTCGATCACGGGGCCTCGCGCTCCGTATCGGAACTTTTGGTGCTCATTAGCCGGTGTAAGAAGGGGCACCGACCGACTAGATGACGATCCAGTCGGTCGGCAATCCTTCTTGGACCGACTAGTGAGCTTTCTAAATTTTCTCAGGAGTTACTGTTTATCGTTAGTCGGTCTAAGAAGAGCTGTTGACCGACTAGGTTGCAAACTAGTCGGTCGGCAATGCTTCTTGAACCGACTAACACATCATCTTAATTTTAGTTGAGTTACTGTTTACTCTTAGTCGGTCTAAGAACGTTCATCGACCGATTAGTTGCTAAACTAGTCGGTCAGTACTTGTTCATGGACCGACTAACTCTAAATCCTATTTTCGTTCAAGAGTTACTGTTTACACTTAGTCGGTCTGCGTTGGTCGACCGACCGACTAGTTGCCAAACTAGTCGGTCAGTGGTTGTTCTTTGACCGACTAGTCTGTGTTAAAACCCTAATTTCTGGGCAGCCGCCAGCTCAACCTATAAATACCCAACCCAAACGTTTTCATCTTCTCCAACACGACCTAAGCCCTAGTTTCTTCCCCTCTAAGCCCCCATCTTCCTCCAAGCTTCAATCCTCCATTCCAAGCCCTAGAATCATCATCCAATCCATCCATTCACCCTATCTACTTCTAATCTTCCCCAAATCTCCATCAAACCCCATCAAATCCCCAAAATCCCCCAAAACCCTAGTTTCTCCAAACTTTCCCAATCGTTTCCAGATCTGGTCCTAGGGTTCCCCGGAGTATTTCTTCCGCCTCCTCTCGGTAAGAAATCGATCTACCGTTGTTTTTGTAACTTAGATATATTTTTATGAAACCCTAATAATAATTCATGTTGTTTGTTGATTGGTCCCCCCAAACAGCGATTTCCCCGTAGATTGGCATCCGTGTGACGAAGTGGTCATCATTTCCGGTGCTAGGCAAGTGAAACTTGCCACTTAGGGTTGAGGCCATGTTTTAGGCCGTTTGCATGTTGTAGGCGTAAAAGAGGCTAGGCGACAAAATGATACTCGCCTAGGCGCAAATTGGGGAACTAGCTTGACAACGAAGCTAGTTCCGACATTTAGCATGTTGCACAAATACCATGTCATGTTTACTTTCCCTTAACGGTACGCAAATCAAATGTCATGTCATTGCATTCTTTAAGTGTTTCTGTGATTGCGTAGCTTTTCTACGAATGCTTGTGTTTCCTGGCTCGTGACCAGAAGCGAGCATAATGAGTTGGAAACCCCAACGCTCGATATTGAATCGTGAATTAAGAAACAAGCTCCCGTGCGGGGCAACCCTGGCTCACTAGCTGGGCTCATGTACAGGGACCCTGGCTTGTTTAGTGCGGGATGGGGTGAGGGTTAAGCGGCCATTCAACTGGGGGTCTGTTTGATCAACAACTGCAGTTGTAAGGCGTAAACTCTTTGGGGTGGGGTAGTGTTTAGTGCCGATCGGACTGAAATACTATGCCATTCAGCGAAGGGCGTAAACATCTACAAAACAGCCGTGAAATGTGAATTGTGTTTAGTGCCGATCGGTCTGACATGTTTTACCATTCAGCGAAGGGCGTAAACACTTGCAAAACAATGTGGATTGATTGATAGTAGCGTAGCTACTCTTGTCTTGTCTTGTCCCGATGATTGCTCTCATGTACAAATTGTCTTGCCATGTTTTAAATTGTGCACTCATGTTGTAACTGCCATGTCATGCATACTAAACTGTTAGGTTGCTAGTTGCCTTACTTTCAGTTTCCTTGCCCAAGTCCTTTAGACTTGCTGACATGTGCCCCTCTCTCTTTTGGGTGACGCATGTTAGACCTTGAGCCTGAGTTGCCCGCTGAGGGTGAGGTGTTTGCGGACGCTGAGCTTGAGCCCGTGTTGGACGGGGAGTACGTGGACACTGGGGACCAGTCCTAGTGTCTCTGTTGTGTTTTAAATTTTGTTAAACAGTTGTTTTGTTATCGGTGCGTGGCACCTATACTTATTTATGTCGTTGCTTTTGTTTGGCCTTGTTCTGGGCCTTAGACTCTTTCTTTTTAGCCTGGTGGATTTTCTGTGATGTTGAATATTTTGTGGACAACCCTTGGGATTGGTGTTTCTTTTCCGTCTCATATTATTATTATTGTTGTTTCGAGTGCAATTACAGGGACCTGCTTATACTAAATTGACGCTTATCGGGTTTGGGGCTTCACCGCTCCACTCCCGTGCGGACCTTTTCACGTCTCGCCTCCATTTTAGGGAAGTGGGTCGTGACATCATTACTCTCCTTATACGCTTCAAGTGTCACCCAATCAAAGACCTTTAGACAGGGCTTGCCTCGAAGCTAGGTCATTTGATCTAAGTGGCACCGTTCACGCACAAGTTCGTCAAAATGACCTCAAGTCAAAAGACCAACTAGCCTATCATCACTCAGAGTCATCATTGACAGATTGGTCAATATAACCATATGATAACTCTTGTGGATCGTTCAGTGAACTCATTCTCTAATGAGCACCTGTGTCTCATCTACGACTTCGCCAAGTCAAGCGATCATGAGATCATCGCCACCGCTAAACGGTGAAGACTAAGACACAATGGTCTATCCGATGTTTCGATATCCTTGTCTCGAAACATCTATGACCACGAACCCTTTTAGACTTATGCTACAGACGGTCAAACATTTATTCATGATCGAGATACTCATCTCGATACCTGTTTGACCTTGCATAAAGTCTCAGGACTTTACCTAAGTTAATGTCTAATGTTAACTACATTATAAAATAACTTAGATAAATTATTACCAAACAGCTTACTGTTATTTCGAACAAGATGTTTGTGCTATTCACACATGAAGATAGATAGCCTCGAGGGTATCATCTCTCAACATCTCCCACTTGCACTCAGGCCCATTTATCACGGTATCTCATACCGTTTTTACACATAAGTTTTCCCGACTTCATGTGGTAGAGCCTTCATGAGTGGATCTGCTAAAACCGTTTACACTATAGACTTAAGGGTTTCTATGTTTAGACCAACCATTTGAATCTCATTCAAATAATTCATTTGGTCTTTCGGAATCCATAATATTATAATTTACTTGGATCTTATCCAATTCATCGTACCTTACGATAATCATTTAAATTAGTTACTGGTCATTTCAAATGGCTCATATTTATTTCTAATAAAGTATCAAACTCTTTTGATCACTTTGTCAAAATATATGTTCCATCTCTTTGATGCCTTGCATGTAATTTATACGCTCCCACTGACCTTGAAAACTCTTTGGCTAATTCATATAAGTTGGTCCGTCTAAATCATATTTAGAAAAACGAACTTGTAAGTGAATGCTCCAATGTTCATGGTCAACTTAAGCGTTTACATCGAGTTTGGTCCGAGTAGTTCTGTACACATCTGCTGGTGGAAAACGGTTTCATTATAATCCGTTTTATAGGAATTAATATGGAAAAACCGTTCTCGACTAACATGATTGCACTTCACTATTATTCTTTCTGCACCAATCTTTCAACTTAAAGATTTACTTACAGAAAGTGAGGAAACATTTTTCTTATGCACGTAAACTAAATTCCAAAATTTATTTACGCACACGGACCTATTCTGATTGCATCAAATTTTAAATCGGAGTTACTACTCCGTATTTTCATCCTAGAAGTCGGCTAAGTCATCATCAGTTATGATGTTTAACTCGACTCTTCGTCTCACGAAATTCGAGTAATTATACAACTTCTTAATGATTGATTTTATGAATATCTTATTGATAATGTCCTCACAGAACATTATCAAAACCTAGGCATTACTATCTGGGACTTAACGCAGAAGGAGGACTTAACTCGGAGTCATTTACAATGGATCACACCAAGTCTAACTAAGTGTGATTCATACATTTTAACACACGGATGTGTTAACAGACTTGACCTGAGAGAAAATCACATTTTCTTTTGATTACGCAAGATTTTACGTAGCTAAGTATTTGACCATTCGATCTAATCGAATCAATTTAAATACTTTTGTCATTTCGTTCTTTATTTTATAAGACTTGTGTTTCATCAAGAACACGTGTCTTAATAAAATATACGAATAACTTAATTTGGTTAATCTAGACTTGGGTACATCAGTATGTACCAGACTGAGTTCGACAACTCATTCTCCCACTGTCTCACAGATGGGTTTCAGCCATCATATCTAAGAGGATAAGACTCACAAGTGTCCGTAGACTTCATAATACGAGAGGTCAGACCCCTCTTTATGTGACTTGTGAAGCTTAGTCTCTCGATACGGCCTAGTCTATTTTGCCATGTAAGTTTGCTACTATCTTGTGTATTTATATATATTAACATTTAATACATATATTATCATTATACAATTTACTCATTGCTTCAAAAGCAATGTGACGACATTCGTCAAAATGTGTTAAACTTCTGTATAACAATAATCATGAAATCGTGACATCAGAGTATGTCACATTTTTATTTTCTCCTTCTTATGCCTTTACTAATGATAAATTAAACTATTAAACTCGATTGACTTTCCAGTGTGCCTTCTTCCTTTTCTAAATCACATTTAGATATTTAAATGGCCCAACATAAATGAATAGCTATGCAAGCGACTCATGTATCCAAACGCTTGAGAGTTGCAATCTTGAGTGTAGCTCAAGAAGTTGCTTGTCTCAAGATCCGGTTGGGATACATAGTCTTGCACCACTCATGCACTCGTTTTCGACTCAAACGGTTTGATCGAATTTTCGAACTTTGCGGATCAGAATTGTTTGTCCATACAACCATGAGGGTAGCTCAACAAGTTGTAGGGAGAAACATACTTCGAATATCCTATATGTTCAAGCTGCCTCATATAGAGAAGAGTGACATGTAGCTTTAATTTATTTGTTGGACCCAGAACTTAATGAAATCATATTTCTTAAGTCTGTTCTTTAGAAGGTCATTTAATGTCAACGAGAATATAGTTTAATTCCATCAATTAGAATTTAACTTGATATTCAATCAATCAACTATTTGACCAGTTAACTTATTCCAATATTATATTTTGATTCCTTCGGTAAACATAGTCTTGCCCTAGTTTTTGCATATGTTCAATATTAAATATAGGTAGATTGGCTTTCATCTATCTATATCCTCCCACTATTTTTACGATCGTTTTAAAGCTTAATAACGAACGATTTAATCGAATTTAAAAATTAGTGAAAGAGGGATCCAATCATCCCGAACCTCACAACCTTGAGGAGACTCAACAAGTTGATTGGTTCCATGACTGGTAGACTAACTCCTGGTCAATCACATCACATGTGATTCCCTGTCGATTTTTACCCACAGTCACTTATGATCTTGAGGAGACTCAACAAATCATAATGACTGGTCTAGTCAGACCCTTGATTTCGTGTCCAGATTTGACTTAAATCGATACTCGAGGAGACCCGACGCATCGATTTGGGTCAAGTCTAGACTACATCACTTGTATGTTGGAGTTTGTTCCTTAAAGAAAAAACAAGTCATAGCTTGAGGGGACTCAACAACTATAATTGTCTTCTTTGAGTTACCAAGCTCCAAAATCAAGGAGGGATACGAAATAATCTTTAATAAGATTTATAACGCATTGACTAGATATAGTCCAGGGTGTCATACAATCATGATTCACGACATTGCGGTCCAGCGGAACACAGCCAGGGAATTGACTAAGCCAGGATCACTGCCCCTTGTACTAGCAAGGGTTGACCCAGAACTCTTAGCCAAGCACATTGACTGGATCATGGTCCATTGAATGAAGCTTGTCAATTTTGTATGTGTGTCATAGACTAAACTGCTTTTATTAACAACTAATTAATCCTATCAACTAGTTGCATCCTTAAATTCAAAATTTTAGGATTTGTTTAATAACTTTTATTAAGTCATTATCAACTATAAGGTTCACGTGCTATCCTAATCATTATTAGGATTTTAATAAATTTTATTAACAACGCTAAAAGCGAAGTCCTTTAATGAAAATTAATTATAACAATTAGAATTACAAATTCATTAAAGGGAATACCCTAATCAGGAATTAGGTCTTGAAGTGTTGTTAATGTTTTATTAAAACACAGCATGTCATTAAAATTCAAGTAATAAATTTTACTCATTATTTAATGGCTAACCTAAAGGGTTGTCTTGTGTTATCAAATAAGGGACAAGAAGACATAGCCATTAAAAATTTACACTAATTTTATCGCATAAAAAGTGTACAACTATTTAACAATTAAATAGACTAAATTCTATCGCATAAACAATTTTAGCATGCATACTTAAATTTAACATTTAAATTTAAAAATACGATTTTTAAAACATTTTATTTTATCTCATAAAGTAAAAGCTTGTTTAAAAATCATAACATTTGCATGCTACTTTAAAATATTTATCACATAAAAATTTTAAACTTTTAAAATCAGTTTTTAAAAATATCTTTAAATTTAAAACATCATTTAAAAAATTCCATGTTTAAAATTTATCACATAAAATTTTAAACAACATTTTAAACTTATCGCATAAAGTTTTAAAGCTTTAAAACAATTTTAAAATTTATCACATAAATTTAAAAATTCCATTTTAAAACTTTCATGTTTAAAATTTATCATATAAAATTTTTAAACAAAAAAAATTTAAATTTATCGCATAAATTTAAAGAAAACATTTTTCTGTAAAAGCATTCAAATAATAAATTCGCAGTCCTAGATCAGCATACAGAGATGGCTCTGATACCAATGCAGGGTATCACTCTAATATCATTGCGACGCTGTTAAGGCCCATCATCCATGGCACCCTAGACCCGTCACAAGATACCTCAGAAACTTGTTTTACGGCATGCCTCTCGACAATGCCCAACCCATTATAAGATCCCCATCTTATCGGGACTTGGTACGGTAAGAGCGATTACTTCGGGTCAGCTCATAACCCAAGAACCCGTACTCAAGCTCAACAAGCTCCGATACCAATGCAGGGTTTTCTGGGACCCTTAGGGCACAAAAACTCTAGTCCCGTCCTAAGTCGGACGGAACATAGACAGAAATGCAGCGGAAAAAATTTTATGTTAATCTAATTAACATGCAACCCTAAGGAACCAGACCCTATTAGCCAGGATCTCTGCCAACTTGGGGTGGATCTGACCACCCCAAGAGGGATCTAACTACTGCGAATAATTAAATGAAAACTTAAACACATACCCGGAATCTCAGCCCTGGGGCAGGCGAGATGTTCCGTGCCGTCTTCCGAGCTGCTCCCGTCCCACGCCGAGCCGCTCCTTGAACCGCTCCCCGCACCGCTCCTCGAACCGCTCCGCATCCCGAGGCGATCAATCCCCGTGTCGCCGAGCCACCCACCGCCGAAGAAAGTTTCACGCGAGTGAAACCTCCGCCTAGATTTCGGATCCAGAATCCGAACTCCTTTGCGGCCTTGCTAGAGCCCGCAGGAGTAAGGTAGAAATTTATAGGGAGAGGAGGAATATTAATTTAGCTTAGATCCGAGCGTGCTCCAACATTTACGAGAGCCGCTCAGATCTAGAGCTTGGGACGAGTTTAGAGGAGGAGAGCATACCCCTATTTATATAGGCGGCGGACTCTCCCCTTTTCTCAAAATCCGATGTGGGACTAAAATAGAGTTTAATCAAATTCAATTAGTTTGCACTTCACAAAGTGCAAACTTCCGTGAATTTTAACTCCCTCACCGTTGAACTTCAGGATTGATACAACCTATCAATTCGAAGGGTGTTCAACGGTGAACGCATAGGAAAAAACCGTTCGTCAATCAGAGTTCGTTTGACCCTCCAATTAATCGCTCAAAGTTCAGCTCATGGCTAGTTTTTCACAAAAACTGAGCCGTCAAAACAATTCTGCCCTAGGGCCAGAATTTCAGCACAAACGGGACCCAACAGACCAGCTGGGTGAGCCCAGACCAGGCTGGATGCCTGGTCTGGGCGCACCCAGGCTGGTGCGCCCAGCCTGGGCGCCTGGCCCAGGCCATGACGCCTGGCCCGGGCCTGGGCCAGGCGCCCAGGCGCCCCTGGGCGCCTGGGCGGGCCCGCCTGGGCGCGGGCCCAGGCGCCCAGCGCCTGGGCGCGGGCCCAGGCGCCCAGCGCCTGGGCCTGAGCCCAGGCGCCTGGGCTGGTGACCTGGCTCAGCCAGGTCTGGCCAGGCGTCCAGGCCAGACCTAGTCTGGCCTGGGTCAGCCTGGTCTGAACCGGTCTGATCTGTTTGGCTGTTTTTGAGCGTATCTTGGTCATTTGGCTTCCGATTTGGACGCCGTTCGAAGCTGGGCGTAGACCGGGACATTCCCGTCTTACCCGTGAACCTTTCCTTATGTTTATATTATTAAATATTATTTTAAACTATTTAAAACTTATTTAATCCCTTTTGCATCAAATGCAAAATAGTCCCTATCTAGGCTTAAATTATCATTTGCATCAAATACAAATGATCTGAGGGCATATTTCCCTACAGTTACATCCTCCCCAACTTAAGAAAAATTCCGTCCTCGGAATTTCCAAACACTCACGTGTCCGGAAACAAAAGTGGGAAGCGCTCTCGCATCTCATCCTCATTCTCCCAAGTAGACTCTCCAGGCGAGCCGTGTCGCCACATCACCCTCACAAGGTTGACAACCTTGTTTCGAAGTGACTTCTGACGCCTGTCCAGAATCTGCACTGGATGCTGGTCATACGTCATATCGGGGCGAACGATAATCTCCGAGAAATCCACCGCATGAGATGGATCGCTAATGTATCGACGAAGCTGCGACACATGGAAAACATTGTGAACTCCTTCCAAAGATGGCGGAAAGGCTAAGCGGTAAGATACCTCGCCAACCCTCTCCAAAATGTCAAACGGTCCAATGTATCGCGGGCTCAACTTCCCTCGCTTCCCAAAACGAATCACACCACGATTTGGGGAAATCTTCAAGAACATATGGTCGCACGACTGAAACTCCAAGGGACGACGTTTAGCATTCGCCCAATGCTTAAAACGGTCTTGAGCAATTCTCAACCTCTCCCGAATGTTCCTGACAATATCCACGGCCTCCATGATCATCTCAGGTCCCAACATCTCCCGATCACCAACGTCATCCCAACTCAATGGCGATCGACATTTCCTCCCATAAAGAGCGGCGAAAGGCGCCATGCCAATACTCGCCTGGAAGCTGTTGTTGTAAGAAAACTCCACCAGATGTAGATGGTCCTCCCACGAACCCTTGAAATCCAACGTGCACGCCCTCAGCATGTCTTCCAAAATCTGAATCGTCCTCTCGGACTGGCCATCCGTCTGCGGATGGTACGCCGTGCTGAAACTCAGACGCGTACCCAAGCTCTTCTGCAAACTCTGCCAGAACTGAGATGTGAACCTTGTGTCTCTGTCTGACACGATACTCACGGGGACTCCATGAAGTCACACGACCTCCTGCACGATTCACGTTACATCACTATCTAAACTAGGAAAAGGAAATAAAAACGGAGGGTAAAAGAATTTACCTCCATATATCTCCTTGCTAGCGCCTCAGTGGACTGTCCCACTCGGAACGGAATAAAGTGCACGGATTTGGTCAATCGATCTACGATCACCCAAATCGCGTCATTCTGCTTCGGACTCTGAGGTAGTCCAGTCACGAAATCCATAGTGATGTGTTGCGACTTCCACTCCGGAATCGGAAGCGGTTGTAGCTACCTGGCCGCACGCTGATGCTCCGCCTTCACTTGTTGACAAACCAAACACTTGGCCACACTCCGAGCCACACTCCTCTTCATACCATGCCACCAATAATTCAAACGAAGATCCTGGTACATCTTTGTGCCACCAGGATGCACAGAATACGGCGAACTGTGTGCCTCCACCATGAACTCCTCTCTAATATCCCCAGATGACACACACAACCTGGCTCCAAACCTCAGCGAGCCATCCTCATGAATCAGAAAGTCAGTCCGCAGACCGACTTCTACCTGCTCCCGAATCTTCACCAGCTTCGGATCCTCAGCCTGGCCAGCCTTAATCCGATCCACGATCGTCGACTGTACCTGCATGTACATCAACGAAGAAGCCTCTCTGGGAAGAACAATCTCCACACCAGACTCGCAAAAATCCTGCTGCAATCTCCACTGCGAAGTCAAAATCATCACCGCCGGAAGCCTACTCAAAGCATCTGGCACCACATTCACCTTGCCAGGGTGATACTGCAAATCAATCTCATAATCCACCATGAGCTCCAACCATCGACGATGTCGCATGTTGAGCTCCTTCTGAGTAAAAATATACTTCAAGCTATTGTGATCGGTGAAGATATTCACTTTCTCACTCAGCAGAAAGTGCCTCCAAATCTTGAGCGCAAACGCAACAGCAGCCAATTCCAAATCATGCGTCGGGTAATTCTTCTTATGAACCTTAAGCTGACGAGACGCATAAGCCACAACATGTCTGTGCTGATGCAACACACAACCGAGACCCTTGCCAGAAGCTTCGCAAAAGATCTCAAATCCACCGCTACGATCAGGCACAACAAGAATAGGGGCAGTCGTCAACCTCTCCCTCAGAACACCAAAAGCATTCTCACAATCACCCGACCAAACAAAAGGTACATCCTTCCGCGTCAACCTGGTCATTGGCTCGGCAATACGGGAAAAGTCCTTAATGAAACACCGATAATAACCAGCAAGTCCATGGAAACTCCGAATCTCAAATGCAGACGACGGAACAGGCCACTCTCTGATGGCCCTAATCTTCTCGGAATCCACAGAAATACCATCTCCAGTCACCACATGCCCCAGAAAAGCAACTCTGTCCAGCTAAAACTCGCACTTCGAAAACTTAGCATACAAACGATGCTTCCTCAACATCTCTAACACCGTCCTCAAGTGCGATGCATGCTCTTCCTCCGACCTCGAATAGATCAGAATGTCGTCAATAAAGATAACGACAAACATATCCAAAAAGTCGTAGAAAATCAGGTTCATTAGATTCATGAAAACTGCGGGTGCGTTAGTTACGCCAAAGGGCATAACCACAAACTCATAGTGTCCATACTTCGTCCTGAACGCTGTCTTCGGAACATCATCCTTCTTCACCTTCAACTGATGGTAACCACTCCTCAAATCCAATTTAGAAAACACCCTCGAACCTCCAAGCTGATCAAAGATATCATCGATGCGAGGCAACGGGTATTTATTCTTAATGGTCACCGCATTCAACTCCCGATAGTCCACGCACATGCGACGCGAACCATCCTTCTTCTTCACTAGCAGCACCGGTGCTCCCCACGGAGACACACTAGGATTGATATAACCCTTCTGCAAAAGCTCATACAACTGCTTCCGCAACTCTTCCAATTCTGCAGGCGCCATACGATACAGTGCTTTCGAAATCGGCTACGCACCCGGAACAAGATCAATAGAAAATTCCAAAGCTCGATCGGGTGGCAAACCAGATATCTCCTCAGGGAAGACGTCATCAAAATCCCGCACCACAGCTGGCCTCTCCAACTCCATCTGCATAGCCACGACCTCCACCGGTCTGGCCCGAAATCTGACAGGACCAAGCGAACTGCTACCACGGCTGAACTCAAACACCGGATGTCTGGGAATCATGAACACCACCTTCTTCCTCCTACAGTCAATCGTAGCATAGAAACTCGCAAGCCAATCCATCCCAAGGACCGCATCGTAATTGATGATGTCGTGGACAATGAAATCAGCACAAAGCTCACGTCCACAAACCACCAACAGGCAAGAATTGCACCCACGATGCACCGAGACCACACCGTTCCCTGTGACGATATTCCAACTCTTAGGAAGAGGGGACGTTGACAAGGAATGCTTCTCCACGAAGCTCCGGGGCAAAATGCACATCGACGCACCTGAGTCAAAGAGGACTCGTGCAGGAAATGTGCAAACCAAAACCACACCTAGCAAGCAGTCTAACAATCAAATCCTATTCTAGCAACAAACATGAGCAAGCAACCAACATAATTAACAATCAAACTAACTAAGGAAGAAAATAGCTAGAACGAGCGTTACCTGTAATAACCTCGTCCACGGCCATGCTCTCCTCCTCAGTCATCAGAAAGGCATGCCTTCTTGGTGGAACAGCCTGCCGAAAGGCCTGACTCTGTGGAACAAGAGCTGCTCCACAACCAGCGGGCACGGGGGCTCTCTGCTGCAACGGCGGTGCTGTTACAGGTGCCCTCCAAGGCTGCTTCGACCTCAGACAATCCTTCATGGCATGGGTAGGATCCCCACAGACGACGCACTGGCCCAGGAACCTCCTACACTGATCCTTGACGTGCCCGGTCCTTCCGCAGAAATGGCAAGTCTTCAGAATAGACCCTCCTGGCCTCTTGAACTGAGCTGGCTGATTAGGCTTGAAACCAGGCCTAACCATCGCTCTGGCCTACTCCATATGCCTCTTCCCAGCACCAGAAACATGTCCTCTCCTCTGACTCAGGTTCAGCTCCTGCCTCCTGGCAGCGACCAGAACCTTCTGATAAGAGTCCAGATCGGAGGAAGACACAAAACTCTGGAGCTCCAAAGCAAGTCCCTGCAGGAACCTCTAAGCCCTCTCATCAGCATCCTGCACCATCTTCGGTGCGAACCGACTCAGCCTAGTGAACTCTTAGTGGTACTGGTCCACCGTCAAGCTCCCCTGCTTCAGATCAATGAAACGCTACAGCATCTCCTTCTTAGCAGCCTTCGAAAAGAACTCCTCATCAAACCTGGACTTAAAGGTAGCCCAAGCTATCGGCTCCACCAACATCTTCTCTTCCGCATCCCACCAGTTCCGAGCAATATCCTTGAGTTGCCTCTTCGCCAAATCAACCCATCCAGCCGGGGTGATCTTGGCCATCTTCAGATTATCCTCTATGTTCCGAATCCACTCATCGGCAGCCAGAGGACCCTCAGACCCATCAAAATATGCGGGACCCAGCTCCCGAAATTGCTTCGCTCCCGGCTCGGAGCGAGGGGCCTCCAGAGTCGCCCGAGGGGCACGACCAGCCGGAGCATTCTGGACTTGCAGGAGCACGCCTTACTGCACCTGTATCATCTGAAGCATCATCCGCATCATCTCCCCGTTGGTGGGTTCCCGCTCAGGCTCCTCATCATGAGGGGGCGCACCACTACCTCCACCACGGGTGATTCGTCTTCCTGCCATCTAGTGACACAGAAAACGAAACAATTAGACTCATAGCTTATGACTCGGACGTCGAACTTAGTTTATTGGACATTCTAATATTATTATCGCTATTCCGATAATCGCAGTTACAGAAGGACCTGCATGGGCCACCAACAAAACCTGTCACGCCCCGCTTCCCTAAAATGGAGGCGAGACGAGAAAAGGTCCGCACGAGAGTGGAGCTGTGAAGCCCCAAACCCGATAAGCGTCAATAAAACATAAGCAGGTCCATGTAACCATAAAAGGAACAAAAATAATAACACAAGGAGAGATAGAAATAAAATTCTCACATCTCATAATTTGTCCAAACAAGAAAATAAGTTCAACATCCAGGAAAGCCCCCAGGCTAAAAGAAAGAGTCTAAAGGCCCAGAACAAGGCCAACAAAACCAACAACGTAACGAAGTATAGGTGCCACACACCGACAACAAAACAGCAGTCTAAAACAAAAGGAAAGCTCAACGAAGACACTAGGACTGGTCCCCAGTGTCCACGTACTCCTCGCCAAACACAGGCTCGGGCACGGCGTCCGCAAACACCTCGTCCTCAACAACGGACTCAGGCTCGAGATCTAACATGTGACACCCAAAAGAGTAAAGGGGCACATGTCAGCAAGTCTAAAAGACTTGTGCAAGGAAACTAAAGGTAAGGTAAACTAGCAACCTAACAGTTATAGTATGATGCATAGCATGGCAAGTATCGCATGGTAATAACAAGAGAAGTACAAGTAGCAAGTAACAAGTGGTAGTTGTGACATGTAATGTCAAGTAACAAGTACAAGGGATCACTCGACGAGTGCCCTATTGCCCGCAGGCTGTGTTCAAGTACAAGTCAAGTAAATCACGTCAAGTAAACACGTCGTGCACAGAGATTCCGCATGTTGGCTAGAGTGGCTGATCGGGCCAACTCCTAAGCTCAAGTGACCGTTTATCTCTACCCCTCCCACGTGTGTCGAGCCAGGGCATTACCCCCGAACACGGAATGCTCGCTTCTGGGACACGAGCCAGGAAGTGTGATTAACACGTATGGCATAGGGTTATGCCCACGTATAGTGGGTGCCTAGCCGGAAACTAGTAGGTCGGGCATTGGCTATCAACCAACACATGGCCCGCTTCTGGAACACGAGCCAGGAAACACAAGTATTGTAGCGTGTGCTACGAATGCGACATACAACATGGTTAGCATGGATGACAATGTATTCGCGTACCGATAATCAAAATTAAACATGACATGGTAGTTGTGCAACATGGTAAATGATGGTCCTAGCTTCGTTGTCAAGCTAGTTCCGGAATTGCGCCTAGGCGAGTATCATTTCGTCGCCTAGTCTCTTTTATGCCTACAACAAGCAAATGGCCTAAAACATGGCCTAAACCCTAAGTGGTAAGTTTCACTTGCCTGGCACCGGGGATGACGATCACGAAGGTTCGTCTCACGGATACTAATCTACGGGGAAGTCGCTGTTATGGACAAACAATCATCAAAACAACAAGTAATTTCATTAGGGTTCCACAAAACACAACGGGTTATGAAAACATCAAGAGATCGATCTATTACCGTAAGGAAGCGGAAGAAACACTCCGGAGGACCTAGGGTTCAGATCTGGAGGTGGATGGAGAAGTTTGGAGAAATAGGGTTTTGGGGGGATTTTGGGGGTTTGATGAGATTTCGAGGTATATGAGAGGTAGAATGTGTTGAGGGAGAGTTTGGATGATGGATTTTGGGCTTGGGATAAGGGAATAAGGGTTTGAGGTAGAAGGGGGCTCAATGGGGGAGAAACTAGGGTTTTAGGTCGAGAGGAGGAAGAAGAAAATGTTTGGGAGGGGTTTAAATAGGATGGGCTGGCGGCTGCCCAGAAATTAGGGTTTTAACACAGATTAGTCGGTCAAAGAGCAACCACTGACCGACTAGTTTGGGAACTAGTCGGTCGGTTGACCAACGCAGACCGACTAAGTCCAAACAGTAACTCCTGTACAGAATTAGGATTTAGATTTAGTCGGTCAATGAACAACTGCTGACCGACTAGTATGACAACTAGTCGGTCGAGAGATGAACTTAGACCGACTAAGAAAGAACAGTAACTGATACCAAAAATAGTTGAAGAGTTAGTCGGTCACAGAAGTATTTCTAACCGACTAGTTTGCAACCTAGTCGGTCAACCAACGTTCTTAGACCGACTAACGAGAAACAGTAACTCCTGAGAAATTTAGAAAGCCCACTAGTCGGTCCATGAAGGCTTGCCGACCGACTAAATCGTCATCTAGTCGGTCGTTTCCCCTTCTTACACCGGCTAACGTGCACCAAAAGTTCCGATATGGAGCGCGGAGCTCCGGGATCGATTCCTAAGACTCCTAGGCTTGATCTAATAATAAGATATGACCGATACGAAGCCCGTCACAAATGACTTACTCCGAAATCGACGATTCTAAGGAAGAAGCTAAGAAAACACGACGAAACGATCGAAAATGAAAGCCACGGAGACGAAAACCACACATGAGGAGAAAATCCACCAAAACATATAATATAATATAATAAATCCAGATACATGAAAACCAGTCGTTACACAATGCTTCACACCTGGATGCTCCTTCATTTCGTTCTCAAGCAAAGGGCTAGTCAAGTCGATCTCCTCTTCCAAGTAGCCTGGTCGATCATCTGACCAAAGGGATGGAGCAAGGAGAGCCTCGGTAGGAGAAGCACTGACTAAGGGCCCCAGCTTGGAAGGAATAGTTGTCCTCGAGCTCGAGCTCGGACTGATGCCAAGAGTTTGCCTCCAATCCCGAGCTCGAGATGAATGCCAGGAACTCGCTTAGGAGCTTGATCTCGTGATGAGCACGGGAAGCATGTCCACGAACTCGAGATTGGATGGATTGAGCACCAAAAGCTCACCTCACTTTGTGTTGAAGCTCATAGATGGGAGCCCCATGGCTTGGCACATTTGGTAGGAGTTTTGTGAGCATGCTCGAGGTTGGAGCTCGAAGATCGGACAAAACTTGGACCCTTCCTCAGCCCAAGCTCAATGAGTCGATGGGTCAATGAGTCGATGCCTCTGGATCCAAGATCTATGACTATTCGCTCAGAAAACCGAAGCTTGATCGAAGCTGACGAATTTGAGGTGGAAGCCTACGATCATCAGTCGAACTTGAGCATGAATTTGAGGAGGAGGTCGGTCGAGCTCGGATCTTTGACGTAGGTCAGAGCTTAGATCGAGCTCAGATGAAGTTTGGTCATCGCTCGAAAGCCTGGGCTGAACTTGAACGCTTGTTGGATCGATCTCAGATGAAGTTTGGTCAACGCTTGGTAGCTTAGATTGAGCTCGGACTGAAGTTAAGCACGACCAATTAGGCCTCTGATCGAGCTTGGTGCTTGGACAATGGATCTCGATAACCTGGGCACAGTCTCATCGATGGAGTTTTCCCCTTCATATTTTGGCTCGACTAGTGCGCTTAGTGCTTGGAAGAAGGAACTTCGACGATGGGAGCCTTGAGCTTAGCCAAAGGTGTGAATAAATTGACAGAGATCCACTTGATCAGTGGAGGCTTGAACAAGGTGCAATTTGGCGGGGCACATCATACTCGGTCAGAGGTTCGAGCTTGAGGTGGGAACAGCTTGGCGAGGCTGTTTGACGAGTAAAGGTAGATTGTCAAGTGAAGAGGAGAGCTCTTCAACTTGGCTGGAACTCCAATGGAGGACACAAGGCTCGTAGCAGCTTTGCCATAGTGGTTTGCAACGCATCTCCACCTTTTGGGAATCTTGAAGGTGAAACTCCTGGAGGTGGTGCATAGGGATAGCCCCAACCTTTTGGAGCGTCCCATCTCGAGCTTGGTGAGCTTGCGGTCATAATCCACCGGTTGTCGATATGTACAGCATTGTAAATGCTGGTGGCTTTAGTCTTGACCTGGGTAATGATGTTACCCTCTCGGAAACCAACAATGGTGACAGGGACAACAGTTCCCTCAGGATCAATGTAGGTCATTATCCCTAATTTGGTACCCATCACACTGGCACCCGCCTCCATGCTCCTCATCATAGTCGTCGTCCTCCTATGTGAGGTTTTGTCGAGATGAACATGACACCAAAGGTTTATCGGCGAACTCGAGATGACCCCAGAAGCTTGCATGTGAGCTTGAGCTCGGGATGATCGCCAGCGACCTTAGGACAGTTCGCCCCTATCCCCTCCTCATTGATTGGTAGGGGTCCTCCACGAGCTACTTAGGCAGCTCTGCCTTAGGACATGGATCGGCCTAGTGGCAGTTTACCATAATTCATCACATCTTCATGGAAGATCGGAAGTAGATGAAAGGGGCTCAAATGGAGGAGCTCACCCACAGGGCCCAAGTTCGATCAGAGTAAGTCTCCTGTCGATCGAACTGGGTGAAAAGCTCAGTTGGTCGGATGGAGATCCAAGCCTCAGAAGCTTGTCATAATATCTGAGATGGCAGTGTGACCCCCCCTACATCAGCTTCCAAGATCATTTTCGAGTTTGGGTCTTCGATTAAGTTGCCTCTATCAAGCTCAACAGGCCCGTCCGGTAGCTCGACAAGCGCAGATGGTCTCGAGGTTAAGCACCTCCTAGCCTTGCTCGGTGGTGGTGAAGGCGACAGAGGGTCCAGCAGGCTTCGTGGAGGTGAGCTCGATCTCTTCCTAGCCTCGCTCGGTGTGGAAAAGTTGGCAGAGGGCCTAGCAAGTGATATGCTCCTATTTTGCATGATTAGTCGCATATTTCCACAACGCATTTAACCCTCCAATTTCTCATTTTATACGCTTTTATACAACTATGTGGGACTATTTGACTTTGAGAGCATTTGGTCTTATTTCAGGGATTTAAAACGAAATCGGAGCAATTTTGAGTCAAGGGGATAATCATGGATGCAAGAGCAACAAGACGACTCAAGAAAACATGCTCGAAGCATCAAGGAAGAATATGGAGGAGACTATGAGAAGATGGATGCGTAATGGAAGAAGATTGAAGAAGATTTGGAACTCAAAATGGTCAACTCGACCGAGTGCATGAAGCACTCGGCCAAGTTGGTATCACCAACAATACCCCAAAAAGAAGTGCTGGGAAGACCAAAGAGCACGGTTGAGTGCACCTTGAACTCGGTCAGAGTGACTGTGAGCTCGGTCGAGTGCCATCACGACTCGGCCCGAGCTCTTCAATTGACATCAGCTGAATTTTCGAAGAAGAACTCGACTCGGTCGAGTTGCACTATATACTCGACCAAGTGCCTCAATGCCCCAGAACTTCAAAGCGACTACAGGAGGCAGCTCGGGCCAAGCTGTCTGGGGTCCACATCTTAAGTTGTGTTTTGTAAACGGGTTTTGCCCGAGTTTCTTGGGTTTTTGCTGGGTTTTTCTAGGGGTTTTGGGTATCCTATATAAGAGACTTTGTAGCCGTCATAGAGGGGGTTAGCGAGTTATTCTTTGGAGCTATTGTAGAGACTTTTTTGGAGGCTAGGCTATACCCTAGGCCTCCATCCTCTTGTATCAAGCTAAGTATTCTGTTCTTTTAATCTATTTTGATGTTTTCTATGATGCTAGCAATGATTTCTATCGTTTATATGGTATTTGCTACACTAGAGTAGAATTGTTGATAGGGTTAAGTTGAACCCTATTCTTAGGGCATCATCATTGGTAGTAATGGTGATCCAAGAGATTGGCACCAGATCTTGATATTAGTGAGATGGTCCATGATGCTGGTATCAATAGTGATCCAAGAGATTGGCACCGCTAAACATATCTAGGAATTCATGAGTTTCCTGAGTTCTATTGTGAATAGATCTATCACAGGTGTGATGGGACTTCTCTTGACATGGTGATTCACGAGAGTGGCACTAGTTTAGAGAACTCCCTACACACCTGAATAGGGTTGTAATGTCGTCATCCTAGGTGCGGTGATCTACGAGAGTAGCACCAAATCTTAGTCGTCTTGTAACGACCTGTATTTTTCAATACATCTAATTACGTATTTAACCTATTTTTCAAATTTTTTTAAACTATTTTATAATGGTTCGTCAGGAGTTTTACGATTTCAAAAATTTCTTTAAAAAATATTTTAAATTATCAAACTAGTTATGGAATATTTTAGTAAGTTCAGGTTTCATCAAATACCTCTAAATAATTTGATAAAAATTCATTTTCAACTATTACCGTATTGTCTTAATGAATTAATTTTATATACAAACATCATCAAAATGTTTTCAAGCCTCTACAGTATCATCCTATGATCATTTAGGGCTCCCCATATTAATTTCGTAATTTTCTGAAGACAAATCAAAAAAGAACCCGCAAACCCGCCTCCTAAACGTTTTGGTCTAAACTAGTATCTCCGTAGCTCAAACCCCAAAATGGATCTCATATTCATGATACTCGCGACGATACGAACCCGTGGGTATGTTTTCATAATTTTTTGGAAATGTTTAATACCAGAGGCAAAATCGTAATTTTCGTATATTGTTACGATATCTGCTTTTACTAATTACGTGTTTACCTACCTAAATACCCTATTAGCTATTTTAATTAACTTTAACATACCCAAATCATCCCGTAAGCAGCCCATGTGAATCATGGGTTAGCTTAATTTCCACACTTAGTCAAAAAGGCTAACATATCCCATTAATTACAATTGACTAATTAGTTAGCTAATTAGTTTTTATTAATTAGTTTTATATTAATTTTAAACCCTATAAATTAACCCCCCTCCTTCTCTCGTTCTCTGGCCTGCACCCGAAGCCACGGCAACCCAAACGAAACCCATTTTTTCCCCTCTCTCTTTCTCCAGGCTCTCTCACCCTCTCATCTCTCGTTCTCATATCCTCTCCCTTTGCTCAGCTTACTAAACCCATACCCCACGCAACACCTCCCCTTCTTCTTCGGCCCAAGCTCGAACCCATGCTCGCTGGACCTCCCACGCCTCTCGCCTCGCTCCGCCGTGAACACCCCCAACAGACGAAGTCTCCACGTCTTCGTACGACCCTGAACCCATGCAAATGCCCCGCCCTTCCCTTCTCGTCCAACTCCCTCCGACGAGGCTGCACGGCCCCTCCTAGCCGCCGGTAACCTCCAAGCAGTGCCAAACGCCCCCGAAGCCCGACAAATCTGCTGCCCCTCTCCGTTCTCAGACGCCCAGCCCTCCACTATTCACTCCGCTACTCCTCTCACCGGTGACACCAACGAAGAGCCCCACCTCACCGTCAGGTCACCCTCCATCGTGAAACTAACGCCCCACCTACCTCCTTCTCTTTCGAGTGGCAACACTGCCATCCGATCTTCCCGCTCCGGCTCGAACGCCGCCCACACCGCCATATCTCTCCACGTGCACTCCTCCTTGCCGCTTCCCCCAACTTCGACGAGGCCGCCCACACCATCGAGCAGCTCTATCGCACCCTCCTCCCTTTGTGCATCCTGCTCATCGTGGCCCCTCCAAGCCCTCCCCCACTTCAAGTCCTCCAGCAAAGAGCCCAGCTCGACGTCGCACTTCCCCCGCTCTTGCCATTCTCAGCCTCTGACGTGTCGCCATCCGCCTCCAGCTCCAAGGAGCTCCGACGAAGCCCTGATGACTGCACACCCCCTCTCCGAGCGCTCGAGCCTGCCACCCCAACACCAGATCTCTCTCCGTGTAACGATCCGTATTTTTCAATACATCTATTTACGTAATTCACGTATTTTAATTTTTTAAACTATTTTATAATTGTTCGTCAGGAGTTTTATGATTTCAAAATTTTCTTATAAAAATATTTTGAAGTATCAAACTAGTTATAGAGTATTTTAGTAAGTTCGGGTTTCATCAAATACCTCTAAATAATTTGATAAAAATTCATTTTCAATTATTACTATTTGGCTTAATGAATTAAGATCATCAAAACATTTTCAAACCTCTATGGTATCATTCTAAGATCATTTAGGGCTCCCAATATTAATTTTGTAATTTTCTGAAGTCAAATCAATAGAGAACCCGCAAACCCGCTTCCTAAATGTTTTGGCACATAACTCGTATCTCCGTAACTTAGATTACGGAAGGGACTTCGTATTCGTGATCCTCGCAACGATACGAACCGGTGGCTATGTTTTCGTAATTTTTCAGACACGTTTACTACCAGGGCAAAATCATAATAGCATTTTACTAATTACCATTTACCTAACACTAATTACCTTGATTAACGATGTAATTATTTTACCCAATCACCTACCTTACCTACCCGATGGCAGCCCATGTGAAACTTGCTTAATCCTTTTTCTTAACTTAGTCAAACTCTAAACCTAACTCATTTAATTTGTGTTATGACTAAAAATTGAATGTATTAATTACTAAACCATATTTAACACCCCTAAACTCTCCCCCCTCCCCCCCGGTTTTCAATCTCCCCTCCCGCTCTCGACTCCCTCTCTCTCTCTCTCTCTCTCTCTTAACTCTTGCATACTCTACCCTCTCTCCCCTCAGGTGGCCAATGCCGCTCGCCGCCTTCCCGAACGTCGGTGACGTCGTCAGTTCCACATCGCCCTCTCCCTTGCACTGAGAAGCCCCCGACGCAACCACCGCTCCTCCACCTCACCTTACCCACGCACGCCGCATGCAAGCCCAACCCACGACGGACCTCACCCTACTCCGGTCTCCACCTGGGACACCGCTGCCGTGCCTACAGCATTCTGCCCCCCTCCTCTGGCCTGCCTTCGTCACAACATCGCTATACGACGCTTCCCAACCCTCGTCTCCGACCCCTGGGCCTTCCCGCACCTCCCCACACTCCGTCTCCACCGGGACACCTCCTCAGCCTCCGCCTACACCTTTCCCCGCCGGTGACGACACCCCACAGCATCGACAACCCCCTCCTCCCCCCCCACGAAGTCCGCCTCTTTCCTCCGAGCACTAGAGCCCTAAAGCACTACTGCAAAGTCGCCGCCAGCTCCATCCGACGCCCGACACTGTCCGTCGCCTTCCCACACCATCCCGCCGCCGCAGGCCCCCAGACCCGTCGTGTCACCGACGTCGACGCACACCCCCGCCATTGCATGCAAGAGAACGGACGAGGGTGAGTTTTTTTTTAAAAAACGTATAGTTATTATATACGAATTCGACTAAAATTCGTATAAATATGCGTATTTGCGTATTTTAATAATTAGATAACATGGGCTTAATAGTTTATAGGATAATAAATAATATAGGCCTCAGAAAATTACAAGGCTAGCTCCAGAAAATCAGAAATGACGTTCTGGATCCATGGCACTAGTTTCATCTCAATCAGACGCATAGTTTTTTCAGAATAAAATTTTAAGCATAAAAGTTAAAATCGTTGTTTTCGTTTAAAAATCTGTAACTTGTTATTTTCACGTAAACTGATACGTTAGAAAAATATATGTTGTCGCACTCTTCGATACGATCATTTTGACACTCACTTGCAACTTTCCGATGCAGATTGCATCCAGGAGAAATTGTTGAATAAACACGTTAACTAATTAAAATTAGTTTAAAAATTGATTTTTGAGCTTTTAAAATTATAAACTTACTATAAGTTTCAGAAAAATATTTTCTCTTGCAGTAAAATTATTTCCATCATATCTAGCCTATATAAAAATTTAGAACGCTTTTCGACAATGTTTCAATCAGTTTTAAAAATCAAAACGATCAAGTTAAATAGATGGAAAATAGTGTGCTATTTAACCGGCTGATTTTTGTGTTTGCAGGTACCAATTATCATGCACCAGCATCCTTGGAAGCCCTAGATCTAGTCCTAGGTCACTACGATGATCTCGATTGTGTAAGTCACAATGAATTCTAACTTTAGAAATTGAGATAGTGTACTAAATGGAAATACTGCATGCTCAAAGCATGGATCGGTATCGTAGTGGTTGGACTTCAAAACGTTACTCAGAACTGAAATTCTCTGTTGAGACTTCTGCCTTGACTTTTCAACAACTCTTTGGAGCATCGTTAATGCCTTTGGAACAATGGATTGACATACCGTATTGCAACTTAATGATTGAATGATATACCGTGTTGACATCATATTGCGGGAACGTCTTATCGAAAGTGAATGCCTATAAATAGTTGGTACCACACTGGGTTTTTGGGGTAACTTATATTAGAGAAAGTGTGGAAGCGACCGCGAGCCATCTACACATTTCACCGTACCGTACCGACCGTCTAAATGAAATGTACCAACTAAAGTGATTTGAGATCCACCCGGGTGAGCGCCCTCGTGGCAGGAGATGGGCTCATTGGTTGCACACTGAAATTTCCTATATAAGTCATGTAGTTTCTAGCTTTACTACTGCATGCATGTCCTTTTATTGTTGCTACATCTGCCTGATTTTCTACCATTGTCATCACATTGCATGTTGGTTAAAATATTGCTGCTACCATGTTACATCTGCCATGCCACAGTTGTTGCTCTTGTACTTTACTTTTGCACTTGCACAGTCACCTTTACTTTGTGCACTACATGCACTTTATTTACCACACCTGAGTAGCCACCAGTACTTTACTTACCACTCTTCATACATGTCCGCTTTTACCTTACTTTCTGCATCTACATGATCATCCTTAATTGTTTAATATAACATGTTCCATATTCTGTACTGCTCTATTTATATTGCTAGAATTATTGTGACTTACCTACGGTTCCTATAACGGCCGGTATTTAATTATACGTATTTTTGTTCGTATTCTATCTTCTGTTTAGTGACTTTTCGCATCTTGTGTGTATTTGTGTTACGTACGTATTTCATATCAACCTTATATACTTAAATATGTATTTTAATTAGTTATAGTATGTTATTATTTGATTTCATATTAATAGTTATTCAAATTCGAATCCAAAAGTTTTAAAATTCGAATATTTTAAGAATTTCAAATATTTTCAAATTCGAATTTAAATTGTTTCCCTTTTTCATCCCAATTAAAATATAACTAATTTAGAAGTTTTCCCCATTTAAAACCCATTAATCCCCCTCTATTAATTCTAATTCAAACTTTCCATTTTCTTTACTCTTAATTTCTTAAATGAATAATATTTAAAACAAATATTTAAAAACACTTTCTCTTTTTTATTTCACTAATAATTGTAATTAAAACAACACATTTCCTGATTTCCTTCCCTAACCCTAACCTACCCTAAGGTTACTCACGCACCACACACACGCCACAACCAACCATGGCCCTCATCTATTAAACCTATTCTAAAAAACCCTACCAAGCCATTTGCTTTTAAGCTTACCCTCTAAATCCCTAGGCTCTCCACGTCAAACCCAGACTGTACATTTTTTTCTAACCTTACCCTTGCTCAATAATACCCTACAGCTTATTTTACTAACCCTAAAGGCTAACCCGTACTAAACCCTAGCCTACTATTCCAAACACCTACAACCCAGCCCTCATCTTTATAAAACCCCTAATTCTTCCCCTAAACCCTAGAGCCATACCCTCTCTCCCAGACACAAGCACATGCCTACCCTCCGTAAGAAACCCTAGCCTCAACCAACCGCCGCCCTCACCCTTCCCTCCGCCTACACCCTCTCATGCTCGTACCCACCTCCGCTGCAGCGCCACCAGCGTCTGCATCCGCCCAGTGACACACCCAGCGACCACCGGATCACTCGACCATCCCTAGAGCCTCCGACAACATCGCCAACCGCTCCATCTCTTCGACCTCCGTCTCATCGCGCCCTCAACTCCACGCCGACGTCCGAACACCATATCGTCGACCACGCCCGTCAACTGCAGAACCGCCGTCTTCCACCTTCTGGCGCCGCACACGCCTCCGAGCTCCCCAGAGACAGTGACGCAACCGCCGCAAGCCCGGGCACCAGTGTCGTCCTCCACCCCCTCTCTCCTCCGCCTACTGCAACCAATGGGAATCAGGGAGACACGCATATACAGAGGTTAGTTATAGTTTTGGGTATTAAATTAGTTGTTAGGGGTATTTTCTAATGGTGTTAGTGTATACCTATAGCCTTATATGATTTGAGTGCACGTCAGTTTATTAGTAACAGTATTTTGGTATCTCGGATTCGTGTTTTGATAATACTGTGAATAATCCTTGTGTTAGCCTCCGATATTCACCTATACCCAGCTTTTATAAACACACACACACACACACACACACACACACACACACACACACACACACACACACACACACACTTGGTTATTTACGTGCTAATGTTAGTTATCTGATGGTTAAATGTAAACTAAATATATAAGCTAGGGTATGGGTACTCCCGTGTATACATATTATTATAGTATATGTAAATTCTCAGTTTCTTCCAGTAGCCATGGATACCTATATACCTATATTATATAGTGTCTTAGTTTATTATTATTAACATATACCCAGTTTTATTCCAGTGACCAAGTTAGTTGCTAAAAATGCATAAAGGAAATTAGGAGTACAAGTAACAGAACAGTATCCTTTTTGTTAGTAATTGGAAGAGATAAGTTAGTTGGTTGATAGTGACTTTCATTTAATCTGATATCGGAACCGTATGACGCAGAGAACGTCCGCACCTTCTGTACGGACCCGTCGACACCAAAAACACCGGAAACAGGCAAGTGTACATTTCGTGTTTTATAACCAATGCAATTGATTGATTAAATTGAGATATACCGATATGCAAGTGCACATTTTTTCCAGTCCCCCTTGGAAAGGTCTGGTTTCAACATGCACAATTTTCCGTATTCACGATAGTATCAAATACATTCAAAATAAGTAAATGAATTTTTTCTATTTTTTCGTCACTCAAACCTTAAATTTGACTTCATATTCGTGATCCTCGTAACGATACGATCCTGTGTCTATTTTTCGTAATTTTTCGGAGTCGTTTGCATAAAGAAAATGATATTTCAAAATGATCCTCACTAATTACAGTAACCTATTACTAATTACTAATTACATCAACCTAATTACTAATTAATTTAACCCCCAATGCGTAACATGTTTCAACATTTTAAAAAATTTCCAAGATTAGTCAAAAATTCTAAACTACCGTATTAAAATTGTCTAGGTTAGTCAACAAAGCTAACAGCCCTATTAATTACTAATAGTGGGTTCATGAACACATTAACCCTATAAATACCCGTTAAAACCAGTTAATAACCAAAACTAAACTTATTTTTTTAACGACATTAACTCATAGCACTCTCCCTCTCTCTCGTCTCTCCCAACCCACGCAAAACCCAAACCCCAGCTCCATCTCTACTCACCTGCGACCCCCGCCTGCTGCCCGCTCCACCTTCTCCCTCCTGTGGGTCGCCGCCACCTTCGACCCCCCTCCCGCTGCACACCCCCAAAAATGCCCCAGCCTACATTCCATGCGCTCTCTCTCCCCTCTTACCCTCTTGCCTCCTCTCCTCGCCGGAGCACCACCTTCCCGATCGTCTTCGTCGCCTCCTCACTCACCCCGAGGTCGCCACCGCCGCGTTCCGACGCTGCCCTCCCCCTCCAACGCCGAGCACCCCGAGAGCCCCCCCCCCCCCCCCCCCCCCCCCCGGCCGCCTTTGATCTCCCTCTCTCCTCCCCCTAGTTCACCTCCCTTGAGGCTGTCGCCACGAGCGCCACCTTCCGACGACCCTCCCCGATGATCCGCCCTCGTCGCTGCTCCGTTACCGCCGCATCACCGCAGCTTCGCCATCGAAGCACCCCCGAATAGCCTCGACTCACAAGACAACGCCACCTCCGCCCCTTCGCCTCAAAGCCACGCCTCCACCCCTTCGCATCAAAGCCACTCCTCCACCATGACCCGCCTCCCCTCCGTGTTCGCCGCCGCCGCTGCAGCAGCCCGCCGTCGTCCGCACTCCGCCACCATCCGACCGCAACACCCCCTCTCCTGCTCTCTGCTATATGCACAAAAGAGGCAGGTGAGTTGTTAAAACGTACTAGTCATAACCCGTGCCCTCGGGCACGGTTCATTTAAGATACCACCTCAAAATCTTTGTTCTCCCCAAAAATTATTTCCCCCTCCAAAATCTAAACGAACAAAAATCTAGCTTCGGTGCGGGCACCTTCGGCGCATAACCCATTCCCCTGGGCATGGTTCATTTAAGATATCCCTCAAAATCTGTGTTCACCCAAAAATTATTTCACCCTCCAAAATCTAAACGAACAAAAATCTAGCTTCGACGCGAGCGCCTTTGGCGCATAACCCGTGCCACGTGCCCTCGGACACGGTTCATTTAAGATATCCCCTCAAAATCTTTGTTCTACCCAAAAACTATTTCCCCCTCTAAAATCTAAACGAACAAAAATCTAGCTTCGGCGCTGGCGCTTTCGGGTGTAGGGAAAAAAATTTAACCCGGGCCAAAAAGTTGGGAAAAAAGTGGAATGGGATGGGTTTTTAGCAAAGAGAGAAATGTGTCAGTATTCTGTACAAATGTAGTGATTGTGAGGGGGCACGAAAATGAAGGGGAGAAGTGCATAAGTGTCGGTGTGTGTATGAGGTTTTTTAACTAAAAGGGAAAATATGTGATATTCTGCGCAAATGTAGTAATTGTGGGGGGTTTGAAAACCAAAGGAAAAAATGGTGGTTTTTCCAAATACTCATTTCTACCCTTCTTTTATCCAGATTAAATTCTAGTCATTCTTCTATCAACCTCTTTATACATCAGCATGACATCAGCTAGTCCTAGTCAGCCCTAGAATTCAAAAACAGTTGTCAAATGTAATATAGATTTTTTTAACGTATTTTCGTATTTATACGTATATAAACGTATTTCGATAATTAGATAAAATGGGTTATTTGACAAATAATTAATAATTAACTATATAAGGGTCGAAAAAATACAAGGCCGGCTCCAAAAAATCAGAAATAACATTCTGGACCCAATGGCGCTGGTTTCATTTCAATCAGACGAGTAATTTTTCCAGAATAAAATTTTAAGCCTAAAACTTAAATACGTTGTTTTCCTTTAAAAATTCATAACTTGTTATTTTCACGTAAACTGATATATGAAAAAAAAAATATGTTGTAGCACTCTTCGAGACGGTCGTTTTGATAGCTCACTTGAAACTTTCTGATGCATATTGCACCCAGAAGAAATTATTGAATAAATACGATAACTAATTAAAATTAGCTTTTAAACCCATTTTGAGCTTTTAAAATTAGAAAAATGACTAGAAGCTACTGAAAAATATTTCCTCCATAAGTAAAATTATATTCCTCATATCTTGCCTATATAAAATTTAGATCACTTTTCGACAACGTTTCAATTGATTATAAAATCAAAAATAATCAAGTTATATAGATATAAAATGTTGTGTTCTTTAACCAATTATTCTTGTGTATGCAGGTACCAATTCTTGTGCACCAACTTCCGTAGAAGCCCTAGATCTAGTCTCGGCTCACAACGACAACTCGAAATCAGTAAATCGCGACAAATTCTAGATTTAGAAAATTAGTTAAGTGTACTCGTACGAATTTAGAACATTACTTATAGACTCAGAATGGCTATTGACTTGAACCAAAACTAGAGTCCGAATCTTATAGGGAACTAGTCAACTACAGATTACGTTCCAACTTTCAACTTTGGTGGTTGTAACACAAAACCATCAACTTGGGTAAATTGTGTGCTAACGAAACCACCACATACTCAAAGCATGGAATCGACACCCCGAATGTTGGATCTGTCTTTGTATTCTAATTTCTTAGCATCCATTATGCTTTGGCACAGTTTGCTTTGAACTGAATTCCTACCTTTCTGGTTTTCAATAAGAAAGTGAACCAGTGGTCTTGGTTTGACTAGCATCATGTGATACATTGTATGGAAGATCATGTGGAACATCTCGTATAACACTTGACACTTCATTGGGGTTTTGGGGTAACTCATAGTTTGAGAGAGTGTGGGAGTGACTGGAGTACATCTTCCCGTACCGTTGCCTGTATTTCGGTATCCCGTCCTGCTACCTGTGTTTCGGCAAAATGCATGTACCTCTGCATGTGTTCTGGTATTCATCGGGGTAAGCACACCCAGGCAAGAGATGAACTCGATGGTCACATATTATACTCTCTGACTTGAGTCACGTAGTTCTGGGGTAGCTTGCACGATCACCTCTACTTTATGCAGTACATACACTTTACCTACCACACCAGTACCTTACTTGTCGTACTTTTAGCTACATCAGTAGCATGCTTCACTTGCTTAGTCTGCTTTATACTTGCAGTTCGTTCCCTTCTTTCAGTTTCGGTTTCCCTTTACTACTCAGTTATGTACAGTTGTTGTTCAGTACTTTACTTTTCACTCTGGTCTACTTGTACGTAGTTACTTTTTGTCATACTTGTACACTGCTTCTTTTCTATATTTAGAATTGTTGTGACTTACCTACGGTTCCACTTATGACACCGGCAGACGACGACCAGATCGAAGAAGTTGCCCCCGAGTTCGAGGATCCAGAGTTCGGCCAGGAGACTGCAAAGTTTTAGCTGCTTGAGTTGGTGTGTGTGTGTGTGTTATATTATGTATTTCCTTTTTGCATTTCCTTTCTGTATTTCCTTTCATGTAGTTTGGTGAGAGAGTGTTGTTTCTTGTTGTAATTTGAATTTGGACTGTAATAATGTACGTTGAGTATTAGTACATCTCTAGATTGTGACTATATTGATTTCACTGGTAACTGCAGACCTGTAAATAAAAAATCAAATAAGTAATGGCCCCCTGAGAGCGGATCGTTACAAGTTTAGTGGCCCAAGCAGGTCCGCGCAAAATACCTCGTGAACAGTATAGTAAAATCAGGATGTACTGCATACGATACTCAACTAAGCTGACATTTTCCTATGTATGCTGTAACCTGTACTCCTTCACCCGACAAACCCCTCCTTCTCTGGCCTCTTCTCCCCACAGACCACCAGCCTCCACCCCCAGCGACCTGCCACTCTTCCCATCTTCTCCGGCATGCCCTCTCTCTTCGAGCACCCACTCACAACCGCCGGCCTCCTTCACCCTCATGGCCAAGCTGATGCCACCAGCAACCTCCCATCTTCCCCCTGCTATCCATGCACGAACGACAATAGCCTCTCACCACCGGCCAAGCATAGCTTCCGTCGGACATCCTCCACGTAAGCACCCAGATCCGACGTTCCACCGGCGCCTCTCGCACTGCACCTCTCCTCACCGGACGTCGTCCCCATTGCTACGCCGTTATCCCCCGACAGCCCCGCTATCTGGTTGTTTACTGTCCGCTGCTCGACAGTCCACTGCCCTGCTGTTGTTGCACCGTTGATCGTTGTTTCACTACCGCCGCTGCCGCAAGACGACGTAGCCGCTGACCCTCTCTGTAGACGTCGTTTTGTTGTGCTACCCGCAGCCGAAACGATCCCGAGGCGACCTTTTTCTTACTGTGCTACCAGCAGTTGAGGAACCGGAGACAACGAGACCCGTCATCGTTTCAGATCCGACGTCAGACTCGTGCGTGTTTGTCGTTCTAGATTGGTTCCCCTCGCTTGTAGTAACCCACACCGTACATCATTGAAACCTATCTAAAAATCAACAACTTAAAACACTAAATTTACTTTTACGCTCATTTAAACTGTTGTGACAACTATGGCCGACGATTGGATTATATTGACTATGCACATTAGATAGAATCGTCGTAGAGAACCGCAGGATAGCTCTGATCGTGTGAACACATGATTTGAGACAGCTAGGATAGCCACGTTCAACTTAGAAACCCACCATAATAGGACTTCTAAAAATGCGACCTGACATCGTTCGTTTAATCTGTTACAGCAAACCATAACCGACACGCTACCCGTGACGAGACGCACCCTACAGATGCACTTCTCGCCATTTCAGGCAAGTGTGTTAACTTGCGTAGTTACGGCCATGTTTAGGCTATTACTACTTTAAATCGTAAAAGTACAAATAAAAGAACCAGACGTGAAATGATAGCGTCTTGGACACCTGCACGACAGCCTAGACTTGACGACGAAGTCTCGGCAAAACTTATTATATCAGCCTTGTTAATAAACATTTTAAAATGGTCATGCATCAGAATAAACATTTTAAAATGGTCATGCATCATTCTTGTTCTACAAATGTGATTTTCTACTAAAATTGTATTGAAGCCAGTGGCGAATAAGGCACCCTTAGCAGAGGGGGCGATCCTTTGTCCGGATAAGCTAGCAGCGAATAAGGCACTCTCCAAGACAGCGAGAGTGATCCTTTGTCCAGACTTATCCCATGCATTTGGGTTGGGGTAGGGTTAAGCAGTCGCACGGTTTAGAGGGTTTGGCCGCCCTCTAACCGTAAGGCGTGAACCCTCTTGTGACATACACAAGTCTTGTTTTGTCTTGTCATGTAGCCGGTAGCTCACGCTACGGCCTTTGTTATGTCATGTTTATTTTCTTGCACCGTCTTTACTTTCCTACCATGTTATAAAATGTCATGCTGTTGAAATCTTATAACTTGTCATGTAAACAACATTTCAATATCTGTCTTTCAATTACATACATCTTGCAGTAGAGTTTTCTTACCTTTACATGTAGACTTTGCCTGACATACAACTCCTTTTCTCTTGGGTGTTTGTATGTCAGGTACTGATTTGGGTTGAATATTGCATACTAAACACCCCATTTAGCCCTATTTTGTGCTTATATGATGCTTAATTGGTCTCTAATACGTTCGTATTTTGTATATCGTCATTTATTAGAGAAATCGCAAGATTTAAGCACAAAACAGTAATAAACTGAGTATTTCTGATCTTTTTATATTTTTCATGGCTAGCTCTCAATCTCACGATTCCAACGACTATTTATTTGTATTTTTCTGAGATCTATGCTAATTACTGTGTATTTTTGTATGCAGAATACCATTTAAATGGAGAAATACGCTCGAAATATGGCATATATACGCCGCCCGCTCATCCATTGCCATGTGGCAGCATCTCACGCGTTCACGCCTCATCCGACTGTGCAGCACAACGAACGACACGGCACATTATCAGCCGCACGATCCTCATCCGACGATGGAAAATTGCACTGCACAGATGAGCGGAGCGAGAATAGCTATGGACGACGTGGCCTCTTTTTACTCGTCGATCCGAGAACTGATGGCCCAGAAAGTAGAGCGACGCACAATCGGTGGGCTGTCGGATGCTAATCCAATGGACGAAAACAACGCCCGCTTAATCTTGAGTTTGTGAAGCGGATGCTCCATCGATCGGCGACATGGCAAGATCCTAGCATCGAACCGCTCGATCCGACGACTCGGATCGACTACGAAGATGGCGAATCCGATGTGATCTCGGGGCAGACCCGATAAGAGGGACACGTGGCTTCCCCAGGGCAAATCCCGCCAGATCGACGGTTGATAGAAGCGGCGGCTTGCGAGTTTGGATTTTGGGTGCGAATTTGGGACCCGTTAAGCACATTAAACCCGCAATGACTTGTATTTAAGGTATTCTAGGGTTTTTGTTCCGTATTCTGGCATATTGGGGGCTCTAGGAGCCATATTTTGCCATGAAATTTGGAAGCCCTGGGGACAGAGGCTAGATCTATCATCTGAAGGAGATTTGGGGCTATTTGGAGAGAATTGGTGACATTTTTCCTATCTTCAGCCTTGTATTTAGCGTATTTGGCTAAGAATTGAAGTATTATTCACGTATTTTGAGGTTTTGATGATGTATTTGTCTATGAATACTAAATATATTCTCTCCATGCGTGGTTAATCTTCATATGTGTTGGTGTTGATGTAGTTAGGGTGTCGTAATCATTGATTTTGATATCTTTTCGCCCTATTTGCTTTGTATAATCGCGTATTTTGTCAATTCTTTTCGCCCTATTTGCTTTGTATAATCGCGTATTTTGTCAATTCTTTTATATATATATATATATATATATATATATCTTGTTTGGGTATGATATACGGAGACGTGGGCATGCTTGAATAGATAGGATCTTTGCAGACTTATTCGTGATGCGACCCGAGAGGGCACTTGTGTTTATTATCCTTATGAAATTGACATTATATGTGATTAACTTTTCGGCACTATCTCATGCGCTTTATCGCCATACTTTTCGACGTTCTCGTGCCCTAACCGGACGAAACGTTGAGTTATAGAAAAGATATTTATAATCATTGAGTGCACACACCCTAACGAAATCACTACCAACGCATACTCTCCATATTAGTACCCTATATCTAATTCACTGTAATTATCGTAGGATTTTCTTGTTCGTTTTAAAACTATCGATACCATATCTTTAGGTGGTTGGTTATTACCGTATTATTACTCTTTACAGACTGAGATTCGTGGTTTTGCATGTCAGTTGTCCCGTGGATACGATACTAGGACTCACCAGGATTATTAATTGTTTGATCTCCTACGCTTGGGAGTAGTGCTCACATATTTTGAGATGAGTCAAGTTTTTGGTGCCGTTGTTCGAGACAGAGTTCATAGGCGAGGAGGCTATACCTGCAGACATAGACCAGGAGGAGGTTGCTCAGGAGTACGATCCGAACGAGGACCAGTCCTAGAGTTCATTGCCTGTTGCTGATTTGGAGTTCCAGTTTCCTAGGTTGGGTGCATAACACCATTTTACTTTCCTGTCTAGGTTGGGTGTGTAGCACCAATAGTTTCCTTTTGTTGTAGCCATGCTGAGGCTTCCTTTATCAGACTCTTTTTTGTACTGCTGGATTATATTTTAATGAATGAATGTTGTTTCCTTTGAGTAATCTTATTTCTCTGAACTATAATGCAAGAACCTGTATGTTGATTGGTGTACCTTTACAGACGCTTATTGGGTCCGAGCTTCACAGCTCCGGCCCATGCAAACCTTCATCCCGTTCCTGTTGCCGTATTATGGGAAGCGGGGCGTGACAGGATTTTGTGGTGGCCTATGCAGGTAATGCGAAAAGTTCAGGATGATAAAAGTACTTGCATTCATTTAATATCCATTTTAACATGTGCAAAGTCAAAATTGAGTTTTCCTTGTCAACTGGATGGTAGGAAGACGCAATACCCGAGCCGGGACTTCAGCTGACGGGGCCATAGAAGGCCAAAGTGGGGAATTCCGTCAATTTCTGGGCATCATGAGAGATATGATGGATGTTCAACATCAGTTAGTTGAGCAAACACATTAGGTTGCCCGTGCTGCCCATGCTGCTCAGGCTGCACCGCCACCGCCGTCGCTGTCGCCGCCGCCTGCCCCTCGAGCTGCACCTGAAGTGAAGCAGTTCAATGAGCTGCAGCCGAGGACTTTTTCTGGAAGGAATGGACCATTGTATGATGACGAGTGGATCCAGAGCACTTAGGATAAACTAATAGTTGCCAAGATACCTGAGGAGACCAAGATGGAAGTAGCAAAGATGCAGCTGACTGATAATGCAAAGTACTGGTGGCGCTTAGAGGAGAAGTGTTTGGTGAAGCCAATTGAGTGGAGCACTTTCAAATCCATGTTTAAGGTGAAATACTTCCATAAGGTTGCAAAGAAAGAGCTCTTGCAGCGGTTCGTGAATCTGACGCAGGGGAGTATGTCCGTGGATGAGTATGAAGCGGAGTTTGAGATGCTCAGTCGATTCGCCTCACATATGATCAAGAAAGAGGAGAACCAAGCTAATCAGTTTCGCCAGGCGTTGAACCCCAAGATTCAGGCTTCTATGACTTCGACAGACTGGACTACTATGGAGGTTGTACTGAACACAGCCAGGAATCATGAGACTGTGGCGAGACTCCCTGATCATCCTGCTGGTGGAGGAAAACGACCGATGGAGCAGTACATAACAGTATCTAGGCCTGTTATGAGGCCCGTTCAGTCAGTGCCTTTCAAGAGGCCAGTAGCACCTACACAAAATCAGGCCAAGGGCCCATGCCTTTTCTGTGGTAAACCGGGGTATACACAGAACAATTACATGAAGAAGCTAGGTTTGTGTTTGGTGTGTGGTGATGCCACACACATTGCTAGAGATTGTCCGAGGTCACATTATGCTGTGGGCGAAGCACTGATTATGAATAAATATTGCATATTTTAACCTCATAATCATCTCCTCTTGTGCATATAATCCATAGAATCATGCTCTATTAACTACATTTACACTAACTCATCATTTGTGAGCATATGATTTTATTCTTGCTTAATTTCACTTTCCTAAGCATTATAAATATCTATTATATTTATAGGGATTTTTCTGGAATTTTCAGGTGTCCCGAAAGGGACTAAATCAACTCTAGAAGAGGAGTGCAAGACAGGCGCCTGCAGAAGCAAAGACAGTCGCCTGGGAATCCAACAGTCGCCTGCCCAAACAACGGCAGTCGTCTGCCTTTAAAGAACTGAAGCTGGCGAAGCTGAAGCCCAATGACAGTCGCCTGAAAGAGGATTTACAGTCGACTGTAATCTCATACAGTCGCCTGTCATCTTCGCATCAGTCGACTGATATTTCAGATTCTTGAGGGAGCAAAAAGGGCCAACTCTCTGCTATTTTGACATTTCTGCAGCAGTCGACTGAAGAGCAAACTACAGTCGCCGGTGGATTGCACAGGGTACTGTATGTTTTAAAGACAGACGCATGTTGCCCTTTGGTAGGAACGACAGTCATCTTCGCATCAGTCGACTGTTGTTTGTTCGACAATCGACTGATCGGGGGTTTTCGGCCGCAGTCTGGGTTACGAGAAATGGGTTTTTCTTAACCCAATTTCTCTCCAGTTGCTATAAATCGTTGGATGAGGATTTGGATGGATGAGATGTAACCCTTAGGGTGTATAAAACACAACTATTCATATATAATAAAAAACGATATAGAACTTAATCTTTTGCTATTTTTAGGTCTTCTTCTTCCTTGAGAAGGGGATTAGGGTTTTGGAGAGTTTTGAGCTTTCTGATTTCGTTTTTGCTATTGCTGAGACTGATTGCTGATTGAAGAAGCTTGTATTTGGTGATAAATCTCCAACCCTCTTTCTAATACATATTTGCTTTCATCCTTTACTTTGAACTATGTCTATTTTTATGAATGCTGATTCTATTCTTGATATGCTAGGCTAGATTCATTGTGTGGGTGTTTTGGATTGATGTAGGATGTATTGATTGCCTTGCTAATGTTAAATTCCAGCACCCCTTGTTAATCCATGTGTTGGGTGAATTAAACTTATGAGTACTTGGGTTTGATACTATCCATGGAGGAGCCAAAGAATGGTGGTGCTTCGTAATTGTTGCATCTATGTATCCAATGGGTATTGCATATCTTGAAATGAATGCAAGACCCATTCAATCCATATTTCGTAATTTAGAGGTTTAATTCATCCATCAATTCAAATTGTCAATTGGGTTGTGACCCATCTATTGAATCTTGCATTACCCGAAAGGGGCCACAGAACGGTGGTTGTGCGCTGTGCACCATAACCTATATGCACTACTCTCACATACCTTGAAATGGGTGTCAGAGTGATTCATAAGCTTCAATTAGGAGAAGGACCCAGTTAACAATTTCCCTTGGTGCACCCCATATGTGCTTAATTGATTATTCCCTGATTCTCATACCTTGAAATGGATGAGCGATCGAGTTATCATGGAATTAATATTTAGCAGAGCAATTGAGTAATCCTACTGATATCCTCAACACCCGCACCCTTTCTCTCCCTTGCATCCAAACCTTAGGACATTACCCTAACTCTAGGGTGTTTAGATAAACCAACTCTCCAAACAATCATTCACCCCCATAGGGTGGTAAGAACCCTCACCCATTCTTTACATGCTCTAACTACTTGTGTGAATTTGCAGATTCGTTCCGTCTCTGTGGATACGATCCCGTACTTACCGGGTATATTATTTGCCGACCTCGTACACTTGCGAGTATCACCTTTCAGGTAGAGTCAAGCAAATTGGCGCCGTTGTCGGAGACGGCGTAACTTCATTTCACACTTTGGTTTTTGTATTGAAAATTTGGTGAGATCTTTCCATTCTTTTGTCTATACTCATTGTGGATATCTGAGTTTGTTTTTAAATTTTTATAATCATCAAAAACTATAAAAATTTGGCTAATCTTGGAAAGTTTTGGCTTGAACTCAATTGTCTAGTTTATGTGGTTAAGGACTCCTCGAACACATAGACTAGTTACAAATAAACATGGCTGATAACAATACCAACACCAATACCAACGGTAATGACAACACCAATCATAGTGAGGACGATCACTCTCAACAAGAGGATGATCGAAGTTTGAGATATGTGTTGAGGCCGAGTAGGTCTGCTACCAGCTCATTCATTGTACTTCCAGCCGATGCGAATTCTTTTAGCCCAAGACCTGGGATATTTCAAATTCTTCCCACTTTTCATGGTGTAGAGAAGGAGAACCATTATCTACACATAAAGGAGTTTGAAGATGTCTGCCTCACATGTTCTGATGGGAAAGCGAGCAATGAAACCATTTATCTAAAAAAATTTCCTTTTTCTTTAAAGGATAAAGCTAAAAATTGGTTTAATGATATACCTCCTCATACTATTAACTCCTAGTTAACAATGCAAGCTGAATTTCTGAAAAAGTTTTTTCTGTTGCACAGAACTCAAGGATTAAAGCGGCAAATGGCAAACTTTTCTCAGAAGACAAATGAAAGCTTTGATATCACTTGGAAAAAGTTCAAGGAGATGCTACTAGCATGTCCACACCATGGATTTGATGAATACCGTCTCATCGGTTTATTTTACGACGAACTCATCCCATCGATGAAGCAATTCGTGGAAATGATGAGCAACGGGAAATTTCTGGATAAGACATCGGAGGAGGCATGGGACTACTTAGAGTCCATTGCGGAGAATGCACGAAGTTGGGAGGCGACTGCTGAATCTGAGAGAAGAGAATTAACTCAACCTTTGGCCCGTGGAGGTCTCCTTACATTAACCCAAGAGGAAGCCTTAGAAGCAAGAATGGAGGCCATCATTTGCAAGAGACTTGAAGGGTTGCAGTTGAAAGGAGTGAAAGCAGTGATGGTTGGTAATGAAGGGCTATATAACCTTTACAGTAGCACAGACCACGGTATCACTCAATGTCCTAACCTACCGCTAGCGAAGGAAGTACTTCAAGACCCCACTCAAGTGAATTATGTGGCGAATTCCAACCAAGGGCAAGGATACAACAATTCCAACGATCAAGGCCCAAGTTGGAGGAATAGCCCGAATTTGAATTGGGGATCCCAAAGACAACAACAAACTCAACCATCGTATCGTCCTACCTTCAACAACAACAACAATCAACAAGTCATCTAAAGGAGGAGGGATGAAATAAATGAACCCCAAGTGCAATCTCTGATCGACATATTGCAACAATTCATCCAAATGCAAACAACGCAAAATCAAGCCAATTTCCAATAATGACAGCAACTACAACAAACCCAGGCCCAACACCAATAACAATTTCAACAACTCAATGAGAACATGGCAAAGCTTGCGGCAACTATAAATAAGGGAAAACTTCTGGCACAACACTCCCCAACCCTAACATGAATTCATCATCGGGAGGACCCAGCGTCAAGTCTTGTCAAGCGGTGACAACTTTGAGGAGTGGCCGAGAAATTGAGAAGCCGGGCCGCTGAGAAATTGAGAAGCTGGAGCCACTCCAAATGAAGATGTGCAAGAGGAAATACCGGACAAAGGCAACCATTCTGAAGAGATCGTCGTTGAAGAGCCTGAACCGTACATTCCTCCCGCACCATTCCCTCAAAGGCTTCAACCTCCACGAAAAGATAAGTTTCAATCCGAAATCCGTGAAATATTTCAAAATGTCAAATTAATATTCCTCTTCTTGATGCAATAAATCAAATTCCAGCATACGCTAAATTTTTAAAAGATTTATGCACCGTTAAGAGGAATGTTAGTGTGAAGAAAAAAGCCTTCCTAACGCAACAAGTTAGTGCTATTGTGCAACATAACACCCTTCCTAAATACAAGGATACAGGCTCACCTATAATCCCATGCATCATAGGAACCAAAAAATAGGGCAAGCCCTCCTTGATTTAGGTTCGAGTGTTAACATGTTGCCTTATAACTTGTATGTGCAATTAGGACTTGGAGAATTGAAATCTACACCCACTATTCTCCATTTGGGCGATAGATCCATCAAGGTCCCAAGGGTAGCATAGAGGACGTGCTTGTCCAAGTGGACAAATTTTACTACCCGGTGGACTTTGTCGTGTTGGATATCCTTAGGCCTCAAACCAAAACACTAACCCCCATCATCTTAGGTAGACCATTTCTAGCCACGAGTAATGCTATAATCAATTGTAGGGATGGTCAACTTAAGATCTCTTTTGCAACATGACCCTTGACTTGAACATTTTTAATGCTTGTAAATTGTCATCGGGGGATGGTGAGTTTGAGGAGGCTTGCATGATTGAGACTCTAGTTGAAGAGCATTTTGATGCGGAGTTTGTGGAAGCGCTTAATTTTGTTGATTATTTTTGTGAAAATATTGACACCGAGTGTTTTTCGCAGGAAGTCGGTGCAATCACTAAGTGGATGACATCTTTTGAACCGCTACCGTTGGACACGTCTTACCAAAGGCCATCGAAGCTAGAGCACCCATCCTTGGATTTGAAGCCGTTGCCACCATATTTGAAGTATGCATTTCTTGGGGAATCCGGCACATTCCCCGTGGTAATATCGTCTAAACTTTCTAATGAGCAAGAAATGCAATTACTAGACATGCTTAAAACTCACAAGGGGCAATTGGTTGGACAATTGCCGACATTAAAGGTATTGACCCCCTCACTTGTAAGCACCACATCTACTTAGAGGATGACACCAAACCCACTAGAGAAATGCAACGTAGGTTAAATCCTAACCTAAATGAAGTGGTTAAGGGTGAAATCCTTAAGCTTCTTGATGTGGGTATTAATACCCCATTGCCGATAGTAGATGGGTTAGCCCCATTCAAGTTGTACCTAAGAAATTGGGGCTAACGGTTATTAAAAATGAAAACAATAAGCTAGTCCACATGCGAGCCACCACGGGATGGCGCATGTGCGTTGACTATAGGAAGCTAAATTCAAAGACCCGTAAGGACCACTTCCCTCTTCCATTTCTCGATCAAATCCTAGAGAGAGTGGCCGGACAGGAATATTATTGCTTCCTTGATGGATACTCTGGTTATTATCAAATTGAAATAGCACCCGAAGAACAAGAGAAGACCACCTTCACTTGTCCTTTTGGCACTTTTGCATTCCAGAGGATGCCATTTGGCTTATGTAATGCCCCCGCAACTTTTCAACGTTGTATGCTTAGTATTTTCCATGATATGGTTGAAAAGATTGTGGATGGAGGTATTCATGGATGATTTCTCTGTGTATGGTAGCTCATTTAATAATTGTTTATCTAACTTGGCTTTGGTGTTAAATCGGTTCGTCGAGAAAAACCTTCTCTTGAATTGGGAGAAATGCCATTTCAAGACCACCGAGGGCTTAGTCCTCGGTCATATTGCATCCAAGGAAGGTATGCACGTCGATAAAGCCAAGATCGAGGTAATAGAAAAGCTACCCACTCCTCGTTGTGTAAGAGATATTCGATCATCTTGGGCATGCAGGTTTTTATAGAAGGTTCATAAAAGATTTCAGTTCTATATCTCAGCCTCTTTGCATGCTTTTGAAAAATGATGCAGATTTTGCTTGGAATAATGATTGTCAACTTGTTTTTGAGAAGTTGAAAAATTTGTTCACATGTTCACCTATTCTTCAGGTGCCAGATTGGACATCACCCTTCGAAATTAAGTGCGATGCTAGTGACTATGCGGTTGGTGCCATGCTTGGACAACGCAAGGACAATGTCTCCGTGGTGATTTACTATGCAAGAAGAGCATGAATGAGGCTCAACGAAACTACACCACCACGGAGAAGGAGCTTTTAGCCGTTGTCTTCGAGTTGGAGAAATTTATGAGCTACATATTGGGATTCCCAATTATAATCTTCACCGACCATGCCGCTCTTAAATATCTCCTTTCCAAGAAAGACACTAAACCTAGACTTATCTGGTGGATTTTGCTCTTGCAGGAATTCAACATCGCCATCAAGGACAAAAAGGGAGCGGAAAATCATGTTGCCGATCACCTTTCAAAGTTAACGATGATCATGGAGCCGGCAACCATCCCATTAAATGAGTCGTTTCCTGACGAACATCTTTTTGCGGTCGCCCACACACTCCCATGGTATGCCGACATAATAAATTACTTGGTCACCGGTAAGACTCCTTCTACTTGGTCTCACCAAGATTACAAAAGGTTCATCTTTGAGGTCAAATCTTTCTTTTTCGATGACCCTTACCTTTACAAGTATTGTAATGACCAGATAGTCAGGAGATGCATACCCGACCATGAGTTTGATAGTGTTTTACACTTTTGCCATGAAGGTGTGTGCGGTGGTCATTTTTCCGCCCAAAAGACCATAGCAAAAATTCTACAATGTGGTTTTTATTGGCCTAGCATGTTTAAGGACACTTGTACCTATTGTAAATCATGCTTAGCTTGCCAAAAGTTGGGGGGAATTACTAAACGAAACATGATGCCGCTAAACCCCATTCTTGAATTATATATTTTCGATTGTTGGGGCATTGATTTTATGAGGCCATTTCCTCCATCCTTTGGGTACACATATATTTTGATTGATATAGATTATGTATCTAAATGGGTTGAGGCTATTCCTTGTAGGACCAATGATGCGGCTATCGTGCTCAAATTCATGAAAGAAAACATTTTCGCATGATTTGGGATGCCAAAGGCTATGATAAGCGACGGAGGGTCACATTTCTGCAACCTCCTCTTCGCAAGCTTAATGAAAAAGTTTGGGATGAAACACAAGGTCTCCACACCATACCACCCCCAAACCAATGGACAAGCGGAGTTGACGAATCGGGAGATCAAGAACATACTCCAAAAGACGGTGAATCCATCAAGGAAGGATTGGAGTCTGCGTCTTCCCGAAGCATTGTGGGCCCACCGTACCGCCTACAAAACGGTTTTAGGGATGTCCCTATATCGCTTAGTTTTTGGAAAATTTTTGCCACTTGCCCATTGAACTTGAACACAAATCTTTTTGGGCAATTAAAAAGTTTAATTGTGAAATTGACCCCTCTTCTCGTAAATTGCAGTTAGTGGAACTCGAAGAGATAAGGAGGCAGGCATACACCAATTCCAAGCTTGTGAAGGAGAGGCTTAAATGTGCCCATGATCGAATCATTTTGAGGAGAGAATTCACCCCGGGGGAGAAAGTGCTACTTTACAACTCAAGACTTCATCTCTTCCCCGAAAAGCTTTGTTCGAAGTGGATTGGACCTTTCATTGTTCGGGAGGTGTTTCCACATGGCGTGGTGACCATTGCCAACCCACAAAACGACAATGAATTCAAGGTGAACGGCCAATGCTTAAAGCACTATCAAGAGCCGTGGAGCAGAGATGAGTACACCATGGAGCTTACAAAACCACCGCCGGGTGGAACCAATTAGGTGTGTTCGTTCCAAAACTTTCCTATCTAGTAATATGTAGTAATGAATAACTCTTGCTCAAGCTTTCTTATCCTAGTTTATTCATCTTCATGCATATACTTCTTCTCACCCTTCAAACATTGAGGACCATATTTATTTTTTGTTGGGGGTGTGGACTAGGATATAGAAACTTCTTGAGCATCTTTTTATTATTTTCATCCTTTTTGTGAATAAATTGCATGAATAAAAAATAAAAATATATAAAAAATTCCATCCATCACCAACATTTCTGCAACCCATAGCTTTTTGTTAGACCCATTGATTAAATGTGGTGATTCTTCCCAACTTTGGTAAAAATGTATTCTTGAAGTGGATTTTGGCAAATTAGGGTGTGGTGTATCTTTATGCACTAGGGGCAATTAATTGTCTCTCTTCATGCTTACACTTGGCCCTTTAACTTGAAGCTCATGACAATTACCACCCATTTGAAACCCTATAGTGATGTAGAAACCTTGGTATCAACGATCAACTGATTAAGCTTTAGGAATTTTAAAAATTCGGCTAGGATTATATTCATGGATCCTAAGATAGTGACTTGAAAGTTAGAGTTGCTCAAATGAATGCTATCAAATGCTACAATAATAAGTGCACTTGTGCACATTTGAATAAGGCATGAGCTTTTGCCATGGCACTTTGAATAAGGCAAAAATTGCCATGAAATTTGAGTAAGTGCATGTAATTTGAACCACAACTCATTTTCATGATCTTTTGAGGGAGTAAGTGTTATATCCCATAAGATCGAGAGTTCCTAAGGATCTTACTTCATGAGATTGTGACATATTAAGGTTTATACTAAGCTTAGGTGTGGATTGTGGAGTGTGTAAGAGGTCTGAGGTTACAGTCTTAGGGAAGAGTGTATGGACTTGAGAACTTTGCCCTTATATATATGATTCCAACACCCTTTAGTATTGCCAATAATCCATGGATGGAGTCAACATTGCATTTTGGGATTGGTCACTTATTTTGCTAGGGACTAGCAAAACGCTAGTTGGGGGTGTGATTATGAATAAATATTACATATTCTAACCTCATAATCATCTCCTCTTGTGCATATAATCCATAGAATCATGCTCTCTTAACTACATTTACGCTAACTCATCATTTGTGAGCATATGATTTATTCTATCATAATTTCACTTCCCTAAGCATTATAAAAGTCTATTATATTTATAGGGATTTTTCTGGAATTTTCAGGAGTCCCGAAAGGGACTAAATCAACTCAAGAAGAGGAGTGCAAGACAGGCGCCTGCAGAAGCAAAGACAGTCGCCTGGGAATCCAACAGTCGCCTGTCCAAACAACGGCAGTCGCCTGCCTTTAAAGAACTGAAGCTGGCGAAGCTGAAGCCCAATGAAAATCGCCTGAAAGAGGATTGATAGTCGACTGTAATCTCATACAGTCGCCTGTCATCTTCGCATCGTCGACTGATATTTCAGATACCTGAGAGAGCAAAAATGGCCAACTCTCTGCTATTTTGACATTTCTGCAGCAGGCGACTGAAGAGCAAACTACAGTCGCCTGTGGATTGCACAGGCGACTGTATGTTTTAAAGACAGTTGCATGTTGCCCTTTTATAGGAACGACAGTCATCTTCGCATCAGTCGATTGTCGTTTGTACGACAGTCAACTGATCGGGGGTTTTCGGCCGCAGTCTGGGTTCCGAGAAACGGGGTTCCTTAACCCGATTTCTCTCTAGTTGCTGTGAGTCGTTGGATGAGGATTTGGATGGTTGAGATGTAACCCCTAGGGGGTATAAAACACTACTATTCAGATGTAATAAAAAATGACATAAAACTTAATCTTTTGCTATTTTTAAGTCATCTTCTTCCTTGAGAAGGGGATTAGGGTTTTGGAGAGTTTTGAGCTTTCTGATTTCGTTTTTGCTATTGCTGAGACTGATTGTTGATTGAAGAAGCTTGTATTTGTGACAAATCTCCAACCCTCTTTCTAATACATATTTGCTTTCATCCTTTTCTTTGAACTATGTCTATTTTTAAGAATGCTGATTCTATTCTTGATATGCTAGGCTAGATTCATTGTATGGATGTTTTGGATTGATGTAGGATGTATTGATTGCCTTGCAAATGTTAAATTCCATCACCCCTTGTTAATCCATGTTGTTGGGTGAATTAAACTTATGAGTACTTGGGTTTGATACTATCCATGGAGGAGCCGAAGAACGGTGGTGCTTCGTAATTGTTGCATCTATGTATCCAATGGGTATTGCATATCTTGAAATGAATGCAAGACCCATTCAATCCATATTTCGTAATTTAGAGGCTTAATTCATCCATCAATTAAAATTGTCAATTGGGTTGTGACCCATCTATTGAATCGTGCATTACCCGAAAGGGACCGCAGAACGGTGGTTGTGTGATGTGCACCACAACCTATATGCACTACTCTCACATACCTTGAAATGGGTGTGAGAGTGATTCATAAGCTTAAATTAGGAGAAGAACCCAGTAAACAATTACCCTTGGTGCACCCCATATGTGCTTAATTGATTATTCCCCGATTCTCATACCTTGAAATGGATGAGCGATCGAGTTATCATGGAATTAATATTTAGCAGAGCAATTGAGTAATCCTACTGATATCCTCAACACCCGCACCCTTGCTCTCCATTGCATCCAAACCTTAGGACATTACCCTAACTTTAGGGTGTTTAGATAAACCAACTCTCCAAACAATCATTCACCCCCATAGGGTGGTAAGAGCCCTCACCCATTCTTTACATGCTCTAACTACTTGTGAGAATTTGCAGACTAGTTCTGTCTCTGTGGATACGATCCCGTACTTACTGGGTATATTATTTTCCGACCTCGTACACTTGCGAGTATCACCTTTCAAGTAGAGTCAAGCACCAACCCCAGTACAGCGTGGAGCACCTGCTCATATTCAGAGAGAAGCTGATGTTCGTAGGCCCCCTTTGGCACCACAGGAGCAGATCTATCGGCAAGCAGTGCCACCTCAGAGGCCAGCATATAACAAAACAACCGTGGAGGCTGAGGACGTGGATGGCGTCATTGCAGGTAATCTCATAGACTAGCCTTTTATATTATAGTATAGTACATATTGTTTGCATGTGAGTGTGTAACCTTGCTAGTTAGATTAGTGACCCTTGTTTGACTTTAGTTATTATCTCTTTATCTTAGACATCATCTTAGTGTCATCTTATCCTGCACTAACCTTGTTCTACTCCGGTGCATCTATGTGCATCTTAACCCGGATATTTGTAACAGAGCACTCCATTCCCACCCATATGCTTCCAAAGTGTTTTGGATATCACTACAGGGAACGGAGTGGTAACTGTTAATTTCGGATGCCGATCGATTCTGGTGGTGATCGGTAGACACGAGCTTTATGTCGACTTCATTGTCCATGATCTACCGCATTTCGACGATGTCTTTGGCATCGATTGGCTGGAAGATTTCCATGCATTGATCGACTGCCGCAATAAGAAGGTGGTGTTCAGGATACCAGGTCACCCGATGTTCGAGTTTCACAGCAGGGAGCGATCGCTTGGGCCCATCAGATTCTGGGCCAAGCCGAAGGAGTCGACCGTTGTCGCCATGCAGATGTATATCAGTAGGCCAGCAGTCATGAGGGACTTCGACAACGTCTTTCCGGAGGATATTTCTGGGTTGCCATCTGACAGAGCTGTAGAGTTCAGCATAGACCTTATGTCGGGAGCACAACCTATTTCGAAGGCACCGTATCGTATGGCTCATGCAGAGCTTGAGGAGCTACGGAATCAATTGGACGAACTGTTGCAGAAGGGATTTATACATCCTAGCATGTCGCCTTGGGGTGCACCAGTTCTATTGGTGAAGAAGAAGGATGGATCCCGCTGGATGTTTGTGGATTACAGAGGGTTGAACGCAGTGACTGTGAAGAACAAGTATTTGCTACCCCGCATTGATGACATATTTGACCAGCTCGGAGGTTCGAGAGTTTTCTCGAAACTGGATTTGAGGAGCGGATACCATCAGCTGAAGGTGAAGAAGATGACATTCTGAAGACAGCATTCAGGACAAAGTATGGACACTATAAGTTCGTGGTCATGCCTTTCGGTGTGACCAACGCTCCTGCAGTGTTCATGAATTTGATGAATTTAATCTTCTATGACTTTCTGGACAAGTTCGTCGTCATTTTCATCGACGACATTCTTATTTACTCAAAGTCTGAGGAGGAGCACAGCCGACATCGAGGATAGTGTTAGAGACACTGAGGCGTCATCAACTTTATGCCAAGTATAGTAAGTGCGAGTTCTGGTTGGATAGAGTCGCATTTCTTGGACACGTGGTGTCTGGAGGTGGCATATCAGTAGATCCGGAGAAGGTCAGAACAGTCAACGAGTGGCCGACCCCACAGTCAGTATCTGATATCAGGAGCTTCCTTGGGATAGTTGGCTACTACCGTCGATTCATTAAGGATTTTTCGAGAATTACAGAGCCGATGACGAAGCTGACGAGGAAGGATATGGAGTTCGTTTGGTCAGAGGATTGTGAGAAGGCTTTCAGTATTTTGAAAGCGAGATTGACCACAACATCGGTTTTGGCTGTACCGGATCGAAGCTGAGGCTTCGAGATTTACTGTGATGCATCTGGCAAGGGTCTGGATGTGTTCTATATCAGCATAGTCGTGTGGTCGTTTACGCTTCTCGGCAGTTGCGGAATCATGAGAAGTTATACCCAACCATGATCTGGAGTTTTCAGCTGTGATATTTGCATTGAAGATTTGGAGACACTTCCTGCTGAGTGAGTGCATGAAAATATTCACCGATCACAAAAGCTTGAAGTATATACTTACTGTTGGATATGGACGACATGAATACACCCATGAGGGGATGTATAAGGGTATACGGACCTCAGATGTCGTGTGCACGAAAGTGTGCACGAAGGGAGCCTTTTCTCGTGTGAAAAGGACCACTCGATAAGTGGAAAAAGTCACTTTATAAGTGAATAAAGGAACTTGATAATAAATAAAGAAGAGGATAAGTAAATGTGCTAATATAGGCTAATAAGCTTATATTTAGTTATTTCCTACAATAACTACCCCTAAAGCCTATAAATAGGACCCAAGGGTAAGGCATTTACACTAATCTTACCATGCCATAAGTTTGCATAAGGCAACTTGTATTCTTCTTCTCCCTTCCATTAAATTCCTCTTCTAATTAGAGATTTAGACGGTGAAACGCTGCTTCGATCCTCCGTGACGAAGTACCGACCGTTGTGGCGAATCCGAGGGTGAAGTTCAGAGACTACGGTGCAGCATACGCTAACGTAAGTCTATGTTATTATTCGATCCTAACGTCGTCGTTTTGACAGGATCCTTCATTGGTATCAGAGCCATATGGGTTCGCCCCGGTCTAACAGTCGCCCCGGTCTAACCTATGAACGAGGCGTTGTCTTTTTCACGAATGAGTTTCCTACCATTATGGATATGGTAGGAGCGCATCGTGACGGAGAGAATCGCAGCAGTTGTTCTTTTCACGTTAGGGTCTTCTGTCATTACGAATATGGCAGGAACTCTCTGTGACGGGAAGAACTGACCGTTCATCTCGCCAAACTCGCACTCTTCATGGATGCTGAGTCTCTATTCAATAGGGAATGTGAACTCTCTTCATGTGGTGCGAGAAGTTTGCGGCCTTGAAAGTGTGTTATTTTTTCATTTTGGCATACGGCCATTGAAGTATAACTACTTTCTCGATGAACGGGTGTCTCATCGGAGAAGATGATGGCGGTTGCAAATTCTCATCGGAGAAGAAGATCCCTTTGGTGCATGATCGCTATAGCCATATGGGCAATGGAGGCTATGCACCCCCCTCCCCAATGCAGAGGGGGTTGGCTACGGCCAACAACAACCACGGCCACCCCTCTGATGGGGGTGTGCGGCCAACCCCATGCAAGGGGGAGGCCAGCCATGGCCAAAGGGCCATGGCCGGCCATGGCCAGGCCGGCCCCGGCCTTGGCCTGGCCGGCCTCGGCCTTGGCCTGAGAGCCCTGGCCGAGGCCAGGCCAGGGCCAGGGGGTACTGGCCGGCCACGGCCGGGGCCAGGGCCGGCGCCCTGGCCCCAGGCCTGGGCCAGGCCTAGCCTGCCCTGGCAGAGGCCAGGGCCGGTGCCCTGGCCTCAGGCCAGGGCCTGGCCGGCCCTGGTAGAGGCCAAGGCCAGGCTCTGGCCGGCCCTGGCCGACCAGCCAGGAACCCCTGGCCGGCACTGGCCGGCCTCGACCAGGGCAGAGGCCCTGGCCGAGGGGACATGGCCACGCTGAGGAGCCCTACGGTGCTGGCATTTTTTGGCCCCGGCCACCTGCATGGCCGGTCCATACGGGACCGGCGGCAGTTGCATACGGCAAAACCCCATGGAAGAAGAATTCGGCCTTGGCACGGCCACGACACGACCCCGGTAATGGCCGGGGAATTGTCGAAATATTTCGGCTATGTCACCCTGTAATGGGGTGTCGGCCCTGTAAAATACGTTTGCAAAATACGTTTTCAAAATACGTTTTTCAAAAACACTTTTCCGCTGCAAAGTACTATAAGAGTACTATCGTTTGATAAGTGAGGGGGAAATATTGAAAGTTGTTCTAGATGGTGATTGGAATGTAGAGACCTTTTCGATTCTAGAGTAATATCTTCAATATTTTTCGAAAGTAACTTATCAAATGTAAAAATATCATTCCAAGTGGGATATTCCAAGTGGGAGTGATATTTATCAATAAGAATTTTATGCAATGATTTTTGATCGAACCTTCGGTTTTTGTGTCTTTTGCATCATTTTAAATTTAAAATGTCTTCCGCTTCAAAGAACATCGTCGTTGAGTTAAACAAAGGTGAAAAACTCAACGGCGATAATTACAAACTATGGTCTATCAAGATACAATATGTTCTAGAGGAGCAAGAAGTGCTCGAAACTCTGAAGAACAAAATGATTGAACCTGAGTTGGGCACTACGGCCCAACACAGAAGAGACAAGGAAGCTTTTGATGCTTGGTCTCGGAAGAACAAGATTGCTCGCATTACGTTGCTGTCAAGTATGGCAGACGACATAATGCGAATCTTCCGAGAGCATGACCTAGCCATGGACATATGGTCCAAGCTAGAGGAGAAGTTTGGTGGCACCTCGGTGTCCAAACTTCGTTCTTTAACTATAAGATTCGATTCGTACAAGAAACGTCCAGATCATTCCATGGGGAAGCATCTGCGACATATGGCGAATCTAATCTCAGAGTTAAAGGATGCAGGTCATGTGCTCACTGATGAGCAACAAATCCAAGCAGTCATACGTTCCCTGCCAAATGGGTGGGACCAAATGAAGATGCATCTCACTCATAATGAGAGCATCAAGAACTTCAGCGATGTTTCTAAGCACCTCGAGTTAGAGGAAGAGCGGCTTGCGGCTGCCAAGCCAAGTGCAGAGGTGCACATGGTTGCTAGTTCCTCACACGGGGGAAAGAAACGGAAAGATCATTCGAAGTTTACTAATGAACGTAATAAGCAACCAGAGTCTACCAAGAAACCCAAACATAAGGGTGGGCACAAGAAATGGCACAAGAAGAAAGACTTGAAGAGGATCAAGTGCTTCAAGTGCAACAAGTTAGGTCACTATGCCAGTTCTTGTACGGATGGAGGTGACAAGGTAACTTGTAATGCTAGTTACATATGTGTTTCTAGTTCAATATTTCTTGTAGAATCTAATCCATTTTGGATAATTGATTCAGGTGCCACCGACCACATAGCAAGGGACGGACGGTCCTTCGTGGAGTATCATCGGATACCCCAAGGAACAAAGTGGATATATGTAGGAAACAACACACGTGTTCAAGTGAAAGACGTTGGGACTTGCAAGCTCGTCTTGGACAATGGCCGCACTATCTTACTACATGATGTCCTCTTCGCTCCAGATATTCGAAGGAATATTATATCTGTGGTCGTTTTAATGGGTCTTGGTTATAGTTGGTTTTTTCATGATTGTAAAGTGGACTTGTTTTGTAATAAATCTTTAATTGGTAATGGGTATGTTTTCAAAGGATTTATTGTATTAAATACAATGTATGACTCCTCATTTTGTAATGAAAATTTCCTTGTTTCAAATTCTTCGACTTATGAGTCAGATATAATTTGTTGGCACGCAATGCTTGGTCACATTGGACCAACGCGTATGGATAGACTTGCCAAACGTGGCCTTCTATCCAATGTTTCAAAGGTCGATATGTCGACCTGTGAACATTTCCTTGTAGGAAAATCTTGTCACAAGCCGTTTGGAACCGGCACAAGGGCCGAGGTTCCATTACAGCTCATCCATTCAGACATATGTGGTCCGATGAATGTCAAGACAAGACGTGGGAAGTCCTATTTCATCACTTTTATTGATGACTTCACCCGATTCGGACATATCTATTTGATATCCCACAAAAGTGAAGCATTAACCTGCTTTAAAAACTATATGAGTTTAGTGGAAAATCAATTAGATCGCAAGATTAAGGTCTTGCAAACCGATACGGGAGGTGAATATCAATCAACAAGTTTTAAAGAACTTTGTGATGAAAAGGGCATAGTTCATCAGGTAACTATGCCTTATACTTACTGGGTATATTATTTTCCGACCTCGTACACTTGCGAGTATCACCTTTCAAGTAGAGTCAAGCACCAACCCTAGTACAGCGTGGAGCACCTGCTCATATTCAGAGAGAAGCTGATGTTCGAAGGCCCCCTTTGGCACCACAGGAGCAGATCTATCGGTAAGCAGTGCCACCTCAGAGGCCAGCATATACCAAAACAGCCGTGGAGGCTGAGGACGTGGATGGCGTCATTGCAGGTAATCTCATAGACTAGCCTTTTATATTATAGTATAGTTCATATTGTTTGCATGTGAGTGTGTAACCTTGCTAGTTAGATTAGTGACCCTTGTTTGACTTTAGTTATTATCTCTTTATCTTAGACATCATCTTAGTGTCATCTTATCCTGCACTAACCTTGTTCTACTCCGGTGCATCTATGTGCATCTTAACCCGGATATTTGTAACAGAGCACTCCATTCCCACCCATACGCTTCCAAAGTGTTTAGGATATCACTACAGGGAACTGAGTGGTAACTGTTAATTTCAGATGCCGATCGATTCTGGTGGTGATCGGTAGACACGAGCTTTATGTCGACTTCATTGTCCATGATCTACCGCATTTCGACGATGTCCTTGGCATCGATTGGCTGGAAGATTTCCATGCATTGACCGACTGTCGCAATAAGAAGGTGGTGTTCAGGATACCAGGTCACCCGATGTTCGAGTTTCACAGCAGGGAGCGATCGCTTGGGCCCATCAGATTCTGGGCCAAGCCGAAGGAGTCGACCGTTGTTGCCATGCAGATGTATATCAGTAGGCCAGCAGTCGTCAGGGACTTCGACGACGTCTTTCCGGAGGATATTTCAGGGTTGCCATCTGACAGAGCTGTAGAGTTTAGCATAGACCTTATGTCGGGAGCATAACCTATTTCGAAGGCACCGTATCGTATGGCTCATGCAGAGCTTGAGGAGCTACGGAATCAATTGGACGAACTGTTGCAGAAGGGATTTATACATCCTAGCATGTCGCCCTGGGGTGCACCAGTTCTATTGGTGAAGAAGAAGGATGGATCCCGCCGGATGTTTGTGGATTACAGAGGGTTGAACGCAGTGACTGTGAAGAACAAGTATTTGCTACCCCGCATTGATGACATATTTGACCAGCTCGAAGGTTCGAGAGATTTCTCGAAACTGGATTTGAGGAGCGGATACCATCAGCTGAAGGTGAAGAAGATGACATTCTGAAGACAGCATTCAGGACAAAGTATGGACACTATAAGTTCGTGGTCATGCCTTTCGGTGTGACCAACGCTCCTGCAGTGTTCATGAATTTGATGAATTTGATCTTCTATGACTTTCTGGACAAGTTCGTCGTCATTTTCATCGACGACATTCTTATTTACTCAAAGTCTGAGGAGGAGCACAGCCGACATCGAGGATAGTGTTGGAGACACTGAGGCGTCATCAACTTTATGCCAAGTATAGTAAGTCCGAGTTCTGGTTGGATAGAGTCGCATTTCTTGGACACGGGGTGTCTGGAGGTGGCATATCAGTAGATCCGGAGAAGGTCAGAACAGTCAACGAGTGGCCGACCCCACAGTCAGTATCTGATATCAGGAGCTTCCTTGGGTTAGTTGGCTACTACCATCGATTCATTAAGGATTTTTCAAGAATTGCAGAGCCGATGAAGAAGCTGACGAGGAAGGATATGGAGTTCGTTTGGTCAGAAGATTGTGAGAAGGCTTTCAATATTTTGAAAGCGAGATTGACCACAACACCGGTTTTGGCTATACCGGATCGAAACTGAGGCTTCAAAATTTACTGTGATGCATCTGGCAAGGGTCTGGATGTGTTCTATATCAGCATAGTCGCGTGGTCGTTTACGCTTCTCGACAGTTGCGGAATCATGAGAAGTTATACCCAACCATGATCTGGAGTTAGCAGCTGTGATATTTGCATTGAAGATTTGGAGACACTTTCTACTGAGTGAGTGCATGAAAATATTCACCGATCACAAAAGCTTGAAATATATACTTACTGTTGGATATGGACGACATGAATACACCCATGAGGGGATGTATGAGGGTATACGGACCTCAGATGTCGTGTGCACGAAAGCGTGCACGAAGGGAGCCTTTTCTCGTGTGAAAAGGACCACTCGATAAGTGGAAAAAGTCACTTTATAAGTGCATAAAGGAACTTGATAAGTGAATAAAGAAGAGGATAAGTAAATGTGCTAATATAGGCTAATAAGCTTATATGTAGTTATTTCCTACAATAACTACCCCTAAAGCCTATAAATAGGACCCAAGGGTAAGGCATTTACACTAATCTTACCATGCCATAAGTTTGCATAAGGCAACTTGTGTTCTTCTTCTCCCTTCCATTAAATTCCTCTTCTAATTAGAGATTTAGACGGTGAAACGCTGCTTCGATCCTCCGTGACGAAGTACCGACCGTTGTGGCGAATCCGAGGGTGAAGTTCAGAGACTACGGCGCAGCATACGCTAACCTAAGTCTATGTTATTATTCGATCCTAACGTCGTCGTTTTGACAGGATCCTTCATTGGTATCAAAGCCATATGGGTTCGCCCCAGTCTAACAGTCGCACCGGTCTAACCGATGAACGAGGCGTTGTCTTTTTCACGAATGAGTTTCCTACCATTATGGATATGGTAGGAGCGCATCGTGACGGAGAGAATCGCTGCAGTTGTTCTTTTCACGTTAGGGTCTTCTGTCATTACGAATATGGCAGGAACTCTCCGTGACGGGAAGAACTGACCATTCATCTCGCCAAACTCGCACTCTTCATGGATGCTGAGTCTCTATTCAATAGGGAATGTGAACTCTCTTCATGTGGAGCGTGAAGTTTGCGGCCTTGAAAGTGTGTTATTTTTTCATTTTGGCATACGGCCATTGAAGTATAACTACTTTCTCGATGAACGGGTGTCTCATCGGAGAAGAAGATGGCGGTTGCAAATTCTCATCGGAGAAGAAGATCCCTTTGGTGCATGATCGCTATGGCCATATAGGCCATGGAGGCTATGCACCCCCCTCCCCAATGCGGAGGGGGTTGGCTACGGCCAACAACAACCACGGCCACCCCTCCGATGGGGGTGTGCAGCCAACCCCATGCAAGGGGGAGGCCAGCCATGGCCAAGGGGCCATGGCCGGCCATGGCCTGGCCGGCCCTGGCCAGGGCCTGGCCGGCCTCGGCCTTGGCCAGGGGGCCCTGGCCGAGGCCAGGCCAGGGCCAGGGGTACTGGCCGGCCACGGCCGGGGCCACGGCCGGCGCCCTGGCCCCAGGCCTGGGCCAGGCCTGGCCTGCCCTGACCTCGGCCAGGGCCTAGCCGGCCCTGGTAGAGGCCAGGGCCGGCGCCCTGGCTTCAGGCCTGGGCCTGGCCGGCCTTGGCCGAGGCCAAGGCCAGGCTCTGGCCGGCCCTGGCCGGCCAGGGCAGAGGCCCTGGCCGACCAGCCAGGAACCCCTGGCCGGCACTGGCTGGCCTCGACCAGGGCAGAGGCCCTGGCCGTGGGGACATGGCCACGTCGAGGAGCCCTACGGTGCTGGCATTTTTCGGCCACGGCCACCTGCTTGGCCGGTCCATACGGGATCGGCGGCAGTTGCATACGGAAAAACCCCATGAAAGAAGAATTCGGCCTTGGCACGGCCACGACACGACCCCGGTAATGGCCGGGGAATTGTCGAAATATTTCGGCTATGTCACCCTGTAATGGGGTGTAGGCCCTGCAAAATACGTTTGCAAAATACGTTTTCAAAATACGTTTTTCAAAAACGCTTTTCCGCTGCAAAGTACTATAAGAGTACTATCGTTTGATAAGTGAGGGGGAAATATTGAAAGTTGTTCTAGATGGTGATTGGAATCGTAGAGACCTTTTCGATTCTAGAGCAATATATTCAATATTTTTCGAAAGTAACTTATCAAATGTAAAAATATCATTCCAAGTGGGATATTCCAAGTGGGAGTGATATTTATCTATAAGAATTTTATGCAATGATTTTTGATCGAACCTTCGGTTTTTGTGTCTTTTGCATCATTTTAAATTTAAAATGTCTTCCGCTTCAAAGAACATCGTCGTTGAGTTACACAAAGGTGAAAAACTCAACGGCGATAATTACAAACTATGGTCTATCAAGATACAATATGTTCTAGAGGAGCAAGAAGTGCTCGAAACTCTGAAGAACAAAATGATTGAACCTGAGTTGGGCACTACGGCCCAACACCGAAGAGACAAGGAAGATTTTGATGCTTGGTCTCGGAAGAACAAGATTGCTCGCATTACGTTGCTGTCAAGTATGGCAGACGACATAATGCGAATCTTCCGAGAGCATGACCTAGCCATGGACATATGGTCCAAGCTAGAGGAGAAGTTTGGTGGCACCTCGGTGTCCAAACTTCGTTCTTTAACTATAAGATTCGATTCGTACAAGAAACGTCCAGATCATTCCATGGGGAAGCATCTGCGACATATGGCGAATCTAATCTCAGAGTTAAAGGATGCAGGTCATGTGCTCACTGATGAGCAACAAATCCAAGCAGTCATACGTTCCCTGCCAAATGGGTGGGACCAAATGAAGATGCATCTCACTCATAATGAGAGCATCAAGAACTTCAGCGATGTTTCTAAGCACCTCGAGTTAGAGGAAGAGCGGCTTGCGGCTGCCAAGCCAAGTGCAGAGGTGCACATGGTTGCTAGTTCCTCACACGGGGGAAAGAAACGGAAAGATCGTTCGAAGTTTACTAATGAACGTAATAAGCAACCAGAGTCTACCAAGAAACCCAAACATAAGGGTGGGCACAAGAAATGGCACAAGAAGAAAGACTTGAAGAGGATCAAGTGCTTCAAGTGCAACAAGTTAGGTCACTATGCCAGTTCTTGTACGGATGGAGGTGACAAGGTAACTTGTAATGCTAGTTACATATGTGTTTCTAGTTCAATATTTCTTGTAGAATCTAATCCATTTTGGATAATTGATTCAGGTGCCACCGACCACATAGCAAGGGGCGGACGGTCCTTCGTGGAGTATCATCGGATACCCCAAGGAACAAAGTGGATATATGTAGGAAACAACACACGTGTTCAAGTGAAAGACGTTGGGACTTGCAAGCTCGTCTTGGACAATGGCCGCACTATCTTACTACATGATGTCCTCTTCGCTCCAGATATTCGAAGGAATATTATATCTGTGGTCGTTTTAATGGGTCTTGGTTATAGTTGGTTTTTTCATGATTGTAAAGTGGACTTGTTTTGTAATAAATCTTTAATTGGTAATGGGTATGTTTTCAAAGGATTTATTGTATTAAATACAATGTATGACTCCTCATTTTGTAATGAAAATTTCCTTGTTACAAATTCTTCGACTTATGAGTCAGATATAATTTGTTGGCACGCAATGCTTGGTCACATTGGACCGACGCGTATGGATAGACTTGCCAAACGTGGCCTTCTATCCAATGTTTCAAAGGTCGATATGTCGACCTGCGAACATTGCCTTGTAGGAAAATCTTGTCGCAAGCCGTTTGGAACCGGCACAAGGGCCGAGGTTCCATTACAGCTCATCCATTCGGACATATGTGGTCCGATGAATGTCAAGACAAGACGTGGGAAGTCCTATTTCATCACTTTTATTGATGACTTCACCCGATTCGGACATATCTATTTGATATCCCACAAAACTGAAGCATTAACCTGCTTTAAAAACTATATGAGTTTAGTGGAAAATCAATTAGATCGCAAGATTAAGGTCTTGCAAATCGATAGGGGAGGTGAATATCAATCAACAAGTTTTAAAGAACTTTGTGATGAAAAGGGCATAGTTCATCAGGTAACTATGCCTTATACTTACTGGGTATATTATTTTCCGACCTCGTACACTTGCAAGTATCACCTTTCAAGTAGAGTCAAGCACCAACCCTAGTACAGCGTGGAGCACCTGCTCATATTCAGAGAGAAGCTGATGTTCGTAGGCCCCCTTTGGCACCACAGGAGCAGATCTATCGGCAAGCAGTGCCACCTCAGAGGCCAGCATATACCAAAACAGCCGTGGAGGTTGAGGACGTGGATGGCGTCATTGCAGGTAATCTCATAGACTAGTCTTTTATATTATAGTATAGTTCATATTATTTGCATGTGAGTGTGTAACCTTGCTAGTTAGATTAGTGACCCTTGTTTGACTTTAGTTATTATCTCTTTATCTTAGACATCATCTTAGTGTCATCTTATCCTGCACTAACCTTGTTCTACTCCGGTGCATCTATGTGCATCTTAACCAGGATATTTGTAACAGAGCACTCCATTCCCACCCATACGCTTCCAAAGTGTTTTGGATATCACTACAGGGAACGGAGTGGTAACTGTTAATTTGGGATGCCGATCGATTCTGGTGGTGATCGGTAGACACGAGCTTTATGTCGACTTCATTGTCCATGATCTACCACATTTCGACGCTATCCTTGGCATCGATTAGCTAGAAGATTTCCATGCATTGATCGACTGCCGCAATAAGAAGGTGGTGTTCAGGATACCAGGTCACCCGATGTTCGAGTTTCACAGCAGGGAGCGATCGCTTGGGCCCATCAGATTCTGGGCCAAGCCGAAGGAGTCGACCGGTGTCGCCATGCAGATGTATATCAGTAGGCCAGCAGTCGTAAGGGACTTCGACGACGTCTTTCCGGAGGATATTTCAGGGTTGCCATCTGACAGAGCTGTAGAGTTCAGCATAGACCTTATGTCGGGAGCACAACCTATTTCGAAGGCACCGTATCGTATGGCTCATGCAGAGCTTGAGGAGCTACGGAATCAATTGGACGAACTGTTGCAGAAGGGATTTATACATCCTAGCATGTCGCCCTGGGGTGCACCAGTTCTATTGGTGAAGAAGAAGGATGGATCCCGTCGGATGTTTGTGGATTACAGAGGGTTGAACGCAGTGACTGTGAAGAACAAGTATTTGCTACCCCGCATTGATGACATATTTGACCAGCTCGGAGGTTCGAGAGTTTTCTCGAACTGGATTTGAGGAGCGGATACCATCAGCTGAAGGTGAAGAAGATGACATTCTGAAGCAGCATTCAGGACAAAGTATGGACACTATAAGTTCGTGGTCATGCCTTTCGGTGTGACCAACGCTCCTGCAGTGTTCATGAATTTGATGAATTTGATCTTCTATGACTTTCTGGACAAGTTCGTCATCATTTTCATCGACGACATTCTTATTTACTCAAAGTCTGAGGAGGAGCACAGTCGACATCGAGGATAGTGTTGGAGACACTGAGGCGTCATCAACTTTATGCCAAGTATAGTAAGTGTGAGTTCTGGTTGGATAGAGTCGCATTTCTTGGACACGGGGTGTCTGGAGGTGGCATATCAGTAGATCCGGAGAAGGTCAGAACAGTCAACGAGTGGCCGACCCCACAGTCAGTATCTGATATCAGGAGCTTCCTTGGGTTAGTTGGCTACTACCGTCGATTCATTAAGGATTTTTCGAGAATTGCAGAACCGATGACGAAGCTGACGAGGAAGGATATGGAGTTCGTTTGGTCAGAGAATTGTGAGAAGGCTTTCAGTATTTTGAAAGCGAGATTGACCACAACACCGGTTTTGGCTGTACCTGATCAAAGCTGAGGCTTCGAGATTTACTGTGATGCATCTGGCAAGGGTCTGGATGTGTTCTATATCAGCATAGTCGCGTGGTCGTTTACGCTTCTCGACAGTTGCGGAATCATGAGAAGTTATACCCAACCATGATCTGGAGTTAGCAGCTGTGATATTTGCATTGAAGATTTGAAGACACTTCCTGCTGAGTGAGTGCATGAAAATATTCACCGATCATAAAAGCTTGAAATATATACTTACTGTTGGATATGGACGACATGAATACACCCATGAGGGGATGTATGAGGGTATACGGACCTCAAATGTCGTGTGCACGAAAGTGTGCACGAAGGGAGCCTTTTCTCGTGTGAAAAGGACCACTCGATAAGTGGAAAAAGTCACTTTATAAGTTCATAAAGGCACTTGATAAGTGAATAAAGAAGAGGATAAGTAAATGTGCTAATATAGGCTAATAAGCTTATATTTAGTTATTTCCTACAATAACTACCCCTAAAGCCTATAAATAGGACCCAAGGGTAAGGCATTACGCTAATCTTACCATGCCATAAGTTTGCATAAGGCAACTTGTGTTCTTCGTCTTCCTTCCATTAAATTCCTCTTCTAAAAAGAGATTTAGACGGTGAAACATTGCTTCGATCCTCCGTGACGAAGTACCGACCGTTGTGGTGAATCCGAGGGTGAAGTTCAGAGACTACGGCACAGCATACGCTAACGTAAGTCTATGTTATTATTCGATCCTAACGTCGTCGTTTTGACAGGATCCTTCACTTACTCAAAAGGAGCTCAACATACGTCTGAGACGATGGTTGGAGCTTATGGCAGATTATGTGATAGATCTGTAGTATCACTCGGGAAAAGTGAATGTTGTGCTAGATGCCTTGAGTAGACTCCCCACAGTAATGATGCATACTGCCCACAGGAGAGTGCAGCAGGAGCTGAGAGAGATGAACATTGAGGTTGTCCTACCCGGAGTGATCGTTTCGTTGATGAACTTGTAGATTCAGTCAACGATTGTGGATCGTATCAAGGCAGCTCAGGCGGGAGATCCGAAGCTGCAGAGGATCAGAAGACAAGTAGAAGATGGACTTCGGTCAGAGTTCATCATTCGTAAGGATGGATCCCTGAGATACGACATTAGACTCTGCGTACCTGTAGGAAACATTAGAACTGAGATGTTGAATAAGGCACATAGCTCGCCTTATTCCATATATCCTGGAGGCACGAAGATATACAAGGACTGTTGAGTATTGGACTCCCCGTATTTGGTTTTGGATAATGAGCAAACATAAATAAATCGTGAACTAATAATTTGTGAGCGCAGTTATGGAGATCGTCGCCAAATTCACAAGAACACTCAAAGCGACATCTTAAGACTTCTCAAAGCTCGAATTCAATGCCTAAAGCTTCGTTGAAGCTTTTGGACCTTTTTGGAAGTCATGAAGATTTGATCGAAGCTTTCGAAGACCGTTCCTTAAGGTTTTATTCATAGTCTTTTTGCTTCGATTTATAGAATGTTAAGCCTTGAGTAATTCTTACATGTCTATCTTCATATCGCTCATATCTTAGAGCTAGGATTATCTTAGAAGCCTTTAGAAACTTTCCCGAAGCATATCGCTTCTTCCCTCGGCTTCTAGTGCATCTTAGTTGGTTCAAGTAGAGTCACTAACCGACTAGATGACGATCTAGTCGGTCGGCAACTCTTCATGAACCGACTAGATGTCCTAACTCATTTTAGCTCAGCCATGTCGATCAATTAGTCGGTCAAAGAAGGTTCACCGACCGACTAGATGACGATTTAATCGGTTAGGAATCCTTCTCAGACCGACTAGTTGAGCTTGCCTCTGTACAGCATGAGTTACTGTTTACAGTTAGTCGGTCCAAGAACATTCATCGACCGACTAGTTGTGAAACTAGTCGGTCAGAATTTGTTCTTAGACTGACTAGTGTAACTTGTATTCAGCTTCGTGCATTTCACTCTTAGTCGGTCAAAGAACACTCACCGACCGACTAGTTGGCAAACTAGTCGGTTGGCAAGTCTTCTTAGACCGACTAGTTCATGTTGCCTGGAAATCACTCTTTTGGCTGTCGAGCTGTTAGTCGGTCCATGTTGAATCACCGACTGACTAGTTGATGAACTAGTCGGTCAGTGATCCTTCTTAGACCGACTAGTCTGCTTCAGATTTAGATCCGTTGGAGTTTTGAAAGCGACGTTTCTTTCTCTCTTTTCCCTTTATCCTTTAAATACTTGAAGGGGTTATTTCATAGGATCCAAGGCTGCTATTTCCAGAGTTCTATTGATTCAAAAAGAGAAGCTTTCAACTCTCATCTTCAAGCTCTCCCATTCTCAAGAATCTCTCCCTCACTCTTATTCCTCAAGAGAGATTCATTGATTGTGAGCCTTCCAAGCCAAGGGCTTGATTCTAGGTCATCCATCTCATCCCTAGGCTTCCATTGCTGGTCATCTTCTTGAAGCTAGGGTTTGGTGACTCTTCCTCCATCAAAATCCTCTTTGCCCTAATTTGGTAAGAAATCTCAAGGCATAGGTATTTTGTTGGTAAGCATTTCATTTCAGTTATATTTGAATTGTATACTCTCGGTTGTGAGAGGTTTTGCGTGATCCCGGGTTGTGGGATTCACGGTCATCGATTGTAGGTCGTTTGCACTTGTGAGGTTTTCGCAAGTGGGCATATTGGAAATCTTGAGTTAGGGTTTCTAACTCAAGTATCCGGAAGGGATCCGGGTGGTTGGGACGTAGGACCACCGGGAACAAGTCGGGGAGACTTGGGTGGATCCGAACCCATTAAACCATTTGTTTGTGTTTGCATTTATTCTTGTTGATCGTTGTTATTCCACATTGTTGTTTGTTAATTGCACGATAATTAGGAATAACTCTCCCTATTATTTAAAAGTACTATTCACCCCCCCTCTAGTACATGTGCAGTGGCTTCCCAGGGCACTACAAGGACCTCCGTCTGAACTATTGGTGGATTGGCATGAAGAGGAGTGTGGCACGGAGCATTGCCAAGTGTCTGGTTTGCTAGCAAGTGAAGGGAGAGCACCATCAGACCGCGAGACTTCTACAACCGCTTCCTATTCTGGAGTGGAAGTGGCAGCACATCACGATGGATTTTGTGACAGACCTACCTCGGAGTTCTAAGCAGAACGACGCAGTTTGGGTGATCGTTGACCGATTGACCAAGTTTACACATTTCATTCCATTCTGAGTGGGACAGTCAACGGAAATCTTGGCAAGGAAGTATTTAGAGGTAAAATATACTTTACTTCTCTATTTATGGTTCCTCCTTAAGGTTAGTTTGTGATGTAGACCATGTGCGTGCAAGAGATTGTGCGCTTACACGGAGTTTCGGTGAGCATCGTATCCGACAGAGACTCGAGATTCACGTCTCAGTTCTAGAAAAGCCTATAAGAGAACCTCGGTACGAGTCTGAGTTTCAACATGGCGTACCACCCGCAGACCGATGGCCAGTTGGAAAGGACGATCTAGATTCTGGAGGATATGTTGAGAGCTTTTACGCTTGATCTGAAGGGTTCGTGGGATGACCATCTCCATTTAGTGGAATTCTCCTACAATAACAGCTATCAGGCAAGCATTGGTTTGGTGCCATTTGCTGCCCTATATGGAAGAAAATGTTGATCGCCACTGAGCTGGGATGACATCGGAGACAGAGAGCTATTGGGTCCGAAAATGATTGTAGAAGCTGTGGATGTCGTGAGAGACATCAAGGATAAGCTCCGGATTGCTCAAGATCGCTTCAAGCATTGGGCGGATACCAAGAGACAACCTTTGGAGTTTCAGCCAGGAGATCGTGTATTTCTAAATATTTCTCTGAACCGCGGAGTCATTCATTTCAGGAAGAAGTGAAAGCTGAGTCCGAGGTATATTGGACCATTTGACATGTTAGAGCGTGTGGGAGCAGTGGCGTATCGCCTTGCTCTACCACCATCTTTGGAGGGAGTGCACGACGTGTTCCACGTATCTCAGTTACGACGATACGTCAGTGACCCATCGCACGTTGTTGATTTTTCAGAGATCACAGTCCGATCGGACCTGACTTACGAGCAGTAGCCAGTGCAGATTTTGGACCGTCGACAGAAGCAGTTGAGGAACAAGAAAGTCAACCTGGTGAGAGTGATGCGGTGTCACGGATCGCTAGGAGAGTCCGCCTGGGAGAGAGAAGATGAGATGAGAGAGTGCTACTCTCATTTGTTTCCTGATTAGGTGTTAGAAATTCCGAGGGCGAAATTTTTCTTAAGGTGTGTAGGATGTAACGGCCAATGTTTTGTTGTACATCTTAGTTGTTTACCCTCATTGTCTTACATTTTTTTGGTACCATTATTTTAAATGTGTCAGTATTCTTTTTTAGCTTAGCGTATTTATTTCTACGTACTCAAAGTAACTACGTTCCCTATACGCGATAACTATAAATAATTTATTTTTAACTATAATATTTCCTTTCAAAATTTAAATTTTTAAATTCAAATTATATCGTAAATTGGAGATGAGACTTTTGCTCATCCCTTAACACCAAATCCCACCTCTAGTTGCTATTTAATTTCTGGTTCCATTCCTGTTCAACTAGGTTTTAAAAGTTTCTTTTTTTAATCCCAAACTTTAGCAACTAAGCCTAAGACTTTTCATTCCTCACATGCCCACGTGCATAACCCAAGACCTTACTATATTTTTTTTATCTAAGACTAACAACAGCCTATATTATTCTACCCCATCCCCCCTAGCCCCCCCCCCCCCCTCTCTCCTACCCTATATTAAACCCTAGTGTTGCTCTCAGCCGCACAAACACATAGGGCCAAGTTTTTTTTTATTTCTCTCTCTCTCTCTCTCTCTCTCTCTCTCTCTCTCTCTCTCTCTCTCTCTCTCTCTCCCTCTCTCTCTGTTTCTATTTAAACCTAACCATAGTCTTTTCTCTTTCTCCCTCACAGCCGTACCCTAACCCTAGCCTGCGGCCATCTCTCTTCCCTTGCACCGAACGGCCACCCCCCCCGTGTGCCAGCGCCCTCCAAGAACCCAGACCGCCAGCGTTTATTTCTCCCCGACCTGCACTCCTTCACCTAATAACCCCCTCCTTCTCCGGCCTCTTCTCCCCACAAACTGTCGGCCTCCACCCCCAGCGACCTGCCACTCTCCTCTCCCCTCCTTCAACCTCCCACGCACGCGAGCAACCCATCTTCTCCGACCTGCCCTCTCTCTTCAAGCACCCACTCATAACCACCGGCCTCTTTCACCCTCACGGCCAAGCTGAGGCCGCCGGCAGCCTCCCAACTTCCCCCTGATGTCCATGCACGAACGACAATAGCCTCTCACCGTCGGCCAAGCACAGCTGCCGCCAGCCATCCTCCATGCAAGCTCCCAGATCCGGCGTTCCACCACCGCCTCTCGCGCTACCCCTCTCCTCATCGCACACCGTCCCCACGGCTGCACCGTTGTCCCCCGACAGCCTCGATGTCTGGCTGTTCGCTGTCCGATGCTCGACAGTCTGCTGCCCTGCTATTGTTGCCCTATTAATCGCTATTTCATTGCCGTTGCTGCCGCAAGATGACGTAGTCGCTGACCCTCTCCGTAGACGTCGTTTCGTTGCGCCACCTACAGCCTAAATGATCCTGAGTCGACCTTTTCCTTACTGCTCTACCTGCAGTCGAGGAACTGGAGACGACGAGACCCGTCACCACTTCAGATCCAACGTCAGACTCGTGAGTGTTCATCGTTCTAGGTTGGTTCCCCTCCCTCGTAGTAACCCACACCGTACGTTATTGAAACCTAACTAAAAATCGACAACTTAAAACACTAAATGTACTTTTACGCTCCTTTAAACTGTTGTGACAACTAGGGCCTATGATTGGACTATATTAACTGTGCACATTGGATAGAATCGTCGTAGAGAACCACAGGATAGGTCTGATTGTGTGAACACATGATTTGAGACTGCTAGGATAGCCACATTCAACTTAGAAACCTACCATAATAGGACTTCTAAAAATGCGACCTGACACCGTCCGTTTAATCTGTTGCAGCAAACCATAACCGACATGCTACCCGTGACGAGACACACCCTACGGACGTACTTCTCGCCATTTCAGGCAAGTGTGTTAACTTGCGTAGTTACGGCCACGTTTAGGCCATTACTTCTTTAAATTGTAAAAGTACGAATAAGAGAACCAGACGTGAAATGATAGCGTCTAGGACACCTGCACGATAGGCTAGACTTAACGACGAAGTCTCGGCAAAACTTACTATATCAGCCTTGTTAATAAACATCTTAAAATGGTCATGCATCATTCTTGTTCCGCAAATGTGATTTTCTACTAAAATTGTATTGAAGCCAGCGACAAATAAGGCACCCTTAGCAGAGGGGGTAATCCTTTGTCCAGATAAGCTAGCAGCAAATAAGGCACTCTCCAAGACAGAGAGAGTGATCCTTTGTCCAGACTTGTCCCATGCACTTGGGTTGAGGTAGGGTTGAGCGGTCGCATGGTTTAGAGGGTTTGGCCGCCCTCTAACCGTAAGGCGTGAACCCTCTTATGACATACACACGTCTTGTTTTGTCTTGTCATATAGCCGGTAGCGCACGCTACGGCCTTTGTTATGTCATGTTTACTTTCTTGCACTGTCTTTACTTTCCTACCTTACAATAAAATGTCATGCTGTTGAAATCTTATAACTTGTCATGTAAAGAACATTTCAATATCTGTCTTTAAATTACATTCTCCTTGCAGTAGGGTTTTATTACCTTTACTTGTAGACTCTGCCTAACATACAACTCCTTTTCTCTTGGGTGTTTGTATCTCAGGTACCGAGACAGAGTTCGTAGGTGAGGAGACCGTACCTACAGACCTGGACCAGGAGGACTTTATTCAGGAGTACGATCCAGACGAGGAACAGTCCTAGAGTTCCTTGCATGTTGCTGATTTGGAGTTCCAGTTTACTAGGTTGGTTGCGTAGCACCATTTTACTTTCCTGTCTAGGTTGGGTGCATAGCACCAGTAGTTTCCTTTTGTTGTAGCCATGTTGAGGCTTCCTTTATTAGACTCTCTTTTGTACAACTTGATTATATCTTAATAATGAATGTTGTTTCCTTTGAGTACTCTTATTTCTCTGAACTATAATGCAAGAACCTGTATGTTGATTGGTGTACCTCTACAGACGCTTATTGGGTCCGATCTTCACAGCTCTAGCCCATGCGAACCTTCGTCTCGTTCCTGCTCCCGTATTATGGGAAGTGGGGCGTGACAGGTTTTTGTGGTGGCCCATGCAGGTCCTGCGAAAAGTTCGGGATAATCAAAGTACTCGCATTCATTTAATATCCAGTTTAAAATTGAGTTTTCCTTGTCAACAGGATGGCAGGAGACGCAATACCCGAGCCGAGACTTCAGCTGGCGGGGCCATGGAAGGCTCGGAACTTCACTGCCAGCTGTGTGTAGCCACTAACGCCAACGAACTCTAGCGATGCATCTTCAAGCATTCTTCGTAGGCATCCACCTATATCCTGTGAAGAATGGAATGCATCAGTCCATTGTGAAAGATTTTTCCCCTGAACAAATGTTTCCCAAAGAGGGTCATCAACATAAATATTTAAAATTAAGGATGGTTGACAACACTTCCCTGGAAATAAATCTCTACTCTCAAGAACCATGTCCTCTCTCTCCTCGGTGTCCTCTCCAAGATCCTCAGGTATATCCTGATCAGATGTATATATCACCTCATCAGTCGACTCCTCGTCATGCTCGTCAGGTTTTTCAAGCAAGGACACGTTCAAGCACATCTCCGGTCCATAATTATAAGTGTCCAGCAATAGGTATAACATGTCAAAATGATCTAAATCAAAATAAATATCAAATGGGATACAAGATTCAGAAATGGAGTGGGTAAAGAGGTCTCCCTGAGTGGATCGGCCAGTCCCCGCACATAGCACACCTCCAGTCCCAGTGCGCTCTCTCCCTGCTCGCCCTCTTACCTCATCTCCTCGCCGGAGCACCGCCTTCCCGATCGTCTCCACCTCCTCCTCACTCACCCCCGGAGTCACCACCGTCGCGTTCCGATGCCGCCCTCCCCCTTCGACACCGAGCACACCGAGAGCCCCCCTTCGATCCCCCTCTCTCCTCCCACAGTTCACCTCCCTCGAGGCCGCCGCCACGAGTGCCACCTTTCGAAGACCCTCCCTTCTGATCCGCCATATTGCCGCCCCGTCACCGCAGCTTCGTCGTTGAAGCACCCCCGAACAGCCCCGACTCCCAAGCCCACGCTACCTCTTTCGCTTCGCCTCGAAGCCACGCCGCCGTCGCGACCCACCTCCCCTCCGTGTTTGCCGCCGCCGCTGCAACAGCCGGCCGCCGTCTGCACTCCGCTGTCGTTCGACCGCAACACCCCCTCCCCCACTCTCCGCTGCATGCACGAAAGAGGAAGATGAGTTGTTAAAACGTATTTTTAACGTATTTTCGTATTTATACGTATATAAACGTATTTCGATAATTAGATAAAATGGGTTATTTGATAAATAATTAATAATTAATTATATAATGGTCGGAAAAATACAAGGCCAGCTCTAGAAAATCAAAATTGACATTCTGGACCCAATGACACTAGTTTCATCTCAATCAGACGAGTAGTTTTTCCAGAATAAATTTTTAAGCCTAAAACTTAAATACGTTGATAAAATTCATAACTTGTTATTTTCACGTAAACTGATATATGAAAAAAATATGTTGTAGCACTCTTCGAGAAGGTCATTTTGATAGCTCACTTGAAACTTTCTGATGCATATTGCACCCAGAAGAAATTATTGAATAATATGATAACTAATTAAAATTAGTTTTTAAACCCATTTTGAGCTTTTAAAAATTATAAAAATTACCAGAAGCTACTGAAAAATATTGCCTCCTTAAGTAAAATTATATTCACCATATCTAGCCTATATAAAAATTTAAAACGCTTTTCGTCAATGTTTCAATCGATTATAAAATCAAAAACAATCAAGTTATAAAGATAGAAAATGTCGAGTTCTTTAAACAATTATTCTTGTTTTTTGCAGATACCAGTTCTTGTGCACCAACTTCCGTGGAAGCCCTAGATCTAGTCTCGGCTCACTACGACAACCTCAAAATCAGTAAGTCGCGACAAATTCTAGATTTAGAAATTAGTTATGTGTACTCGTACGAATTTAGAACATTACTTATAGCCTCAGAATGGCTATTGACTTGAACCAAAACTGGAGACCTAATCTAATAGGGAACTAATCAACTACAGATTACATTGCCAACTTTCAACTTTGGTGGTTGTAATACACAACCATCAACTTGTGTAAATCGTGTGCTAACGAAACCACCACATGCTCAAAGCATGGAATCGACACCCCGAATGTTGGATGTGTCTTTGTCTTCTAATTTCTTTGCATCCATTGTGCTTTGGCACAGTCTGCTTTGAAATGAATTCCTACCTTTCTGGTTTTCAATAAGAAAGTCAACCATTGGTCTTGGTTTGACTAGCATCATGTGATACAACGTGTGGACCATCCTGTGGAACATCACGTATAACATTTGACACTTCACTGGGGTTTTGGGGTAACGCATAGTTTGAGAGAGTGTGAGAGTGACTGGAGTCACCTTCCCGTACTGTTGCCTGTGTTTCGGCATCCCGTCCCGCTGCCTGTGTTTCGACAAAATACATGTACCGCTGCATGTGTTTCGGCATTCGTCTGGGTAAGCACATCCAGACAAGAGATGAACTCGATGATCACATATTATAATCTCCGACTTGAGTCACGTAGTTCTGGTGTAGCTTGCACGATCACCTCTAATTTATGTAGTACATGCACTTTACCTACCACACTAGTACCTTACTTGTCGTACTTTTAGCTACAGCAGTAGCATGCTTCACTTGCTTAGACTGCTTTACACTTGCAGTTCGTTTCCTTCTTTCAGTTTCGGTTTTCCTTTACTACTCAGTTATGTACAGTTGTTGCTCAGTACTTTACTTTTCACTCTCAACTGCTTATACATAGTTACTTTTTGTCATACTTGTGCACTGCTTATTTTCTATATTTAGAATTGTTGTGACTTACCTACGGTTCCAATTATGGCACCGGAAGACGACAACTAGATAGAGGAAGTTGCCCCCGAGTTCGAGGAGCCAGAGTTCGACCGGGAGACTGCAAAGTTTTAGCTGCTTGATTTGGTGTGTGTGTTATATTATGTATTTCCTTTTTGCATTACCTTTCTGTATTTCCTTTCATGTAGTTTGGTGAGAGAGTGATGTTTTTTTTGTACTTTAAATTTGGACTGTAATAATAAACGCTGATTTGAGTATTGGTACATCTCTGGTTTGTGACTATATTGATTTCACTGGTAAACTACATACCCGCAAATAAAAAATCAAATAAGTAATGGCCCCCTGAGAGTGGGTCCTTAAACCCCCCACAACCCCTCCCCGCCACGGCCACCTCCTTCGACAACCCAGTCCCTCCCCCTCTCCTCTTTCCCACCATCAATTCCAACCCCTAAAACCGCGTCTGGGCCTGCAAAAGACGTGTAAATTTTGAATATCAAACTTGTAAATAACTTGTAACTTATGTCCGACTGGAGTCGTTTGGTGGCAAGGGGAGTGGCCTCTCGACGTACGTCCGACTTAGCCTGAGATTGGAGATCGGGAGGTTCGCTTCAATTGGTGGAGCAGGGATGAGGGCGGGAGATCACCGTTTTTTCCAACTTAGGCACAGATCTCGACAATGGGTAGCTCGGTAAGCTTGGGTGGAGCAGGACTAGAGTCCCGTAGTTTGGAAGCTTGGTGCTTGGCTGGAGGGGCTCCGACGGCTTTGCACGCCCGTCATGGGGCAACTCGATAAGCCTGTCAAAAAGATAAGTTATTATAAGTAGAGTATTACATGGGTGCAATTTTTAATGCCTCATGACACAGAAGTGGAGGCCCATCATCTATCGACAACTAATGACATGACTGTTCTCAGTCGCGGATGAAGTATTGGTAGGAAGACTGCCCTCGTCGGTACTATAATCATGTATGCCCCCTTCGTCATCCCCATTCTGTTTGTGGCCATCGGCTTGCTGAGCCAGGGTCCAGTGAACGGGGAGCAGGTGGTGCTCGTCGGGGTCTACTCAGCATTCGAGAAGGTCCTGAAGGAAGGGCCCGTGATTCGCACCTGGATGCTCCTTCATTTTGTTCCCGAGCAAAGGGCTCGTCAAGTCGATCTCCTCTTCCAAGCAGCCTGGCCGATCGTCTGACTAAAGGGATGGAGCAAGGAGAGCCTCGGTAGGAGAAGCACTGACTAAGGGCCCCAGTTTGGAAGGAATAGTTGTCTTCGACCTCGAGCTCAGACTGATGCCAAGAGTTTGCCTCCAATCCCAAGCTCAAGATGAATGCTAGGAACTCGCCTAGGAGCTTGATCTTGTGATGAGCACGGGAAGCATGTCCATGAACTCGAGATTGGATGTATTGAGCACCGAAAGATTACCTCACTTTGTGCTGAAGCTCGCAGATGGGAGCCCCATGGCTTGGCACATTCGGTAGGAGTTTTGTAAGCACGCTCGAGCTTGGAGCTCGAAGATCGGACAGAAATTAGACCCTTCCTCAGCCCAAGCTCGATGAGTCGATGAGTCGATGGGTCGATGAGTCGATGCCTCAGGATCCAAGCTCGGTGACTTATCGCTCAGAAAACCGAAGCTTGATCGAAGCTGACGAATTTGAGGTGGAAGCCTACGATCATCAGTCAAACTTGAGGATGAACTTGGGGAGGAGGTAGGTCGAGCTCGGATCTTTGATGTAGGTCAAAGCTTAGATCGAGCTCAGATGAAGTTCGGTCATCGCTTGAAAGCCTGGGTTGAACTCAAACGCGTGTCGGATCGAGCTCAGATGAAGTTTGGTCATCACTTGGTAGCTTATATCGAGCTCAGACTGAAGTTAAGCACGACCAATTAGGCCTTCGATCGAGCTTGGTGCTCAGACAATGGATCTTGATAACTCGGGCACAGTCTCATCAATGGAGTTTTCCCCTTCATTTTTTGGCTCGACTGGTGCGCTCAGTGCTTGGAAGAAGGAACATCGACGGTGGGAACCTTGAGCTCGGCTAAAGGAGTGAATAAATCGGCAGAGATCCACGCGATCAGTGGAGGCTTGAACAAGGGGCAATTTGGCGGGGCACATCATACTCGTTCAGAGGTTCGAGCTTGAGGTGGGAACAGCTTGGTGAGGCTGTTCGTCGAGTAAAGGTAGATTGGCAAGTGAAGAGGAGAGCTCTTCAGCTTGGCTGGAACTCCAATGGAGGACACAAGGCTCGTAGAAGCTTTTCCAGAGTGGTTTGCCACGCATCTCCACCTTTTGGGTATCTTGAAGGTGAAACTCCTGGAGGTGGTGCATAGGGATGGCCCCGACCTTTTGGAGCATCCCATCTCGAGCTTGGTGAGCTTGCGGTCCTAATCCACCGGTTGTCGATATGTACAGCATCGTAAATGTTGGTGGCTTCAGTCTTGACCTGGGTAATGATGTTACCCTCTCGAAAACCAACAATGGTGACAGGGACAACAGTTCCCTCGGGATCAATGTAGGTCATCATCCCTAATTTGGTACCCATCACACTGGCACCCGCCTCCATGCTCATCATCATAGTCATCGTCCTCCAATGTGAGGTTTTGTCGAGATGAACATCACACCAAAGGTTTATCGGCGAACTCGAGATGACACCAGAAGCTTGCATGTGAGCTCGAGCTCGGGATGATCGCCAGCGGCCTTAGGGCAGTTCGCCCCCGTACCCTCCTCATTGATTGGCAGGGGTCCTTTGCAACCTCCTTAGGCAGCTCTGCCTTAGGACGTGGATCGGCCTCGTGGCAGTTTACCATAATTCGTCACATCTTCATGGAAGCTCGGAAGTAGATGAAAGGGGCTCAAATGGAGGAGCTTACCCTCATGGCCCAAGTTCGTTCAGAGTAAGTCTCCCGTCGATCGAACTGGGTGAGAAGCTCAGTTGGTCGAATGGAGATCCAAGCCTCAGAAGCTCGTCATAATATCTGAGATGGCAGTGTGACCCCCCCCCCCCCCCCACATCAGCTTCCAAGATCGTTTCTGAGCTTCGGTCTTTGATCAAGTCGCCTCTATCAAGCTCAACAGGGTCGTCAGGTAGCTCGACAAGCACGGATGGTCTCGAGGTTAAGCACCTCCTAGCCTTGTTCGGTGGCAGTGAAGGCGACAGAGGGTCCAGCAGGCTTCGCGGAGGTGAGCTCAATCTCTTCCTAGCCTCGCTCGGTGTGGAAAAGTTGGCAAAGGGCCTAGCAAGTGATATGATCCTATTTTGCATGATTAGTCGCATATTTCCACAACGCATTTAACCCTCCAATTTCTCATTTTATACACTTTTATACAATTATATGGGACTATTTGACTTTGAGAGCATTTGGTCTTATTTCAGGTATTTAAAGCAAAATCGGAGCAATTTGGAGTCAAGAGGATGATCATGGATGCAAGAGCAACAAGACGACTCAAGAAAACATGCTCGAAGCATCAAGGAAGAATATGGAGGAGACTATGAGAAGATGGAAGCGCAATGGAAGAAGATTGAAGAAGATTTGGAACTCAAAATAGTCAACTCGACCGAGTGCATGAAGCACTCGGCCAAGTTGGTATCACCAACAATACTGCAAAAAGAAGTGCTGGGAAGACCAAAGAGCACGATTGAGTGCACCTTGAACTCGGTCGGAGTGACTGTGAGCTCAGTCGAGCGCCATCACGACTCGGCCCGAGCTCTTCAATTGACATCAGCTGAATTTTCGAAGAAGAACTCGACTCGGTCAAGTTGCACTATGTACTCGACCAAGTGCATCAATGCGCTAGAACTTCAAAGCGACTACAGGAGGCAGCTCGGGCCAAGCTGTCTGGGGTCCACATCTTAAGTTGTGTTTTGTAAACGGGTTTTGCCCGAGTTTCTTGGGTTTTTGCTGGGTTTTTCTAGGGTTTTTGGGTAGCCTATATAAGAGACTTTGTAGCCGTCATAGAGGGGGTTAGCGAGTAATTCTTTGGAGCTATTGTAGAGACTTTTTTGGAGGCTAGGCTATACCCTAGGCCCCCATCCTCTTGTATCAAGCTAAGTATTTTATTCTTTTAATCTATTTTGATGTTTTTTATGATGCTAGCAATGATTTCTATCGTTTATATGGTATTTGCTACACTAGAGTAGAATTGTTGATAGGGTTAAGTTGAACACTATTGTTAGGGCATCATCTTTGGTAGTGATGGTGATCCAAGAGATTGGCACCAGATCGTGATATTAGTGAGATGATCCACGATGCTGGCATCGATAGTGATCCAAGAGATTGGCACTGCTAAACATATCTAGGAATTGATGAGTTTCTTGAGTTCTGTTGTGAATAGATCTATCACAGGGGTGATGGGACTTCTCTTGACATGGTGATTCACGAGAGTGGCACTAGTTTAGAGAACTCCCTACACACCTGAATAGGGTTGTAATGTCGTCATTCTAGGTGCGGTGATCTACGAGAGTAGCACCAAATCTTAGTTGTCTTGTAACGACCTGTATTTTTCAATTCATCTAATTACGTATTTAACCTATTTTCAAATTTTTTAAACTATTTTATAATGGTTCGTCAGGAGTTTTACGATTTCAAAAAGTTCTTATAAAAATATTTTGAATTATCAAACTAGTTATGGAATATTTTAGTAAATTCAGGTTTCATCAAATACCTCTAAATAATTTGATAAAAATTCGTTTTCAACTATTACCGTATTGTCTTAATGAATTAATTTTCTATACAAACATCATCAAAATGTTTTCAAACTTCTACAGTATCATCATATGATTATTTAGGGCTCCCCATATTAATTTCGTAATTTTCTGAAGACAAATCAATAAAGATCCCGCAAACCCGCACCTTAAACGTTTTGGTCTAAAACTAGTATCTCCGTAGCTCAAACCCCTAAATAGATCTCGTATTCATGATCCTCGTGATGATACGAACCCGTGGGTATGTTTTCGTAATTTTTCGGACACGTTTAATACCAGAGGTAAAATCATAATTTCCGTATATTGTTACGATATCTGCCTTTACTAATTACGTGTTTACCTACCTAAATACCCTATTAGCTATTTTAATTAACTTTAACCTACCCAAACCATCCCGTAAGCAGCCCATGTGATTCATGGGTTAGCTTAATTTCCACACTTAGTCAAAAAGGCTAACCTATCCCATTAATTACAATTGACTAATTAGTTAGCTACTTAGTTTTTATTATTTAGTTTATATTAAGTTTAAACCCTATAAATTAACCCCTCCCCCCCCCCCTCCTTCTCTCGTTCTTAGGCCCGCACCCAAACCCACGGCAACCCAAACGAACCCCATTTTTTCCCTCTCTCTTTCCCCAGGCTCTCTCACCCTCTCATCTCTCGTTCTCATATCCTCTCCCTTTGCTCAGCTCACTAAACCCATACCCCACGCAACACCTCCCCTTCTTCTTCGGCCAAAGCTCAAACCCATGCTCACCGGACCTCCCTCGCGTCTCGCCTCGCTCCGCCGTGAACACCCCCCAATAGACGAACTCTCCGTCGTCTTCGTACGACCCTGAACCCATGCAAATGCCCCGCCCTTCCCTTCTCTTCCAACTCCCTCCGACGAGGCTGCACAGCACCTCCTAGTCACCAGCGATATCCCAGCAGTGCCAAACGCCCCCGAAGCCCAACGAATCTGCCGCCCCTTTCCGTTCTCAGACGCACAGCCGCCCACTACTCACTCCGCTGTTCCTCTCGCCGGTGACACCAACAAAGAGCCCCACCTCACCGTCGGGTCACCCTCCGCCGTGAAACCAACGCCCTACCTAAGCGGCAACGCCGCCATCCGACCCGCCTGCTCCGACCCGAACACCGCCCACACCGCCATAGCTCTCCCCGTGCACTCCTCCTTGCCACTGCTCCCAACTCCGACGAGGCCGCCCACACCATCGAGTAGCTCCACCGCACCCTCCTCCCTTTGTGCATCCCGCTCACCATGGCCCCTCCAAGCCCGCCCCCACTTCAAGTCCTCCGGCGAAGAGCCCAGCTCGATGTTACACTTCCCCCGCTCTCGCCATTCTCAGCCACTGACGTGTCGCCATCCGCCTCCAGCTCCAAGGAGCTCTGACTAATCCCCGACGACCGCTCACCCCCTCTCCGATCGCTCGAGCATGCCACCCCAACACCGGAGCTCTCTCTGTGTAATGATCCGTATTTTACAATACATCTATTTACGTAATTCACGTATTTTAATTTTTTTAAACTATTTTATAATGGTTCGTCAGGAGTTTTATGATTTCAAAATTTTCTTATAAAAATATTTTGAAGTATCAAACTAGTTATGGAGTATTTTAGTAAGTTCGGGTTTCATCAAATACCTCTAAATAATCTGATAAAAATTCATTTTCTTACTATTTGGCTTAATGAATTAATTTTCTATACAAATATCATCAAAACATTTTCAAACTTCTATGGTATCATTCTAAGATCATTTAGGGCTCCCCATATTAATTTCGTAATTTTCTGAAGTCAAATCAATAGAGAACCTGCAACCCCGCTTCCTAAACGTTTTGGCCCAAAACTCGTATCTCCGTAACTTAGATTACGAAACGGACTTCGTATTAGCGATCCTCGCAACGATACGAACCCGTGGCTATGTTTTCCTAATTTTTCGGACACATTTACTACCAGGGGCAAAATCGTAATAGCATTTTACTAATTACCATTTACCTAACACTAATTACCTTGATTAACGATGTAATTATTTTACCTAATCACCTACCTTACCTACCCGATGGCAGCCCATGTGAAACTTGCTTAATCCTTTTTCTTAACTTAGTCAAACTCTAAACCTAACCCATTTAATTTGTGTTTTGACTAAAAATTGAATGTATTAATTACTAAACCATATTTAACACCCCTAAACTCTCTCTCTCCTCTCTCTCTGTTCTCTCTCTCTCTCTCTCCCCCCGTGTTTTCAACCTCCCCTCCCGCTCTCGACTCCCTCTCTCCCTCTCTCAACTCTTGCACACTCTACCCTCTCTCCCCTCAGGTGGCCAACGCCGCTCGCCGCCTTCCCGAACGTCGGCGACGTCGTCAGTTCCCTATCGCCCTCTCCCTTGCACCGAGAAGCCCCCGACGCAACCGTCGCTTCTCCACCTCACCTTACCCATGCACGCTACATGCAAGCCCAACCCACGACGGACCTCACCCCTACTCCGATCTCCACCTGGGAACTGCTGTCACGCCTACAGCATCCCGCCCCCCTCCTGTGGCCTGCCTTCATCGCCACATCGCTGTATGAGGCTGCCCAGCCCTCGTCTCTGACCCCTGGGCCTTCCCGCACCTCCCCAAACTCCGTCTCCACCGGCGACACCTCCTCATCCTCCGCCTACACCTTTCAACGTCGGCGATGACACCACCCACAGCCTCGACAACCCCCCCCAACGAAGTCCGCCTCTTTCCTCCAAGCACCGGAGCCCCGAAGCACTGCTGCAGAGTCGCCGCAAGCTCCCTCTGACGCCCGACACTGTCCGTCACCTTCCCGCACCGTCCCGCCGCCGTAGGCCCCCAGACCCGTCGTGTCGCCGACATCGACGCCCACTCCCCGCCTTGCATGCAAGAGAACGGACGAGGGTGAGTTGTTTTAAAAAACGTATAGTTATTATATATAAATCCGTATAAAATTCGTATAAATACGCGTATTTGCGTATTTTAATAATTAGATAACATGGGCTTAATAGTTTATAATTGATAATAAATAATATATGCCTCAGAAAATTACAAGGCTTGCTCCAGAAAATCAGAAATGACGTTCTGTATCCAATGGCACTAGTTTCATCTCAATCAGATGCTCAGTTTTTCCAGAATAAAATTTTAAGCCTAAAAGTTAAATTCATTGTTTTCGTTTAAAAATCTGTAACTTGTTATTTTCACGTAAACTGGTACGTGAGAAAAATATATGTTGTAGCACTCTTCGATACGATCATTTTGACAGCTCACTTGCAACTTTCCAATGCAGATTGCATCCAGGAGAAATTGTTGAATAAACACGTTACCTAATTAAAATTAGTTTAAAAATTGATTTTTGAGCTTTTAAAAATTATAAAAATTACTATAAGTTTCAGAAAAATATTTTCTCTTGCAGTAAAATTATTTTCATCATATCTAGCCTATATAAAAATTTAGAACGCTTTTCGACAACGTTTCAATCAGTTTTAAAAATCAAAACGATCAAGTTAAATAGATGGAAAATAGTGTGATCTTTAATCCGTTGATTCTTGTGTTTGCAGGTACCAATTATCGTGCACCAGCATCCTTGGAAGCCCTAGATCTAGTCCTAGCTCACTACGACGATCTCGATAGTGTAAGTCACAATGAATTCTAACTTTAGAAATTGAGATAGTGTACTAAAGGGAAATACCGCATGCTCAAAGCATGGATCGGTATCGTAGTGGTTGGACTTCAAAACATTACTCAGAACTGAAATTCTCTATTGAGACTTCTGCCTTGACTTTTCAACAACTCTTTGGAGCATCGTTAATGCCTTTGGAACAATGGATTGACATACCGTATTGCAACTTAGTGATTGAATGATATACCGTGTCGACATCATATTGCTGGAACGTCTTATCGAAAGTGAATGCTTATAAATAGTTGGTACCGCACTGGATTTTTGGGGTAACTTATATTAGAGAAAGTGTGGAAGCGACTGCGAGCCATCTACACATTGCACCGTACCGTACCGACCGTCTAAATGAAATGTACCGACTAAAGTGATTTGAGATCCGCCTGAGTGAGCGCCCCGTGGCAGAAGATGGGCTCAATGGTTGCACACTGTACTTTCCTATATAAGTCACGTAGTTTCTAGCTTTACTATTGCCTGCATGTCCTTTTATTGTTACTACATCTGCCTGATTGTTCTACCATTGTCATCACATTGCATGTTGGTTAAAATATCGCTGCTACCATGTTACATCTGCCATGCCACAGTTGTTGCTCTTGTACGTTACTTTTGCACTTGCACAGTCATCTTTAATTTGTGCACTACATGCACTTTACTTACCACACCTGAGTACCCACCAGCGTTGGAATTTCATAATTCCATATTTCTATTCCCATATGATTTTATGTGACAAACACGTCCAGTGCTACTAACTCTATGTATGCAGATACATATCAATGCTGAGTTCCACACAAATGAGATATCTTCATGCATACTCAATCAGATATATCAATCATGAAGCTGGAAAGACAAAGGCACCTAATCCACGACTTGGATATATAATCACTTGATAAGGATCTCCTGCAAAGAAGCTTCTCAGATTCAGTTGCAGATGCAGTCCTATCTACGGCTTTATGTAATCAATGTAAAATTTACTTTATTAGAGTCACAAAGCCTTGTGATAATATATCTTAGTCATCTAGGTTCCATTCCTCAGAGATCTACACTTCCCAATTTCGAAAATTCGCAACTTTGAAAATTGGCAGCCAATAACCCCATTTTGGTCGACCAATTTTAAACCTTCGAATTTGGTTATGGGATTGCATATGCAAACTCCCCTAACTGTGTAGATTCTAGAAATGTCTTCCAACGGTCGAAATTCCCTCTCTAAATTTTGGTCGACCAATGTGTCCTTTTGGTCGACCAATCTCAAAACTAGCCGTTTTGATCCCAAATTTTCAGGGACGGTTCCTGCCCGTTTTCCAACGTTAACTACAGTCCCCAACCGTCCCTAAACACTATAAATAATGGGGTAGACCCTCTCTTTTCTTTCACACACTTTCCTCTTCTTTACTCTCTTATTTGTTGGAATCAAGTCTTCTCTTTTCTAAAGCTTTAGGCCATTAGTTGTTCTTTTCTTATTTGTAAGAAGAAATCATTAGATTTCCTTCTTCGTTTAAGAACGGAAGAACTTGGTTTTTCAACATCATTTTGGAAAGTTGTTTGTGTTCATAATTGAAGAAGAAATCGATTGATCTCTCTCTCTCTCTCTTCGTTTATGTACCAGAGAACTTCAAGTGTTGCGCTTCATTACATATCTTTTACATCTTGAAGTTCTTCTTCTAAAACACCATCCTTGAATTCATTCTCTGAAATTTATAACAAGGCTATAGGTGTTTTTCTATTTCATTATTTTACAGGTTTAAATCTCTGTTAGAGTTTGTACAAAGTTTGGGACACTGGGAGTGTCGCCATTTTTGTAAGTTGGTGCTTGCGGGGTAAGTGATTATAGTGGATTGATAATCTCTACGGGGTAGAGGACTGGAGTAGGATCACAAGGATCCGAACCAGGATAAATCTATGTGTTTGCGATTGATTTAATTTCAGTACTTGTCTTTTTATTTCTGTGCCATCTTTGCAAATATTACTAACATTTTATTTGCGACAATTTTTTATATACACTATTCACCCCCCCCCCCCCCCCCCCCCCCCCCTCTAGTGTATTGATCCTTACAGGCTAAAATTACATTTGGTATCAGAGCAAGGTTAAGATGGCAGCAAGTTCCTCAAACATGAACGCAGTTCCACACAACTACAATCAGCATCCTGAAGGGCATTCTTAAACTCGTCCTCCTCTATTTGATGGTTCAAATTACTCATATTGGAAAATACGAATGGAGATTCATCTCCAAAGTATGAATTATGAGATTTGGGACATCGTAGAGTCAGGATACGAAAAGCCAACAACTCATGTTGCTGATTGGACCATCAACGACAAAACTGTAAAAACCCACAACTCAAAGGCCATGAATGCTTTATTTTGTGCTATGGATAAATATGAGTTTAATCGAGTATCTCAGGCCAAAAGTGCTAAGGATATTTGGCATATACTTGAGGTAACTCATGAAGGAACCAGTAAAGTGAAGGAAACCAAGATTTCCGTTTTGGTTCACAAATTCGAGTTGTTCAAGATGAAGGACCAAGAGACAATTGGAGAAATGAACACCAGGTTTACTAATATTATAAATTCTTTAAGTGCTCTTGGAAAAACTTACACTTCTCTTGAACAGGTTCGCAAAAATCTTAAAGCTTTAACTCCAGTATGGCGTCCAAAGATCACCGCTATTGAGGAAGCCAATGATCTTTCCACATTATCTATGGAAGATCTTATTGGTAATTTAATGGCCCATGAAGTTACACTACAAGATGAGAAAGAAGAATCAGATCAAAAGAAGAAAGTACTTGCCTTCAACGCAACATCAGATAATGAAGATTCAGATGATGATATGGCATTTTTTGCCAAAAACTTCAGAAAATTCTTTCAGAAAGGTAAGTATAATAATTTTAAATCTAAGAATATTGATTCTTCTCTTTGCTTTAATTGTAATAAGCCAGGACATATGAAGAAAGACTGTCCTCTTCTCAAAGCAAAGTTCAAAACTTCCAATAATGATCAATCCAGAAGAGAAAGGAGGTTTGACAAAATGAAAAAGGCATTTGCAGCAACATGGGATGATTCTTCAGATGATGAAGATGATGATCTAAATGAAAGTGCTAACATGTGCTTTATGGCACAAGAAGATGAAGATGAGGTAAGTTCTTTTAATAACGAAGAATTACTTGATGCATTAAAAGATCTCTATTCTCGTTTCAAAAAATTGAATAATCAACATAAATCTTTGAAACAGAATAATGATGATCTTCTTATTAAATATCAAGAATTATGTTCTTCTAAGAACACTACACCTATTGAGAATACATCTTCTCAAAATTTAAATCTTAGTAAAGAGAATGATATTCTCAAAACTAAGAATCTAGAACTACATACTCAAATATCCGAAATGGATAAAAATATTTCATCACTAAAGATGAAATACGACGAGATGTCTTCCAATATTAATAAATTTAATAAAGGAAAGACTAATCTTGATGATTTACTAAAAATACAATATCCTGCAAATCATAGACAAGGTCTGGGATATTCTCATAAGGATGCACCCAAATCTTGTAACACTTCTTCTTCTTGTGGAATAACTACTTTTGTTAAACCTCAAAAGAAGAATCACGCATTTATTTACACAAAGAAAGTAAACATTTCTACTTCTTCTTCACAAAGAAATGTTTCTAACATTTCAAAACCATCTTCTAGGAAACCTACTACAATTAGTATATGGGTTCCTAAGAATTCATGCTTAGAAGATAGAAATGATTATATTTCTCATTATATACATGCTATAGTTCATTCTAATGATTATATTAAAAAGCTAAATTCCACTTGGGTTTGGCTTCCAAAAATCTAATCCCAAGGACCCTCAAAAAGGGGTACCAATACTTAATGTTTTATCTTTCAGGTACCTAAAAAGGAAAGATGGATTTTGGATAGTGGATGTTCAAAACATATGACAGGAAATGTCAAACTACTTTCAAACGTCAAGTACAAACAAGGAGGCACAGTTACCTTTGGTGACAACAAGAAAGGAAAAATCATAGGCACTGGAACAGTTGGCAATACAAATCAGCCTATCATTGAGAATGTTCACCTGGTTGACGGTTTGATACATAATTTACTTTCCATTAGTCAGTTATGCGATAAAAATTACAAAATAGTTTTTGAACAAAATGATTGCATTATTTATGATGCTGATATGTCATCTGTTTTGTTTCGTGGTAAGCGTAAAAATAACATTTATATTTTATGCATGTCTGTTACCACAAATAATCATTGTTTAATGATTACATCTGATGATACACTTTTATGGCATAAACGTTTTGGACACACTAATTTCAAAAATCTAGCACACATTTCAAAACACAAATTAGTAAATGGAATGCCAAATATTTCTTTCAAACACAAACACTTTTGTGATGCTTGTCAACAAGGAAAAATGCACAAATCTTCATTTAAATCAAAGGATGTTATCTCAACAAAGAGACCATTAGAACTCTTACACTTAGATTTGTTTAGTCCTTCAAGAGTAGCTTCTTTGAATAGAGGTAGATATGCATTTGTCATTGTTGATGATTATTCAAGATATACTTGGGTTATATTCTTACAAAACAAGCATGATGCATTTGAAGAATTTTCAATATTTTGTAAAAAGATACAAAAAATCAAATCCTCTAACATTGTCACTATTCGTAGTGATCATGGAGGAGAATTTGAAAATGAATTGTTTACCAAGTTTTGTAATGAAAATGGCATTACTCACAATTTTTCTTTTCCTCGTGCTCCTCCTCAAACTGGAGTAGTTGAAAGGAAAAATAGAACTTTACAAGAATGTGCAAGAACAATGCTTTGTGATAGTAATTTACCGAAATATTTTTGGGCTGAAGCTGTCGCAACTGCATGTTACATTATGAATAAAATTCTCATAAGGTCATTACTTAATAAAACTTGTTTTGAATTATTCTTTGATCGCATTCCACGTGTATCATATTTTAAAGTGTTTGGATGTAAATGTTTTATTCTTAATACTAAAGATGCACTTGATAAATTTGATTCGAAATCTGATGAAGGTATTTTTGTTGGATACTCAACACGTTGCAAAGCCTACAGAGTATATAACAAAAGAACTTCAACAGTTGAAGAATCACTACATGTCACATTTGATGAGAATCCCTCATCTAATTCTCCCATCATTAATGATGAAGAGAATATATTACCTGTATCTAATTCTTTAGATAATATCAAACTTGATGAAATTGATGCTACTAATCATTCTGTTGAGTCTATTTCAGATAATACAGATCTTCCCAAGGCTTTTGCACAAGTTCCAAATCATCCATCAGAGTTAATCATTGGAAATATCACCGATGGAGTTAGAACTCGTCGTCAAATTGAACAAATGGCGCATTGTGCTTTCCTTTCATCCATCGAACCAAAGAACATCAAAGATGCATGTGAAGATAGTTCATGGATTATCGCTATACAGGAAGAACTCAATCAATTTCAACGAAATGATGTTTGGGAATTAGTTCCCAGACCAACAGATCATTCAATTATTGGTACCAAGTGGGTATTCAAAAATAAATTGGATGAATCTGGTCAGGTAATTAGAAACAAGGCACGATTGGTTGCACAAGGTTATAATCAAGAAGAAGGTATTGATTATGATGAAACCTATGCACCAGTTGCTCGTCTTTAGTCTATTCGCATGTTATTATCATTTGCATGTTTTAAAAATTTTAAATTATTTCAAATGGATGTCAAAAGTGCTTTTTTAAATGGATTTCTTAAGGAGGAAGTTTATGTTGAACAACCTCCTGGTTTTCATCATGAAAATTTTGAAAATCATGTTTTCAAATTAAAGAAAGCTCTTTATGGTCTCAAACAAGCACCTCGTGCTTGGTATGAAAGACTTAAAAGCTATTTTTTAAATTCTGGTTATAATATTGGTAAAATAGATTCCACTCTTTTTATTAAAAATATTAAATCTGACATAATCATTATTCAAATATACGTTGATGATATTATTTTTGGTTCTACTAATGAATCTCTTTGTCAAGATTTTTCTAAGATTATGCAGAAAGAATTTGAGATGAGTCACATGGGTGAACTCAATTACTTTCTCGGTCTTCAAATCAAACAATTGAAGGAAGGAATCTTCATTCACCAAAGCAAGTACTCTAAAGAACTCATCAAGCGTTTTGGTTTAGAAAGTTCTGGAGAAAAACGTACTCCCATAAGTACATCTACATCTCTCGACAAAGACTTAAATGGTAAGAGTGTTGATCAACGTCTTTACAGAGGTATGATTGGCTCTCTACTCTATTTAACTGCTAGTAGACCAGACATTATGTTTTCAGTATGTTTATGTGCACGTTTTCAGGCGGACCCTAAAGTTTCACACTTAACTGCCGTAAAAAGGATTATTAGATATGTTAAGCACACTTTTGATTTTGGTTTATTTTATCCCAAGTCAAGCACATTTGATTTATTATCCTATAGTGATGCAGACTTTGCTGGTTGCAAATCAGATCGTAAAAGTACCAGTGGTACTTGCCATTTTTTAGGTCATGCTTTAGTTTCTTGGTTTAGCAAAAAACAAAACTCTGTTTCATTATCTACAACCGAGGCAGAATATATTGCCGCAAGTTTAGCATGTGCTCAAATCTTATGGATGAAACAAACTATATCTGACTATGGTATTCATTGCTCTACTTGCCCTATTATGTGTGATAATACTAGTGCTGTTAATCTTTCTAAAAATCATGTGCATCATTCTCGTACAAAACATATTGATGTACGTCATCATTTTCTAGATGATCATGTTCAGAAAGGAGATATAGTTCTTAAATTTATAGCTACTGAACATCAGACAGCTGATATTTTGACCAAACCGTTGAAAGAAGAGACTTTTATTAAGCTTCGTAGGAATTTAGGGATTATTAGTGAATCGGACTTATGACACATTCTTATTTTTATTTTTAGAATTTTTCTCAAATTTTTTCAAATTTTTCTGGGTATTTTTGAAATTGGTCGACCAATTCACCAATATTGGTCGCCAATTTTCGAATTTTTTATTATTTTTTAATTTTTCGGTAACTACTTCGTCTTCCCGCTTATTCTCGTTATCCGTTCCCTCCATTTTTAGTTTCAGAAACTGAACCCATCCATTCGTTTTCGAATTTTGGTGGGATTCGTTATCTCCCTTTTGGAATTTGTCAGTTCCAACAACTTCCCATAACTATTTTTTATCTTATTTAAATTCGTGCCTAGGGAGTCTCATTCTCACAAAATATCTCTGACCATTTTTTCTCTTCCCAACGCAACCCTTCATTTTCCCCAAAGAAACCCGCCAGTCTCTCCCGATTCCTCATCATCCTCTCCTCAAATCGCCGGCCTCCACCCTCTAAATCCTCAGGCGTCTCCCTCCATACCCTCGCCCGTGGCCGATCCTCCGCCGTCTCCCTTCAATCGCTCCCTCGCCGCCCTCCTAGGCCGCCCGATCATCGGTTTCGACGGATCCGACACCGTCTTCACCGGCGATCACCTTCCATCGACGGATCCTCGTCGTTCTCCGGCGCCTTCTCTATCATGAATGGTTTCAGGATGATGGTAAAAATACACTTTGGCCAAACCTCTTTTTGCCCTCGCTGCCGCAAACTCCGTCGCTATCCTGCTGATTTTACCTTGATGGTTCTGATGCTGGTTCCTGTTCGGAAACAGTACTCTCATTCTGCTGCATCCCCTACCACACCCATTACCCCGTCATCCGGACATGATGTTGTTCTTGGTGAGCTTCGTGCTCTTCGCCATGGTTTCCAGGATATCCAGGCTGAAATGCACGATGGGTTCCGTGGGATTCAGACCCACATGAGTTCTGGTGATATTACATTACAGGAGCATAACATGAGGATGGACGACCTTACTACTGATGTTGCCTCTCTGGCAAACCACTTCGAGTCACTACACTTTCGGGTGGCTAGACGTTCGTCAGATGATCCTCCTTCCAGGCCAGGCTCTTCCTCTCGGCAGTAGTCATCCATGGTTCCTGTTTGCTGTTGTTCCTCGGTGTTTTCCAGTCAGTTGTCTATTTGGTTCTTTGCTAGTTGGTTTGGTGTTCCATAGGCACTTTGGTGATATGTCTGACGATAGTTACTTGGGTCGTTGCTAGGCATTTTGGAAACATTATGGTTCTGTTGGTTCTATCTGCTCTGTTTAGTTTGTTATTTTTGGAATCTCTGTTGTTTAGGTCTTTGTGATATTTTGCATCCTAGGCTATGTGGGCTCATGTACTTTAGCCTTGATGCTTCTATGCTTCTTTGAATATTATGTCACTGGATGTTTTGTTGTCACTAGTTGTTATGTTGGTATAGATATGTGGTTCCTTTTTGTTTTTTTGTTGTGATTCCTCTGGTGTATCTGCTGTATGTTGTTCAGTCACTCGGCTGTTTTTGACTACTTCCCTATATGGATGTCTGTTTCAGTTTTTGTATGGTGATTGTTCTTCACTCTATTGCTCTTATATACATAGTTATGTTGTTCATTTTGTTTATTCAGTCTCTGTTTGCTGTTGGATTTTTCACTTCAGTAGCACTTATGTACATGGTTGTTATTGTTCCTTTGCATCTTCTGTTAATTTGGAAAAGTATTGTTCATTAATCTATGGGTTGTTTCATTTGGTACTTTCATTCTCACTTGCCTGTTGCAACAAAATCTCCTTGCACATATAATTCCTTACAGGACTCATTTTATTTGGCCTGCACTTCCTCTATGCCCATTTTCGGCCTACATAGTTTTCACACATATACTTGGCCTACTTCCTATTTTTATTGCTTCTACATTTTTTTACGCCTTGTACGTTACTTATTTTTTTCCAGGCAAATTTCGGCCCATATGACCATGTTTTGTTTATTATTTCAGTTCGGCCTCACTTAAATATTTCGGCCTATACCTCCTCCAATCATTTCGGCCTGCACTACATTTTTTTACGAGCCTGAATATTTAATCTTTTCATTGGCTAGTCCTTTCTTTTATTTTGCACCAGCCGTACCTACTGTCTCCTCTTTCCAATTATTTTTTTCCACTCCTATATAATTACTGTATAATATTTTTTCACCATTATAGTTCATGGCCCAATCCAAACTGACCTTCCATTTTTAGGCCTGAACTAGTATGTATTTTTTATGGTCTGCCAATTTGTTTTAACAAACCACAATGTGGCCTTCTCACTAATTCTTTTTAATGGTTTTCCCTTTAATTGTTTTTTTACTGGCCTGCTCCATTACTCGGCCTTCACCCTATATTCTCATACAACTATATTTTTTCGGCCTACATACTATTTTTTGGCCTACCACTCATTTTCCAACACTGGCCAAATTATGTTCAATTTTTAAATAGGCTATATACTCCTTCTTTTACAGCCATTTATATTTCCTAATGTTATCTCGCTTATTTTTAACTAACTATTATTTCCCTCTTTTTGAGAATTCCAAAGGGGGAGAATATATTTCATCTACTCAGGGGGAGTATTCACTAACTCCACATATTCAGGGGGAGTATATCTGATATGTTGAATTTTACCTATATATATTTTTCATGTTTGTCATCATCAAAAAGGGGGAGAATGTTGGAATTTCATAATTCCATATTTCTATTCCCATATGGTTTTGATATGACAAACACATTCAATGCTACTAACTCTATCTATGCAGATACATATCAATGCTGAGTTCCACACAATCAGATATCTTCATGCATACTCAATCAGATATACCATTCATGAAGCTGGAAAGACAAAGGCACCTAATCCACGACTTGGATATATAATCACTTGATTAGGATCTCCTGCAAAGAAGCTTCTCAGATTCAGTTGCAGATTCAGTCCTATCTACGGCTTTATGTAATCAATGTAAAAATTTACTTTATTAGAGTCACAAAGCCTTGTGATAATATATCTTAGTCATCTAGGTTCCATTCCTCAGAGATCTACACTTTCCAATTTCGAAAATTCGCAACTTTGAAAATTGGCAGCCAATAACCCCATTTTGGTCGACCAATTTTAAACCTTCGAATTTGGTTATGGGATTGCATATGCAAACTCCCCTAACCGTGTAGATTCTAGAAATGTCTTCCAACGGTCGAAATTCCCTCTCTAAATTTTGGTCGACCAATTTGTCCTTTTGGTCGACCAATTTCAAAACTAGCCGTTTTGATCCTAAATTTTCAGGGACGGTTCCTGCCCGTTTTCCAACGTTAACTACAGTCCCTAACCGTCCCTAAACACTATAAATAAAGGGGTAGACCCTCTCTTTTCTTTCACACACTTTCCTCTTCTTTACTCTCTTATTTGTTGGAATCAAGTCTTCTCTTTTCTAAAGCTTTAGGCCATTAGTTGTTCTTTTCTTATTTGTAAGAAGAAATCATTAGATTTCCTTCTTCATTTAAGAACGGAAGAACTTGGTTTTTCAACATCATTTTGGAAAGTTGTTTGTGTTCATAATTGAAGAAGAAATCGATTGATCTCTCTCTCTTCTTTTATGAACCAGAGAACTTCAAGTGTTGCGCTTCATTACATATCTTTTACATCTTGAAGTTCTTCTTCTAAAACACCATCCTTGAATTCATTCTCTGAAATTTATAACAAGGCTATAGGTGTTTTTCTATTTTCATTATTTTACAGGTTTGAATCTCTGTTAGAGATTGTACAAAGTTTGGGACACGGGGAGTGTCGCCATTTTTGTAAGTTGGTGCTTGCGGGGCAAGTGATTATAGTGGATTGAAAATCTCTACGGGGTAGAGGACTGGAGTAGGATCACAAGGATCCGAACCAGGATAAATCTCTGTGTTTGCGATTGATTTAATTTCAGTACTTGTCTTTTTATTTCTGTGCCATCTTTGCAAATATTACTAACATTTTATTTGCGACAATTTTTTATATACACTATTCACCCCCCCCCCCCCCCCCCCCCCTCTAGTGTATTGATCCTTACAGGCTAAAATTACAACCAGTACTTTACTTACTACTCTTGCATGCATGTCCGCTCTTACCTTACTTTCTGCACTTGAATGACCATCCTTAATTGTTTAATATAGCATGTTCCATATTTTGCACTGTTGTATTTCTATTGCTAGAATTGTTCTGACTTACCTACGGTTCATGTAACGGCTGGTATTTAATGATACGTATTTTTGTTCGTATTCTATCTTCTGTTTGGTGACTTTCCGCATCTTGTACGTATTTGTATTACATACGTATTTCATATCAACCTTATATACTTAAATATGTATTTTAATTAGTTATAGTATGTTATTATTTGATTTCATATTAATAGTTATTCAAATTCGAATCCAAAAGTTTTAAAATTCGAAAGTTTTAAGAATTTCAAATATTTTCAAATTCGAATTTAAATTGTTTCCCTTTTTCATCCCAATTAAAATATAACTAATTTAGAAGTTTTCCCCATTTAAACCCCATTAATCCCCCTCTATTAATTCTAATTCAAACTTTCCATTTTCTTTACTCTTAATTTCTTAAATGAATAATATTTAAAACAAATATTTAAAAACACTTTCTCTTTTTGATTTCACTAATAATTGTAATTAAAACAAAAAAATTCCTGATTTCCTTCCCTAACCCTAACCTACCCTAGGGTTACTCACGCACCACACACGCCACAACCAACCCAGGCCCTCATCTATTAAACCTATTCTAAAACGCCTACCAAGCCATTTGCTTTTAAGCTTATCCTCTAAATTCCTAGGCTCTCCACGTCAAACCCAGACTGTGCATTTTTTTCTAACCCTACCCTTGCTCAATAATACCCTACAGCTTATTTTACTAACCCTAAAGGCTAACCCGTACTAAACCCTAGCCTACTACTCCAAACACCTACAACCTAGCCCTCATCTTTATAAAAACCCTAAGTCTTCCCCTAAACCCTAGCTTTATAAACACCTAGGAGCCCTACCCTCTCTCCCAGACACAAGCATAGGCCTACCCTCCGTAAGAAACCCTAGCCTCCACCAACAGCCGCCCTCACCCTTCCCTCCGCCTACACCCTCTCACGCCCGCACCCACCTCCGCTACAGTGCCTCCGGCGTCTGCATCCGCCCAGCGATGCACCCAGCGACCGCCGGATCACTCGACCACCCCTAGAGCCTCCGACAACATCGCCGACCGCTCCATCTCTCCGACCTCCGTCTCCCCGCGCCCTCAACTCCACGCCGACGTCCGAACACCCTATCGTCGACCATGCCCGTCAACTGTAAAACCGCCGTCTTCCACCTTCCGGTGCCACACACGCCTCCGAGCTCCCCCAGAGACAGCGACGCAACCATCGCAAGCCCGGGCACCAGTGCCGTCCTCCACATCCTCTCTCCTCCGCCTACTGCAACCAACGGGAATCAGAGAGAGACACATATACAGTGGTTAGTTATAGTTTTGGGTATTAAATTAGTTGTTAGGGGTATTTTCTAATGGTGTTAGTTTATACCTATAGCCTTATATGATTTGAGTGCACGTCAGTTTATTAGTAACAATATTTTGGTATCTCGGATTCGTGTTTTGATAATACTGTGATAATCCTTGTGTTAGCCTCTGATATTCACCTATACCCAGCTTATATATATATATATATATATATATATATATATATATATATATATATATATATATATATATATATATATATATAGACACACACACTCTCTCTCTCTCTCTCTCTCTCGTGGTTATTTACGTGCTAATGTTAGTTATCTGATGGTTAAGTGTAAATTAAATATATAAGATAGGGTATGGGTACTCCCGTGTATACATATTATTATAGTATATGTAAATTCTCAGTTTCTTCCAGTAGCCATGGATACCTATATACATATATTATATAATGTCTCAGTTTATTATTATTAACCTATACCCAGTTTTATTCCAGTGACCAGGTTAGTTGCTAATAATGCATAAAGGAAATTAGGAGTATAAGTAACAGAATAGTATCCTTTTTGTTAGTAATTGGAAGAGATAAGTTAGTTGATTGAAAAGCGACTTTCATTTAATCTGATATCGGAACCGAATGACGCAGAGAACGTCTGCGCCTTCTGTATGGACCCGTCGACACCAAAAACACCGGAAACAGGCAAGTGTACTTTTCATGTTTTATAACCAATGCAATTGATTGATTAAATTGAGATATACCGATATGCAAGTGCACATTTTTACCGTTGCTTTTGATTGTTTTTGAGATATTCTGATAGGCAAGTGTTCATTTTGCACCGTTGCATTCAATTGTTTAAACCGAGATACCATGATATGCAAGTGTACATTTTTTTCATATCTTATAACCGCTACATTTTAAACTAAAATATTGGGGTTTACAAGTGTGTACTTTTTATTTTGAAATACTGCTTCATCTAGTTGTGATAACAAGCTTCATATGGCTGCTTTCGTAAATATCTGTGTGTGTGTGTGTGGACACCTTAATTAAATCAGTTGACGTGATCAAAACCTGTGTGTGCGTGTGTGGGGACATCTTAAACAATAAATGCCTTGAAAATTGCAACGACACAACATAGACTTGCTGCCAGTTGGCTACACATAGACTTGCGGCCTGTTTGGCAAATCATAGAACATGTGGCATGTTTGGCAAATCATAGACCAATGACCCGTTTGGCTTATCTGGCTTGTGCCAGCACTATAACTCCTGATGGCTAGGTTGGCCGTATCTGGCTCGTGGTCCAGACAAAGTACACTTGGGGTGGGGTTGGGTTCCCGGACACTAACCGGTAGTAAACGGGTCGCCTTCGGGGGCACTTGAAGGTGGATTCACTTACTAGCCGTCTAACGATGGGGGCCTTAGTCACGAACTTGCACACACTATCGAATTGATTGAAATGGATATACGGACATGTTTAATATTTAAACTGCTGTTACTTTCCTTTTAATAACATTGTCAAGTTGTCATCTTTAATAGTATTGTCATGCCAGTTACTCTGCACACTACACTTGCTATGTACCCTACTCTGTACACCACACTTTGCTATGTTTACTTTACACACTACACCTTGCTATGTTGTTACTTTACACAGTACACTTGCTATGCCACTACTTTGCACACTATACTTGCCATACTCATTGCTGTACACACTACGCTGCCATGCTTTAATTCTTGAAATCATATTATGTCATGTTAATGATTTTGAAAACCTTGCCGAGTGTCTTTTTCTGCTAACATTTTAAATCTTGCCGAGCGACCCTCGCTGACATATATTTCTTGTCTTGTGAAATATATGTCAGGTATTAGACAGATTTGCAAAGGAGCAAGCCTGGAGACTGAGCAGGTTGACCAAGGTGCCCAGACACTGAGATTCGCCGCTGGAGAACAACGAGCCTTCGCAACGTCGCTAAAGTTTAATATTTGTATTAATTATATTCAGGTGTAATTCTGTTTGCGTTCTGTTTCTAATGGCCATGCTTGGCCTTATTTTTGTACTTGTAAATATGGACATCGATGTAATAATAATGAAATTCTCTTTTGTTCTAAGTTTGTATGCAAGAACCTGCTTACGGTTTACCCACAGACGCTTAATGGGTTGGAGCTTCACTGCTCCAGCCCATGCGGACCCGCTCGCGTCCTCACTTCCAAGTATAATAGGAAGCAGGGCGTGACAGTTCCATCTCCGGGCACCGCAGACGACATACATGTTGAGGTAGATGTTCCTGAGTTGCAGAGCCATAGTTCGACCATGAGACTACATCTTTCTGTTTTATTTTCACTTATGTACTTTCTTTCTTTCATGTATCTTTGTTGGAACATTTTGTACAGTATGGATTGTAATAATTGGACACTATTTGGGTATTTTGTACATCTCTGCATTGTGGCTATTTAGATTTCACTGGTTAACTGCAGGACCTGCGCAAATATCAAATAAGTAACGGGTCCCCGAGAGTAGGTCGTTACAAGTTTGGTGGCCCACGCAGGTCCGCGCTAACTACCTCGTGAACAATATAGAAAGATCAGGATGTACAATATAAAATACTCAAATTAACCTCGAGTATGGGATTTCTCGATTGTTCACCTGTATTAGATATACGGGTGAAGCATCCTTATTACCATCTTCATTAGATCTTTCTTGATACTCATCACTTCCTTTGAACTCTTAACCCTTGCTTAGGAACTCGTGTTCCATTCTTGGTTATACCTTCCATGGCAAACTCCTTCGTTGACAATCTGAGGGATATTCGATAAGTTGAACCATTCTTTCGCTTCAACAGCATCACCCTTTCTTTAGCTTGATGACCTTTCGATTGACCATCTTAAAATATTTCTATTTTTAGTTTGCTTGAACTCTAGCTACGTCTATTTTAAGGAGGGTAGCATCCGAAGTTCGAGTTCGACTATGGAAACGAATCGAAGGACTATCAGAAGTATTGGAGGATGGTGCAAAAGAATTTGAGACGAACCAAACCGAGACATGTAAGCTGATGCCGCTACTTCTTCATCTTTCTTGAACCCGTCTTCTTCTTCTATCTGAGCCTATCTTAACTTGAGAATAGCTATAGAAGCTATGGAGATGTCAATAGTATGTATTCAGAATAACATCCCTTGTTTTCTTGATGTTGTGATATCACATTATATATCATGCTATTAACAACTTATTTTTCATTTATCGTAATCGTTCATCAAGCCTCCCTTTCGATCGTTTATCTTGCTTTGGCAATGATCAATCTTTAAAATTCCGAGGACGGAATTATTTTAAGAAGGGTAGGATGTAACGATCCGTATTTTTCAATACCTCTATTTACGTAATTCACGTATTTTAATTTTTTAAAACTATTTTATAATGGTTCGTCAGGAGTTTTATGATTTCAAAATTTTCTTATAAAAATATTTTGAAGTATCAAACTAGTTATGGAGTATTTTGGTAAGTTCGGGTTTCATCAAATACCTCTAAATAATCTGATAAAAATTCATTTTCAATTATTACTGTTTTGGCTTAATGAATTAATTTTCTCTACAAATATCATCAAAACATTTTCAAACTTCTATGTTATTATTCTAAGATCATTTAGGGCTCCCATATTAATTTCGTAATTTTCTGAAGTCAAATCAATAGAGAACCCGCAAACCTGCTTCCTAAACGTTTTGGCCCAAAACTCGTATCTCCGTAACTCAAACTACGAAACAGACTACGTATTTGCGATCCTTGCAACAATACGAACCCATGGCTATGTTTTCGTAATTTTTCGGACACGTTTACTACCAGGGGCAAAATCGTAATAGCATTTTACTAATTACCATTTACCTAACCCTAATTACCTTGATTAACGATGTAATTATTTTACCTAATCACCTACCTTACCTACCTGATGGCAGCCCATGTGAAACTTGCTTAATCATTTTTCTTATTTTAGTCAAACTCTAAACCTAACTCATTTAATTTGTGTTTTGACTAAAAATTGAATGTATTAATTACTAAACCCTATTCAACACCCCTAAACTCTCCCCCCCCCCCAACGTGTTTTCTCTCTCCCCCGTTTTCAATCTCCCCTCCCGCTCTCGACTCCCTCTCTCCCTCTCTCAACTCTCGCACACTCTACCCTCTCTCCCCTCATGTGGCCAACGCCGCTCTCCGCCTTCCCGAACACCGACGCCGTCGTCAGTTCACTGTCGCCCTCTCCCTTGCACCGAGAAGCCCCCTACGCAACCGTCGCTCCTTCACCTCACCTTACCCATGCACGCCGCATGCACGCCCTGTTGGATATTGGACTCCCCGGATTTGGTTTTGGATGATGAACAAACATAAATATAATATGTACTAACACTTTGTGAGCGCAGTTATGGAGATCGTCGCCAAATTCACATGAATAACAATTACGACGTCTCAAGACTTCTCAAAGCACGTGATCGTATGCCTAAAGCTTCGTTGAAGCTTATGGACCTTTTTAGAAGTCATGAAGATTCGATTGAAGCTATTGAAGACGGTATCGTCAAGTTTAATTTATAGTCTTTAAGCTTCTTTCGTAGAATGTTAAGCCTTGAGTAGGTCTTACGTTTTAAATCTTCATAACGCTCATATCTTAGCTCTAGGATCTTAGTAGAAGTCCATACAATTCTTCCCGAAGCTTCGCGCTTCGATTCGGGACTTCTTGTGCATGTTAGTTGGTTCAAGAAGAAGAACTGACCGACTAGATGGTGATCTAGTCGGTCAGCCAAGCTTCTTGGACCGACTAGTTCTTCTCAGTTAAATCATAGCTCTTTACTGTTTACAGTTAGTCGGTCTAAATTGACTCACCGACCGACTAGTTTGTGAACTAGTCGGTCAGTGATGCTTCTGTGACCGACTAGTTGAGCTTTCCCTGAACATGCACATTTTCACTTGAGCTACTGTTTATCATTAGTCGGTCTGTGCTCATTGATCGACCGACTAGTTGATGAACTAGTCGGTCAACTTTTATTCTTAGACCGACTAGTTTAGTTTACTGTTCATGCCAAATTTTTCACCATACTTACTGTTTATTGTTAGTCGGTCTATGTTCATTTGGTGACCGACTAGTTGGTGAATTAGTCGGTCAACATTTGTTCTTGGACCGACTAAGTCTAATTCTTCTCAGACTTCAGTTTTATCTGTTAGTCGGTCCACGTTGAGTAACCGACCGACTAGTTGTGAAACTAGTCGGTCAGTGACTCTTCTTAGACCGACTAGTTCCATGTGTCTGTGCTTTGATCTTTTCTCTGTTCACCCATTAGTCGGTTTAAGTTAATTGACCGACCGACTAGTTGATGAACTAGTCGGTCGGTGATTGTTCTTTGACTGACTAGTTGGGTTCAGAAAAGAGCCGTTGGAGCCCTAGTTGAAACGTTTTTCTCTCTCTCTCTCTTCATTCCTATAAATACTTGTTGGGCTGCATTCATTGCTGCCAAGGCTGATATTTATGCAAGTTTAGAGTTCAAGAGAAATCAATCCAAGCTCATTCAAAGCTCATTCCCTCCATTCATTAATCTCTCCTAACTCTTACTTCCAAAGAGAGATTCATTGAGTGTGAAGCCTTCCAAGCCAAGTGCTTGATTCTAGGTCACCAACATCCCCAAAGCTCTCCATCTCTGTTCTACATCTTGGAGCTAGGGTTTGGTGCCACTTCTTCCTCAAAATCATCCTTGCCCTTATTCGTAAGCAATACTCAAGGCATAGGTATTTTGTTCGGTAAGAAGTTTCTTTATTTCATTTCTTATTTGATTTGTAAGTTTCACTCTCGGTTGTGAGAGTGTGGTTGTGATCCCGGGTTGTGGGAGTCACAAATTACATTTTGTATGATTTGACTTGTGGAGGTTTTTCACAAGTATTTCATAGTGGAAATCTTGAGTTAGGGTTTCTAACTCAAGTATCCGGAGGGGATCCGGGTGGTTGGGACGTAGGATCACCGGGAACAAGTCGGGGAGACTTGGGTGGATCCGAACCCAGTAACATATTGTGTTAGCATTGTTATTATTGTTGTTGTCATTCAATTTAAGCTTCCGCAAATTGTTTTGGTAGTTGTTTGCATTATAATTAGGAATTATACTCCTTGTTATTTTTAAAGTACTATTCACCCCCCCCCTCTAGTACTTGTGCAGTAGCTTGTAGGGCATTACATTTGGTATCAGAGCCAGATACACAGCTATGTCTACCAACGACAACAAGACCGTGCGTCCACCTTCCAACTATGACACCTTCAGGAACCGTGAAGGAGCATCTTCGGTGATGGAGGGACATTCCTCTACGAGGCCTCCATTCTTCAACGGTACCAACTACGGGTACTGGAAATGTAGGATGGAAACCTTCCTCCGAAGTGCATCTTTATGGAGGACTACAATGAAGGAGTACATCGAGCCCGAAGAAGAAGACTTCGAGAAATGGACAACCGCGGAGGTCGCCGCGGAGGTAAGCAATGCCAAGGCAATGAACGCCTTGCAATGCGCATTGGAGCCCGAGGACTTCAATAAGATATGCACATGTAAGAGTGCATATCAAATTTGGAACTCCCTCCTCATACTTCATGAAGTGACGAGTCGGGTAAGAGACTCTAAACTCGTAGTTGTAAACAAAGACTACGAAATGTTTCATATGCAACAGGGCGAGAAGATGAAGGAGTATTACGCTCGCTTCGTCGACATCATAAACGAGTTAGAGGCTCTTGGCAAATCCTACACCCAAAAGGAGAAGTGTTCGAAGCTTATCGAAGGACTTCCTTCTTCTTGGGAAAAGCACACCTTCGCCATCGAGGAAGGTAATGACATGAACAAGTACACCGTAGTTCAACTAATGGGTACTTTAATGTCATACGAGGTACGCAAGGATAGCAAGCTCAAATTGCAGGAAAAGATGAAGTCCTACCTAAAGCAAGATGAGCCAAAGAAGAAGGCCATTGCTTTCAAGGCCGCTCCATCCACATCCACATCAACCGATGATGAAGACTCGGAAAACGAGTTGGACTTGGAGTCCATGGCACTCATGGCCAAGAAGTTCAACCGTTTCTTCCGAAAAGGTAACTTCAAGAACAAAGCTAAATTTGGTTATACTAACGCCTCTTCCTCTCCTTTGTGTTTCAAGTGCAATAAGCCGGGACACATGAAAGCGGAGTGTCCCCTCAATAAGCACAAGGAGAAGTGGAAGGCGCCAAAGTATGACAAGTCCAAGAAGTACACGAAAGGAAACAAGAAGGGACTTGTCGGAGCTACCTTCACCGACTCCGATGATTCTTCAAGCGGAGAGTCGGACGATGAGCACGTGGAGCAAGCGCACATGTGTTTCATGGCAAGAGAGGAGCACGATCAAGGATCCTCCTCTTCCGATGATAGTGATGAAGAAAGCGATGAGGTAACCATGGATGACCTTAGGAATGCTAACTCTCAATTATGGTCAAAATACACTAAATTGGTAAATAGATATACTAAGGTAAAAGATGACTTAGCTAGCATTCAAACCTCGCCTAAGACTATCATCACCAACAACGACACCGTTGTTGAAGAGTTAAGAAATGAGATTGTTAATCTCAAATCTAAACTTGAACATGTTAGCATAGATGATCCGGAAGAACATAGGATAGAGGATTTGACTTCTCAAAACTCGACTTTGAGTATTGAGAACGAGAATCTTAAATCTCGTGTTTATGTGCTCACATCGCAAATATCCACTTTGGATATTTCTTTGCGTTCTCTCAAAGAGAAATATGAGGACACATTGGGCCGAATCAACAAATTCAATAAGGGTAAGGACCATTTGGATAAAATCCTAAGTGACTTACTCCCGGCCAATCACCACATTGGTTTGGGGTATACGATGGGATGTCCATCCAAATCGGCCACTACTTTTGTTCGGCCAACTTCCGGTGACTCTACGAGTGGTAGCAAACACTCTATTGGTAGTTCATCTACCAATGGTGCTTCCACCTCGTCCACGCCTTCTTTTGGAAAGAAACCCACTTTGGGAGGACCTCCAAAGAAGGGGCATGCTTATATGTACACCAATACCATGTCACGTAGGAACACACGTCCTACTCCACCGGCTCACACATATGATGATTTCTATGCAACACATTCTCGGGCACGTGCACACAATGTGAGACACCCTCATGCACGTGTTCCCTCACATGCATATGTTCACCCACAACATCATATGAATAATTCTCATCGTGCACCATTCCATCATGTTCCGTATGCCTATCCACAACATGCATCACGTAGAAATCAACGTCGAATGCATGCACCCAATAGGATGAAGGCTCCCAAGATTTTCACAATTTGGAGCCCAAAGGACACAAGCATGGACGAAAAACAAATGTATATGAATGCTTATTTTTCGGATGTTGTGCATAGTAGAAATTATGTGGGGAAGTCTAAGTCCAATTGGACTTGGCTTCCAAAGGTCTAATCTTTTGGACCCAATGACCTTGGGTACCATGATATGAAATTCTCTATCTTTAGGTACTCAAGGAAAAGAAAAAGACAAGGAGCAATAAATTTAAATTTGGCTCCAAGGGAAATTGGATACTCGATAGCGGGTGTTCAAAACACATGACGGGTGACGCTAGTTTGCTCTCCGGAGTGGTTCCCATAGCAAATGGAAACCGCGTCGTATTTGGAGGCAACGAGAGCGGAACCATCATAGGTGTCGGTAAAGTGGGTAACCCTTCTAAACCCCTAATTAGTGATGTTTATCTTGTTAGTGGTTTAAATCACAATCTTATTTCAATAAGCCAACTTTGTGACAAAGGTTACAACGTTAGCTTTGTGAAAGGATTGTGTCATATTTTAAGAAAAGATAATGATAAATTATTATTTTCCGGAACTCGTCATAAAGACATTTATATTTTGGATCTTCCTAAGTCATATGAACAATGCCTCGTTGCCAACACAAGTGAACAACACTTATGGCATCGACGCTTTGGACATGTGAACTTTGGAACACTCTATAAGCTTTCAAAGTTAAATTCCATTAAAGGTTTTCCGAAGCTTGTGTTTGAAAAGAAAAGTTTTTGTGATTGTTGTCAACGTGGCAAGCTTCCTAAATCTTCATTTAAACCTAAGAAAAGTATCTCTACTAAACGGCCACTAGAGCTATTACATCTAGACTTATTTGGGCCAACTAGAGTTGCTTCATTAGGAAATGCTAGATATGGACTTGTCATCGTAGATGACTATTCGAGATTTACATGGGTATTTTCATTATGTAATAAAAATGAAGCTTTTGAAAACTTCACAATTTTTGTTAAGAAAGTACAAAATCTCTTAGGAACCACCATTGTCACTATTCGTAGTGATCATGGAGGTGAATTTGAGAATGAGTCTTTTGAGACATTTTGTGATGAAGTTGGTATTACTCACACCTTCTCTTTCCCTCGTGCACCTCCTCAAAATGGTGTAGTTGAGAGAAAGAATAGGACGCTAGTGGAGTGTGCTCGCACTATGCTTGATGATAGCCAACTTGGCCATCAATTTTGGGCGGAAGCGGTTCACACCGCTTGCTATGTATTTAATAGAATACTTTTGAGGCCCGGCACTAAACAAACTTGTTATGAATTTTTGTTTGGTAGGTTGCCTCAAGTTAAACATTTTCGTGTTTTTGGTTCGAAATGTTTTATTAAGAACACATATGGTAGTTTGGATAAATTCGATCCAAGATCCGATGAGGGGATTTTTGTTGGATATTCTTCGCGTAGCAAAGCCTACCGGATATTCAACAAACGAACCTCAACGATCGAGGAGTCGCTTCATGTATCATTTAATGAAGGATTTGTTCCAACTAGAATTTCAAATGAAAATGATTCTATGGATGTTTTATGTGATTCACTTGATAATTCTAAGTCTAATGATTCTATTGATTCTATTGAGACTAACCCAACTAATGAAGTTGTTGAGAATGTTCCTAGTGATCAAGGTATTCCCAAACGGCTTCATACCGTTCGTGACCATCCTCATGAGCAAGTCATTGGCAACATCCATGATAGTGTCAAGACGAGATCGCAAGTGAACTACTTCGCTCATTGTGCCTTTGCCTCCTCGATAGAGCCAAAGAATATTAATGAAGTATGCGAAGATAGCGCTTGGATCTTAGCCATGGAGGAGGAGCTCATTCAATTCGAGAGAAATGAAGTTTGGGAGCTTGTTCCATTGCCATCGAAGAACCACACCGTCATAGGGACAAAGTGGATCTTCAAGAACAAAACCGACGAAAACCAAGTCGTCGTCCGGAACAAAGCTCGGTCAGTTGCTCAAGGCTATCGACAAGAGGAATGTATTGATTTCGAAGAATCATTCGCTCCGGTAGCTAGATTAGAATCAATTAGATTATTATTGTCTTTTGCATGCCATAAGGATTTTAAATTATTTCAAATGGATGTTAAAAGTGCATTTTTAAACGGAGATGTCGTTGAGGAAGTTTACGTTTCTCAACCTCCGGGCTTCATAAATGAAAAATTTCCAAATCATGTTTTTAAACTAAAGAAAGCGCTTTACGGCTTAAGACAAGCTCCTCGAGCTTGGTATGATCGCCTAAAGAATTTTCTTTTGGATTTAAATTTTAAAATGGGAGAAGCCGATTCTACACTTTTTGTTAAGCATGCGAATAATGATATAATTTTAGTTCAAATATATGTTGATGATATCATTTTCGGTGCTACTAACTTTGCTCTTTGCGAAGAGTTTTCTAATGTTATGAAGGAACAATTTGAGATGAGCCACATGGGTGAGCTCAAGTATTTCTTAGGTCTCCAAATTCGCCAAATGGACGATGTCATCTTCATCCACCAAACGAAGTATACGGTGGAGTTGCTAAAGAGATTTAGAATGGAGAGTGCTTCCGGGAAAAAGACTCCAATGAGCACGACAACGCATCTCGACAAGTATACGGGCGGTAAGGATGTAGACATTCGTCTATATCGAGGTATGATAGGTAGTTTACTTTATCTTACCGCAAGTAGGCCTGATATTATGTTTGCCGTATGCGTATGTGCTCGCTATCAATCTCAACCTAAGGAATCTCACTTAGTAGCGGTAAAGCGTATTTTTCGCTATCTAAGTTACACTTTAGATTTTGGATTACTTTATCCGAAATCTAGCACATATGAGTTAATCTCATATAGTGATGCCGATTATGCGGGATGCAAATCCGACAGGAAGAGTACTAGTGGCACTTGCCATTTTATAGGAAATTCCCTTGTCTCTTGGTTTTCCAAGAAGCAAAATTCTGTATCACTTTCAACCACCGAGGCGGAATATATTGCCGCCGGTGCCGCGTGTGCTCAAGTTCTTTGGATGAGACACACACTTAAAGACTTTGGTATAAATTGTGATACTTGCCCTATCATGGTTGACAACCAAAGTGCAATATGTCTTTCCAAGAACCCGATACACCATTCCCGTTCGAAACACATAGATGTCCGACACCATTTTTTAGATGATCATGTTGCTAAAAAGGACATCATTTTAGTGTACGTTGAAACCCAAAAGCAAATCGCCGATATTTTCACGAAACCCCTAAAGGAGGACTCCTTTGTGTGGTTACGTCGAGAATTGGGGATTATGGGTGAATCCGAGATATAGGATTCATGTTTCATTCAATAATTTTGCATGCTATTATATTTGGCAATATCTCATTCATGCTAGAATTATTGGATTTTTCGGAATTTATGTGATATTTTTGATTTTTCGTTCGATTTGTGCGTAATCGTCAAATTTTAAGTTTTCGATGTTTAATGGGGTAGTTTAGATGATTATTGAGAGTTTTGAGATGTATCGTTCAAGCGTTTTAAGGAGAGAACTTGATTATCATTTTTTGGACTCTGTTAGTCGGTATAGGTTCAATCACCAACCGACTAGATGTTCATCTAGTCGGTTAGTAGAAGAACTTAGACCGACTAACTCAAGCTTATTGAGTTTCCTTTCCATCTTAAACTCTTTAGTCGGTTCATGTTCAGTGACCGACCGACTAGATTGAGATCTAGTCGGTCAGTAAATGAACACAGACCGACTAATTCTTGTCAGTTAACTTGGATTCAGCCACTGTTTACAACTAGTCGGTTCAAGCTCATTGACCGACCGACTAGATCGTGATCTAGTCGGTCAGTGCTTGAATTGAGACCGACTAGTTGTGCCAGGGGCTGTTTGGTCATTTACGAAATCGACCGACTTAAACTCAGTTTAGTCGATCGATTTTCATTCTAATCGATCCACTGTCCTTCTCCCTCAGCTCGAACCCCCGATTCCCCTCAACCCCCTTCGACTTCCGATCGTTCTCCGGCCATTTTCCGGCCGTCTCCGTCGATCTCTGCCGTCGGCCCCTCGTTCTAGGTGATCTCCTCTCCTTCTAGGGTTAGATTTCCTTTCCTAGAGCTAGGGCTTGCTCGGTTTCTAGGGTTCTTAGGGTTTATCTTCTATTTTTTTCGGCTAGGGCTTCTTCGTTTGATCTCCTTGTCCCGTGTCTTGCTTCGAATATGGCAAGAACACGTATTCTGATCACTCCGTCTAACCCCTCTCCGATGACCGTTGATCCAAACCCTTCGGATCCCGAGCATCCAACCCCTCCGAAGCGTAGAGCCAAGTCCACCTTTCCTTCGTCATCTTCGCCTCCTCTCAAGAGGAAGAGGACGACGACCGCTAAACCTAGAGGTCAACCCAAACCCAAGCCTAACCCTAAGGCCAAAATTCTTGCCTCTGCCTCTACGTTCCATACTCCGACCGATTCCGATTCGGAGTATCACCCCGAGACCGAGACTCATAGGGAACCCACTCCTCCTACTCATCCCGAGTCTAGCACCCACCCTCGTACGTCTACCCGTAAGCCTAAGGGAAAGGCTCCGATGCCGGTGGGCGGTGTCGATATTTCGTTGTGTCGCGATGACCCTTTGTGTCTCGCGGCGTACAACCGTATCGAACATTGCCCTCTGCTTCTGGAGCATTTCGTCCAGTTTAGCGACTTTATAGGGTTAGCTGATCTTCTGTCGTCGTCGGGTCTTCTCGATTACCTTCGATATGACCCGAAGGCGAATCCTCACCCCTACCCTAGATTAGTTAAGCTTTTCTATGCGAATAGGATCCGGGGTCAGTACGATCAGACCCACTCTATTGAGACGACCGTTTTGGGGACTCCTATAGTCCTCACTGCGGAAATCTTAGGAGAGATTTTGGGTATCTCTTCATCTGGCCTTCTTCCCTCTGATATCTCGGTAGATGATATTTCTTCTCTTGATCAGACCATCCTTTCAGAGATTTTCCATCAGATCCCTCCTGCCATGATTGGCGTGCCATCTAAATCATTCAAGCCTAATGCGTGGGTCCTCAATCTAATTCTGAAGTCGTGCTTGCTTCCCAAGTACGGCTCCTCATCTTTACCATCCCAGCCATTTTTGAAGCTTATCTATGCGATCTTCATGGGGAGCTCGATTAATTGGGCTCGAATTATACTCGATAAGATTGAATCTTTCGAGTGTATTCGAAAGTCCAATAAATCGGCTCATATCCCATTTCCTTGCATGTTGACCCTCGTATTTCGTCATTTTCGTGTCACGTTGCCCTGCGACGATGAGCGTCCCCTTGGTCCTCCCCTGAATGCGACGGCCGTCAAGAAATCTCTTGCGGCTCTTCGTCATGTTCAGAGGACGACACCTTCAGCGTCTGCCCCTGCCTCTGCCAGTGCCTCTACTGCTCCCTCTGCCACCCTCGATGAGGTCGTTCGGTTGCTTCGTCGTCACGAGTCTCGCTTGGCTCGTACCGAGGAGGTAGTCGACCGTATTACTCGTCTGATGGGTGTTGATGTTCCTCCATCTGTTTCTGAGGATGAGGAGTTAGCTGACATGGCTGAGGAGGACGTTGAGGAGCTCTGTCGTGCTTCGACTCGTGCCCCCGAGGGCACTGCTTCTGGTGCTTCCACTTCCGGTGATGCTGTTGCTGCTTCTTCTGCTGGTGCCCCCGAGAGCACACCTATTGCCGCCACTCCAGTGGTGGATACTCCGACTGGTGCTCCTGAGGCCACTACGGTTGCTGCTTCAGAGGTTGCCACTTCAGCCGTTCCTCCTGCTGATCTTCCGGACGTCTCTGCTGATCCAGTCACCTCTTCTGCTCCTGCTGAGCCTGCAGTTGCTTCCGGTCCTCCCGCTGCCTCTTGAGTCTCTCCGAGGCCTCTCCTGATACTCATTGGATGATATATCATGTTGTGAGAGTTGTTGGGTAGGATAGTGTGGGTGGCTGTGTCGTTTCGATCATTTTGATGTTTTTCTTTTTGATATATGTGATGATGTATTTTTGTTGACACTCCGATATTTTGTCTTATGATGATGTATTTTTGTTGTATGTCGGTGATGTACTTTGCTTCATTTCATATATATATATATATGCATCGCAGTTGACATTTCATTATATTGTGCAAAATCTAATTTTTAATGTCTCTGATGTGTGAATTCGTCGCTCGACGATATTAACTTTGTTTAATAGAAATTTCTTCTATGGAAACATAGAATTGTTTTCCATGCACTAAATTAACGAAGAAAAGTTGATATTGGAGAGTATATTCCATAACTCAATCCGTTAAAAAGATTTGAGTTTTGATGATTTCGTTTTACGATTTTTCGACGTTGGGATCTTTGACACGCCTTGATTCTATTCTTATTTTTCTCTTTGGTGTCACTTGAACCTTCGTCGCATTCTACGACTCCCGTGCTTTTAACTTTGAGGCCATTGTTGTTGTCGTTGTTATCCTCCCGCTCTTTTTGCTTATGCCAAAGGGGGAGAGATATAATAATAACGATGTGCCAAATGAAAATTTAAAGCATTTTAACCAAGAATCTAACTTGATGTGTTAGATTCAGGGGGAGTTAAGATATATAAATGGATTTTCAAATCCGATATTTCAATAACCTTCATTTGGTATTTCAATAATTCAATAATCGATTCTCATTTAATATACTTCACTCGTCTGCTTGATGCGTATTATTTATGTTTAAATTGGATATTAACGTGTCATCAATGCAGGGGGAGTAAGTAAATTTCATTTGAATTATTATTTTTGATTATTATTTATGTTGGTTTGTCATCACCAAAAAGGGGGAGAATGTTGGATATTGGACTCCCCGGATTTGGTTTTGGATGATGAACAAACATAAATATAATATGTACTAACACTTTGTGAGCGCAGTTATGGAGATCGTCGCCAAATTCACATGAATAACAATTACGACGTCTCAAGACTTCTCAAAGCACGTGATCGTATGCCTAAAGCTTCGTTGAAGCTTATGGACCTTTTTAGAAGTCATGAAGATTCGATTGAAGCTATTGAAGACGGTATCGTCAAGTTTAATTTATAGTCTTTAAGCTTCTTTCGTAGAATGTTAAGCCTTGAGTAGGTCTTACGTTTTAAATCTTCATAACGCTCATATCTTAGCTCTAGGATCTTAGTAGAAGTCCATACAATTCTTCCCGAAGCTTCGCGCTTCGATTCGGGACTTCTTGTGCATGTTAGTTGGTTCAAGAAGAAGAACTGACCGACTAGATGGTGATCTAGTCGGTCAGCCAAGCTTCTTGGACCGACTAGTTCTTCTCAGTTAAATCATAGCTCTTTACTGTTTACAGTTAGTCGGTCTAAGTTGACTCACCGACCGACTAGTTTGTGAACTAGTCGGTCAGTGATGCTTCTGTGACCGACTAGTTGAGCTTTCCCTGAACATGCACATTTTCACTTGAGCTACTGTTTATCATTAGTCGGTCTGTGCTCATTGATCGACCGACTAGTTGATGAACTAGTCGGTCAACTTTTATTCTTAGACCGACTAGTTTAGTTTACTGTTCATGCCAAATTTTTCACCATACTTACTGTTTATTGTTAGTCGGTCTATGTTCATTTGGTGACCGACTAGTTGGTGAATTAGTCGGTCAACATTTGTTCTTGGACCGACTAAGTCTAATTCTTCTCAGACTTCAGTTTTATCTGTTAGTCGGTCCACGTTGAGTAACCGACCGACTAGTTGTGAAACTAGTCGGTCAGTGACTCTTCTTAGACCGACTAGTTCCATGTGTCTGTGCTTTGATCTTTTCTCTGTTCACCCATTAGTCGGTTTAAGTTAATTGACCGACCGACTAGTTGATGAACTAGTCGGTCGGTGATTGTTCTTTGACTGACTAGTTGGGTTCAGAAAAGAGCCGTTGGAGCCCTAGTTGAAACGTTTTTCTCTCTCTCTCTCTCTTCATTCCTATAAATACTTGTTGGGCTGCATTCATTGCTGCCAAGGCTAATATTTATGCAAGTTTAGAGTTCAAGAGAAATCAATCCAAGCTCATTCAAAGCTCATTCCCTCCATTCATTAATCTCTCCTAACTCTTACTTCCAAAGAGAGATTCATTGAGTGTGAAGCCTTCCAAGCCAAGTGCTTGATTCTAGGTCACCAACATCCCCAAAGCTCTCCATCGCTGTTCTACATCTTGGAGCTAGGGTTTGGTGCCACTTCTTCCTCAAAATCATCCTTGCCCTTATTCGTAAGCAATACTCAAGGCATAGGTATTTTGTTCGGTAAGAAGTTTCTTTATTTCATTTCTTATTTGATTTGTAAGTTTCACTCTCGGTTGTGAGAGTGTGGTTGTGATCCCGAGTTGTGGGAGTCACAAATTACATTTTGTATGATTTGACTTGTGGAGGTTTTTCACAAGTATTTCATAGTGGAAATCTTGAGTTAGGACGTAGGATCCGGAGGGGATCCGGGTGGTTGGGACGTAGGATCACCGGGAACAAGTCGGGGAGACTTGGGTGGATCCGAACCCAGTAACATATTGTGTTAGCATTGTTATTATTGTTGTTGTCATTCAATTTAAGCTTCCGCAAATTGTTTTGGTAGTTGTTTGCATTATAATTAGGAATTATACTCCTTGTTATTTTTAAAGTACTATTCACCCCCCCCCCCCCCCCTCTAGTACTTGTGCAGTAGCTTGTAGGGCATTACACGCCCAACCCACGACGGACCTCACCCCCTACTCCGATCTCCGCCTAGGACGCCGATGTCGTGCCTACAGCATCCCCCCCCCCTCCTGTGGCCTGCCTTCGTCGCCACATCGCTGTACGATGCTTCCCAGCCCTCGTCTCTGACCCCTGGGCCTTCCCGCACCTCCCCAAACTCCGTCTCCACCGGCGACACCTCCTCATCCTCCGCCTACACCTTTCAACGTCGGCGATGACACCACCCACAGCCTCGACGACCCCCCTACAAAGGCCGCCTCTTTCCTCTGAGCACCGGAGCCCCGAAGCACCGCTGCAGAGTCACCGTTAGCTCCCTCCGACGCCCGACACTGTCCGTCACCTTCCCGCACCGTCCCGCCGCCGTAGGCCCCCAAACCCGTCGTGTCGCCGACGTCAACGCCCACCCCCCGCCGCTGCTTGCAAGAGAACAGACGAGGGTGAGTTGTTTTAAAAAATGTATAGTTATTATATACAAATTATTATAAAATTCGTTTAAATACGAGTATTTGCGTATTTTAATAATTAGATAACATGGGCTTAATAGTTTATAATTGATGACAAATAATATAGGCCTCAGAAAATTACAATGCTAGCTCCAGAAAATCAGAAATGATGTTCTGGATCCAATGGCGTTAGTTTCATCTCAATCAGACGCTTAGTTTTTCCAGAATAAAATTTTAAGCCTAAAAGTTAAATTCGTTGTTTTCATTTAAAAATCCGTAACTTGTTATTTTCACGTAAACTGATACGTGAGAAAAATATATGTCGTAGCACTCTTCGATACTGTCATTTGGACAGCTCACTTGCAACTTTCTGATGCAGATTGCATCAAGGAGAAAATGTTGAATAAACACGTTATCAAATTAAAATTAGTTTAAAAATTGATTTTTGAGCTTTTAAAAATTATAAAAATTAATATAAGTTTCAGAAAAATATTTTCTCTTGCAGTAAAATTATTTTCATCATATCTAGCCTATATAAAAATTTAGAACGCTTTTCGACAACGTTTCAATCAGTTTTAAAAATCAAAACGATCAAGTTAAATAGATGGAAAATAGTGTGATCTTTAATCCGTTGATTCTTGTGTTTGCAGGTACCAATTATCGTGCACCGACATCCTTGGAAGCCCTAGATCTAATCCTAGCTCACTAAGACGATCTCGATAGTGTAAGTCACAATGAATTCAAACTTTTGAAATTGAGATAGTGTACTAAAGGGAAATACCGCATGCTCAAAGCATGGATCGGTATCGTAGTGGTTAGACTTCAAAACATTACTCAGAACTGAAATTCTCTGTTGAGGCTTCTGCCTTGACTTTTCAACAACTCTTTGGAGCGTCGTTAATGCCTTTGGAACAATGTATTGACATATCGTATTGCAACTTAATGCTTGAATGTTATACAGTGTCGACATCATATTGCTGGAATGTCTTATCGAAAGCGAATGCTTATAAATAGTTGGCACCGCACTGGATTTTTGGGGCAACTTATATTAGAGAAAGTGTGGGACCGACTGCGAGCCATCTACACATTGCACCGTACTGTATCGACCGTCTAAATGAAATGTACCGACTAAAGTGATTTGAGATCCGCCCGAGTGAGCGCCCCATGGCAGGAGATGGGCTCAATGGTTGCACACTGTAATTTCCTCTATAAGTCACGTAGTTTCTAGCTTTACTATTGCCTGCATGTCCTTTTATTGTTACTACATCTGCCTGGTTGTTCTACCATTGTTATCACATTGCATGTTGGTTAAAAAATTTCTGCTACCATGTTACATATGCCATGCCACAGTTGTTGCTCTTGTACGTTACTTTTGCACTTGCACAGTCACTATTACTTTATGCACTACATGCACTTTACTTACCACACCTGAGTATCCACTAGTACTTTACTTACCACTCTTGCATGCATGTCCGCTCTTACCTTACTTTCTGCACTTGCATGATCATCCTTAATTGTTTATAATAGCATGTTTCATATTTTGTACTGCTCTATTTCTATTGCTAGAATTGTTGTGACTTACCTACAGTTCCATCTCCGTGGTACCGCAGACGACGTACATGTTGATGTAGATGTTCCTGAGTTGCAGAGCCAGAGTTCGACCATGAGACCACAGCTTTCAGTATTATTTTCACTTATGTACTTTCTTTCTTTCATGTATCTTTGTTGGAACATTTTGTACATTATGGATTGTAATAATTTGACACTATTTGGGTATTTTTGTACATCTGTGCATCATGACTATTTTGATTTCACTGGTTAACTGCAGGACCTGCGCAAATATCAAATAAGTAACGGGCCCCCGAGAGCGGGTCGTTACACTCCGCTCCGACCCCGCTCTCCGCCCTCCGATCCCCTCTCCGACCGCACTCCAGCTGTGCCCACCGCTGCTGCTCCGCACCGCCGCTGCTCCGCACCGCCGCTGCTGCAGGTCTCCACCGCCGCCGCCGCTTCCGCTCCGCCGCCGTCCAAGCACACGGCTCCCCCCTCCCCACTAAGCTCCCATGCACAGCTAAGGTTAAAGGACGAAGGTGGGTTTATTATCAATGTATTTTCTTTATATACGTATACGTATTTGCGTATTAAATACGTGTATTTACGTATTTTAGTAATTAAATAATATTGGCTTAATAGTAAATAATTGATAATAAATAATATAAGGGTCAGAAAATTGCGAGGTCAGGCCTAGAAAATCAGAAATGATGTTCTGGACCAATGGCGCTAGTTTCATCCCAATCAGATGCTTAGTTTTCTCACAATAAATTTTTAACTCTAAAACTTAAATACGTAAATTTCTTTTAAAAATATGTAACTTCTTATTTTCATGTAAACTGATATGTGAAAAAAAAATATGTGGTAGTAATCTTCGAGACAGTCGTTTTGACTGCTCACTTGAATAATTCTGATTAGTATTGCATCCAGAATAAATTATTGAAGGATTATGTTACTTAAGTAAAATTGAGTTTTAAAGTAATTTTTGAGCTTCTGAAAATTATAAAAATTAACAGAGGCTTCTAAAAAATATTTTCTCCTGCAATAAAATTATTTTCTTCATATCTAGCCTATATAAAAATTTAGAATGTTTTTCGACACCGTTTCAATCATTTATAAAAATCAAAACAATCAGGTTAAATAAATAGAGAAGGGGGTATTCTTTAACCGATTGTTTCTGGTGTTTGCAGGTACAAATTCTCGTGCACCAACTCCCTTGGAAGCTCTATATCTAGTTCCGGCTCACTACCCCCACCTCGAGATCGGTAAGTCACTTTAATTCTAGTCTTAGAAACTAGGCAAGTGTATAAGTACGAACTTAGGATTCTTAACTTGGGTAAATTGTGTGCTAACGAAACTACCACCATTAAACCAACAATTTTTGTATTCCATGTTTGTTGGACTTGTCTTTATCCTCAAATTTCTCAGCATTCACTTTATTTTACTTTCTGGTTTTCAATAAGAAAGTCGACCAGTGGTCCTGGTTTAACTATCATCGTAAACAAGGAATTGATAACATCAAGTGTTACATCTTATGGAATATCTCGTGGAATAACTCGTGGATTATCTCGTAGAATGACTTGTGGAACATCTTGTGGAACATCTCGTATGAAACATGAAATCGATACACACGACACTGGGGTTTGGGGTAACTCATTGTAGAGAAAGTGTGTGAGCTATGACCAGAGTCACACACTCTCGTCTCGTCTCGTCTCGTTTTAGAAGTATGTTGTGGTTGACGCCCGAGATGTGCTCCCCGTGGCAACAGAGGTGACCCATGGTTGCATATCATACTTTCCTACATGAGTCACATCACATCGTCTAGTGCGTCTTATTCAGTACTTTGCATGTTTAATTGCTTACAGTTCATGCCTGCTAGTTTTACCATTACTATCACCATGTTTGCTCTTATACATTACTTTTTGTACTTGCACGGTCACCTTTACTTTATGCATTACATGCACTTTACTTGCCACACTTGTGCAGCCACTCATACTTTACTTGTCGTACTTTTAGCTACCGCGGTAGCATACTTCACTTGCTTAGCCTGCTTTACACTTGTATTACCATCGTACGGTTTGTTCTCTCTTTTCAGTTCTGTTTACTTTTCAGTTATGTACAGTTGTTTTTCAGTACTTTTCTTTTCACTCTGGTTTGCTTGTACATAGTTACTTTTTATCATACTTGTACACTGCTTCTTTTCTATATTTAGAATTGTTGTGACTTACCTACGGTTCTATTTATGGCACCAGCAACCAACGAACAGATCAAAGAAGCAGCCCCTGAGTTTTGAGGAGCCAGAGTTTGACCCAGAGACTACAGACTTCTAGTTGTTTGAGTTGGTGTGTGTGTGTGTGTGTGTACTATATTATGTATTTCCTTTCCGCTTTACTTTCATGTATTTGGTGAGAGAGTGATGTTTACTGTTGTACTTTAAATTATGGACTGTAATAATGTGCGCTGGTTTGAGTATTATTGTACATCTCTGAATCGTGGCTATATTGATTTCACTGGTTAACTGCAGACCTGCAAATAAATCAAATAAGTAACGGACCCCCGAGAGTGATGTTGAATATTGGACTCCCCGGATTTGGTTTTGATGATGAGCAAACATAAATAATCCATGAACTAACAATTTGTGAGCGCAGAATTGGAGATCGTCGCCAAATTCACGAGAACAATTAAAGCGACATCTCAACACTTCCCAAAGCTCGTATTCATGCCTAAAGCTTCGTTGAAGCTCTTGCGCCGTTTTGGAAGTTATGAAGAATCAATCGAAGCTCTCGAAGACCGTTTATTAAGGTTTATTTATAGTCTTTTTGGCTTCGATCAATAGAATGTTAAGCCTTGAGTATATCTTACGTTTCTATCTTCATAACGCTCATGTCGTAGCTCTAGGATCTTAGTACAAGTTCATTCTAACTTCCTCGAAGCGTCGCGCTTTGATTCGGACTTGTATGTGCAGATTAGTTGGTACAAGAAGAAGTACTGACCGACTAGATGGTGATCTAGTCGGTCAGCAACTCTTCTTGGACCGACTAGTTTGATTCCTTAATTTCTTGGACTTTACTGTTTACGGTTAGTCGGTCTACGTTGACTCACCGACCGACTAGTTTGTGAACTAGTCGGTCAGTGATGCTTCTTTGACCGACTAGTTGTGACTTAATGTTCATACTAAATTTCTCCTAAGCTACTGTTTATCGTTAGTCGGTCTAAGAACGTTTGGTGACCGACTAGTTGACAATCTAGTCGGTCAACTTTTGTTCTTGGACCGACTAAGTCAATTTGTATTCAGACTATTTCACTTTGCCTCTTAGTCGGTCTACGTTCACTGACTGACCGACTAGTTGTGAAACTAGTCGGTCAGAAAGTCTTCTTGGACCGACTAGATTTCTAGGTCTGAAATTCTATCTCTTCTCAGATCTTCACTTAGTCGGTCCATGTTGATTGACTGACCGACTAGTTGATGAACTAGTCGGTCAGTGGTTGTTCTTTGACCGACTAATTGTCTCAGATTTCTATCCGTTGGAAATTGACCTAACTTGTTTTTATGGCACCCTATAAATACGAACCTAGGTCATTTCTATCTAGGTTAGAGCTGCCATTAAGAGATTCATTGAGATCAAAAGAGATAGCCATTCTCACTCTTTTCCAAAGCTCTCTTCCTCACAAGAAACCCATTCTCTCACTATTCTAGATCTAGAATCCATCTTGAGAGAAGCTTGTTCTTGGTGAGCCCTTCAAGCCCTAGCTTGAATCAAGTCTCCAAATCTCTCCTAGGCACCGTTTGCTGGTCATTTCCTTGGTGCTAGGTCTTGGTGACTTCATCTTCCTCAAATCCTTCATTTCACCTATTGGGTAAGAAAAACTCAAGGTATAGGATTTTGTGGTAAGTTTGTTTATTTCATATAAACTCTTTTATATTGCTTATTGGTTCTCTCGGTTGTGAGAGAAGGTTGTGATCCCGGGTTGTGGGATTCACTATTGCCATTGCATGTATGATTTGATATTGTGAAGGTTTTTCACAAGATATTCATAGTGGAAATCTTGAGTTAGGGTTTCTAACTCAAGTATCCGGAGGGGATCCGGGTGGTTGGGACGTAGGATCACCGGGAACAAGTCGGGAAGACTTGGGTGGATCCGAACCCATTAACATCATTTGTTTGCAATGTTAATTTAGTTGTTGTCATTCAATTTAAGCTTTCGCAAATTGATTTGGTAGTTGTTTGCAATTTAATTTGGAATTATACTCCTTGTTATTTTAAAGTACTATTCACCCCCCCTCTAGTACTTGTGCAGTAGCTTGTAGGGCATTACAAGTGAGTCGTTACACGTCTTAACACCTCTATATGACTTATGCGGTGATCCACGATGGTGGCACCAATTAAAGAGCCTTCGTAACATTGAGCTATACTCAAGACGATTCAATTACTAGATATGTGTGAGCTTTATTCCATGCCCGAAGCAGTAGTTGGGATACCGACACCCTAGTGCTTTCTCTCATTTGTTTTTATCTTTGTTTTATTTCTTTCTTGTGTGGAGTTAGTTTGTGATAACGACCGGACACGACTTTCACATCCATCGCCATTACGATATTACGTAATACACCTCCACTAATAAACTCGCAGTCTAACCAACATAGGATCTGTTGGTAACAACGATCTATGAATTTTGTGTTTGATGATAACAAACGTGTGTGAATGTTTCTAATATGTGTGTTAACTGTTTCAGGAATGGCAGGTCGGTAATTATTTGGAGAGATAACTAAGCGAGTGTGATGGAGACTAACGGGCGCACAAGTTCAAATTAGAGACTTGGTCAATATTCTATTCCTATTCAAAGGGAATGATCAAATCAGGTGTCGTTATTTGGTTCTCCAGGCCGGCCCATTTAGAAAAACAAAAACTCCATATCCTTTGATTAAATGAGGTAGCATGAACCCTAACCAAAATATCAGCAAGGTGAGGGCTTCTAATATTTTTTAGAGTTTTTGATTTGCAGCCGCAGAATCCTTAAGGTACACAAAAAAAAGAGATAGGCAATAAAGGCCGGCCCCATTAAAAAAGACCCGAACCCTGCACAGCCAATAAAATGAGGCCCTCTCCTTTATTTTTTTTTTGAGTGTGTAACACATTTTTTAGGGTTAGACTTTCTTTTGTTTTTGGCGACCGACCAAAAAAGTTTTTAACAGGCAACACAAAAAATGCTCAATCTTTGAATTCTTTTTTGAGCCGCACTAAATTTTCTCCCCATTTTTTTTCTTAGGAGAGGCCGTAAAAAGAGGGTTGCGCAACTTCAAGTTCTTAAAAAACTAAATCTCTTTAAAATCGAGTTGTTTTGAGTGCTCCTGTGATTTTGATTCTCTCACCCAAGAAATCAACAGTTCATTTTTTCGGGTTCTCTTCATAATAAGAAAATCACAAAGGTCATGTTTTTTCAAGCACCAAAAAGATTTGAAGAGCACCCATGTCGTTTTTTGGTTGGGCAGCCGAATTGAGGAAGCCGAATCTTCCTTTCTTCTGCATCAAAAATTAAAGAGGCCATTTTTTTGGGGTTTGATTGACTGAGGAATTGTGTTTTATTTTTGCAGATCACAAAGACACAGGCCACAATTTCTTTTGAGCCAATCAACAAAAAGAAAGGAGCACAGATTTCTGTTGATTGATAAATCTTCAAAGCCTCAACAGTACTTCCCTATCTCTTCTTTGAAAATTCCAGAGGCAACAAAAACGAAAATGTGTTGGCAGCCGCTAGCTTGAATGAACAGGAAGAAGCCGCAAGTTTGAGATCCACAGTTGCCGCAAAGAACTGATTGAGGGGACTAAAGACTACTTCATGTCAGACTGCTTCTGACGACGCGCTGAACGACCGAGACATCAACACCTTCACAACTGAGAAATTCTAAACTCTGAACTTTATTTTATTTGTGATCTGGTGTTGTAATCTCTGTGAAACAGTTTTTTTTATTTGTTTGGGGACTTGGCTAGTTGGGACTAGCCAAGAGAGAGCTTTACTAGTATTGTTATTGTTTGGGCACTTTGGTGAGTGCAGGTACTGAGGGCCAGGTGAGTGTGGGGTTGGTGCTCTAGCTACAGGTAGTACCAGTAAACTTTAATAATCTAGTATTGCTTTTGGGGCTGGACGTAGGTCATGGGTGCGACCGAACCAGGGTAAAATCTGCTGTGTATCTGTGGTTGATTATTGTTTACATTGACTGTGGGAATAACTGCGTGTGATTTCTCGTGGGTTGCACGAGAATTTTTATAAGCATATTCACTCCCCCCCCCCCCCCCTCTAGGCTTAGATCCAGATCCAACAGGATCAATAAGTAGAATAGCACAGCCTCCCTGTGATCGATAACCCGCTTGCCATTATACAGTCCGCTTGTTGTAAAACGACATCGTTCCAGGTGTAAATCCGGAGTCGATGTAACGGACTGTTTTCATCAAGACAAACTATTTACGAATTTGACCAATTTTTCAATTTTTAAACTATTTTATAATGGATTGTCAGGAGTTTTACGATTTCAAAAATTTCTTATAAAAATATTTTGAAGTACCAGACTACTTATGGAGTATTTTAGTAAGATCGTATTTCATCAAATACTCAAAACATATCTGATAAAATTCATTTTCAAATATTACTGTTTTGGCTTTATGAATTTATTTTTTATACAAACAGCATCAAAACGATTTCAAACTTTTGCAGTAACATTCAATGATCATTTAGGGCTTCTCATATTTATTTCGTAATTTTCTGAAGTCAAAGCAATAGAGAACCCGCAAACCCGCTTTCTAAACGTTTTGGCCAAAAACTAGTATTTCCGTAGCTCAAATCCTGAAACGGATTTCGTATTCGCAATCCTCGCAACGATACGAACCTGTGGGTATGTTTTGTAATTTTTCGGACACGTTTACTAGTAGGGGCAAAATCGTAATTTCCATATATTGTTACGATATCTGTTTTTACTAATTACGTGTTTACCTCTCCCCTTAATTACCTATTCTAATCTCTCACGTAACCCCTACCCATGATGTTCATGCATCCCCCACTTTTAAACTTAGTCTAACCTCATTTAATATTTAGTCCTAAAGCTAACCTAATATATTAAATACATTTGACTAATGCCTAAGCTAATTAATTCCCTAAACGCTATAAATAATCCCTCTCCCTCAAAAATCGCACAGGCAAACCCCTCTCTCATTTTTGCTCAGCAAAACAGCCCAACCCCATTGCCTAAAACCTCAGCTCTTCGAACCCATACTCACGCAAGCCCAAGGCCCGCATACACAGAACTCACCGCTCTCTCTTTCGCACACACCCCCAACCCGCGCTCAGCCCGCATCGAGGCTGCTTCGACTCACACCCACCGTGAGCTCTCGACGATCGCCGCTATAGCTCCCAGCGAAACCCATGCCACCGGTGTTCACCGTTTCCCCCGAGCACCATGCACACCGAGCTCTCACCGGCCGCATGTCGCTTATCCCGTCGTCTCGACCCCAAGTTCGTCACCGAAGCCCACGACGGAGCACGGAGCCCCCTCCGACTTGAACTCCCTCCGCCACAGTGCCCTCTCCATCGCCCCTCTGTGCACCATCAGAGACTACCGCACCGCCCTCCGTACGATGCCGCTCGCCTCCGACTGCGCTCCGACGCTCCGACGCCGTCTGACCCCCGAGCGACGTCGCCGCCGTCCGACAACCTCCGACGAGGCCAACCCCGAAGCAGCAGCGCCCGCCCGCTTCTCCGCCCTTCACCACTCTCCACTCCGCCTCCGACGAACTAGCCCGGAGCTCCGGCATCGCCAAAGACCGCCTGAGCCTCGACTCCGCCCCAAGGCACCGCCGACACCGCTGGGCGGCCACTGCGGCCGAGCCCCCGCCGACGCGACACACCCCCCGCCCTCAGCCATGCACGAAGACGAAGAGCAGCGTGAGTATACTTCGATGGCAAAATTGTAAATACGATGATTATTTCGAAATTTCGTATTTTATTAATTAAAAAGGGGTTTTATAGTTTTGATTTGATAACTAGAAATATAAGCCCTAGAAAAATATGAGACTAGCTCCAGAAAATCAGAAATGACATTCTCGACCCAATGGCGCTAGTTTCATCTTAATCTGACGCTTGGTTTTTCCAGAATTAATTTTTAAGCCTAAAAGTTAAATAGGTTATTTTCATTCAAAAATCAATAACTTGATATCTTCACGTAAACTAATATGTGATAAAAATAACTCTCCGTGACGGTCATTTTGACAGCTTATTTGTGACTTTCTGATACAGATTGCATCCAGGAGAAATTATTGAATAAATACGTTACTAAATTAAAAATAGTTTTTAAATTGTTTTTAAGCTTTCAAAAATTATAAAAATTACTACAAGCTTCCGAAAAATATTTTCTCCTACAGTAAAATTATTTTAATCATATATAGCCTATAGAAAAATTTGGAACTCTTTTCGATGACGATTCAGTCAGTTTTAAAAATCGAAACGACCAAATCAAATAGATGGAAAATAGGGTAGCCTGTAACTAATGATTTCTCGTGTTTGCAGATACCAATTCTCGTGCACCAACATCTTTAAAAGCTCTAGCTCCAATCTCGTTTTACCACGGCAATCTCTAAAAGAGTAAGTCACTCTAATTCTAGTTTTAGAAATTTAGTCTGTGCACTCGTATGAACTTGGGACATGACATCTAGTCTCAGAAAAGCTTTTGACTTGAACCAATGATTAGAGACCTAATTAACTAGAGAACTAATCAATAGTGGAATGACCAGAGGACTAAATTGAGCTAGTACACTTTTATGGAATTTGATATCATAGTTGTTGGACTTCAAAGCACTGATCATGACTAAATTGAGGTAGTATACTTTGATGGAATTCGATATCATAGTTGTTGGACTTCAAAGCACTGATCAGGATGAAATTGAGATAGTACACTTTTATGGAATTAGATATCATAGTTGTTGGACTTTAAAGCATTGCTCAGGACTGATATTCTCTGTTGAGGCTTCTGCCTTGACTTTTCGGCAAGTAAATACCATATATGTGATTTGTTGTACTCATTGATGGATGTATTGTTGTACACATTGTTGGATGTACAGAATGATGGGCCTATGAGGCCATACGGATACGGATACAGATATGGATACTGACAGGGATACTGATACGATAATAAAAGTGAAATGTGATACAACACGGGTTATGGGGTAGTCTTGAGCTACGTAGTGTGCGGGAGTGACTGGGTCCACCCGTATTTGGTAAGCTGTACCATCACCCTGAAGGGAATGGTAGGTAGATATTCCACGAGTTGCTCCGTGGGATGGGTGCACTTCTGGTTGCATATCGTACACTCGAGCTAAGACTGTTGCACTAGCTGATTGATACAGGGCTCATGAGGCCATATTGATACGAACACTGATATAAACTTTGGACTATGCACGGGATACGGGGTAGTCTTGAGCTACGAAGTGTACGGAAGTGACCGGGTCCACCCTTATTTGGTAAGCTGTACCATCACCCTGCAGGAATGGTAGGTAGATATTCCACGAGTTTCTCTGTGGGATGGGTGCACTTCTGGTTGCATATCGTACACTCGAGCTAAGGCAGATGCACTAGTTAGATTGTTGTATTGTACTCATGGTTGTTTGTATTATCGGAACACACTATTGGGCCCTCGGGCATTTACGGAGCACATTACGGAAAACACTACTGGGCCCTCGGGCATTTACGGAGCACATTACGGAAAACACTATTGGGCCCTCGGGCATTTACGGAGCACATTTACGGAGCACACTATTGGGCCCTTGCGGCATTTAAGACCGATGCACTAGTTTGATTGATGTTGCACAAATTGATAATTGATTGATACCATTGTTTCAGTCACGACTACTACTATTCTACGGACCAAGTCGAGACTACTCGAACATGATAGAACGGTCTAATAATGAGCGGCCTTGAATTACGACTGAATCAGTGTCTAGAAAGGAATGGGAAGGGGGTTGGTCAACCAAGGGACTTGTTCCTGCGGTCTTTGAAGTGACCTGTGCCTTCAAGCCCTGACTGACTGGCTGATTTGGAAGTTAAGTTAGACTTCTTATTATTAGGCCATCCTACACTACTAGATAGTCAAGCGACGCTCATCTTTTCTTAAGTATTACTAGGTCTATCTATTGTCATCCCATTACCGATTGGTCAAAAAATTGTTACCCCGGTTGTCTTACTATTGACATTCCATTGGTCAAAATATTATTGCTACCATATGCCATGCCACAGTTATTGCTCTTGTACAATCACCTTTACTTTATGCATTACACGCACTTTACTTACCACACCTGAGCAGTTACCAGTACTTTACTTATTCTCTTACATACCTGTCTGCCCATGCTTTACTTTTTGCACCTGCATAACCATCTTTTGTTTACTATAGTTTGTTCTATACTTTTGCACTACTTGGTTTCTATTGCTAGAATTGTTGTGACTTACCTACGGTTTCATCTCTGTGGCACCGCAGACGACATATATATGGAGGCAGATGCTCTAGAGTTAATAGCGTCAGAATTTGACCATGAGTCTGCAGCTTTCAGAGTTGTTTCCAATTGTATTTACTTTCCTTCATGTACGATTGTTGGACCATTATTGTACAATATGGATGTAATAATTGGACACTATTTGGGTATTTTTGTACATCTCTGCATCGTGGCTATTTTGTTTTCACTGGTTAACTGCAGGACCTGCGCAAATACCAAAAAGTAACAGTCCCGGGAATCGGGTCGTTACAGCTTTGGTGGCCCACGCAGGTCCGTGCTACCTACCTCATGAACAATTTAGCAAGATCAGGGTGTACAGTATAAAATACTCAGATAGAACTCTCTGTTAGTTCTTGGTTTCAAGACTAATGTTATTTTGATGATGATCAATACATTATGTTAGTGTGCTAATCAATCTTATGTTTTAGTCTCAGTTTATCTTAATGAATATATGTTGATGAGGCAAAGCATAAGGCTTGGAGGATATTACAAGGGATATCTTAAATACCTCCAAGAGTGATGGTGTGCTCAAGCTTGGATGAAGTCATGAAGATCATCTAATGAAGCCAAAGCTTGGAGCATGATGATGGATGGACATCTAGAGAAGCATTGTCAAAGCTTGGAGCTTGATGAAGGGAAGCTTATCAAGGAGTGCCAAAGCTTGGACATGATGGAGAGCATCAAGGCCTTGTGTGCTTGAAGACTTAGACTCTAGGAGATGCAATTTGTAATCCATGTAATTTCATTTACTTGCATTTCTCTTTTTGAGTCTAGAACTATTGTAATGCTTTGATAGATGGTCATACTCTCATGCATTTGCATTTCACCATCTTAGTGAGCCTTAGGATTATCATAGAATCCAACCCAATAGGTTCATCTTGCCCAAAGACTCATTTGGAGTGTCTGGCTATCCTGCAGTCGCCTGCTGAAGGTTTTACAGTCGACTGGGTGATTTCCAGTCGCCTGTCGAGCCTTCTACAGTCGACTGTGATGCACAGCTCAAGTCAAATTTTCTATTGACTCATCTTGAGATTTTCTCTTCAGTCGACTGATGTTCAATTTACAGTCGCCTGTACTCTTACAGTCGCTTGTGAATTGGTCGACAGTCGCCTATGCGCTTCTTGCATTTTCTGGGCTTTTTTCCCATGTTGCAAGACAGTCGCCTGTTGCAGTTTTTACAGTCGCATGTATATTTACAGTCGCCTGTGAAATGGCCTTCAGTCGTCTGAAAGGCGTAAGTGCGAAATATGCATCTCTCTCTGTCTTTTCTCCATCTTTTACAGCAGTCGTCTGATGAAGGTTATACAGTCGCCTGGCTAATAGACAGTCGACTGTATTATTGATATCAGTCGCATGTGCGTGAACTGGAGAAAGAGTGCAGCTCTCTGTTTCTTGTACATCCCTGCTGCAGTCGCCTGATGAAGGATATACAGTCGACTGTCTGCTTTACAGTCTAGTCGCCTGTGTAGTCTTCTACAGTCGACTGTCCTGGCTCAGATTATAGCCGTTGGGATATTTTCTAGCCGTTGATCAGTCAACTGTCTAATGATCATCAGTCGACTGTTCATGCCATAAACTGCCAAAATCTAGCCGTTGCAGATTTCTTCCCTTTGGGTTTTTGGCTGGTTTTATGGGTTCCTTTGGCTTCCTATATATAGGGATTGGCTTAGTTCATTTAGAACTCTTGAAAGGGTTAGGAAATCATATAAGATCATTGAATCTCTTCTCTAAGCCACTCCTCCCTCATTCCCTCATTAGAGCTTCATTCTTATGCTATAGCATCTAAGCTCTAGGGAATTTCTCCAAGGGACCTAATTCTCATTCCTTTCTTGGAGAACATCTTTCTTCTCTTCATTTCATACACTCAAATAAGAAGTGTTAGGATTCATTCCTAGAAGAGAGAAAGAACATCAAGTGCAATCAAAGCCTCATGTCAAGCACTTGAGTTTCACTTGCATGCCTTCTTCATCGCATTTGTAAGACCATATCAAGGCATAGGTAAGTGTTGTTTCGTTTTGTTTTGTGTTCGAAACCCTAATTCTCTTTGTGGGAATTAGTTACTCTCTTTGTGGGAGTTACTCTCTTTGTGGGAGTTTGGTTCTTTCTGTGTGAAAGAACAAATCCTCTGTGTGAGGTCTCTCTGTGTGAGAGTGAGGATATCTCTTTGTGGGAATCCTAAATCCTCTTGGTGAGGTCTCTCTCTTTGTGGGAGTATATCCCTTTGTGGGATTGTGTATTCACTTCTCTGTGTGGGATTATAGTGAATACTGGTGTGGCTGGATGTACCCAAGTTTTGGGGAACCAGGGTAAAATCTCTGTGTTTGCGATTGTTGTTGTTGAGCACCCTTGTTTAATTTCCGCTGCTTATTGTGCTTTAATTTTAGTAACTTTTAATTAATCACTTTGCTTGCTATTACATTATTCACCCCCCCCCCTCTAGTGTGTGTGTAGCCCCGCAGGGTCCCTTACACTCTCGAGTACTGGATGTCTCGAGTGTTCACCTGTATTGGATATACGGGTGAAGCGTCCTTATTGCCATCTTCATTAGGACTTCCTTGATTCCCATCACTCTTCCTTTAACTTGGGGACCTTTCGATTGACCTTGAACTCTAGCTACGTCTATTTTAAGGAGGGTAGCTCGACAACGGAAGTGAATTTAAGGACACTCAGAAGTATTGGAGGATGATGCTAAAGGATTTGAGACAACCCAAACCCGACGTGCAAGTGTAGGTTGTTACGTCTTCTTGAGATCGTATTTCTATTCTAACCCCTACTTTCTATCTTGTGACCGATTTTCCATAAGTTTGAATTCCTTTCCCACCTACCACCTACCCCCTCGTTATTGCTTTTTGTCCTCTTCCTCACCTCGAGCCCCGGTCCCGCCTAACCTAGCCCACCTACCAACGACTTTCAGTGCCCCTCTTAGAACCCCCTCTCTTCTTCACCAAGCCACCCCGTGGTTTCCTATACGCCTCGGCACACCCACTCCTCCTCCCGGCCTCTTTCCCAAGCGAACTCGACCAATCTCACCTCCAATTTCTTCGGCCTCACCCGAAGCTCTGCCAGCTCCACCCCACATCGGAGGCCCTCACCATGAATCGACAGCCAGTCGCAGCCCTCGCCGCCATGGACCCGCAGCCGCCAACGGTCCACCGACGACCTTGGGGGTTGTTAGGCTTAGCAACTGATGGAAATTGAATTCCACTCCAAGTAATTTTGATGATGAGCACACTAAATGAAAGCTTAGTGTACTAACTACACTACACTTAAGATGTGTAGAATTTGCGAAGCTCTACTCATACTCAAAGAAGCACACTTCAACGCTCAAAGACAAAGACGAACATGACTAAACTCAAGTGATGAAGCTCAAGCTCAAACAGAACAAAAAGCACAAAAAGAAGCTCGCTTTCGCTTCACCAAATTGATCAAACTTCCGAAGACATGTTCTGAGTCCATAGTGAGTGTGTCGTGTCTTTTTAGGGTATTTGTTAAAGCCATATCAAATAGACAAACACACACACACACACACACACACACAATTTCGAAAATACTTTTAATTATCTTCAAAATATTTTCGAGAGCTTTTTTTCTAGTCACTCCATAATTTTCGTAGTGAAACTCCACGCACCCTGGAGTTAACTACTCGTCTGACTAGAAGAGCAGCAGGAAAAACTTCTCTGTGAGTCGACTACCAAAAGTAGGGAGTCGACTACCTGTCAGAGATCAAGAACTCCTGGAACTCTCTGGGAGTCGACTACCTATATGAGGGAGTCGACTACCAGCTGTAAATTTCAGACGTTTTTGAATTTGAATTTTGAAATCCTTTGAGCAATTTACTCCGTAATTTTTGGGACAAAAGTCAAACGAAATTTGAAATTCAAATCTCAGTTTTTCCCTATAAATAGAGCTAATTTCTTTTGTGAAAAACACAACATTGAAAATCAATATATTGTGAAAACTCTCTTGAATTCAAAGCTCTCATTTTTTTCTCTCTAGCCAATTTGATTTTATTTGATCTTGCAATACTTTCTTACAAATTCTTTTGAAGATCATACTCTTATTTTTATTGGCTAAAACGTTTTCAAAATCCTTACTATTTTTCTCTTTAATTTTTATTTAAAGGATTTTTTGAAAAGATCTAGATCACAAAGAATTTCTCTCGTATCTTTGTGTGATCTAGACTATCATTCTATCAAGCCACTACACAAATTTGTCTAAACTTTGATTGGCTATAGAATCGGGTGTATAAACCAATCTCCATCATTTATTGTGGTGTATTGGATAAATTCTCATTGTGTTGATTGTTGGAACACTAGACAAGTCTAGTTGTTGCCAGTTGGAAAGTCCTCGGTTTGTGAGGCAAGGGTAAATCCTAGACAAGTCTAGGTATTGTGGTTGGAAATCCTGGTTGAGACTAGGTACGTGTATTTGCCAAGGCAGATAGTGAAAATCTCGTACCGGATTGGTCGGGGACTGGACGTACCCGGGTTGAGGGGAACCAGGATAAAAATCCTTTTTGTTTGCGATTGTTTTCTGTGATTTGTTATCTTTCTTGTACAAGCATTCCTTACTTATTAAATGTTCATCTGTGTAATTCATTGTTAACTTATTGTAAAGATTGTCTCTTTAATTTCCGCTGTGTATAAATCTATTTGTAAAGATCTATTTGTCAAAGTTATATTTATCTGATCTTAATCCAATCTCTTTCATATTCTTGTTAAGATTGTTTTGTTGATTAAGAACCAAGCGTAGATCACTCTACTTGGTTTCTTAGGCAACATTAGAAGGAATTTATTTGTGTTAATATCATTGAGCGAAAAAGTTTACTATATACACAACACTATTCAACCCCCCCCCCCCTTCTAGTGTTGTTTGCCATCCACAGGATCCAACACTTGGTATCAGAGCGAGGCTACAAAAGTGATGGCGTCAACATCTTTTCACTCTGAAGGACTAAATACCATGCGACCACCTCTATTCAATGGAACCAACTACGCTAGCTGGAAGATCCGAATGAAGACTCACCTAGAGTCATTAGACATTGAAGCTTGGACTATTACCAAAGTCCCGTACATCGCACCCACCGACGTTGAGTTTGGGAAATGGTCTGTCGACGACAAGAAGAGAGCTAATCTCAATGCAAAAGCAATGAATGCTCGGTTTTGTGCTGTTACAGGAAATGAGTTCAATCGAGTCTCCCAATGTGAGACAGCACATCAAATATGGCATACTCTTCAGGTAAGTCACGAAGGAACTGAAAAGGTAAAAGAATCTCACATAAACGTTTTACATTCAAAGTTCGAATCTTTTAAAATGGAAGAAGGAGAGAGTATCACCGATGTGAATACTCGTTTTACTAATATTACGAATGAGCTTGCAGGACTAGGAAAGAAACTTTCTGAGTATGAACAGGTAATGAAGATACTAAGATCCCTCCGACCCGAGTGGAAGGGAAAGACTACGGCCATTCGAGAAGCCCATAATGTGAAAGACCTCACCATCGAAGAACTAATGGGAAATCTCATGGCATATGAGATTGAGCTTGAAGAAGACAAGAAAATCGAAGAAAAGCCAAAGAAGAAGAATCTTGCGTTCAAAGCACAAGAGGAAGATTCCAACTACACGGACAAAGAAGACCATATCGCGTTCATCTCAAAGAACTTTAAAGAGTTCATCACTAGTAAGTATGGAAAACGATCTTTTAGACCCACTAACGGTATTATTTGTTTTGGTTGCAATAAACCAGGGCATGTCAAGAGAGACTGTCCATTGGAGAGAAACAACCGTGATTCCAGAGATCGTGGGAAGAACAAAGACAATAATGAGAGGCGAAACAATGTAAGAAACAAGTTTCGACGACCAAAGAAAGAAGCTTATGCAGCCTTCGACCAAAGCGACGAATCTTCATCCGATGAATCCTCAGAAGAAGATAATGATGAAAGAAAAGAGACGGCACACATGTGCTTCATGGCATCTACATCCTCCAAGGTAAGCTCTCATCATGATTCATCTAGCGACAATGAGTCATCGTCAAGCGATGATGAAGACTTGGATTATAGGGGAGCATATAAGGAGCTATGCAAAATGCATGAAACGCTCATTAAAGAACATAGAAAAACACTTAGAAATATCAAAAGAGATACTAAAGAAAAAGAAGAAGTCATTAAAGAAAATAGTCTTCTTAAAGAAAAAAATGATCTTCTGCAAAAAGATATTTCACTAGTAAATGAAAAATTTGAAAATCTAAATAATCTTCTCGTATCTGTCAAAGATAAATATGACGCTACGATGAAAATTATTGAGAATTTCAACAAAGAAAAAGGGAAGCTAGATAGTATAATAGATAATCAAAAAACTTCATCTAGCAAAACCGGACTTGGCTATGATTCACATCATACCAAGAAACGGGTTAAGCATACTAGGATGCATCATTCTAACGATAATGTCTTGAGCATCTGGGTACCAAAGAGATTATCTGATCAGCGAAAAGAAAGGTACGCTACTAACTTTGTTCAATAAATTCATTTTAACAAAAATTATAAATATGTTGTTCATGAAGGAACTAAACCGTATTGGGTTTGGCTTCCTAAAGACTAACTCCTCGGACTCAAAACCAAAGAGTACCATAAAAAGCTTATTTTTTTCAGGTACTCTAAAAGGAGGAAAACAATGAAGAAATTTCAAGAAGTCAAATCGGCTGAATCAGAACAAAAGTTTTTTTTTAATTATTTTATATATATATATATATATATATTTAAATTTGTTGTAATGAGTTAATATGTGTATATGATTGTGTTTTATTCTTAAAATTTTTTTTCAGAAAGCACACTCAACCTGGATCAAAATCTCCCCGGGATGAGAAAACGACTCAACCCAGCAGGGAGTCGACTACCTACAGGAGGGAGTCGACTACCCGTGCGAAAATTTCTGGGTTGCTCTTTTTTTTGACTAACTCCTAATGGGTTCTATTGAGTGGATGGGTCAAGATCCGTTAAGACAACTTACCCAATAAGCCTAAAACTCATCCTAGCCATCCAAAACTTGATCTAAAGGCCCTCTCTTCTCCCCATCTCTTCATCCAAACAAACAAAACCCCAAGAAAACCCTAGAGGTAGCCGACTACCCCCCTTTCTCCTCCTCATCTCTTGATTTCTCACCTTGGTGCTTGGACTTTTGGAGCTATTTTCTCATCCTCCTCCAAAATTACTCAAGGTAAAATTTTTCTTACTCCATGATCTTTTATTAATTCATCTTTCTTGGTTATCTAGTAGTGTAAAAATGTTGTTTTTTTCTTCTTTTACTCTATCTAGATGCCTATCAAGGGGATTTTCTCCAAGAAGAGGAAAACTACTACAGAAGTTGATTCTGAAAAAGAAACTATCCTACACTATCTTTTCAAATCAACTACCTATGAGCATTTTGTTAAGATCTCAAAGAAACCAATCTTGCATGAACGATTTTTCAAACTTAATGATGTTATCAATTATGGTATTGACAGTCTGTTAGATTTTCAAAACTTAGCAAACTTGTTCTCTTCTGAAAATGTGTACCTTTGTTATCCTGGGCGTGTTCATCTTTTCTATGCAAACATGGACTATGATCTTGTGAAAAGTCGTTTCATAACAAAAGTTCTTGATACTAAACTTGTTATAACTGTCAAATCCCTAGGAGAAGCCCTAGGAATCCCATACTCCGGTATGATTCTTGACAAAATCGAAATGACTGATGAGAACATTCTAGAAAGAATGTATTTGCCCGGTAGACACTTTCAAACCAAACTTCCATGTAACAATCTTCGCTATCCGACAAGGATCTTGGCTAATATATTGTCTTATAACATAACTCAAAAGTCTGGGAGCCATGCAATCCTATCTGAGAAACAAGCTAAGTGCATCTATGCCATCCTAGGTAACATTCGTATTAATTGGGCTAAAGTGATTATGGATTCTATCATAGCCTCAGCTTCTTCTGATAGACCCTCCTCCACTCTTTCTCATGGGCACTATCTTACTATACTATTCATTAGCTACAATGTGCCACTGGATCATGAAACATCCATTCTAGAACCTGCTCGTGTCTTTGATGTACACGCTCTTGGGAGAATGAATCTCCATCATGACCTTGATGAAAATGTCCCTGAAGAACAAATTGCTGCCGAAGGAGGATCATCATCCTCAAGGCGAGGTAAGAAAGTTGTCATTTCAGATTCAAAAGAAGAAGGAGAAGAAGAAGAAAAAGGAAGCGGAGAAGAAGAAGAAGAAGAAGAAGTTCCAGCCTACATCCTTGAACTCCAGAAAATGCTTCTGAAGAAGATTGGAAAATTGAAGATCTCACAAGAGAAAGGATTTGAAGATCTCAATCAAAAGGTGGACGACCTCAAGGAGATCGTCGTGAAAAGCAACAAGATGACTGAGGAAACGCTTGTTATGATCCTTGAAGAGATCAAGGAACTGAAGAAGAACAGCGGTCATCCTTAGCTTCATGAACTTAGCTTCATAAACAATGGTTCTCTTTCAAAACAATGATTCTCTAAAAACTATGGCTTGTAATAACTTTTATCGTGTGATGCTAGCTATTATGAAATTATCTACTATGCAATACTTAGTTGTTCCTATGAACTAACATCTCCCTTGCAGGCATATGAAATTGAATTCCTCTCCTAATTATTTTATGTTCTGTAGAAATTATTTTTTTGTTTTTGTTAATGACAAGGGGGAGAAAAATATATGAAATGCAAAAATGAAAAAAGAATTGTATGCTAAAACAGCTTCATGTAGGGGGAGAACCGCATCAAAGCAGGGGGAGTAAGTATACTTAAATATTTTCATCTTTAACTTACTTCATTTTTTCATTTGGGTGTCATCATCAAAAAGGGGGAGAGTGATGGAAATTGAATTCCACTCCAAGTAATTTTGATGATGAGCACACTAAATGAAAGCTTAGTGTACTAACTACACTACACTTAAGATGTGCAGAATTTGCGAAGCTCTACTCATACTCAAAGAAGCACACTTCAATGCTCAAAGACAAAGACGAACATGACTAAACTCAAGTGATGAAGCTCAAGCTCAAACAGAACAAAAAGCACAAAAAGAAGCTCGCTTTCGCTTCACCAAATTGATCAAACTTCCGAAGACATGTTCTGAGTCCATAGTGAGTGTGTCGTGTCTTTTTAGGGTATTTGTTAAAGCCATATCAAATAGACAAAACACACACACACAAACAATTTCGAAAATACTTTTAATTATCTTCAAAATATTTTCGAGAGCTTTTTTTCTAGTCACTCCATAATTTTCGTAGTGAAACTCCACGCACCCTAGAGTTAACTACTCGTCTGACTAGAAGAGCAGCAGGAAAAACTCCTCTGTGAGTCGACTACCAAAAGTAGGGAGTCGACTACCTGTCAGAGAGCAAGAACTCCTGGAACTCTCTGGGAGTCGACTACCTATATGAGGGAGTCGACTACCAGCTGTAAATTTCAGACATTTTTGAATTTGAATTTTGAAATCCTTTGAGCAATTTACTCCGTAATTTTTGGGACAAAAGTCAAACGAAATTTGAAATTCAAATCTCAGTTTTTCCCTATAAATAGAGCTAATTTCTTTTGTGAAAAACACAACATTGAAAATCAATCTATTGTGAAAACTCTCTTGAATTCAAAGCTCTCATTTTTTTCTCTCTAGCCAATTTGATTTTATTTGATCTTGCAATGCTTTCTTACAAATTCTTTTGAAGATCATACTCTTATTTTTATTGGTTAAAACGTTTTCAAAATCCTTACTATTTTTCTCTTTAATTTTTATTTAAAGGATTTTTTGAAAAGATCTAGATCATAAAGAATTTCTCTCGTATCTTTGTGTGATCTAAACTATCATTCTATCAAACCACTACACAAATTTGTCTAAACTTTGATTGGCTATAGAATCGGGTGTATAAACCAATCTCCATCATTTATTGTGGTGTAATGGATAAATTCTCATTGTGTTGATTGTTGGAACACTAGACAAGTCTAGTTGTTGCCAGTTGGAAAGTCCTCGATTTGTGAGGCAAGGGTAAATCCTAGACAAGTCTAGGTATTGTGGTTGGAAATCCTGGTTGAGACTAGGTACTTGTATTTGCCAAGGCAGATAGTGGAAATCTCGTACCGGATTGGTCGGGGACTGGACGTACCCGGGTTGAGGGGAACCAGGATAAAAATCCTTTTTGTTTGCAATTGTTTTCTGTGATTTGTTATCTTTCTTGTACAAGCATTCCTTACTTATTAAATGTTCATCTGTGTAATTCATTGTTAACTTATTGTAAAGATTGTCTCTTTAATTTTCGTTGTGTATAAATCTATTTGTAAAGATCTATTTGTCAAAGTTATATTTATCTAATCTTAATCCAATCTCTTTCATATTCTTGTTAAGATTGTTTTGTTGATTAAGAACCAAGCGTAGATCACTCTACTTGGTTTCTTAGGCAACATTAGAAGGAATTTATTTGTGTTAATATCGTTGAGCGAAAAAGTTTACTATATACACAACACTATTCAACCCCCTTCTAGTGTTGTTTGTCATCCACAGGATCCAACAGCAACAACCCTCGCCGCCACCCTCGTTGTTGCCGTGTGGTCGGGATATTGGGAACCCGCCGCTCTTGGCATTATTTGGAGCTCCTTTTTCTGGTACTTCCCCCTTGAGCTGCCCCGCTTCGATTCCCTCTTAAAGCCGCTCCTTCGTGTTTGTGGGTTCGTGAGTTTTTGGTCGTTGAATTGCTTAGGGCTGATGGTGATAATCGTATTTATTGACCAATGGTATTGGCAAGCAGTATCATTGGGATTGGGTATCGGCTTGCTTTTGGCCTTAGGTGTTGAAATTGGATGTCAGTCTTGTGCTTGGATTTGGGAGACAGCTATGTTGCTAGCTTATTGTTGGATGTTGTAGAGATTGCTGGAAATAGTGGTAGTAATGATCTTGATCCTTGAGAGTTGGCCTTATATGTAATGCCCTACAAGCTACTGCACAAGTACTAGAGGGGGGGTGAATAGTACTTTAAAATAACAAGGAGTATAATTCCAAATTAAATTGCAAACAACTACCAAATCAATTTGCGGAAGCTTAAATTGAATGACAACAACTAAATTAACATTGCAAACAAATGATGTTAATGGGTTCGGATCCACCCAAGTCTCCCCGACTTGTTCCCGGTGATCCTACGTCCCAACCACCAGGATCCCCTCCGGATACTTGAGTTAGAAACCCTAACTCATGATTTCCACTATGAATATCTTGTGAAAAACCTTCACAAGATCAAATCATACATGCAATGGCAATAGTGAATCCCACAACCCGGGATCACAACCTTCTCTCACAACCGAGAGAACCAATAAGCAATATAAAAGAGTTTATATGAAATAAACAAACTTACCACAAAATCCTATACCTTGAGTTTTTCTTACCCAATAGGTGAAATGAAGGATTTGAGGAAGATGAAGTCACCAAGACCTAGCACCAAGGAAATGACCAGCAAACGGTGCCTAGGAGAGATTTGGAGACTTGAATCAAGCTATAGCTTGAAGAGCTCACCAAGAACAAGCTTCTCTCAAAATGGATTCTAGATCTAGAATAGTGAGAGAATGGGTTTCTTGTGAGGAAGAGAGCTTTGGAAAAGAGTGAGAATGGCTATCTCTTTTGATCTCAATGAATCTCTTAATGGCAGCTCTAACCTAGATAGAAATGACCTAGGTTCGTATTTATAGGGTGCCATAAAAACAAGTTAGGTCAATTTCCAACGGATAGAAATCTGAGACAATTAGTCGGTCAAAGAACAACCACTGACTGACTAGTTCATCAACTAGTCGGTCAGTCAATCAACATGGACCGACTAAGTGAAGATCTGAGAAGAGATAGAATTTCAGACCTAGAAATCTAGTCGGTCCAAGAAGACTTTCTGACCGACTAGTTTCACAACTAGTCGGTCAGTCAGTGAACGTAGACCGACTAAGAGGCAAAGTGAAATAGTCTGAATACAAATTGACTTAGTCGGTCCAAGAACAAAAGTTGACCGACTAGATTGTCAACTAGTCGGTCACCAAACGTTCTTAGACCGACTAACGATAAACAATAGCTTAGGAGAAATTTAGTATGAACATTAAGTCACAACTAGTCGGTCAAAGAAGCATCACTGACCGACTAGTTCACAAACTAGTCGGTCGGTGAGTCAACGTAGCCCGACTAACCGTAAACAGTAAAGTCCAAGAAATTAAGGAATCAAACTAGTCGGTCCAAGAAGAGTTGCTGACCGACTAGATCACCATCTAGTCGGTCAGTACTTCTTCTTGTACCAACTAATCTGCACATACAAGTCCGAATCGAAGCGCGACGCTTCGAGGAAGTTAGAATGAACTTGTACTAAGATCCTAGAGCTACGACATGAGCGTTATGAAGATAGAAACGTAAGATATACTCAAGGCTTAACATTCTATTGATCGAAGCCAAAAAGACTATAAATAAACCTTAATAAACGGTCTTCGAGAGCTTCGATTGATTCTTCATAACTTCCAAAACGGCGCAAGAGCTTCAACGAAGCTTTAGGCATGAATACGAGCTTTGGGAAGTGTTGAGATGTCGCTTTAATTGTTCTCGTGAATTTGGCGACGATCTCCAATTCTGCGCTCACAAATTGTTAGTTCATAGATTATTTATGTTTGCTCATCATCAAAACCAAATCCGGGGAGTCCAATATTCAACATTCTCCCCCTTTTTGGTGATGACAAACCAACATAAATAATAATAAAAAATAATGATTCAAATGAAAAATACTTACTCCCCCTGCATTGATGACACGTTAATTCCAAAATGAATATATATGAGTTGCATCAATCAGACGAGTAAGATAAATAAAGAGAATCGATTTTTGAAATATCGGATTTTGAAAATCCTTATATATATCTTAACTCCCCCTGAATCTAACATATCAAACTAGATTCTTGGAAATTGAGTTAAATTTTCATTTGCCCTATTTATTATCATTATCTCTCCCCCTTTGGCATTATCCCAAAAATGGGGGGCATACAACGACAACAACTAGGAAATGGAAAATCCAACATCGGGAGTCGTAGACAATGACGATGGACGTAATTGACACCAAGGGAAAAATGATGAAATCAAATCAAGGTGTGCCAAATTGTCCATTATCAAAAAGCGATAATCAAAATCATCAAAAATACCAAATAATTGTTTATTTCTTGAATAAAGAAACATACTCTTTAATATTCAATATTCTTGGTTAAATTTGTGCATGGAAAACAATTCTATACAATTATAGAATTTAAATCTATTTAACCAAGTTTTTCAATCGTCGAGCGACGATTTTACATAGCATGGACATTGAATGAGAATTAATGTGCACGACGAAGTTAATATCACAACATGAACACCGATGTATATATAGAAATGATAACATCATGAGTACATCCAAAAAGATATCGATACATCAAATGCAACATACCCATCAAAAAGAAATACAACATACATCGTCAACATCAAAATACATCATCATCATCAACATTAACATCATCCAAAGTACATCAAAATATCCAACACCGACATCCAGAAAACTCAAAAATACATCAAAACAACCCTCAATCTCCATCCTAACCCAAAATACTCTCAATAAGATATATCATCCAAAGAGTAGTGGAGAGTCCTTGGAACAGACGATCACGAGGAAGTGGCTGGATCTGCAGGGTCCGTGGGTCCAGTCGACGGAGTGGACTCAGGCTCTGCAGGGAGTAGAGGCGTCTCAACAGACGGGATAGTCGGGGCAGGAGTGGAAACAATTGGCTCAACAGCAGGGGTCTCAGCAGGAGTAACAGCAGGCTCGTCAACAGGATCAGCAGCAGGCTCAGAAGTCTGAACTACTGAAGCAGAAGGCTCTGGAGCACCGGAAGTGGTGCCAACTCCAGGAGCAGAAGTGGTAGCAGCAGCAGTAGCAGCAGTGGCCTCATCGCCACGGGCTAAGGAAGTGACAAGCTCGTCAATCTCCTCATCGTCCATCTCCTCGGCCTCAGAAACTGAAGGAGGAAGATCAATCCCCATCATCTGAGCCATACGGCAAACGACCTCCTCGGTACGAGCCAAACGTGACTCGTACCGACGAAGAAGGCGTACGACATCATCTAATGTAGCAGGAGGAGTGGAGGCTGCAGCAGCTGAGGGAGTAGCCTGGGAAGCAGATGTGGTCGACCTCTGCACGTGACGAAGCGCCGCTAGAGATTTCTTAACGGCCGTCGCGTTCAGAGGGGGACCCAAGGGACGCTCATCGTCAGGAGGGAGAGGGACTCAGAAATGACGGAAGACAAGGGTCAGCAGACACGGATATGGAATATGCGCAGATTTATTGGTCTTGCGTATACACTCAAAAGAGTCCATCTTATCGAGTATAACGCGAGCCCAATTAATCTCGCAACCCAAGAAAAGAGCGTAGATAAGCTTCAAAAATGGCTGGGATGGAAGAGATGATGAGCCGTACTTGGGAAGCAAGCACGACTTCAGAATTAGATTCAATACCCATGCATTTGGCTTGAACGACTTCGAAGGAACTCCAATGAGGGCAGGAGGGATCACATGGAAAATATCAGCAAGAACGGACTGATCCAAGGAAGTGATATCATCGACGGAAATGTCAGAAGGAAGGAGACCGGACGATGAACAACCAAGTATCTCCCCCAAGATTTCTGCCGTGAGAACTATAGGAGTTCCCAAGACAGTAGTCTCGATGGAGTGACTCTCATCGTACAGTCCCCGAACACGATTGGCGTAGAATAATTTGACCAGGCGAGGATATGGTCTAGGATTCGCCTTGGGGTCATAGCGAAGATAATCCAAAAGGCCACTATAGGAGAGAAGATCAGCAAGGCCGAGAAAATCAGAAAACTGAACGTAATGCTCTAACAACAGTGGGCAGTGCTCTATACGGTTGTACGCTGCGAGACACTGAGGGTCATCGCGGCACAACGATATGTCTACACCGCCGACTGGCATAGGAGATTTACCCTTAGCCTTACGGGTCTTCGGAGGAGGAGGAGGAGTAGGTTCCCTAGGGCCAGACTCGTCCTCAGGGACAAACTCAGAGTCGGAATCTGGAGGAGTGGCAGGAGTGTGGAGAATGGGCTTTTTGGTCTTAGATTTTCTGGGTTTGACAGTTGCCGTCCTCGGCTTCTTTAGAGGAGGCGAAGATGGAGAATCTTGGGTAGACTTGGCACGACGCTTGGGCTTCGAAGGATTCCTAGGATTGGAAGGCTCTACAGACATGGGTGAAGCCCCAGAGGGAGTGATAGGAATCCTCGTCTTTGCCATGATTGTGGCACGACGAGTACAAGCAAGCGAAGTTACGCAAACCCTAGAGCTGAAAAATCAAAATACACAAACCCTAGAGATCAAACCCTAGAAGCATAATCAACAAACCCTAAGAGCTGAAAAGAAATCGAAACTAACAAGCCCTAACACAAGAACTTCAAAAAACCTAGAGGAGAAATCGGCCAAGATTGAACCCTAGAGTAGGAAAATAACCTAGGAGGAGGAGATATACCTAGGGGAGGGTGATCGGCGGCGGCGGACGGCGGAGATGGCCGGAGAACTGGCCGGAAGTTGAAGAGTCTCGAGGGGGTTTTGGGAGATATCGGGCTGGAAGAGAGAATAAGACCGACTAAAATGATTTTTAGTCGAATAGAATTGAGATTAAGTCGGACTGGAAAGCCAAAAGACACGTTTGCCCTAACACACTTAGTCGGTCACAGTTCAAGCACTGACCGACTAGATTACGATCTAGTCGGTCGGTCAATGAGCTTGAACCGACTAAGGCGAAACAGAGGCAAACAGGAGATTTCTAGGGCTAGAATTAGTCGGTCGCAGTATACTCACTGACCGACTAGTTTTCAATCTAGTCGGTCGGTAAGTGTACTATGACCGACTAAAAGAAGTCAATGACAATAGAGAGCTAAAAGCTTGAACTAGTCGGTCTGAGTTCACTTGCTGACCGACTAGATGAGCATCTAGTCGGTTGACAAATGAACTGAAACCGACTAGAAGACTCCAAAAATTGATAGAAGAGTTCTCTTCATAAACCACTTGGATGGGACATTATAACTCTCTCATTAGTCATCTAAATTACCCCATAAAACATCAAAATCTTAAATACGACTTTCAAATACGAATTCGAGCAAAAATTCAAACGAATCATATGAAATTCCCAAAAATTCAATAAATCTAGCATGAACGAAATATCGCAAAATCGAATAGCATGCAAGATAATTGAATGAAATATGAGTCCTATATCTCGGATTCACCCATAATCCCCAATTCTCGACGCAACCGCACAAAGGAGTCCTCCTTTAGGGGTTTCGTGAAAATATCGGCGATTTGCTTTTGGGTTTCAACGTACACTAAAATGATGTCCTTTTTAGCAACATGATCATCTAAAAAATGGTGTCGGACATCTATGTGTTTTGATCGGGAATGGTGCACCGGATTCTTTGAAAGACAGATAGCACTTTGGTTATCCACCATGATAGGGCTAGTATCACAGTGAATACCAAAATCCTTCAAAGTGTGTCTCATCCAAAGAACCTGGGCACAAGCGGCACCGGCGGCAATATATTCCGCCTCGGTGGTTGAAAGTGATACGGAATTTTGCTTCTTGGAAAACCAAGAGACAAGAGAATTTCCTAGAAAATGGCAAGTGCCACTAGTACTTTTCCTGTCGGATTTGCATCCCGTATAATCGGCATCACTGTATGAGACTAACTCATACGTGCTAGATTTTGGATAAAGTAATCCAAAATCAAGTGTATAACTTAGATAACGGAAAATGCGTTTTACCGCTACTAAGTGAGACTCCTTAGGTTGAGACTGATAACGAGCACATATGCATACGGCAAACATAATATCGGGCCTACTTGCGGTAAGATAAAGTAAACTACCTATCATACCTCGATATAGACGAATGTCTACATCCTTACCGCCCGTATCCTTGTCGAGATGCGTAGTCGTGCTCATTGGAGTCTTTTTCCCGGAAGCACTTTCCATTCCAAATCTCTTAAGCAACTCCACCGTATACTTCGTTTGGTGGATGAAGATTGCATCGTTCAATTGGCGAATTTGGAGACCTAAGAAATATTTGAGTTCGCCCATGTGGCTCATCTCAAATTGTTCCTTCATAACATTAGAAAACTCTTCGCAAAGAGTGAAGTTAGTAGCACCGAAAATAATATCATCAACATAAATTTGAACTAATAAAATATCATTATTCGCATGCTTAACAAAAAGTGTAGAATCGGCTTCGCCCATTTTAAAATTCAAATCCAAAAGAAAATTCTTTAGGCGATCATACCAAGCTCGAGGAACTTGTCTCAAACCATAAAGAGCTTTCTTTAGCTTAAAACATGATTTGGAAATTTTTCATTTATGAAGCCCGGAGGTTGAGAAACGTAAACTTCCTCAACAACATCTCTGTTTAAAAATGCACTTTTAACATCCATTTGAAATAACTTAAAATTTTTATGGCATGCATAAGACAATAAGAGTCTAATTGATTCTAGTCTAGCTACCGGAGCGAAGGATTCTTCGAAATCGATACCTTCCTCTTGGCGATAGCCTTGAGCAACTAACCGAGCTTTGTTCCGGATGACGACTTGATTTTCGTCGGATTTGTTCTTGAAGATCCACTTTGTCCCTATGACGGTGTGGTTCTTCGATGGCAAAGGAACAAGCTCACATACCTCATTCCTCTCGAATTGAATGAGTTCCTCCTCCATGGCAAGGATCCAAGCACTATCTTCGCACGCTTCAATTATATTCTTTGGCTCTATTGATGAGACAAAGGCACTATTGGCGAAGTGGTGGACTTGCGATCTCGTCTTGACACTATCATGAATATTGCCAATGACTTGCTCATGGGGATGGTCGCGGACGGTATGAAGCCGCTTGGGAATACCTTGATCACTAGGCACATTCTCAACAACTTCATTAGTCGGGTTAGTCTCAATAGAATCAATTGAATCAATAGACTTAGAATTTTCAAACGAATCACATAAAACATCCATAGAATCATTATCATTTGAAATTCTAGAAGTAGTAAAATTCTCATTAAAAGAGACATGAAGTGATTCCTCGATCGTAGAGGATCTTTTATTGTATATCCGGTAGGCTTTGCTACGTGAGGAATACCCAACAAATATCCCCTCATCCGATCTCGGATCAAACTTGTCCAAATTATCATATGTGTTTTTAATAAAACATTTTGCGCCGAAAACACGAAAATGTTTAACTTGAGGCAATCTACCAAACAACAATTCATAGCAAGTTTGTTTGGTGCCGGGCATCAAAAGTATTCTATTAAACACATAGCAAGCGGTGTGTACCGCTTCCGCCCAAAATTGATAACCAAGTTGACTATCTTCGAGCATAGTGCGAGCACACTCCACAAGCGTTTTATTCTTCCTCTCAACAACACCATTTTGAGGAGGTGCGCGAGGGAAAGAAAACGTGTGAGTAATTCCAAGATCATCACAAAAATTTGAGAAAGACTCATTCTCAAATTCACCCCCATGATCACTACGAATAGTGACAATGGTGGTTCCGATGAGATTTTGTACTTTCTTCACAAATATTGTGAAGTTTTCAAAAGCTTCATTTTTATTACATAAAAAAATACCCATGTAAATCTTGAATAATCATCAACGATGACTAGTCCATATCTTGCATTTCCTAAGGAAGCAACTCTAGTTGGCCCAAATAAATCTAGATGTAATAGCTCTAGTGGCCGTTTCGTAGAAATGCTTTTCTTAGGTTTAAATGAAGATTTGGGAAGCTTGCCACGTTGACGAGAATCACAAAAACTTTTCTTTTCAAAAACGAGTTTCGGAAAACCTTTAATGGAATTTAATTTCGAAAGCTTATAAAGTGTTCCAAAGTTCACATGTCCAAAGCGTCGATGCCATAAGTGTTGTTCACTTGTGTTGGCAACGAGACATTGTTCATATGACTTAGGAAGATCCAAAATATAAATATTTTTATGGCGTGTGTCGGAAAATAATAATTTATTATTATCATTTGAAATATGACACAATCCTTTCGCAAAGCTAACTTTGTAACCTTTGTCACAAAGTTGACTTATTGAAATAAGATTATGATTTAAACCATCAACTAGATAAACATCACTAATTAAGGGTTTAGAAGGGTTCCCCACTTTACCAACACCGATGATTGTTTCGCTCTCATTGCTTCCAAATACGACGCGATTTCCATTTGCAATGGGAACCACTCCGGAGAGCAATTGAGCGTCACCCGTCATGTGTTTTGAACACCCGCTATCGAGTATCTAATTCCCTTTGGAGCTAAATTTAAATTTGTTGCTCCTTTTCTTTTTCTTTTCCTTGAGTACCTAAAGATAGAAACATTCATATCATGGTACCCAAGGTCATTGGGTCCTCAAAGGTTAGACCTTTGGAAGCCAAGTCCAATTGGACTTAGACTTCCGCACATAATTTCTACTATGCACAACATCCGAAAAATAAGCATTCATATATACTTGTTTTTCATCCATGCTTGTGTCCTTTGGGCTCCAAATAGTGAAAATTTTGGGAGCCATCATCCTATTGGGTGCCTGCATGCGTTGTTGGTTTCTACGTGATGCATGTCGTGGATAGGCATAAGGAACATGATGGAATGGTGCACGGTGAGAATTATTCATATGATGAGGTGGGTGAACATATGCATGTGTGGGAACACGTGCGTGAGGGTGTCTCACATGGTGTGCACGTGCCCGAGAATGTGTTGCATAAAAATCATCATATGTGTGAGATGGTGGAGTAGGACGTGTGTTCCTACGTGGCATGGTATTGGTGTACATATAAGCATGCCCCTTCTTTGGAGGTCCACCCGAAGTGGGTTTCTTTCCAAGAGAGGGTGTGGACGAGGTGGAAGCACCATTGGTAGATGAACTACCAATAGAGTGTTTGCTACCACTCGTAGAGTCACCGGAAGTTGGCCTAACAAAAGTAGTGGCCGCTTTGGATGGACATCCCATCGTATACCCCAAACCAATGTGGTGATTGGCCGGAAGTAAGTCACTTAGGATTTTATCCAAATGGTCCTTACCCTTATTGAATCTATTGATTCGGCCTAATGTGTTCTCATATTTCTCTTTGAGAGAACGCATAGAAGTATCTAATGTGGATACTTGCGATGTGAGCACATAAACACGAGATTTAAGATTCTCGTTCTCAATACTCAAAGTCGAGTTTTGAGAAGTTAAATCCGCTATCCTATGTTCTTCCGGATCATCAATGCTAACATGTTCAAGTTTAGATTTGAGATTAACAATCTCATTTCTTAACTCTTTAACAACGGTGTCGTTGTTGGTGATGATAGTCTTAGGCGAGGTTTGAATGCTAGCTAGGTCATCTTTTACTTTAGTATATCTATTTACTAACTTAGTGTATTTAGACCATAAATGAGAGTTAGCATCCCTAAGATCATCCATAGTTACCTCATCGCCTTCGTCGTCGCTATCATCGGAGGAGGAAGATCCTTGATCATGCTCCTCTCTTGCCATGAAGCACATGTGCGCTTGCTCCACTTTCTCATCGTCCGACTCTCCGCTTGAGGAATCCTCGGAGTCGGTGAATGTTGTTCCGACAAGTCCCTTTTTGTACCCCTTTTTGTACTTCTTCGACTTGTCGAACTTCGGCGCCTTCCACTTCTCCTTTTGCTTGTTTTGAGGACAATCCGCTTTGATGTGTCCTGGCTTATTGCATTTAAAGCACAAAGGTGGAGAGGCGTTAGTAGAAGTAAACTTAGATTTTTGTTTGAAGTTACCCTTTCGGAAGAAGCGATTGAACTTCTTTGTCATGAGTGCAACGGATTCCATGTCCATTTCTTCTTCCGAGTCCTCATCATCGGTAGAGGTGGATGAAGTCGCCTTGAATGCAATTGCCTTTTTCTTAGGCACGTCTTGGTTCAAATAGGACTTCATCTTTTCTTGTAACTTCACCTTGCTATCTTTGCGTACCTCGTATGACATCAAAGTACCCATTAGTTGAACTACGGTATACTTATTCATGTCATTACCTTCCTCGATGGCGAAGGTACGTTTCTCCCAAGAAGAAGGAAGTCCTTCGATAAGCTTTGAGCACTTCTCCTTTTGAGTGTAGGACTTGCCGAGGGCCTCTAACTCGTTTATTATGTCAACGAAGCGAGCGTAATATTCCTTCATCTTCTCGCCCTGTTGCATATGAAACATTTCGTAATCTTTGTTTACGACTACGAGTTTAGAGTCTCTTACCCTACTCGACCCTTCATGAAGAATTAGGAGAGAGTTCCAAATTTGATATGCACTCTTACATGTGCATATCTTATTGAAATCCTCGGGCTCCAAAGCGCATTGCAAGGCGTTCATTGCCTTGGCATTGCTTACCTCCACGGCGACCTCCGCGGTAGTCCATTTCTCAAAGTCTTCTTCTTCGGGCTCGATGTACTCCTTCATTGTAGTCCTCCATAAAGATGCACTCCGGAGGAAGGTTTCCATCCGGCATTTCCAGTACCCGTAGTTGGTACCGTTGAAGAATGGATGCCTCGTAGAGGAATGTCCTTCCATCACCGAAGATGCTCCTTCACGGTTCCTGAAGGTGTCATAGTTGGAAGGTGGACGCACGGTCTTGTTGTCGTTGGCAGACATAGCTAAGTATCTGGCTCTGATACCAAATGTAATGCCCTACAAGCTACTGCACAAGTACTAGAGGGGGGGTGAATAGTACTTTAAAATAACAAGGAGTATAATTCCAAATTAAATTGCAAACAACTACCAAATCAATTTGCGGAAGCTTAAATTGAATGACAACAACGAAATTAACAATGCAAACAAATGATGTTAATGGGTTCGGATCCACCCAAGTCTCCCCGACTTGTTCCCGGTGATCCTACGTCCCAACCACCCGGATCCCCTCCGGATACTTGAGTTAGAAACCCTAACTCAAGATTTCCACTATGAATATCTTGTGAAAAACCTTCACAATATCAAATCATACATGCAATGGCAATAGTGAATCCCACAACCCGGGATCACAACCTTCTCTCACAACCGAGAGAACCAATAAGCAATATAAAAGAGTTTATATGAAATAAACAAACTTACCACAAAATCCTATACCTTGAGTTTTTCTTACCCAATAGGTGAAATGAAGGATTTGAGGAAGATGAAGTCACCAAGACCTAGCACCAAGGAAATGACCAGCAAACGGTGCCTAGGAGAGATTTGGAGACTTGATTCAAGCTAGGGCTTGAAGGGCTCACCAAGAACAAGCTTCTCTCAAGATGGATTCTAGATCTAGAATAGTGAGAGAATGGGTTTCTTGTGAGGAAGAGAGCTTTGGAAAAGAGTGAGAATGGCTATCTCTTTTGATCTCAATGAATCTCTTAATGGCAGCTCTAACCTAGATAGAAATGACCTAGGTTCGTATTTATAGGGTCACATAAAAACAAGTTAGGTCAATTTCCAACGGATAGAAATCTGAGACAATTAGTCGGTCAAAGAACAACCACTGACCGACTAGTTCATCAACTAGTCGGTCAGTCAATCAACATGGACCGACTAAGTGAAGATCTGAGAAGAGATAGAATTTCAGACCTAAAAATCTAGTCGGTCCAAGAAGACTTTCTGACCGACTAGTTTCACAACTAGTCGGTCAGTCAGTGAACGTAGACCGACTAAGAGGCAAAGTGAAATAGTCTGAATACAAATTGACTTAGTCGGTCCAAGAACAAAAGTTGACCGACTAGATTTTCAACTAGTCGGTCACCAAACGTTCTTAGACCGACTAACGATAAACAGTAGCTTAGGAGAAATTTAGTATGAACATTAAGTCACAACTAGTCGGTCAAAGAAGCATCACTGACCGACTAGTTCACAAACTAGTCGGTCGGTGAGTCAACGTAGCCTGACTAACCGTAAACAGTAAAGTCCAAGAAATTAAGGAATCAAACTAGTCGGTCCAAGAAGAGTTGCTGACCGACTAGATCACCATCTAGTCGGTCAGTACTTCTTCTTGTACCAACTAATATGCACATACAAGTCCGAATCGAAGCGCGACGCTTCGAGGAAGTTAGAATGAACTTGTACTAAGATCCTAGAGCTACGACATGAGCGTTATGAAGATAGAAACGTAAGATATACTCAAGGCTTAACATTCTATTGATCGAAGCCAAAAAGACTATAAATAAACCTTAATAAACGGTCTTCGAGAGCTTCGATTGATTCTTCATAACTTCCAAAACGGCGCAAGAGCTTCAACGAAGCTTTAGGCATGAATACGAGCTTTGGGAAGTGTTGAGATGTCGCTTTAATTGTTCTCGTGAATTTGGCGACGATCTCCAATTCTGCGCTCACAAATTGTTAGTTCATGGATTATTTATGTTTGCTCATCATCAAAACCAAATCCGGGGAGTCCAATATTCAACATTATATATGCCTTTTGGTGTCGATCTGGATATTGGCTTGTAATTGGGTAGCAATGCAGATGATATCTTTTGTGCTCGGCTGGTTGAGTTGTAACGGCACGGATGCACTAGGTTTAGCCATTACGCTTTTGTATGCTATGACGATGATTTATATGATTAAGATCCAGACCCAGTAGTCATCATTAACATGAGTTGAAAATTTTAGACGTTATGTTCTTCTTTATGGTGTGGTTTAAATAGCTTTCTACTGGTTTATCACCTCAGGTTCCAAGTTCGAACAGATGTTAACATAACTATCATTTCATTATTTGAAAAGTCGAGATAATTATTATGATACTAATCTCAGGACTGGTTACGGAAGCTATGGTGATGTCAACAGTATGTATTCATATGTAACATCTCTTGCTTTCTGGATGTTGTGATGTCACATTATATTTCATGTTATTTACAACCTGATTTACTAGACTACTATCTTTCCTATCATTTATTTGCTTGAGCTTCTTCATAACAAAGATTATTTGTTTAAGAAATTCCGAGGACGGAATTATTTTAAGGAGGGTAGGATGTAACGACATGTTTTCATCAAGACAAACTATTTACGAATTTGACCAATTTTTCAATTTCGCCGACGCGACACACCCCCCGCCCTCAGCCATGCACGAAGACGAAGAGCAGCGTGAGTATAATTCGATGGCAAAATTGTAAATACGATGATTATTTCGAAATTTCGTATTTTATTAATTAAAAAAAGGGGTTTTATAGTTTTAATTTGATAACTAGAAATATAAGCCCTAGAAAAATATGAGACTAGCTCCAGAAAATCAGAAATGACATTCTCGACCCAATGGCGCTAGTTTCATCTTAATCTGACGCTTGGTTTTTCCAGAATTAATTTTTAAGCCTAAAAGTTAAATAGGTTATTTTCATTCAAAAATCAATAACTTGCTATCTTCACGTAAACTAATATGTGATAAAAATATATGTTAAAGTACTCTCTGTGACGGTCATTTTGACAGCTTATTTGTACTTTCTGATACAGATTACATCCAGGAGAAATTATTGAATAAATACGTTACTAAATTAAAAATAGTTTTTAAATTATTTTTGAGCTTTCAAAAATTATAAAAATTACTACAAGCTTCCGAAAAATATTTTCTCCTACAGTAAAATTATTTTAATCATATCTAGCGTATAGAAAAATTTGGAACTCTTTTCGATGACGATTCAGTCAGTTTTAAAAATCGAAACGACCAAATCAAATAGATGGAAAATAGGGTAGCCTGTAACTAATGATTTCTCGTGTTTGCAGATACCAATTCTCGTGCACCAGCATCTTTAAAAGCTCTAGCTCCAATCTCGTTTTACCACGGCAATCTCTAAAAGAGTAAGTCACTCTAATTCTAGTTTTAGAAATTTAGTCTGTGCACTCGTATGAACTTGGGACATGACATCTAGTCTCAGAAAAGCTTTTGACTTGAACCAATGATTAGAGACCTAATTAACTAGAGAACTAATCAATAGTGGAATGACCAGAGGACTAAATTGAGCTAGTACACTTTTATGGAATTTGATATCATAGTTGTTGGACTTCAAAGCACTGATCATGAGTAAATTGAGGTAGTATACTTTGATGGAATTCGATATCATAGTTGTTGGACTTCAAAGCACTGATCAGGACGAAATTGAGATAGTACACTTTTATGGAATTAGATATCATAGTTGTTGGATTTTAAAGCATTGCTCAGGACTGATATTCTCTGTTGAGGCTTCTGCCTTGACTTTTCGGCAAGTAAATACCATACATGTGATTTGTTGTACTCATTAATGGATGTATTGTTGTACACATTGTTGGATGTACAGAATGATGGGCCTATGAGGCCATACGGATACGGATACAGATATGGATACTGACAGGGATACTGATACGATTATAAAAGTGAAATGTGATACAACACGGGTTATGGGGTAGTCTTGAGCTACGTAGTGTGCAGGAGTGACTGGGTCCACCCGTATTTGGTAAGCTGTACCATCACCCTGAAGGGAATGGTGGGTAGATATTCCACGAGTTGCTCCGTGGGATGGGTGCACTTCTGGTTGCATATTGTACACTCGAGCTAAGACTGTTGCACTAGCTGATTGATACAGGGCTCATGAGGCCATATTGATACGAACACTGATATGAACGTTGGACTATGCACGGGATACGGGGGTAGTCTTGAGCTACGAAGTGTGCGGGAGTGACCGGGTCCACTATTATTTGGTAAGCTGTACCATCACCCTGCAGGAATGGTAGGTAGATATTCCACGAGTTTCTCCGTGGGATGGGTGCACTTCTGGTTGCATATTGTACAATCGAGCCAAGGCTGATGCACTAGTTTGATTACTGTATTGTACTCATGGTTGTTTGTATTGTCGAAACACATTATTGGGCCCTCGGGCATTTACGGAGCACATTACGGAAAACAATATTGGGCCCTCGGGCATTTACGGAGCACATTACGGAAAACACTATTGGGCCCTCGGGCATTTACGGAGCACATTTACGGAGCACACTATTGGGCCCTTGCGGCATTTAAGACCTATGCACTAGTTTGATTGATGTCGCACAAATTGATAATTGATTGATACCATTGTTTCAGTCACGACTACTACTATTCTACGGACAAAGTCGAGACTACTCGAACGTGATAGAACGGTCTAATAATGAGCGGCCTTGAATTACGACTGAATCAGTGTCTAGAAAGGAATGGGAAGGGGGTTGGTCAACCAAGGGACTTGTTCATGCGGTCTTTGAAGTGACCTGTGCCTTCAAGCCCTGACTGGCTGGCTGATTTGGAAGTTAAGTTAGACTTCTTATTATTAGGCCATCCTACACTACTAGATAGTCAAGCGACGCGCATCTTTTCTTAAGTATTACTAGGTCTATCTATTGTCATCCCATTATCGATTGGTCAAAACATTGTTAACCCGGTTGTCTTACTATTGACATTCCATTGGTCAAAATATTATTGCTACCATATGCCATGCCACAGTTATTGCTCTTGTACAATCACCTTTACTTTATGCATTACACGCACTTTACTTACCACACCTGAGCACTTACCAGTACTTTACTTATTCTCTTACATACTTGTCTGCCCATGCTTTACTTTTTGCACCTGCATAACCATCTTTTGTTTACTATAGTCTGTTCTATACTTTTGCACTACTTGGTTTCTATTGCTAGAATTGTTGTGACTTACCTACGGTTTCATCTATGTGGCACCGCAGATGACGTATATATGGAGGCAGATGCTCTAGAGTTAATAGCGCCAGAATTTGACCATGAGTCTGCAGCTTTCAGAGTTGTTTCCAATTGTATTTACTTTCCTTCATGTACGATTGTTGGACCATTTTTGTACAATATGGATGTAATAATTGGGCACTATTTGGGTATTTTTGTACATCTCTGCATCGTGGCGATTTTGTTTTCACTGGTTAACTGCAGGACCTGCGCAAATACCAAAAAGTAACGGGCCCGGGAATCGGGTCGTTACAGTCGATCAACAAGCTTGGGGGAGGTGATCGAGCTCCATGTGACTGTCCGTCTCCAAACAGTGGCACTTCAGCCTTGATCTGATCTGAGTCTGAGCTCAAAGTGAAGTCCACATGTAACTCTGGCTTGAGCTCCATGGCCTTGTCTCTAAGCTGCATTGGTTGGCCCTCCCTAAACGAAGGAGCACAGCTTGTCGGCCTCATCCTCTCGACGGATGAAAGAGTAATAGCTCAGCGAGCTCATTCGGAGCCCAGGCAGAGGTGAGTTGAGCTCCCAGCTCGGTAAGTTTTGAGTTAGGGCGGAGGTAGATCGGAGCTCTGCGGCTCTGATGGAAGGAGCTCCAAGCTCAGCATGCTCGATCGATGGTTGAGGCATGGCTCTGATCTCCACCATAGTGAGCTTGGACGAGGAATCAAGCTCGGAACCGGGACAACGGGTGGCCTTGTAGGCTCAGAGGCGAGGGGTTCGACCGCCGAGCTCAAGCTTGGACAATCCACCGACACGTCCCTTGCCTTCGTTCATCAAAGGATCCACTCCCACTGAGTTAATGCCGCCCTGACGCTCAGTCAAATTGAACACAAGGTTATTGTCCACTGTGATGGGTGATGGAAATTGAATTCCAACCCTAAGTAATTTTGATGATGATCACACCAAATGAGTGCTTAGTGTACTAACTACACTACATTTTAAGTATACAGATTTTGTGAAGCTCTACTAAATACTCCAAGAAGCACGCATCAATACTCCACGACAAAGACGAACATGGCTAAACTCAAGTGATGAAGCTCAAAGCTCAAACAGAACAAGAAGCTCAAAGAGAAGCTCATCTTCACTTCATCAAGTTGTCTAAACTGCCGAAGACATGTTCAGAGTCTAGTGTGAGTGTGTCGTGTCTTTTAGGATATTTGTCAAAGCCATATCAAGTAGACAAACACACACACAAATGTTTTTGAAACAAATTTTAAACTATCTTCAAAATAGTTTTCAAAGAGATTTTCTAGTCACTTCATAAATTCTCGTAGTGAAACTCCATGCACCCTGGAGCTAACTACAACTTTTGACTAGAACAACAGGAAAAAATCCTCTGGGAGTCGACTACCAAAAGTAGGGAGTCGACTACTTCTCAGGGATGAAAATTTCCTAGATTCCTCTGGGAGTCGACTACCTATAGAGGGAGTCGACTACCTGCTGGAAATTTTCAGACGTTTTGAATTTGAATTTTAAAATCTTTTGAGCAATTTACTCCGAAATTTTTGGGACAAAAGTCAAACGAAATTTGAAATTCAAATCTCAGTTTTTCCCTATAAATAGAGCTTAATTCTTTTGTGAAAAATACAACAATTGAAAATCAAAATTCGTAAAAGCTCTCGTGAATCAAAGCTCTCTAATTTTCTCTCTAGCCAATTTAATTTCAGTTCTTGATCTTGCAATACTTTTCTCAATTCTTTTTGAAGATCATATTATTATTTTTATTGGCTAAATTGTTTTTCAAAATCCTCTCTATTATTTCTCTTTAACTTTATTCGAAGGATTTTTGAAAAAGCTCTAGATCACAAAGAACTTATCTCGTATCTTTGTGTGATCTAGACTATCATTCTATTAAGCCACTACACAATTGTCTATCTTTTGATTGGCTATAGAATCGGGTGTATTTTTCAATCTCTATCATTTATTGTAGAGTATTGAACAAATCTCTCATTGTGTTAATTGTTGGAACACTAGACAAGTTTAGTTGTTGCCAGTTGGAAAGTCCTCGGTTTGTGAGGCAAGGGAAAACCCTAGACAAGTCTAGGTGTTGTGTTCGGAAATCCTGGTCAAGGCTATGTCGTTGGAAATCCTAACGAGTGAAGTTAGGTGCTTGTATTTGCTAAGGCAGATAGTGGAAATCTCGTACCGGATTGGTCGGGGACTGGACGTACCCGGGTTGCGGGGAACCAGGATAAAAATCCTTGTCTTTGCGCTTGCATTTTCTGTGTTTGATTATCTTTGCATTTATTCTATCTACAGCAAATATCAATCCTATTTCTATACGCTGAGATTTATATCGGTAATCTTATTTGTTCTAACATATACTCTGGGAGTCGACTACTGCTCATAAGGAGTCGACTACCTGCTGTGAATATTCGCTGTGCACTTTAAATTATATTGTTGATTAAGAACCAAGCGTAGATCACTCTACTTGGTTTCTTAGGCAACATTAGAAGGATTTGTTTTTGTGTTGATTGATTAAAGAACGAAAAAGTTTTATCTTTATACAACACTATTCAACCCCCCCTTCTAGTGTTGTTTGCCATCCACAGGATCCAACACTTGGTATCAGAGCGAGGCTACAATAGTGATGGCATCAACATCTTTTCACTCCGAAGGACTGAACACTATGCGACCACCTCTATTCAACGGAACCAACTACGCCAGCTGGAAGATTCGAATGAGGACTCACCTAGAGTCATTGGACATTGAAGCATGGACTATCACCAAAGTCCCGTACATCGCACCCACTGACGTTGAGTTTGAAAAATGGTCTATCGATGACAAGAAGAAAGCTAATCTCAATGCAAAAGCAATGAATGCCTTGTTTTGCGCTGTTACAGGAAATGAGTTCAATCGAGTCTCTCAATGTGAGACAGCACATCAAATTTGGCACACTCTTCAGGTAAGTCACGAAGGTACAGAAAAGGTAAAAGAATCTCGTATAAATGTATTACATTCAAAATTCGAAACTTTTAAAATGGAAGAAGGAGAGAGTATCACCGAAGTGAATACTCGTTTTACTAACATTACAAATGAGCTTGCAGGACTAGGAAAGAAACTTTCCGAGTATGAACAGGTAATGAAGATACTAAGGTCCCTCCGACCCGAATGGAAGGGAAAGACCACGGCCATTCGAGAAGCTCACAATGTAAAGGATCTCACCATCGAAGAACTGATGGGAAATCTCATGGCATATGAGATCGAGCTTGAAGAAGACAAGAAAATCGAAGAAAAACCAAAGAAGAAAAATCTTGCATTCAAAGCTCAAGAAGAAGATTCCGATTACACGGACAAAGAAGATCACATCGCGTTCATCTCAAAGAACTTTAAAGAGTTCATCACAAGTAAGTATGGAAAACGATCTTTTAGACCCACTAACGGTATTATCTGTTTTGGTTGCAATAAACCAGGGCATGTCAAGAGAGATTGTCCATTGGAAAGAAACAACCGTGATTCCAGAGATCGTAGGAAGAACAAAGAAAATAATGAAAGACGAACCAATACAAGAAACAAGTTTCGATGACCAAAGAAAGAAGCCTATGCAGCTTTCGATCAGAGCGACGATTCGTCATCCGACAAATCCTCAAACGAAGATAATGATGAAAGAAGAGAGACGGCACACATGTGTTTTATGGCATCTACATCCTCCAAGGTAAGCTCGCATCATGATTCATCTAGCGACAATGAGTCATCGTCAAGCGATGATGAAGACTTGGACTATAGGGGAGCATATAAAGAGCTATGCAAAATGCATGAAAAGCTCATTAAAGAACATAGAAAAACACTTAGAATTGCTAAAAGAGAGACTACGAAAAAAGAAGAAGTCAGTAAAGAAAATAGTCTTCTTAAAGAGAAAAATGATCTTTTACAAAAGGATATTTTGCTAGTAAATGAAAAGGTTGAAAATCTGAATAATCTTCTCGTATCCGTCAAAAATAAATACGACGCTACGATGAAAATTATTGAGAATTTCAATAAAGGAAAAGGTAAGCTAGATAATATAATAGATAATCAAAAATTGTCATCTAGCAAAACCGGACTTGGCTATGATTCACATCATACCAAGAAACGGGTTAAGCACACTAGGATGCATCATACTAATGATAATGTTTTAAGCATCTGGGTACCAAAAAGATTATCTGATCAGCAAAAAGAAAGGTACGCTACTAACTTTGTTCAACAGATTCATTTTAACAAAAATTATAAGTATATTGTTCATGAAGGAACTAAACCGTATTGGGTTTGGTTTCCCAAAGACTAACTCCTCGGAGTCAAAACCAAAGAGTACCATAAACGCTTATTTTTTTCAGGTGCTCTAAAAAGGGAGAAAAACAATGAAGAAAATTCAGGAAGTCGAAACAGCTGAATGCCTTCATTTATTATATATATATATATATATATATATATATATATATATATATATAGGATTGAAATAAGTTAAATTTTATGTATGATTGTGTTTTATTGCTTAAAATTTTTTTTCGCTCAACCTGGACCAAGCTTTTTCCAGGATGAGAAAACGACTCTACCCAGCAGGGAGTCGACTACCTACAGGAGGGAGTCGACTACCAGTGCGTAAAATTCTGGGTTGCCTCTTTTTTGACTATCTCCTATTGGGTTCTATTTGAGTGAATGGGTCAAGATCCGTTAAGATAACTTACCCACTAATACCTAAAACCCATCCTAGCCACCCAAATCTAGATCTAATGGCTCTTACTTCTCTTCATCTCTTCACCTCTTCAAACAAAACCCCAAGAAAACCCTAGAGGTAGCCGACTACCTCCTTTTCCCCTCTCCTCTCTTGGGTTTTCATCTTGGAGCTTGGACTTTTGGAGAATTTTTTTTTTCCTTCCTTCAAATTTACCCAAGGTAAAATTTTTTTTACTATCATGAACTTTAGTTTTTTTCCTCTCATGGTTATCTAGTAGTGTAAAAACATGTTTTTTTGTTGTATTTACTCTATCTAGATGCCTTTCAAAGGAGCCTTCTCTAAGAAGAGAAAAACTGCTACTGCTGATGTTGACTCTGAAAAAGAAATCATTCTACCCTATCTCTTCAAATCAACTACCTATGAACATTTTGTTAAAGTTTCTAGGAAACCAATCTTGCATGAAAGATTTGTCAAACTTCATGATGTCATCAATTACGGTATTGACAGTCTACTAGATTTCCAAAACTTAGCGAACTTGTTCTCCTCTGAAAATGTGTATATGTGCTATCCTAGGCTTGTTCATCTCTTTTATGCAAACATGGATTATGATCTCGTAAAAAGTCGTTTCATTACTAAGGTTCTGGATACCAAACTGGCAATTACTGTAAAATCCCTAGGTGAAGCCCTAGGAATCCCATACTCTGGTATGATCCTTGATAAAATTGAGATGACTGACGAGAACATCCTAGAGAGAATGTATCTGCCTGGTAAACACTTTCAGACCAAACTTCCTTGTAGCCATCTTCGCTATCCGGCAAGAATCTTAGCTAATATTCTGTCGTATAACATTACTCAAAAATCTGGAAGTCATGCTATCCTGTCTGAAAAACAAGCTAAATGCATCTATGCCATTCTTGGTAACATTCGTGTGAATTGGGCTAAAGTCATCATGGATTCCATCCTACTTTCAGCTTCATCTGACAGACCTTCCTCCACTCTTTCTCATGGACACTATCTGACCATTCTATTCATTAGCTTTAACGTGCCATTGGATCATGAAACAACCATTCTAGAACCTGCTCGTGTCTTTGATGTTCATGCTCTTGGGAGAATGAATCTCCATCATGACCTTGATGAGAATGTCCCTGAAGAGCAAATCTCTACCAAAAGAGGATCATCATCCTCAAGGCGAGGTAAGAAGGTTGTCATTTCAGATTCTGATGAAGAAAGTGAAGAAGAAGAAAAAGGAAGCGGCGAGGAAGAAGAAGAAGTTCCTGCTTACATCCTTGAACTTCAGGAGATGCTCCTGAAAAAGATTGGAAAATTGAAGATCTCACAGGAGAAAGGATTTGAAGATCTCAATCAAAAGGTGGATGACCTCAAGGAAATCGTAGTGCAAAGCAAGAAAATGACTGAGGAGACGCTTGTTATGATCCTTGAAGAGATCAAGGAACTGAAAAAGAACAGCGGTCATCCTTAGCTTCATGAACTTCTATTTCAAAACAATGGTTCTCTTCTCAAAAACAATGTTCTTTTAAACTCTGGTTTGTAATAACTCTTATTGTGTGATGCTAGCTACTATGAAGTTATCTACTATGCCAAACTTAGTTGTTCTATGAACTAACATCTCCATTGCAGGCATATGGAATTGAATTCCTCTTATTTTTAATGATCCGTAGAAATTACTGTTATATTTTTTTTGTTGATGACAAGGGGGAGAAAAATATATAATGCAAAAATGTGAATTGTATTTCTAATAGCTTCGATGCAGGGGGAGAACCGCATCAAAGCAGGGGGAGTAAGTATAATTGAAATATTATTCATATTCATATTGTTTCAACTTTTACATTTGGGTGTCATCATCAAAAAGGGGGAGAGTGATGGAAATTGAATTCCAACCCTAAGTAATTTTGATGATGATCACACCAAATGAGTGCTTAGTGTACTAACTACACTACATTTTAAGTATACAGATTTTGTGAAGCTCTACTAAATACTCCAAGAAGCACGCATCAATACTCCACGACAAAGACGAACATGGCTAAACTCAAGTGATGAAGCTCAAAGCTCAAACAGAACAAGAAGCTCAAAGAGAAGCTCATCTTCACTTCATCAAGTTGTCTAAACTGCCGAAGACATGTTCAGAGTCTAGTGTGAGTGTGTCGTGTCTTTTAGGATATTTGTCAAAGCCATATCAAGTAGACAAACACACACACAAATGTTTTTGAAACAAATTTTAAACTATCTTCAAAATAGTTTTCAAAGAGATTTTCTAGTCACTTCATAAATTCTCGTAGTGAAACTCCATGCACCCTGGAGCTAACTACAACTTTTGACTAGAACAACAGGAAAACCTCCTCTGGGAGTCGACTACCAAAAGTAGGGAGTCGACTACTTCTCAGGGATGAAAATTTCCTAGATTCCTCTGGGAGTCGACTACCTATAGAGGGAGTCGACTACCTGCTGGAAAATTTCAGACGTTTTGAATTTGAATTTTAAAATCTTTTGAGCAATTTACTCCGAAATTTTTGGGACAAAAGTCAAACGAAATTTGAAATTCAAATCTCAGTTTTTCCCTATAAATAGAGCTTAATTCTTTTGTGAAAAATACAACAATTGAAAATCAAAATTCGTAAAAGCTCTCGTGAATCAAAGCTCTCTAATTTTCTCTCTAGCCAATTTAATTTCAGTTCTTGATCTTGCAATACTTTTCTCAATTCTTTTTGAAGATCATATTATTATTTTTATTGGCTAAATTGTTTTTCAAAATCCTCTCTATTATTTCTCTTTAACTTTATTCGAAGGATTTTTGAAAAAGCTCTAGATCACAAAGAACTTATCTCGTATCTTTGTGTGATCTAGACTATCATTCTATTAAGCCACTACACAATTGTCTATCTTTTGATTGGCTATAGAATCGGGTGTATTTTTCAATCTCTATCATTTATTGTAGAGTATTGAACAAATCTCTCATTGTGTTAATTGTTGGAACACTAGACAAGTCTAGTTGTTGCCAGTTGAAAAGTCCTCGGTTTGTGAGGCAAGGGAAAACCCTAGACAAGTCTAGGTGTTGTGTTCGGACATCCTGGTCAAGGCTAGGTCGTTGGAAATTCTAACGAGTGAAGTTAGGTGCTTGTATTTGCTAAGGCAGATAGTGGAAATCTCGTACCGGATTGGTCGGGGACTGGACGTACCCGGGTTGCGGGGAACCAGGATAAAAATCCTTGTCTTTGCGCTTGCATTTTCTGTGTTTGATTATCTTTGCATTTATTCTATCTACAGCAAATATCAATCCTATTTCTATACGCTGAGATTTATATCGGTAATCTTATTTGTTCTAACATATACTCTGGGAGTCGACTACTGCTCATAAGGAGTCGACTACCTGCTGTGAATATTCGCTGTGCACTTTAAATTATATTGTTGATTAAGAACCAAGCGTAGATCACTCTACTTGGTTTCTTAGGCAACATTAGAAGGATTTGTTTTTGTGTTGATTGATTAAAGAACGAAAAAGTTTTATCTTTATACAACACTATTCAACCCCCCCTTCTAGTGTTGTTTGCCATCCACAGGATCCAACAATGGGGTCATCAAACACCATCGCATCCCCAAAACGCATGAACTGTCAGTCCAGTTTGGTGCGGCTGGCTTATGCTCTGTTGGATTTGGATCATGTTTTCTGAGAAGTTCAAGGCAGGTATGGGAGACTGTGGGTCAAACTCAATATAAGGTGATCCTTGTGTAATTCCAGAGCTGAACTTTGGCCAACGAAGTTGCGCTTCGATCCATTGAAGCGGAAATGACGTCTACAGTCACTTCAGGAATTGGCCTCTCGGGCCTTCGGTTGATGGGTGAGTCGACATTGTCAGCACTAGAAAGCGACGAGGATGTCGGCTCTTGTGTTCCCACAAAAGCCGCCAACTGTTGGCGGATGGAATTCGTTATCCAGAAATGGTATGTCGACGAAGACGCCTTCGATGAGAGGACCCTTTATCGGCGAAGGAGTCGGACCCGTGGAGAGGAGATCCAGGGTCGTGGAGAGCTAAATTTGAACCGTAGATCTGGAACTCGACCTAAATCTTGGGTATCTTCAGGAAGTTCTGCATCATAGGAGAAATCGTCAGGGGTTCGAGGCTGGGGCCCGACCAAATTCCCTCCGACACTCAAGTCAGTTGATGACTCAAAAGATGCTCATGGCAGGTAGGTCCGACATACAGAGAGGTCGTCCGATCACCCTCATCCCGAGTTATGGTGGAAGAAATATGAAGTGAAAAGTATAGAATCTTGTGATACCTCAAGATAAGATCCCCCCCCCCAAAAAAAAGTTCCCTAGAGTATTTATAGAGTATCTATCTCTCTTGTGGTTTGTAACTCCCCGCTAATAAAGTGGTCCTATTGGAATAACCACCCACATGAATGTAGTCTGTCACGCCCCGCTTCCCAAAAATATGGAGGCGAAGCGTGAGAAGGTCCGATCAGTCTTGAAGCTACAAAGCTGCAAGTCCGATAAGCGTCGATCAAATTTAAAACTGCAGGTCCTTGCAACGCGAACGAAACAAAGATAATAGTAATTAAATGAGACAAAAGAGATATCTCAGAATATCCATAAAATAAGTTTCAACATCACAGAAAAAGCCACCAGGCTAAACAGAAAAGAGTTTAAAGGCCCAAACATGGCCAACAAAAGTACAAAGTACAAACGACGGTGCTACGCACCAACAACTAACAAAAGGCCTAAAACATCACAAAGCTCAACAAAAACTCAAAGCATGGTCACCGGGTCCACCAAAATCCTCTTGGGCAGCCATGGACTCAGACTCAGCGTCAGCAAAACCTCACGTACTCAGCAACGATCTCTGGCTCAGGTCTAACATGTGACACCCAAAAGAGCAAGGGGCACATGTCAGCAAGTCTACAAGAGACTTGTGCAAGGAAATTGGAAGTAAAGTGAACAACCTAGCAGTTCTAGCATGAATGCGATGACATGGCAGTTTAAAGTATGAGTGCAACAGGTAAAGTAAAGTAAGGTAAAGTACGAGCATGGCATGGCATTCACAAGACAAGTACAAGACAAGGAAAGTAAGCACCTCGTGCACAGAGATTCCGTCTTTTGGCTAGAGGGCTGATCAGGCCACTCCAAAGCTCAAGTAACCGTTTATCCCTACCCCTCCATGTGTATCGGGCATTGGTTTCTGGCCAACACATGAGGCCCGCTTCTGGACCACGAGCCAGGAAGTGTGTAAACAAGTATGGCGTAGGGGTGCACCTAGCCGGACAAGTAGTACGAGGACAAGTATTGTAGCGTGTGCTACGATGCAACAATCAATGCATGGATGACATGGCATGGCAAGTAGTAAAGCGTACGAGTAAGAAAAGTAAACGTGACAGTTTAGCATGCATGAATGACAAGTTTAAGGGTTGGATCTAGCTTCGTTGTCAAGCTAGATCATTTAGGTGACGGATCTAGTTTCGTTGTCAAACTAGATCAAGTAGGCGTCTAGCCAGCTATCATTTCACTGACTAGTCTCTTTTACGCTAAAAGCAAGGAAGTGGCCTAATAACATGGCCCTACACAAGAGTTGGCAAGTTTCACTTGCCTGCAAGCACGACGTCTGAGCACACCGTCCAATGAGTCCAAAGATCACAATTATCCTACGTGCACAAGTCCACCGGCCTAAAGTCCATATTATTAATCTTGATTAGTGATTTCTAAAACATTTAAAATACTTTAAAATACTGATTTTTAGTCTTGATTAGCATGCATTGGGTTGGGGGTCCTAGGGGTGCAAAACGTTACCTCAACACGACGCGAAAGCTACACCGGCGTCGGTCAAGATTGATTAGCATGCATTGGGTTGGGGGTCCTAGGGGTGCAAAACGTTACCCTCATGCAATGTATCTGTCAAGATTGTTATATATAAAAATTAATTTGTTTCAAGTAGGATCTAATTACGATAATCATGTTGTTTTGGTTGGATACAGGTGAGAAGAGAGAAGATAAATGAAAGGATGATGTGCTTACAAGACCTTGTTATAGATAACATTAGGAGACACATTGTGATTATCGTCAATTTTTTCGTAACCTGCATGATTTCTGACGACCGTAGCACCCTTTCTATGTAGTGTTGACATAAGTTTCAAACATTGTGTGTTAGGATTGATGAAAGAAATCTCAGAAGTAAATGGGAAAGTAAGTGATGACAAAGGGTTGCTTGGTAAGTTCACTGTTTGATATCATATGTTACACCAAGGCAACGTTTTGATAATTGCATAGTTGTTTTAAGTATCTAACATATTTCATCAGGATGTCAAGATTGCTGGACGTATTGAAGCAAAAACATTGCATTTGTGTAAGTATGATTCCTTCAAGCCATGAAATAATTGTTATATACCAATACCTTAAAGATTTCTCCATCTTTTGTGGCAGATTTGTCCATAATCTTTTTATGCCCTCCTGCGAAAAGAAATTCAATACACAGACACTCATGTTATATTCCAACGTTGTGATACTTCAATGTCTCAGGTTGGGTTGGGTTTGGGGGTTACGGTGAACAGATGGTTTCTTGATGACTAGAGTAGATGAAATTCTCTCCATATATAAGCCATGTTTGTTCCCTACGTTTTCAAAAACTGTTCTGATACTCCTCAAAGTAAACCCACGATCTGTCCAAATATTCCTCAACTGAATCTATGATCCCAAAAGAAAATATTATGAGAAATCCCAACAACAAACGGGTAGTGTTTAAGTCTATTAGGTCAGGTTGGGTTTAAGTTTATTGGGCCATGTTGGTCTCTACATCAACAGTATGTGTGGATTTATGTATATACAGTTACAATGTGTGTGTGTATGTATGTGTGGAAAAGAATCCATAAGAAAATTAAGCAAGGAATAGATACAAAAGAGATTGATGAGTCTTATGTTACTTTTATTCCAACATTCATCGAATTCTAAACATGCAATATAATTGTATTATGTCAATATCATATTAGTTAAATAATTACTGTAAAATGAGCCTATTGCTTATCTAAACATCTGATATAATATACAATTATGTTATGTTCTAGCCATGTCTATGTATCCTAGAATTAAAAATTTACCATGCCAGACACTTTAGGACACTCAGACACTTGACACCTGTGTCCAGTGTCTATGTGACACTACATGCATGTGACGAGTTTGAATACTTAACTATGCCTCCAACTGCCTCTGTACATGTTGCTAATTTAGTTCTATTTATTCGTTTCCTTTTGAAGGTTATTAATCATAAGCCTTATGATCAGAAAGCAGATGTGTTCAGCTTTGCTATTGTGCTTTGGGAGCTAACAACATTGAAGGTACTTATAGATTTCATCCAACTTCTGCTTATTGATCACACGTAAGGTGAATTGATCATTCTACGGTGTTTCCATGCAGCTACCTTATGAAAGTATGACCCCTGTGCAAGCTGCCCTAGGAGTTAGACAGGTTTGTATTTACTACATGGATAACAAGATTATCTATCCTATAATCTCATACTAGATAGTATTTACTAGTATTACAAATTTGCTTCAAAAATCTTACTATATCCTCTGGGAGTTGGGACTTGAAAACTACATTTACTGAGAAGCCAACTTCACATTCTTTTGCAGTAGTTCTGGCTTAGAAGACAAAAAAATTAGGTGCATGAATGCATCAGCAGATAACCACCAATACTTAATTCATGACATCCTAACTACAAGGATGTATCTGTATTGCCTCGCTTGAATCAAGGGGAATAACATTCACATTACATTTTTTGTCGGGGGTTGGGTTGGCACACGCATCCGTGTCCTACAAACTTAACTTATTTTATGCATCCAACATCAGGGGAGGCGTCCAGAACTTCCAGAGAACACACATCCTAGACTGCTAAACAAAATTACATCTTTTTCTTTTCTTCTGTTTGTTTGTTTGTTTGTTTATTATTATTATTATTATTATTATTATTATTATTATTATTATTATATTGTTTACTTTTTTTGAAAAATTACTTTTAGAACTGCTGTTCCATTACCTCATTGTCTTAATCAAGCTCTACACAGATACAGCCGGATATGAGAAAGCACGCTTATCGTGTGGCTATTGGAGTTAGTTTTATCTGGCAGAAAGCCATCATCTACTGGACGATTTGTCTTTTTTATGCTTCTCAGTGGGATGTTTTTTGTACTTGGCCATTTTGAGTCCATTTCAAGATTGTGCTGTGCCTTGTGTGCTTTATTCAACTCTGATGTCTTGCATCTCCCTGTGTGTGTAGCTGTAATTTATGCAGTTCAGTTGGAAAATATGAAATCTGCTTGAATCATTTTCCATGTTATTCTTAAAAAAAGTTGGAATGGTTTGATGGATGCAGGCACCATATGTGGATCCTAGGACTAAGCTCCGCTATGCAAATCCGGACGTCTTTAAGTGCTTAAGGATGCTTCCCGATGATTATGTCCAGCGTTATCTGTCATTGAGAAATGCAGCCGTCGTTTTAAGATAGTAGCTGATTTCAGCGAGAGATCTGTCATCAAATGAAGACGTGTAATACATGTAGGGTGCTGTTCAAGTAATCATTTTGAGTTTCATTGAGGGTGTCAATTGTAGCTCATTAGGTGATAAGCATCAAGAAGCTTGTGTTTTGTATCCATCCTTTACTCTCCTTTTTTTTAATATGATCTGGTTAATATGTTCGCCATGTCTGTTAGTAGGCATGGCAAACATATTTGGGCAGAACAAATCTGGTTAATATGAACGGTTTTAAATAAAAGTGCAGTTTGGTTCTTTATTACTGTAATTTTGTATTTTGCTTGGAGTTTGGTTCATGTTTGTCAAATTTGGGCAGAGGAGCCCGCCTGAATGCTTGAGGTATTTTGCTTGATTTTTTATTTTTTTTTTAAAAAAAATTAAACATTAGCCACGAACTTTCCGTGGCTAATGTGTATTAGTCACGGCCAGTCTGTGGCTAATACACATTAGCCACAGCCAGTCCGTGGCTAATGCGTATTAGCCACGGACAGTCCACATTAGAAAGGTATAAATCAAAATTTCTCGAGTTATCTTGAATAGCGCTTCTAAAAGTGCTATCTTAGTAAACCACTTAGATAGCGCTTAAAAAGCGCTATCCAAGCTACCATAGCGGTAGCTTGGATAGCGCTTTTATAAGCGCTATCTTAGTAAACCACTACGATAGCGCTTATAAAAGCGCTATCCAAGCTACCATAGCGGTAGCTTGGATAGCGCTTAAAAGCGCTATCCAAGTGTAAAAAAAAGCGCTATGCAAGCGTTTTTTTGTAGTAGTGTACAATCATTGCTCTACCTATAGGTAGCTACCTATGCACAAACATCAAGGGTATACTACCCTCTAATATTTCCTAGTATACATCCAATACTAAGCACATCCACATAAGCAGCCACACCAAACCATTTTAAGTCAAATTTTACTATATCTAATATATATTCACTACTACCATATTTCACTCATTATATAGTCATACAAATGCATGCAATAATTCACCATATATTCACATCACGTACGGTCCTATAACTGTATTTACGACACGCCACATATATCATAGTCATCAATACCTATAACTAAGCACATACTTACCCGTGCATGGTGCACACCCATACACGCTAACATTTCATTTACATACACCAATCATACCATTATATAACTAGCACACATACACACCTAGTTTTAGCTAGTACACATACGTTCACACGAGCAAGTCCTTAGTAATTAGCTATACCACAAGACCAACACCTATAACTATATACTGGTGTAGCGACCCACAATCATGTGCGTAACACAACCAGGCACAAACACTCTCCTACCACAATACATACATCAAACATTGCTATATTCAAACTACACTCATACATTCAATATACTTAGAGTATACCTACTCAAGCTTGAGTGAGACTCAATACACATATCAGAATATTCTATACACGTAACACGACATTCATACCTATACCAATACCACTCCATTACATATATATATATATATATGTCAACCAATACAACCATATGCATACCATAAGTCAATCACACTTAATATTTAGTCAGATAACACCCACATAGTTAAATCAATTCATATACCATAATAATAACATTACAGACATCAGTACCCACATATTTATAATACCTTCCCTAGTTCAAACATTCACCGTATAGTCACACATAAGTAATATATATATATATATATATATATATATATATATATATATATATATATATATATATATATATATATATATATATATATATAGGGATTAATGGGTATCATACGCCATATGAGAGCTTCTCTCATACTCCCTCTCACATAAAGCACCCAAGTACAAGCCCACATGGGCTTGTACTTGGTTGTACTTGGGTGCTTTATGTGAGAGGGAGTATGAGAGAAGCTCTCATATGGCGTATGATAGCCATTATTCTCATATATATATATATATATATATATATATATATATATATATATATATTCACACCATAGCCTACTACCTATAATTAGTATACTAACACACCTATACATACATAGTTAGGATGTGCAATGGTCGTGTATACCTCGTGGTGTACACGCATACAACATCCCGAAAGCAAGCAATACCAATCAAAATTATAATCGTATTACCATAAGCATATCACCTACATACTCATACAACGAAGCATAACTACTTACGTCTAAGCACAATACATATCTACCTACGAGCACGTACTCATACGTAATAATATATGGGTCACTCAATAGGCCTACTTACTTAACTATACATACACTTATTATTATCACACCTAGCATACACATAGTTTTACCAATCATTTTATTTCAACCATTGTAAGTATTCCTTACTACATACACAACTTAGCTATTTCAACGCTAACCCTTATGTACACAGACATCCCTAGTAGTATAGCTATCCACACAAAAATCTATAACTACTAACACACAACAACTGCATACTATCACGAATAACTCCGAGTATATATATATCACACAATATGCAATCATCAATATACTATGGGGGTATACTCATTCAAGCCCACGTACACCACTTAGGTACGTGCACTACGACACCTCACAACGGTCCAAGGGTTTACTAACAACTAAGAGTTGACACAGACATTGACGGGCACTTAAGCCTAAGCAATAAAGAGAGGTCGAGGTCGAGAGCGTGACGAGGGAAGGATCGATAAGCACGAGTTCAGGTAGGACGAATACAAAGAGACGGCTTGGTTAGACGAACATTGGCTCAATGGTGATGTTTAGGTTGGGGGAAAAGGAGGTGTAGTGATACATGCATAGGATATAGGAAAGAAGGTAGGGTAGGTAGCACATGCTAAAATACGTGAAATCTGGAAACTGTTGTACGTTAAAATCTCGTCTGAGAAGAAATGTTTGGGGATCGATAAAACGAGTTGTTCAAAATAAGTCTGAGTCGAATATTCAAAATAATGGAAAATGGCCTATTGGTTTTAAAAATCATTTTAAAAGGAAGTAAAATCATTTACACGAATATTAAGGACATGGTTTAGAAAATTTATACGTCAATAATTTAATATAATGTTGCCAAAAGTTTTTGAAAGTCAAAGAATGGAATCAAGCAACGGAAGAATTTAAAATCAGGTTAAATGCTTTCAAAACTTTAGGCTATGGAAAATTGAAAATAATCAATTTGAAACTACTTTTAGGGAACTAAGGTTTGCCAAGAATGTGAAACAGATTTGCACAAGGTTCTTAATATATGATTACAACAAGTCTGGCACGGTTATAAAAATAGTTGAAATTCAATTTGGTTTAGAAATTTTTCTAAAAGCGTGTATGGTGAGCGGAAAGAAAATAGTAGTAACTTAGCATAAGAATTATCAGGATCGAATAGCAAATCTTTAAAATCAAATCAGGGAGGGTCTAAAGCAGGAAGAGGTTATGAAAATAGTAGTTTTGCAAAAATTTGGAATAGTGAGTACGACGAGTAAAAATCAACTTGCTGAAATCTGAAATTCCATGTGACATGAAAAGTATATTAAAAGTAAACACGATGTATTATTCAAATGGCATAAATAAGAGGGAAAATTATAAATCGAACTGAGCAAAATAAAAGTACGGTTCAAAATAAAATTAATATATGAAGGAACGACACGTTTACACAAGTACGAAAAACATAGGCTGGGAAAATACTATAAACTAGTATTCAGAAATTCCGACAACGTTTTAAAAATTTTAAATCAACAAAGGGGGATGAAGTATAAGTATACATGCATTGAAATTTGGATCAAAATTAAACTTCGGAAATGAGGAAGTTCGAAAAATACTTTCAAGAGTTTCAAAATTCATAATGGAGAGGTTCGAAAATTGACGACGATCGTTACGGGGCGATCTCGTAAATCGAGGCAAGGAAATTGGTCGGAGATCAAAACATTCATACGCCTAGGATGTGAATCAGAAGAGTCTACGGGAAACTCCTACGGTCGACCAACTAAAGATTAAAAACTAAGCGCTAATTCTTCTAAAGGTTAGACGGTAAAGAAATGCGTTCAGCTTGGTCCGAAATCGATGAACCCAAGCGAACGACAAAAGGAAATTTTTAGAGGTCTAATATGGTCAGGGATAGGCAAGGACCACTAAAGTAACTCCTACGACGATTAAATCAATTGCTAGAAGGGGGTCTAACTAACAATCAGAGGCCTCTAACTAGCAAACACAGGCGTCTAACTAAGCCTTCATATCACCTAGTGTCCTAAGAAAACGACTAGACTCAGGGCTTATGACTCGGATGTTGCAATTTATTTAATGGACATTCCGTTATCATCGTTGTTCCGTTAATTCGCAATTGCAAGACCGGACCTGCATGGGCCACCAACAAAACCTGTCACGCCCCGCTTCCCAAAAATATGGAGGCGAAGCGTGAGAAGGTCCGCTCAGTCTTGAAGCTACAAAGCTGCAAGTCCGATAAGCGTCGATCAAATTTAAAACTGCAGGTCCTTGCAACGCGAACGAAACAAAGATAATAGTAATTAAATGAGACAAAAGAGATATCTCAGAATATCCATAAAATAAGTTTCAACATCACAGAAAAAGCCACCAGGCTAAACAGAAAAGAGTTTAAAGGCCCAAACATGGCCAACAAAAGTACAAAGTACAAACGACGGTGCTACGCACCAACAACTAACAAAAGGCCTAAAACATCACAAAGCTCAACAAAAACTCAAAGCATGGTCACCGGGTCCACCAAAATCCTCCTGGGCAGCCATGGACTCAGACTCAGCGTCAGCAAAACCTCACGTACTCAGCAACGATCTCTGGCTCAGGTCTAACATGTGACACCCAAAAGAGCAAGGGGCACATGTCAGCAAGTCTACAAGAGACTTGTGCAAGGAAACTGGAAGTAAAGTGAACAACCTAGCAGTTCTAGCATGAATGCGATGACATGGCAGTTTAAAGTATGGGTGCAACAGGTAAAGTAAAGTAAGGTAAAGTACGAGCATGGCATGGCATTCACAAGACAAGTACAAGACAAGGAAAGTAAGCACCTCGTGCACAGAGATTCCGTCTTTTGGCTAGAGGGCTGATCAGGCCACTCCTAAGCTCAAGTAACCGTTTATCCCTACCCCTCCACGTGTATCGGGCATTGGTTTCTGGCCAACACATGAGGCCCGCTTCTGGACCACGAGCCAGGAAGTGTGTAAACAAGTATGGCGTAGGGGTGCACCTAGCCGGACAAGTAGTACGAGGACAAGTATTGTAGCGTGTGCTACGATGCAACAATCAATGCATGGATGACATGGCATGGCAAGTAGTAAAGCGTACGAGTAAGAAAAGTAAACGTGACAGTTTAGCATGCATGAATGACAAGTTTAAGGGTTGGATCTAGCTTCGTTGTCAAGCTAGATCATTTAGGTGACGGATCTAGTTTCGTTGTCAAACTAGATCAAGTAGGCGTCTAGCCAGCTATCATTTCACTGACTAGTCTCTTTTACGCTAAAAGCAAGGAAGTGGCCTAATAACATGGCCCTACACAAGAGTTGGCAAGTTTCACTTGCCTGCAAGCACGACGTCTGAGCACACCGTCCAATGAGTCCAAAGATCACAATTATCCTACGTGCACAAGTCCACCGGCCTAAAGTCCATATTATTAATCTTGATTAGTGATTTCTAAAACATTTAAAATACTTTAAAATACTGATTTTTAGTCTTGATTAGCATGCATTGGGTTGGGGGTCCTAGGGGTGCAAAACGTTACCTCAACACGACGCGAAAGCTACACCGGCGTCGGGTAGCGACACCGGGGGTTGGAATAATAAGATCGCACTCCAAGTCCAGATTCCAATATAGTTTCCTCGCTGGAAAGTTCAGAGCATCAACCCGGGCGACGATTCCAAATTCCAAAGCTCGCACGTGCGACGACGGGCTACGACATGCGACGACGTCGTACGCGGCAAGTCGTCGAAGAGGACACACCTAGGTGGGGCCCACAGTAGTCCTAGGGGCCTTTGGGGGACCCACAATAACTCTGGAGAACTTGGGGGGCCCACGGAGGCAAGTGGTGCGACGGATGCGGGGTTGCGACGAATGACTCTCGGTCGTACCCATCCAATGCGGGAGATCCTATCGGTCGCTGCGAGAGAACGGGGCTGTGCAGCGATTTGGGTCGGTCGCAGCAGCGGGCGGGGCTGTCTCCTTCGGTCAGACCGGTCGGGGGCTTCGGTCGTGCGCTTGGGATGCGAGGCGGGGCAGCGTTGCAACGTGCAGCGCTTGGGCGCTCGGTCACAGCGGAGCAATGCGGGGCGACAAGGCGGGTCGGTGCGGAGCGCTGTGCGGAGCGGATGCGGAGCCAAGCCCTCGGTCAGACCGAGGGAACGGAGCGGTCGGAGCGGGCGAACGGGGCAGCTGCGATGCGAGCGGCTGGGATGCGGGGGCGGCTACCGGTCGGGGCGGCGATTTGCGGTGGGTTTTCTCGGTCAGATCGATGGCTGAACGTCGCAACGTTGCGACGAATCGTCGCAACGTCCAATTTGAGTTTTGGGAGAGGCTAGGGCTAATTTCTTGTGAAAATAGGCCTTGCTAGGGGTTGCTTATATAGTATAGATGGGTTGACTTGGTCTAGGGCTAAATCTAATAGGATTAGAAGTTCAAAAAGATTTAAAATTTGAAATTCAATTACTCCAACTCATCCAAGGGTTTGACCTGGTCCAAATGAGCTGGAAATTGGCTCAAAAATTCTTTAAAACGTTTAGAACTCAAATAAATTTTATTTGGCCGAAAATACTTTATAAATTAATTATTAAAAATATTATAAAACTTGTTAAAAATATAAAAGTGGTCAAATAAACTCCAAAAATTATAAAATAAATATCGGGGTGGTCGTGGTGACGAAAGTGGACTAACTAAGAAGACGGATCTCAATTTCGACATTGGACGACGAAACTAAAAATAGAAACGTCTCCCGTCAAGAGTGAGAATCGCCACGTCTCATCGAATAAGTTTAAATTGTGGGAAAACGACTCGAGAACGTCGTTCCAAAATAGTGCCACTATTTAATACTCTCAGAGACGTTCACGACGGCATATCACACGAAAGTGTTCGCAAACACGTGCACGGCCAAAAGCACGTGCACGAACAACGTACGACGAAAAGTGGTCGTTACATAGTCCTTAATCACTTAATTAGTGGCTATAAAAGTGGGACATGATAGAGTGTAACCGTCCATTATTGATGGCTCTTTGTGAAGGAAGTGGGGGTTAACCCGAACTCCGGAGATATGTGAGGTGGGCCGGCATTGTTATGTGTCCTATCAAAGCCTGGCCATATATAATGTATGATGTAACAGTGCGCTTTGAGCAATCTCTCTTCCTATTTGTGATGTCTTTTCGTGAAGAGTAAAAGCGTCTGGGAAATCAGAAATTTTTTTAGCTTCTCCGTTCTGTGTGCGAAGAATAAAAAGGTATGTCAACTGGCAATTTGAAGAGTGTTTCTGAGTTATTTAAAAAGTTATGCATATTTTTTGTATTTTTCGGGTAGATTAAGGGCCTGTTCTTTTCTCGGAAACTCGGAGAAGAATCCCAATTTGAACACTGTTCACGCCTGTTTACTCGGAATCCTACAACAATTTCGTGGAGGCTGTTCTTTTGTGTTTGGCTTTTTCGGGATTTTTGTCCTACGTGGACCGTGTTAGTAGGAATCCCCGGCTCGATTTTTTTCCGCCAACTTTCGCTCCGATTACAAAGAATCATCGACTAGGTTGGTCCATGTGCTCTTTCCCTCTCCAATCAGAAGCCATCGCTTCGTTCTTTTTGTTTTTTGGCGCATGCAGCAACGCGTGAAGAGTGGGACCATGCTAAACAGACTGCTTTCTTCCTTTTTGTGTACTCATTTAATTATAAAAACCATTAAACAATTAGTTAATTTGTTAATTAATTAATTAATTAATTCGTACCTATTTAATTATAGCAATGTGTAGACCCCACCCCACTTTCTTCATATAAGGGCCTGTTCTTTTGCGTTTAAATGTTTGTGAAAGTGGGAGATTCCACTATTCCTCCCACTATTCACTCATTTTCATCCTCACTTTCACTCGTCCTGTTCTTTTGTGTTGGCTTCTTTGACTGTGAAAGTTGCTGACGTGACCACAAAACACACACAATAAAGTTGTGTGGGACCCACAAAAAATTCCAACATCCACATTCACAACCCACTTTCACCCAAAAAAAACACAATACTCACTTTCACCACACTATTCACAACTTCAACCAACCCAAATTTAAACACAAAAGAACATGCCCTAACTTTCTTCAACCAAAACAACACACTACAGGAGTGGGTCCCCTCTTAACTTTCCAACTCCACAATCCAAACACACTTTCCAACAAAATAACACACTACAACAAATTTCTCTCTCATCAGATTCCACACTTCTCAACTTTTCCATTTTATACTTTCCAACAAAAGAAAAGAAGTGGCCATCCTTGAACTCAGCTTAAAAGGTTTAGCAATCCCCTTTTCGGTCATTTGAACCGTGCACTGCAGGAGGCTTGTCGCCTGCATCGTCAACTGAAGCCGACTTTGTGGTCTCAAAGGAGCGGCGATGGAGGAAAAGCCCGTTAACTTCAAAAGCCTGACCTCAAGAGAGTACCAAGGCCACAAAAAGAAGGTTCGTCAATTCATATCAAAAACCCGATCTTTCTCTCCGCCTTTCGATCTCATGAAACCCTAGAATACTGGGTCGTTCTTCTTCTCGTCCAATTCCGTTAAAAAATTTCACCACAACTTGTTTGTCCAAATTCTAGCGTAGAAACGATCATTTGCTGTTTCCTTCTTGTTTAAAGGTTCACTCCGTTGCGTGGAATTGCACAGGAACTAAGCTCGCATCGGGCTCCGTGGATCACACTGCCCGAGTTTGGAACATCGACCCACATGGCCATGTAACTCTCTAACTCTTTTTTATCTGTCTCTTTTTTTCCTAATTTTTTTGGTGAATTGTATAACTGAATTTAGATTTAATGTAGAGGTGCTCAATTTTATCCCTTTAATTTAGGGTAAAGCGAAGGATGTTGAACTGAAAGGGCACACAGATAGTGTAGATCAATTGTGTTGGGATCCTAAGCATAATGACTTAGTAGCGACTGCTGCGGGGGATAAGACTGTTCGTCTTTGGGATGCTCGAAGTAAGTGTGTTGCATTCGTCTATTATGGCTTTTGCATTGAACTTTTTGCAGTATATTGATGCCGTGAGTTGTTTGTTTGTAATGGTATACTCAACTTCTGAGAAAGACATGGTGATTCGTTCTTAAGTGAAAGAAATATGTGATGTTTGATGGTTGAGGCCTGAAGTTTGGTAGAATTTTTGTTATAGATGTTTTGTGCTATGTAACCTTATGAATGAATGAAAGATGTTAAAGATTTGAGTACATCTGGAATTACTTACAGATTGTTGATTTTATTAGGCAATCGTCTCATTCCTTTCAAGCGACTGTAAGCGCTCAGCAAAAAGAAGTTCACATGCTGCTCAATTTTGATATGCATAAAACAAATGAACTAATGAGGAAGTTTTTATTTGCAACATATTGCAGAGCTTACCTTAAGAATACATTTCATTGAAATCTACACACAAATTCATTTTCTTTTATGGTGTGTAAACATGCATGCTGCTTGTGACACGATTTAGAAACTACTTCTTACATAGCTGTACCTTTTTGTTGGGTTTTCTAAAATGTACTCTTTTGTAAATTCTAAATTAACTATCCTGGACAGAAAAAGGAAAATGTTCATCTTTATACATAACTATGCTTTTGCAAGCATACATTATAACCGACTCACATGCCTTTCTAGGTGGAAAATGCTCTCAACAGATCGAACTCAGTGGAGAAAATATCAACATCACATTCAAACCTGATGGCACCCACCTAGCTGTCGGAAACAAGGTAGATATTATGTACCTTATATTTGATGATGTTCATTCGGTGAGGAGTTTCAGGTACTTCTGGATAATGATATGCGAAGAAATTTTTGAAAGACTGACATCAGATATGAACACAAGAAAAAATGAAAAAAAATCCTGGCTATGACCAGAAAAACCCAGTTTCAGATTTCTTTCTTTTGAATTCCTGAAACTTTCTTCACCAGTCATACCCAGTAGGAGCTTGATTTGATTTCTATGGAAGCTTGTACGCTGTCCTTTCCAACTTTTGCATATGTGATCTTAGTATTATCCCTTTTTTCTGGCCTTCTCCAAACAACTTTCAGAAATGTGGAATAAGAAGGCCATTAATATGACACGATTGTATGTTATGACCTCACAAGATCAACTGAAATAAACTGTTGAAAGCCCTTTGGGGTAAGTGTTTTCAGTTGTTCAGTTAGGAAACCAGTCAGATTTCAGTGCAAGCTTCTCCATTGTCCCTTGCGATTCAGCACATTAATTTAATCTTATTCATCCTTGTTCTTTTCCTTTCTACAGAAATCACATTGGAGAAAATGTAAAAGAATAAAATTGCACTTATATCCTATAATCTTACAGAAACAACTGAAATGAACATTTGAAAACCTTTCGGGGTCAGTATTTTCATTATTCACTTAGAAAACCAATCTATCTTGTCTAACTATGTAGGTAAAAAAGAATATATTTATAAATTATTCAACAAGGCAATATTTCATGTTAGTATTCATGTAGCTTTTTCTACTTCTCCAATTTTTTAAATCAAATTGATGTATTTAATTCTTAAATTCTAATGTTGGGAGTAATTTTGAACATCGTGTTGTCAAAGAGTGTACATCCCATGTTTGATGACTGCTGACCACTTTTAGGAGTTCTAAACTGCTCTGATTTTATTTTTGAGAGTTTTGACCTTATATATTTTATTTATGCTTGTTCACTTGTTCTTAAGCGATAACAGCGGTCTCTGGCTTCACTTGACCCAGTATAAAACATGCAGGTCCCATCCCTGGCTACCTAGGCAGCAAGTTTAACTATAAAGCTGGAGCATGGCAAAGGGTGTAGAATGAGCCTAAATATGTTGAAAATTAAAATTTTTGAAGCATAGGTCTAATACACAATTTCAGGACAGGGCTTCTTATTTAGCTTTAAAGCCTAAGCTGGAACTTTTAGACCAATTCGTTGTGCCATGACCTATGGGATAGCCCAACACATTGACTCCATCAACTCTTGCATGATAAACACATACAATCAAGTTACCACTCTCTGATTAGAATTTTGCATAAGAGAACACTCAACACGGTCAGAGACTGGATTCATAATTAATATTGTTTAAGTGATTGCTCACATGATCCTAGACCTTATCTTATTTTTTTTCAATTTATTCATAATTGAACACTGGTTTGTGTTTTATCTTTATTAAACATGTGCTACTTTTTGTGTTTCATAGGAGGATGAGCTTACAATAATAGATGTTCGGAAATTTAAGCCCTTGCATAGGCGCAAGTTTAATTATGAGGTAATGGCCACGAATAAAATTATTACATTTATTTCATTGTTTTACTGTGAATGGTATTTCATGCTTGCCAAAAACATGCCAAAAACAGATAAAGTCTTTTTATTTGTTGATTCAATGGCAATGGATTGGATTCTACAGTGCATTTCCTGAAAGTCATCCTGGAATAAGTATGAAATTTGACAAAGAAAATGGTCTGAATTACAAATGCGGACCATCCTTAATATTTATTTAACTGCAAAACAGTATTTAACTGCAAAAAAGTCTTAACACTTTAGCAACTCTGAACAAAAAAGGCATACTGTATGAAAATGCAAGTTTGAGTTGCATTAAACTCAAATTGAGGGGAGCTGTTACTCAGGGGAGCTAACACAAGGCTAACAAAAGAGGAGAATTTATGGTTACATTGTGGCAAAAGAGGAGTCGGTAGATTTCGTGCTTCAGCCAGAAAAGGTTATCTTTAACTTTGGATACGCTCTTGTCAGTTGGCTGTTAACGCTTAGTGGAATGGACAGGTGTGGTATCCAAATAAAGTGTGAAGAAATGTCTTTGTCTAGTACCAATGAGTGTGCTAAACCTTATGAAGTTGACAATGATAATTCTGAGAATGCATATCAGTTATGGTAAAACTAAATACAGGCTTGTTTGATTCATCAAAAAGTGCTTCCTAGTTGTGGACCACTAGTTATTCTTTTTCAGCTCATGGAATTTTTATCTAGGCATCCCCATTGTCTTTTAATGATAACTTCCCAACCTCCCCCCCCCTGACAATTTTCAGCTAATGCTGAAGTCATCTCTGAATCCAAATTGATTGCTCATTTTGTGTTTTCCTTTTGCTTTCAATTTTTCTATCCTTATTCTGTCCTCTGTTGCTGAGGTAGCTCGTAATGCTGAATGGTGAAGTGTATATAAACATTTAAGAGGATATTATAGAAATGGTATAGAATGGGACTAGGGACTTCAATTGGTTTATATGATATATGTAGGAACAATCTGTGTGGTGAAAGCAGGTGTATACTATCCTCAAGAGGGTCTAAGTTGAAAGCCAAAGAGGCCAGGGCAGTTGCAAAGGGTTTATGAAAGAGGACGTTGACTATGACAGTTTGCTCCTAACACCAATTGTGTCTCTTCATGCCTTGCTTTTTATTATGTCTGATGAGGATGATCATGTTGGGACCATCGATATGGTTATTCAATACTAAACTGCGGAAACAGATAGTATTGTCAACAACTAAGATCTATACAAAGTTACATGTATATTCCTTTAAATATAAATAACTTGCAGTGAAAAAATCAATACAATTGACGAGGCAAAATAAGCAAATCGGCCAATCGCAAATACAGAATTTATCCTGGTTCGAATCCGCTGATTATACGTACAATCCCTTACTCACCGTACAGATTATTAATCCACTATCTAACCACTTGCTACTCGCAAGCAAACAACATACAAGATGCCAACACTTTTTGTGTCGCAAACTTGTACAATCTCTTCAATAAGAGATTCAGCCACCAAAAAGTAAAGTAAAGAAATAATATCACATATAGCCTTGATGATGCGTGAAGAATCACAAGGAATGTGAGAATATATTCAAGTTTTATTGGATGGAAGAATGGTAGAAACACACTTGAAGATGAAATTCCAATGGAGAAAATTTCAGCATTTTGTTCTCCAGTGAACTATGAAACACACCCTCTTTTGAGTAAGAAAAAACTGAAATTTTTAGAGAGTGAGAGAAAGTTGATATGAATGGCAAGGGGGTTGGGACACATTTATAGGGCTGAAGGGGGTGTTTCAACAACTGCCAAAAACTGATCAAAATTGTTAAAACGGCCAGTTGCAAAACTGCCTGAACTGCCATTAGTTGGCGAGACAGTTATTAGTCAACTAGGCATAGTAAGTAGACACAAGAATAACCGCTGTAACTAACCTTAGTCAACTGATAAAAAGTTGTTAGTCGACTGGAACTAAGAAACGGTTAGAAACGGTCAAAAATATATTCGTTGCAACTGATTTTAGTAGACTAGAAAAAACTATTAGTCGACTAGGACTAATACTGAAAAACAGTCAAAATAGATCGATTGGAAAACTTACTCGTAGTCGACTAGAAAAAGTTTTTAATCGACCAGGACCAAAAAATGAAAGTTAGTCGACTGGAAAAAAAATGTCAGACGACTAAGACGAAGTTTCGTAAGAGAATTAGTCGACTAGGAAAAAGTTCGAGTCGACCAATATGGTTTAGGACTTAAGAATTTTCTGGGAAATCCTAAATTTCTAAGGTGACATCATAAGGCTTTATATCATCTAAAAGTACAAAGAAAATATAACTCATGAATACAATAAAATACAACTTTTAAGCTTGGTCTTCATTATCATCATTGGAAGCTCTTTGTCTTGACATAAAGCCTTCATGTGTAGTGATATGCTAGATTTGTAAACTCATATTGCTAATTACGTCCAAATTTCGCTCTTACGTCGGAATCTTCAAGAAATCTTTTAGATGAATGTGTGACTTAAACAAGTAGAGTCATTAACAACAATATAATGTGGTGATCATCATCAAAACTATATTGTGCTAAATGGCCAATATCCAATAGATCCTAACGTGACAATGCAGCCTTGAATGGAAAAGATCCAAAGGGAAGTCTGCTTGTCTTGAAAAATGTTTCTCATCAATGATTGTAAAGGGAAAAAAGGGCAAAATTTGGGAAAGGTTTTGTATGGCTGAACACAATTCCTCAATCTTGGTTTTAGATTCATCTAGTTAGACAAGAGATATGACCTCTGCATAGAAATGCTAATATGTGTTCTTTGCTAACGAGAGAAAAAACTACTATTTTGATTTCTGGACATCACCCTTCAAGACAACACTCTGAAGAATTGTTTTATTGCCATTTTAAAATGAAACTCACTAAGAAAGTTCTATGCACTCCATGGATGTTGAAGTTCTAGGTTAACCATAAGGGTATACGATGTATTGCAAAGAAATATATTCGTACTTTGAGGATCAAGAAATATTTTGCTGCAGACCGGCAGATACTAGTGCATTACTATTGGTCAACTTGAAGTTAGGTGAAATGGATCTTCTATTGTTTTGAGATGAAAGAGATCTAGAGATTTCCAACAAATTAATTATCCACTTCAAGAGCATTGTAAAATTTTTTTTGAAAATTCAAGCTCTTGTCAATAAAAAAGACACCTCATTGGTACAGTCTCTTACAGCGAGCAGGTTGTAACACATTTATGTTGAGGAAGAGAGAGTTGTCACAAAGAAGTTATACTTGTCATTAGTCATGGTGCTTGGCAAGCCTATTTTTGCATGAAATGACGCGTGTCATCCAACTTTGTCCTTTGGTAGTACTTCAAGTTGAGAGAGTTCAGCTTGAGCAACATCCATGTTACCTGTGAATCATGGATACGAACATGACACATGGACACGATATGGCACAGACACTGGAACACGGTAAATCCTTAAAAAGTTTGATACGATGACACAACAAAATAACTATATTATGCATGCATAGGTGGTACACATCAAAACCCATAGTGATTAGGATGTGCTATATTAAAATTAAAAATGATATCATATAACATTTCAATGAATAAATCCATGGCTTTTAATCAAGTACAAAATCAGATGAAAAAGACAAAAAAAATCTAATCAATACCTATTCTAGTTCAATTGATGGTTAAACTTTATTAACATAGTGCGTGTTTGCTTATGATCAGTTATATACATATTTTTAAAGAAAATTGTGTGTTTAAATAGCCTAGCACATGACCTTTAGCTTTTATTTAAATTTGACATGGTTCCGACATGCAATGCTTTGGATTTTTAGAATTGGAAATGGTTTTGGTGTGTCCAACACTTGTCGTGCAAAGATCAGACACCGACAGGTGTCGGGCAAGTACACATAATCTATTTGAAGTGTCCATGCTTCATATCATGTTTACACTTCTGTGGCAATGTTTAAAAAATGTCACACTTGGCAGACATGATATTATTGTAAAACATGTTAAATTTGGTAATGATGTTAGAATATGTTAGATAAATGTTATTTTAAAACTTAGTGTAGAGAACTCGTGTAGTTTGTATCCACTTTGTTTAATTAACATGATTCCCTTAAATTTGTCATACAATTACTCGAGGAATTAATGTGTACTGGCATCCTATATTTTTAATTTTGGAGAATTAACTATTTACTCAAATGCGATATTTGAATTGACTCCTCTCAATTGGCATAACATTACTTGAATAGCCTACAAGTAAGAATGTGATTCTACTATAATTCGTACGGACTTCCGTGAACAACAGAAACCGATTGTTCCTGAAAGTTTCTTTTCAATCCAATTAATCTTAAAGCTATAGATTCGTGACTGATGAAATTCAACCCCTCCAGGTAAACGAAATTGCGTGGAATACAACCGGAGATCTATTCTTTCTTACAACTGGGAATGGTGAGAATAATATTCATGTTACGTTATGTTTTCAAGAGTATTCTTAACCACCAGTAACTAGATTGTTGGTCTTTATCTGGAAATGCATATTATACAGACTTAGTTACATGTGAATGCATTTCATGGCTATTACTTGCACTTGACATGCATTGAATCCCTGATGCCAAATTTGTTCTGCAAAGGGACTGTTGAAGTACTGGCTTATCCATCTCTTCGGCTGCTTCACACCTTGAATGCTCATACAGCAGGCTGCTATTGCATAGCAATTGATCCCATGGGAAGGTAAACTAATGTTCCTTCATGTCATGCACAGTGAAATTTTCTACAGGGTCCACTGAAATCCTAGACATTTCTTATGTTGGATGCACATAAATATTTATTATATTCAGAATAGGTAAACACATTGTGCAAACATTTTATGTTATAACAAAGATTCATCTGTTGTACTACCCCTGGTTTTGAGATTCCTCTCCTTTTCTCTGGTCTTCGTTTGGTTCCATTCATTATTTCAACTAGTTGCCTTATAGATGTGTTCATGAATGAAATTTCTTATAATGGAAGAATGATGTAGGACAAGTGTGCGCTATTGAGTATGATAATTACTGTGAAACATCAATTTCTCAATTTGACCAAGTAGAGCATGAAAAGACAATTCTAACGCGAGTAACTATCTATTAACATTTTTGGGGTTTTTAAGAGTGGACCGAGGACTTTGTTGTTGTTGTCCGTCCGTCCGTCCGTCCGTCCGTTTATCATAAAGAGATTCGTTGTTCCTGACATTGCTTCACCTTAATTGTTATTTGAACAAAAAAGATCACAAAAAACTTTTGGTAAAAGTATGGTCCGAGTGGGGATATCATTTCTCTTCTGCATGTCTATGGAGTTTTGAAAAATACAAACATCTCAGAGATAGGTATAGAGGTAAAAATTTGTCAAGCGAACCGCACTTCTTCGTATATGTCAGGATTCCATTGATGAAAAGGGTCTGGTGAAAGCTTGAACCCAATTCCTACAGTGATGGATATATGCGCAATTGAAATTTATAGGGAAATATACATTTGTGTATTGATAAGACCATTCATTATTTCTTGAAGCTCGATCTTCCCCAGATGAACCATATAGCCAAGAGAAATCATGAACCAGAATAGAAGAGCTTGCCCCGCCCATAAATAAATATTTCGTGGTAGCCTCATTAAATAAATATTTCGTGGTAGCCTCATTAGGCCGTACATCTCTCTTAGTATATTTAGATAATAGGCAGGAACATAAACTGAAACATTCTGGAGCTTGAGGGTCGGGGGTCGGGTCCGCCCGTCCGTTAGTCGCCATTGCCGTCGCCATGGCTTTTATCGGCTTGGCCCTGAACTTCTCAGGTTCGAGTGTACTGATGCCATTAATGAACTCAAACTTCAGATGATCTGGGATCTGAAAGACTACCCTCCTTTGCCTGCAGTCAATCGTAGCATAAACATACCCAGTCAATCCATCCCGAATACAATCTCAAATCTAGGCATCTCTATCACCAAGAAATCAGCATACAGCTCCCTCCCACAAATCTGCACAAAACAATGGCGACAACCAAGGGAACTAGTTGGCGAGAGAAGTCACTGGAATCGAGTGCTCGGTCACACATCTCTGGAACATGAAACAGTGGGAAGCCTCAAAATCGAAAAGTGACAAAGCGAGGAAGGAAGCGACCATAATAATGCCTAACGAGAACAATTCAAGCAAAGAAAAGACAAGGACAATCTTAATAAGAAAGATGAAGTGGAGAGATGCAAGATAAAGACAAAACATATACACATATATATACACATATAATATGCACTACTCAACGTAAGGTCGGAGATATACCAGTGATAACCTGACATGTGTTCTCTGCCTCTACAGCTGACATCGTAAAGGCTTGATGCCTCTGGGGAGTCGGGAATGTCCTCTGAGTAATACACTGCTGACTAGTCAAAGGGCGTCCTCTAGGAGCTGGATGACTCGATCCTGATGGTGCATGTAATGGCACTCTCTGTGGAACAGGTGAAAGAGTCTGTTGTACAGTTCTCGCGGTCGCTGATGTTGCAGACACTGGAGAGCTGCTCTGTCGTGGACAAAACTTGCTAATATGTCCGGACTCTCCACATGTAAAGCATCTCCTGAGCAAAGTTTTGCCGTCCATTATCTCATGTCCAAGCTTGTCGCAATGCTAATAAGAAGTCGGTCGCTGAGAAGGCGGTGGGGCTCACGGCATCCTAAACTGGATAATCTGCACAGGCATATGGAACATATTCTAATGCTCTGCTAAATGTCTATCAGCAACCACTGTAGTCTTCCTCACACTCCTCAGATAGATCTCATGCATCCTTGCCGTCTCCAGTACCGCCTCATGAATGGGTAAATCGAGTGTATACATGGATCATATATACTCTAGGTCAAGGCCCATGTGGAAGCGTCAAGCTCGAGTGGCATCAGATGTCACTAACTTCGGAACAAACTTGCTCAAAAGGGAAAACTCAGCATCATAAGCATCGATACTCCGGCGATCCTAGGTCAATTGCTCAAAATGTTGTCTCAACTCATCCTTCGCCGTCTTTGGGAGGAACTTAAACTTGAAGCACTCCTTGAATTTATCCCATGAGACATGCTTGGCCAGATGACGTTCTTCGCCATCCCACCAATCTCGAGCATGATGGGTCAACTGTCTCTGCGCAGCGTCCACCCATCCGTCCTATGGATACCCAACTGCGAGCAGATCATCCTCGGTGTGTCTCAGCCACTCCTCAACCTCTAAGAGACTCTCATTGCCCAACAAGAACCTGAACCTTGGACATATCTCCCTGAACTGCTTGAAGCTAGCAGACTTCTGAGTCTGAGCCTTAGCCAACATCTCTGTCTGCTGATTCAAACTCCCATGTACTTCCAGTAAAATCTTCTCTAACAGAGAAGGCTCGGGGTGAGCCACATCCATCCGTCTAGACCCTGACTCAAATCTGTTAACCAAGCTGAACCAAATTCCTTTTACATTTCTGGCCGAACGGAACCGGTTAGTCGGTTTCAGATTTTTTGTGTTTCCCCGTCCGTCCATCCGTCCGTCTAAGCCCTGACTCAAATCTGATAACCAAGCTGAACCAAATTCCTTTTACATTTCTGGCCGAACGGAACTGGTCAGTCGGTTTCAAATTTTTTGTTCCGCCCCCCCCCCCCCCCCCCTAGTCACCCCTACTTAGAACATTAGGATTTTTTTCTCGTTGAAATTTTATATTGTTTTTTTACTTTTACTTTAAACGGATCACATTTTATTGAATATGGTTTCTGATGTATATAATAGAGATAATCATTCAAGCACATACACCGTTGTATTATCTTGTTTTTGTATCCTACTTGTTTCAAATTTGCCATGTCATCTTGACTGCATCATGTCATGTCTGTATCCATGTCCGTGTCTGTGGAGGTGCTTCATGGCATATCATATTACAGTGATGAAGCCTTTTCCCATGAAAGTGGAACTGGCTTTGGAGCAGCGCCCAGTGGAGAAAGCACCACAAAAAATTAAATAAGTCCTACAAACAGGTACAGACTTGACTTTGGACCTCTATCTTCCTGCAGACGAGAATAGAATCTGATATCTGATAGCAGATTCTGCTGGAACTGTTAGATGTCTCACATGACGGGTATCTGATATCTTGTCATGTTCACCCAAGATTGTTACTTTAGCTGCAGTGTGCAAACTGTCTAGGAAACAAATTTTTCACATACTGACATAAATGGGCATGATAATCATTCTGCAGGCAATCAGTTATTCAATGTATTGAGTGCCACTTCTCATGTGTTATTGCTACTGTTGCAGATATTTTGCGGTTGGAAGTGCTGATTCATTGGTCAGCCTTTGGGATATCTCGGAGATGTTGTGTGTCAGAACATTTACAAAACTTGAGTAAGCATCTCGGGCTTCACGTAGTCATTGCTCATTTTAAGTCATTAATCAGAACCCCTGTCGATTAAGATGCCATCCTAATAGTCTAAGCTCTGGAACTTGAGCCTGAATTTGCACTGCTCTAATTTCTGGCCTTGACACTATCAGTTTTATGTATATGCTAGACCTCTTATGCTTAGAATATGTCTATTATGTGCTCTGATTTACTGCTCATACAAGTCATCATCTATCAGATCATCCCTCTTGCTAATGACTGTCGTTGCTAACGACTGTCTTAATAATTCTTGAACTGGAATTTGATCCTGCACTTGCACTGCTATAGCTTCTAGCCTCTGTCCAAATTATTTCATGTATGAGCTAGATCTCCCGCACTGAGGTTGTGTTAATTTTCTGTTCAGTGCTGCCCCATGGTGATTTGCCCTGTTTTACCTCTAGTTAGGGCATGCCCATATTTGTTCTTTGTCAGACGGTGAACAATGTGTCAGTTTAAGATCTCAGAACTGACTCCAGCCAAGCAAATAAATCCAAGGAAAATGTTTCCTTAAGTGAACTTGGTACCAAGATTTGACAGACTTGAAGATAACTAACTAGAGCCAAAATTTCAAGTTGGGAAAGGATGCAGCTTATTTTATAGCATTTAAATATTTGATGGGACATTTCATTATTTGGTTATCATCGTCCTGGTTATATTTCAGATGGCCAGTAAGAACTATTAGTTTGAACCACACTGGGGAATATATTGCTTCAGCTAGTGAGGATCCATTCATAGATATTGTAAGAAGTCTTCCCGATATCTGAAAAATCGAAAATAGTTCTCTCTTCAGTTTCTTTAAGTTTAAGGAATATGTGTGAAACAGTGAATAGCTGACTGTTTGTGTTTTACTTTTTATCAGTCCAATCTCCAGACCGGGCGAACTGTTCACCAGATTCCGTGTAAGGCTGCAATGAACAGTGTGGAGTGGAACCCCAAATATAACTTGCTCGCCTATGCTGGAGATGACAAGAACAAATACCAGGCTGATGAAGGTAATTGCTCTTTCTTTTCTTTTCTTTCTTCATTTTTTGTTGAGATGTTCTCTGTTAGGAGATTGAGTTTTACTTGTGTAATTATCCCTCTATTATTTAAGTGGGTAAATTTTAGCTAACCCCCTTAGGTGTTCACAAATTATCACCTAACCCTCTTGAGTTTGAACAATGATCACGACACCCAAACCGTTCGATTAGTGGCCCATGTTACTGCCTTCCATTAATAGAAGGGCTTACATGATGCCACTGTTAGGATCCCAAAAATAGTCCCACATCGGAAGTGCAAAAGAAAAAGAAATAGTTTAAGTATTAGAGTGCCTCTCCATCTAATACCAATTGGTTTTGGGTTGGATGCTCAATAATACTTAACAAATGGGGTGTGAGCCCAGTGTTATGGGTCTAGTATTGATGAGCCCTTAGTAAGGCTATTGTTAGAAGCCTAGTATGGGATGTGTTTCTAACAAATGGGCTAGTGTTGGAGGCCTAGTATATGATAGGTCTCTAACAATTGGTATCAGAGCTAGCCCCATGCTACAACCCACGTTGCGGAAGGGACGACCTGGGGAAGGAGTGACGTAAGAGGGATCGACCTGGGTGAGGCCAGAGTGGGCCACTTAGAGTGGGCACCCAGAGTGGGCCGTCGTGGCGGTGGTTGTCGAATACGGAAGGGGTGACCTGTGGAAGGAGCGACCTAAGAGGGATCGACCTGGGTGAGGCCAGAGTGGGCCACTTAGAGTGGACACCCCCCCGAGTGGGCCGCCGTGGACGGCGTTGTCAGAAGCGTTGTGGTATGTTAGGATCCCAAAAATAGTCCCACATCGGAAGTGCAAAAGAAAAGAAATAGTTTAAGTATTAGAGGGCCTCTCTATTTAATTCCAATTGGTTTTGGGTTGGATGCTCAATAATACTTAACAAATGGGGTGTGAGCCCAGTGTTATGAGCCTAGTATGGATGGGCCCTTAGGGAGGCTATTGTTAGAAGCCTAGTATGAGATGAGTTTCTAACAAATGGGCTAGTGTTGGAGGCCTAGTATGGGATAGGTCTCTAACAGCCACACAACAGTGTTACGAAATTTTCTGCACTATATTATCCCTCAAGTTTGCTAATTAATTAGCTCTACTAATTTTCACCTAGATAGAAGGCACCCTTGGTTGCCATACGATGAAGCCCTAATCCTTATGTTAACGTCTGTTTAATGGGTTTATATCAATTAAGTGGAAAGAGGTCAGTAACAAATTAGGTTTACATTTTATCTCGTAGTAGGGTTTCATTGAATGTCAATTTGGTGTGTGAAGCGACTACATTCATTGGAATGAGGCAGGTTAAAAATCATTTTTAAAAGTCACATCACCAATCTCACCAAACCAAACCCTAAAAATTCTACCAATCTTACCTGCATCCTCAATTTTGTTTTAACCAATTTACACATTTTCCCCAATTTCTCCTTCAATCTTTTCTGAGTTTTTGAAATTTCTATGAAATTTGCATCAATTAAAAAAATTCCCAATTTCTCTTTCAAGCATCTCTAAATTTTGGGCATTTATCTGGAATTTCCTTCAATTCTCAAAATTTCTCACGTTTCTCCTTCAATTGTCTCTTAATTTTGGGCATTTCTTTGGCATTCGGGGTTAAACTGAGTTCTCTGGAATTTGGTTGACTTTAGGGCTAAATTGACAAGTACTTGGGATTGAGATCAAGAGCGGAAGTGTTTGGTTTTTTTTTATTTGCAGATGGGAGTGGTTAATCATCTCTGTGAGCTTTGATGTTAAAAAAATTAGTAATCTACACACTTAATGGAGATTACGTTAAGCTAATAAGTAAGATATAGAACTTAGGGAGCATAATGATCACTTTGAAATCCAGAAGATTTATGCCTTAATTTCTGACAACACGCGGGGTTAGCTCAAATTTTAGCTATTTATAATTAGGGTAAATTGCACTCAACCCCATGTTCTATATAGGTCATGTATGATAACACTCCGTAATCTTAAAAACTGATAGACCATGAGTTACTTTGTTTCGTGGGGTCTAAGTGCAACATTTCTCATACACCAAGTGATCTTAGAGTTAACTCAGGAAGGACCCATTGTCAGTTTCAAAGATTGTGTGTGTTAGGTTACGAGATCCGTGTAGAACATGGAGTCTTGGTGCAATTTAGCCTCAAAAAATATTTTAAGTCCCTTCTCCCCTTAGACTTGACATCATCTTGCAACGAACTACAACTGAAATCTGGGCCTTAAAACGAATCTCGGATATATGGTAATTAAGCTTCCATATTCAGAAGTTCAGATGTACAAAAACATTATCCAATGGTTGTGGCTTCAATTTTATGCATTTCATTTCGTACCATATAATTTGAAACTAAATGGCTGCATGGCAAATGTAAGTAGATAGTTTCTACAAGTAGTACCCTCAACCAATTAAGCATAGTTTCTATGTTATCCCCACGAGTAACCGTGAGCTTTTCCTGCAGGTGTATTTCGGATTTTTGGTTTTGAGAGCAGCTAGTAACATTCCGCAGCTATTGAAGCTTACAGCTGGGTTCAGATGTTTGGCATCCCATGTCCCTGTGGTGTTGCCTTCAACATTTCTGGTCTTTTCTTTAAAGTCCCATCCCCGTGTTCAAATCCGTTATGTTTTCTGTATTTTCTTGGGGATAGTTTCGCGATGTATGCCATATGTGCCCCGTCAGAAGAAGAGGAAGAAGGCCGTGTCTTCATACGGATTGAATTTCGTAAAAAACATCTGGTTTTTGTTTTTGTTTGTTTGTTTGTTTGTGTATTCCGTTATAAGTAACAGTGAATGTGTTCTTAGGTAACTTGATATGATTTGGAGCACCATATCCAAAGTTCTCCCCGTCGCTCTGGGTATCCTCCTCTTCGAAACCTGCAACTGTCTCCGCCATCATCAGCCACTCATTGGAGTTCCATTCGATGTGGTTTGTTGTTGTGTATCTTACAACAACAAACTGGCAACCTTAAGATCCACCGGAATCCGCCGCTCCTCTCTTCCCCTTACCTCACATGTGGATCACCTTCATATCCTACCATCACCATTGCCTCCTTAATCACACACCCCATCAGCCTTGCCAAGGGCTCCTGAAACTCATGCATCACAAACCCATTTGCTGTGCGAAACCCAAACCCTACATGAAACCGGTTGACTGGCATTGGAACATCCAGGTCCGGTCCGGTTCTCGAGTTCTGCCCATTGGACCCGTCTGAAAAATCAAGGATGCAGCAGCTTCCGGTAAACTAATATTCTCGATCCTTGGCTAGTCTGACACCAACTCTTTGATATATTTTTTGCTGGAAGTATTCATGTTCTCGTTGATAACGGGTGACGATTGCTCGTGGAGATTTTCATGAAAAAGACCACTTGGTTCTGGCATACGGGTCACAATAACACTTGGTTCCGGCATACGGGTCACAATTATCGGTACGTGGACCGTTCGATTAAACCTTTTTTTTGTTCTTTGTGGGCCCCACCACCCAGTTAGAGGGGAAAAAGCAGAAAAAGATGTCAGTGGCGGGGTCCACAAATAACAAAAAAAGGTTTTGATCGAACAGTTCACGCCGTGTTGGACACGTCGCTTGGACGATCACATGGTCCTACCAGCGTACAAGCCAACCTAGTCCCACAATTTGAACGATGAGAAGTTGGTTTTACCATAGTCATATTTAGAACCCTTTTCCGAATAGAACAATGTGCAAAAAGTAAATCTAATATCTGTATCAGCATAGAACGGATACAAATATGGATTAGATATATACAATGATCATATTTTTCATAAATAGCACCCATCAAATGTAGGATAGGATAAAAAGATACCAACAAAAAAATAGCAATTCTACCATTTTGTCATATTTGAGCAAAGTAATAAGGAAATATAAGGAAATACACTTGGACATGTGGTCAGAAGTGAGGGTGGCAAACCCTAAATAAGTTGTGTATAATATGTCACATCCCTAGAAAAATTAAATTTTATTGTCTGAATCTGTACGTGTATTCGGTCGGATAAGATATTTTGAAATCTATATATCCACAGCAAAAGGAACATGGATACAAAGAGCCGTTCAAATTGTTTACTCCTAGAAGCGTTACAATATCTACTTAATGCCAGCAATATGGTCACAAAACTTTATGGATGTTAATATGCACACAGACCTATTTGCTTTCCCCTCGGACCACTTTACATAAACACGAGCTAATTTAAAAGTAAATTTTTTACTTTACACACAACACCATATCCTCATTTTACCCCTCTTCTCATAATCCCCCCCCCCCCCCCCCCCCCCCCCCCCCCCCCCGGGTCTAATGCTGCAGCCAACGCCCACTCCCCCCCTTCCTCGCCCCTGCATTCACCCGCTCCCCTCGACTGACGCCGTTGACGCCGCGGTCGCCACTCCTGCCTCCACAGGACGTGGTTGCTAAAGCGGCGACAGCAGCGCAGATGATGGGAGGGGGAATGATTGGGGAGGAAGAGGGGGTGGGCAGTGGCTACGGCAACAAACAAAGGGAGGGTGAGGGATGAAGGAATGCGACGACGGGAGTGGTGACGGCAACGTATGAGTGGAGGGTGAGGAGAAGAAATGAAAGATGACACCAGTGTAAATTTTGAATGAAGTTGAAGGGTTAAAGAAGTTTCAATACCACAATAATCTTAATCTGTAAATTGTGAAAGTCTAACTTTCAAATAAGTGGTATGTGTAAGCAATAATCGGGTCTGTGCGCATAGTAACTCCTAAAATTTGTATACCAGGAGTATAAATTGTGTATACGCATGGGACCCAAATTAAATTTGTTTTCAACCTCGTCATAATTAACATTTAAATGTAGCGTCAAAAGTGCCAATAAGAGGATCCCTGAGAGTCCCGCTGGCAGAACAACACATGATGTGACACTCATTTGTGGGGCCCACACTTCGACTGGAACTTTTGACCAACTCAAATTGGTGTTTTGAAGGGACAAGACCTAATCGCCGTACACAGAGACAATCTTACACGCATTAACTTGTGTGCTTTGTGCATGTCCATACCCTCAAATTACCCCTTCTTTTCCTCCTCCCCTAGTGCCGCCTCCGCAAACCGTCGCATCCCCCTCCAACCGCAATGCTGATATCTAACTTAATGAAAAAGTTGTATATCAAATTCTTAAATGCATATGCATAAGACACCCTTCATCTCTTCTCTCTCCTTTACTTGTAAGCAGGGGCGGACCCACGTACAAGCTGGCCCCCCTCCCCAATTTTTCAAAACTTACGTTTATATATATATATATATATATATATATATATATATATATATATATATATATCTATATCTATATAGAGGTGGGATCAAATGACCCCCAAAAATAACCCCCAAAAATGACCCCCTATCAAAAATCATATGCCCCCCATTTTTTCGAAAGATCCGAACCGTTCATCTTGATCTCCATCCTCTAAATACATGACCCACCAATTTTCAACCCGATCCCATGTGTTTTACCCGTTCATCAACCATTTGCAAAAGTTCTGTTCATGCGAAACCGTTAAATTTGGGTCGGATGGATGAACAGGCAAAACACATGGGATCGGGTTGAAAATTGGTTGGTCAGGTATTTAGAGAGTGGAGATCAAGATGAACAGTTCGGATCTTCCGAAAAAATGGGGGGCATAGGATTTTTGATAGGGGGTCATTTTTGGGGGTTATTTTTGGGGGTCATTTGATCCCTCCTTATATATATATATATATATATATATATATATATATATATATATATATATATATATATATATATAGTAATGCTATTATGAGATGGTGAGCTCAAATCCTTATCGTGAGCTAGCATAATCGGCAACACCAATTAACGATCGGCACCGTTCATCTTCAAGAGCATGTCGATAGATCTATACCCTAAAAAAATTAGAGATTATAAACCCCAAAATCCTATGGATCAACCCGTTCCAACTTTGTTACATTTACAGGCAGCTTGTAAACTGTTCATCTTGCAAACACTTGATGGATCTGATAGAAATGTCCAAATGACACAAAAAATTATACATAAAGATCACTTGATAGATAGAAGAAGATGGATGGTTCCGATTGATGATTTGGCAAATAGTTTTAGCTAGTTCGAGATATGAATATCTCATCTCACCATCTCACCATCTCATATTAGCATCTTTCTACACACACACACACACACACACACACACACACACACACACACACACACACACACACACACACATGATTTCTATATTAATTTTTGTTGTGAATCCATTAACATGAAGTTCCAATTGGTTTAGTGGTCAGAGCATATCAACTTGGGAGGCGGTCTGGGGGGCGCTTCGATTCCTGAAGCCATCCTGTTTTTTTTTAAAAAATTTAAGGTATAAACATTTAAGAATGCAATATATATATACAATATAACACAAGAGGGAATCGAACCCGAGGCGCCCACATCGTAAACAACAGCTTTAACCAGAACACCAAACCACTAAGATACAAGTGGACTTACAAAAAACTATAATATAAAGACCTAACACTATTTGAATTTGGCCCCTCCGGCCATCTAAGGCTGGTTCCGCCCCTGCTTGTAAGACACTATTTGGAATTATGTCTGAAATGACCTGCAAATTGAGAAGAAGCTGCCTTCGTTATACTCATGTTGAGCTTTCTAAGACATTTTAATATACTTTTTTATGACAACCAAAGCTTTCTATTTTGCATGTCACCAAAAATTTCATACCAAGAATTTGATTTGCATGTCTCAATGCCTTCATTGCAAAGGACATTAACCAACAATCATGATAGCATTACCACAAAGCACTATGGCTATTAAAGTTGTCATAAGAAAATCTCTGAACATACACACAATGCAAGAGTTGAACTTGTTATACGCATGATGTGAAAGATTCCAACTTCTTGTACTACTCTCTAGTTGCTTTTTTACATCAATATAAGCTTTTTTTTAAAACATAGGTTTTTTTCCCTTCTTAATCACCATGAAGGAAGTGTGGGTTTCATATCAAATTGTACAATCTATATTCAAACTAACATCAAATCACAAACCAGCTTAAATAAAGAATATCTTTACGACCGCTAAAAAAATCTTTTAAAAATGTATGATTTTCTTCGAGCAAAACATTTCACAACCAACCATGTTTTGTACCATGAATTTGAGATGATTTTCAAGATTTCATTCTTTCTCACACTAAGGTGGCTTCATCAAATCATAAGTGTAATCTTCTTACATTGATTTCATCTCTCCTTATTTATAGCTAAAAGATATTCATTCTTTTTCTCATAAAATATCCCCGATGATTTAGGCAACTTGTTTCACAACATCTGTTCAAAAGATTTGTAGAAAAGATGCAGCGACACAATACTTTTTGGATGTTGATACGTCTATTTTGCGGAGGCCCAACACCATAGGCCCAACGGCGCAGCCTACTACGCGAAATCGTGGAAGGTCCAAGCCCACCAAACGAAGCCCGACAGACATGAGCCCAGATACCCGACTGCCGATCGAAAGCCCATCTACGCGATCAGGCCCGCCCGACGAGGCCCTGCAGGGGACCCCCAGATATCGATCCGACCCGGCCCCGATAACGCGTAAGTCACTCGCCCACTCCAGCGATAACCGTTCCCCCAATCCCGTTACCACTTAATGGCCGATTATGGGGAGGTGCTGGCGTGGCGCAGGGAGCGGCGACGGGGAGGCGGATTGAGGGAGCACAATCGGGGGCGGACGAGAGACGTGAGTCGTGGGCAGTCACGACGGGCGGCCTATAAAAGGGCTAGGAGGGCGACTGGACAAGGGACGGCATCTCAGGTAACTAAAACCTAAGGTACTCCATCAACGACCTAGTTCCCCCATTTCATCTCCTTCCTCCTCCGCTCGCGCCGGTAGACGTCGTTCCGATCTCCTCTCGAGTCGAACCGTCTCCGCCGAGCCTCCTCTTTCAGATCATTGTCTGACTTAGGCATCGGAGGGGATTTGGCCGGAACCAAGGTCCGGCCCCCCTGACGAGTGTTCTCGTCTGCGCAGGAGGAAATCAGATCCACGGGCCGAGGCTTCCCCTCCGCCCCCACACCGACCACGTATCAAGCAAGGCGACCGAGGCTACCCCTCGTCGTCTGACCGACCGAGGCCGAGCACATTCGTCCGAGCCGAGGCTTCCCCTCCTCTCACGAGGCGCCGAGGCTACCCCTCGTCACCCGACTGTCCGAGGCCGAGCGTCTCACACCGGGTCGAGGCTTCCCCTCGCCCCCCTTGTGGCCGAGGATCCAGCCCCGGCCCAGTCGACGCGCTCCACGTCATCCGCAACTCCGATTCGCGCCGCGTCTGCACAGATTCGACGCACCCGAGGGACCCAAATCGGCCCCTTGACCACATTGACCGGGCAGTCCACGGTCAACGCTTTTGTAGTGAGAAAACACTCTGAAACATCTGGCGCCGTCTGTGGGAACGAACTGTCCCACAAAGAAACAAACCGCACCTGCAATGGCACGAGCCTGCAACGGAAAGAGACGCATGCCCCCCATCCCGGAGGAGGGGAATGGCGCACCCAACAGCAACCTTGAGGACGCACCCGACGACAATCACCCCGCCCCCTCAACCGAAGAGACTGGCGGGTCGGAACTAGCCACGCAGGGGCAGCTCCGCGCCCTGGCCCAAGAGACCAACGCGAGCATCCAGACGTTGGTCGCGACGGTACAGCAGCTCATCGGCACTGCGTCAGCCAACGGAGACGTGTTGGGCGACGGCCATCATTGGGCGGGGGCCCCCCACTCTTACGGTCCACTGTGGTCGATGACCACGAGAACCAAAGGCCGAACACGGAGCGTCGGTTCACATTGCCCGGCTCCCATCAGGCGAGATCACGCGCCTCCTCCCCTTATTGTGAAAGGAGCCGGAGAGAAACCGAATGCACGGGGGACGAATCGGTAACCGCGTCGTCTCGTCGGCCACGATCACTCCACCGCAGAAGAAACGATCGACACCACTCGAGAGACCGATCACGGCGAAGCGGAAGCTCCCGCCGGAGGAGCCGGGAACGCCGGGTCAGCCCGACCCCAAGTGTGGCGAGGGCCGTGGAGCCAGCCCCGCCGGTGCCTGTGCCCCCTCCACCACCGAACGAGCCGGAGGTAGGCGGGTGTCGGACCCCCGGGGGCATCCACGGAGACCGGTGCCCCCTGTCGCGGAGAATAACCGACGCGCGGGTCCCCTCTCGATTCAAGATCCCGGCGCTGGGGAAGTACGACGGGATAGGAGACCCGGGAAACCACGTGATGGACTACGAGGGGGACATGTCCTTCCAAGGAGCCGACGATGACCTGCTCTGCAGGGGCTTCTATTCGACCCTCAGGGGAGCGGCGAGGACCTGGTACCGCAGCCTACCCAGCCGCTCCATCGACAGCTTCGAGGAACTCACCCAGCTGTTCTGCAAACAGTTCATGGCAGGGCGACAGGTAATGCCTGATGCTGAACATCTGTTTAACATAGTGCAGGGCCCGACCGAGTCGCTCCGACAGTTTATGCGCTGCTTCAACGCGGAACGGCTGAACGTAAACAACCCTCCCGACCTTGTTGTCCAAACGGCCCTAAAGAAAGGGCTGCGCCATAGAGGCCTGAAGAAATCTCTGCACAACGATCCCCCGAAGGACCTCCCTGGGATCATGGCGAGGGCCGAGCGCTTCATGTTGACCGAGGAGACCTTGGCCATTGAGGCAGGAAAGGCCAGACGAGGGACCAAACGCGGCGATAGGGAGCGCCGTAGCCCCGAAGGGTACCTGACCGAGAAGAGGACGAGAAACAGGCAGCGGGGAGAGGGTACGAGGGACGCCACCCCAGACGCCGTCCTCGCTCAAGTGCAGAAGGAAGAGCGCGCCGATCGCCCCCCACCAAAGACAAAAAGAGGGGGGAAGAATGGGGAAAAGTACTGCAAATACCACAAGGACAATGGCCACGACACTGAAGACTGCTGGCACCTAAAGAAGGACATTGAGAAGCTGATGAGCCGAGGGCACGCAAGGAATTTAGCCGACGAGCCGGCCCACGGAGAAGGAACCTCCATGCAGCCGGACAAGGGGAAGAAGGTCAACACCGTCCAAGGACCCCTCCGCATCATAGAGTGAGCAGGCGAGGCCCCTCCCCCCAGTCGCAGCCTAGTCCGGAGGAGATTATCTAGGTTTACATCCCTCCGTCTAGCTTTATTTCCTTTTTCTTTCCTCCAAATGTACTAGTCCAATAGGACCCTTAAGAGTACAAATGCATTCCCTTTTATCTTTTCTTTATCTTCGACGGAATCAACATTTCACTAAGGGTGCATAAGAGTGAAGACCGCCGCCTCACCGGATGGGGGGGTGGGACAAAACCAGTCCTAAGGCGAGGAGCTTCGCCCTCACCAGCCGACTCTTTCGCTCATAAGTCTGGGGGGCAATCCTCCCAGCCAGCACAGACGCCGTCCGGTCCTAAGCCGAGGAGCTTTTCCCTCACCGACCGACTCCTGCGCTTGTAAGTCTGGGGGCAATTCCCCCAGCCAGCCCAGACGCCGACCGGTCCTAAGCCGAGGAGCTTTGCCCTCGCCGACCGACTCCTGCGCTCGTAAGTCTGGGGGAAATTCCCCCAGCCAGCCCAGGCGCCGACCGGTCCTAAGCCGAGGAGCTTTGCCCTCGCCGACCGACTCCTGCACTCGTAAATCTGGGGGCAATTCCCCCAGCCAGCACGGACGCCGACCGGTCCTAAGCCGAGGAGCTTCACCCTCGCCGACCAACTCCATCGCCCGTAAATCTGGGGGCAATTCCCCCAGCCAGCTCGGACGCCGACCGGTCCTAAGCCGAGGAGCTACACCACCGCTGACCGACTTCGTTGCTCATAAGACCAGGGGCAGCCCCCCTAGTCGTCGAGGACGTCAACCGACTTGTCCACTCGGAGGGCAAGGGACAACCTCCCGGAGAAAGGAGGTGAGCGACCACCGTCAGCAGAGGAGCCGAGGTCGCAGCAACAAAGAAAAATGCGCGAGAAGTTCGAGTAAGTCAATTTCATTTCCAACAATTAACCAAGGTACAAAAGTGTGTCTTATTTACAGGAAATCGAAGTGGAGAAACCTCCCTACAAATAATCCGCTCTCGACGGACAACAAAATTTGTCGCCTACAGAAACTAGGGTAACGCCGACAGAGCAAAACTTGTCGACCAAGATCACAAAGTTGTTGGCTTAGGCGATCATCCTTGCAATCAGCGATTATTCGCTCCGAAGCAAAGAACCGGTAAAGAGGCCAACGGAGATTGCGAGGCCGGGGATCCATTTCAAGTAGACCGGCCCAAAGCGAAGCGGATGCTAAAAAATTCGAGGATAAAAACAAGGGTGACAGGCCAGGAAGGACGACCTAGGAGGCCCGGGCTCGAGAGGACGCATCCTCGGGCGCCTCGCCCTGCTCGGAGCGAGGGGGATCGACAGGCGGGGGAGCTTGCCGGATACACTCCACGCAATCCCGGAAGGAGGACTGGACGACTTCGACGATCCGGGGGCCGATAAGGCCTTCATATGTACCGAAGGCATCCCTGAGGACCTCGAAGATCCTCTCCCCCAAAGTCCCGACGACGCCCCTCTCCACCTCCTCCGCAAACCGCGCCACCTGACGACGATCTGACAGTTCCCTCTAAAACTCCTCCCTCTCCAGGCGGAACAACTCCGCCGCTTCCTCGGCCAACCGCCGAGCGTCCTCCAACTTTCCCTGGAGGTCGTCCACTCGCCCCTCCAGCTCGGCCACCCGGAGCTTGAGTTGCCGAGACTCCATCTGGGCCGCCACCATGGCTACCTCTGCCGCCCCAGCCCGCTCGTGGTCCTTCGCAGAAGACTCCTCCAGCTCCCTCAAACGGACAACTCGACGCTGCGCCTCGACGGCGAGTGTTGAACCCTGAAAGACAAGACATGAGCTAAGAAGAGAGCGAAGGAAAGGAAAGGACAGCAGGATAGCCGAACCTGTTGAATGATCCAGACCAAGGAGTCTGACACCTTGTCAGCGGGGATCATCTCGAGGAAGCCACTGTCCCGGGGGAGGACGGAGCCCTCGGCGAACTGCTGGGCCAGGGCTCGGTCGACAAACACCGAACTCCCGGGGGCGACCTCGAGGGAGGCCGAGCTGCTCGCCAACAGGGCACCGATTCCCGGTAATGGAGGCAAAGACGCTGCGACGGGGGTGGTTGTCAGGGCCACCGGAAGGTCCCCGGCGGTCGCCGCCGGGGGCACGGAGCACACCGGGCTGGAGGGAGCCTCGCCTTCCCTCCTCCTCTTCCCCTCGTGAGGCTCGGCAGGCACCGAAGGGGAGCGCTTCCGCCTCGTGCCACCTCCACCCTCGAGGGCAAGAGGGGGCACGCCAAGCGCTAGGGAAGCTGCACCGGACCCGTCGTTGCCCCCCCGCCTCTTGGGCTGGCGGGGCAGATCCGGCCCTTGCGACCCCCGGGGAGGAGATCGCCAGAAGAAGAGGCGGGAGCCGCGGCCACCACCTTGCCCATGGAGGGCTCGGCTCGGTGCATCTCCTCCTCAACGGTCTGCTGAGGCGCCCTTCCAGAGGTACTACCTCGGCTCCGAGCGGCTCCACGACGGATCAGCTCATCGACATCGCGGATGAACTCACGACCAGCCATTCCTGCAAGGGAAACCGAAATCAGGGTAAGCCACGGGTCAATCCAGGACTGAAAAAGCGACCTACCCAGAGACCACAAGACAGCCTTCAGGAGTAGGTCGTCCAACAAAGACCAGATGGACTTCGCTTCCAAGGGGAGGGTCGACAGCAGCGCGACGGCCGCCTGATCAGCCTCAGAGAGGGCTAGCGTTGGGCAAGGCCGGACCGACCCGCCCCAACCTGTCAAAATCTGGGCATCCTCCAGGAAGACCACGAAGACATAAGCCGAGCTCCAATCCCCCGACCAGCGGGGTAGCCCGATCAGGCATTCCCTCCCCAAGCGGGCTCGGAGGTGCAACCATGACCCTGGACCGACCGTCTGGATCTGATAAAAGTAGAAGAGAAGGGGAGAGATGGCTCCAGACCGCGAGTGCAGCAGAGCATCACAAAGCCCGTCAGAACCGCAATTGAACAGGGGGTGAACTGACAAAGGGGCACCATGAGGTACTCCATGACTCGGATGAAGAAGGGATTGAGCGGGAAACGAAGACCCAGGCGGAACATCTTGACGTAGACGCCGACTTCATTGCTCCTCGGAAGACAGATCCGCTCGTCGACGAAAGGGACTCGAACATCATACGGGTTGCAGAGATACTTTCCCCGGATCTCCGCAGCCGCTAGAAAAGAAGTCCTCGACGGCGTTCTAAGGACAACTGGAGGAACATTGAGCCGCACGGCAGCCGGCGCCACATCATCACCGGCGTAGTATGGGAAGAGCTTCCCCTTCCCTTTATCTCGGAGGAAGCGGCTCCCTGAGGAGGAACCGGACCCCACAGATCGAGCCTCACCCCGCCTGGACTCAGGAGGATCCCTTGCCCCTTGGCCAGAGCCTCCTATCCTAAGAGCAGCCATAATATGAAGATGGGAAAGGAGTTACCTTTTTTCTATTTGGAGAAGACAAGGAAACAAAGGCGGCGGGAGACTCCGAGTTTTTGGAAAGCCCGAGACAGAGGGAAGAACAAGGAAGAAGCTAGGATCAACACGGCCGGGGCACTTATATACAAGGCCCAGGGGTGAATTCGAAACGCCTGACAGGAACACGTGGCAGGCCTCAAAGAGCCGGCGGCGTTTCGAAATCGGTGCCAGGGGAAGTCCAATCGATCCGCCTCATCATAACCTTCATTTATGACCGCGCCTCGACTGACGCGCCACTCGAAACCCCAGGAGTCACATCGGTTGAACCGAGCTGGCCAAGGCCGATCGGCCCCACCGATGGGGGCAATTGATACGTCTATTTTGCGGAGGCCCAACACCATAGGCCCAACGGCGCAGCCTACTACGCGAAATCGTGGAAGGTCCAAGCCCACCAAACGAAGCCCGACAGACATGAGCCCAGATACCCGACCGCCGATCGAAAGCCCATCTGCACGATCAGGCCCGCCCGACGAGGCCCCGCAGGGGACCCCCAGATATCGATCCGACCCGGCCCCGATAACGCGTAAGTCACTCTCCCACTCCAGCGATAACCGTTCCCCTAATCGCGTTACCACTTAATGGCCGATTATGGGGAGGTGCTGGCGTGGCGCAGGGAGCGGCGACGGGGAGGCGGATTAAGGGGGCACAATCAGGGGCGGATGAGGGACGTGAGTCGTGGGCAGTCACGACGGGAGGCCTATAAAAGGGCTAGGAGGGCGACTGGACAAGGGACGTCATCTCAGGTAACTAAAACCTAAGGTACTCCATCAACGACCTAGTTCCCCCATTTCATCTCCTTCCTCCTCCGCTCGCGCCGGTAGACGTCGTTCCGATCTCCTCTCGAATCGAACCGTCTCCGCCGAGCCTCCTCTTTCAGATCATCGTCTGACTTAGGCATCGGAGGGGATTTGGCCGGAACCAAGGTCCGGCCCCCCTGACGAGTGTTCTCGTCTGCGCAGGAGGAAATCAGATCCACGGGCCGAGGCTTCGCCTCCGCCCCACACCGACCACGTATCAAGCAAGGCGACCGAGGCTACCCCTCGTCGTCTGACCGACCGAGGCCGAGCACGTTCGTCTGAGCCGAGGCTTCCCCTCCGCTCACGAGGCACCGAGGCTACCCCTCGTCATCCGACTGTCCGAGGCCGAGCGTCTCACACCGGGTCGAGGCTTCCCCTCGCCCCCCTTGTGGCCGAGGATCCAGCCCCGGCCCAGTCGACGCGCTCCACGTCATCCGCAACTCCGATTCGCGCCGCGTCTGCACAGATTCGACGCACCCGAGGGACCCAAATCGGCCCCTTGACCACGTTGACCGGGCAGTCCACGGTCAACGCTTTTGTAGTGAGAAAACACTCTGAAACAGATGTGTTTGGTTTGTGGGTGAAAAGGAAAGAAAAGAAATTAAGAAAAAAATCAATTTTTATTTTATTGGTTGAAAAAATTGAAAAAAAAGAAAAAGTGTAAATTGTGCACGGTTGGGAAAAAGTGTCAAGTTTTTCTCTTCTTCAACCAGTGTAAATGAGGAAATGTAAGCAAAACTAATTACTCTCACATTCATGTATTTGTGTTTTATAACAAACGTAATTAGTTGCTATTTTTAAGAAATTCAAGAATAATTCATAAAATTGTTCAATAAATCATGAATAATTAATTAACTTTTCAAAAAAATCACAAATCATTATCGAATTTTTATTGACGAATTGTTTGAAAAAATTCACGAATTATCCACAAAATTTTCAAATAGCATGCAAAAGAAAATATTAATCTTAATCGTATTTTTATTTAAAAACTTGTTTGAAAAGTTAAGGAATAATTCATAAATTTTTTAAAAATTCGTGAATTAGTTACATGTTGCTTGCAAAATCTATATATTATGCACAACGTTTTCATATAGCATGCAAATTATTTCTTACTTTTTCATATAATTTAAAAGGTCTTCCCGTACAATTTAATAATAACTTATTTGTAAATCATGATATGTTTAAGGTAAGCTAATTATTCATTATAATGCAAAATTTAATTGTTAACTTCACAAATAATTTGAAATAACAAATAAGTTTTTAATTTAAAAATAAATCCGTACTTTGTTTTAATGCTAAATGGATTTCAATCTACACCTTTTTCTTAAAAAAATAAAACAAACTAGCAATAGACAATTAGCATTAGCATTTATTATTGATATATCCATAAATTAATTTAAATAAAGTTTCTCAAACAATTATCGAATATTGATGGTCTTATTTCTAAGAACTTTTTACTATGCATATTTGTTGAAAAGTAAATACGCCAACAATGAGTAGGATGCTGACGAGGACGCTTCCGTGGCGTAGCCCTCCGTCAACTGAAGAGTGGGACCCGAGGAGAGATGGTCCAGTGTCAGGGAGAGCTAAGTCCGAGCTGTTGGGTTGAAGCCCGATCTAACTCCAAACTATCTTCACATAGGTCTGCAATACAAAAAAATCGTTAGGGGGTCAGATCAGGGTTCTGACCCAAATCATATCTGATGCGTAAGTCAGTGAATGACTAGGAAGTGATCGGACAGTTAAGTCCGACCTATTGGGAAGTCGTCCGATCACTGTTTCGCTGAGCTATGGAAGATATAAAGTAGGTGCAATAGGTATTGAGTATTAGACTACCCGAGTGTAAGCCCCTTCATCTCCCATTGACTCAATGAGTACTTATAGGCCGGGCATTGCATGCTAACCTCCCGGCTAATTAAGTTGCTCCATTGTTGGCACTGATGAGTATGCATTCATGAAGAGGCATTCATTGGAGTAATGTTTGCCATGAATGTCGCTATTATTATTGTTGGGAATTGGCGGTCCCTTAGGGCACAAAAAACTCTAGTCCCGTCCTAAGTCGGACGGAACATAGACATGAAAAACAATAGCAGCGGAAGAAAACCTATGTTAACTAATTAACATGCAGTTAAAAACAATTTTTAACTTAGCCCTAAGGTCCAAGACCCTATGCCAAGATCTATGCCGACTTGGGATGGAGCTGACCATCCCAAGAAGGATCTAGCCTACTGCGATTAAACTAAACTAATGCTAATAAAATACTTTAACCACATACCCGGAATCTCAGCCCTGGAGCAGGTGAGATGTTCCGCGCCGTCTTCCGAGCTGCTCCCATCCCACGCCGAGCCGCTCCTTGATCCGCTCCCCGAACCGCTCCTCGATCCGCTCCGCATCCCGAGGCGATCAATCCCCGTGCCGCCGAGCCAACCACGCGCCGAAGAAAGTTTCACGCGAGTGAAACCTCCGCCAAGATTTCAGATTCAGAATCCGAACTCCTTTGCGGCTTTGCTAGAGCCTGTAGGAGTAAGGCAGAAATTTATAGGGAGAGAGAGAAATATTTATTTAAACTTAGATCCGAGCGTGCTCCAACATTTACGAGAGCCGCTCAGATCTAGAGCTTGGGACGAGTTTTGAGGAAGGGGGGAGACCCCTATTTATATAGGCGGCGGACTCTCCCCTTTTCTCAAAATCCGATGTGGGACTAAACAATGGGATTATTAAAATCAAGTTAGTTTGCACTTCACAAAGTGCAAACTTCCGTGAATTTTAACTCACTCATCGTTGAGCTTCAGGATTGATACAACCTATCAATACGACAAGCGTTCAACGGTGAACACATAGGAAAAAACCGTTCGTCAATCGGAGTTCGTTTGACCCTCTAATTGAGTGTCCAAAGATCAGCCCTAGGCTAGTTTTTCATAAAAACTGAGCCGTCAAATCTGTTTTGCCCTAGGGGCAGATTTTTTGCACAGGCGGGACCCACCAGACCAACTGGGTGAGACCAGACCAGGCTGGACGCCTGGTCTGGGCGCACCCAGGCTGGTGCACCCAGCCTGGGCGCCTGGCCCAGGCCCGGGCCAGGCGCCCAGGCGCCCAGGGCGCCTGGGCGGCCTACCTGGGCCAGCACCCAGGCGCCCAGGGCGCCTGGGTGGGCCGCCTGGGTGCAGGCCCAGGCGCCCAGCGCCTGGGCCTGAGCCCAGGCGCCTGGGCTGGCGACCTGGCTCAGCCAGGTCTGGCCAGGCGTCCAGGCCAGACCTAGTCTGGCCTGGGTTAGCCTGGTCTGACCCGGTCTGATCTGTTTGGCTGTTTTGGCTCTAACTTGAGCATCTGGCGTCCGATTTGGACGCCATTCGAATCTGGGTCTAGACCGGGACATTCCCGTCTTACCCGTGAACTTTTCCTTGCGTTTATATTATTAAATATTGTTTTAAACAATTTAAAACACATTTAATCACTTTTGCATCAAATGCAAAATAGTCCCTATCTAAGCTTAAATTACCATATTGTATCAAATGCAATTATCTCTTCTTTTGCATCAAGTGCAAATATTCTCCCTAACTATTTTCTACCTATTACTAGACGAAGCGTTACACTCTGTGTGAGACCCTGCAGCCTGACCCTTACAACAGGTTGGGCTCGAAGCCATATACGGCAGTGACCACGAGCAGTGGTTGCCGTCCCTGCTTCAGGAATCATCATTATGTGGTTAACTCATTGACATGAGTATTATCGGGACCACCTGACTGTTTCCGTGATGAATTCCGCAGTTATAGTCTCTTCGTCTTAAATATGTCGTGTAGATCAAGTCTGGGGTACGGTCAAACTGTCAACCCCAATAACTTGACTCCGGTTAGTTTCGATCGATCTTCAGTCAATAAATGTTGGACTTCTTCCAACATACTCTGCGCAGAGTTTTTACTAAAGACCGAACTAACTCTACGACACTAACTCCCATTGACCGGGAGAGACAAATCCTCTCTTGGTCATTACTCGCCTCGTACGTTTCAAGTGACACCCAATCAAAAGACCTTTCGACAGGCCTTGCCTCGAAGCTAGGTCAGTTGATCTAAGTGGCACCGTTCATGCACAGGTCCGTCAAAATGACCTCAAGTCAAAAGACCAACTATCCTATCATCACTCAGAGTTATCACTGACAGATTGGTCAATATAACCATATGATAACTCTAGTGGATCGTTCAGTGAACTCGTTCTAATGAGCACCTGTGTCTTGTCTTCGACTTCGCCAAGTCAAGCGATCATGAGATCATCGCCACCGCTAAACGGTGAAGACTAAGACACAATGGTCTATCCGATGTTTCGATATCCTTGTCTCGAAACATCTTCGACCACGAACCATTTCAGACTTATGCTACAGACGGTCAAACGTTTCTCCATGATCGAGATACTCATCTCGATACCCGTTTGACCTTGCATAAAGTCTCAGGACTTTACCTAAGTCGATATCTAATTATAGTATAACTTAGATAAATCATTACCAAACAGCTTACTGTTATTTCGAACAAGATGTTTGTGCTATTCACACAGGAATAAATGGCCTTGAGGGCATCATATTCCTACATCTCCCACTTGCACTCAGGCCCATTTATCTCGGTATCTAATATCGTTTTTACACATAAGTTTTCCCGACTTCATGTGGTAGAGCCTTCGTGAGTGGATCTGCTAAAATCGTCTACTCTATAGACTTAAGGGGTTTCTATGTTCATGTTAGACCAACCATTTGAATCTCATTCAAATAATTCACTTGGTCTATCGGAATCTATAATACTTTATTTCCCTGGATCTTATCCAGTTCATCGTATCTTACGATAATAATTTCAAATTAGTTATTGGTCATTTCAAATGGTTCATATTCATTTCTGATAAATAATCAAACTCTTTGATTACTTAATCAAAATATATGTTCCACCTCTTTGATGTCTCGCATGTAATTTACACGCTCCCACTGACCTTGAAAATTCTCTGGCCAATTCATATAAGTTGGTCCGTCTAAATCATATTTAGAAAAACGAACTTATAAGTGAATGCTCCAATTTTCATGGTCAACTTAAGCGTTTTACATCGGCTTTGGTCCGAGTAGATCTGTACACATCTGTTGGCGAAACCGGTTTCATCATAATCCGTTTTAAAGAAATTAGGATGAAAACCGTTCCCGTCCAACATTATTGTACTTCACTATTTTCTTTTCTGCACCAATCTTTCAACTTAAAGATTTACTTGCAGTAAGTGAGGAACCATTTTCCTTGGGTACGTAAACTAAATTCTCAAATTTATTTACGCACACGGACCTATTCTGATTGCATCAAGTTTTAAATCGGAGTTACTACTCCGAATATCATCCTAGAAGTTGACTAAGTCATCATCAGTTATGATGTCTAACTCGACAATCCGTCTCACGAGATTCGAGTAATAATACAACTTCCTTACGATTGATTTATTGAATATATTATTGATAATGTGCTTATAGAACATTATCAAAACCTAGGCATTACTATCTGGGACTTAACCCAGAGGGAGGAGTTAACTCAGAGTCACTTATTTATGGATCGCACCAAGTCTAACTAAGTGTGATTCATACCTTTTAACACTCTGATGTGTTAACAGACTTGACCTGAGAGAAAATCACATTTTCTTTTAATTACACAAGATTTTATGTAGCTAAGTATTTGACCATTCGATCTAATCGAATCAGTTTAAATACTTTAGGCATTTCGTTCTTTATTTTATCAGACTTGTGTTTCATCAAGAACACGTGTCTTAATAAAATATACGAATAACTTATTTTGTTAAAAGTAGACTCGGGTACATCAGTATGTACGAAACTGAGTTCGATATCTCATTCTCCCACTGCCTCACAGATGGGTTTCGGCCATTGTATCTAAGAGGCTAAGACTCACAAGTGTCCGTAGACTTCATAATACGAGAGGTCAGACCCCTCTTTATGTGACTTGTGAAGCTTAATCTCTTTATACGGCCTAGTCTAATTTTACCATATAAGTGTGCTACTATCTTGTGTATTTATATATTAACATTTAATATATATATAGTCATTTACAAATTACTTAACACAAAACATTGCTTCAGAAGCAAGGTGACGACATTCGTCAAAAATGTGTTAGACGTTTTTGTATAACAACTTATTCCGAAATGTGACATCAAAATATGTCACGTTTTCATTTCCTCCTACTTATGCCTCTACTAATGATAAATTAAACTAACTTTCTCAATTGACTTTCCGAAGTGCCTTCTACCTTTTCTAAATCACATTTAGATATCAACATAAATAAATAGATATGCAAGCAACTTATGTATCCAAACGCTTGAGCTTTGCAATCTTGAGTGTAACTCAAGAAGTTGCTTGTCTCAAGATCCGGTTGGGATACATAGTCTTGCACCGCTCATGCACTCGTATTCGACTCAAACGGTTTAATCGAATTCTCGAACTTTGCGGATCAAAATTGTTTGTCCATACAACCTTGAGGGTAGCTCGACAAGTTGTAGGGAGAAACATACTTTGAATGTCCTATATGTTCAAGCTGCCTCATATAGAGACGAGTGACATGTAGCTTTAATTTATTTATTGGACCCAGAACTAAATGAAATCATATTTCTTAAGTCTGTTCTTTAGAAGGTCATTTAATGTCAATGAGAATATAGTTTTAATTCTATCAATTAGAATTTAACTCGATATTCAATTAATCAACTTATTGACCAATTAACTTATTAAAATATTATATTTTAATTCCTACGGTAAACATAGTCTTGCCCTAGTTTTAGCATATGTTTAATATTAAATATAGGTAGATTGGCTTTTATCTATCTATATCATCCCACTAATTTTACGATCGTTTTAAAGCTTAATAACGAACGATTTAATTGAATTAAAATTAATGGGTAAGAATTCCAATCACCTTGAGTCTAAACAACCTTGAGTGTAGCTCAACAAGTTGATTGACTCTGCGATCGGAAGATGACTCTTCATCGATCATATCGGATATGACTCTCTTAATCGGTTTTTGCCCCTAGCCATTCGTGATCATGAGTGTGCTCATCCAAATCACAATGTCTAGTCTAGTCGGACCCTTGTTTTCATGTCTAGCCTGACTTGCCCCTCAGCTCGGTGTATGCACGACACGTCGGTTTGGGTCAGGTCTTAGACTACATCTAGGCAAACTACATCCTTGACTAAACTTGCGCCGCCGCTCGGTGTATTCACGACAACGTCGGTTTGGGTCAAGTCAAGATGTCATCTTATGTATTTAAGAAGTTGGTTTCTACAGGGTTGCCATGTCACAGCTTGAGTGTATCTCAACAACTATAACACGGGCCCTATAGTTGCTAACCCCTAAAACAAGGAGGGCTACGGCTAATCTTGAAAAAGATCATTAACGTATTTGACTTAGATATAGTCCAGGGTGTCATACAATCATGATTCGCGACATTGCGGCCAGCGGAACTCAGCCAGGGAATTGACTAAGCCAGGATCACTATCCCTTAAAGGGTGATCCAGAACTCTTAGCCAAGCATATTGACTGGATCATGGTCCATTGAATGAAGCTTGTCATTTTTGTATGTATGCCATAGACTAAACAGCTTTTATTAACAACTAATTAATCCTATCAACTAGTTGAATCCTTAAATTCAAAATTTTAGGATTTGTTTAATAACTTTTATTAAGTCCTTATCAACTATAAGGTTCACGTGCTACCCTAATCATTATCAGGATTTTAATAAATTTTATTAACAACGCTAGAAGCGAAGTCCTTTAATGAAAATTAATTATAACGATTAGAATTGAAAATTCATTTAAAGGACTACCCTAATCAGGAATTAGGTCTTAATATTGTTGTTAATGATTTATTAAAACATAGCATGTCATTAAAATTCAAGTAATAAATTTTAATCATTTTTAATGGCTAACCTAAAGGGTTGTCTTGTATTATCAAATAAGGGACAAGATTAACAAGCCATTAAAATAAAGCTACACTAATTTTATCAGCATAAAATGAAAGTGTATATCTATTTAACAATTAAATAAACTAAGTTTATCGCATAAACAATTTTTTAGACTTTTAAAAACAGTTTTAAAAATATCTTATAAATTTAAAACATTACTTTTTAAAAATTTTCCATGTTCAAAAATTTATCATATACAATTTTTAAACATCTAAAATATTTTAAACTTATCGCATAAATTTAAAGCCTTAAAATCAATTTTAAAATTTATCACATAAATTAAAAAACACCATTTTAAAATTTCCATGCTTAAAAAAATTTATCATATAAAAAATTTTTAGGCATCTAAAATAGATTTAAACTTTTAAAGATTTAAAATTAGTTTTAAAATTATCACATAAATTTTAAAACGTCATTTTAAAATTTTCTTGTTCAAAAAAAATAGAATTTTGAACTTCAAAAACATTTTTAAAATTATCTAATAACTTTAAAAAATTTAAAAGTATTTAAAAGGCATTAATAAGTTTAATGAAATCGCAGTACCTAGACCGACTACGCAAACCTAGGCTCTGATACCACTGTTGGGAATTGGCGGTCCCTTAGGGCACAAAAAACTCTAGTCTCGTTCTAAGTCGGACGGAACATAGACAGAAAAAACAATAGCAGCGGAAGAAAACCTATGTTAACTAATTAACATGCAGTTAAAAACAATTTTTAACTTAGCCCTAAGGTCCAAGACCCTATGCCAAGATCTATGCCGACTTGGGATGGATCTGACCATCCCAAGTAGGATCTAGCCTACTGCGATTAAACTAAACTAATGCTAATAAAATACTTTAACCACATACCCGGAATCTCAGCCCTGGAGCAGGCGAGATGTTCTGCGCCGTCTTCCGAGCTGCTCCCGTCCCATGCCGAGCCGCTCCTTGAACCGCTCCCCGAATCGCTCCTCGAACCGCTCCGCATCCCGAGGCGATCAATCCCCGTACCGTCGAGCCAACCACGCGCCGAAGAAAGTTTCACGCGAGTGAAACCTCCGCCAAGATTTCGGATCCAGAATCCGAACTCCTTCGCGGCTTTGCTAGAGTCTGCAGGAGTAAGGCAGAAATTTATAGGGAGAGAGAGAAATATTTATTTAAGCTTAGATCCGAGCGTGCTCCAACATTTACGAGAGCCGCTCAGATCTAGAGCTTGGGACGAGTTTTGAGGAAGGGGGGAGACCCCTATTTATATAGGCGACGGACTCTCCCCTTTTCTCAAAATCCGATGTGGGACTAAACAATGGGATTATTAAAATCAAGTTAGTTTGCACTTCACAAAGTGCAAACTTCCGTGAATTTTAACTCACTCACCGTTGAGCTTCAGGATTGATACAACCTATCAATACGACAAGCGTTCAACAGTGAACGCATAGGAAAAAACCGTTCGTCAATCGGAGTTCGTTTGACCCTCCAATTGAGTGTCCAAAGATCAGCCCTAGGCTAGTTTTTCATAAAAACTGAGCCGTCAAATCTGTTTTAACCTAGGGGCAGATTTTCTGCACAGCCGGGACCGACCAGACCAACTGGGTGAGCCCAGACCAGGCTGGACGCCTGGTCTGGGTGCACCCAGGCTGGTGCACCCTGCCTGGGCGCCTGGCCCAGGCCAGGGCGTTTGGCCCGGGCCTGGGCCAGGTGCCCAGGCGCCCAGGGCGCCTGGGCGGCCCGCCTGGGCCAGCGCCCAGGCGCCCAGGGCGCCTGGGCGGGCCCGCCTGGGCCTGGCCCAGGCGCCCAGCACCTGGGCCAGCGCCCAGGCGCCCAGGGCGCCTGGGCGGGCCCGCCTGGGTACAGGCCCAGGCGCCCAGCGCCTGGGCCTGAGCCCAGGTGCCTGGGCTGGTGACCTGGCTCAGCCAGGTCTGGCCAGGCGTCCAGGCCAGACCTAGTCTGGCCTGGGTTAGCCTGGTCTGACCCGGTCTGATCTGTTTGGCTGTTTTGGCTCTAACTTGAGCATCTGGCGTCCGATTTGGACGCCGTTAGAACCTGGGTCTAGACCGGGACATTCCCGTCTTACCCGTGAACTTTTCCTTGCGTTTATATTATTAAATATTGTTTTAAACAATTTAAAACACATTTAATCACTTTTACATCAAATGCAAAATAGTCCCTATCTAAGCTTAAATTACCATATTGTATCAAATGCAATTATCTCTTCTTTTGCATCAAGTGCAAATATTCTCCCTAACTATTTTCTACCTATTACTAGACGAAGCGTTGCACTCCGTGTGAGACCCTACAGCCTGACCCTTACAACAGGTTGGGCTCGAAGCCATATACGGCAGTGACCACGAGCAGTGGTTGCCGTCCCTGCTTCAGGAATCATCATTATGTGGTTAACTCATTGACATGAGTATTGTCGGGACCACCTGACTGTTTCCGTGATGAATTCCGCAGTTATAGTCTCTTCGTCTTAAATATGTCGTGTAGATCAAGTCTGGGGTACGGTCAAACTTTCAACCCCAATAACTTGACTCCGGTTAGTTTCGATCGATCTTCAGTCAATAAATGTTGGACTTCTTCCAACATACTCTGCGCAGAGTTTTTACTAAAGACCGAACTAACTCTACGACACTAACTCCCATTGACCGGGAGAGACGAATCCTCTCTTGGTCATTACTCGCCTCGTACGTTTCAAGTGACACCCAATCAAAAGACCTTTCGACAGGCCTTGCCTCGAAGCTAGGTCAGTTGATCTAAGTGGCACCGTTCACGCACAGGTCCGTCAAAATGACCTCAAGTCAAAAGACCAACTATCCTATCATCACTCAGAGTTATCACTGACAGATTGGTCAATATAACCATATGATAACTCTAGTGGATCGTTCAGTGAACTCGTTCTAATGAGCACCTGTGTCTTGTCTTCGACTTCGCCAAGTCAAGCGATCATGAGATCATCGCCACCGCTAAACGGTGAAGACTAAGACACAATGGTCTATCCGATGTTTCGATATCCTTGTCTCGAAACATCTTCGACCACGAACCATTTCAGACTTATGCTACAGACGGTCAAACGTTTCTCCATGATCGAGATACTCATCTCGATACCCGTTTGACCTTGCATAAAGTCTCAGGACTTTACCTAAGTCGATATCTAATTATAGTATAACTTAGATAAATCATTACCAAACAGCTTACTGTTATTTCGAACAAGATGTTTGTGCTATTCACACAGGAATAAATGACCTCGAGGGCATCATATTCATACAATTATTACATGGAGTAACGATCGCCATATATGTCACTTATAATTGTGGGATTAATGCCATGAAAGCAAGCCCTAATTGATGTAACAATATTATTTATGAATTATATACTAAGTAGCCACTTAATTTTTTCCATTTTCAATTAACAACCTAATAAATGTTGAGAATCAAGTCTATAGCAAAGGCCATAGGACATATATATAGATTAAGGAGGATATGAAAGGTCATTTACAATTATGGTGGATACCAATTGTTTTTGATACCAAAGGTCTCAAGGTCCTATTCATAACACTTTCCCTTATCCATCCATCATTGTAAACTAGACATATGAATGCTTCAGGATTCATAGTACTAATGAGTGTCAGGAGGGGTGGATACTTCTGGATCCTGAGCTAATGTGGTTACCTCGTTAAAACCTTTGGCTATGGAAAACCCAGTGGAAAAACACATAGCTTAATGGAAAAGAGTACAGCTCTACATTTAACTCCCCTTGATCTGTACAAGCTTCGAGCTTGCAGAGCTCCTAGACAGCTATACATCAATCTCATCTACAACATTCCGAGAAAAGAATACAAAATTCAAGCATCGCTCATCTATACAAGTATCGCGCATATATGAAAGCTACTAAATCTAAGGGAGCTCCTCTGAAGAGTTGTGCTCTATCTCATCCTCTTTGACGTAGCTTCATCAAGGATGGGCTAGGAAAGTGGCATGGTCTGCATGCTCGGTATATAGCTACATGTTTCTAGTCTCTGACCCAGTCGTCACTGTGTCTACGAGGTACTTCAGGACGTAGCTATGCATACTCTTAATTTGCTTCTAGGATGATGAGCTTTTCGAAATGGTAGGATGATGTTGCCTTAGTCGTATACTTTGCAGATCTCCTGGAGGTAGCTTTTCCTTCATGGGTAAAACATGTACCCAACCATAGTCGGCGCCGCGGCTGTGGCTGATGCCGGTAGGCCAAAAATAACTTTGACGAATCAAACGGCACAACTTGTTGAACAATTTAATGGAGGCAGAAAGACACTCAAAATCAACCACAAGCATAGACAACCTGAGAGCTTGCATTTCTAAGTTTGAATCCTCTGACAGCACAGTTTGATCATTGGTGTACCATATTATCAAAATAACTAAATAAGTGCTTGCCTCTGGCTTTATCAAATCATATTTATGAGGCCCACCTCAAAATTCCTATACTTTTGTACCCATATCTCTTCAATCTATAATTTCCATGCCCTTGATTTCAGAATATTTGGCAGCATCATGTGTTTAGAACCTCAAGGGATATTAAGACCAAAAAAAGGTTAGAGTGATGGTTTAATCATAACCCTCAGATCTATATGCACCTTGATATACAGATATATATGGATTTGGATATGCATATAGACACATAATAAGTTAAGACTTGCATGCGTCCACAAGGATTTGGGAACAAAATTCATTCCCATTCAGATTAGATAACAGTATATCAAATTGTAGATCCAATATAATAATCTTGATCTACACATTTAGAGTATCTAAAAACCAACGCTATAGCCATTTTCATATCTATTAATTGGAAACTGTTAATAAGAATTGATGAGACATACAGTCTAATATAGGCATATTTAAAAAATGTGATTTTGATCTAAATACAAAATTAGATCTAAAGAACCATGATCATGAATAATTAAAAAATTGAAATTTTTGCACAAATCTAGAAATACATCTAGATCGCGTGTGCTACGAAGCTTTTTCCGCGCATTGGATTCCTCGATCGAGACGTCGCGAAAAATTTACCAGAACTTCGCCGCATCTTTTCCTTCTCTATGAGCATAATCGTACTGATAACGTGCTGAGAACCAAGTCTATGGCAAAGGCCATACGACATATATATATATATATATATATATATATATATATATATATATATATATATATATATATATATATATATATATATATATAAAGGATGATATAAAAGGTCCTTTACAATTATGGTGGATACCAAGGGCCCTTGATACCAAAGGTCTCAAGGCCCTATTCATAACAATAAAAGATTTTTCCATAGTTTCGATTTAAATTTTTCGCAACAAATTTTTTGGGCAAACACAATATGATGATCTTTTCTTTCTATTTCTATTTCTTTTTATTTTTCTTTATATTTTTTTTTCCTTAAACCAACGAAAACCTTACAGAGTTATTCTTGTTAATAATTATTTAAAAGATTTGGTAGATATTTTTATTGGAAAGATGTTAACAAGATTTGAATCAATATTTTATGTACAATTCTAATGTGTTAGCTTAGAAAACGGTTCAGCAAAACCATACTACCTATTTCTATATGTATCAAGAATTTTCGTCCTAATTTGAAAAATTTACGAGAACATTGAATTATGAAGATTTCAACCTCAATGCTAACTACAAAACTAAATAAGATTTTAGGTGTTGATACTTGTTGACTGGTAAATCCGCCAAAAACGAGTAGGACACTAACAAGAACGACTCCGGTGACATGATGCTCCGTCAACTGAAGAGTGGGACCCGAGGGAGGATTGTCCAGGGTCGGTGAGAGCTGGGTCCAAGCTGTTGGGTTGAAGCCCGACCTAACTCCGAGTTATCTTCGTAGATCTGCAATATAGGAAAATCATCAGAAAGGGTCGGATCTGATTTCCGACTCAAATCCTCTCTGATGCTTAAATCAGTAAATAGCTAGAAAGGGGCTCAGAACAGCTATGTCCGACCGGTTGAAAGGTCGTCCGTTCAATAGCTTAACAAGTTATAAAGAAGAAATAGAGCTTGGTGGAGAGAATGTTAAGTAGTTAAAATACCCAAGTGTAGGGTCTCGACCCACTTCTCTCATTGGCTCCGGTAGTTCTTATAGCCAAGTCACGTCTCTTAACGAGCAAATAAAGTTGTTTAGTTGTTGTCATTGATGAATATGCATAAATGAGGAGTAATGGTCGCCATTCACTATAGCTATTTTATGGAATAACGGTCGCCATAAATATCAATATAATTGTTAAATGAAGACAGTCCATCATTATTGGATTAATGACCATGCAAACAAGCCATAATTACTAAATTAACATACTTATTAAAGCAATTATGATCTACCTTCAGGACCATTAATCTAACAATTATGACTTGCATTCATGGCCATTAATCCAGTAATTATGGCATGCTTTCAAAATCGTTAATTCAATAATAATGACATGCCTACATTTAACAATGATGGCAACTACACTCTATACAACAATTATAACGACATTTATAGCAATCATTAATACTTATTAATGCATACTTGTAAATAACGACAATAAAGCAACTTTATAAACTAAGAAATTACGAGGTGACACACACCTATAAAAACTCTTAAGGCAATGTAAGAATAGACACAAAATCCTACACTCCCAGTATTTTAATTCTCAATGTTCTCTACATCAAACTCTATTTCTCCATAGCTCGTCAAGGTGGCCAAAAGGCCTGGCGGCTCGGAAGCCCGCCGGCCCGGGTTGACCGGGCCGTTGACCCGGCCCGGCCCGAAGTGCGGGTCGGGCTTCCCAGCCCCCCCAGCCTGGCGGGCCGGGCCGGGCCGGCCCGGTCGCCCAAGGCTGTTCGAAAACAGCCATTTTATGGCTGTTTGGGGGCTTTTGGCCAAAAATGACCACCCCCACAGCTATAAACGGTCAAATGGGGGGCGAGGGTATTTTGTTCATTTTTGGCCAAAAAGGCCAAAAAAAACACCCCCAACAGCCATCAAACGGTCATATTTGAGGGTTATTTTGGTCTTTTGGCCTAAAATCCTATAAATCCCCACCAATTCATATCATTTTCTTCACAATTCTAAACACTCTACTCTCAAATTCTTCTCAAATCTCAAGCTCTTGCTCTCAACTCACGGCGCTCTCAAGATCCGGCTGCTATCTCTCTGCATTCAAGCTCCGTCTGCTACCTCCCTGAGTCTCGGCATCCGGCTGCTACCTCTTCGCATTCAATCTCCGTCTGCTACCTCCCTTAGTCTCGGCATCCGGCTGCTATCTCTCCGCATCCCTACCTCTCCGCATCTTTGCTCTATCTGCAAACATGTTCCTTTTATTGTTAAATTAGCATAATGTCAGGATCAAGCAACCCACGTAGACATGTTAACGTTAATTTTAATACGGAAGAATATGGTTATTATCAAAATATGCTGAACAACCCTATCGAATCACCGGTCTTTTCGAAAACGTCGCCAACTGAACAAGATTGGAAGGATGTAATGCCCTGGTAGCTACTGCACAAGTACTAGAGGGGGGGGTGAATAGTACTTTAAAATAATCAAGAGTCTAATTCCTAATTATTGTGCAAACACAAACAACCAAGCGGAATAAGTAATAACAACAAAAACAATAGCAACGCAAATAAGCGATGTAATGGGTTCGGATCTACCCAAGTCTCTCCGACTTATTCCTTGTGATCCTACGTCCTAGACACCCGGATCCCCTTCCGGCTACTTGAGTTAGAATCCACTAACTCAAGTTTCCACTAAACAACTTCTTGTAGAAACTACTACAAGATCAAACACTACAACAATTCATATCGTGACTCACACAAACCGGGATCACGAATATCTCTCACAAACCGAGAGAAAATCACTAACAATAGATTTAATGAAATAGAAATTGCTTACCACAAAATCCTATGCCTTGAGATACTTACGAATTAGGGCAAGGTAGGAAGATGAGTGGAGATCACGAAACCCTAGCAATCACGAGATGATCAGCGAGAGATGGCTAGGACTACGATGATGTGCAAGATTTGATCTTCCAGAAAATTGATCGCTCAAGATCTCAAAAAAAACCTTTTGAGAAATTAGGTCAGAGCAGAGAACCAGAGCTTTTTGAGTGAGAGAGATTTTTCACAATGATAATCGAATCAACAATAGATTTACCCTCAATCCAATCTCATATTAGAGATATTTCCAAGTTTGAAACGAGTCAAACAGATAAGGAAAGAATCAAAACAGATCAAGAAAATTTGTGGAAATAAATTCTCCAACGGCTGGAAAAATAAAGCTGCTTAATCGGTCTAAGAAGGATCACTGATCGATTAGTTTGAGAACTAGTCGGTCGGTGAACCTTCTTGGACCGACTAGATGGTTGACAGAGAATACAGTGAAGTAAGGAGGATAAACTAGTCGGTCTAAGAAGAAACATCAACCAACTAGTTTGACAACTAGTCGGTTGGTGAACCTTCTTGGACAGACTAATTGGTCAACAGTAACTCAGCTGAAAAACACAAGTAAGACTAGTCGGTTCAAGAAGGATTTCCAACCGATTAGATTGACATCTAGTCGGTTGGTCCTTCTACTTGAACCAACTAAGATGCACGGAAAGTCAAACTAAGAAGCGATAAGCTATGGAAAACTTCCTAATGGCTTCTAAGACAATCCTAGAGATAAGATACGATATATAAGAGGATATTGAAGGCAAGTAATACTCAAGGCTTAACATTCTAGAAGACAATGAAAATAAACAATACACACCGTCTTCAAAAGCTTCAATATGAAGATTCTGAATCCCTCGACTTCAATAATACTCCTTGAGCTTAAATGAAGCTTCATGCACATCGTTCACTTACTCTAAAAAAGTCTTGGGATGTCGCTTGAGATCTACATAGTAGTTTGGCGACGATCTTCATAACTGCACTCAAAGATAATTAGTACCCAATATTTATGTTTGTTCATCATCAAAACCAAATCAGGAGAATCAATACTCAACAAAGGATAGTAATCACCTTAGACCCATAGTGGGTACACCAGGGGATTCTTCTTCTGCACACACTTCAACCCCTGCACATACCTATACTACTGCTGGCCCTACTTCCACATAAGCAACCCAAACCAGATAACAGAAATATGCGGTTTGGGAAAACTATACACTTGAAACATTACCTGAAAAAGAACTTAGGGCTGTTTGCAAAATCTGTAGAGCAGATTTAATTGGCTCTGCTAAAGATGGCACAACACACCTGAAAAGACACTCAGATGCTCACAAAAAAGAGGCTAGACAGACAACTTTAAACTTAACAGCTACATCTAGCTCTCTATCTACTTTCTCATATTCGTCTGATACAATGCGAAAGGAGATGGCTAGACTAGTTCTATGCCAAGAATTTGCCTTTAGTTATGGGGAAAGACCCGCATTAGAACGGTTTAACCAATTAGCACTAAACCCTGCATTTAGAAGAATGCCTAAAAACACAATTAGAAGAAATGCTATGGCAGCTTTTTGTAATGCCCTACAAGCTACTGCACAAGTACTAGAGGGGGGGGGGGTGAATAGTACTTTAAAAATAACAAGGAGTATAATTTCTAATTATCGTGCAAACAACTACCAAATCAATTTGTGGAAGCTTAAATTGAAGACAACAAAAAAATTAACAATGCTAACAATAGATATTACTGGGTTCGGATCCACCCAAGTCTCCCCGACTTGTTCCCGGTGATCCTACGTCCCAACCACCCGGATCCCCTCCGGATACTTGAGTTAGAAACCCTAACTCAAGATTTCCACTATGAAATACTTGTGAAAAACCTTCACAAGTTAAATCATACACAAAGTAATTTGTGACTCCCACAACCCGGGATCACAACCACACTCTCACAACCGAGAGTGAAACTTACAATATGAATTGAAATGAAATAAGAAACTTCTTACCGACAAAATACATATGCCTTGAGTAATGCTTACGAATTAGGGCAAAGATGATTTTGAGGAAGAAGAGGTGGCACCAAACCCTAGCTCCAAGATGTAGATCAACGATGTAGAGCTTTGGGGATGATGGTGACCTAGAATCAAGCACTTGGCTTGGAAGGCTTCACACTCAATGAATCTCTCTTTGGAAGTAAGAGTGAGGAGAGATTATTGAATGGAATGAAAGAGCTTTGAATGAGCTTGGAATGATTTCTCTTGATCTCTAAACTTGCAATAATATCAGCCTTGGCTGCAATGAATGCAGCCCATCAAGTATATATAGGTTAGAGGAGAGAGAGAAAGAAATTCGAGTCATTAAATGCTCCAACGGCTCTTTTCTGAACCCAACTAGTCGGTCAAAGAACAACCACCGACCGACTAGTTCATCAACTAGTCGGTCGGTCAATTAACGTATACCGACTAATGAGTGAACAGAGAAAAGATCAAAGCACAGACAAAAGGAACTAGTCGGTCCAAGAAGAGTAGCTGACCGACTAGTTTCACAACTAGTCGGTCGGTTACTCAACTGAGACCGACTAACAGATAAAACTGAAGTCTGAGCACAAATAGACTTAGTCGGTCCAAGAACAAATGTTGATCGACTAATTCACCAACTAGTCGGTCGCCAAATGAGCATAGACCGACTAACGATAAACAGTAAGTTAGGTGAAAAATTGGCATGTACAGTAAAGCTCAACTAGTCGGTCCAAGAAGGAAAGTTGACCGACTAGTTTATCAACTAGTCGGTCGATCAATGAACACAGACCGACTAAGGATAAACAGTAGCTCAAGCTCAAATGTGCATGTACAGGGAAAGCTCAACTAGTCGGTCACAGAAGCATCACTGACCGACTAGTTCACGAACTAGTCGGTCGGTGAGTCAACTTAGACCGACTAACTGTAAACAGTAAAGAGCTTGGAAATGACTGACAAAAACTAGTCGGTCCAAGAAGCTTTGCCGACCGACTAGATCACCATCTAGTCGGTCAGTTCTTCTTCTTGAACCAGCTAACATGCACAAGAAGTCGCGAATCGAAGCGCGATGCTTCGGGGAAGATTGTATGGACTTCTACTAAGATCCTAGAGCTAAGATATGAGCGTTATGAAGATTTAAACCGTAAGACCTACTCAAGGCTTAACATTCTACGAAAGAAGCTTAAAGACTATAAATAAAACTTGACGATACCGTCTTCAATAGCTTCAATCGAATCTTCATGACTTCTAAAATGGTCCATAAGCTTCAACGAAGCTTTAGGCATACGATCACGTGCTTTGAGAAGTCTTGAGACGTCGTAATTGATATTCATATGAATTTGGCGACGATCTCCATAACTGCGCTCACAAAGTGTTAGTTCACGATATATTTATGTTTGTTCATCTTCCAAAACCAAATCCGGGGAGTCCAATATCCAACACTTTTCAAGTTGGAAAAGCTAAAATTATACAAACTTTTACGGCCTTAACATCTAAAATAGCTTTAACATCCGACGTATGGACAACACTAGGTGTGTGCATGGGTACAGGGTACCCAGATACTCGATCGGAACCTACCCGAACGGGTAGGTTCTGGGTAGATAGTTATCGGTTCCGGGTAGGTTCCGGGTAGGAAAATTAGGAACTGACGGGTATCGGGTCCGGTTCCGGTTCCCATTTATAGGGAACGGGTACCCAGAACCGGAACCGAAATTTTATATATTTAATTTTTTATATATTATAATATTAATGATCAAAATATATAAGAGTGATCCACCCTGGATGTATCTAATTTGAACTTATAATATTAGGGAGTACAACTTGCATCCTGAAGTTCTGAGCAACGCGTAAATTCATCAAACAATGCATTTGAATCAAAGATCATATTGTTCTCTTATGCGTTCAAAAGAGCAGTAGAGGTAAACGTGAATCACTCTTCCATATGTCTAGCTTAATCTAGTAGAAATGACTGATCAGTATACCTTTATCACTGAAGAAAGAGACTAGAGACAATATTTAACTTTCAGATTGATCTTTAGTCATGTGTATTTGAGACAATTGTCGTGCACAGATCATTTGTAAATCATTGTTCGTAATGCATCACAAATTAGATTTTTTTTACAGGGTACCCGGAACCTACCCAGAACCATAGGGTCCGGGTAGGGTCCGGGTATAGGGTCCAAACGGGTAGGTTCCGGTCCAAATTTTAGGAACAGGTCCCTTACCGGGTAGGGTCTGGGTAACATAAAAAACAGGGTACCCAGACCCGCACACCCTTAGACAACACAATGGGAGTTATCCTATTTATGTGTTACGTCACATTACGAAGACCACGACTACGTTATTCACAAGATGATTATCGGTCTTAAATTGTTAGAACATAGTTATACTGGTGCTGTTATTGCTAATGTGATTATGATTGTTATTCGCGAGTATGATATTTCTGAAAAAATCATTTCATTTACACTTGATAAAACATCTACCAATACAAATGCAATAATATTTTTAAAAAGACAACTGAACCCTGATCTTGATGGTATTTTATTTCATCACCGATGTGCTTGTCACATCTTGAATTTGATAGTACAGGATGTGCTAAAATATGCGGCTGCTTGATTAGAAAAAGATAAGAACCTTATGTTATACATAAAGTCTTCTGTCAATAAGAGAAATTTGTACAAATAAATATGTAGAAATAACCAACTTCCTTACCGAATGTTTATATTTAGTGTTCCATATAATCTGTCGAAGTTTTTTGTTTAATGAGTTGTCCAAGTATTTAGAAATTACTTTTCCTTTTACCGAGTCTAAATTGGATGATGAAAATTTTGACATTTTGGCATGGTGGAAAATGCATGAACATATGTTTCCAATTCTGACCATAATGGCTCGTAATCTATTATCAGTCTCTATTTCTACTATTGAGTCTGATTCTGTTTTTAGTGCAAGTGGCCGGGTTCTAAATGACAGGAGATCATGGCTTAAAAAAGATATAGTTGAAACGGCGGTATGTGCAAAGGAATGGTTTCATGCTGAAAACCGCTCGCAAGATAAACATGACCTTTCGAAATACCGCGAGGAAGAAGATACAGAAGCTGAATGATTATCTTTTTACTTGTATTGTTATTTTCTAACTTGTATTAGCATTTAGAAGTCCTATGTTTTGGCCATTATATGAGGGGTAAGACTGGCCAATGTAAGTTCACCCCTCAAAAAAAATTTAGTTAATGAAATTTAAAGTTTCAACCCGTGACCTTCGTAAATTTCAAGCTTATATTTCTTTTTTTATTAATATAGATTTAATTAAAAATATACCTCAATTCTGAACATTTCTTAAAAATTGTATATGTAATTTTTCCATTTTGACTTTTTGATAACGTTATATTAAATATACTTCAAATTATAAAATTCTTAACCTTGTTAAATATTTTTATGTCTTATAAATTTTTTAAAAATTTTATATACTTCTTAACTTATTTTTTTCTTATTTAGAACAATTTTTTAGAATTATATGTAGTTAATAAAAAAATTTCAGATTTAGATTATTATTTTTTTGAATTTTTTTTAAAAAGATTTTTTGGGACGGCCCGGACCAAACTTTGGGGGGGGGGGGGGGGGGTTCCACCCCCGGGCCGACACAGGGGCCGACGAAGCTCGGTGGGCAACGGACCGGCCTGTTGGCCACCTTGACAAGACGGTAATTGAACGCGACATCCTAATAAGTCGGAACTAACCAACACAAGCCCCTTTCTAATCATCCACTAAGGGCATGTTCTTTTGTAGGAAAGTATAATTGAGAAAGTTGAGAATTTGGGAATCTGATGAGAGAGAAAATTTGTGTATAGTGTGTTCTTTTGTTTGAAAGTGTGGTTAGATTGTAGAGTTGGAAAGTTAAGTTAGGACACACTCCGTGAAGTGTGTTTTTTGGTTGAATAAAATTGGAGGTGGAAAGTGGCGTAGAGTACACTCAAATTTAATTTGTGCTATTTAAAACTAAATTAAATACTTAAAACTAAATGAATTAATTAATATATTAGCTACTTAACACTTAAAATAATTAATTGTGTGCAAAAATGTTAATCATAAATATATATAGCTAGGGCCCATGTGTTGTCACGTCCAGCAGCGAAACAAAGGCAAAAAAAAAGAAAGATGGCTGATTGGTTGGAGGAGAGAGTGGCCCACAAAACTTTGGGAATCCTTTGTAATCGGAGCATTTTGCTCGGATTGTTAAAGGCTCTGTGGATTCTCAATTTTGGATGACACGTCAGCTTTTTTCCCCCAAATTCCGAGATGTCAAAAGAACACACTTTTAGAAAGTTAAATGCAATTCCAATGAATAGTGCATGAACAGTGCCAAAGTTGAAATTCTTCTCCAACTTTCGAACAAAAGAACATGCCCTAATTTAAACATCGATAAAGATATTTATAAAAATACAGATCGAACTGTCTTACGATTTTCCTTTGTTGTCGATCTACAAAAAAATCAAAAAATAGATTGAAGTAATGGGCATGTTCTTTTGTCTGAAAGTTGAAAAAGAATTTCAACTTTGGCAGTGTTCATACACTATTCCTTGGAATCCCACTTATCTTTCCAAAAGTGTGTTCTTTTGGTATCTCGTAATTTGAAGGAAAAAAGCTGATGTGGCAACCAAAATTGGAAATCCACTGAGCCTTAAACAACAATCAAAGCAAAATGCCCAGATTACAAAGGATTCCCAAAGTTTTGTAGACCCCCTCTTCTCCAACCAATCAGCCATTTTTTCTTTCTTTTTTTTGGCCTTTTTTCGCTATTGTACGTGAAAACACATATGCCACCGATATAAATACTTATGATTAGCATTTTCACATCCAATTAATTATTTTAAGTGTTAATTAGCTAATATATTAATTAATTAATTTAGTTTTAAGTATCTAGTTTAGTTTTAAATAGCACAAATTAAATTTAAGTGGACCACACACCACTTTGCACATCCACATTTCTTCAACCAAAAGAAAACACTACACAAAATGTGACCCAACTCAACTTTCCAACTCCACAAACCAACCCTACTTTCCAACAAAAGAATATACTACACACAAATTTCTCACTCATCCCTCTAATCAGATTCCCAAATTCTCAACTTTCCCGATTAACCAAAGCTTCAAACCAACAGATCCGATTTAATTCTCTCTGGCACATAGAACATCTCTACTCAAGTCCCACTCAACGGGACCGGCGGAAAGCCTCGTAATCAAATGCGGCCTCGTCACGTACAAATTATTATTGGAGGATTTAAACGTACACAATATTAAAAGAAAATTATATATCATATTCTTAATTTCTAATATATCTTCAGCCAATTCCAAAAAGAGATGATCTCTTCGAAATGTACTAACAAATTATTTCATAATTTGACAGAAAAACAACGCGAGCCCCTCCACGTGCAAAAATATGATTTATTTTGAAAAAAAACATAATTGGTTTAAAATAAAATTTTATTTTCTTACAAAGAAAAGGTTTTTAATAAAAAAAAATCAAATATTAAATTGAGTAAAGATTCGAAAAATCATCAAAAATGAATGGAAACAACCCACAAAAATAGTAGAAATGAAATTAAAGCATAGAAGAAGATTAGAAAGATGCTCAGAGGAAGAAGAAGTCGTATAATTTGGTGGAAAAGGCTCACGGCGACGATTCGCCACTGCCCACACCTAATGCATTCAACTCATCATCGCATCAAACCCCCCGACTCATCTATTATCTTTAAATCAATAACACAAAAGAAATTATAAAAAATCGAGCAAATGATTTTTTATAAAAAAGATCAAAGGAGATTGATCGGCTTCAGTGTGTGTAACAACAAAATCAGATCATAGACGAATGGTCTCACTGAAATCCGCTAAGATATCAAAAGATCGATCATCATCAGCCAACGAATTCTAAATAACAAAATTACTCGCCAGCATCAACTAAAAATAATAATACAATTGTTTTAAAAAAGGAATCCAGAATTCGAAACTGACCTAGGGTTGAGAACTTGAGAGGAGAACGATCGCACTGAGGGCATTTTGAGGGGAATTTATAGGGAAGGGACGAGAGGAGGTGCGTCCTCTAGAGTAAGGGTTTTGCTGTTGGCCGTTGGATGAGATCTGGATTTTGGTTGTTTACTGAGCGGGTCTTGAACGGGCAGATGGTTTTCACCGGGACCCGACCCGCATTGGTCCAAATCCAAATACCAACGCGTGTAAGTTGGTTCTCACCCGGGTCCTTTCCGTCGCCCGCGTGACCTGCACCGAAAAAACTACAATTCGATAGCAAGTTATAATGCTAAAGAATTCCATGATATAGTTTCATTAATTTTGTGCAATTTAATGGAGGGGGAGAAAATGGCAATGTTTTTGGGTGTGTTTTTGGTTTCTTTTTGGGTGAATGTGTGTTTTTTTTGGTGTTCTTTTGGTGTTTTTTTGGGTGTGAGGGTATGGGGTGAATGGTGAGGGAGAGGGGTTGTCCCATGTGGCGCTGTGACATTGCCACATGAGATAAAGATTCAAAATCTGCCCTCTTTTGTAATAGAGATACATGAAGATGTGGCAAATTCTCGTTTGTCGCATTAGGTATACTTTTTTGCCCATCTTTTTGTTTAAAAAAATGTGTCACACCGTGGTCGTGCATGAAAGAGATTCTTTTATATATACTAGAAATAGCACGTGCACACAGTGCATAGCGTAAAAAAACACACGAACATGATGCATTGCACCTGTGCAACTGAACAGGAGTGAGAACGGTGGGTGTGTGTCGGTATCGTTGGGTGTAAAAGGAGAACGTTATTTGAATTAGGGGGGTTTAAATATGTGTGTGCTTTTGGGTTTTTTTTGGGTTACTTTTGGGGGCTCCGCCGAGAAGAGGTGGTGCAGTCATGGCCAATCCTTTGTCCCAGTCAACTTGTGACTGCGATAAAGGACCTCATTTGTACAGTAGATACTATATGTTGCTTATTATACTCTTATATTATATTTCTTATTTTAAGTAATTCTTTGTATTTTTCCACACTTATTGTCCCTCCTTCTGTTAGAGCGTGACTTTTATCCATCTTGTAATATCTAATTTTTTCTCTTTCCATATCGTTTTAACAATCCATTATTCACTAATCAGATTTAATTTGTTTCTCTCACCACAAACTTGACGATCTTGTAATAGCATGGATGAGGAGCAGACCTCTTTTGAGAGAACGAGCGAGAGAAAGAAATTTGCTTTTGGGGATTCCAGATACGGCCGAGAGTTTTTGATACTGAAGAAGAGAAACTTCATCCTCTTTATATAGGGGCCACCACCATATCTTTCATCCCACAACCGCCCCTGGATTTTGCTCAACCGCCCACGATTTCCTCAACGGCCATGTGAGACTTGGTCTCTCGGTTGAGAAAAATCCTCAACCGAGTATCGGGTCGGTTACCAGTTGATTTGGCCATATCATGCCATAACCAACTTACATCTCTCACTTGGCCTGAAATGGCCAAGTGCATTCCGGTTATACCCTCACTATCCGTGAGATATAACACATGATGTAATTTCACATACTCCCACTATCCGTGAGATATGCACATTTAATTTACCGAGTGCAATCATTATATATGATTGTCTCCTTTCATTATTCATGAAAGTTTCCTTGACTTAGATATTTCTAAGTCCCATCAAACCAAAATGTTTGATGAATGTACCTGCTGGAATACCCTTCGTCAAGGGATCAACAATCATATCACTTGTTGGAATATAAGTCACATTGATTTTTTTCTTTTCCACCATATCATGTATGTAATGATATTGTATTTCAATATGTCTTCCTTTGGAACTGTTTGCACCACTGTGGATCAAGCTGATGGCTGCTTGATTATCACAGTACATCTCAATTGGTCCATCCACCAAATTGAGATCCAAGTCCAATAGGAACCGTCTGATCCAAACCGCATGAGTAGCTGCCATACTATAGGCTATATACTCAGCTTCTTGTGTGTATCTCACTACACACCCCTGTTTCTTGCTACCCCAAGAAACAGCTGCACCACCAAAGATGAACACATGTCCTGCAGTTGACTTCCTGTCATCTTTGTCCCCTCCGAAATCTGCATCGGAGTAACCAAGAACCTCAAGCGAATCTGCTTGATAAACTAACTTGTGGTGCACTGTACCCTTCATATATTTCATAATCCTCTTAACAGCTTCCCAACGAGCTGGATCAGGATTACTTTGATATCTACTAACCAGACTAACTGGATACGCCAAGTCTGGTCTAGTACACATCATTGCATACATCAAACTTCCAATAGCCTAAGCATATGGAACATTCAGCCGACTTTGTCCCTCTCCAGGACATTGTTCTTTACTTAACGGCTTCCCCATAACCAATGGTGTAGGGGCCGAATTGGAATTGTATATTCCAAATCTCCTCAATATTGTATGCAAATACTTTTCTTGGTTTAAACTTATTCCAAGAACGTAGCAAATACTTTTCTTGGTTTAAACTTAACATTCTAGACTTTCGATCTCTAAGGATCTGTATTCCAAGAACGTAGCAAATACTTTTCTTGGTTTAAACTTAACATTCTAGACTTTCGATCTCTAAGGATCTGTATTCCAAGAACGTAGGATGCATCACCCATATCCTTCATCTCAAATTCACTACAAAGTGCTGATTTGATTTCTTTCAACACTTCAAGACATACACACAGTTATCCAATTTGTTTGCAACGAAACCAAGTTGGATAATAGTGTTGTGAAATTTGAGATACCACTATCTAGATGATTGTTTTAAACCATACAAAGATTTCTTTAATTTATAAACTTTGTCTTCCTATCTCTCAACCTGAAATCTCTCCGGTTGATCCATATATATAACTTCCTTCAACTCTCCGTTGAGGAATGCAGTCTTGACATCCATTTGGTAGAGTTCCAAGGCAAGATGCGCAATAATCGCTAAGATTATCCGTGTGGATGCAAACTTATCCACCGGAGAATAAGTCTCCTGATAATCAATCCCTGCTTTCTGAGTAAATTCCTTTGCAACTAACCGGGCATTGAATGTATCAATAGACCCATCAACCCGATATTTCTTCTTTAACACCCACTTGCAGCCAGAATGTATGGGTGACAGATCGGCCATATGAGTACTCCGGGATATACACCAGGGCAAAGTCGAGCATACAACGGGGGCTCCTCGAAAAAAGGGACGAGACCTGCTCCATACTAGATCGTATCTTTCTCCCATTTCCCGCCCACGCAATTGGTCTATCGCGATGTAGAGCGTAATAAACTATGGCTTTGTTTGATCGACAACTTGCTAGTCGACAGAAGGATTTTCAAACTCGATAGCTTACTGGCTTAAGTTTCTGGAACTCTGATAGCACTCTCCTTCGCCTCCCAAATTACCTATGGACTTCCTCTCTTCTGGTAAGTCACATAGCTCACATACATTGTTTCTCTCAATTGAGTCAAGCTCCCTTTTCATGGCCTCAAGCCATTGATCTGACTCAGATGATTTCATTGCATCTGTATAATTAAAGGGATCAACTTGCTCATCTATATCAATATCCACAAAGAAACAATATGGTTCACATGAATATAGATAATAATCATCCATCCATGCGGGTGTTGTTCTAGGTCTTTTGTTGCCACTAAGGGTTGCACGCTGGACAGGTTCAGCTGGTTGATTTGCCATAGGTGTATTCTCATTTACAGGATCATCTTCCATAGCTGGATGATGTACATCATCCACTATATCCAAGTCATCATTTGGAACATCATTAAGTCCAGCAAGGGTGGTACATTTTCTTGGACTTGTTCCTTTTCTTCTAGATTCTCTAGAAAAGTAGCATCTGTACTTTCAATGACTCCTTTATTTTCATGGAAGAACCTATATCCTTTAGAGTTTTCAGAATATCCTATGAATACACATCTTAAGGTTTTGAGATCCAGCTTTTCTCTAACCTGATATGGAATGAGAACATGTGCCACACAACCCCATTTTCTCAAATGACTTAAATTGGGTTTGCGTCCATTCCATATCTCATACGGTGTTGTCTCGACTGATTTGTGGGAATTCTGTTCAGAACATAATTTGCATTCAATATGGCTTCTCCCCAAAAATCCTTGGAGAGACCAGAATGCGATAGCATACATCTCACTGCATTCATTAATGTTCTATTCTTCCTTTCAGCCACACCATTCTGTTGTGGCGTATAAGGCATAATAGTATTCTTCTTTAAACCGTACTGAATACAAGATTCCTCAAATTCATTTGAGTTGAATTCCCCACATCTATCAGTTCTTAACACCTTTATGTTCCTTCCAAGTTTTCTTTTAACTTCTGCCGTGTATCTTTTAAAGCTTTCAAAAGCTTCCGACTTTCTGCTTAAAAGATACACAAAAGTATACTTGGAATAATCATCTATAAAGGTTATGAAATATTCATTATTTCCACGTGTCTTTATGCTCAAGGGTCCACAAATGTCAGAATGAACTAACTCCAACAATTCATTAGCCCTTTGACCTTCCGAGAATGATTTCCTAGTCATCTTCCCAGTTAAACAATGTTCACAGGGTAATGTCCTTACACCTGTCAATTCCGGTAATAAATCCATTTTGATTAACTGGTCCATCTTATTATTACCAGGATGACCTAATCTCATATGCCAAAGATCATAATCAGACAAAAGACACTGGGAATAATTCAAATCACCATCTTTATTACCAATATCAGATTTTACAATGGAAAGACAGAATAAATCATGACCGGGCACAAACTTGTCCATAGCAAACACCTTCTTGTCTTTCCCAATAGAGACCCTATTGTTGTAAAATCTCACTTCAAGACCCTTCTTCAGCAAAGCTGTCACGCCCCGCTTCCCAAAGCAATGGAGGCGAGACATGAGAAGGTCCGCACAGACGTGGAGCTGTGAAGCCACACGCCTGATAAGCGTCAATAAAACATATGCAGGTCCCTGTAAGTGCAAACAGAACAACAATAATAATAGCAAGAAAGAGAGACTGATAAGAGTTAACCAATCTCAGAATTTGTCCACAACAATATTCAACATCACAGAAAAGCCACCAGGCTAAAGGGAAGAGTCTAAAGGCCCAAAACATGGCCAACAAAAGACAACATAACAAAGTATTGGTGTCGCGCACTGAACAACTACAGCAGTCTAAAATAAAAGGGAAATCTCAATGAAGACACTAGGACTGGTCCCCGGTGTCCACGTACTCCTCCTCAGCAAACGCGGGTCCTGACTCGGCGTCAGCAAACACCACGTCCTCTCCAACGAACTCTGGCTCAGGATCTAACATGTGCCACCCAAAAGAGAGAGGGGCACATGTCAGCAAGTCTAAAAGACTTGGGCAAGGAAACTGAAAGTAAACTACCAACCTAACAGTTCAAGTAGGATGCAATGACATGACATTTAAGTATGATGCAACAGTTAAAAGGACAAGAAGGGACAAGCATGCACGATGTAGCAAAAGCTACCAAATCACTAATTCACGAGTCACTTATCACGAATTTCACTTATCACGAATCACTTATCACAATTTTCACTTTGTGCTCAGAGTTTCCGTCTTTTGGCTAGACTGGCTGATCGGGCCAACTCCTAAGCTCAAGCGACCGTTTAACCCTACTCCTCCACGTGTATCGAGCGTTGGGATTAGCAACACACTATGCTCGCTTCTGGATCACGAGCCAGGAAGTGTATTTGGCGTAGGGGTGCACCTAGCCTCAAGTCACAATGTAGGAGTCAAAATCCTACTCACCGCAACTTACATTTTAAAGTAGCGTGTGCTACACAAACACGATGAACAAGCAAGTATGCAATGACATAAACAGATATTCGCGTACCGTTAATTAAAAATAAACATGACATGCAAGCATGATGAAGGTGACAGATCTAGCTTCGTTGTCAAGCTAGATCAAGGGCGTCTAGGCAGCTATCCTTTCACTGCCTAGTCTCTTTTACGCTAAAACAAGGAAATGGCCTAGAACATGGCCCAAAACCCTAAGTGGCAAGTTTCACTTGCCTAGCACCGAGGATGACGATCAACGAGGCACGTCACAAAATGTTAGCTACGGGGATGAGATCGCTGCCATGGTAAATCAATATTAGAACAACATCCAACTTAGTTTTATTAGGGTTTAACAAAAAACACAAAATGGGTTATGAGAACATTAAAGGATCGATTTATTACCGAATCGTAGCGGAAGAACGATGCCGAGCAAGTACGGCAACGGAAGAATGATCTGGGGAACTAGGGCTCAGATCTGAAATGGATGGAGAAATCTGGAGAAAATGGGATTTTGTGGGTTTTGGGGGTTTTCCGGCGGCCTAGAGGAGATGGCCGGCGCTAGAAAGCGTGAGGGGAGCTCCGGGGATGAAGGAGGAGGGTTAGGGAATGTTGGATGAGTATTGGGGAAGAAGGAGGCCCAGAAGGAAATGAAAGAAGAAGGAAAACGATTGGGGGGTTTAAATAGAATTCATGCGACGGCTGGGCAAAGCCTAGGTTTACGATAGCAGTTAGTTGGTCAAAGAAGAGTTGTTGGCCGACTAGTTTAAGAACTAGTCAGTCGGTCGACCAACTGTGACCGATTAACACCAAACAGTAACTCAGGTCGTCAAAATGGTCAATGAATTAGTCGGTTAAAGAACAATGGCTGACCGACTAGTTTGCAACCTAGTCGGTCGGTGGTTGTTCTTGGACCGACTAACGATAAACAGTAACTCAGGTAAAATTAATCAAAGGAACTAGTCGGTCCGAGAGCAAGTTCTGACCGACTAGTTTCACATCTAGTCGGTCGGTGGTTGTTCTTAGACCGACTAGGAGTAAACAGTAATTCCTGTACAATTGATTCAATGAACTAGTCGGTTCCAGTAGAGTTATTGACCGACTAGATCTCAATCTAGTCGGTTGGTCCCCCTTCTTGAACCAACTAAGGTGCACAAAAAGTGCCGAATTGAAGCGCAAAGCTTCGGAAATATTCGTATAGCTTCTAAGATCACTCTAACTCTAATATGAGCAATTTGAAGTTCGTCATGAGCGACTTACTCCAAGATCAACGATTCTAAGGAAGAAGCTAGAAAATCACGACGAAACGATCGAAAACGAAAGCTACGGAGACAGAAACCACACATAAGGAGAAAATCCACCAAAACATATATATATATAACATAGATAATCCAAATACATGAAAAACCAGTCGTTACATCCTCTCCAACTTAAGAAAAATTCCGTCCTCAGAATTTCCCAACACTCACGTGTCCGAGAACAAAAGTGGATAGCGCTCTCGCATCTCATCCTCATTCTCCCAAGTAGACTCTCCTGGCGAGCCGTGTCGCCACATCACCCTCATAAGATTGACAACCTTGTTCCAGAGTGACTTCTGACGCCTATCCAGAATCTGCACTGGCTACTGGTCATATGTCATATCAGGGCGAACGGTAATCTCCGAGAAATCCACAGCATGAGATGGATCGCTAATGTATCGACGAAGCTGTGACACATGGAAAACATTGTGAACTCCCTCCAAAGAAGGCGGCAAGGCTAAACGGTAGGCTACCTCGCCAACTCTCTCCAGAATGTCAAACGGTCCAATGTATCGCGGGCTCAACTTCCCTCGCTTCCCAAAGCGAATCACACCACGATTCGGGGAAATCTTCAGAAACACCTGGTCGCCCGGCTGAAACTCCAAAGGACGGCGTTTAGCATCCGCCCAATGCTTAAAACGGTCCTGAGCAATCCTCAACCTCTCCCGAATGTTCCTGACAACATCCACAGCCTCCACAATCATCTCAGGTCCCAACAGCTCCCGATCACCAATGTCATTCCAACTCAATGGCGACCGACATTTCCTCCCATACAGCGCGACGAAAGGCGCCATGCCAATACTCGCCTGAAAGCTATTGTTGTAAGAGAACTCCACCAGATGTAGATGGTCCTCCCACGAACCCTTGAAATCCAACATGCACGCCCTCAGCATGTCCTCCAAGATCTGAATCGTCCTCTCGGACTGGCCATCTGTCTGCGGATGGTACGCCGTGCTGAAACTCAGACGCGTACCCAAACTCTTCTGCAAACTCTGCCAGAACTGAGATGTGAACCTCGTGTCTCTGTCTGACACGATACTCACATGGACTCCGTGAAGTCGTACGATCTCCTGCACGATTCACGTTACATCACTATCTAAACTAGGAAAAGGAAATAGAAACGGAGAGTAAACAAATTTACCTCCATGTATCTCCTCGCTAGCGCCTCAGTGGACTGTCCTACTCGGAATGGAATAAAGTGCGTAGATTTGGTTAATCGATCTATGATCACCCAAATTGCATCATTCTACTTTGGACTCTGAGGCAGTCCAGTCACGAAATCCATAGGGATGTGTTGCCACTTTCACTCCGGAATCGGAAGCGGTTGTAGCAACCCTGCCGTACGCTGATGCTCCGCCTTCACTTGCTGGTAAACCAAACACTTGGCTACACCCCGAGCCACGCTCCTCTTCATACCATGCCACCAATAGTTCAGACGAAGATCCTTGTACATCTTGGTCCCACCAGGATGCACAGAATACGGCGAACTGTGTGCCTCCACCAACTCCTCCTCTCTGATATCCCCAGCTGGCACACATAACTTGGCTCCATATCTCAGCGAGCCATCCTCATGAATCAAAAAGTCAGTCCGCAGAACGGCTTCTACCTGCTCCCGAATCTTTACCAGCTTCGGATCCTCAGCCTGGCCAGCCTGGCCAGCCTTGATCCGTTCCACAATCGACGACTGAATCTGCATACTCATCAACGAAGAAGCCTCTCCAGGAAGATCAATCTCAAATCTAGACTCGCAAAAATCCTGCTGCAATCTCCACTGCGAGGTCAAAATCATCACCGCTGGAAGCCTACTCAGCGCATCAGGAACCACATTCACCTTGCCAGGGTGATACTGTAAATCAATCTCATAATCTGCCATGAGCTCTAACCATCGATGCTGTCGCATGTTGAGCTCCTTCTGAGTAAAAATATACTTTAAGCTTTTGTGATCGGTGAAGATCTTCACTTTCTCACTTAGCAGGAAGTGCCTCCAAATCTTGAGCACAAACACGACAGCAGCCAACTCCAAGTCATGCGTCGGGTAATCCTTCTCATGAGTCTTGAGCTGACGCGAAGCATACGCCACAACATGCCCGTGCTGATGCAACACACAACCGAGACCCTTTCCAGAAGCATCGCAAAAGATCTCAAATCCTCCGCTGCGATCAGGCACGACAAGAATAGGGGCAGTCGTCAATCTCTCCCTCAGAATACCAAAGGCATTCTCACAATCACCCGACCAAACAAAAGGTACATCCTTCCGCGTCAATCTGGTCATCGGCTCAGCAATACGGGAAAAGTCCTTAATGAAGCGCCGATAGTAACCAGCAAGCCCAAGGAAACTCCGGATCTCAGACGCTGACTATGGAACATGCCACTCCCGAATAGCCTTGATCTTCTCGGGATCCACTGAAATACCATCTCCAGTCACCACATGCCCGAGAAAAGCAACTCTGTCCAGCCAAAACTCGCACTTCAAAAACTTAGCATACAAACGATGCCTCCTCAAAATCTCGAACACTGTCCTCAAGTGCGAGGCATGCTCCTCCTCCGACTTAGAATAGATCAGAATGTCGTCAATAAAGATGACGACAAACTTGTCTAGAAAGTCATAGAAGATAAGATTCATCAGATTCATGAAAACTGCGGGAGCGTTGGTTACACCGAAGGGCATAACCACAAACTCGTAGTGTCCATACTTCGTCCTGAATGCTATCTTTGGAACATTTTCCTTCTTCACCTTCAGTCGATGATAACCACTCCTCAGATCCAACTTCGAAAACACCCTCGAGCCTCCAAGCTGATCAAAAATATCATCGATGCGAGGCAACGGGTATTTATTCTTAATGGTCACCGCATTCAGCTCCCGATAGTCAATGCACATACGACGTGAACCATCCTTTTTCTTCACCAGCAGCACCGGTGCTCTCCACGGAGACACACTAGGATTGACATAACCCTTCTGCAAAAGCTCATCCAGCTGCTTCCGCAATTCCTCCAACTCTGCGGGTGCCATACGATAAGGCGCCTTCGAAATCGGCTGCGCTCCCGGAATAAGATCAATCGAAAATTCGAGAGCTCGATCAGGTGGCAATCCAGACATCTCCTCGGGGAAGACATCATCGAATTCCCGCACCACAGCTGGCCTCTCCAGCTCCATCTGCATAGCCACAAACTCCACTGGCCTGGCCCGAAATCTGACATGACCAAGCGAACTGCTACCTCGACTGAACTCAAATACTGGATGTCTGGGAATCTCGAACACCACCTTCTTCCTCCGACAGTCGATCGTAGCATAGAAGCTAGCAAGCCAATCCATCCCCAGGACTGCATCATAGTTGATGATGTCGTGGACAATGAAATCAACGTAAAGCTCATGTCCACAGACCACCAACGAGCAAGAATTGCAACCACGATGCACCGAGACCACGCCATTTCCTATAACGATATTCCAACTCTTGGAAAGAGGGGATGTCGACAAGGAATGCTTCTCTACGAAGCTCCGAGAAATAATGCACATCGATGCACCAGAGTCAAAGAGAACTCGTGCAGGAAATGTGCACACCAAAATCACACCTACAAACAGTCTAACAATCAAGCCCTAGTCTAGCAAACAATCATATGCAAGCAACCAAACATAATCTAACAATCAAAACTAGCTAGGAAAGTAACAGCTAGAAGGAGAGTTACCTGCGATAACCTCATCCACAGCCTCGCTCTCCACAGCAGTCATCAAAAAAGCCTGCCTCCTCGGTGGAAAAGCTTGCTGAAAAGCCTGCCTCTGTGGAACAAGAGCTGCTCCACGTCCAGCAGGAATAGACGCTCTCTGCTGCAACGGCTGTGCTGCAACAGGTGCCCTCCAAGGCTGCTTGATACTCGGACAATCCTTCAGAGAATGTGAAGCATCACCACAGCCCAAACACTGACCCAAAAGCCTCCGGCACTGGTCCTTCACATGACCCGGCTTGCCACAATGATTGCAAGTCTTCAGAACAGGCCCACCTGGCCTCTTGAACTGAGCTGGCTAGCGGGGCCTGAATCCAGGTCTAACCACCGCTCTGGCCTACTCCATAGGTCTCTTCCCAGCTCCAGCAATGTGTCCTCTCCTCTGGCTCAGGTTCAGCTCCTGCCTCCTCGCAGCTACCAGAACCTTCTGATAAGAGTCCAGATCAGAGGAAGACACAAAACTCTGAAGCTCCAAAGTAAGTCCATGCATGAACCTCTGAGCCCTCTCATCAGCATCCTGCACCATCTTCGATGTGAACCAACTCAGCCTAGTGAACTCTTGGTGGTACTGGTCCACCGACAAGCTCCCTTGCTTCAGCTCAATAAAACACTGCAGCATCTCCTTCCTAGCAGCCTTCGGAAAGAACTCCTCATCAAACCTGGACTTAAAGGTAGCCCAAGCTATCGTCTCCACCAACATCTTCTCTTCCACATCCCACCAGTTTCGAGCATTATCCTTGAGCTGCCTCTTTGCCAGATCAACCCATCCAGCCAGGCTGATCTTTGCCAGCTTCAAATTATCCTCTATGTTCCGAATCCACTCATCGGCAGCTAGAGGACCCTCAGACCCATCAAAATAAGCGGGACCCAGCTCCCGAAATTGCTTCGCTCCCGGCTCGGAGCGTGGGGCATCCTGGATTGCCCGAGCAGCTCGAGCAACTGGAGCATTCTGGACTTGCAGGAGCACGCCCTGCTGCACCTGCATCATCTGAAGCATCATCCGCATCATCTCCCCATTGGTGGGCTCCCGCTCAGGCTCCTCGTCATGAGGGGGCGCACTACTACCACCACGGGTAAATCGCCTTCCTGCCATCTAATGACGCAGAAAACGAAACAAATTAGACTCATAGCTTATGACTCGGATGTCGAACTTAGTTGTTGGATAATCTAATATTATTATCATTGATCCGATAATTCACAGTTACAGAAAGTGACCTGCATGGGCCACCAAAAAAACCTGTCACGCCCCGCTTCCCAAAGCAATGGAGGCGAGACGTGAGAAGGTCCGCACAGACGTGGAGCTGTGAAGCCACACGCCTGATAAGCGTCAATAAAACATATGCAGGTCCCTGTAAGTGCAAACGGAACAACAATAATAATAGCAAGAAAGAGAGACTGATAAGAGTTAACCAATCTCAGAATTTGTCCACAACAATATTCAACATCACAGAAAAGCCACCAGGCTAAAGGAAAGAGTCTAAAGGCCCAAAACATGGCCAACAAAAGACAACATAACAAAGTATTGGTGCCACACACTGAACAACTACAGCAGTGGAAAGCTCAACGAAGACACTAGGACTGGTCCCCGGTGTCCACGTACTCCTCCTCAGCAAACGCGGGTCCTGACTCGGCGTCAGCAAACACCACGTCCTCTCCAACGAACTCTGGCTCAGGATCTAACATGTGTCACCCAAAAGAGAGAGGGGCACATGTCAGCAAGTCTAAAAGACTTGGGCAAGGAAACTGAAAGTAAACTACCAACCTAACAGTTCAAGTAGGATGCAATGACATGACATTTAAGTATGATGCAACAGTTAAAAGGACAAGAAGGGACAAGCATGCACGATGTAGCAAAAGCTACCAAATCACTAATTCACGAGTCACTTATCACGAATTTCACTTATCACGAATCACTTATCACGATTTTCACTTTGTGCTCAGAGTTTCCGTCTTTTGGCTAGAGTGGCTGATCGGGCCAACTCCTAAGCTCAAGCGACCGTTTAACCCTACCCCTCCACGTGTATCGAGCGTTGGGATTAGCAACACACTGTGCTCGCTTCTGGATCACGAGCCAGGAAGTTTATTTGGCATAGGGGTGCACCTAGCCTCAAGTCACGATGTAGGAGTCAAAATCCTACTCGCCGTAGCTTACATTTTAAAGTAGCGTGTGCTACACAAACACGATGAACAAGCAAGTATGCAATGACATGAACAGATATTCGCGTACCGTTAATTGAAAATAAACATGACATGCAAGCATGATGAAGGTGACGGATCTAGCTTTGTTGTCAAGCTAGATCAAGGGCGTCTAGGCAGCTATCCTTTCACTGCCTAGTCTCTTTTACGCTAAAACAAGTAAATGGCCTAGAACATGGCCCAAAACCCTAAGTGGCAAGTTTCACTTGCCTAGCACCGAGGATGACGATCAACAAGGCACGTCACAAAATGTTAGCTACGGGGATGAGATCGCTGCCATGGCAAATCAATATTAGAACAACATCCAAGCTAGTTTTATTAGGGTTTAACAAAAAACACAAAACGGGTTATGAGAACATTAAAGGATCGATTTATTACCGAATCGTAGCGGAAGAACGATGCCGAGCAAGCACGGCAACGGAAGAACGATCCGGGGAACTAGGGCTCAGATCTGAAATGGATGGAGAAATCTGGAGAAAATGGGATTTTGGGGGTTTTTGGGGGTTTTCCGGCGGCCTAGAGGAGATGGCCGGCGCTAGAAAGCATGAGGGGAGCTCCGGGGATGAAGGAGGATGGCTAGGGAATGTTGGATGAGTTTTGGGGAAGAAGGAGGCCCAGAAGGAAATGAAAGAAGAAGGAAAATGATTGGGGGGTTTAAATAGAATTCGTGCGGCGGCTGGGCAAACCTTAGATTTACGACAGCAGTTAGTCGGTCAAAGAAGAGTTGTTGACCGACTAGTTTAAGAACTAGTCGGTCGGTCGACCAACTGTGACCGACTAACACCAAACAGTAACTCAGGTCGTCAAAATGGTCAATGAATTAGTTGGTTAAAGAACAATGGCTGACCGACTAGTTTGCAACCTAGTCGGTCGGTGGTTGTTCTTGGACCGACTAACGATAAACAGTAACTCAGGTAAAATTAATCAAAGGAACTAGTCGGTCTGAGAGCAAGTTCTGACAGACTAGTTTCACATCTAGTCGGTCGGTGGTTGTTCTTAGACCGACTAGGAGTAAACAGTAACTCCTGTACAATTGATTCAATGAACTAGTCGGTTCCAGTAGAGTTACTGACCGACTAGATCTCAATCTAGTCGGTTGGTCCCCCTTCTTGAACCAACTAAGGTGCACGAAAAGTGCCGAATTGAAGCGTGAAGCTTCGGGAAGATTCCTATAGCTTCTAAGATCACTCTAACTCTAAAATATGAGCGATTTGAAGTTCGTCATGAGCGACTTACTCCAAGATCAATGATTCTAAGGAAGAAGCTAGAAAATCACGACGGAACGATCGAAAACGAAAGCTACGGAGACGAAAACCACACATAAAGAGAAAATCCACCAAAACATATATATATAACATAGATAATCCAAATACATGAAAAACCAGTCGTTACAAAAGCTGGAACAGAGACCAGATTACGTCTTATGCCAGGTGCATAAAACACATCTTTGAGGACCATGATGATGTCACCAAGATCCAATCTGTATGAACCAATACCTTCTACATCCAGATAGGTATTTTCCCCATGTATATCCTTTGGTCTCCCTTCTTCCGTTCCTGGAAGTCAACTATTCCTTCCTTCGTCTTTGCAATATGTCAGGTTGCACCCGAGTCGATCCACCAGCCTTCAGCATCTGTTGTTACAGCGTTACATTCAGTGACGCCAACGAACTTCTACTTTCCGGATCCTCCTTATTCTGGGCATCTTGAGTTGTCCTTATTCCTTGCCTGAGGACAGTTGGCCTTAAAGTGACCATACTTCCTGCAGATGTAGCAAGATCCAGGAGGTCCTTTCTTCCCGCGAGCTGATTGCTGGCCGGATCCCTTGAAGGAGGGCTTCACAGGTCCAAGACGCTGGTTCCCTTGTGCCTTCCGGTATTGAGCAGCATTCACCTCTTCCTCATGCACAAGGTTGACGTCCGAGCCCTTCCTCCTCGGCAGAAGGTCTTGTTCCATTGCTAGCTGAGCTGGCACGTCAGTTACACGCTTAACGGTTCCATTTAGCCTAAGCGTAGTGGCAGCCATATCAAGCGACGGTGGCAGACTATTCAAAATAGTTGCCACCTGAAGCTTCTCAGGAATTTCAGTCCTGCTGTAGCTAGGTCCTTAGCCATGACAATCATTTTATTCACGTGTTCGGTGACATTGTCACATTCCTGCATACGTCATGAATTATACCTATGCAGTAGGAGTTGTATGTTCACGTCAGATGTGATATCATACTTCTCCTTAATAAACTGTCACATGTCCTTGGCAGTACTACAGTTTTCGAACACTTTTATTAGGCTATCGTCTATGAACATAAGCATGAGACTCTTAGCCTTCTTGTCATTAATTTTCCACTGATCTAATTCTCTCTTCTGGGCATCTGTAGGATTTTCAGGGAGAGTAGGAGCAGTGGACTCAATGACACTATCTAAATTGTCATGGATAAGTCCGTATCTAATCTTTCGGTGCCACATGTCATAGTTGGAACCGTTAAGACGTTCTATCTTGGCCAGTTCAGACGCAATTTGATTCAGATATAAGGTGCCAATAATATGTGGTGACAGATCTACTAAAAAAATATCTAATAACCTAGCCTAAAATCCAATTTTAATTTTAATGAGGATGACAAATTTTATTAGGTTATAGAAAGTCTAACAACGCACAAAATAAATTGCAAAATAATATAATTTGACAAAAATCACTACAGCTTTTTAAATTAATAGGTGAATCAGATTATTAGGTTCAAGTTGTATGGGTCAAACTATGCAAATAATAAATTGCAGAATTAACAATAAATATAAAAGAACCTGATTGATGCGTGAAAAACAGTCGCGTGAACCAACGCAGGCACGTGGATGATGCAGTTGCAACTACATGCCCACTGACTCGGGAGTTGTTAGGCAGTTGTGTGACATGTCGTTGTTGCGGGATTCTCGGGAAAAACTACAGGTCAAAGATGCTGTAGATCGACAGGAATTTGAGTGGATCAAGACTGACGGCAACAGATCTGAACATATCAGCGACGGATCTGGACTGATGGCACCGGATCGGAGCAGGTCGACGGCGGATCGAAGAAGTTCGACGGCGCTCGGATCAGGTTTTGGATGGATCGCGACTGTCACCGGCGAGTGAACAGCTGGGCACTTGCCGGAGAAGAACTTTGGAAGCTCAAACTTCTTGCCGATCTAGATGGATGCTCTTGGATCGAATAGAAGAGCACAGTAGAAAAATCATACTGCTGGGGAAATTGCAGAGAAGTTCCTCGGGAAATTGCACTTGAGAGTTGATTTTCTTAGTGAAAACAGGTGGAGTTCAGGGCTAATTTGAAAAAAAATCAAATGAAAGAAGGGGGTTGATTGCCACAGAGAAATAAAAGGAAAGCTCTTGGGAATATTAAATTAAAAGAAATGGATGGTGTTATCTCTGTGGATGGCTTTGGAGAATTTGGTGCGATGATGTTCTTCTTGGACTCGGTGAAAAGAAAATGAATGCAGTGAGAATATAGGCAGTGAAAAGAAAATAGATGGTGCTTGGACTGAAATGGCTCTGCGATTAAGGAGGCACGAGAGAGAGGCGACGGATTTTGGGACGTGGATCTGGAAGGAGATGGCTCTGATACCAATGAGAGAATGAGCGAGAGAAATGAATTTGCTTTTGGGGTTTTGAGATATGGCTGAGAGTTTTTGATACTGAAGAAGAGAAACTTCATCCTCTTTATATAGGGGCCACCACCATATCTTCCATCCCACAACCGCCCTCGGATTTTGCTCAACCGCCCACGATTTCCTCAACGGTCATGTGAGACTTGGTCTCTCGGTTGAGACAAATACTCAACCGAGTATCGGGTCGGTTACCAGTTGATTAGGCCATATCAGACATGTTACCAGTTGATTTGGCCATATCAGGCCATAACCAACTTACATCTTTGAAGAAAAAGATCACCTTGGCTCCACTGCCGCCCAAAATTCAAGATGCCCGATATAGCCAAGTGTGTTGGCTCGAGCGATCCGCGTGAGCACATCCGGAACTACAATGGAATGATAGAAATTCAAGGGGCCAACGATTCCTTTCTCTGCCGAGCTTTCCAAACAACTCTATGGAAATCCGTGAAAGTGTGGTACAACTGACTTCCCAACTGATCTATTGGGTCGTTCAAAAGCCTGGCCCAAGTCTTCTGCCAACAATTCACGACGGGAAGAAGAAGGAAGCAGAGCTCAGACGACCTCTTCACTTTAAAGTAGAGATCAAGGAATACACTAAGAAGCTTCCTAAAACACTTCAACTCAGAGAGGCTGAATATCGAGAGCTGCAGTGATGTGGTAACCATCGCTACACTCAAGAAGGTGATTCGCTATGAAGATTTGACGAAGTCTCTACACAATAGACCATCACGCAGCTTGGACCAGTGCCTTACCAAACCATAGCGGTTTCTGATGGCAAAGGAGGTGCAAGTCAGAAGATCTCTCAGGGATACTCTAGTCATACAGGATGACATATAAGAACAACCTACGAAGACGACTTATGGAAGCTACCAGTGATACTACAGTTAGACCTCCCAAGGATGCTCTCACCTATCCTTGGAATACAGAGCATCTGCAGAGATATAGTCAGTAAAAAGCAAATATATCGAGCAAGCATTTATTCTGTTTTTCATTTCAGTTTCTTTGTTCTTTTTCATTTTATCCTACCGATCTGATAACTCAAAGAGCACTAACATGTAGACCATAAACGACTTCTCCCATTTCACTACTTCTGGTGTGGGTAGGATACGTTAGAAGACCTCACGAACTAGTCGGCTATACGAACATGGGGACGTCCCCTGCTGGCCAACATAGCTATATAATCGGGGATTACTTTGTGGAGACATTGCGGGCTGATCGGCGGCAGGTCTGTAGACCACTCACCTCCTAGGCCAACTAGCTCTATGTTAACCTTAGATCGAGAGGCCAGTCCCCTCGTTGACCCAACCTAGCTCTGCGTAGGCCGTAGGTCAGAGGCCGCTCCCCTCGCGTTCCAAACCTAGCACTGGGTCAGCCGTAGGCCGGGCAGTCACCCCCACCCCCCACCCCCCGCCCCCTGCATGTTAGGGTTTCTATCATAGTACAACTAATTTATACGCAGCGGAAAATAGAAACCTACCAAGATCCATGCGATTCTAATTAATTCGAATAGATTACTAACCTTTCTGACGATCTGAATCTGTCGGACTATAGGTGCTGCGACGATCTGAATCTGTCGACGATCTGAATCTGCCGGACTATAGGTGCTGTTCTGCGAACGACCACCCTCAATCGGTATCCACACGCGAACGTCACGAACAGGACTTGCGAGGGTGCTAGCTCCTTTGCCGCAACTAGGGTTTCTCTCGCTCTTTGTTTTTCTCAAAAACGGAGGAGATAAAAAAAAACGTAAAACTGAAAATCGTGATTCTATATCTTATATAGAATCCTACGTTAACCCCTTAACCATATTCAGTTACGCGACGCTATCTTAGGGATAAGAATCCCACGTTAACACATTAACGTATTCCAGTTAAGCGACGATATCTTAGGGATAATATCTTAACGAGATACGATATCTGACGGTTAAGATATTTCACCTTATTACGAATTCCAAATCATATTCGAAATTATGTTTAAACCCTATCCTATCCAATTCATTCTTTGTGTGCGACCCAATAGGCTCATATTAAATTGGCAGTGGGCCTAATCTCATTAGAAGCCCACAAGTCATAATTGGTCTCTAGCAAGACATTTTGACTACCCAATTAATATGAATATCGTTAGTCCGATATTAACCTAACCAATAGAACATGTCATTATCCTTTTGTCACACGATATCTTATTTGAACATAAGTCATGTGCAATGTCATACTTATATAGTTCAAACATTTAATTTCTCGCTTTCTAAGTAGACTGATAAAATCAAATGACATTCATTTGAGCATGGCCATGCATTTCTCAGTCCTACTTATCGAGGGGCCCATTAGATATCTCTCATAGGGGAGGGACAAATTCCATCTTGTTCATTCACTTTCCTCTGCATAATTCACATCATATTCGATCATAACCTTTATGATTATCTGATTAAAGATAACGTTTGATTATGTCAAAATATGATGTTCCTTATGTAGGAAACTGTGATGAGCTCAGGTCGAAGGATTCAATGACATAACTATTATGAGATCATTTATGACACTAATCCATGTAATGATCTCATAGCGAGTCTATCCAGTACATGTTCTCCAACAAGTACCTATAAGTTTGATTTGTATCACCATACATATAATTATCTCATAATTATCTATCAAACTCATACTAGTCTTAATTCTTCATTAAACCGTTACTGATGAATGACTAGGGATGCTTAAAATAGCATAAACAACTATTCAAACATTATTATAAAGAAACATGCAAGCAATATAATAATAACAATAATAAGAGAAACATTTTATAAATGAAAATGACATAACATAAAGGTCCAAATATTTGGCCTAGGGCACAACCACTAACACTGCATGCCTAACCTAGCTATAAGATCTAGAATTGCTCTGAAGACCTCACATGCTGATCTCGCCATACAATTACAGGTCGATCTAGCAAACCCTTGCATCATTTCTTCTCGTTTTCTTTGATAATATCCTACCGAGCTGATCCCTTCAAGAGAACAGTAACAAGAATACCATAGATGGTTTCTCCCATTTTACTCTCTCTAAAGTGTGCATGTTTTAAGAAGGCCTCACGGGCAGATACGATCGGGGCCACTCCCTCGTATGTCGATCTACCTATACAATCGAGGATCACTCTCAGTTGACCACTCAGGTCGACCTAACTAAGCGACCAGGGTTGAGCTCCATCCCTTACGACATGAGATGAGCTAAGGCTCCTTTTCTAAGAAAGGAAATTTTATTAATGAAGGATGGACAAAAGCCGTACAAGTAAAAATGGGTAGAGGCCGTACAACAGAAAAGATACAATCAAAGGGCCAGTGCTTCTGGAGGCACTATGTCACACCTCGTTCTCTCACATAGACAGAAATACGTACATCCTTGGTATTTGTAGAGAACGAAATGCAACAAGCCGTAGTAGTATTCGGGCTCAAAGCTTAGACACCTTGACTCCAAATAATACTAAGCTTACATCGTGATTAATAAAAAAATTCTTCTCACGGGCCACTGCGATATACTGGAATAGTACAAGTAAGAAAAATGTAAATATGCTCCAACACAGAATAATCCACAGACATAACATAGAGTACACAAAACATTTATATACAATAATTTAAGAGAGTACAAGTTACATACATCAGCTATACATGGTACTGTTAGTGCACGGGTACGGATCACGAAACGGTGTCAAAATATCCGATCCATATAGTGCCTGCAAACCGAAACCCGTCATTAAGGCGGAGTAATACCCAGTCAAACGAATGGCTCACTCGATCGTTAAGCTCCCGTTGATACTCAGGGGGCGTTAATGGGACCGAGTAAATGGGCAGCCGTTATCACCAATCCCGGAGAAGATCCCGCCCGAATTAATGAGGGACGGTTACTCGCAATCATCAGAACAACGCCAATAAATACCTGAAAAGACGATGGTAAAAGGGTCCCAACTCACAATGTACGAGATCAATACTCGGACTTTATATTCTCCAACTTATATTTCTTCTCCAAAAGGGCTGGCGACGTCAGATCTGAGACGAACCTCCGTGGGTCGATCTCAGCTGCTCCAAGCTCTCTCCCCATCTTAAGTTCTCATTCTAACTTAAGCATCAGATGGGATTTGGGTCGGGACCTAGATCCGACCCCCTGATGCTTCCTTGTGGTGCAGATCCACGAGTCTTGATTGTACGCGAGGGTCGCTCCTGAGCTTCTCAGCCTCGATCAATCGATATACGGACCGCTCGAGGGTCGATCGAGCACCGCAAGTCAACTACCATCCATCCATGACCATGGTTCTACCAACCTAGGGTCCCACTCAACTGGCTGACACGGCTCTAACTCGGTAGGAAAGGGTCCACGTCAACAACTCAATTGTTTCGGTCATTTTTGGCCTTAGCAGTTTGGCACCGTCTGTGTGAAACTTCGAGTCGACATCCCTGTCAATAAAACATCTCGACCATGTCGACTCACCCATCAACACCCTACGGTGATGCCTTGGCAACTCCCAGTACCAATTCCTTCAACATGATAATGGGAGGTCCTCCGCATCCAGAACTATCAACCTCACTCCAAAGCTCATACGTCGGAAGGTTGATGACAATATCCGTGGGACGAAAGTGCCCAGAGATTCTACACCTCCTATATCATTCTCAGATGAAGACCTAGAGGGTGTAGAACTACCACATGATGATGTCGTTATCATCACAACCGCCATCAACGAGATCCTCGTGAAGAGATTTCTCATCGACATTGGGAGTTCATGCGATGTGCTTTTTTTCACCACATTGGAGAGAATGAGGCTGTCTCCAATAGAGTTGAGGCCTTGTTCGGGACCTCTTGTAGGATTCACCGGACATTTTTCCCCAATAGCAGGCATCATCACCCTACTACCCTGGGTATGCATCCACGACAGGTCACTCGCCTGACCAATTTCATAGTCGTAAAGATCAACTCAGCGTACAACATAATCATTGACAGACCACTGCTCAATGCTATAGAAGCAGTGGTCTCGACCTTCCATCAAATGATCAAATTCCAAACTCCTGAAGGAGTTGGGAAGGCGAGATGGAATCAGAAGCAAGCCCAGTCGTATTACACTATGTCCACCGCTTTGAGAATGATGGGATAGACAGATCCAGTCGATCCCAATGGCAAGGATCAACGACCTGCGGTGGTCGAAGAGACGGAAAGCATCCAGGTCTCTGAAGAAAAAGGGAGGACCGTCTCCATCGGGTCAATGCTCCCTTTCGACCTAAGGGAGCAGTTGATCGCTCTCTTGAGAGAGCATGCAGACATGTTCACCTGGTCCCTGAGGGATATGCTCGGCATCGACCTCGAGGTAATATCCCACAAACAGGACGTCGACCTGACTTCCAAACCCATGAAGCAGAAGAAGAGGAACATGTGGGCGAAAAGATGAATGCCGCAATCGAGGAAGTGGACTGACTTCTGGAGGCGGGCTTCATTCGAGAGGTCAAGTACCCTGATTGGCTCTCGAATGTCGTGATGGTGAAGATGGCAAACGGCAAATGAAAAATGTGTGTCGACTTCATCGATCTCAACAAAGCCTGTCGAATGATAGCTAACCCTACCTCGGATTGACCATCTGGTCGATAATGTTTCAGGATATGAACTCCTCAGCTTGATGGACGCTTTCTCAGGCTACAACCAGATCCAAATGGCATCGAAAGATGAAGAAAATACTTCTTTCATCACCGATCGAGGTATTTTCTGTTATACAAAAATGCCATTTGGTTTGAAGAATGCAGGGGCCACGTACCAACGTATGATGAACGGAGTTTTCGAGGCTCAAATCAGGCGAAACCTGGAAGTCTTCGTTGATGACATACTGGTCAAGTCGAAGAAGCCGACGGATCACATTGCAGATCTCCGAGAGACATTTGCACAAATCCGACAATACAACCTTCGACTGAACCTTGCCAAGTGTACCTTTAGGGTTCGATCGGGAAATTTCCTCAGTTTCATGCTGACAAACCGAGTGATAGAGGCTAACCCCGACAAAATCGTGGTGATCGTGGCGATGAAGGAACCTTCAACCATCAGAGAACTCCAAAGACTGAATGGGAGAATAGCCGCTTTGGGCTGGTTCTTGTCTAAGTCGTCGAGAGATCTTTACCTTTCTTCAAAGTATTGAGAAAGGCAATAGCATCTACCACGAATGGCAAGAGAGTCATCGAATGGGATGCAGATTGCCAGAAAGCTTTCTTCGAGCTAACAGAGTACCTCCGCATCCCACCGCTCCTAACCAAACCAGATAAGGATGACAAACTCATCATTTATCTGGCTGCTATCATGGAGGCCGTAAGCTCGGCACTCGTCAAAAAAGACTCGGGGGTGCAATGACCTATCTACTACGTCAGCCAAGTCCTCCGGGGTGCAGAAGTAAATTACTCAAGAATATAGAAGATGGCGTTTGCACTAATCCAATCTGCGAGGAGGCTACGACCATACTTCCAGGCGCACACCATCTTGGTCCTCACCGACACTCCCTTGGAGCAGACCCTGAAGAGGCTGGATCGTTCGGGGAGAATGACAAAGTGGGGAATCGAGTTGAGCAAGTTCGACATCTAATATAAGTCAAGGACTGCCATTAAAGGGCAAGCTCTAGCCGACTTCATCGTCGAAATCACTTATGACGACAACCCGCCAAAAGAGGTACATGTCACTAACATACGACCCAGTACTACCTCTTCTCCCTCGACAGGTCTCAATTCGTCAACCGATACAATTAAAGACGAGTGAATGTGGATCGTACAAGTTGACGGTTCTGCCACTCAAATCGGAAGCGGGGCTGGAATAATTGTCCAAACATCAGCGGGCAACATATTCGAGTATGCTCTCTGCTTCGGTTTCCAAACCACGAATAATGGTGCGGAGTATGAAGCTGCCATCAACGGGCTCCAGTTGGCTCGAGCCTTAGGAGCAAGGGTGGTCCAACTACTCAATGATTCCAATCTCGACATCCACCAATTGAATAGAGGATTCGAGGCCCACGAGGACACAATGCAAAGCTACATACAAATTGCTAAAGTAGAGCTCGCCAAGTTCAGTCGAGTAGAGATCCACCATGTACCAAGGTTGAAGAATCACCGAGCCGATGCCCTTTCGAAGCTCGTGTCATCCTCACTCGTGGGACTCGGTCGAACAGTGTACGTACAATGCCTGCCACACCCCAGCATACTGGAACAGGAACTGCTAAGCATCGACCAAGGGACCACTTGGATGGATCCAATAATTTGTTACCTAAACATGGGGGAGAAGCCGACCGACCCGGTAGAGGCACGGAAGCTAGAACGAAAAGCCTACCAATTTGTTCTGTTGGACGGTTCAATGATAAAAGAAGATGGATCAGGTATGACGTCTTCCCCTACCTCAAATGTTTAGCTCCGCAGGAAGCGCTCAATTTGATCCAAGAGATCCACGAGGGTGATTGCAGGAACCACTGCGGAGGAAAAGCTATAGCCTTGAAGGCCAAAAGGCAAGGTTACTTCTGGCCGGCCATGTTTAAGGAGGCGTTCGAGTATGTGCAAAAGTGTCTGACTTGCCAGAAGTTCTCGAGGATCAGCTCAGCCCCTCCAACTGACCTGATCCCCATCATCAGTCCAGTACCCTTCGCTAAGTGGGGATTGGACATCCTTGGTCCATTAAAGCAAGCAAGCGGACAACGGAAATTCCTGATAGTGGTGATCGACTACTTCACTAAGTGGATCGAGGCAGAACCCTTGGCCCGAATTACGTGGAAGGAAGTCAGAAGCTTCGTCCGAAAATCCATTGTCTGTTGATTCGGCATCCCTCAGTCCATTGTAACAGACAATGGAACACAATTTGACAGCGCTGGCTTCAGAGATTTCTGCTCCGAGTTGAAGATCAAATTAAATTTCGCCTCTGTCGCACATTCCCAATCCAATGGACTAGCGGATGCTACTAATAAATGCATCCTCGGACACATGCAGAAAAGGATAGCCAGGCTCGATGGAACATGACCAAAAGAGATCCCCGACATATTGTTGTCATACAGAACTACCCATAAAACTTCAACAGGTGAAACACCATTCATGCTTGCTTATGGTTGTGAAGCTGTCATCCCAGTAGATGTCAACGAGCGATCACTTCACCTCCAATACTACGATGAGGAGAGAAAGTCAGAGGTGATGGAAATTGAATTCCATCCCAAGTGATTTTGATAATAAGCACACCAAATGAAACTTAGTGTACTAACTACACTACAATTAAGTGTGCAGGATATGCGAAGCTTTACTCATACTCAAAGAAGCGCAATCTACGCTCAAAGATAAGGACGAACGTGGCTAAGATCAAATAATGAAGTTCAAAGCTCAAATAGAACAAAGAAGCTCAAGTGAAGCTCACATCTACTTCATCAAACTGATCAAGCTTCCGAAGACGTGTCCTAAGTCTATAGTGAGTGTGTTGTGTCTTTTTAGGGTATTGTTAAAGCCAAATCATATAGAAAAACACACACACACACAAACAATTTGAAAATGTTTTTTGAATATCTTTCAAAACATCTTCAAAAATGTTTTTGAGAGCTTTCTCTAGTCATCTTATAAATTCTGTAGTGAAACTCCACACACCCTGTAGTTAACTACTTGTCTGACTAGCTGTGTCGCAGGAAAAACTCCTCTGGGAGTCGACTACCAAAGGTAGGGAGTCGACTGCCAGCTAAGAATCAAGATTTCCTAAAACACACTGGGAGTCGACTACCACTCCTAGGGAGTCGACTATCAGCTGTAAAAGTTTGACGTTTTTGACTTGAATTTTGAAATATCATTGAGCGATTTTCTCCATGATTTTTGGGACAAAAGTCAAAGTATTTTTGAAATTCGAATTCTCAGTTTTGTCCTATAAATAGAGGACCGTTTTCATTGAGAAAAATACAATAACTATCGAATTCAAAATCTCTCGTGCAAACGCTCTAAAGTTCTAAGCTCTCATTCTTTCTTTAGCCAATTCTATTTTATTTGTGATCTTGCAAAATTCTGTTATTATTTTTAAAGATCATATTCTCGTTTTATTGGCTAACTGTTTTTCAAATCCGTATTACTTTTCTCTTTGATTTTTGTTTAAAGGATTTTTGAAAAACATTAGATCTAGATCAGAAAGAATTCATTCGTATCTTTGTGTGATCTAGAATCTCATTCTATCAAGCCACTACACGCAATTTTGTCCATCATTGTTTGGCTATAGAATCTGGGTGTAAAACCAATCTCCACAAATTTATTGTGGTGAATTGGATATCAATTTTATTGTGTTGTTGTTGGAACACTAGACAAGTCTAGGTGTTTCCAGTTGGAAATCTTGGTCAAAACTAGGTCGTTGGAAATCCTAACGAGTGGAGTTAGGTACTTGTATTTGCCAAGGCAGATAGTGGAAAATCTCGTACCGGATTGGTCGGGGACTGGACGTACCCAAAAGTTGTGGGGAACCAGGATAAAAATCCTTGTGTCTGCGATTGCTTATCTGTGTTTGTTTATCTTTGCTCTTACTTTATTATTTGCTAATTTTTGTTCATCTATTGCAAAGATCAACTTACTTTTATCCACTGTGAATATAATTTTTGTATCACTTGCAATCTTATCTGTGCTTATAAATACTCTGGGAGTCGACTACTGTTCATAGGGAGTCGACTACCTGTTGTGAAATTACTCTGTGTATTTTAAGATTATTTTGTTAATTAAGAACCAAGCGTAGATCGCTCTACTTGTCTTCATAGGCAACATTAGAAGGACGTTTATTAACAATCGAAAAAGTTTACTATTTGCACAACACTATTCAACCCCCCTTCTAGTGTTGTTTGTCATCCACAGGATCCAACACTTGGTATCAAAGCAAGGTTAAAGCGATGGCATCAACAAACGTCTGCAACACTCACACTCCTCTGATCTTCAATGACAATCTCTATTCTCAATGGAAAAGGAAAATGGAAATCTTCTTAGAGGCACAAGATCTGAAATACATGAGATCTCTCAGAGAACCGTACGAGATTCCAACCATACCGCAAACTCAATGGAGTCCTGATCAAGAGGAAGCCTACTTCAACAACCTCAAGGTAATGCATTTACTTTACACTGGTTTAACTGATCAAATATTAGATCTTGTAGAAAAAGCGGAAACCGCACATCAAATCTTAAACCTATTGGACGAAAGATTCGGATCAAGATCAAATGAGATCCAAACACCCATGAAGATACCTCAAGGCAACAATGAAGAACTATGCATGATGGCACGTCAAAACGACAAAAACGAGGTAAGTGATTCTAGTTCCGATGAGGAAAATGAATTTGACATTACAAGCGCATATGAAAATCTCTATAGAGAATATGAACGTTTGTCAAAGAAACACAAGGTTCTAGACAAGAAACACAAGACTCTGCACAAAGAACATGAAAAATTAGTATGTGATCACGATGCACTGAAAACTAAACATGCTATTTATGTCTCCAGTTTAAATGATAGAATTGAGATGCTTGAAAATGTTTTGAGCACAAGTAAGCTTAAACACGAAGAATTAGTTCTTAAGCTTGATGAGTTTAAGACAAATCCAAGTGTAAAAGCTACTCATTCACAAAAGCATGTATCCACAACACATAATAAAAATGCCCATGCTTCTACCTTCAGTAACAATTGTAAATATGAGAATGTTGTGCATGCAAATGTTAGAAAGCATACTCTTGTGTGTGTGGAAGAAATGTTAGACACAATACATCCCACATGTCACATAAACCACACAATATACACAATGCATATCAAAGATCACATTTTGTACACAAACCTTACAATGTACACAATGGTAGAAATAATATGATATGGGTACCTAAACACTTAGGCTTGCATGATAAAAATATTTATGTTCATAATTTGACTAGAAGTATGCATGGATTTTGTGATGACTCACGTGTTCATAGGAAATCAAATTCAAATTGAATTTGGGTTCCTAATAAGTAACTCTTCATTTTTGGGTATCCACATACTTCATGTATATTCTTCTGATACCCAACATTCAAGATCGTACATAAGCAATAAAATTGTCTTTTCTCTAACAAATCGGACCCAATTATAAGTGGGTACCAAACGTGTCAAAATTATTTTCTTTCAGGACATATGGATAATGGATAGTGGATGCTCCGCACACATGACATGGAACGCAAGACTACTTAGCAATCTAAAAATGTATGATGGCGGAACCGTGACATTTGATGACAACAAGAAAGGTAAAATTGTCGGAATAGGTAATATCGGCCGTCCTTCAAAATTGCTCATCAAAGATGTAAGCTTGGTGAAAGGATTAAAGCATAATCTGTTAAGCATAAGTCAACTATGCGACAAAGGTATGAAAGTTCTATTTACTCTTGACTCCTGCTTAGTCTATGACAAGGATATGAAAAATATTCTTGTTAAAGGTAAGCGAAGAGAAAATATCTATGTACTTAGACTAAATGAATATGAATCAAATGCGTGTTTAATTGTTTCAACAAATGACCCTTTGCTCTGGCATAGACGATTTGGTCATGTGAACATCAAAAACATGGATAAGATTTCTAAGAAAGAGTTGGTGCAAGGACTTCCCGAAATAAATTTTAAATTGGATAAAATATGTGATTCATGTCAATTTGGCAAAATGCATAAGAGTTCATTTAAGAATATTGGAGCTCTTAGTTCTAATGGGCCACTTGAACTACTCCATATGGACTTGTTTGGCCCAACTAGAACCCCATCCTTATGTAACTCTAGATACGTATTTGTCATAGTTGATGATTTTACTCGATATACGTGGGTATTATTCTTAACTCATAAGAATGACGCCTTCTGTAAATTAGAAATATTTTTCAAAAGAATCGAACGTTTATACTCTTTGAAAATTATTTCTTTAAGAAGTGATCACGGTGGTGAATTTGAAAATGAACTTTTAAACTGTTTTGTGAAGAACGAGGCATTTCTCATACTTTTGATTTTCCTAGAGCTGCTCCTCAAAATGGGGTAGTTGAAAGGAAAAATAGAACACTCCAAGAGTGTGCGCGAACAATGTTGTGTGAAAGCAACCTTCCAAAAAGTTTTGGGCGGAAGCTGTAGCAACCGCGTGCTATATTCAAAACAAAGTTTTAATAAGAAAACCTTTTGAAAAGACCCCTTATGAGTTACTGCTCCAACGAATTCCGAAAGTATCTTACTTCAGAGTTTTTGGTTGTAAGTGCTATATTCTGAATACTAAAGATAACTTAGATAAATTTGACTCTAAAGCGGATGAAGGCATATTTATCGGTTATTCTTTACGTAGTAAAGCATATAGAGTTTACAATAAAAGTTCCGAAACTATTGTTGAAACTTTACATGTAACATTTGATGAATCTCTACCTCATAATACTGCTCATAATGATGATGATAGCATAATCATTGCATCTACTCCCAATAATGAATCTATCAATGTTAATGACATCCCTAGTTGTTTGCCTAAATCATTTTCTGAAGTCACATATCACACACACACACACACACACACACACACACACACACACACACACACACACACAAGTCATAGGTAATATTGAGGCAGGAATTAGAACTAGATCTCAAATAGAACATTTGACACATGTTGCATTTGTTTCTAACGTTAAGCCGAAAAGGGTAGAAGAAGCTTTTGCAGATGAAGCATGGATTGAAGCTATGCAAGAAGAACTTCTGCAATTTGAACGCAATCAAGTATGGGAGTTAGTACCTAGATCGGAAGACCGTCCAGTTATCGGCACTAAATGGGTATATCGGAACAAACTAGACGAAGATGGAAATGTGGTAAGAAATAAAGCAAGGTTAGTAGCAAAAGGATACTCACAAGAAGAAGGTATAGATTTCGATGAAACTTTTGCTCCTGTTGCTAGATTAGAATCTATTAGGATGTTACTCGCATTTGCATCATATAAAAATTTTAAACTATACCAAATGGATGTAAAAAGCGCTTTCCTAAATGGATTCATAAAGGAAGAAGTCTACGTTGAGCAACCTCCTGGATTTGAACATGATAAAAACACATGATTTGTTTACAAGTTAAATAAAGCCATGTATGGTCTAAAACAAGCTCCAAGAGATTGGTATGAAAGATTAAGAAAATTCTTAATTGACTCAAGTTACATTGTTGGAAAGATAGACACAACTTTATTTGTTAAGAAAATTCATGATGATATTATTCTTATTCAAGTTTATGTAGACGACATTATCTTCGGATCTACTAATGAAGATCTTTGTCAAGAATTTGCTAAGCTAATACAGGAAGAATTTGAAATGAGCCACATGGGGGAGCTCACATATTTTCTCGACTTACAAATCAAACAAGGAAAAGAGGGAACCTTTATTCATCAAACGAAGTATGCCAAAGACCTGATCAAAAGGTTCGGGATGGAAACCGCATCAGGAAAGAACATACTAATGGCAACATCCATGTCTTTAGACAAAGATGAAGCATGTAAAAAGATCGACCAGAAAACATATCGAGGTATGGTCGGATCTTTACTCTATTTAACTGCTAGCTGGCCTGACATTATGTTTAGTGTTTGTGCATGTGCTAGATTTCAATGTGATCCTAGAGAATCACATCTGAAAATGGTAAAATACATATTTATATATCTTAAGACCACTTCTGATTTTGGACTATTTTATCCCAAAAGCGGCACATTTAATTTAACTTCGTTTAGTGACGCAGACTATACTGGTTGTAAAGCCACAAGAAAAAGCACAAGTGGAACCTGTCATTTTCTTGGACATTTCCTTGTTTCGTGGTTTAGCAAAAAACAAAGTTCAGTCTCACTATATACCACTGAGGCAGAGTATATAGCTGCTGGACTTGCCTGTGCCCAAATACTTTGGATGAAACAAGTTCTCGTAGATTATGGTGTTAATACATCTACATGTGTAATTTACTGTGATAATAAAAGCACGATCAATCTCACTAAAAACTCCGTTCTTCATCCTAGAACAAAGCATATTGATATCAGACATAGATTTATCGATGATCATTGTACCAAAAAGGATGTTGAACTTAAATTTGTCTCCTCTGAATTACAAGTTGCAGATATTCTGACAAAGCACCTACAAAAAGATACATTCTCTAGACTTCGTAGAGAATTGGGTATTGTTAGTGAAAAGGAACTGAATAATGATCTATTATAGTACTTTGTCATTTTTTTTGTTGATGACAAGGGGATAAAAGATATGAAATGCAAAAATGAAATCATATGTATTATATTGTTTTGCTCACGGCTTCGATGCAGGGGGAGAACCGCATCAAAGCAGGGGGAGTAAGTATACTTTGTATTTTCAAAATTTCAACTTCATTTTTCATTTGGGTGTCATCATCAAAAAGGGGGAGAGTGATGTAAATTGAATTCCACCCCAAGTGATTTTGATGATGAGCACACCAAATGAAACTTAGTGTACTAACTACACTACAATTAAGTGTGCAGGATATGCGAAGCTTTACTCATACTCAAAGAAGCGCAATCTATGCTCAAAGACAAGGACGAACGTGGCTAAGATCAAATAATGAAGTTCAAAGCTCAAATAGAACAAAGAAGCTCAAGTGAAGCTCACATCTACTTCATCAAACTGATCAAGCTTCCGAAGACGTGTCCTAAGTCTATAGTGAGTGTGTTGTGTCTTTTTAGGGTATTGTTAAAGCCAAATCATATAGACAAACACACACACACACAAAATTTGAAAATGTTTTTTGAATATCTTTTAAAACATCTTCAAAAATGTTTTTGAGAGCTTTCTCTAGCCATCTTATAAATTCCGTAGTGAAACTCCACACACCCTGGAGTTAACTACTTGTCTGACTAGCTGTGTCGCAGGAAAAAACTCCTCTGGGAGTCGACTACCAAAGGTAGGGAGTCGACTACCAGCTGAGAATCAAGATTTCCTGAAACACACTGGGAGTCGACTACCACTCCTAGGGAGTCGACTACCAGCTGTAAAAGTTTGACGTTTTGACTTGAATTTTGAAATATCGTTGAGCGATTTTCTCCATGATTTTTGGGACAAAAGTCAAAGTATTTTTGAAATTCGAATTCTCAGTTTTGTCCTATAAATAGAGGACCGTTTTCATTGAGAAAAATACAACAACTATCGAATTCAAAATCTCTCGTGCAAACGCTTTAAAGTTCTAAGCTCTCATTCTTTCTTTAGCCAATTCTATTTTATTTGTGATCATGCAAAATTCTGTTATTATTTTTAAAGATCATATTCTCGTTTTATTGGCCAACTGTTTTTCAAATCCGTATTACTTTTCTCTTTGATTTTTGTTTAAAGTATTTTTGAAAAACATTAGATCTAGATCACAAAGAATTCATTCGTATCTTTGTGTGATCTAGAATCTCATTCTATCAAGCCACTACACGCAATTTTGTCTATCATTGTTTGGCTATAGAATCTGGGTGTAAAACCAATCTCCACCAATTTATTATGGTGAATTGGATATCAATTTTATTGTGTTGTTGTTGGAACACTAGACAAGTCTAGGTGTTGCCAGTTGGAAATCCTGGTCAAGACTAGGTCGTTGGAAATCCTAACGAGTGGAGTTAGGTACTTATATTTTCCAAGGCAGATAGTGGAAAATCTCGTACCGGATTGGTCGGGGACTGGACGTAACCAAAAGTTGTGGGGAACCAGGATAAAAATCCTTGTGTCTGCGATTGCTTATCTGTGTTTGTTTATCTTTGCTCTTACTTTATTATTTGCTAATTTTTGTTCATCTATTGCAAAGATCAACTTACTTTTATCCGTTGTGAATATAATATTTGTATCACTTGCAATCTTATCTGTGCTTATAAATACTCTGGGAGTCAACTACTGTTCATAGGGAGTCGACTACCTGCTGTGAAATTACTCTATGTATTTTAAGATTATTTTGTTGATTAAGAACCAAGCGTAGATCACTCTACTTGTCTTCTTAGGCAACATTAGAAGGACGTTTATTAACAATCGAAAAAGTTTACTATTTGCACAACACTATTCAACCCCCCTTCTAGTATTGTTTGCCATCCACAGGATCCAACAAGAGGGACTTGAGCTCAACATACGGTTGGTCGATGAAGTTTGCGAACAAGCCTTGGCGACCCTCATTGAACAAAAGGGACGCATGGCTCGATACTTCAATTCAAAGTACGTGGGCGTAATTTCGGTATAAGCGACTTGGTGTTACGTAAGGCTGTATTGTAACGGTCACTTTTCGATAGTGTGTATTTCGGCGTGTACGTTCTTTTTTGTACTCATATTTATTTTGACATCCCCTTGTATCTGAAATGCACAAAGTTATATGTCGTTGTGACCCTCAGAGAGAGTAGTTATTTGTGGAATTTTTAGTGAATGTCATTTCACGGGTCATTCTCCCACAAATCAGCTTTGAATGAAGAGGTGTCTTAACCATTAGACTGCGACGTTGGACTATTTATTTTTATTATCATTTTTCGTGAACCTAGCGCTTGACCGATCATCGTAGTCTCTATTCTCTCGTCGACACGGTCGTCCCGATATTTTTCTTGTATTTTTCGGATACCGTTAGACCGACCCGCCATCCTCTTTTGTTCTAATCCACAATTAGCCCTAATCAAATTCAAATTCAAAACCCTTACCCCAAATCCTAATCAAACCCATTTGGAATCCTACGTATCATGCCAATTTATTCTCCTAGTTTTTTGCACACAAAGTCTACCCTCTCCCCCTCTCACACTCTCTCCCCAATCAAGCTTAAACCTACTCCTTTACTACCATATTTAGCAAACTACTCATCAATATAACGCAACAAACCCTAGCCCTAGGTTTTCTTGGACAACCCAACTGCCAACTCACGGCCTCCCCTCTCCTCCTCCTCCATCTCCACGCAAGACAGCCGGCCACCCTCCCCTTTAACTCCGGACACCCTCAGCCGTTGCCGGCCCCCCTTTGCACTCCTACACGCTCAGCTACCGGCCCCTGCACAGTAGACCGCACACCACCTTGCTTCGACAACACCCACGCACTAGCCTCCTCCCATTCATCCTCTCCACGCGAAAGACCCAGCATGCCGGCCTCCTCCCAAACGAAAAGCGAGCCAAGGCAGCCCTTGCTCCGGCCATCTCACGGCAGCTTCCCCGTAACAACAGGCTGCACCGACCTGCTGTCCCCCTTGCGGCCATCACAGCTTGCCACCGGACCTCCTTCATAGCCGGCCCCTTTTCTCCCCAGTCGCAAGCCCCTCTTCCCCTTAGCTGCCACCGGCAGTCCAGCCCCTAAGCCGCAATACCCCACGGCAGCCCCCTTAGGCCCGCTTCAGATCTGGCCTCCCCCCTTTGTTTTGGCCACCCCTCTAGACCCGGATCCGTCGGCCCCCTTCGTCTTCATGAAACAACAACCCCACATCTCGACAGCACCGCACGACTCCCGCAGATCTTGCGGCCTCCCGACGTCGCTGCGCTCCCCACGTTTCATCCTCGAGCCGATCATCCTCCGACGTTGCGACCCGTTACCGTTGCCATTGCCGCTTCATTGCGCTACTTGCAACCGAGGCGTCCCCAACGCCGTTACTGTTTCGCTGTGCTACCCGCAGCCGAGACAATATTGAGACGATCCGGAGACGATCCCGAGACGATCCTTAATGTGCTACCCGCAGTCGAGGACACCGAGCGCTGCCACCATTCCAGATCGGACACCGACACGTGCGCGTTCATCGTACTAGGTTGGTCTTCTCACTCGTAGCAACCCAAACATTAAGTCATCAAACCATAATTAAAAATTGTCAACTAACTCACTAAATTTACTTTTACGCACCATTAAACCGTTGTGACATCTAGAATCGACGATCGGACTATATTGACTGTGCACATAGGGTAGAATCGTCGTAGAGAACCGTAGAACAGATTTGATCACATGAACCAGTGTTTTGGGACTGTTAGGATGCCCATGCGTAACTTAGAAACATACTATAATAGGAACTTATAAAATGCGACCTGACACCGCCGTTGACTTGTGACAGCGGATGTTGACCGACGCACCGACAGAGACAAGACGCTTTCGACGGACGCTCTTCTTGCAATCGCAGGCAAGTGTACGCACTTGCGTAGTTACGGTCAAATCTAGGCCACTTCTTTCTTAGAACTATAAATTGTTGAACAAGAGAACCATACGTGAAATGATAGCGTCCGGGACCCCCTCACGATAACCTAGACTTGACAACGAAGTCTAGGTATAAACTGCAAACATGCTAGGAACTATCTGTGTGTGTGCACACACACGCGCGTGTGGACACCCTAGAACAACTATACCCATGTCATGCCATGTAATAGCATTCACGACTTGTCTTGCACACCCTGCGGGCAATAGGGCACTCTCCGAGACAGAGAGAGTGATCCCATGTACAGATACACGACCTGCAGGAAGCCCAGCACTCATCGAGTGAGTGAGTGACCCTTGGCAACCCGCGGAGATTGAGACACCCACCTATCAGAGTGGATGATCCTTGTTACAGAATCACCTACGGGAAGCTCAGCATTCACCATGACAGAGTGAGTGGCCCGGCAGACCGTGGGGATAGAGGCACTCACCTAGTAGAGTGAGTGGTCCTATACAATGGTACAGAATCACCCTACGGGGCGCTCGGCACTCACCTAGCAGAGTGAGTGACCCTACAATCTGTGGGGATAGAGGCACTCACCTAGCAGAGTGAGTGGTCCTCGTCCAGTCTTGTCTTGAGTCTTGGGGTGGGGTAGGGTTGAGCAGCCACTAGGTTAGAGAGTTTGGCCACTTTCTAAGCTGAAGGCATGAACCCTCTTGGTGTCGAGTCGCTTGGTGTCACACGGTCTTGTCTAGTCTCATCTTGCCTTGTCGCCGGTAGCACACGCTACGTCAATTGCCTTCCACGTTTACTTTCTGCACAGTTTTACTTTCCTTGCAAAAATCTATAAATGTCATGCTGTTGCATCTCTCATTTTAATCAACATTAAAATGTCATCTTTAAATTCCTTTACACTTGCAGTAGAGTCTTCTCACATTTCCTTGTAGACTTTACCTGACGTACAGCTCCTTTTCTCTTGGGTGTTGTACGTCAGGTACCAAGACAGAGTACACAGATGAGCCGGCCTTACTTGAGGACTTGGATTCGGAGGGCGTTGACCCGGAGGACGTGCCAGACAAGGACCAGACCTAGAGGTTCCTCACCTTTGCTGTCTTCCAGATGTTTACTACTTTCTAGTTTGGGTGCATAGTGATTTGAAGTGAATATTGCGTATTTAACCCCCTAATTAGTCTTATTTTGTGCTCATATAATGCTTAATTGATCTCTAATGCGTTCGTATTTTTTTCATCATCATTTATTAGAAAAATTACTTTATTTGTGCACAAAACGTGAATTTTATTGAGTATATCTGCATTTTTATATTTTTCATAGCATCGTCTCGATCCCACGATTCCAACGAATATTTATTTGTATTTTTCTGAGATCTGTGCTAATTACTATGTATTTTTGAATGCAGAATACCAATTAATTGGAGAAATACGCAAAAAATATGATTATACGGCTGCTGGCCAATCGGCGCTTGCCACATGGCAGATATCCACCGCTTCCCGCCGCATCCAACGGCTGCGATCAAATCTTACGCGTATTCATACGCGAGTGATGCGGAATTTTCGTGGCCGTTGGATGCGGATCCAACGGTCTCCAGCTCCCCGATGTATCCAACAAATCGCGCGACGTGGATGAATCCGAGCCGTCGAATCAAAATCTAACGGATGCCAAAATCCCGCTGTAGCAATAGCGAGGCGGGCGACTTGGGACACGCGGCAGCACGGCAGAAGATCCCGCGTTTTAACGAGCGGTTGAGATGGACTCCGCTTCGAAGCAGATGCGATCTCGCAGATGGCTACGTGGCAGGATCACAGGAGATTTCCGCTGAAAGGGACGGTGGCGATTGATCCCGCTTCGAAAACGATTTCGTTTCGAAGCGTCGACGTGGCCTATCGAGCAGCGCACGATTCCAATCCGACGGCTACTAAACACCCCGCATCCGAACGATACCGCGGCGACGTGGAAGCTTACGGATCGTCGATCTCTCATCCGACGGTCGAGAGTCAAAGCCAACGCGAACTCGGAGTTGAAGAGCGGATGGGGGCGCACCAATTTTGATGCACACGTGGCTCGTCCACATTCAATCCCGCCCGAGATCAACGGCCTACGTTTGAGGAGCTCGGAGGATCGGGTTTTAAAGCGATGCGGGTGCAGACTTTGAAACCATTAAGGCTCTAAAACCCGCAATGTTATAATAAAAGCGTATTCTAGGGTTTTAGAGCGTATTCTGGCGTATTTTGGGACTTTTGGAGTGGCTACTGTGCGTATTTCTCCAGGGGAAAATTCTGAAAAATTCCAGAGGCTATTCTTCCTATTCTAAGGAAGTTTTGGGTTCTAAAGTGGAGATTGGGTGACAATTTCTTGAACTTATACCCCGTATTTGGTGTATTTCATTGTATTTGGCTAGTATAACGATGTATTTGGCCATGAAACTTGATTGTTTTTGCACCATGCGTGGCTAAGATCTTTGTGCTATGGTTGTGAAGTAATTAGGAGTATTTAATTGATGAATTTCATGTCTTTAGCCCTACTATCACGTCCAAATTGCTAGTAATGTTGATTTCTACAACGTATTTGTTGGGTATTCGCTTATTGTCGATATCATTCATGTTCACTATGGCTAGGCCCTGACAAGGCTAGCCAATTCATAATCACTAATCTGAACTTATTATTGCTTTTATCGTTTAATGAAATCAATGTTGCTAGTGATGCGTATACGGCCACTTTGACTAGTTTTCATCGTTTCATCTTCCGACGTCTTCGTGCCCTGACCGGACGAAGCGTTGAGCTATATAAAAGACATGATATTTCAGCGATTATTAACTCCTAATGAAATCACAACCGTAGCATATCCACTTCATATGTGTTGGTGTTGACGTAGTTAGGGTGTCGTATTCACTGATTTCTATATCTTTTTGCCCTATTTTAATTGTATAATTGTGTGCTTCGTCAATTTCTAGTCATTTATTGTTTGAGTATGTTATACGGAGACGTGTGCATGCTTGACTCGAATCTGATCTTTGCGGACTATTCGTGATTTGTGTTTATTGTCTTTATGAAATTGACGTTGCACGTGATTAATCCTTTGGCACGTTTTTATACGCTTGATCGCCATACTTTCCGACGTTCTCGTGCCCTGACCGGACGAAACGTTGAGTTATAGAAAAGGTATTGATAATCATTGATTGTACACACCCTAACGAAATCAAACCCAACACATATTCCCCATACTTGCACCCCTCTCCAAGTCACCGTAAATATCGTAGGATTTTCATTTCTTATTCCATACTCTTGATCCTATATCTTTGTGTTCGATAGGTGGTTGGTTAACATCGTATTATTACTCTTTTCAGATTGACGATCGTAGTTTTGTAGGTCAGTTGTCCCGCGGATTCGATACCTGGACTCACCAGGATATTACTTGCATGATCTCCTGCGCTTGGGAGTAGTTCTCACATCATTTGAGACGAGGCACATAGCACCACTTTACTTTTGGTTAGGTTGGGTCCATTGCACCCTTAGTTTCCTTTTCCGTAGTTGTAGCCATGCTTGGGCTCCTTTTATTAGACTTGATATAATTGCTGGATATTGTCTCTTTTATAAATGAATGCAAATTTCCTTTCGAGTACTCTTATTCTTATCGTTATAAATTTTTATATGCAAGAACCTATATTTTAAATGGTATCTCTATAAATGCTTATTGGGCCCGAGCTTCACAGCTCCAGCCCATGTGGACATTCGTCTCGTCCTCACACCCGTTTTGGGAAGCGGGGCGTGACAGATTTTAGTGGTGGCCCATGCAGGTCGTGCGAAAAGTTCAGAACAATAAAAGTATTCACATTCATTTAATATCCAGTTTAACATGTGCAAGTCTAATAATCCCTGGTTAGATTATAAGATCTCTTTATCTCAGGCACCATTTTAGTGTCGTCTTACCCGGCTTTAACTTTGTTCGACTCTGGTGCATCTATGTACATCATAACCCGAAGTTTCGTAAACAGAACACTCCATTCCCACCCATACACTTCCAAAGTGTTGGGATATCACTACAGGGAACGGAGTGGTGATGGTTAACTTGGGATGACGATCGATTCCGTTGGTGATCAGTGGATGTAACGCCCTGACGTGCGTTTATATTTCATATATTTGCGCACGTTTTCTTCCGTATTTTTCCGTATTTTACCGCCGTCTTATATTCGTTTTCTCGTGTTTTCTTGTGTTTTCTTGTTTTCTTTCACTTTTCCGTGTTTTCCGTGTTTTGCAGGAGTTTATTGGCATTTGGGGCATAAAACGATGATATCATGTGTCCCCGGAGCAACGGAAGGAGTCACGCGTGATCCAGGGGGTCAAACGACGAAGATTGCATCTTTCAGCCCCTCACCCGGTCGATTGGTCATCTCCAACCGATCGGGTGATGCACGCGTGCATCACCCGGACGCAGCTTGGAGCTCACGAGAAGTCACCCGGTCGGTTCAGTGACCGGGTCAAAAGCTCAAAGTCTCTGGAATTCGGAGCTGATTGCCAACCGATCGGGTGACCTTCACCCGATCGGTTCACCTGTAGCTGAATTTCAACAGCCGAGACACGAAGATCCAACCGGTCTCCTCACCCGATCGGCACCAAGATCCAACCGGTCGGCACCAAGATCCAACCGACCGGTTCATCCTAACCGGGTGAAACCCCGCATTGCGCTGTAATTTTGTGAAGCGGCTCACCCGATCGGTTGACTTGTCAACCGATCGGGTGATGTCGTTTTCTATAAATAGAACCCTAGGTTTCCCAGATTCGGGAGTTGGTTATTTTTTACTGTTTTCTTCATTTTGTGACGGCTGTAATTTTCCAGTTTTTGTAAGTTTTCGGATCTTTGTAAAACTTTAGTATTATCTTAATTGCTTTACTACCATTGCATTTCTATTGTCTGATCATGATTTTTACGGTTCATTTTCGCTTAGATCGCTTTTTACTAAATATGTGTGAGTAGTTCCCAAATCTGGGATTTTGGCGGAAACCCCTTCGTGGGCTCTTCCCAATGCGTCCATAGGGTTAGGAAATCGATAGGGATTAGGAATCTAACGGTTATGCGGGGTGTTTTATTGTCATCGGCGGGAAAAATGCCGCCTTTGACCATTGTGCCAAGGAGGAATAAACTTGGTGGTTGACTCCCTAGCCATAGCTCACGCCCTTAGCGTTAACGCCGAATCCTAGCGCGCGGGAGCGGCAGGACGAGACGTTGGGAGTTATCGTTGCGAGCTTAGTGCTCCCGGAGTCGATCAGTGTTAATGGACACGGGAGTGCCCACTGATCGAACCCGGGAAGTCCGGCGTATCATCCTAGGCACCGACCGGAATATCGGGCCCATGGGATGCCGGTACCACTTTCAGAGGCAACGTCTCACCATTAGACCCTAATTCCGATCGCCATCCTACCCATAGGCCGTATCGGCGAGAGTCACTCGTTGGGGTCGAAACCAAAGTCCCGGGTTTTTCCTTCATATTGTCTATACCTTGCATTCCTTTACCGTGACAACCCATCATTCGATCCGGGCTAGCTCGCCCATGGGGTGATTTTGATCCTCTTTGACACAAGCACAACCACGCCTCCCTGTGTTCGACCCCCAAGCCACACTACAACACCGTGCGCTTGCGGTTACAAATATCTAAACCTCCACCGGTCCCCTGGCCATTTGCAGTTGGCACACCGGGGGCACGTCAAGTTTATGGCGCCGTTGCCGGGGAGGCAACGTGCTTGTTATTTTTGGATCTCATGAACCCTAGTGTCTAGCTCTCATCCCTACCTCGCGATAATTTTCGCATTCTTCTTTTTCCTTTTTATTTTTCTTATTTTTATTTTTATTTTTATTTTTATTCTTATTTCTTATCTTATCTGTTTCTTTCCCACTTTTCGCTTCACGGGTGTTTGTTGTTTTTCATGCGCAGGAGTTCAAGAAGTCTCGACGACTTGATCCCCGTTGATCCAGAGATAAACGCCACCCTAAGGCGTTTGGCCACCGAGAAGCGAAGAAGAGAGGATCCTGAAGCCATGGGGGAGAACACCCCGCCTCACAAGTCCCTGTTGGAGTACTCGATGCCTTCCATCGAGTCCACCTCCGCCATCCGTCCTCCTGCTATTGCGGCCCAAAGCTTCGAGCTTAAGCCATCTTTGGTGACGTGGATCCAGCAGGATCAGTTTTCGGGTGCACCCATGGAGAGCCCGATTGAGCATTTAGACTCCTTCTTGGAGAAATGTGACACCTTCCGGATAAACGGTGTCACAACTGAGGCGATCTGACTGAAGTTGTTCCCCTTCTCCTTGCGAGATAAGGCCAAGCTGTGGCTTATGGGGAAGGACCTGAATACATTCAACACCTGGGAGAAGCTCTCAAATGCTTTCCTGAGGAAGTTCTTTCCCCCGGGGAAGACCATGAAGCTAAGGAGTGAGATCTCCTCCTTCTCCCAGGCCAGCCACGAGTCCTTGCATGAGGCTTGGACAAGATACAAGGAGATGCAGAGAAGATGTCCCCACCATGAGCTCCCCAAGTGGCAGATCATAAATCTGTTTTATAATGGGTTGAGGGACGATTTAAAATCTTCCATGGACACCGCGGCTGGAGGGTCCTTCATGTCAAGAAGCGAAGAAGATGCCGGGCAAATTTTGGAAAATATGGCATCCAACAATGAACGGTGGTGTGACGAGAGAGCCACACCAAGATCTGGGGGCATCCATAGAGTCGAAGACATCGACAAATTGTCAAGCAAGTTTGACTTGCTGTCAACCCAGATCTCCACATTGATGGTAGGCGCCGGTGGCGCCGGTACACAACAGATTGCTGCGGTGGAGTCCGATGTTTTTGGAGAGTTCGACGGTGGTGACATCTCACCACCGTTGGATCAGGCGAGCGCATTGTTTTACAATCCTACGGGGAATGCGCCATTTCCACCACGAACCAACTCAAACCCGGCCTACTCTCCCAATAACCGGAATCATCCTAACCTTAGTTACCGGGCACCTTATCAACAGCCGGCTCAGCAACAACAGCAGATATATCAGCCGGCTAGGCCCCAACAGCAATTTCAGCAGCAGCAATTTCAGCAGCAACAACCTCCGCCACAGTATCAACAGTATGCTCCTAGGAATCAACAGCCCACCTAGCAGCAATATGGCCAGCAGACGGCCATTTCTCCGGTTGAGTCCCTCTTGACTCAATACATCGCCAATCAGGAGAAGATAAATCTGAAGCTGGAGATGGGACAGAGAGTCCTCACTGATCAGGTGACCCAGCTGGGGTTGCAAGTGGTGAACCTTCAGAGACCGCAGAATTTATTACCGCCACAGCCTGAGGTGAACCCTAGGGGGTAAATCGGACCTTGGCGCTCACACATGAGCATGAGAACGTGTCCGCCATCGTCTTGAGGAGCGGAACGCAAATTCCTACGAGAGAGCCCCCAAAGGACCGGAAGCACCGTTGGTCGTGGAACGAACAACTGAGAAATTAAATGACGACGGTGCTTCATCATCAAAGCCAACTACTCCAGAGGGAGATCATAGAGAGGAGAAGAAGAAGGATGAGGAAGGGAACCCAAGAGTGTTCAAGCCCGTTGTGCCTTTCCCACAACGGCTTGCCAAAGCCAAAATCAATGAGAAGTATGGCAAATTCTTTGCCATGGTGAAAGATATGAGCTTACAAATCCCCTTCCTCGAGGCCATCGAGACAATTCCCTCATATGCCAAATTTCTGAAAGACTTGGTGACACGGAGATCTAGAAAAGAGAAGGTCATGTTAACGACAGAGTGCAGCGCACTTATTCAGCGCGTAAATCCGCCCAAGCTCAAGGACCCCGAAAGTTTCTCCATCCCTTGCTCTATTGGGGAAGTGCAAATCCAGAGGGCGCTCGTCGATCTAGGCACGAGCGTCAGCTTAATGCCCCTATCGCTGTACAAGAGAATAGGGATGGGAGACTTAGAGCCCACCGGCATGACATTACAACTTGCTGACCGTTCGGTCAAGTACCCAGTGGGAGTAGTGGACGACCTCCCCGTCGATGTGAAAGGAGTACATGTACCGATTGATTTCGTGGTGATGGACATGCCGAAAGACAAGCATACCCCAATTATTCTTGGACGGCCCTTTATGGCAACCGCCGGAGTTTTGATAGACGTGAAGAATGGGAAGCTTTCCCTCAATGTGGGCCAAGAAAGAGTCGAATTTGACTTAGGCTTGTCGATGAAGCATCCAAATCCCCCGGACGATCCTAGTATTAGTATGATGGAGAACGAAGAAGATAGAGCTGTTGAAACAAGTGCCTAGGAAGTGCTATCGAGGAATCCCCCCGATAGCTTGGGGGACCTTGGAGAGCAAGTTGGCTCCCCAAAGAATGAAGTTGCTAATGAGGCGGTCGCGCGACATGTGATCCCTCCTGGATTTCCTAAGTCTCCTCCTACGAGGAGAAAAGGAAAGAACCCATGGACCTCACCGGCGATGAGGTCCGGATCCTGAAAAAGATGGCGGTAGACGCCAATTTGAGAGAGAAGCCCCTGGATCCTGTCGACAAAGGGAGGGTAGTCGAGCAAATCTTTTTACAGCCGCTGACTACACCAATAGCCACAAGCTCTGGAGTAGAAGAGATGCCGGACTTTGGGCATCACCCGTATCGCCCACCATGAACATCATCAACGGACGTCGAGCTAAACGACGTTAAACAAAAGCGCTTCATGGGAGGCAACCCATGCTCTAAACTTTTACTTCCGCTTTTTAGGACTTTTTCTTAAATTTATTTTATCTATTTTTATAAATAAATCTAGCCGCAAGAACTCCCGTCGTGAAACTTAGGTGATTTTTGGGTTTTTGCAGAAAACAAGGCCCCAACCGATCGGGTGATAACTCACCCGATCGGTTGGGATGTATCAGCTAACGGCTGTGTCTGTCACCAAATGAACCGACCGGGTGGAGAAAGATGAGACCGGGTGAGCAGACCGGGTGACCTGGGGAAACTCTCGGAAAAATTTCAGAATTTGTCAACCGACCGGGTGACAAGAAGCGAGTCCGGTTGAGGGACCGGGTGAGAAACTCTGAATTCTCGGGAAAATGTGTGGAGCGGCGAACCGATCGGTTGAGTTCTCAACCGATCGGGTCGCCTGTAGCGTTTTTTCAGCATCAAATTTCGACCTAAAGTCAACCGATCGGGTGACAACTCACCCGACCGGTTCGACTTAAACCCTATAAATACCCCCGACCCACCCGTTCACAAACCCTCGCCCGATCTCGTCGTTTTGTCTCCTCCAAGCACCCAACTACCAAAAACCCCTCTCCCACAACCTCAAATCCTCCATTAGCCTCTCTCTCCACCTCCCCCTTGCATTTCTCCATCTCTCTCTCTCTCTCTCTCTCTCTCTCTCTCTCTCTCTCTCTCTCTCTCTCTCTCTCCTATTTCACATTTCCCTAGCCCTAATTCCCAATACCAACCCACACTTTCGAATTTTTGCTGAAAAAGAGTGCCGCGGCTCCACACTTCTCCCACTGCACAACATTGGGTCATCCACAAGCGAGGAGCTCGAATTTCTACAGGGTAACCTCGCTCCACTTCTCGAATTTAAATTTTTACCCTAGATATTTGATTTGCTTGGTTTTCGTGTGTGTGCACTTTGATAGTACTTTGCACCCATTTTCACCACTCACACACACACATGGCCCGGGAGAGAGATAAAGGGAATAGTATCATGCGGGAGGAGGAACCGTCTCGAAAGAGACGTAAACAAACACGTCCTCCTCCTCACACACGTGAGCTGACACTAGCCCCTCCCCCGCCTATCATTCCCCATGTGGACCCCATGTTGGGCCCGCATGGATACATATTTAGGATCCAAGAGCAGAAAGACTTCTACCACAGAATAAATGCTCGGGGGCACATATCAACCAAGTTTGCCCACACCCAATCACTCGTCGACCTCGGTGTCTTCACCGAGGTTGAGACTCTTTTTGCTAACCTTGGTTGGTTGGCCTTCCTGAATGCCTCTGCGGTATCATACCCGTCACTCACCCTAGAATTCCTTTCCTCCCTCATTTGTGAGTCGGGGTCGACTGTCACTTTCCGGGTGCGCAACCAAACCATCCACACCAACCTGGATACCATCGGCGATATATTTGGTTTCCCTATTCTTGGGAATGACGCTATCCGACACTACTGATATCCCCCGGAATTTGACGTCGATAGCTTTTGGTTCTCCCTCACCCTAATAGGTCGCTATCCCCAGGGTAAGGCCAAGGCCTCCTCCATCATCCATCCTGAATTCCGTCTGGCCCATAGGATCATATCCTCCACATTTTTTCCGCGGGATGAGTCAGGCATCGTGACTATCCCTAATCTTTTCATTCTTTAGGCCATGACTTTCCCTTTTGTGCCTGACGATGATGGGATTAGCTTTAGGCCCATGACTGTCACTGTCCATGCCGGTGATTGGCTTGTTTACAAGCTTCTCGAGATTAGCAGGGCCGGGAAGGGCAAGATCTGTTGTGGGGGCATTATCAATATTATTGCTTCTCACCCCCAGTTTAATATCCTTATCCCCGTGATCTCCCCGCCGCCGCAGGACCCTCACGTCTAGATCTTGACGTCCTGCGACACATTCACATGATTATGCCCAGCCCCGATAGTCGCTTCGATTTCAATTACGGCCATCCCCCTCGCCCCTACACCATTCTCCCCAACCCTGCTCGCATGACTATTGCTCTTAGGGGAGATTGGACTTTTCCACTCGACCCTAAGTTCTTTGAGGGGCTGCACCTTCCTTTCCTTCCCACGGACGCACGTCGACCACCTTCCCCTGCCGCCCACTTAGGCGAGCAGGATATTCCTGCGTCCCGGGGAGACATTGGGGCTGGCCCGAGTCACCCTATTTCTGCTCCTGGTCCCATCACTTCTGAGCACCTTTTCGCAGCCATCTCTGGCCTTGTGTCCAGTGCTGGCATGACCAATGCCGCCGACACTACTTCCACATCACCTACCGGCACCACTTCTGCCTCACGTCAGTCCACCTCCTTCGGTCGCCGCCAGGTCTCCGCCCGTCTTTCTCTCGAGAGGGAGGTAGCAGCCCTCCATGATCTTGCCATGTCCTCTGCCCCCTCGGACCCATCACCGTCCTCCTTTCTCACTCACCCACGGTTCCTCGCACTTGAGAGGAATGTGGCCGCCATTCTTCGCCTTCTCACTCACATCCATGGACCACCTCCACCTTCACCACCTCGATGATCTTCTCCTCCATCCTCCCACACATCCCCACCTCCATCACCTCCCCCATCACATTCTTCTCCTCCACCATCCCACCCATCCCCACCACCCCCACCCCCACCTAGGCGATCATCTCCCCCACCCACATCTATTCCCATCCCGGTATCCACTTCTCCTCTCACGACCACCTCCATCACGCCCACACCACCTTCTACCTCCTCCACCGTCACATCATATGTGCGCCGCAAGAAATTACCAGTGCGCTCCAAATCTCTCCCACCGCCACCCACTACCGTCACCGTCACGTCTTCTCCCCCCATCTCTATCCCTTCTACCACTGCTTTGATCGCCATCCTTCCACCACCATCCACCTCCACCGACACTCTACCCATCGTTCACACCACCACTGCACCTATTCCCCCACCTCTGTCCCCACTTCTCTGCACACTCCCCGCATCCCCCGACCACCCAGTCCTACCCTCTTCCGAGGAGGGCGAGGATTCGCCTTCTCCTAATTTTTGATTTTTGATTTCCCTTCTTAGTTTTTCTGACCTCCCCCTTGCATATTTCTGCACTTTCACGTTCATATTTCATTGCTAGCATTGTCATGTCTAGCTTGGGGGAAGTCTATTTTGCTGTGTTGTCGTGTTTTGTTTTCTCTTTGTTTGTGTGTGCTTGTTTTACTTTTTGTCGTGTCGTGTCGTGTAGTTTGTTCATTTTTTCTTTTTTTCTTTTTTCTATTTTCGTGTCGTGTGGTTTGATCGTGATTTTTCTTTACTTTTATTTCCGTATCTGTGTTTTTCTAGTTTTCTTGTCTTTTTGTGTCTGTGCGTATTCCCCCCCATTTTCATTGCCCTCCCTACTCACTCTTATTGCAATGAGGGCAATGCAATCTTCAGCTTGGGGGAGTTGCACTTTGTGCGTCATTTGAGTCTTTCTTTTTCGTTTTGTGTCGTTTTCATCGAGTTCTAAATTTTCTTTTCTTCCTTTTTATCTCTTTCTCCTAGAGATGAACCCTATGATGAATTGCCACAAAATCACACACACCTAGCGTAGCATCGATAATCACACTCACTAACCCTAGGATATCGAGTCCCCTGCATTTTACGCATCGTGGGTCCACTTAGCTTTTTTGTGAGTCGTGTGTCGTGCCTAGCCGTGTGGTGTGCTTCTACTTTGTGATTTACTTTATATACCTGTCCAGGAATGACCCCTAGATTACCATGTTTCGATATGAATATGCGGTACTTATTTCTACTATATGCTTCTTCTGCATGCTATATATATCGTACGCTTCATTTCGCATGTGTCGGGATTCCACAATTAAGGACTAGGATAACCCATTTAGCCCATGCTCTATTTAGCGAGAATAGTTTCCTTTGCCCAAGTGTTTAGATTCCAACTTCTTTTTTGTTTTACTTGGTGCAAATCCCCTCGCCGTGTACCGTTCTCCCACTTGGGAGAGTACACATGTGTATAGCCAAAAAAACCCCAAAAATCCAAAAAAGGGAGAAAAGAAAAGAAAAACCCAAAAAGAAGAGAAATGAAAAGAAAAGAAAAAAAAATATTGTATACCCAAAAAATCCAAAAAGAATACAAAAACCCAAAACCCAAAAAAAATTCCTGTGTGAATATTTTCCTACTTGCCGAGAATAAAGGGAAGGCGAGAATTTGCACCGAGTATTCTTCTCCATATCATCTCAACCCCCTTCGGTTTCGAAAACACTTGGCTTAGGAACTTTTTAGCTATTATCTAGGCTATAGTGCGGTGATTTTCTTGACCCTAGTTGTGGAGTCCCTGACGCATGATATGTTTCGATTCTCTGTATTCTCATGCATTCTTGAACTATATATTCACCGCTTTATTCAATTCGAATCGATATTTGGGTCATTTCCTGGATTTGTGTATATCGAGCTTTATCGCACATTGTAGATAGTGACACCGTCTGCTAGCGCACGACCACACTCACTCACGCTTCACCGCGTGGGCCCACGGCACTTGTCTGGACTCGTACTCCCTGGTTTAGTGATGTGATTTGGCGTTTGCCTGCTTGGTGTGTCGTTTTTGATTTTGTTGGCCCTGACGGGCGATCTAGGATATATAGTTTCCTTTTTCTCTCTTTCTCTCTATTTTTCCCCTCCGAGCTCCTACTCTCACTCGTCTTCCTCGAGGACGAGGAAGAGTTCAGCTTGGGGGATTTTGACGTGCGTTTATATTTCATATATTTGCGCACTTTTTCTTCCGTGTTTTTCCGTATTTTATCACCGTCTTATATTCGTTTTCTCGTGTTTTCTTGTTTTCTTTCACTTTTCCGTGTTTTCCGTGTTTTGCAGGAGTTTACTGGTATTTGGGGCATAAAACGATGATATCATGTGTCCCCAGAGCAACGGGAGGAGTCACGCGTGATCCAGGGGGTCAAACGACGAAGATTGCATCTTTCAGCCCCTCACCCGGTCGGTTGGTCATCTCCAACCGATCGGGTGATGCACGCGTGCACCACCCGGACGCAGCTTGGAGCTCACGAGAAGTCACCCGGTCGGTTCAGTGACCGGGTCAAAAGCTCAAAGTCTCTGGAATTCGGAGCTGATTGCCAACCGATCGGGTGACCTTCACCCGATCGGTTCACCTGTAGCTGAATTTCAACAGCCGAGACACGAAGATCCAACAGGTCTCCTCACCCGATCGGTACCAAGATCCAACCGGTCGGCACCAAGATCCAACTGACTGCATCCAAGATCCAACCGACCGGTTCATCCTGACCGGGTGAAACCCCGCATTGCGCTGTAATTTTGTGAAGCGGCTCACCCGACCGGTTGACTTGTCAACCGATCGGGTGATGTCGTTTTCTATTAATAGAACCCTTTGTTTCCCAAATTCGGGAGTTGGTTATTTTTTACTGTTTTCTTCATTTTGTGACGGCTGTAATTTTTCAGTTTTTGTAAGTTTTCGGATCTTTGTAAAACTTTAGTATTATCTTAATTGCTTTACTACCATTGCATTTCTATTGTCTGATCATGATTTTTACGGTTCATTTTTGTTTAGATCGCTTTTTACTAAATATGTGTGAGTAGTTCCCAATGGGATTTTGGCGGAAACCCCTTCGTGGGCTCTTCCCGATGCGTCCATAGGATTAGGAAATCGATAGGGATTAGGAATCTAACGGTTACACGGGGTGTTTTATTGTCATCGGCGGGAAAAATGCCGCCTTTGACTGTTGGGCCAAGGGGGAATAAACTTGGCGGTTGACTCCCTAGCCATAGCTCACGCCCTTAGCGTAGATGCCGAATCCTAGCGCGCGGGAGCAGCAGGACGAGACGTTGGGAGTTATCGTTGTGAGCATAGTGCTCCCAGAGTCGATCAGTGTTAATGGACATGGGAGTGCCCACTGATCGAACCCGGGAAGTCCGGCGTATCATCCTGGGCACCGACCGGAATATCGGGCCCATGGGATGCCGGTACCACTTTCAGAGGCAACGTCTCACCATTAGACCCTAATTCCGATCGCCATCCTACCCATAGGCCGTATCGGCGAGAGTCGCTCGTTGGGGTCGAAACCAAAGTCCCGGGTTTTTCCTTCATATTGTCTATACCTTGCTTTCCTTTACCGTGACAACCCATCATTCGATCCGGGCTAGCTCGCCCATGAGGTGATTTTGATCCTCTTTGACACAAGCATAACCACACCTCCCTGTGTTCGACCCCCAAGACACACTACAACACCGTGTGCTTGCGGTTACAAATATCTAAACCTCCACCGGTCCCCCGACCATTTGCAGTTGGCAAACCGGGGGCACGTCACGCCCCGCTTCCCAAAAGACACCGGAAGCGAGAACATTACGAGGTCCGCATGAACTGAAGTGGTGAAGCTCGAGTTCAATGAGCATCTGTGATAAAAACACAGGGCAGGTCCTTGCATGCATTTCAGAACAATAAGAATGCATTCAAAAAGATAAAGGCCATATCCAGAGATATAATGTCTATACACGAAATTAAATGACAAAGCCACATCTGGGGTAAAGTAGCAACAAGAAATAAACGTACACTAATAACAACAACAAGTAAACTAAAGGAAACAGCATGGGTGTGAGTCCACTAGTCCTCCGCAGGGAGAGACTCGGCGTCTACGACGAACTTTGGCTCTCTAAGTCAGGCGTCTCGAAAGGATCATCCTAGCACTCAACTCTTGATCTGACATACATCCAAAAACATGAATGTATGTCAGCAAGGGTCTGGAAGAAGAGGTTAGAAATCCAAGTCAAGATGTACGAAAATAATATTGAATTTGAGAAGCATTAATAGTTTATATGAGATGTCAACAATAGGTTTAAACATGCCAGCTATAAATGAAGTAAAGTAAGACATTCCTAACATGCAGTTCTAAGCAGTTTAAAAAGTAAAAATAAGCCTTTCTTTTGATTCATTAGGATGTCAAATTAACTGAGACAACGACAGTAATTTCAAGTTCCATGTCAATATTTCGTAACTCTCATAGGGTTTTCGCTTTTAGGTCGTGATGAGTGAATCGTTCTTCTCACCGGGGTTTACCGTGATTGACGCTACCCCACCGCATAGGGGTGGTGCTCTTGAAGAGAGGACCCTTTCATACGCCTAGTGGCTGCTCAACCCTAACCCCACCACAGTTTTGCACTGGAACACGAGCCAGCCTTGTCGGTCACACGACATCACGAAGTCATGATTTCGCCTTCGAGGCACACGATTTCAAGATGTCACAATTTGTTAAACATTCAAAATGTCCAGACAAGATATGTATCAATTTAACAATGTCTTTATTTCTTTTTATACAACATTTTCAACCATTAAGAGAGGGTTAAACGACATTTACAATAAATTAACAAGGGTGTTGAACATGTGGATTTAACGAACAGGTTACTGAAACTAGTTTTCTTTGTCAATGTTTAAAGTTGAACTCTATCAAGTTATATGTCAAAATGTCACATTTTTAGTCTAGAACATTATGGGAATAATTTCATGCGTCATTTCACGTGCAGTTTTCAAGATATGCAGATTTAAGTAAAAATGGCGTAATAATCATCAAACTTCAAAAATTCATATTTAATTGCACACTTGCCTGATTTCAACGTTCTTGGTGTCGTCGGATTCGTCTCAACGGGTACTACGCTACGGTGATAGTGGTTCGCTGGTTTGATAAAAATCATATTTAGATCAGACTGTTTTCAATCATAACAATGATATAAAAAGTTCCTACGACATCTAATCGATCCGTTTTATTAGGGTTTCTATATTACTGTGTGGGTTATAGGTTGAGGTACTAACCGTTACACAGCGAATGGGGGCAGCGACGACGACACGACTCCAAAACAGCGCCGTTGAGCGTCGGGGATCTGTTGTCGACACGCGGGGAGGCGGCACAGCTGTTCTGGGCGCTGCAGGTGGTTGCAAGGGTTGCAGCGAGTTCTCGGGGCTGTCGGCGTCGGATCTGAGCGGCTAGGCGAGTGTACGGGCTGTCGGAGGCTCCCGTGCATGGAGAATATGAAAGCACGGCCTGGCGTGGGATCTGCGTGTGCGAGGGAGAAGGGTTCATGGTGCTTGCGTGTGGGGGCTGCGGCGACAAGGCGAGGGTCGCAGATGGCCGGTGCTGGTGGGAGGCTGTCGGCGTCTGCTTTGCGTGGAGATGGGAAGAAGGCCGGAGGGTGACGCATGAGGGAGGAGTCGGGGCGAGGGAAGTGTCGTGCGCTCGGACTGGGGAGACCGTGCGCTTGAGTGTTGGCGTGGAGGGAAGGAGATGTTAGTTCTTGGGTTCAAGACTAACGTTGTTTTGATGATGATCAATACATTATGTTAGTGTGCTAATCAATCTTATGTTTTAGTCTTAGTATATTTTAATGATTATATGTTGATGAGACAAAGCATAATGCTTGGAGGATATTACAAGGGATATCTTAAAGACCTCCAAGAGTGATGGTGTGCTCAAGCTTAGATGAAGTCATGAAGATCATCTAATGAAGCCAAAGCTTGGAGCATGATGATGGATGGACATCTAGAGGAGCATTGCCAAAGCTTGGAGCTTGATGAAGGGAAGCTCATCAAGGAGTGCCAAAGCTTGGAGATGATAGGGAGCATCAAGGTATAGTGAGCTTGAAGACTTAGACTCTAGGAGATGCAATTTGTAATCCATGTAAGTTTATTTACTTGCATTTCTCTTTTTGAGTCTAGGATTATTGTAATGCCTTGATATATGGTCATACTCTCATGCATTTTCATTTCACCATCTTAGTGAGCCTTAGGATTATCATAGAATCCAGCCCAATAGGTTCATCTAGCCCAAAGACTCAATTGGAGTCTTTGGCTCTCTTACAGTCGCCTGCTAAAGGTTTTACAGTCAACTGGGTGATTTCCAGTCGCCTGTCGAGCCTCCTACAGTCGACTATGATGCATAGCTCAAGTCAACTTTTCTATTGAATCTTCTTGAGCTTTTCGCATCAGTCGACTGATGTTCAATTTACAGTCGACTGTATTCTTACAGTCACCTGTGAATTGGTCGACAGCCGAACAAAAGAAGACTAACGCAAGATTGACGGCTCAACAAGATTCCCTCAACACCGTTGTGGCACAGTTGGCAGAGCAACTCACATTGCTCAACAAGACTAATCAACAATTGCCGGCTCAACCGGAACAAAACCCACGGAGCAACACCGGCCACATCAATGCGGTAGTGACGGTAACTACAAGAGGCAGGAAGGACACTACTCACGCCATGACTCAAGCAAAGGAACCGAGGGAGGAAATTTCGGTTGAGAAGGAGCCAGTCAACGAAGAGGAGAGCTCAAAGGCGGCGAGTAATGGTGAAAAATCTGAAGTAGAGAAGCCACGAGAGGATCGAACTTATATGCCACCGGTACCATATCCACAACGGTTGGCAAAGGCAAGAATTGAGAAGATGCTCGTTAAATTTCTGGAGTACTTGTGAGGAGTGAGCTTGAACATCCCGTTCTTAGATGCAATCGTCGAAATCCCGGCTTATGCAAAATTCCTCAAGGATTTGATCGCGGGCAAGAAACGAACGGAAAGGGTAATGCTAGCCGAGCAAGGATCATGGTTTGCCAACGAGGGGAAGATGCCGACCAAGTTGAAAGATCCCGGTAGTTTCTGAATTCCTTGCACGCTTGGTGGAGTCCCCCTACAAAAAGCCTTAGTAGATTTGGGAGCAAGCGTGAGTCTCATGCCCCTAGCAATGTTCAAGAAACTGAATATGGGGACCGACCTCAAGGCCACAGACATGAAGATACAGCTTGCCGATGGGCGAATCACTAGGCCGGTAGAGATAGCGGAAAATGTCCCGCTGCAAGTACCGGGTGGACTTTGCTTGCCATGTGACTTCGTAGTGATGGACATTAGAGAAGAGGGGGATACATCGCTGATACTTGGACGCCCCTTCCTAGCCACAGCTGGAGTGATTGTAGATGTGAGGGAAGGAACCTTGTCCCTCAACGTTGGCGACGTGGCGGTTGAGATCCATATTCCCAAGACGATGAAGTGTATGCCTTGGCCAGAGGAAGTGGACTACGTGGACCTCCTCGATGAAGTCATAGACGATGCCATGCCATTCGCCATTGAAGCCAAGCACGATGACGACCTCGTAGAGGTCCAAATTACCGAAAAAGCAAAATGATGGGAGACCTACCGGATCCTCTTACGGATGAAGAGAAGGACGACACTAATGTCGTTAGGATTAGAGAGCTATGCAAGCTCTCTATGGCAAAGCACGTGAAGAAAGCACCACCGGTAAATAAATCTTCGCCGCCGGTCAAGAAGAGGGACGTCAAGAGCTCAATCTTGGGGGAGTCATCCCCCACTACTACCCATAATGAGGGGCAGCCGAGGAACACCGACGAAAATCAACAACTAAACCCAAGCATCCTTCCCAGCAAGTTTGACACGTGCATCTCCCATGCGCCAAACATTGAGCATTAATCGCGAATCTTACGGGGTCGAGCTCAAGACCTTAAACGAGCGCTTTTCGGGAGGCAACCCGATGGTTCTATCCCAATTTTTAGTTGAATTTTCCTTTCATTTTTGTTTTAGATCTTTATTAGTGTATAGAGTCAAGGGTCTAAGAAAAACCTGACAATGGGCTTCAGTTTGCATTTTAGGAAAAGGAGGATAGGAAACCATATGAACGGAGGAAGACCATGGCGATGGGGAGCACTCCAGGGATGCGCTTAAATGCCAAGAGGAGGAAGAAACTAACGGGAGAAAGAAAATCAGAAAGTGTCGCAAAAACAGAGAGTTGGAGCTGAAAACAGCAGCCTACTCGGCCGAGTGATTTTTTCACTCGGCCGAGTGAAGACCCTACTCGGCCAAGTAGGGTACTCCACAGGGAAGTCTCGAAAAACCCCTCTCTGTAAACTACATGACATTCGGCCGAGTGAACCTGATACATTCAGCACTTAAAATGCTCTGAGTGGCCTATCCACTCGGTCGAGTGAACCTGATACATTCAGCACTTAAAATGCTCTGAGTGGCCTATCCACTCGGTCGAGTGACTTTGTCATTCGACCGAGTGATAGTCCCCACTTGGCCGAGTCAGGACTTATATGAAAATTTTCAAAATTTCAAAACAGCTCCCACTCGGCCGAGTGGTCACCGCCACTCGGCCGAGTGACTAACCCTACTTAACCCCTCACTAGGACCCACATTGGACCTGCAGGTGGGGAGTGGAGACCAGAGATGGACCTCCTCATCCAAGATGCATATGTGCTTGAGTCTGAGGGCGCTCAGCAGGAGCCCCTCCTTGACCCTCTAGCCCCAGAGATCCCGATCCCTCAGCATGCACCTGATTTAATTCCAGCTCCCTTCACTTCTGTCCACACTTCTGCCAGTGTCGGGTGCACCTTTGCTGAGTCCACCACCACCACCACCGTCACCACCTCCGTGTCGTTGACTGCTGGCCCCATTTCTTATGTGAGCTTTGAGAGCGCCGCCACTGCTGCTTTTGAGAGAGACGAGCATTCCCTTGTTTCGAAAGCTGAGACCCTTTCCTTACCGGATTTCTCGACCCCCTGGAGAGTCATTTTCTATTGATTTCATGACCTCCCCAGTCGTCGACCCTTCTGTCTCTGCTGCCGCTATTTTTATTGAGAGTGTCGTGACGTCTGTCCCCACATCTATGTCTACGACCTCTCCACCCTTCTCTCCCTCTGTCACCACTTCATCTTCTGCCGCTGCTCACACTTTTGAGAGCATTCCTGCATCTCAGCCTCCCACAGAGGCTACACGACTTTTAGCAAGCACCGCCCCTCGTACTCACCCACTAGTGGTCCCACTTGTCTACGATGGCCGTGTGCGTCAGCCCCGACCTACACCTGTGCCACCCTCTGCCCCCGCTCCCGACATCCTCGTTCAGCACCTCCGTGCTATAGTGGGGGCCGTCAGTGGACTCAGAGCGGATTTTCAGGCTCTCGCCACTACCGTTAGCTCTGTACAGGCACGCGTCGCCATTCTGCCTGGTATCCTGGTCACCCTGAACCAGATTCTTGCGCGCCTGCCATAGCCTCCACCAGCCACAGTCCGTTCCATCTCTCAGCAGCCACCACCCCCGTCACCCCCTTCCCCACCACAGGGAGGTGCTGGCGCCCCACCACCAGCTTAGGCACACACTAGATGCCTATCATATTTTTGGTCGTTGCTTTGATTGATATTTTTTGCTGCTGATTTTGCACCCCCCCCTCTCGCCCACATATTTTGATCACTTTTTGCATAGTTCTGTATTTATCTGTCTGTGAGAGAGGGGGTATATCTGGGCCCTTATATAGTTATATTGCACCCCCTTGATCTGTGTGCTCATCACATCCATCATTTGCATTCCGCGCTTATCACATGCATATCCATCCCATTTTCTTTCATTTTCACTTTTTATCATGCATGCATCCGCACCCACCCATCCCTCCCATTTATGTCCTTGTACCACACCTAGCACATTGATGACACTGTGCGGCTTAGCTTAGGGGAGTGAGTGTCTCACGCATTTTTATTTTCTTCATTTTTTATTTTTATTTTTCTACCTTTCTTCATTTTCCACTTATTTTCACCCATTTTTTCTATTTTTTTCTCATGCATCATGTTTTCTTATTTTTTTGTACTGCATTTGAATAGTTAGTTCTTATTTTCCCTTTATCCTTTTTTCTTTTTTTCTTTTTGCTAGAAATGAATTCTCTGTGATGACGATGACTTGGAGTTAGCTTGATCTTATTTGTGTATTCTCTTACCATGCCATCGTTTTTTATTTCAGATATCATATGCTATACATCGCCGTGCATTTGAGAACAATAACCTTCATCTTTATTATATGATTGTGAATGTAATTCTAGCGTTAGCTGAGTCTGAAAATTTATATCGTATACTTTTCATAGAATACACACCAAGCTTCATGCATTGATTGCCTAAACTTGGAGTACTGCTTTGTTATCTGCTATCACTTCTATTTGCATGAAATTGTACGCTCAACTTCCCGGTTGATTGAATGTATGCTTTTTTGATATGACTGGATTAGTTTACTTTCTGAAATCAAACTATACTACTGAAAGTTGTCATGCACATACAAAAGAGTGAACTGAGCGTTGCCTATTTTTCTTTCTCCACATATCATGAACATCATTTCTATACTTAAAATCATTGGTGAATCTCCCCTTAGCTAACCTTATATTGGCATCCTCCCCATGCTAAAAGGTCCAAGCTCCCTTACCCCAAAATCAAAAGTGAAATACATGCATACCCTTCCATATCTGATTTGGGATTGTTATTGTGTATATTCCTATTTAAAAAACCAAACCAAACAAAAAAAAAGAAAAAAAAGAAAAAAAAAAGAGAAGTTCATACTTCTTTCCTTTTTCTTATTTCACCTCTATTCTTATGGAGCTTCAAAAACGGGAAAAGCCGTATTGTTCTATTTGATGCCACCTCGCTTATAGATAAGCTTGGGGGAGGGGATCTGATGATGTGTGAGAGAGTGACCACTTTTATGTGCATGACGACCTAAGCTAGGTAATTTTTGATACTTAGGGAGATTACTAGAGTATAACGAAGTCTATGAACTGAATGTTTGGCATGCACTTCATGAAAACCATCTCTTTCTATTCTTATCGCTTTATAATGTGGGATACCTCTTATACTCCAAGTAGAAAGCGATCGATTGAAAAGTGTGTCATCTATGATTACGTATATTGTAACGGTCTGTTTTCATCAAGACACCCATTTACATATTTAACCTATTTTCAATTTTTTTTATAATGGTTTGTCAGGAGTTTTACGAATTCAAAAATTTCTTATAAAAATATTTTGAAGTACCAGACTAGTTATGGAATATTTTAGTAAGATCGGGTTTCATCAAATACCTCTAAAAGATCTGATAAAAATTTATTTTTAGATATTGCTGTTTTGGCGAAATGAATTTATTTTCTATTCAAACATCTTCAAAACATTTTCAAACTTTTACGGTATCATTCTATGATCATTTAGGGACTTCCACATTAATTTCGTAATTTTCTGATCGATAGAGAACCCGCAAACCCGCTTCCTAAATGTTTTGGCCTAAAACACATATTTCCGTAGCTCAAAACCCAAATTGGATCTTGTATTCGCGATCCTCACGACGATACGATCCCGTGGGTATGTTTTCGTAATTTTTCGGACACGTTTACTAGTAGGGGCAAAATCGTAATTCTCGTTACAAATTTTACCATCACCTATATCCCTAGCTAATTACCATAACCTAATTACCAAATTACTTTAACCCCCATGATAAACACATTTAGACACTTTACCAAAATTTCCAAAGTTAGTCAAAAAGACTAACCTACCGTATTAAAAATGTTGGGATCAGTCAACAACCCCTAACCCCCTCATTAATTACAAATAGTAAAATATTTAGCCTATAAATACCCCTCTAAACCCCGTTAATCTCAAGTTTAAGATTTTTAATTTTCTCCCTCTCTCAGTTAAAAAAAACCCCCAGGCTCTTCACTCTCTCTCCCCACCCACGTTCTCTCTTCGGAAGCCTCTCACTCACTCACTCACACACTCTCTCTCTTTCATCCCCCTCCTGTTGGGAGCAACGATCTAGGAGCTTGGTTTGATGATGACAAACATGTCGGTGTATCTGACGTATGTGCTTAGTGTGTTTCAGGACTGGCGAAACGATTCATCTTTCACTACTTGGAGAATTTGCTATCCACATAGCTAATGGACTTGGTCTTAGTGCCATTCACATAGCAAAGGTGATTGAATCAAATCAATTGGTGATTGGTACAAATCCAATATTGATTCAAATTTGATTGAGTCAAATGCCATGGAGATCCAATTCAAAAATCGTATTTCAAATCCTATTCAAATCTTACTTGATCTCCTATTCAAGTACATAATCTTTTGTTATTCTTATCCCTATGGCGTTTCAAATCCCTTGATTGTAGGAACTCCTCCTAATCATTCTACAACTCCCTAAAACCCTAGTTCTACTAGTATAAAAACCCATCATGAAGCATTAAGAGAGAGAGTGCGGAAATCACAAAATAAAGGGCAAGAGGGGGCTACGAAATTTTAGAAGGGCAGTTACAAAAAATTGTGAGTGCGGTAGCCAACGAAAACCTCTTCTCCACAAAAACAAACCTAGCTACCAATCATCCAAACATTTTTTTTCTTGAGAGACTACGCAAAAAGGAGGGGTTCACGCATTGAAAGCCAAAAACACTTTCCTTATCATCTTCAAAGCATTAGAACCCCCATCACAGAGACTTCGTCATCTCCAATCACGTATCCACGCGAAGTCGCCCTCGCCTGTTGCTTGCCATCATGTAGGAGAAGCAGAGAAGAGTTCATTGTGATCCTAACGCTGCCACGGGCCGCCGACGTTGAGGAGCAGCCGCTGCTATCATCAAAGAATTCTCGCCACTGCATCTCGAAGACGAAGACAACGACGCCATTGCTGGAGAAGGACTCAACATCTCATCGTCGAAGTCGAGAGAACGGAGAAGCTCACCGTCGACGAACCCTATCAACCGCTGCTACCGACGTCGAGGAATTACCATCACCACCGTCGAGACATCACCGGAGATCGCCGAAGCTTAAACGCCATCACTGCTGCCTCTCATCACCGTGGACGAACGAGAGCGCCGCCTGACGACGCTGTCGTTGCTGCGAGAGCTCACCGCCATTCACCACGATCATCTGGAAGCTCTGCCGCCATCAAAGGAGACATCCGCCCACTGGTGCTGTAGTCAAAGTTGCCGTCGTCTCCTGCCGAAGCCACCGGTGTTGCATCGTCATAGAGTTCAACCGCCGTTCACTTGCAGCGGCAGTCAGAGTTGTTGGAGACGAGGACACCGCCCTTGAAGCCGTTGCCACATGCTGAAGCCATTGGAGAAGTCGCCATCGTCGAGAGCTCACCGTCGCAGTTGAAGTTGATCTATGAAGTCGTCGTCGGAACACGAATGTCGAGTCGGAGAAGATCGTCGTCGAAGTCGTCATCTCTGTAGTCGAAGCAGAGCTTGCCGCCGGCCCAGAGCCTGTCGCCACCGTCAAAGACTGTCGTCGTTCTCTTTGAAGTTACCGATCGATTGCCGCCTGCATGCCCTAAAAACTGAGGACGTCGAAACCACCGCTCGGATTTTGCTGAAGAGGATCGCACCTTCGCTCGGAGAACGTGAGCTAGCCGCCTCGCCGTCGCCGGTGTGAGAAGGGAAGAACCCTCGCCTGCATGCCCTAATCCACGAGAAGACGAGCTGACGTGGCTATCGGAGCGCCGTGCGATTGAAACGAAGAGAAGCAGTATTCTGCGCTGACGTGGCTTGGGAATTAAAGGAGTCGCTATGCGCACAGACCGAGTTTAAAAAGAAAAGAACTGCATTTGCTCTACGCACAGACCGAGTTATTTAAAGGAAGCTGCTCTGTGTACAGACCGAAAATTATAAGGATTTGAACTGAAACTGCTTTACGCACAGACCTGTGCATAACTTGACATCTAGAAGTTGGATTGAGACACCGTTTGCGTCAGACTGGAGCTGACGATGTGCTGATCGACAGAGACGCCTACACGGACACAAACTGAGCATTTCTAAACCCTTAAACTCCTTTATTTGTGTCTTAGTGTAATGTTCTCTGTGGGGAAACTTTTACATGTTTTTGGTGACTATTTTGGGACTTGTCTAGTTGGGACTAGACAAGTGGGACCCAGCTAGTTTGGGACTAGCTGGTTGAAAGCGTTACTAGGATTGATAGTGAGAGGAAACATTGTGTGTGAGGTACTGAGAGCCTGACGAGTGTAGAGACGTAGAGGGTGCTCTGAGCGGCTCTAACTTGTGGTTTTGTACCTATTGCACTATTTAATACTAGTTCTGCTTTGGGGGCTGGAGTAGGTCGTTGGGACGACCGAACCAGGGTAAATCTGATGTGTACTCTGTGTCTACATTTTATTTACCCTGTTGCTGCTATAACTGCGTGTGCTTATTCGTGGGTTGCATGAATTATTTTTATAAGCCTATTCACCCCCCCTCTAGGCTAGGATCTAGATCCAACAAGTGGTATCAGAGCCAGTTTAGTAGATCTAGCCTAGTTTGACCATGTACCACATTGATAGTGCTTTTGCTGAGGGTCAGTCCATTTCACGTCCACCTAGATTTAATGGAGGAGATTATGCTTACTGGAAAAATCGTATGAAAATCTACCTTATTTCTGTTGATTATAAATCTTGGCAAATTGTTGAAAAAGGCTATAAATCACCTGTTATTAAAATTGAAAATACTGAGATGCCTAAACCTGATCATAAGTGGGATGATAATGATTGGAAGCTTTATTCTCTAAATGCTAAAGCTATGAATGTTCTCATTTGTGCATTAGATAAATCTGAATTCAATCGCATCTCACATTGTTTAACTGCACAGGAAATATGGCATACTTTGGAGGTGACGCACGAGGGAACGTCACAGGTGAAGGAGTCTAGACTTGCACTTCTGAGCACGGAATACGAGGGATTTCGCATGCTACCATCAGAGACCATATCAGAAATGTTTGCAAGGTTCACCAACATTGTCTACAAGTCTAGTTCGCTCGGTAAGCCATATTCTAGCCTTGAGCAGGTGAGAAAGATATTAAGAGCACTGCCAAGCTCTTTCAGGCCTAAAGTCACTGCCATCCAAGAAGCGAAAGATCTGTCACAGATGAGGGTGGAGGACTTGATAGGTAATTTAATGTCCCACAAGCTTGAATTGCAAAATACAGATGAAAGGGAGAAACCTGAGGAAAAAGAAAAAGCTACCAAGCCACTTGCTCTGAAAGCTGACGAAAGTGAAGATGATGATGATGACATAGCGCTAATGGTCAGAAATGTCAGAAAGTATGTCCAGACCAAGCAAGGAAGAACAGAAATGGCACCCAGGTTTAATCGCTCTAACTTTTTCCAGTCTTCTAAGCAAAATTATGATCAGAATGCTACTAATAGAATGACTTGTTTTAAATGCAAGAAAAGAGCACATCGAATGAGGGATTGCCCACATGAGACAGCTCAGGTAGCTAAAGAAAAGGGAAAATCCAAGGTGCTAACTTGGGATATGGACAGCGAAGCTGAGAGTGAGGAGGAAGAACATGAAGCCCACTCATGCATGGCATTGATGGGAATACACGATGAGGTAATTTCTGGTAGTAAAACTGAACTCCTTACTCTTTGTAAAGAAATGCAAGATAAAATAGTAGAGCTTGAATCCACTATAGATGATTATCAAAATGAGAACTTTGAAATGCAACAATCTGAATATGAAATGTCTAAAGAGATTGAAAAGCTCAAAATTGATATTGTTGCTCGTGACTCTACTATTGACACTTTGAAAAAGGAAAAGTCCAGTTTTAATGATGAAGCACCTTGCCTCTCTTGCCCTTCCTTGATGAATAATATTAGCATGCTTAAACTTGATCTGATTAAGCTCGAAACTGAAAAAGACTATGTGATTAGAGAGCTTAATGATAAATTTTGCATGTTGGATAATGATTTTAAAAGAAAATGATTGAATTTGAAAAGAAGGAAGAGGAAAACAGGAGAGCTTTTATAAGTAAATGCACATTGCTTGTGGAAGAAAATAAATTGTTAAAATCCAAAGTCTCTAATCTTGAATTGGCCATTAAGAAATTCTCTATAGGAAAACAATCGTTGGATAATATTTTAGAGAATCAATTATATGGCAATAATAGAAGAGGACTTGGATTCGGTTTGAAAAATGTCGAAAAGCCAAAATTCAAGAAATTCCACAATGCACCCTCTATTGCAAAGAACACATATGCAAAGTGCTTTACTTGTGATAGTGTAGGCCACACTTCATATTATTGTAAATTTAGGAACACAAACATCAAGTTTAAACAAGTGTGGGTTCCTAAAACTATATTGGCTAACACTAGTGGACCTTGTTGGATTCCAAGGTCACACTTAACACCTTTCATGTAGGTGTGATGGAGTTTTGGCGAGGAGCGTTAAATTCAATGTCTCATTCTTTTAGCCCCTTCGTCAAAAAGCGACGAGAAGGTATAATTTTTATCCCTCTTTGCATTTCATTGCATACCTTCATAGATTTGTTTGTGTGCTTGATTTATTTTGATTTGTGTGCGTGCATGCATGATTTTTTTTAAATGTTTTTATTTCTGAAAAAAAATGAAAAAAAAAACAAATAAAAAATTGTGCTTATTGATTATCCTCTTATGAATCTCTTAAGTGGTATTGTATGAATGATCAATCTATCCCTTGTAGAAGTCAATTCATTATTGTTGTAGCTACATGAACATGATGTTATTCTTTTTAGTAGCCATGACATATCTCATAAATTTTAAACTTGACTTCTACACCTACATTTGCACTTTCACGATATTTGACTTTTTAGTACTTTTGGAGATTCTTTTGAAGAATAATGGAAAGTGAGTGTAGGAATGATTAATTTCTGAAATTTTCTAAGGGATATGAAGTGTTTAGCCATGAATAAAAATTGAGAAAAAAATGCAAATGAAAAAAAATATGTGAAAATTGCTCCGCATGAAAAATGGATACACTTCATGGCTAATACACAACCCACGAGTATCCAACTTGTGCTAAATGGGTAATCATTAGCGTTGGTGTATATAACTCGTTAAGCAATGCCACCCCGCATTTAAAAGTCCTTTTAGGCCATGTTTCGGGGTTCGGTAACTTGAACTCATCTTTGATGAGGTGGGAAAAATCAATCCTAGTGATATTCATGAAAATTGGAAAATGTGGATTGATTTGGTTGATTTTCTAAAATTGAATCTCCTCTTGTACTTTATTGTCTATATCACTACACTTACACAAAGGTGGGAAGTCGGGTTATGAAATTCTACGAGCAAGAATTGTCTATTCTTTGGAAAACCCATGTAAATGCACGCTACATTTAATAATGATTTATTTTTGCATGGAATATTTTTGTGACTTCATTAATCCACTTTTTGTGATTACAAAGGGGGAGAAAGAAAAGAAAGATTTGTCGGTATTATTTGTTGAAGGGGGAGCTTGAGAAAAATACTTGAATAACTGTTGAAGGGGGAGCTTGAGAGAAGGGGGAGCATGCTTTTAATTTTCCTAATTGTTGTGCATGCTTTGTATTGTTTGAATGACTCCATACATCATATATCATTACACCCTTCAACACACCTCACACACCCATACTCATTGCTCAAATCTTCTATGTGTTTGTCATCACCAAAAGGGGGAGATTGTTGGGAGCAACGATCTAGGAGCTTGGTTTGATGATGACAAACGTGTCGGTGTATCTGACGTATGTGCTTAGTGTGTTTCAGGACTGGCGAAACGATACATCTTTCACTACTTGGTGAATTTGCTATCCACATAGCTAATGAACTTGGTCTTAGTGCCATTCACATAGCAAAGATGATTGGATCAAATCAATTGGTGATTGGTACAAATCCAATATTGATTCAAATTTGATTGAGTCAAATGCCATGGAGATCCAATTCAAAAATCGTATTTCAAATCCTATTCAAATCTTACTTGATCTCCTATTCAAGTACCTAATCTTTTGTTATTCTTATCCCTATGGCATTTCAAATCCCTTGATTGTAGGAACTCATCCTAATCATTCTACAACTCCCTAAAACCCTAGTTCTACTAGTATAAAAACCCATCATGAAGCATTAAGAGAGAGAGTGTGTGGAAATCACAAAATAAAGGGCAAGAGGGGACTACGAAATTTTAGAAGAGCAGCTACAAAAAATTGTGAGTGTGATAGCCAACGAAAACCTCTTCTCCACAAAAACAAACCTAGCTACCAATCATCCAAACATTTTTTTTCTTGAGAGGCTACGCAAAAAGGAGGGGTTCACGCATTGAAAGCCAAAAACACTTTCCTTATCATCTTCAAAGCATTAGAACCCCCATCACAGAGCCTTCGTCATCTCCAATCACGTATCCACGCGAATTCGCCCTCGCCTGTTGCTTGCCATCGTGTAGGAGAAGCAGAGAAGAGTTCATCGTGATACTAACGCTGCCATGGGCCACCGACGTTGAGGAGCAGCCGCTGCTATCATCGAAGAATTCTCGCCGCTGCATCTCGAAGACGAAGACAACGACGCCATTGCTGGAGAAGGACTCAACATCTCATCGTCGAAGTCGAGAGAATGGAGAAGCTCACCGTCGACGAACCCTATCAACCGCTGCTACCGACGTCGAGGAATTACCATCACCACCGTCGAGACATCACCGGAGATTGTCGAAGCTTAAACGCCATCGTTGCTGCCTCTCATCACCGTGGAAGAACGAGAGCGCCGCCTGACGACGCTGTCGTTGCTGCGAGAGCTCACCGCCGTTCACCACGATCATCTGGAAGCTCTGTCGCCATCAAAGGAGACATCCGCCCGCTGCTGCTGTAGTCGAAGCTGTCGTCGTCTCCTGTCGAAGCCACCGGTGCTGCATCATCATAGAGTTCAACCGCCATTCGCTTGCAGCGGCAGTCGGAGTTGTTGGAGACGAGGACACCGCCCTTGAAGCCGCTGCCACACGCTGAAGCCATAGGAGAAGTTTCCATCGTCGAGAGCTCACCGTCGCAGTTGAAGTTGATCTACGAAGTCGTCGTCGGAACACGAACGTCGAGTCGGAGAAGATCGTCGTCGAAGTCGTCATCTCTGTAGTCGAAGCAGAGCTCGCCGCCGGCCCAGATCCTGTCGCCACCGTCGAAGACCACCGTCGTTCGCTTTGAAGTTGCCGCTCGATTGCCGCCTGCATGCCCTAAAAACTGAAGACGTCGAAACCACCGCTCGGAGTTTACTGAAGAGGATCGCACCTTTGCCTGGAGAACGTGAGCTAGCCGCCTCACCGTCGCCGGTGTGAGAAGGGAAGAACTCTCGACTGCATGCCCTAATCCACGAGAAGACGAGCTGCCGTGGCTATCGGAGCGCCGTGCGATTGAAACGAAGAGAAGCAGTATTCTGCGCTGACGTGGCTTGGGAATTAAAGGAGTCGTTATGCGCACAGACCGAGATTAAAAAGAAAATAACTGCATTTGCTCTGCGCACAAACCGAGTTATTTAAAGGAAGCTGCTCTGTGCACAGACCGAAAATTATAAGGATTTGAACTGAAACTGCTTTACGCACAGACCAGTGCATAACTTGACATCCAGAAGTTGGATTGAGACACCGTTTGCGTCAGACTGGAGCTGACGACGTGCTGATCGACAGAGACGCTTACACGGACACAAACTGAGCATTTCTAAACCCTTAAACTCCTTTATTTGTGTCTTAGTGTAACGTTCTCTGTGGGGGAAACTTTTACCTGTTTTTGGTGACTATTTTGGGACTTGTCTAGTTGGGACTAGACAAGTGGGACCCAGCTAGTTTGGGACTAGCTGGTAGAAAGCGTTACTAGGATTGATAGTGAGAGTAAGCACTGTGTGTGGGGTACTGAGAGACTAGCGAGTGTAGAGACGTAGAGGGTGCTCTGAGCATGCTCTAACTTGTGGTTTTGTACCTATTGCACTATTCAATACTAGTTCTGCTTTGGGGGCTGGAGTAGGTCGTTGGGACGACCGAACCAGGGTAAATCTGCTGTGTACTCTGTGTCTGCCATTTATTTACCCTGTTGCTGCTATAACTGTGTGTGTTTATTCGTGGGTTGCACGAATTCTTTTTATAAGCCTATTCACCCCCCCTCTAGGCTAGGATCCAGATCCAACACCTCCCAGCATTTCTCTCCTCCGGCGGCCACGACTGCCGTCTCTGCCCTCCTAGCCACTGTCTGACGTCCTCCCACCCTTGAAGAAAGCCCTCGACGTCAGCCCTTCCCTCGCCGCTCCGACGTTCCCACGGAGCTCGTCGCCATCGCCTAGGAGCAGCACCACGCCGCTGTCCCTCGTTCGACCACCTTCGCATGTTGTCGGACGCCGTACCCCAAGTTCACCTCGAGCTCCCTGCTTCCCCCACCGACGCCCGCTCCTCCGCCTCCTTTGACGAGGCAACAGCGACGCCGCCGGAACAAGCAACTCACCGTCGATAAAGCTCGGCGCCCCGCTCCCTGCCATCACCGCAGCAGCTCCCCCAAGCCTCGAAGAGCTCCTTCGCCACCGCCGTTCAGTACGCCGTCGCCGCCGCCTGACTCTTGCCGTCGACAGCCGCCGCCCTCTCCCGCCCCTGTCGCCGCCACCGCTCGCCGAGCGCAGTCAACCCCTCCTCCAACGCTCAAGTACGAAGGGGCAACGGTAAATCCCCGATGGCAAAAGCGTGAATATGATAATAATTCGTATTTTCGTATTCTTAGCTAATTATTAAATATGGTTTAATGGTTTAAAATCCATAACTTGAAATATAGGGCCCAGAAAAATATAAGACTAGGGCTAGAAAATCAGAAATAATGTTGTGGACCCAACGACACTAGTTTCATCTCAATTTGATGCTTAATTTTTTCAGAATTAATTTTTATGCCCAAAACTTAAATACATCAGGTTCATTTAAAAATTCAAAACTTCTTATTTTTACGTAAACTTATATGTGATAAAAATATATGTTAAAGAACTCTCTGAGACGGTCATTTTGACAGATCACTTGCGACATTCCGATGTAAATGGCATCCAGAATAAATTGTTGAATAAATACGTTACTAATTGAAAAATAGGTTTTTAAATTGATTTTGAGCTTTGAAAAATTATAAAAATTAACAGAAGCGTCTGAAAAATATTTCCTCCTGCAGTAAAATTATTTTCATCATATATAGTCTATAGAAAAATTTAGAACGTTTTCCGACACCGTTTAAGCCAGTTTTGAAAATCAGAACGATCAAATTATTTAGATAGTAACGTTGTGTGTTTTAATCAATGTTGTGTGTTGCAGGTTCAAACTATTGTGCACCTACTTCAGAGGAAGCCCTAGATCAAATTCCGGCTAGCTACGACAGCCTCGAAATTGGTAAGTCACGACTAATTCTAAAATTAGAAAATTAGATAAGTGTACTCATATGAACATAGAACATCACTATAGCCTCTGAACGGCTACTTGAATTGAACCGAACTAGAGACCTAATCTAATAGGGAAGTAATCAACTACAGATTGTTTTGCCAACTTTCAACTTTGGTGGTTGTAACACACAATTATCAACTTGGGTAAATTTTGTGCTTGGACTTGTCTTTATCCTCACTTCGCTTGGCCAACTTACTTTGGAAAGAAGTTCTGACTCTCTGGTTTTCAATAAGAAAGTCAACCAGTTTGACTGATAACATGTGGAACATCTTGTGGAATATCTTATGGAATATCGTGTGGAACATCTCGTGGAACATCATGAAAGAAACATGTACATAGAACACTTGACACTTCACTGGGGTTTTGGGGTAACTCATAGTTTGAGAGAGTGCGGGAGTGACTGGAGTTCAATCTACATGTCTAGCTGCCTGAGTTTTCGGCAATCATGTCTAGCTGCCTGTGTTTCGGCAAACAAAATATGCTGCATGTCAGCATCCTGTCTAGCTGCATGTGTTTTCGGCATTCGTCTGGGTCGCGCCCAGGTAAGAGATGAACTCGATGGTCACATATTGTACTCTCTGACTTGAGTCACGTAGTTTAGTGTATAAGCTTTTGTCGGTGGCGCACATAAGAATGATAAGCTTCCTTCAATGGACCATGATCTGGTCAATGTGCTTGACTAAGTTTGTTGGATCACCCTTGCTAGACTTGGGGTAAGTGATCCTGGCTTAGTCACTTCCCTGGCCGTGTTCCGATGGACCGCAAGGATGTGAATCATAATTATGTAACGCCATCGATCTTCATCACTATCACATTATCTTTAGCTAATATAGTCACCGCTACCCTACACGTTCCATGTACGTTACTTCACTTATGCAATCACAGTACTTTACTTGTCATACCTTTAGCTACAGCGGTAGCATGTTTCACTTGCTTAGCCTGCTCTACCATTGTACAGTTGTTCCCCTTTTCGGTTCATTTTACTTTTACTACTCAGTTATGTACAGTAGTTGCTCAGTACATTACTTTCACTCTGGTTTGTTGTACATAGTTACTTTTTGTCATACTTGTGCACTGCTTCTTTTCTATACTTGAATTGTTGTGACTTACCTTCGGTTCCATTTATGGCACCGACAGACGACGACCAGGTTGAAGAAATTACCCCAGAGTTTACAGAGCCAGAGTACGACCCGGAGACTGCAGAGTTTTAGTTGTGTGTGTTGGTGTGAGTGTGCTATGTTTTGTATTTCCTTTCTGTATTTCCTTTACATAGATGGTGAGAGAGTGCTGTTTGCTGTTGTACTTTAAATTGGACTGTAATAATGTATGCTGGTTTGAGTATTGGTACATCTCTGGATTGTGGCTATTTTGTTTTCACTGGTAAACTACAGGACCTGCGCAAATATCAAATAAGTAACGGGCCCCCAAGAGCGGGTCGTTACAAGTTTGGTGGCCCATACAGGTCCGCGCAAAATACCTCGTGAACAATATAGTAAAATCGGGATGTACCGTATACAATACTCGACTAAGCTGACATCTCCCTATGTATGCAGGTGTGACATTCAAAACAATGGACGGAAACACCTCTGAAAGTCCTAACGGAGCTGACCAATCTGGAGCTAGCAACCAGACCAACAACGGACCACCTTCAACTGTGCATCAAATTTCGGATCTCGCATTACGATAGATGGTTCAAGCCATCCGAGGAGAACAGAAGCCTGGAGGAGGCATTCAACAATTCCGGTCACTTCGCCCAAAGACCTGGAATGGCATCGATGGCCCTCTGAAGGCCGAAGAATGGCTGCAAAGCACTGAAGATAATCTTAGAGCTGCTCAGATTGGTGAACATGCTTGGGTGGACACTGCCAAGTCCCAACTAACTGATTATAAACTTAGACAAGATTCTCGTAACCATAGGTATCGTCTTAGTAGACGGTAAACCCGCCCTCACTTTAATCGACTCGGGAGCTACACATTGCTTCTTGGCAAGTCGATTCGTCAAAACACATGCCGTTCCTGTTGAATCTCTGACTTCTCGTTGGAAGGTTGAAACCGCTGGCGGTTCCCTACCAATAACTAACGGATGCCTTCATTGTTCCGTAGTAATTTGTGGACGAGACCTTTTCACCGACTTTATGGTGATAGAGATGCCAAATTTCGATGTTGTTCTTGGGATGGATTGGTTAGGGACATTTCATGCCACCATTGACTGTCGTCAAAGGAGGGTAGAATTCGAAATACCCAACCATCCTAAGTTCGAATTCCACGGCGGAAGCCGATCGGAAGGACCAGCGAAGTTTCGGGCCAAACTTTCAGAGGCAGTTGCGGCTGCAATGGACGTCGATCAAGAGAAACCAGAAGTAGTACGAGAATTCTTGGACGTATTTCCGGACGAACTCTCAGGTTTGCCTCCAGATCGCGGCCTCGAATTTACCATTGATCTTGTACCAGGTGCACATCTGATATCCAAGGGACCCTATCGCATGGCACCACCTGAGCTTGAAGAAATTCGAGCTCAGCTGGATGATCTCATACAGAAGGGATGGATACGACCCAGTGTATCCGCATGGGGTGCCCCTGTGCTGCTCGTGAAGAAGAAGGACGGATCCCAGCGTACGTGCATCAACTACTGCGAGCTAAACAAGTTGACGGTGAAGAACAAATATCCCCTAGCTCGCATCGACGACCTTTTCGACCAGCTTGGAGGATCGAGCGTGTATTCAAAGTTGTACCTGAAGACCGGATATCATCAAGTGAAGGTGAAGAAGGAGGACGTCCACAAGACTGCTTTTTGGACCAGATATGGACACTACGAATTCTTAGTAATGCCATTTAGTGTGACTAATGTGCCTGCTGTATTCATGAGTCTCATGAACCAGGTTCTGTACAACCATCTGGACAAGTACGTAGTTGTCTACATCGACGACATCCTCATCTACTCGAAGAATGCTCAGGAGCATAGAGAACATCTGAGGAAGGTCTTGGAGACGCTAAGACAATACCAACTGTATGCCAAATACAACAAGTGTGAGTTTTGGCTTGACAAGGTGGCTTTCCTGGGCCACATCGTGTCGGGAGAAGGAATATCTGTCGATCCCGAGAAGGTAGCCGCTGTCCGAAACTGGCCTGTCCCTAAGACTGTGGCAGAGATTCGAAGTTTCTTGGGACTGGCTGGTTACTACAGACGATTCATCCAAGACTTCTCGAAGATCGCGAGAGCTATGACACGATTAACGAGAAAGGACGTAGCCTTTGTCTGGTCAAAGGCTTGTGAAGATGCATTCCAGGAGCTGATGAGAAGATTGACTTCGGCCCCGATTCTGGTCATCCCAGACAGGACCGGAGGTTTCGAAGTATTCTGCGAAGCATCTGGCAAAGGACTTGGGTGTGTGCTGCATCAGCATGGCCGAGTCGTTGCCTATGCATCCAGACAACTGAAGACCCATGAGAAGAACTATCCCACTCATGACCTTGAGTTGGCAGCAGTTATCTTTACCCTGAAGATTTGGAGACACTTCTTACTGGGCGAGCATGTGAATATATTTTCCGATCACAAGAGTCTCAAGTACCTGTTCACCCAGAAGGAGCTCAACATGCATCAACGACGATGGATCAAACTGATGGCGGATTATGATATTGACCTTCAGTACCATCCTGGGAAGGTCAATGTCGTACCAGATGCATTAAGTCGTCTCCCTGTAGTGATGACTCTCACATCACAATGGAGGTTGCGACATGAGATTCGAGCCATGGAGATGGATGTCATATTGCCCAGAGAAACATCTTCATTGCTCAACCTCCAGATCCAGTCGGATTTGGTGAACAAGATCAAAGCTGCCCAAGCAGGAGATGAGAAGCTGCAAAAGATCAGAGACATGGTGATAGCAGGTCAAAGGCCTGAATTCAAGATCCATGAGGACGGATCTTTGAGATTCGGCAACCGCATCTGCGTACCATCTGGAGATGTCAGAGAAGCTCTATTGGATGAAGCTCACAGTTCTCCATATTCTATTCATCCGGGAGGTACAAAGATGTATCAAGACTTGCGACAACACTACTGGTGGCATGGTATGAAGAGAAGCGTCGCACGGAGTGTTACGAAGTGCATAGTGTGCCAACAGGTGAAGGCTGAACATCACCGGTCTGCCGGTTTGTTACAACCTTTGCCTATCCCAGAATGGAAGTGGTAACACATCACGATGGATTTCGTGACAGGACTGCCCAAGAGTACGAAGCATAATGATGCTGTCTGGGTGATCGTTGATCGATTGACCAAGTCAGCACACTTCATTCCTTTCAGAGTGGGTCAGTCAACCGAAGTGCTTGCCAAGAAGTACATGGAGGAGATAGTGAAGTTACATGGTGTTCCTGTCAGTATTGTTTCTGACAGAGACACGCGATTCACATCTCACTTTTGGAAGAGCTTACAGGAGAGTCTGGGGACCCACTTAAGCTTCAGTACATCTTATCATCCTCAGACAGATGGCCAATCGGAGCGCACCATACAGATTCTAGAAGACATGTTGCGTGCGTGTATGCTAGACTTCAAGGGATCCTGGGAAGACCATCTTCATCTCGTGGAGTTTTTCTACAACAACAGTTATGAGGCTAGCATTGGTATGGCGCCCTTTGCAGCGCTATATGGCTGGAAGTGTCATTCTCCTTTAAGTTGGGACGACATTAGTGATCGAGAGCTCATCGGTCTAGACTTGATTGTTGAAGCAGTGGAAGTAGTCCGAACCATCCGAGAGAAGCTACAATTGGCTCAAGACTGATACAAGCATTGGGTAGATGCAAAGCGCCGTCATTTGGAGTTCCAGCCTGGCGACCATGTATTCTTGAAAATCTCTCCGAATCGTGGGATGATTCGTTTTGGACGGAGAGGGAAGCTCAGTCCTCGATACATTGGTCCATTTGATGTTTTGGAACGAGTAGGCGAGGTGGCCTATCGCCTTGCTTTGCCACCTGCATTGGAAGGAGTACATGAAGTCTTTCATGTCTCACAACTTCGACGCTTCGTGAGTGATCCTAGTCATGTTGTGGATTACTCCGAGATTGCTGTTCGTCCGGATCTATCTTACGAACAACAACCAGTCAAAATCCTGGATCGACGGCAGAAGACCCTCAAGAATAGAGTGATCAACCTTGTCAGGATAATGTGGCGCCACGACTCACCTGGAGAATCTACTTGGGAGCGAGAAGACGAGATGCGAGAATGCTACCCATACCTATTTACCGAGTCGGATGATCCTACTAGTTACGAGACTAGTTACGGAAGCTATGGTGATATCAATAGTAAGTATTCATAAACATCATCTCTTGTTTTTCTTGATGCAATGATATCACATTATATTTCATGTTATTTATAACCTGATTTATTAGATCATTATTAACATTTATTTGCTTGAGCTTCTTCATAACAAAAGTTATTTGTTTTAGAAAGTTCGAGAAATTCCGAGGACGGAATTATTTTAAGGAGGGTAAAATGTAACGGTCTGTTTTCATCAAGACACCTATTTACATATTTGACCTATTTTCAAATTTTTTTTATAATGGGTTGTCAGGAGTTTTACGAATTCAAAAATTTCTTATAAAAATATTTTGAAGTACCAGACTAGTTATGGAATATTTTAGTAAGATCGAGTTTCATCAAATACATCTAAAAGATCTAATAAAAATTCATTTTTAGATATTGCTGTTTTGGCGAAATGAATTTATTTTCTATTCAAACATCTTCAAAATGTTTTCAAACTTTTATGGTATCATTCTATGATCATTTAGGGCTTTCCACATTAATTTCGTAATTTTCTGAAGTCAAATCGATAGAGAACCCGCAAACCTACTTCCTAAATGTTTTGGCCTAAGACACGTATTTCCGTAACTCAAAACCCAAATTGGATCTTGTATTCGCGATCCTCACGACGATACGATCCCGTGGGTATGTTTTCGTAATTTTTCGGACACGTTTACTAGTATGGGCAAAATCGTAATTCTCATTACAAATTTTACCATCACCTATTACCCTAGCTAATTACCATAACCTAATTACCAAATTACTTTAACCCCCCATGATAAACACGTTTAGACACTTTACCAAAACTTCCAAAGTTAGTCAAAAAGACTAACCTACCGTATTAAAATTGTTGGGATTAGTCAACAACCCCTAACCCCCTTATTAATTACAAATAGTAAAATATTTAGCCTATAAATACCCCTCTAAACCCTGTTAATCTCCAGTTTAAGATTTTTAATTTTCTCCCTCTCTCAGTTCAAAAAAAACCCCCCCGGGCTCTTCACACTCTCTCCCCACCCACGTTCTCTCTTCGAAAGCCTCACTCACTCACTCACTCTCTCTCTCACTCTCTCTCTCTCTCTCTCTCTCTCTCTCTCTCTCTCTCTCATCCCCCTCCCAGCGTTTCTCTCCTCCGGAGGCCACGACTGCCGTCTCCGCCCTCCTAGCCACCGTCCGACGTCCTCCCACCCTCGAAGAAAGCCCTCGACGTCAGCCCTTCCCTCGCCGCTCCGACGTTCCCACGGAGCTCGCCACCACCGCCTAGGAGCAGCACCACGCCGCTGTCCCTCGTCCGACCACCTTCGAACGATGTCGGACGCCACACCCCAAGTTCACCTCGAACTACCTGCTTTCCCCACCGATGCCCGCTCCTCCGCCTCTTTCGACGAGGCAACATCGACGCCGCCGGAGCAAGCACCCCGCCGTCGACAAAGCTCGGTGCCCCGCTCCCCACCATCACCACAGCAGCTCCCCCAAGCCTTGAATAGCTCCTCCGCCACCGCCGTTCAGTACGCCGCCGTCGCCGCCTGACTCTTGCCGTCGACCGTCGCCGCCCTCTCCCGCCCCCGTCGCCGCCACCGCTCGCCGAGCGCAGTCAACCCCTCCTCCAACGCTCGAGTACGAAGGGGCAATGGTAAATCCCCGATGGCAAAAGCGTAAATACGATAATAATTCGTATTTTCGTATTCTTAGCTAATTATTAAATAGGGTTTAATGGTTTAAAATCCATAACTTGAAATATAGGGCCCAGAAAAATATAAGACTATGGCTAGAAAATCAGAAATAATATTCTGGACCCAACGGCACTAGTTTCATCTCAATTTGATGCTTAATTTTTTCAGAATTAATTTTTAAGCCCAAAACTTAAATACGTCATGTTCATTTAAAAATTTTAAACTTCTTACTTTTACGTAAACTTATATGTGATAAAAATATATGTTAAAGAACTCTCCAAGACGGTCATTTTGACAGCTCACTTGCGACATTCCGATGTAAATGGCATCCAGAATAAATTGTTGAATAAATACGTTACTAATTGAAAAATAGTTTTTTAAATTGATTTTGAGCTTTGAAAAATTATAAAAATTAACAGAAGCGTCTGAAAAATATTTCCTCCTGCAGTAAAATTATTTTCATCATATCTAGCCTATAGAAAAATTTAGAACGTTTTCTGACACCGATTAAGCCAGTTTTGAAAATCAGAACGATCAGATTATTTAGATAGTAACGTTGTGTGTTTTAATCAATGTTGTGTGTTGCAGGTACAAACTATTGTGCACCTACTTCAGAGGAAGCCCCAGATCAAATTTCGGCTAGCTACGACAGCCTCGAAATTGCTAAGTCATGACTAATTCTAAAATTAGAAAATTAGATAAGTGTACTCGTATGAACTTAGAACATCACTATAGCCTCCGAACGGCTACTTGAATTGAACCGAACTAGAGACCTAATCTAATAGGGAAGTAATCAACTACAGATTGTTTTGCCAACTTTCAACTTTGGTGGTTGTAACACACAATTATCAACTTGGGTAAATTGTGTGCTTGGACTTGTCTTTATCCTCACTTCGCTTGGCCAACTTGCTTTGGGAAGAAGTTCTGACTCTCTGGTTTTCAATAAGAAAGTCAACCAGTTTGACTGATAACATGTGGAACATCTAGTGGAATATCTTATGGAATATCGTGTGGAACATCTCGTGGAACATCATGAAAGAAACGTGTACATAGAACACTTGACACTTCACTGGGGTTTTGGGGTAACTCATAGTTTGAGAGAGTGCGGGAGTGACTGGAGTTCAATCTACATGTCTAGCTGCCTGGGTTTTCGGTAATCATGTCTAGCTGCCTGTGTTTCGGCAAACAAAATATGCTGCATGTCAGCATCCTGTCTAGCTGCCTGTGTTTTTGGCATTCATCTGGGTCGCGCCCAGGCAATAGATGAACTCGATGGTCACATATTGTACTCTCCGACTTGAGTCACATAGTTTAGTGTATAAGCTTTTGTCGGTGGTGCACATAAGAATGATAAGCTTCCTTCAATGGACCATGATCCGGTCAATGAGCTTGGGTAAGTTTGTTGGATCATCCTTGCTAGACTTGGAGTAAGTGATCATGGCTTAGTCACTTCCCTGGCCGTGTTCCGATGGACCGCAAGGATGTGAATCATGATTATGTAACGCCATCGATCTTCATCACTATCACATTATCTTTAGCTAATACAGTCACTGCTACCCTACACGTTCCATGTACGTTACTTCACTTATGCAGTCACAGTACTTTACTTGTCGTACCTTTAGCTACATCGGTAGCATGTTTCACTTGCTTAGCCTGCTCTACCATTGTACAGTTGTTCCCCCTTTTCGGTTCGTTTTACTTTTACTACTCAGTTGTGTATAGTAGTTGCTCAGTACTTTACTTTCACTCTGGTTTGTTGTACGTAGTTACTTTTTGTCATACTTTTGCACTGCTTCTTTTCTATATCTAGAATTGTTGTGACTTACCTTCGGTTCCATTTATGGCACCGACAGACGATGACCAGGTTGAAGAAATTGCCCCTGAGTTTACAGAGCCAGAGTACGACCCGGAGACTGCAGAGTTTTAGCTGTGTGTGTTGGTGTGAGTGTGCTATGTTATGTATTTCCTTTCTGTATTTCCTTTACGTAGATGGTGAGAGAGTTCTGTTTGCTATTGTACTTTAAATTGGACTGTAATAATGTACGCTAGTTTGAGTATTGGTACATCTCTGGATTGTGGCTATTTTGTTTTCACTGGTAAACTGCAGGACCTGCGCAAATATCAAATAAGTAACGGGCCCCCGAGAGCCGGTTGTTACATATATCACTTTGAATGCCTTAGACGATGCTAATTCTAGAATAAATTCATACTTCATATCGTTCTGACGTTCTCGGTTTCTATATCGAATGCACTTATATATGATGTGATATCGAGTTAAAAATCTTTGGCATGTTTTATTCATCATGCGCTATTTGAGTAAGCAACTCCATGTCCTGAGAGGATGTTCTAGCATTTTCCTCTTCGCTCTCTTTTCTATCTTTCCTTTTTCATTTCTTCCTTGTTTTTATCCACCGGGTTCGCCATTTTACTCATCTTCCTCAAGGACGAGTAAGAGGCAAGCTTGGGGGATTTTGATCGGTCCATATTTTACACCTTTTTTCTGCATGCATATCATTTTGATGGCCCATATCGCGTTTTTTCACGATTATTCGACGATATCGCGTTGCTTTTCACTATTTCTTGTTTTTGTCGGATTTCAAGAAATATGAAGCGATTTGGAGCATAAATGAGATCAAGGGACTTGCACGCATACCGGAGCATCGCCGATGGCCCTATCGAAGAGCTAGCAGCGTTAGAGGACGAGCAAAAGAAGAAGAAGATCGATAGAATCGACGAGGAAGCAAGGAGAAGAAAATATGACTCCAGAAACAGGCCACTCGACCAAGTACGCAGTCTTCTCGGCCGAGTGAAGGAACGTACTCAGCCGAGTACAACTGATACCAAAGTGCCTGGAGTCACAACCCACTCGACCGAGTGAATGATCCCACTCGGCTGAGTGGAGAACTCCACTCGCCCGACTGAGTCAGAGCTTTTTGAAGGAAAATACGCCAGACTCTCTGGCATTCTGGGGAGCACAACAGAAGACTCACTCGGTCGAGTAAGGAAGTCCACTCGATCGAGTGACAAACTCCACTCGGCCGAGTGACGCAGAGTGCCAAGAAGACCGGACCCCCGACTTCTCTGTTTTATTTGGGTCTGTCACTCGGCCGAGTAGGATTTCCACTCGGCCGAGTGGTGCAGTCTGCCTATGTCGAGAGCTAGGGTTCTGGGTGTAGAGAAATGATGCCCTCGAGGCTATTTATCTATGTGTGAATAGCACAAACATCTTGTTCGAAATAACAGTTAGCTGTTTGGTAATAATTTATCTAAGTTGTTTTGTAATGTACTTAACATTAGATATTAACTTAGGTAAAGTCCTGAGACTTTATGCGAGGTCAAACAGGTATCGAGATGAGTATCTTGATCATGGAGAAATGTTTGACCGTCTGTAGCATAAGTCTAAAAGGGTTCGTGGTCATCGATGTTTCGAGACAAGGATATCGAAACATCAGATAGACCATTGGGTCTTAGTCTTCACCGTTAAGCAGTGGCGATGATCTCATGATCGTTCGACTTGGGGAAGTCGGAGACGAGACACATGTGCTCATTAGAGAATGAGTTCACTGAACGATCCACAAGAGTTATCATATGGTTGCATTGACCAATCTGTCAATGATAACTCTTAGTGATGATAGGCTAGTTGGTCTTTTGACTTGAGGTCATTTTACGAACATGTGTGTGAACGGTGCCACTTAGATCATTGACCTAACTTCGAGGCTAGGCCTGTTGAAGGTCTTTGATCGGGTGTCACTTGAAGCGTACGATAAGAGTAATGACCAAGAGATGATTCGTCTCTCTCGGTCAATGGGAGTTAGTGTCGTAGAGTTAGTTCGGTCTTTAGTTAAATCTCTGCGCAGAGTATGTTGGAAGAATTCCAACATTAGTTGACTAAAGATCGATAGAAACTAACCAGAGTCAAGTTATTGGGGTTGACAGTTTGACCGTACCCTAGACTTGATCTACACGACATAGTTAAGACGAAGAGACTATAACTGCGGAATTCATCACAGACACAGTCAGGGTGGTCCCGACAATACTCATGTCAATGAGCCAACCACATAATGATGATTCCTGAAGCAGGGACATCAACCACTGCTCGTGGTCACTGCCGTATAGGGCTTTGAGCCCAACCTGTTGTAAGGATCAGGCTGTAGGGTCTCACACAGAGTGCGACCTTCGTCTGGTAATAGGTAGAAATTAGTTAGGGAGAATAATTTGCATTTCATGCAAAAGAAGAGAAAATTGCATTTTGATGCAAATGATATTTAAGCCTAGATATGAGACTAATTTGCATATGATGCAAAAGAGATTAAATGTGTTTAAATAGTTTAAGACAATATTTAATGATATAAACGCAAGAAAAGGCTCATGGGTAATACAAGAATGTCCCGATCTACGCCCAGGTTCGAACGGCGTCCAAATAGGACACCAAATGCTCAAGATATGCCCAAAAGAGTTCAACGGGTCAGACCAGGCTGACGCAGGCCAGACTGGGTCTGGCCTGGGCGCCTGGCTAAACCCAGGCACAGTCCAGGGTGACCGGGCCTGGGCACCCGGCGCAAGCTAGGGCCTGGGCACCCAGGCGCCCAGGCGCTGGGCGCCTGGGCCTGGGCCCAGGCGGGCCCGCCCAGGCGCCCTGGGCGCCTGGCCTGGCTTGGGCCAGGCGCCCAGTCTGGGCGTGCCAGTCTGGGCGTGCCCAAACCAGGTTCTGGCCTGGTCTGGGCTCGTCCAACTAGCCTGGTGGGTCCCACTTGTGCAGAAATTCTGGCCCTAGGGCAGAACAGTTTTGACGGCTCAGTTTTTGTGAAAAACTAGCCATGGGCTGAACTTTGAGCGGTCAATGGAGGGTCAAACGAACTCCGATTGACGAACGGTTTTTTCCTATGCGTTCACCGTTGAACACCCTTCGAATTGATAGGTTGTATCAATCCTGAAGTTCAACGGTGAGGGAGTTAAAATTCACGAAAGTTTGCACTTTGTGATAGGCAAACTAAATTGATTTTATTAACTCTAATTATTAGTCCCACATCGGATTTTAAGTGAAGGGGAGCAGTCAGCTGCCTATATAAATAGGGGTCTGCTCTCCTCCTCAAAACTCGTCCCAAGCTCTAGATCTGAGCGGCTCTTGTAAATGTTGGAGCACGCTCGGATCTAGGCTTAAATTAATATTTCTCTATCTCCCTTAATTTCTGCCTTACTCTTGAGGGCTCTAGCAAAGCCGCAACGGAGTTTGAATTCAGATCCAAAATCTAGGCGAAGGTTTCACTCGCGTGAAACTTTCTTCGGCGCGTGGTTGGCTCGGCGACACGGGATTGATCGCCTCGGGATGAGGAGCGGTTCGAGGAGCGGTTCGAGGAGCGGCTCGGCGTGGGACGGGGAGCGGCTCGGAAGACGGTGCGGAACATCTCGCCTGTCCCAGGGTTAAGATTCCGGGTATGTGTTTGATTAGCATTAGTTTAATTTAATCGCAGTAGGTTAGATCCTTCTTGGGATGGTCAGATCCATCCCAAGTTGGCATAGATCTTGGCTAAGGGTTTTGTACCTAAGGGCTAAGTTAAAATTGTTTTAACTGCATGTTAATTAGATTAACTAGATTTTTCTTCCGCTGCAAATTTTCTTTCTGCCTATTTTCGTTCGACTTAGGACGGGAATAGAGTTTTTTTGCCCTAAGGGTCCCAGAAAACCCTACAGTGGTATCAGAGCCTGGTATGCGTAACGATCTAGCCTGCGATTATTATTAAACTTTGAAATGCTTTTCAAAATACTTTATAAAATGTTTTAAAGTTATGAGATGATTTTAAAATAAATTTTAGATGCCCTTCTAAAATGTTTTAAAATTTATGCTATATTTTTTAAAGATGTTTTTAAAAGGATTTTAGATGTTTAAATATTTTATATGATAAAATTTTAAACATGAAAATTTTAAAATGATGATTTTAAATTTATGTGATAATTCTAAAATTGATTTTAAAGCTTTTTTAAATTTATGCGATAAGTTTAAAATGTTTTAGATGTTTAAAATTCTATATGATAAAATTTTTGAACATGGAAATTTTTTAAAATGATGTTTTAAATTTATAAGATATTTTTAAAACTAATTTTAAAAAAGGTCCAAAATTGTTTATGCGATAAACTTTAGTCTATTTAATTGTTAAATAGTTGTACACTTTAATTTTATGCGATAAATTAGTGTAACTTTATTTTAATGGCTATGTCATCTTGTCCCTTATTTGATAACACAAGACAACCTTTTAGGTTAGCCATTAAGAAATGATTAAAATTTATTAATTGAATTTTAATGACATGCTATGTTTTAATAAAACATTAACAATGCTTCAAGACCTAATTCCTGATTAGGGTAGTCCTTTTAATGAATTTTTAATTCTAATTGTTATTATTAATTCTCATTAAAGGACTTCGCTTTTAGCGTTGTTAATAAAATTTATTAAAATCCTAATAATGATTAGGATAGCACATGAACCTTATAGTTGATAAGGATTTAATAATAGTTATTAAACAAATCCTAAAAAAATTCGAATTTAAGGATGCAACTAGTTGATAGGATTAATTAGTTGTAAATAAAAGCTGTTTAGTCTATGGCACGCAAATAAAAATGACAAGCTTCATTCAATGGACCATGATCCAGTCAATGTGCTTGGCTAAGAGTTATGGATCACCCTTTCGGGATAGTGATTCTGGCTTAGTCAATTCCCTGGCAGTGTTCTGCTAGACCGCAATGTCGCGAATCATGATTGTATGACACCCTGGACTATATCTAAGTCAAATACGTTAATGATCTTTTTCAAGATTAGCCGTAGCCCTCCTTGTTTTAGGGGTTGACAACTATAGGACCCGTATTATAGTTGTTGAGCTACACTCAAGCTGTAACATGGCAACCTTATAGGAACCAACTCCTTTAATACATAAGATGAAATCTTGACTAGACCCAAATCGTCGTATTACCATGTGCCGACGTAAGTTAAATCAATGATGTAGTCTGACTAGATGTAGTCTAAGACCTGACCCAAACCAGCGTGTTGTGAATACACCGAGAGAAGGGGCAAGTCAGGCTAGACACGAAAACAAGGTTCGACTAGACTAGACATTGTGATTTGGAAGAGAACACTCATGATCACAAATGGCTAGGGGCAAAACCGAATAAGAGAGTCATATCTGATATGATTGATGAAGAGTCACCTTCTGATCACAGAGACAAGCAACTTGTTGAGATACACTCAAGGTTGTTAGGCTCAGGGTGATTGGAACTCTTACCCATTAATTTTAATTCGATTAAATCGTTCGTTATTAAGCTTTGAAACGATCGTAAAAATAGGGGGAGGATATAGATAGATAAAAGCCATTCTACCTATATTTAATATTGAACATATGCTAAAACTAAGGCAAGACTATGTTTACAGAAGGAATCAATATATATAATATTTTAATGAAATAAGTTAACTGGTCAAATAGGTTGATTAATTGAATATCAAGTTAAATTCTAGTTGATAGAATTAAAACTATATTCTCGTTGACATTAAAATGACCTTCTAAAGAACAGACTTAAGAAATATGATTTCATTAAGTTCTGGGTCCAACAAATAAATTCACGCTACATGTCACTCGTCTCTATATGAGGCAGTTTGAACATATAGGAAATTCGAAGTATGTTTCTCCCTACAACTTATAAATCTATGCTTAAGGTTGTATGGACAAACAATTTTGATCCGCAAAGTTCAAGAATTCGATCAAATTGTTTGAGTCGAATACGAGTGCATGAGCGGTGCAAGACTATATATCCCAACCGGATCTTGAGACAAGCAACTTCTTGAGCTACACTCAAGATTGCAAAGATCAAGCGTTTGGATACATAAGATGCTTGCATAGCTATTTATTTATGTTGGGTTATTTAATATCTAAATATGATTTAGAAAAGGAAGAAGGCACTCCGAAAAGTCAATCGAGTTAAATAGTTTAATTTATCATTAGTAAAGGCATAAGTAGGAGGAAATGAAAATGTGACATATTCTGATGTCACGATTTCATAATTATTGTTATACAAAAGGATTAACACATTTTGACGAATGTCGTCGCATTGCTTCTGAAGCAATGAGTAATATGTAATAATATATATATTAAATGTTAATATATAAAAATACACAATATAGTAGCAGACTTATATGGCAAAATAGACTAGTCTGTATCGAGAGAGTAAGCTTCACAAGTCACATAAAGAGGGGTTTGACCTCTCGATTAAGAAGTCTGCGGACACTTGTGAGTCTTACCCTCTTAGATGTAATGGCCGAAACCCATCTGTAAGACAGTGGGAGAATGAGTTGTTGAACTCAGTCCGGTACATACTGATGTACCCGAGTCTAGATTAACCAAAATAAGTTATTCGTATATTTTATTAAGACACGTGTTCTTGATGAAACACAACTCTCATAAAATAAAGAACGAAATGACTAAAGTATTTAAACTGATTCGATCAGATCGAATGGTCAAATACTTAGCTATAATAAATCTTGCGTAATTAAAAGAAAATATGATTTTCTCTCAGGTCAAGTCTGTTAACACATCTGTGTGTTAAAATGTATGAATCACACTAAGTTAGACTTGGTGCGATCCATAGCCAGTGACTCTGAGTTAAGTCCTCCCTCTGGGTTAAGTCCCAAATAGTAATGCCTAGGTTTTGATAATGTTCTATGAGGACATTATCAATAAGATATTCATTAAATCAATCGTAAGGAAGTTGTAAAATTACTCGAATTTCGTGAGACGAATTGTTGAGTTAGACATCATAACTGATGATGACTTAGTTAACTACCGGGATGAAATTCGGAGTAGTAACTCTGATTTAAAACTTGTTGCAATCAGAAAAGGTCTGGTGCGTAAATAAATTTTGGAATTTAGTTTACGTGTCCAAGGAAAATGTTTCCTCACTTTCTGCAAGAAAATCTTTAAGTTGAAAGATTGGTGCATAAAGGAAAATAGTGAAGTGCAATCATGTTGGTCGAGAACGGTTTTCATACTAATTCATATAAACGGATTATGTTGAAACTGTCTCGCCAGCATATATGTACAGATCTACTCGGACCAAACTCGATGTAAAACGCTCATGTTGACCATGAAAATTGGAGCATTCACTTATAAGTTCGTTTTTTTCTAAATATGATTTAGACAGACCAACTTATATGAATTAACCAGATAGTTTTCAAGGTCAGTGGGAGCGTATAAATTACATGCGAGGCATCAAAGAAATGGAACATATATTTTGACAAAGTAATCAAAAGGTTTGATACTTTATCAGAAATAGATATGAGCCATTTATGACCATTAACTAATTTAAAAATTATTATCGTAAGGTACGATGAACTGGATAAGATCCAAGTAAATAAAATATTATGGATTCCGAAAGACCAAGTAAGTTATTTGAATGAGATTCAAATGGTTGGCTAACATGAACATAGAAACCCCTTAAGTCTATAGTGTAGACGGTTTTAGCAGATCCACTCACGAAGGCTCTACCACATGAAGTCGGAAAAACTTATGTGTAAAACGGTATAAGATACCGAGATAAATGGGCCTGAGTGCAAGTGGGAGATGTAGAGAAATGATGCCCTCGAGGCTATTTATCTCTGTGTGAATAGCACAAACATCTTGTTTGAAATAACAGTAAGCTGTTTGGTAATAATTTATCTAAGTTGTTTTGTAATGTAGTTAACATTAGATATTAACTTAGGTAAAGTCTTGAGACTTTTTGTGAGGTCAAACAAGTATCGAGATGAGTATCTTGATCATGGAGAAATGTTTGACCGTCTATAACATAAGTCTAAAAGGGTTCGTGGTCGTCGATGTTTCGAGACAAGGATATCGAAACATCGGATAGACCATTGTGTCTTAGTCTTCACCGTTAAGCGGTGGCGATGATCTCATGATCGTTCCACTTGGCGAAGTCGGAGACGAGACACAGGTGCTCATTAGAGAATGAGTTCACTGAACGATCCACAAGAGTTAGCATAAGGTTGCATTGACCAATCTGTCAATGATAACTCTTAGTGATGATAGGCTAGTTGGTCTTTTGACTTGAGGTCATTTTACGAACCTGTGCATGAATGGTGCCACTTAGATCACTGACCTAACTTCGAGGCTGGGCCTGTTGCAAGGTCTTTGATCGGGTGTCACTTGAAGTGTACGAGAAGAGTAATTACCAAGAGAGGATTCGTCTCTCCCGGTCAATGGGAGTTAGTGTCGTAGAGTTAGTTCGGTCTTTAGTTAAATCTCTGCACAGAGTATGTTGGAAGAAGTCCAACATTAGTTGACTAAAGATTGATAGAAACTAACCGGAGTCAAGTTATTGGGGTTGACAGTTTGACCGTACTCTAGACTTGATCTACACGACATAGTTAAGACGAAGAGACTATAACTGTGGAATTCATCAAGGACACAGTCAGGGTGGTCCCGACAATACTCATGTCAATGAATCAACCACATAATGATGATTCCTGAAGCAGGGATGGCAACCACTGCTCGTGGTCACTACCGTAAAGGGCATCGAGCCCAACCTGTTGTAAGGGTCAGGCTGTAGGGTCTCACACAGAGTGTGACCTTCGTCGGGTAATAGGTGGAAATTAGTTGGGGAGAATAATTTGCATTTCATGCAAAAGAAGAGAAAATTGCATTTTGATGCAAATGATATTTAAGCCTAGATGTGGGACTAATTTGCAAATGATGCAAAAGAGATTAAATGTGTTTAAATAGTTTAAGACAATATTTAATGATATAAACGCAAGGAAAAGTGTAACTGTCGCTTTCCGACCGTTCATAGATTCTGCGTGCACGTGCTTTGACGTGCACGTATTTTATTTGGCTATCTCTGAGCTCCGACATATGCGATGTGATATGCCGTTGTGATCGTTTTGGGGTGTAGAATTTTATAGAAATTATTGGGAACGTCTTTTCACTGCTCGTTTTCTCGCGAAACAACTTTGAACGATAGGGGCGTTTTAGTCATTTGACTCAAAAACGCCGTTTCCAATTTTACGTAAATTCTTGGTAGGCGTTACGCACGATCTGGCTCTGTAGATCTGTGTGTCTTGTCTCCACGATCGTCCCGGTATTTTCGGATTATTTTTTTGACGCTCGGATTGAAAGATATCACCCGGATAAATCTCAGTCGTTGATTTTAGCCCTAATCTTTTGAAATTCGAATTTGTAACCATATCTTAGCAAATCCCAAATGAAATCACCCGTATCAAGGAGTAAATCTTCGGCCACTAATTGGCACTTCACCTTTTCCTATCCCCGCTCTTCCTATCACTATCTCCCTCACCCAAATAACATATATCTTATAGCTATATAGCTAATTAAATTAAATTATAACTTAACCCTAAAACCCTAGTTCCCATTCACGTGAGCCCTAGGCTGCTTCTATCAGCCGCCACCAAAACACAAGTGACCCCCGTGATACCCCCTCTCGCATCAACCCTCTTCATCTCATATCTCTCTCTCCCTCGCATCTTCCTCCTTCCCCGACGCCGATGGCCTGCTTCTCCGACACCCGCACGTCGTCGTCGGCCGCACGACACCGCCCCAGCCCGTGACTGCCCCGCCAAGACCCCCTTCACTCTGCAGCGACTGCAACGAGCATAGCTGCGCTGCAGACCCAGCTCCCGATCGCCGTGATCACCGGCAAACCCTTCCTGCACCTCCCCGCCGCCCTCGCAACCATCCGTATCCCCTCTCCCTTCCGCCATCACCAATGCCAGAGCCCCATCGCTCTCTCTCTCTCTCTCTCTCTCTCTCTCTCTCTCTCTCTCTCTCTCTCTCTCTCTCTCACAGCCTTCCCCCTCGCTTCACCGGCAGCCCGAGCCACCCAACTTCAACGGCCACCGTGCCGTTCTCCCATCATCCAGTGCCACTTCGGCGACGGCAGGCCCAACCCCGGCGCCCCTGTCTCCGGTGACCCCTCAGCCCCGCAGTAGACCGCCTCCTCTCTCCAGCCCTTGCTGTTAGAACCCACACCGGCCTCCCCCTGTTTTCCTCCCATTCCCCTGTTTGAAACAGAGTACCCCCGACGCCGCTGTTGCCGCTCCCCGTGCAACCCTCAGCCGCCGTGCAGATCTCCCCTCAGCCGCGAGAGCCACCTCCCCGTCCCCGATTCTAACGCCGGAGCCCCCATCTCAAACTGCCACCCCAAGAGCACCGCTGCGCCGCCCCCTCTCTCAACTTCAGGCACCACTGCCCAGCTCGCTGTTGCCGCAACCTGCGAGCTGCTCTCCTCCGTTGCCTCCCTTCAAACAGCCTGACACCTCCACCAGTAGCTACCAGTCGCCGCCGCGCCACTGTCGGATCCCCGACCACTCACCGCTACCCCATCATCGTCTCCCACCTGCAAACAATGAAGGAGGAAGAAGAGCGTAAAATTGAGAGGTTAGCTTATATACTATTACACGTGACATATTAGTGAGCATTTTACTGTATATTATTAAATTTATAATTTTCAATATAACAGTATGTTATTATAATAAGCTATTAAGAGTTATTTATTAGCAGTAGTTATTTTAAGTTACTACATTGTAAGTTATTATTTTACGTTATTACTTATATATATATATATATATATATATATATATATATATATATATATATATATATATATATATATATATATATATATGTTATAACAGTTATTATACCCATAGTAAATGAACCTACATCTATATACACTGTATAGGTATTATAAGTTAAATCCATTGATATTTTAATTGGGTTAAGACTTTTAACTTAATACCATGAATCTAATGATGCAGATAAATCCACGCTACCCGCAGTAGGAGAATCGGAGCTAAGGCGACGCGATACGTTGCCATTTTCAGATCTGACATCGAACGTACACGTGACCGTCGAACCAGGTTGGCCCCCTGACTCGTAGCTCAACCCCACACCGTAGCAAAACTGAACCCTAACTAAAATCGGACAACTGTAACTAAATTTATTTTCTGCGCCCTTAAAACGTTGTGAAACAGTAGAATCGACGACTGGACTTTTGAACTGTGCACATAGGATAGAATCGTTGAATAGGACTGAACATGAAAATTGTGACTTTGACGATTAGGGTAGTCCCGACAACCTAGAAATGAACCTAAATAGGATTTATTGAAAATCGCGACCTGACACCGTCGCCGTAACACTGTTTCAGACGGACCACCGCAGACGCGACGCCTGGACGAGATGCTCTGGACGGACGACACACTCGCCATCACATGCAAGTGTATCCACTTGCACTTTTGGCCGTGCTTAGGTCTTAGTTGGTTAGAATTGATAACTGTGAACAAATAGAACCGGACGTGAAATGATAGCGTCCGGGACGACTCCTGACGGCTCAGACTTGACGACGAAGTCTGAGCCCGACAACAACAACTTTTGATATCGTAGGGCTATCATGTGTGTGCGTGTGTGTAGACACCCTAGAATAACCATTCCCGTCTTGTCACGTCCCGTCCCTTCTTGCACAGCCTGCGGGCAATAGGGCACTCTTCGAGTGATCCCTTGTACAGATTCACAGCCTACGGGCAATAGGGCACTCTTCAAGCTAGAGAGAGTGATCCCTGGTACGGATACACAGCCTGCGGGCAATAGGGCACTCTCCAAGCTAGAGAGAGTGATCTCTTGTACGGGTACACAGCATGCGGGCAATAGGGCACTCGCCAAGCTAGAGCGAGTGATCCCTTGTACTGTTTGTCTTGTCTTGCCTTCCTTGGGGTTTGGGGTTGGGTTGAGCGTGCGCACGGCAAGAGGGTCTGATCCCCCTCGAACCGTAAGGCGTGAACCCTTTCGTGTCTCACTTGTCTTGTCTCGTCTTGTCCCGTCACGTCCCAACTTGTCATGACACCTGTAGGTTAGTCCTGTAGTTGGTAGCACACGTTACGACTACTACTTGTTACGCCTTACTTTCCTGCTACGTTACTTCTTTTGTTACTCAGTTATAACCCCAGCATGCTAATCAACCAGTAAATCGTTGTTTAAAAGTTGACACACTTGCAGTAGAGTCTAACCCTCATTTGTAGACTTTACCTGACATACAGTTCCTTTCTTTTGGGTGCTGTACGTCAGGTGTCGAGCCAGAGTTCGAGGACACGACAGACTTACCGGAGTACGTGGAGCCGAGGACGTCGACCCAGAGTACGTGCCTGACGAGGACCAGACCTTGAGGTCTTTTTAGTCGTCACTTTCAGAGGTTACTGCTTTTAGTTTGCTTTTAAATATTTTGTTGCCATGCTTAGGCTTCTTTTTAGACTTGGTACTCGTTGGATATTATATCTCTAATTTAATGAATGCAACTCCCTTTTTGTACTTTCTGTTGTTTTGAAACTTTATTAATGCAAGAACCTGAAGTTTTTATAATGGTACCCCTACAGACGCTTATTGGGTCCGAGCTTCTCAGCTCTGGCCTAAGCGGGCCTTAGTCACGCTTCGCCTCCGTCGTTTTGGGAAGCGGGGCGTGACAGGTTTTAGTGGTGGCCCATACAGGTCATGCAAAAGTTCGAAACAATAAAAGTACCGCATTCATTTAATATCCACGTACAAGTCTGAATTAGTTTCCCAGTCTTAGATAATGGGAAGACTTAGGTAGACGTCCTAATTTGATAGTCAGATGCCATGGTTAAGATTTAGTCATCCTTGTCCTAGGATAACTTAGTGGCCACACTTGACTCTGACCGTGTTAGATTCCTAGAGCCCTTCTTTTAGTCGTTCGCTCTGGGTCCATCGACTTCGGGCCCAGCAGAACGTAACCTTGATTCTCTTCGGAACCTTTCCCTTAGATCCTGATATAGTCTAGCTCATTAGGAAATCTTAGAACCGAGCTCTCCCGATCTTTGGACGACCCGATAATTAGAATCCCTGACTTCTAGCGTCTACCTGATCATTACCCTTTCGTGTGATCGACCGAAGAATTTCCATCGTAGCTTCGTAAATCATATCCTAAGTGTATCCATAATGCGATCTTTTCCTTCTCTCGATTCACGTGATCGTTTCCCTGACGATCATCGTTGATCCTACGAATCCTTTACTTGGTCATTTCTGTTTCCTCAAAAAAAAAATTATTTTCGGAAATCCTTATTGAGTTCTTCGCCCGGCTTAATTTCTTTTGAAAACCATTATATTATATATTTAAATTTTTTTGTTTCTTTCGGTTGAGTTAAAATTCTTGCATTGACTTTGAAACCTTCTTGGTCGTAAATTTTTTTTAATAAATATCTCGTACTAATTTTCGAATCATTATATTTTATATTTCAGTTTTTAAACTTGTTACCATTTTGAAAATTTAATATTTCGTTTTACGAAATATATTTCTAACCACTTACCGTTTGTACTTTTAGAACATTTTTCTAAACCAAAGGAGACTTCAAATTTTGTTTTTACTTTTTTATTTTTATTTTATTTTATTTTATTTTATCAGTGCTATGTTCATCGTGCTCACGTTTCAAAAATTTCTGTATAAGTTGTTTTATTTGCAAAACAATCACTACCTCACCCAACCTACTCACTCTACTCATTATTTTCTTAGTCTAACACTTTTTCGTATTTTAAAATTTTACCGACTGCTCACTTTCTCTACATGTTCTTATAAGTATAAAAGTATATGATCCCATACTTTACACATAATTTTTTTTTCTTTCCTTCTTCTATTTCGATATTTTGAGGAGTGTTTTTGTTCCATCCAACCAACTACCATCCTTACCCCGCCTTATTTGAACTCGTTCTTTCCGATCTCATTTCGTTCTCTTTTGGTTTAGTTTTCTTTTCCTCTATTGTTTAGACATCAGTGCCTGTAGTTGCCTATGCCATCTCTAGTTAGTAGTAGGCCCTTTTAGTAGGTGATGTCGTCGTAGTGCACGAGTATATGTAGAGTGTGTAGACCTGTATGAGTGTGTCATATTTAGGATCTGGATGATTGCCTCTTGTGTCTTGGACGTGTACTCAGTGTTAACCATGATATGATTGAAGTTGTCTGAATGACGGTATTCATACGTATATGAATAGGGTCATAGGAGGAAATTTCCTTAGATGTAGTTTTTCGCGATTATAGAATAACTTAACTTTGACTGAATGTGATTGTATCAAAACTTTGTTTTTCTTTTAAACCAACCCTTTAAAGTTGTTGAAATTAGCTCACAAGATCACAAATCAATTATCTTTCATCATCCATTACCACAACTCCACACGTTTTTTTCCGAATGTTTTTTTTAAAAAAAAATGTGTCACTAGTTTTAAGTTTCCCTTTCTCTTCTCTTTCTCTCCTTTTAGAAATGATATGTTATGGTTGTTATAGTTTTGGGATTAGCCATTATTGTTGTAGGATTTTGTTTGAGGGTAGGCTCAGGCAGAGATGAGATTTGTTATAGCAATGATTAGCCGATTTTGGAACAATAGGTTGTTGGAATAGATTTCTTTCGGATGAAAAGAATGGGCTGTCCAATACTTATTTATAAAACCGAAGTGAGGCGGACTCAATGGAAAATTCTGGTTGAATGAGATTATATGCGTGAAGATGAGAATTTATCAGATTTGAGACTTAGACGAATGGTAGATAGGGATGGCTACAGAGCATGGTAGGAGTTAGGGTGATCATGAGAATGAGTAGAGCATTTAAAGCATCGAGATTTGATTGTTAAGTTGACGTGAGAAGACATTGGGAATACCACGACGTGTTGAGATAAATGGATGGTTAGGTTGTCGGATTTAATATTGGTTGAAAATAATTATAATAAGTAGGAGGAGATGTGATTTTTGATAGTTCAATTATTTGGCGGATAAATTTATGGGAAGATATGACACAGAATGTATTAAGGACACGGTGATTGTTGATTTGTGAAAGGTGTTATAAGATAGACAAAGTTTTGTCTTAGATTGGTGATCGACTAGAAAAATTTCTTTTCGGCGATTGATAAATTGGAAAGAGATCGAGAGTTTAGAAGATTGTTTTTGAGCAATGAGGTTTAGTGGAGTGGTATGGTATGGAAATATGATTATTAATCTTTGGTGAGGACTTGGAGTTGGAAATTTGAACAGTAGTGATGGGTCTATCGTTAAGAATTAAGAGGTGAGTTTAGTCGTGGCATTGTCCAGTGAAAAGATGGATTATGATGGATTATTGAGGAACGTTGTTCGAAGTTACATGATTAGAAATCTTTATGAGTAGATATGATAGTTGCGGGCATAAGGTTATATGGGTAATATTATTATTAGTGTAAGTGATTCCGAGGACGGAATCATTTCTAAGGTGGGTAGAATGTAACGGTCGCTTTTCGACCGTTCGTAGATTCTGCGTGCACGTGCTTTGACGTGCACGTATTTTATTTGGCTATCTCTGAGCTCCGGCATATGCGATGTGATATGTCGTTGTGATCGTTTTGGGGTGTAGAATTTTATAGAAATTATTGGGAACGTCTTTTCACTGCTCGTTTTCTCGCGAAACGACTTTGAACGATAGGGGCGTTTTAGTCATTTGACTCAAAAATACCGTTTCCAATTTTACGTAAATTCTTGGTAGGCGTTACGTATGATCGGGCTCCGTAGATCTGTGTGTCTCGTCTCTACGATCGCCCCGGGATTTTCGGATTATTTTTCTGACGCCCGGATTGAAAGATATCACCCGGATAAATCTCAGTCGTTGATTTTAGCCCTAATCTTTTGAAATTAGAATTTGTAACCATATCTTAGCAAATCCCAAATGAAATCACCCGTATCAAGGAGTAAATCTCCGGCCACTAATTGGCACTTCACTTTTTCCTATCCCCACTCTTCCTATCACTATCTCCCTCACCCAAATAACATATATCTTATAGCTATATAGCTAATTAAATTAAATTATAACTTAACCCTAAAACCCTAGTTCCCATTCACGTGAGCCCTAGGCTGCTTCTATCAGCCGCCACCAAAACACAAGTGACCCCCGTGATACCCCCTCTCGCATCAACCCTCTTCATCTCATCTCTCTCTCTCCCTCGCGTCTTCCTCCTTCCCCGACGCCGACGGCCTGCTTCTCCGACACCCGCACATCGCCGACGGCCGCACGACGCCGCCCCAGCTCGTGACTGCCCCGCCAAGATCCCCCTCACTCTGCAGTGACTGCGACGAGCACAGCCGCGCTGCAGACCCAGCTCCCGATCGCCGTGATCGTCGGCAAACCCTTACTGCGCCTCCCCGCCGCCCTCGCAACCATCCGCATCCCCTCTCCCTTCCGCCATCACCAACGCCAGAGCCCCGTCTCTCTCTCTCTCTCTCTCTCTCTCTCTCTCTCTCTCTCTCTCTCTCTCTCTCTCTCTCTCTCTCTCTCTCTCTCTCGGCCTTCCCCCTCGCTTCACCGGCAGCCCGAGCCACCCAACTTCAACGGCCACCGTGCCGTTCTCCCATCCTCCAGTGCCACTTCGATGACGGTAGGCCCAACCCCGGCACCCCTGTCTCCGGTGACCCCTCAGCCCCGCAGTAGACCGCCTCCTCTCTCCAGCCCTTGCTGCTAGAACCCACACCGGCCTCCCCCTGTTTACCACCCATTCCCCTGTTTGAAACAGAGTACCCCCGACGCCGCTGTTACCGCTCCCCGTGTAACCCTCAGCCGCCGTGCAGATCTCCCCTCAGCTGCGAGAGCCACCTACCCGTCCCCGATTCCGACGCCGGAGCCCCCATCTCGAACTGCCACTCCAAAAGCACCGCTGCGCTGCCCCGTCTCTCAACTTCAGGCACCACTGCCCAGCTCGCTGTTGCCGCAACCTGTGAGCTGCTCTCCTCCGTTGCCTCCCTTCAAACAGCCCGACACCTCCACCAGTAGCTACCAGTCGTCGCCGCGCCACTGTCGGATCCCCGACCACTCACCGCTACCCCATCATCGTCTCCCACCTGCAAACAATGAAGGAGGAAGAAGAGCGTAAAATTGAGAGGTTAGCTTATATGCTATTACACGTGACATATTAGTGAGCATTTTACTGTATATTATTAAATTTATAATTTTCAACATAACAGTAGGTTATTATAATAAGCTATTAAGAGTTATTTATTAGCGGTAGTTATTTTAAGTTACTACATTGTAAGTTATTATTTTACGTTATTACTTATATATATATATATATATATATATATATATATATATATATATATATGATTTAATGTAGAAAAGGTGGCACCTGATCCATTGGATCAGGTGCTTAGACACAAAAAAGATGGGAATTACAAGCCCATGTGGGGGCTTGTACTCGTGGGGCCCCACATTTTTGTGTCTTGCACCTGATCCAATGGATCAGGTGCCACCTGCTCTACATTAATCCCATATATATATATATATATATATATATCTGTGTGTGTGTGTGTGTTATAACAGTTATTATACCCATAGTAAATGAACCTACATCTATGTACAATGTATAGGTATTATAAGTTAAATCCATTGATATTTTAATTGGGTTAAGACTTTTAACTTAATACCATGAATCTAATGATGCAGATAAATCCACGCTACCCGTAGTAGGAGAATCGGAGTTAAGGCGACGCGATACGTTGCTGTTTTCAGATCCGACATCGAATGTACACGTGACCGTCGAACCAGGTTGGCCCCCTGACTCGTAGCTCAAACCACACCGTAGCAAAACTGAACCCTAACTTAAATCAGACAACTGTAACTAAATTAATTTTCTGCTCCCTTAAAACGTTGTGAAACAGTAGATTCGACGACTGGACTTTTGAATTGTGCACATAGGATAGAATCGTCAAATAGGACTGAACATCAAAATTGTGACTTTGACGATTAGGGTAGTCCCGACAACCTAGAAATGAACCTAAATAGGATTTATTGAAAATCGCGACCTGACACCGTCGCCGTGACACTGTTTCAGACGGACCACCGCAGACGAGACGCCTGGATGAGACGCTCTGGACGGACGACACACTCGCCATCGCAGGCAAGTGTATCCACTTGCACTTTTGGCCGTGCTTAGGCCTTAGTTGGTTAGAATTGATAACTGTGAACAAATAGAACCGGACGTGAAATGATAGCGTCCGGGACGACTCCTGACGGCTCAGACTTGACGACGAAGTCTGAGCCCGACAACAACAACTTTTGATATCGTAGGGCTATCACGTGTGTGCGTGTGTGTGGACACCCTAGAATAACCATTCCTGTCTTGTCACGTCCCGTCCCTTCTTGCACAGCCTGCGGGCAATAGGGCACTCTTCGAGTGATCCCTTGTACAGATTCACAGCCTGGGGGAAATAGGGCACTCTCCAAGCTAGAGCGAGTGATCCCTGGTACGGATACACAGCCTGCGGGCAATAGGGCACTCTCCAAGGTAGAGAGAGTGATCCCTTGTACGGATACACAGCATGCGGGCAATAGGGCACTCGCCAAGCTAGAGCGAGTGATCCATTGTACTGTTTGTCTTGTCTTGCCTTCCTTGGGGTTTGGGGTTGGGTTGAGCATGCACACGGCAAGAGGGTCTGATCCCCCTCGAACCGTAAGGCGTGAACCCTTTCGTGTCTCGCTTGTCTTGTCTCGTCTTGTCCCGTCACGTCCCGACTTGTCATGACACCTGTAGGTTAGTCCCGTAGTTGGTAGCACACGCTACGACTACTACTTGTTACGCCTTACTTTCCTGCTACGTTACTTTTTTTGTTACTCAGTTATAACCCCAGCATGCTAATCAACCAGTAAATCGTTGTTTAAAAGTTGACACACTTGCAGTAGAGTCTAACCCTCATTTGTAGACTTTACCTGACGCACAGTTCCTTTCTTTTGGGTGCTGTACGTCAGGTGTAGAGCCAGAGTTCGAGGACACGACAGACTTACCGGAGTACATGGAGCCGAGGACATCGACCCAGAGTACGTGCCTGACGAGGACCAGACCTTGAGGTCTTTTTAGTCGTCACTTTCAGAGGTTACTGCTATTAGTTTGCTTTTAAATATTTTGTTGCCATGCTTAGGCTTCTTTTTATACTTGGTACTCGTTGGATATTATATCGCTAATTTAATGAATGCAACTACCTTTCTGTACTTTCTGTTGTTTCAAAACTTTATTAATGCAAGAACCTGAAGTTTTTAAAATGGTACCCCTACAGACGCTTATTGGGTCCGAGCTTCTCAGCTCTGGCCTAAGCAGACCTTAGTCACGCTTCGCCTCCGTCGTTTTGGGATGCGGGGCGTGACAAAAAGCTCATGGGTAAGATGGGAATGTCCCGATCTACGCCCAGGTTTGAACGGCGTCCAAATCGGACACCAAATGCTCAAGATATGCCCAAAATAGTTCAACGGGTCAGACCAGACTGACCCAGGCCAGACTGGTTCTGGCCTGGGCTCCTGGCTAGACCCAGGCACAGTCCAGGGTGACTGGGCCTGAGCGCCCCGGCCTGGGCACCCGGCCCAAGCCATGGCCTGGGCGCCCAGGTGCCCAGGAACCTGGGCGCAGGCCCAGGCGCTGGGCGCCTGGGCCTGGGCCCAGGCGGGCCCGCCCAGGTGCCCTGGGCGCCTGGGCCCAGGCAGGCCCAGGCACCCAGTTTGGGCGCGCCTGTCTGGGCGTGCCAAGACCAGCTGGCCTGGTGGGTCCCACTTGTGCAGAAATTCTGGCCCTAGGGCAGAACAGTTTTGACGGCTCTGTTTTTGTGAAAAACTAGCCATGGGCTGAAATTTGAGCGGTCAATTAGAAGGTCAAACGAACTCCGATTGACGAATGGTTTTTTCCTATGCGTTCACCGTTGAACACCCTTCGAATTGATAGGTTGTATCAATCCTGAAGTTCAACGGTGAGGGAGTAAAAATTCACGAAAGTTTGCACTTTGTGAAAGGCAAACTAAATTGATTTTATTAACTCTAATTATTAGTCCCACATCGGATTTTGAGTGAAGGGGAGCAGTCAGCCGCCTATATAAATATGGGTCTGCTCTCCTCCCCAAAACTCGTCCCAAGCTCTAGTTCTGAGCGGCTCTCGTAAATGTTGGAGCACGCTCGGATCTAGGCTTAAATTAATATTTCTCTATCTCCCTAAATTTCTGCCTTACTCTTGAGGGATCTAGCAAAGTCGCAACGGAGTTCGGATTCAGATCCGAAATTTAGGCGAGGTTTCACTCGCGTGAAACTTTCTTCGACGCATGGTTGGCTCGGTGACACGGGATTGATCGCCTCGGGATGCGGAGCGGTTCGAGGAGCAGTTCGGGGAGCGGTTCGAGGAGCGGCTCGGCGTGGGACGGGGAGCGGCTCGGAAGACGGTGCGGAAACATCTCGCCTGCCCCAGGGTTGAGATTCCGGGTATGTGTTTGATTAGCATTAGTTTAATTTAATCGCAGTAGGTTAGATCCTTCTTGGGATGGTCAGATCCATCCCAAGTTGCCATAGATCTTGGCTAGGGGTTTTGTACCTAAGGGCTAAGTTAAAATTGTTTTAACTGCATGTTAATTAGATTAACTAAATTTTTCTTCCGCTGCAAATTTTCTTTCTGTCTATTTTCGTCCGACATAGGACGGAAATAGAGTTTTTTTCCCCTAAGGGTCCCAGAAAACTCTACACTTGGCTGCGCCAAGGGGCAAATCTGTTAAGATTTTTTGGCCGTTTTGGCTTGTATTTAAGCCTAGTTTTCATCCTAGTTTTGGAAGAAACGAGAAAATAGATTTTAGGAGTTTCTAATTGTAATTTCAGCTTGGGAGATTGAACAACTCAGAGCTGGTTTGTTCTTTTAATTGAAATTTTGCACTTTTATGAATTGCTTTCTTCCAACTATGAATTGCTATATGTTTTTATTCATCGATCTTGTTATTACTTTGATGGATTGTGAGTAGATCCGCTCTTCTAGGGCATGTGGATGAACCCTATGGATCTAATTTTAGAATTGTGATGAACGAATTTATTTGTTGCTAGAATTGATAGAAGGTTAGGTTGTGATTGATTTAGTACGGATGGCTAGGAATTTCTATTGATTTGGAGTTTGCAAGAGATTGGATTCCGATCGATGGGAAGGCCTAGATATTCGATTTAGGTTTATAATCGAGATTTGCTAGCCTTGGTTTGCAAGAGATTGGACAAAAGCTAGGATTTTTATTATCAATATATACCCATGTTCGTTTGCAAGAGATTGAACGAATACGAACTATCACAACCTAGATTGTAACTCGAGTTTGCACGAGAGTGGGCTCGAAGAGCGATTGAACGATGATGTCGATCCTAAAGCTAGTGACTTAGGTTAGGGTTTACACGAGAGTGGGCCCTAACCTAGGTCGCTATAGACCGGCAATAGCGCGAGAGCGTAAGCTTGGCTCTCTATTCAGTTACGACTAGTTCACCCGAATTCAAGTCTTGCAACGTTGAGATTCTCTATTCACAGAGATAAATAACGATCCGTAGTGGGGATTCCCTAGCCATAGACGCCTTTTTTATATTGAATTTGAATTGTTGATTAAACGACTGTGACAACAACACTTTACAAACCATCCTTCCAACAATAGCTTAGTGATAAAGATAGAGTACCGTCATTAGTCCTCCTCGTGTTCGGTACCCACTCGTCACCACATTGTGCGCTTGCGGTAAGACTACAACTGTCTCCCGGGTGTGTATCCGGGGGCCGATCAACCTGTAGCAACCTTCACCAATATACGTGCGACCTTCACCGAATGAAGGGCGATCTTGAGGTCTTCCTCCTCAAAGTGATCTCGAATGCATGATTAGCCTTGTCTACGCCCCCAAACACTTGTAATCATTGTAACCATGATTCCCATTTTAATACAAATTCACTGTTAACGGATTTTACCCCGCAATAGAGTGTATGCCAGATATCATATGCTGATGTGGCCTATGAGACTCGATTGAATTCATTCTTGTCCATTGCACCGAATAATGCATTCGTCGCCTTAGAATTCAATGTTGCATTGGCCTTCTCTACAGTGGTCCATTCACCATAAGAGGTTGTTGGCTTGGTGTAAGATGTCTCCACAATGTTCCAAACTTGGAAGTCGATTGACTGGAGGTAGATCATCATTCATCGCTTCCAAAATGAGTAGTTGGAGCCCGTGAACCATGGAGGCCTTATATTGAATGCAATTTGGGAAATTGTGTTGTACTTGTTGTTGAAGCCATCGATCACCAGAGATACCAATTGTTAGTTTGGAATTAGACACGTCTCTTGAACCAGTCTCTGATACCAAATGTAAGGATCGTCGATATGGCTATTTCAGTACTAAACAGCGGAAATGATTAGTATTGTCAACGATTACAAGATATACAAAGTAACTTGTATATTCCTTTAAATATAAATAACTTACAGTGACAGAATCAACACAATTAATGAAACAAAACAAATTAGCAAACAAGCCAAGCAAACACACACACAAGAATTTATCATGGTTCGGATTCTCGTGATCCTACGTACAGTCCTCTACCCCGTAGAGATTTTCAATCCACTATAACACTTGTCCCGCAAGCAACAACATATAAAAATGGCGACACTCTCAGTGTCCCAAACTTTGTACAATCTCTACACCAAGAGATTCAACTTACAAAATGAAGAATGAAACAACGCCTAAAGCCTTGTTGTGAATTTCAAATGGAATTCAAAGGAAAGGTGTAAATGAAAGTTCAAGGTTGCTAGATTTGAATGGAAGAAGCACTCTTGAATATTTCAGTTTTCAAATGAAAAAATATCAGAATTTTACTTCTCCAAATGAAAACAATGGCAGAACTTTCTCTTGAAGAAGATAGAATTTAAGCTCTAAAGAAGAAAGTTGGAAAATGAAGTGAAAGGAAGAGAAGGGGATACTCATATATTTATAGATCTGAAAGGAAGTTATAACGGACATATTCCAACAGTCAGAAACCGTCCCCAACGGATAGAACAAACCGGTTGCAAAAAACGGTCAAAACGGAATTAGTCGACCAATGATTTTTTGTTGGTCGACTAATTTTGAAATGACAAAATTTGATCGTTTGACGTTACAGATGTGGAACTGATATGAAGCAGGATTTGTCCACCAAATTTCAAAGTCAAATTCGAAAAGGAAAAATTAGCCTGCTAACAAAAATGAAGTGGTCGGCTAATTTTTTAAAGATGAATTTTGGGATTCTTAAAAGACTAGGTTGTAGGTAAATGTTAGGAGAGACCCTAGTCATCTAAGATAAGTTATCATCAGGCTTAAAAGCTATAAAATGAAAAATACATTGATTACATAAAAGCCATAGATATGAATGCATCTGAATTTGAGAAGTCTTTGTGTAGGAAGCAGTAACTAGTGATTATGTCCAACATGTAAATGTTGAGCAGCCAGTTATCTGCACAGAAGGAGTTAGTAACAACAATAATAATACGTTTGTCATATCAAAACCATATGGAATACAGATATGGAATTATGGAATTCCAACAATACAAATGGATGATAATGGGTCCACTCCTAAGCTAAGCATGTGTAAGGCCCCGAAAGGACAGATGGGCACTAAAATATGGATGAGGGGGAGAACAGGAGCAAAAATAATAATCAAGCAGGGGCACCACCCTTTGAAGGTGGCGATGGGTCCCGCTGCTGAGGATCAGAAGATGGAACAAGAGGCGGGTCGACGGGTGGGTCACAAGTGCGAGGACAGCTGGGTCAACTAACGGTGCAGTTAGCTCAACATAAAGTGTGACAGGCCCTGCAGAAGCCTGAGAAATCAGGTCGACGAGCCGTGCATGTGTGACCAGAGTAGCAGGTGCTAGTATGACAGGTGGTACACATTGTGTCCTCAAAATATCTAGAATGTCCCTAATGTCCCGGCTTACTAACTCGTGGTGGATTATGACTGAGTGGCTTAGGGTGGCAAAGTCATGTCTTAAACCAACAACCTCATCATCCACCATTGACAAGCGTGCGTCAGTGTGGTGGGAATCAAGTGGTGGACGTGTGCCCCTAGGTGCACCTCTCTCAACACGGCCTCGTGCATGTGCTGCACGGGGTCTGAAAGTAAACTCGGGAGAGGGTGGCCTAGGGTGGATCTCGGAGAGGATGGGATAGGAATGGATCCAAGATCTGGTGCAGAGGTCGAAGCAGCGACATCAGAAATCGGAGTCCTCGTGGCATCAGAACTGGTGACAAAAACCATGACGCTCTCGTGAATAAAGTAGTGGTGCCAGGAAGAGTAGCTGTAGACTCCGAAAAGATAGGATCAGTGTGGGTAGATGGGATGGAGGTGGAGGAGCTGCTGTGTGAATGGGAGTGGCTATGGTGGGTGGGGCCTCTAGTGCTAGAGGCATGGGGGATGGTGAGTGTGAGGATGTGGGCGAGGACGTGGTGACATCCAAATGCTCACCGGGAGAAGGTGATCGACGTCTGCGGCATGCAGGCCTAGAAGAGGAGAGACCGGGGTCAGCGGCCTTCCTCTTCTTGGCCGGGGGCTTCCTAGGTCTAAGCTTAGGTGGCATCACGGTGTGTGTAGTATGCAAACGAGTGTGACACGATATACGATATAAATAATAATGCAAGGGACGGGTGTACCGATATCACGAAGCAAAGTGGTCGTAAAGAACGGATGTACGCGTGAATCCTCGAACAAGACGTCCCCCAAGCTATCCCAAACCAAGCGTCTTTTTGAAATGCTCCAAATGTACCTGCAATAGAGAATTAAGATAATATTAATAGCGGGTTAAGGAATTAATTTGGGTTTAGGGTTCTAAAGGAAAATTTTGTTTTTGGTGTTGAACTTGGGATTTGGAGAGATAGGGAGATATGGGGAAAGAGAGGAAGAAAGGAGATGGAGAGGGGCAAGATGAGGTCGGACCAAGTCGGCGGGGCGACGGTGCTCGGGCGACGTGCGCGGCGGAGGACTGGCAAGAAGGGGCGATCGAGTTAGGGTTAGGGGAGGTGGGTCGCTCGAGCTGGGGTGTTTTGTGAATTGGAGGGGGGATTAGGGCGGGCTCGGTTTAATAGGGTCGGGGGCGACTCGGTTTAAGTGAAATTTTGTGGGCCTCATCCCTTTAGTCGCTGCTCGATCGAGCAGTGCAGGCTGCTCGATCGAGCTAAAAATATTAGAATTAATAATTTAATCTCCCAAACTGTGCCCAGCTACTCGATCGAGCTGCTTACTCAGCTCTGTCGAGCTGAATTAATTACAGAGTAGTGATTTTCAGCTCATCTTGCTCCTACTGTAGCTCGACTGAGCAGGGTAGCTGCTCGATCTAGTCGTTTTGATTTCCAGAGCGACTTTTTCAGCATACTTGGACTCCGACTGTAGCTCGACTGAGTAGGGTGGCTACTCGGTCGAGTCGAATTAATTACAGAGTGCTGTTTTGGCTCTTCCCTTCAACTGACTGTAGCTCGACCGAGCAGGGTAGCTGCTCGATCGACTAGTATCCTCTTGCTCTCCAAGCTAAGTATGGCTCTATTAATCATCTCCTTTTGGTTCCTTCTCCTCTTTTCCATCGTTTTGCACGCTCTCTCCATTGTTCACCTGTACAAGGAAGAACACATCGGAAATTTTTATATTTTTATATTTTATGATTTTCTAATGAAATAAAATACGTTTTTATTTTGGTTTTTGAATAAGAATAAAAAGAAAAATGAGACTAAAGGAAATAAAATTCGGGTTGCTTCCTGATAAGCGCTTGTTTAAAGTTGTAAGCTCGACTCTCTATAGATTTTCAATGACACTCCTTGATGTTGGGCGCGTGTGAGATGTGCCCGTCGTGCTTTCCAATGAGTCCATGTGGTGGAAGTTGGCACGCCTCTCCTCGTTGGCCTTCAGCGGCTGAAAAGATCGTAGCCTCCAATTGTTAATCATGTGATACACCAAGCAGCTCCTCGTCTAAGACTCGTAAGTAGGCGGCCAACGCCTTGTCCTGTATGATGTCGTCGTCGTCATCTAAGCACTTCCTCATGGGATCTCTAGTAAATTCCTCCATAGCATATTCATCGGTGGCGTCGTCCTCTAGTAGTTCAAGATAGCTTGCATCCTCATGCGGGAAACACTCCTTTATTGTATTTTAGAGTTGGAACTCGATCTCAATGTTGCCAACGTTCATATATAGCGTCCCCTCATGGACGTCAACCAAGACTCTAGCTATGGCCATGAATGGACGCCCCAGAATAATCTAAGAACTCCCTTTCTCGGACATGTCCATGATAACAAAGTCCACAGGCACACATATCCCACCCGGTATCTGTAGAATGATTTCGCATGCGATGCCGACTATGTATATGATTGATTGGTCCACTAGTTGAATACTCATGCCGGTGGGCTCAAGCTCCGATCATGTATTTAGTCTCTTAAAAATAGTGAGCGACATTAAACTAATGCTCGATCCCAAGTCAATCAGTGCTCTATCAAAGGGGTGCCGCTAATGGAGCACGGTGTAGGGTTTTGGGGAGCCCTTAGGGCACAAAAACTCTATTCCCGTCCTAAGTCAGACGGAACATAGACATAAAATTAATTTACAGCGGAAGAATAAACAAGTTAATCTAATTAACATGCAATTAAACAATTTAACTTATCCCTAAGGAACAAGACCCTTAGCCAAGATCTATGCCGACTTGGGATGGATCTGACCATCCCAAGAAGGATCTAACCTACTGCGATTAAATTAAACTAATGCTAATAAAATACATACCCAGAATCTTAACCCTGGGGAAGGCGAGATGTTCCACACCGTCTTCTGAGCCGCTCCCCGTCCCATGCCGAGCCGCTCCCCGAACCGCTCCCCCGAACCGCTCCTCAAACCGCTCCGCATCACGAGGCGAGCAATCCTCGTGTCGCCTAACCAACCACACACCGAAAAAAGTTTCACGCGAGTGAAAGCCTTTGCCAAGATTTCGGATCCAAATCCGAACTCCTTCGCGGCTTTGCTAGAGCCCTCTGGAGCAAGGCAGAAATATTGGGGAGAGGAGAAATATTAATTTAAGCCTAGATCCGAGCGTGCTCCAACATTTACGAGAACCACTCAGATCTAGAGCTTGGGACAACTTTTAAGGAGGGGAGCAGACCCCTATTTATATAGGCGGCTGACTGCTCCCCTTTACTCAAAATCCGATGTGGGACTAAAGTTGGAGTTAATTAAATCAAGTTAGTTTGCCTTTCACAAAGGGCAAACTTCCGTGAATTTTAACTCACTAACAGTTGAACTTCATGATTGATACAACCTATCAATACGAAGGGCGTTCAACGGTGAACGTATAGGAAAAATCTGTTCGTCAATCCGAGTCCGTTTGACCCACCAATTGAGTGTCCAAAGATCAGCCAAAACCACCCACTTTCGCAATATACAGCCAAGGCGGCTGCGCGCAGCCCTAGGGCTCAGAAAACCCGAAGTGGGGCCTATCATCTGGGCCCCACAGATTACACACGTGCTTAACACCACGGCTCGTGCTGTGCATGCGTCGCGTGCACAGCTGCCGCCTGGACAAATACGGGCGGCCTTTTGCCGTGAAGCAGGGCGGGCCAGCATCAAATGCGGGCCCGTTTGATTGCATTGCCCACGTCAGCGGGTGGGCCCGCTGACGCTGGCGTCAGCCTGCGTCAGCAGGCCCCCTCCCTTGGGCCTGGGCTTATATTTGACAGCCCCCTCTAAATGGGGTATATCTCTCTTTTGGGCTTTCTATTTAACACTTTAAATAGACTTATATGGCTCGTTAGAACTCCGTTTTTAACGCGGTTTGAACCTGCGTTAAGAGCATGATGAACCCATCTTACCAGTAACCTTTTCCTTGCGTTTCTTATATTAAATTTAGTCTTAAACAAATTAAGACACATTTGATCTCTTTTGCATCAAATGCAAATTAGTCCCTAACTAGGCTTAAATTTTCATTTGCATCAAATACAAATGATCTGAGGGCACATTCCTCTACATCTCCCACTTGCACTTAGGATCATTTATCCTGAATGCAGGAGATCATTGCAAACATCTTTTGCAATATTTTATCCCTTGCATCAAATGCAAATTATTCTCCCTAACTAATTTCTACATATTACTGACGAAGGTCGCAGTCTGTGTGAGACCCTACAGCCTGACCCTTACAACAGGTTGGGCTCGAAGCCCTATACGGCAGTGACCACAAGCAGTGGTTGCTGTCCCTGCTCCAGGAATCATCATTATGTGGTTGACTCATTGACATGAGTATTGTCGGGACCACCCTGACTGTTTTTATGATGAATTCTGCAGTTACAGTCTCTTCATCTAAACTATGTCGTGTAAGTCAAGTCTAGGGTACGGTCAAACTGTCAACCCCAATAACTTGACTGCGGTTAGTTTCTATCGATCTTTAGTCAACTTAATGTTGGACTTCTTCCAACATACTCTGATCAGAGATTTTACTAAAGACCGAACTAACCCTACAACACTAACTCCCATTGACAGGGAGAGACGAATCCTCTCTTGGTCATTACTCGCCTCGTACGCTTCAAGTGACACCCAATTAAAGACCTTTCAACAGGCCTTACCTCGAAGCTAGGTCAGTTGATCTAAGTGCCACCGTTCACGCACAGGTTCGTAAAAATGACCCCAAGTCAAAAGACCAACTAGCCTATCATCACTAAGAGTTATCATTGACAGATTGGTCAATATAACTATATGATAACTCTTGTAGATCGTTCAGTGAACTCATTCTCTAATGAGCACATGTGTCTCGTCTTCGACTTCGCCCAGTCAAGCGATCATGAGATCATCGCCACCGCTTAACGGTGAAGACTAAGACACAATGGTCTATCTGATGTTTCGATATCCTTGTCTCGAAACATCTACGACCACGAACCCTTTTAGACTTATGCTACAGACGGTCAAACATTTCTCCATGATTGAGATACTCATCTCGATACCTGTTTGATCTTGCATAAAGTATCAGGACTTTACCTAAGTCAATATCTAATGTTAACTACATTATAATATAACTTAGATAAATTATTACCAAATAGCTTACTGTTATTTCGAACAAGATGTTTGTGCTATTCACACATGGAGATAGATAGCCTCGAGGGTATCATCTCACAACATCTCCCACTTGCACTCTAGCCCATTTATCTCGGTATCTTATACCGTTTTTACACATAAGTTTTCCCGACTTCATGTGATAGAGCCTTCATGAGTGGATCTGCTAAAACCGTCTACACTATAGATTTAAGGGGTTTCTATATTCATGTTAGACCAACCATTTGAATCTCATTCAAATAATTCATTTGGTCTGTCGGAATCCATAATATTTTATTTCCTTGGACCTTATCTAGTTCATCGTACTTTACGACAATAATTTTAAATTAGTTACTGGTTATTTCAAATGGCTCATATCTATTTCTGATAAAGTATCAAAACTTTTGATTACTTTGTCAAAGTATATGTTCCATCCCTTTGATGCTATGCATGTAATTTATACGCTCACACTGACCTTGAAAACTATCTGTCTAATTCATATAAGTTGGTCCGTCTAAATCATATATAGAAAAAACGAACTTATAAGTGAATGCTCCAATTTTCATGGTCAACTTAAGCGTTTACATCGAGTTTGGTCCAAGTAGATCTGTACATATCTGCTGGCGAAAAAATGGTTTCATGATAATCCGTTTTATATGAATTAATATGAAAACCGTTCTCGACCAATATGATTGTACTTCACTAATTTCTCTCTGCACCAATCTTTTAACTTAAAGATTTACTTGCAGAAAATGAGGAAACATTTTCCTTGGGGACGTAAACTAAGTTCCAAAATTTATTTACGCACACGGACCTGTTCTGATTGCATTAAGTTATAAATCGGAGTTACTACTCCGAATTTCATCCTATAAGTTGACTAAGTCATCATCAGTTATGATGTCTAACTCAACTCTTCGACTCACGAAATTCGAGTAATTATACAACTTCCTAATGATCGATTTAATGAATATCTTATTGATAATGTCCTCATAGACCATTATCAAAACCTAGACATTACGATCTGGGACTTAACCCAGAGGGAGGATTTAACTTAGAGTCACTTGCTATGGATCACACCAAGTCTAACTAAGTGTGATTCATACATTTTAACACACCGATGTGTTAACAGACTTGTCCTGAGAGAAAATTATATTTTCTTTTAATTACGCAAGATTTAATATAGCTAAGTATTTGACCATTCGATCTGATCGAATCAATTTAAATACTTTTGTCACTTCATTCTTTATTTTATCAGACTCGTGTTTCATCGAGAACACGTGTCTTAATAAAATATATGAATAACTTATTTTGGTTAATCTAGACTCGAGTACATCAGTATGTACCCGATTGAGTTCGACAACTCATTCTCCTACTGTCTTACAGATGGGTTTCGGCCATTATATCTAAGAGGATAAGACTCACAAGTGTCTGTAGACTTCATAATACGAGAGGTCAGACCCATCTTTATGTGACTTATGAAGCTTGCTCTCTCGATACGGCCTAGTCTATTTTTCCATATAAGTCTGCTACACTATCTTGTGTATTTATATATTAACATTTAATATGTGTATTATCGTTATACATATAACTCATTGCTTCAGAAGCAATGTGACGACATTCATCAAAATGTGTTAACCTTTTGTATAATAATAATTATGAAATCGTGATGTCACATTTTCATTTCCTCCTACTTATGCCTTTACTAATGATAAATATAACTAACTTTCTCAATTGACTTTCCAGAGTGCCTTCTTCCTTTTTCTAAATCACATTTAGATATTAAACAACCCAACATAAATAAATAGCTATGCAAGCATCTCATGTATCCAAACACCTTAGAGTTGCAATCTTGAGTGTAGCTCAAGAAGTTGCTTGTCTCAAGATCCGGTTGGGATATATAGTCTTGCACCGCTCATGCACTCGTATTCGACTCAAACGGTTTGATCGAATTCTCGAACTTTGCGGATCAAAATTGTTTGTCCATACAACCTTGAGTGTAGCTCGACAAGTTGTAGGGAGAAACATACTTCGAATATCGTATATGTTCAAGCTGCCTCATATAGAGACGAGTGACATGTAGCGTGAATTTATTTATTGGACCCAGATCTTAATGAAATCATATTTCTTAAGTCTGTTCTTTAGAAGGTCATTTTAATGTCAACGAGAATATAGTTTTAATTCTATCAATTAGAATTTAACTTGATATTCAATTAATCAACATGTTTGACCAGTTAACTTATTTCATTAAAATATTATATTTTGATTCCTTCGGTAAACATAGTCTTGCCCTAGTTTAGCATATGTTCAATATTAAATATAGGTAGAATGACTTTTATCTATCTATATCCTCCCACTATTTTTACGATCATTTTTAAACCTTAACAATGAACGATTTAATCGAATTAAATTAATGGGTAAGAGATCAAATCACCTTGAGCCTAACAACCTTGAGTGTAGCTCAACAAGTTGCTTGACTCTGTAAATCGGAAGATGACTCTTCATCGATCATATCGGATATGACCCTCTTATCGGTATTACCCCTAGCCATTTGTGATCATGAATGTGCTCATCCAAATCACAATGTCTAGTCTAGTCGGACACTTGTTTTCGTGTCTAGCCTGACTTGCTCCGACGCTCGGTGTATTCACGACACCTCGATTTGGGTCAGGTCTTAGACTACATCTAGCCAGACTGCATCATTGACTTTCCTTACACCGGCGCTCGGTGTATTCACGACAACGTCGGTTTGGGTCAAGTCAAGATTTCATCTTATGTATTTAAGGAGTTGGTTTCTACAGGGTTGCCATGTCACAGCTTGAGTGTAGCTCAACAACTGTAACATGGGTCCTATACTTGCCATCCCCTAAAACAAGGAGGGCTACGACTAATCTTGAAAAATATTATTAACGTATTTGACTGAGATATAGTCCAGGGTGTCATACAATCATGATTCGCGTCATTGCGGTCCAGCGGAACACAGCTAGAGAATTGACTAAGCCAGAATCACTATCCCTTATAAGGTGATCCAGCAAACTTAGACAAGCACATTGACTGGATCATGGTCCATTGAATGAATCTTGTCATTTTTATATGCGTGCCATAGACTAAAAAGCTTTTATTAACAACTAATTAATCCTATCAACTAGTTAAATCCTTAAATTCAAAATTTTAGGATTTGTTTAATAACTTTTATGAAATCCTTATCAACTATAAGGTTCACGTGCTATCCTAATCGTTATTAGGATTTTAATAAATTTATTAACCAACTCTAAAAGCGAAGTCCTTTAATGAGAATTAATAATAACGATTAGAATTAAAATTTTCACTAAAGGGACTACCCTAATAAGTAATTAGGTCTTAAAGGGTTGTAAAAAGTTTTATTAAAACATAGCATGTCATTAAAATATATCTCATGAATTTTAATGATTTCTTAATGGCTAACCTAAAGGGTTGTCTTGTGTTATCAAATAAGGGACAAGATGACATAGCCATAAAGTTAATGTTACACTAATTTTAACGCATAAAGATAGTGTACAACTATTTAACAATTAAATAGACTAAATTTAATCGCATAAACAATTTTAGCATACATACTTAAATTTAACATTTAAATTTAAAAATATGATTTTTAAAACATTTTATTTTTATCTCATAAAAAACTTGTTTTAAAAGATCACAAAATTTGTATGCTACTTAAAATATATATCGCATAAAAATTTTAAACATTTAAAATCAATTTTAAAAATATCTTATAAATTTAAAACATCACTTTAAAAAATTCCATGCTTAAAATTTATCATATAAAACTTTTAAACATCTAAAATTATTTTAAATTTATCGCATAAATTTAAAGCAACATTTTCAAAAGCATCTAAAACATTTTAAAAATTATCTCATAACTTTAAAACATTTTACAAGGTATCTAAAAACATTTTAAAACTATCTCATTACTTTAAAACATTTTAAAAGTATTTTAAAAAGCATTTCAATTTTTAATAAAATCGCAGTGCTAGATCGTTACGCATACCTAGGCTCTGATACCACTGTAGGGTTTTGGGGAACCCTTTGGGCACAAAAACTCTATTCCTGTCCTAATTCGGACGGAACATAGACATAAAATTAATTTACAGCGGAAGAATAAACAAGTTAATCTAATTAACATACAATTAAACAATTTAACTTAGCCCTAAGGTACAAGACCCTTAGCCAAGATCTATGCCGACTTGGGATGGATCTGACCATCCCAAGAAGGATCTAACCTACTGCGATTAAATTAAACTAATGCTAATAAAATACATACCTGGAATCTCAACCCTGGGGCAGGTGAGATGTTTCACACCGTCTTCCGAGCCGCTCCCCGTCCCACGCCAAGCCGCTCCCCGAACCGCTCCCCCGAACCGCTCCTCGAACCGCTCCGCATCCCGAGGCGAGCAATCCTCGTGTTGTCGAACCAACCACGCGTCGAAGAAAGTTTCACACGAGTGAAAGCCTTCGCCAAGACTTCGGATCCGAATCAGAACTCCTTCGCGGATTTGCTAGAGCCCTCTGGAGTAAGGCAGAAATATTGGGGAGAGGAGAAATATTAATTTAAGTCTAGATCCGAGCGTGCTCCAACATTTACGAGAGCCGCTCAGATCTAGAGCTTGGGACGACTTTTGAGGAGGGGAGCAGACCCCTATTTATATAGGCAGCTGACTGCTCCCCTTTACTCAAAATCCGATGTGGGACTAAAGTTGGAGTTAATTAAATCAAGTTAGTTTGCCTTTCACAAAGGGCAAACTTCCGTGAATTTTAACTCACTAACCGTTGAACTTCATGATTGATACAACCTATCAATACGAAGGGCGTTCAATGGTGAACGCCTAGGAAAAAAACATTCGTCAATCCGAGTTCATTTGACCCTCTAATTGAGTGTCCAAAGATCAGCCAAAACCACCCACTTTCGCAATATACAGCCAAGGCGGCTGCGCGCAGCCCTAGGGCTCAGAAAACCCGAAGTGGGGCCCATCATATGGGCCCCACAGCTTACACGCACGCTTAACAGCGCGGTGCGTGCACAGCACGTGCCTGCGAGGCGCGTGCTGTGCACGCGTCGCGTGCAACGCTGCCGCCCGCACAAATGCGGGTGGCCTTTTGCCGTGAAGCGGGGCGGGCCCGCATCAAATGCGGGCCCGTTTGATTGCATTGCCCGTGTCAGCGGGTGGGCCCGTTGACGCTGGTGTCAGCCTACGTCAGCAGGCTGACGCACGCGTCAGTGGGCCCCCTCCCTTGGGCCTGGGCTTATATTTGACAGCCCCCTCTAAATGGGGTGTATCTCTCTTTTGGGCTTTCTATTTAACACTTTAAATAGACTTATAGGGCTCGTTAGAACTCCGTTTTTGACGCGGTTTGAACATGTGTTAAGAGCAGGATGAACCCGTCTTACCAGTAACCTTTTCCTTGCATTTCTTATATTAAATTTAGTCTTAAACAAATTAAGACACATTTGATCTATTTTACATCAAATGCAAATTAGTCCCTAACTAGGCTTAAATTTTTATTTGCATCAAATACAAATGATCTGAGGGCATATTCCTCTACACACGATACTGTGAAATTCCCAGGATCTGGCAACTTTTTAGGTATGGTGTTCTTGATGATGGAAGTGCAATTATCCGCTAGCTTAACCGCTTCTTGCTTTCTCTTCCCCGCTATTAGATCCTTCAAGAATTTAGCATACATAGGGATCTCCGTGAGCGTGTCCATGAAGGGAATATTCAAATGAATCCCCTTGAGAAGCTCTATAAACTTAGCATGCTTTTTCTCTAGCTTCGCCATGGCCAATCTCTGCGGGTAAGGTGGTGGAGGCCGGCTTCCCTTGTCCTTGGCGGCATCCGTCGGCGTAGATTTTTCAGAAATGGTAGCATCCGTCGATGCCGTAGTGGTAGGAATAGGTAATGTGGAAGGTGAAGCCTACTTCTCTCCAATGGTGGACAGCTCCTCAATAGCGCTCTCCTCATTTTCAGCCACAATGGGCTCAGAAGTGGTAGTATCCTCCTCTTGAGTAGGCATAGATGATCCTTGGCCCATATTCTTAGAGACCGGCACCATCACAATGTCGGTACCCTTTCCTCCTCTCGTCATGACCACTACCACCGCGTTGACTTGGCCATTAGGATTTGGCTCAGGTTGGGATGGCAATCTCCCTTGAGTCTTCATTAATTGAGCCATTTGGGCGTTCAAACCATCAACAGTGGCTTGAATATTCTTATGGCAGGCTGAAATTTCTGCATTAAACTTAGTTTGGCCGCTAATAAAGGCATCCAAGATCGCCTCCATGGTTTTTGCACTGTCAGTTGCTGATACTGTTGATGTTGCTAATAAGGCTGGCAATTATAGTAACCCGACTGTCTGTAAGGCCCAGATGGCCTGAATCTATATTGTTGTTGTTGCTGCTGTGGAGGTGGCCCTTGCTGCTGAGGAGGTTGTGGTGGCCTCGATTACGATGGTGGTTGTAATGCTCCATTGGGGTTGCTGTATGAAAATCCAGGATGTGATCTCAACGCCTAACACCTTTTTTCTGCATGTTTTCATGTCATTTCGATCGCCCATATTGCGTTTTTCACGATTATTCGACGATATTGCGTTATTTTTCACTATTTCTGGTTTTTGTCGGATTTCATGAAATATGGAGCGATCTGGAGATAAATGAGATCAATGGACTTTCACGCGCACCGGAGCATCGCCCACGTCCTTATTGAGGAGCTAGCATCGCTGGATGATGGGTGGAAGAGGAAGAAGTTCGATAGAATCAACGAGGAGGCGAGGAGGAGAAGAAAGAGCCCCAGAAACAGTTCACTCAGCCAACCAGACAGATCACTCGGCCAAGTGAAGAAGTGCGTTCAACCGAGTGAAACGGATACATGATTGCCTAAATCAAAGTTCACTCGGCCGACCAAGAAAACCCACTCGGCTGAATGGAGAAGCCCACTCGCCTGAGTGCGGCAGGGTTTTTCCATGAAATCTCAGCCTACGTACTGGAATTTGGAGAGGACTCACTCGGCCGAGCAAGAAAGCTCACTCGGCCGAATGAGAAAGACCACTCGCCCGAGTGGAACAGGGTGACAGACCCCGAAACCCCCAATATCTCTGTTTTTCTTTGGGTCTGTCACTCGGCCGAGTGACATATCCTACTCGCCCGAGTGGCGCAGTCCGACTGTATCGCGAATTAGGGTTTTGGGCTGCGCCATGGGCAAATCTGTCAGGAATTTCTAGACGATTTTGACTTGTATTTAAGGCTAGTTTTATTCCTAGTTTTAGGAGAGACTTGAAGTTAATTTTGATGGCTATTCTTATTGTAATTCTCAGCTGGAGATCAAAGACGCGCAATTTGGTTTGTTCTATCTATCTAAATTTCTTGTTTTTATGAATTATTTTCTCTCAATCATGAATTGCTCTATAATCTTATTCGTTATTTCTGAGATTGCTATGATGAATTGTGAGTAGTTTCGTTATTCTAGGGCATGTGGATGAACCATATGGATCCGATCTTAGAATTGTGATGAATGAATAGAATTGTTGCTAGGATTAATAGACGCTTAGGTTATGATTGATTTACTACGAGTAGCTAGGAATTTCCATTGATTGGGGTTTGTAAGAGATTGGATTTCAATCGATGGAAAGGCCTAGATATTTGATTTAGGTTTATAATCGAGATTCTCTAGACTTGGTTGCAAGAGATAGGACCAAAGCTAGGATTTTTTATTATAAATCTATACTAATATTCGTTTTCAAGAGATTGGACGAATACGAACTATCATAACCTAGATCGTAGCTCGAGTTTGCACGAGAGTGGGCTCGAGGTGCGATTGGACGATGATGTTGATCTTCATGCTAGTGGCTTAGGTTAGGTTTTGCACGAGAGTGGGTCCTAATCTAGGTTGGTATAGACCGGTAATAGCGCGAGAGCGTGAGCTTGGTTCTATATTCAATTACGACTAGTTCACCTCAATTCAAGCCTTGCAACATTGAGATTCATGATCCACAAGGATAAGTGACGATCCGTAGTGGGAATTCCCTAGCCCTAGACGCTTTTATTATATAGAATTCTATTTGTTATTTGAACGACAGTGACATTATTATCCAAACCATTCCATTCTACCATCAATAGCTAGATGATCAAGATAGAGTACTGTCATTTGTCCTCCCTGTGTTCGATACCCGCTCGCCACTACACCGTGCGCTTGCGGTAAGACTACAGTCATTTTCCGGGTGGCGCCGTTGCCGGGGAGGCGACGGTATTTTATTTTCTTTACTTAGCTATTTCTTTTTATTTTATTATTTTCACTCTTTTTATTCCTCTATTGTGCTAACAATTCTATCTAGACTCTCTTTTTCTGTGCATGTACACGAGATCGAAGGCACACCAAGAAGACATATTATTTGATCCTGAGATCGAGCGTACGACAAGGAGGCTTAAAGCTGAGAGGAGATTTGCTATAGAGGAAGATCATATGGCTGCGCCAGAAACACCAGAGGAGCTGGCAGCGCGTATGGCTAGGCTTGTCTCCATCCGAGATAGGCTACAGACTAAGACCACGTCTACCACCTCTTCTATAGTCATGCCGGAGTTGGCGGCCGACAAGAACTTCGAGCTTAAAACCAGACTTATAGTGTTGATGCAACAAGACCCATTTCATGGGAACTCACAAGAAAACCCGCACTCCATCTACAATTGTTCTTATCCAAGTGCGCCACTTTCCAGATGCCTGGCATGCCAGCCGATGCTATTCGACTGTGCTTCTTCCCGTTTACTCTTCGAGACAAGGCATTGTATTGGTTGAGGACGCAAGCTGAGGGGATCTTCACCACTTGGGATGAGCTGGCGAGCGTATTTGTCAACAAGTTTTATCCGCCATCCAAGACTATCAAGATACGAAGCGCACTCATGTCCTTCAAGCAATGCTTTCAAGAAACTCTATATAAGGCAAGAGAGCGTTTCAAGGATCTCCAACACCAATGCCCCCACCATATCATTGAGCCATGGGAGCTTGTGTATAGCTTCTATAACGGATTGCAACCGAGCACAAAGCAAATAATTGATGCAACCGTCAATGAAGCTATCTTGTCAAAGACACCGGACGATGATATGGACTTACTTGAGGAGATGGCCTCGAATAACCAGCAGTGGACCGACGAAAGGGGACATTCTTCGTCATCCTTGAAGCCGGCAAGTATTTATGAGGCAAAGGCAGTGGCAGAGCTCTCTACAAAATTTGATTCTCTTCACAAAGTCGTAGAGAGATGGGAAAAGTTGATTAGTGAGCCACATGGAGCCCCTACCGTTTCTACACTTGGAGGAAGCATGAGCGATTGGCAAGATCAAGCCCATGTTATGTTTGTTGGAGGGGAGCAAGGAGAGGGAGCTATGGAGCAAGTTCAATATGTTACGGGTAGTACCGGTTATTGGGCGAACCCGGCTACGAGGGGTCACCCCGGATTTTTATATGCCAACAATGATGGAGCCTTGAATCCACCGCCGCAACAATCACAAGCTCGGCCTCCACAACAACCACAATATCACCAAAGAGCACCCCAACAACAAAACTACCACCGAGGCAACAAGCGGGGCCCTATAGACCCCCGGGGTACAATCATGGATGGAGGGCACCCAATCCACCGCAAGCTTCGCCAAGGTCAGAACATGAAGTAAGGGTTGAAGAGTTCATGGCCGAACAAAAGAACATCAATGCAAGATTGACGGCTTAACAAAATTCCCTCAATACTGTCGGGGCACAATTATCGGAGCAACTCTCATTGCTAAATAAGAACAATCAATAATTGCTGGCTCAACAGGAACAAAACCCATGGAGCAATACCGACCACATCAATGCGGTTGTGGCGGTAACTACAAGAGGCAGAAAGGACACTACTCCCGCCATGATTCAAACCAAGGAGCCGCGGGAAGAAATTTCTGATGATAAGGAACAGGTCAATGAAGAGGAGGGCCCAAAGGCGCCAAATGACGGTGAAAAATCTGAAATAGAGAAGCCACATGAGGAGCGAACTTTTATGCCACCGGTACCATTCCCACAACGGTTGGCAAAGGCAAGGATTGAGAAAAGGCTCATCAAATTTCTGGAGTATTTGCGAGGTGTGAGCTTGAATATTCCATTCTTGGATGCAATTATCGAAATCCCGTCCTATGCTAAGTTCCTAAAGGATTTGATCGCGGGAAAGAAGCGAAAAGAAAGGATCAAGCTCGCCGAGCAAAGTACGTGGTTTACTAGAAAGGAGAAAGCGCCGACCAAGTTTAAAGATCTCGGTAGTTTTCGAATCCCTTGCACGCTTGGAGGAGTCCTACTTCAGAAAGCTTTGGTAGATTTGGGAGCAAGCGTGAGCCTCATGTCCCTCACGATGTTTAAGAAATTGCATACGAGGACCGACCTTAAGGCCACAGACTTAAAGATACAACTCGCGGATGGTCGGATCACTAGGCCGGTGGGGATTGCCGAGAACATACCGGGCGGACTTTGCTTGCGATGTGACTTCATGGTGATGGATATTAGAGAGAAGGGCGATACGTCGCTGATTCTTGGACGCCCTTTCTTGGCTACCATCAGAGTGAGTGTGGATGTGAGGGAAAGAACCTTGTCCTTGAACGTCGGAAATATTGAAGTTGAACTCCACATTCCGAAGGCAATGAAGCACATGCCTTGGCCAGAGGACGTGGACTCCGTGGACCTCCTCGATGAGGTGATTGACGACGCCATGCCATTTGCCATCGGGGCCAAGCACGATGAAGGCCTCGAAGAGGGCCAACTCACCAAAGATGGCGAAATGATGGAAGACCCGCCGGACCCTCTTACGGACGAGGAGAAGGACGATGCTGATGTCGTCAAGATTAGAGAGCTATGCAAGCTCTCCACGGCGAAGCATATGAAGAAAGCTCCACCGGACAACAAATCTCCGCCGCCGGCCAAGAGAAAAAATGTCAAAAGCTCAAGCTTGGGGGACTCATCCCCCACTACTACCCATGATGAAGGGGAGCCGAAGAACGCCGATGAAAATCAACAACTAAACACAAGCGGCCTTCCCGGCAAGTTTGACGTGCGCATCTCACATGCGCCGAACATCAAGCTTTAAACGCGTATCTTAAGGGGTCGAGCTCAAGACCTTAAACGAGCGCTTGTCGGGAGGCAACCCGACGGTTCTATCACATTTTTAGTTGAATTTTTCCTTTTATTTTTGTTTTAGATCTTTATTAGTGTTTAGAGTCAAGTGTCGAAGAAAAACCTGACAACGGGAAATATTATCATTGCAGGAGATGGAGTATAGGAGACCATATGAATGGAGGATGACCATGGCAAAGGAGAGTGCTCCAGGGATGCGCTCAAAATTTCTCAGGTTTCTCTTTCAATTGTCTCTTAATTTTGGGCATTTCTTTGGCATTCGGGGTTAAACTGAGTTCTCTGGAATTTGGTTGACTTTAGGGCTAAATTGACAAGTAATTGGGATTGTGATCCAGAGCTGAAGTGTTTGGTTTTTTTATTTGCAGATGGGAGTGGTTAATCATCTATGAGCTTTGATGTTAAAAAATTAGTAATCTACACACTTAATGGAGATTACGTTAAACTAATCAGTAAGATATAGAACTTAGGGAGCATAATGATCACTTTGAAATCCAGGATATTTATGCCTTAATTTCTGACAACACATGGGGTTAACTCAAATTTAAGCTATTTATAATTAGGGTAAATTGCACTCAACCCCATGTTCTATATAGGTCATGTATGATAACACTCCGTAATCTTAAAAACTGATAGCCCATGAGTTACTTTGTTTCGTGGGGTCTAAGGGCAACATTTCTCTTAGAACAAGTGATCCTAGAGTTAACTCAGGAAGGACCCATTGTCAGTTTCAAAGATTGTGTGTGTTAGGTTACGAGATCCGTGTAGAACATGGAGTCTTGGTGCAATTTAGCCTCAAAAACTATAACTTAAATCTGGGACTTACAACGAATCTAGGCTGTTAGGTACTTAAGCTACCATATTCAGAAGTTTATATGTACAAAAACATTATCCAATTGATGTGGCTTCAACTTTTAGGGAAGGGTAGTCTGCATTTCATTTCGTACCATATAATTTGAAACTAAATGGCTGCATGACAAATGTAAGTAGATAGTTTCTACAAGTAGTACCCTCAACCAATTAAGCAAAGTTTCTATGTTACCCCCACTGAGTAACCGTGAGCTTTTCCGATCAACGTTGCAGGTGTATTTAGGATTTTTGGTTTCGAGAGCAGCTAGTAACATTCCGCAGCTATTGAAGCTTACAGCTGGGTTCAGATGTTTGGCACCCCATGTTCATGTTGTGTTGCCTTCAACATTTCTGGTCTTTCCTTACATCCCCGTGTTCAAATCCGTTATGTTTTCTGTATTTTCTTGGGGATAGTTTCGCGATGTATGCCATATGTGCCCCGTCGGAAGAAGAGGAAGACGGTAGTGTCTTCATATGGACTGAATTTCGTAAAAAGTATCTGGTTTTTGTTTGTTTGTTTGTTTGTCCCGTTGTAAGTAACATTGAATGTGTTCTTAGGTAACTTGATATGATTTGGAGCACCACATCCGACGTTCTCCCCGTCGCTCTGGGTATCCTCCTCTTCGAAACCTGCAACTGTCTCCGCCATCATCAGCCACTCATTGGAGTTCCATTCGACGTGGTTTGTTGTTGTGTATCTAACAACAAACTGGCAACCTGAAGTGTTGTTGTGTATCTAACAACAACAAACTGGCAACCTTAAGATCCACCGTAATCCGCCACTCCTCTCTTCCCCTTACCTCACCTGTGGATCACCTTCATATCCTACCCTCACCATTGCCTCCTTAATCACACACCCCATCAGCCTTGCCAAAGGCTCCTGAAACTCATGCATCACAAACCCATTTGCTGTGCGAAGCCCAAACCCTACATGAAACCGGTTGACTGTCACTGGAACATGCAGGTCCGGTTCTCGAGTTCTGCCCATTGGACCCGTCTGAAAAATCAAGGATGCAGCAGCTTCCGGTAAACTAAGATTCTCGATCCTCGGCTAGTCTGAACCAACTCTTTGATATATTTCTTGCTGGAAGTATTCATGTTCTCATTGATAACGAGTGATGATTGCTCGTGGAGATTTTCATAAAAAAGACCACTTGGTTCTGGCATACGGGTCACAATAACAATTGGTTCTGGCATACGGGTCACAATTATCGGTACGTGGTCCGTTCGATTAAACCTTTTTTCGTTCTTCGTTGGTACCACCACCAAGTTAGAGGTGGAAAAGAAGAAAAAGAGGTTAGTGGCAGGTCCACAAAGAACAAAAAAAGGTTTGTGATCGAACAAAAAAAGGTTTGTGATCGAACAGTACACGTCGTCTTGGACGATCACATGGTCCTACGAGCGTATGAGCCAACCCAGTCCCACAATTTGAACACCTGAACTATCATAAAATCGTGCTTGTTGCGTATGTTATGAATCTTCTTCGGTCATGGACCATTTTGGAGAATTCTTCGGTTATGATGAGAAATTGATCATATTTTTCATAAATAGCACCCATCAAATGTAGGGTATGGATAAAAAGATACCAACCAAAAAATAGCAATTCTACTATTTTGTCATATTTGAGCAAAGCAATAAGGAAATATAAGGAAATACACGTGGATATGTGGTCACAAGTGAGGGTGGCAAACCCTAAATAAGTTGTGTATAATATGTCACATCCCTAGATAAATTAAATTTTATTGTCTGAATCTGTACGTGTATTCGGTCGGATAAGATATTTTGATATCTATATATCCACAGCAAAAGGAACATGGATACAAAGAGCCGTTCAAATTGTTTACTCCTAGAAGCGTTACAATATCTACTTAATGCCAGTAATATGGTCACAAAACTTTATGGGTGTTAATATGCACACAAACCTATTTGCTTTCCCCTCGGACCACTTTACATACACACAAGCTAATTTAAAAATAATTATTTTATTTTACACATAGCACCATATCCTCATTTTACCCCTCTTCTCTTCATCCTCCTCCCCGCTCGCCGCACCCCCACCGGTCTAATGCTGCAGCCAACGCCCACTCCCCCTCTTCCTTGCCCCTGCATTCACCCGCTCCCCTCGACTGACGTCGTTGATGCCGCTGTCGCCACTCCTGCCTCCACAGGACGTGGATACTAAAGCGGCGACAGCAGCGCAGACGATGGGAGGGGGAATGATTGGGGAGGACCGGGGGGGCAGTGGCTATGGCAACAAACAAAGGGAGGGGGAGGGCAGTGGCGTAACCATGAATTTCTTTTGCCCTAGGCGAAAATAAAGATGATGTAAAGAATATTTTTTTAAAAAATACCTATAAAATATCTATTTAAGTTGACAAAATAGTATCATACGTATAGACATGCATACATATGAAAATAATATTTGATAAACAAACTAATATTTGAAGATTAATTTGTTTGCATTAATACATACACACAAACATAAGGAAATAATAATTGATATAGAGTTTTTTTACATTTATTTAGAGATAGAGCAGAGTGAGAGATAGAGTAAAAAAAGAGTAAGAAAAGTAAGAGGTAATGAGAGTGAGAGTGAGAGAGGAGAAAGTCACAGAGAGTGATTATACATAATAATAAATTATATTTTTTATTGTCCTGAGCTATTCATGGCAAGTTGTATACAGTTTTGTCACTGCGTGCTGTATTAGCATAATAATCAAGATCAAAATAACAAAAAGGGAAAAAAGAAACACTATTAGAAGACGAAATACAACGCGCACTTTAAAACATAAATTGTTGTGAACGGTTATTTAACCGTGTTGGTTGAGATTCTGTGCTATCCTAGAGATAGGCCCATATCATTGTAGCCCATGTTTGTATTCTCCCTTATTGCCAATAAATAAAGAGCTGGGGGGCTCCTCCCCCAGTAGTAGATTTATAACACGTTATCAGCACGAGACTCTAGAAAAAAATTTTATTTCCACAATTTTTTTTCGTTCGTTGCGAAGGCGAAGGCGAGAGGAGACGCGAGATCCGCGCGCGGTGCTAGGCTTCCTCAATTGAGCGTCGTCATCCGCGTAGGGCTTCGGTCAACCGTCGCTATATCCGGAGGACGGATATAGAGGTAAAATCGCTAAAAACGATGTCTTTATCATACGTATGATTGTTTTTCCCCTAGATCTCGTAAGATCGACACAGGGATTTGATAGATCGCCTAAGAACGACGACTTTTTCGTCCCACAAATCAAAAATTTTTGGGTTTTATGTTGTATAAACCCTAATTTGATCTCGTCGGCGGCCTTGCCGCCAGCCTCCCCCCATCCGTCCCCCCCCCCCCCCGCCTGTAGCGGGGGGGGCTGCCGGTTCACGCCCAAAGGGGCATCAATCGCCCCTGCCCCCCGCCTGAAGCGGGGGAGGCTTGCTGCCGACGCCCAAAGGGGCGTCAATCGCCCCTGCCCCCATTGAAGCGGGGGGCAGCTTGCCGTTGAGCGTCCCTCCCTCCTCCTCCCCCCCCCCCCCCCCGCCTGAAGCGGGGGGCGACCTTCCGCCGACGCCCACAGGGCGGTTCGCCCGCCCTTGCCCCCCCCCCCCCCCCCCCCCGAAGCGAGGGGGGCGGCCGTCTGCCACCGCCCACAGGGCGGTTCGCCCGCCCTTGCCCCCCCGCCTGAAGCAGGGGGCAGCCGTCTGTCACCGCCCACAGGGCAGTTCGCCTGCCCTTGAACCCTCGCCTGAAGCGGGGGGCGGCCGTCTGTCACCGCCCGCATGGCGGTGCCCCCCCAATCCGCCAATCGGCGGCTTGGGGGGCGGTGGCGGCTAACCCTAGCCGCCGCCCCCAAAGCCCTATTGGGCTTTTCGGCCCATTCAAAAAAATTTCTGTCTGCGGGCCTGAAGCCCGCAGCCAACCTGCGAGCTTCAGGCCAGCAGGCCAACACATTTACAAAAAAATTTCTTGCGGGCCTGAAGCCCGCAGGCCGGCTGCGGGCTTCAGGCCTGCAGGCAAATCCACTTACGAAAAAAATATATAAATGGGGGGCAAAGGCTGATAATAAGCCTTAAAAGAACTTTTTGGGCTAAAAATTAATTTAAAAAGGGCGTTTGAGGACCTATAAATTCGTGAAAAATCACGGTAAATTATAGGGCAATTATCGGGCATATAAGGGTTTTATTGGGGACTTTTGGGGGTTATTTGGGATGATTTAAAAAGGAAAACCATTTTTCTTCCACAACGAAAATGTCTATTTTGGGTTCTTATTCAATTTGATTGATTAAACCCACTTACTATACAACCCTTGCATCGTAATGATTTTTTTCAGTAAAAATCATCTTTACATGCTTTACATAATTTTTGTATGTAAAAATGTGTAAGAAATAAATAATGTTCTCACATAATAATAAAGTATTTTTTATTGTCCTGAGCTGTACATGGCAAGTTGTACACAGTTCTGTCATTGCGTGCTGTATTAGGATAATAATCACGATCAAAATAAAAGAAAGGAAAAAAAAGAAATACTATTAGAAGAATAAATACAAATCGCGCTTTAAAATACAACTTATCTAATGTGCAATAAATTTTTTATGCTAAATACATAATTATTGTATGTAAAAATATATGTAAGAAATAAAAAATGTCCTCACATGATCGAACACATAATACGTGATCAGATCCACTAATACCTTAGCAATTGGGATGTAAAACAACAATGACCAAACAAAAGATTTGCTTTTCTAAATAAATAATTATCCACTGGGCTGTAGAAGAATAGTCACCAAACAAAAAATTTTATTCTAAAAAAATATTTGCTGCATGTATAATATGTTTAAAAAATAACGTCTGCAACGGGATTTGAAACCATACCGTATAAAACCCACGCACCAATGCCTTACCCATCTATTGTTCGTAAATGTGATAATAAATTGTCTTTAATTTTTTGCCCTGGGCAGCTATCCAGGGCAAATCCCACATAGTTCCGCCCCGGGGGAGGGTGAAGGGATGCGACGACGGGAGTGGTGACGGCAACGTACGAATGGAGGGTGAGGAGAAGAAATGAAAGATGCCACAAGTATAAATTTTGAACGAAGTTGAAGGCTTAAAGAAGTTTCAATACCACAATCTGTAAATTTTGAAAGTCTAACTTATAAATAAGTGGTCTGTGTAAGCAATAATTGGGTCTGTGCGCATAGTAACTCCTAAATTTTGTATACCAGGAATATAAATTGTATATACGCATGGGACCCAAATTAAATTTGTTTTCAACCTCATCATAATTAACATTTAAATGTAGCGTCAAAAGTGCCAATAAGAGGATCACTGAGGTCCCGCTGGCAGTACTACACATGATGTGACACTCATTTGTGGGGCCCACACTTCGATTGGAACTTTTGACCAACTCAAATTGGTGTTTTGAAGGGGCAAGACCTAATCGTCGTACACATAGACGATCTTACACGCATTAACTTGTGTGCTTTGTGCATGTCCATATCCTCAAATTACCCCTTCTTTTCCTCCTCCCCTAGCGCCGCCTCCGCCAACCGTCGCATCCCCCTCCAACCGCAATGCCGATATCTAACTTAATGAAAAAGTTGTATATCAATTTCTTAAATGCATATGCATAAGACACCATTCATCTCTTCTCTCTCATTTACTTGAAAGACACTATTTGGAATTGTCTAAAATGACCTGCAAATTGAGAAGAAACTTGATATACTCGTGTTCATCTTTCTAAGACATTTTTAATATACTTTTTTTTATGACAACCAAAGCTTTCTATTTGGCATGTCACAAAAAATTTCATACCAAAAATTTGATTTGCATGTCTGAATGCCTTATTAAAAGTTGTCATAAGAAAATCTCTGAACATACACACAATGCAAGAGTTGAACTTGTTATACGCATGATGTGAAAGATTCCAACTTCTTGTACTACTCTCTATCTGCTTATTTACGTCAATATAAGCTTTTTTTAAACATAGGTTTTTTTTTCTTCTTAATCACCATGAAGGAAATGTGGGTTTCATATCAAATTGTACAATCTAAATTCAAACTAACATCAAATCACAAACCAGCTTAAATAAAGAATATCTTAACGACCGCTAAAAAAATCTTTTAAAATGTATGATTTTCTTCTGAGCAAAACATTTCACAACCAACCATGTTTTGTACCATGAATTTGAGATAATTTTCAAGATTTCATTCTTTCTCACACTAAGGTGGCTTCATCAAATCATAAGTGTAATCTTCTTACATTGATTTCATCTCTCCTTATTTATAGCTAAAAGATATTCATTCTTTTTCTCATAAGATATCCCCAATGATTTAGGCAACTTGTTTCACAATACATCTGTTCAAAAGATTTGTTGAAAATATTCAGCGGCACAATACTTTTTGGATGTGTTTGGTTTGTGGGGGAAAAAAGAAAAGAAAAGAAATTAAGAAAAAAATCAATTTTTATTTTATTGGTTGAAAAAACTCAAAAAGAAAAAAGAAAAAGTGCGAAAATATATATTACAACTTTTCTGTCAAGTTTTCCTCTTCTTCAACCAGTGTAAATGAGGAAAAGTAAGCAAAACTAATTACTCTCTCATTCATGTATTTGTGTTTTATAACAAACGTAATTAGTTGCTATTTTTTAAAAAATTCAAGAATAATCCATAAAATTGTTCAAGAAATCGTGAATAATTAATTAACTTTTCAAAAAAAAATCACAAATCATTATCAAATTTTTATTGACGAATTGTTTGAAAAATTTTACGAATTATCCACAAAATTTTCAAATAGCATGCAAAAGAAAATATTAATCTTAATCGTATTTTTATTTAAAAACTTGTCTGAAAATTTAATGAATAATTCATAAATTTTTAAACAATTCGTGAATTATTTACATGTTGCTTGCAAAATCTATATATTATGCACAAAATTTTCATATAGCATGCAAATTATTTTTACTTTTTCATATAACTTAAAAGGGCTTCCCGTACAATTTAATAATAAGTTATTTGTAAATCATGATATGTTTAAGGTAAGCTAATTATCCATTATAATGCAAAATTTAATTGTTAACTTCACAAATTATTTGAAATAACTAATAAGTTTTTAATTTAAAAATAAATCCTTACTTTGTTTTAATGCTAAATGGATTTCAATCTACACCTTTTTCTTAAAAAATAAAACAAACTAGCAGTAGACAATTAGCATTATGTTATGAATAGGACCCATTGGGCCTATTGTGTATCCACCCACATGAGTAACCATTATGAATACTATATAAAGGAGGCTAGGGGTTTCCTAGCCTCAACCTTCTCTAAACCTGTTTCTACTTTACAACACGTTATCAGCACGCTCACGCTCGTTGGAAAAAGCGGCGACGCGCGAGGAAGGAGATCCATCAACCGCTCAGTCTAAGAAGATCGTAATCTTCTCAACGGGGAGTGAAAAGGGCATCCTTCACCAACCGTCGTCTAGATTCCCTCTTCGAATCAAGAGGTAAATATCAAAACTTTTAGATCTAAACTTTCGTTTTCACGTAGATCTGCATGTTTTAAGATCAAAAGGTTTGAAAACACGGTAAAAATCATTTTTTATTTAGATCCACATGTCTAAAAACAATAAAAATCAGTTTTTTAAGAGATCTAAATGCTAGAAAAATCAGTTTTTTACCCCCAACCTTGATCCATACCAAGCACGCCCGAAGGGCGAAACGGCGGCGCTCCACGAGCGCCGCCGGCGGTAAACGCCGCGGCCATCGGCCGCGGACTGCAGCCGCGGCGACCGCGGCCAGCAGCCGCCGCCACAGGCCGCGGCCAACTGCCGCGGCCTGAAGCCGTGGCCTCGCAGCCGCGGTCTCAGGCCGCGGCCAGCCGTCGCGGCAGTGCGCCGCGCAGGCCCCCCTAGGGTTTTTCGGAAACCCTAGCCCTAAACGGGCCAATTTTTCGGGGGAGGCCTAATTAACCATAATGGGTTGTTTTCATGGTCCAAAAAGCCTGAAATTAGCCCATTTACACAATAATTTTTCCTTTTTTTATTTTTGGCCCCAAAAGCCCAAAATAATTAAAGAAATCTTAAACGTTATAAAAAGGGTTAAAGCGGAATATAAAACATTAAAAATATGGATCAAAGGTAAAAAGTTTTTCAAAAAAAATAATTTTTAGCACGTCACACACTATTTAGATTATTTATTAATCTTTACATGTTCTGTGATATGATTATCTGCGTGGTTGTATATCATTAATAGATTATCTGCGTGGTTGTATATCATTAATATATTAGCTGCGTGGATGTGCTATTAGGCAATGATTTTATTAATCATGTCTTTTTCTGATTAATTATCTGCGTAAATCATCACCGCATTTCGTTTGGATTATTTGATTAGTATTAAACGAAAAGTTTTCTCTCCATTTTTAATGCTAGTGATGTTGCATACATTTCATTGCCCATTGCATGATTTAACATTCAATATTATTACATGGCTGTGATAATTTAATGAATGTGTAGAAAATTATATGTCTGCCACATATTTAATGATTTCTGTGATGTACGTTTTATTTAGCATGCTAAAATCATTTTGATATAGTTTAATGCATATAGCTAGACTATATATCTGCGATGAGATTATTTAAATGCCTGCAGCATATAAATAGCATGTATATACATCATACTTGTTTCAATTCAGGTTAATTGAGCATAATTTTTAGTTTACAAGCTTTATATTATATGTATGATGGGATCATGATATGACGATATTTATGACAACAAGACAATCATGATTTCAAAAAGTTTAACATCATATCCACTTTGACAAAATGAACCTGAAGTTCAAAATCAAATCAAAAGTCAACACCCTTTCACCCTAATAAAATAAATATTAACAAATACGATGGACTATGCGAAAAACATTTATGCGATTTCTTTTAGAGATACGCATTTTGCGGTAAATAGATCCCTCAGATCTATGGATTATATAAACCAATATTGACACCATCAGTTGTCATAACACCGCTAAACTCTTTTAGAGTCATCTCACTTTACAATGTATGATTCTTGAATCTAACCCTTACTTTTAAGTGTACGCCCGAAGTCGTGACTTAATAGATAAGTGAGAAATTATAAATTTCGTAGCCACGTATTTGTTTCCCCTCTGAGCATGATAAACTATTCACATAAAATTTGAACGCCTCAAGAAAATGGCCTGAAGTTATACTCGATCATTCAAATAGACTTTTAAAAGTCTCTAATTAATTAGAAAAGTGGAAGTATAATTTGCTCAAACCCATGCTTATGTCTCCTTAGCAAGACTAATTTTCATTGTCATTTATAAATAAGGAATATTGAAATCAGGGGAAGTTCAGGATCAAACATGACCTGAAATAAAAATAAGGAAAACTTAAAACAGGGGAAGTCTTGAATTAAATGAGAAAGGGAAGATATGATATACCTCGACATGGAGTAAGCAATGGCAAACCAATATCAGACCAGAAGTTCTGATAAGAGCCATAAGGTTTTCGCAAACATGAATGTGCATTAACTTATGCCATATAAAAATACATACATATCTAGTCTAAACGACGAAAGTCAAATTGACCTTATGTATTTTTAGCTACTCCCCGAGGACAAATAAACTTTGAAATCAAATTTAGTCTGTTGTCATAACATAAGTCTTAATGAGCATGATTATAGTTTTATGTTTTCAAGAGCACACATCACACTATGTCACTTGTTGACTTAACAAAATCATCAGTATTATTCTCTTGTAGTTTTAATACATTTTATTTTACTGCGAATGATTTGCTATCTTGAATACCCCTAAAAATAAAATGAGGATGCCATATACTCTCTGAAACTTATACAGTTTCAAAGGATATTCGTCAAAACGAAATCCCTAATGACTCAAGAAATAAATGAAGCCTGAAGCTTTGTCCTATAATGATCCGTACAATAGTCAATGTGAAGATGTAATCCTTCACAGTTTGAACACAGTTCAACTATTACCGGACAAAATTAACTTGAACATTTTAATGGACTTTTCAAAAGTCCCACATAAATTCAAAAAGAGGAATTAATTTGGAACACCAGAAGTGTCCAGAATCGACCAACTTTGGATCGATATCACCCTGGAGTGATGATGCAAGACATCATCAACCAGACGAACCCGAAGATTCTTCAAAAAGGGTGAAACTTTCATTGTCCCATTCAAAAGGGAAAAATGTTTATGGATCATCTCCATTCACATGGACATTGACTCTCCCCACTTCCTCAAACGAATTTAAGATGATATAACATCATCATTATAGATAATGAAGACCTTTAGGTCTCTTGAGAGTATTTAAGGGATATAAATAGATTTTGTCCACTCCCTTAATATGACTGATGATGTACCTTTTGTGTACTCATCAATATATATCCTCTAAATGGTCATTATCCAACCACATTTTTTTAAAAAATAGTGGTACCTTTGGATAAAAATGGGAAATCATAAATAATTAGCAACAGTGGTTGCGTACACTCAGCTAAACACACCATTAGAACCTTTTTATATGAGTCTGATCAACTCCATATAAATATTTTCTAAGAATGGGTCTAGAGCACATCTTAAAGATGGTACGTCCGCAACGTTGTGTATGTGTTCCTGAAGCAACACTACATAAACCGTCATGATGCCATAAAGAGAACACATTCATCAGGATTAACCAACTTTGATGAATAAATCTCGTATGAGTAAGGCATTAGTACACATCTTATAGATTGTGGGTTGATGGTAATAATGATCCTGAAGATCCTTCAATTCCCTATTTGGTTCAAATCATCTATGAGCCTGAAGCTCAAATTGACCATTTAAAAAGTAAATACATATGATCTGATTATAATCAGACTGACAATTTAAATATTGTCAAACTTTCACATCCCTGCTGCTAAAAATCCAGCTAGGATTGACATACCAAATATAATGGATGCAATCCACCTGTAGCAGAAGTGGAAGTCCTTAAGAGATGAGAGGACATACCACTAGGCTCCAAAGAGAGAAAGCTACTCCTGGAGACTGAAAAAGCAATACCACCATAGGAAAGTGAGCTCAAATCCAGAACCTTATTGCAACTTGGTTGCTAAGGACACATTCTGGATCTATCCATATTCTTTACCTGTCCCAGAACCTTCACTTCTTTAACGCGTCGTGAAGGAGACACTCTGGGAGAAATCAAATGATTATAGTACGTACGGGGTGAGTTTTGGGAAAGAAAGAACACATTTTGTCGACAAATTCTCTCATATTTCACTTTGCCAGTTAAATATAAAATATCGATTCCACAACTCTGCTTTGCCTGAAGCAAAGATAGAGATTTGGTCAAATTATAATAATGTGGAATGAGGCAATAATAAGGTGAGCTTGACTCACTTATGAAATATGAGGTGTTGGACCTGAAGTCGTGGTATCAAAAATGATATCAAATCCTGTGGTATAACTGAGTATTGTAGGAGAATTATAATAAAATCGTTAGCTATAAGCATTTTTTGCTATAGCTTTAGAGGTATAAATCGCTCAAACCAGGAAGTAATCAAGTAAGATGAGCTGAACTCACTTACAAGATGAATCTGATGCATCGACTGGTTTATGTCGAGGCGTAACCCAACGAATGGCAAAAAGAGGGAATTTTTGAATGATGTTGCTATTGGATGCGACAACATCACCGATATAAAATTTCTTCAAATGCATGTATAAATGTTTTCTTTACTTTCCTTTCTTTTTGGGACATATATTAACAATATGATTAAAGGAAAGACAACCTAGACAGAGATCCTTAAAGGACTCATACTAAAAGGTTGTTGTTTGCACCTCTTAAAAATAGTATTATTATTCTTAAGAGAGCAAATTAAAAGAATTGAGATTATTTTAATAACTCAAAATATTATCGGATCTCCTGAAGAGATAACACCGAAATATTTGTTAAAGCCTATCTATCAGATATGATATGATATGAAAGTCCTAGCTAGCCATAAATTTTTGGCTTACAGAATACAATCATCCTGAAGATGAACTATCATCCTGAAGATGAACTATCATCCTGAAGATGACATTAATCATCCTGAAGATGAACTATCATCCTGAGGATGAACTATCATCCTGAAGATGACATTAATCATCCTGAAGATAAATATCATCCTGAAGATGAACTATCATCCTGAAGATGACATTAATCATCCTGAAGATGAACAATTATCCTGGAAATGAACTATCATCATGAAGATGACATTAATTAATCATCCCGAAGATGAAAACTTCATACAATGACGATTGATGAAGAACATTAAAATCATTCTCCACTAAATACACCTATTTGGTTGTATGGATATACATTAAAAGACCTCTTTCTTTTAGCTGGAAGAGGGGAATAATATACAAGGTCCAGAAGTACCTTAAGTGTCTTTGGAACACTCTTTTACCTGGTCAACTGCATGCGTCTCTTTTGAGCGTTAGCAGTATAGCTATTAACCAGGCACAATACAGTGCCTGCAGCGCACCACTGGACCAGAGATATGTAGCTTCTGCGCTATCTCCAAGGGTCGAGGAAAAATCCTCCATGTTAAATGTATTTGCATATGCAGGTTACAGATCATCGCGATGAATAGTATAAAAGGGATGTCCACCTCCTAAAGATCTACGCAGAATCCTCCCAAGTCTACATCCTTCCACCATCCCGAGAAGCTCATCACCCAAGGAGCAGTTCAAGAACATACAAAGCCAGGTCCTGAAGTACCTCTCAGACAATGACGATTGAGACGTGGAGCTGTCTACCAAGTTCGCTAGCGCTCCTTTAGTTCCAGCTACTGCCTTATATGAGTGAAATTTGTATAGATGAGTGATGTTTGTACTTTACTTTTTCTTTCGGAATGTTGTAGATGAGATGGATGTATAGACACATAGGAGATTAATGTATAGATATATAGGATATCTGCAAGCCTGAAGCTTGATCAGATAAGGGGGAGTCAACTGTAGAGTTGTACTCTTTTTCCTTAGCTAGTGGCTTTTCCCACAGGGTTTTCCATAGTCAAGGTTTTAATGAGGCAACCACATTGACTCTGGATCCAGAAGTATCCACCTCTCGACACATCCCCAAATCAGGGGAAGTTATGGAGTGCTGTATTCTTTTCCCTTCGCTATCGGTTTTTTCCCACAGGGTTTTCCATAGCTAAGGGTTTTTAACGAGGCAATTACCCATAACTTGGATCTAGAAGTATCCACCCTTTTAAGATACTCAGTAGTACTAATGAATCATTCAATATTCATAAAGTCGAGTATACCACGTTGGTTGGATAAGGGGAAGTGTTATGAATAGGACCCATTGGGCTTATTGGGTATCCACCCACATGAGTAACCATTATGAATACTATATAAAGGAGACTAGGGGTTTCCTAGCCTCAACCTTCTCTAAACATGTTTCTACTTTACAACACATTAGCATTTATTATTGATATATCCATAAATTAATTTAAATAAAGTTGCTCAAACAATTATCGAATATTGATGGTCTTATTTCCGAAAATTTTTTACTATGCATATTTGTTGACAAGTAAATACACCAACAATGAGTAGGATGCTGACGAGGACGCTTCCGTGGCGTAGCCCTCCGTCAACTGAAGAGTGGGACCCGAGGTGAGATGGTCCAGTGTCAGGGAGAGCTAAGTCCGAGCTGTTGGGTTGAAGCCCGATCTAACTCCAAACTATCTTCACATAGGTCTGCAATACAGAAAAATCGTTAGGGGGTCAGATCTGGGTTCCGACCCAAATCACATCTGATGCTTAAGTCAGTGAATGACTAGGAAGTGATCGGACAGTTGAGTCCGACCTATTGGGAAGTCGTCCGATCACTGTTTCGCTGAGCTATGGAAGATATAAAGTAGGTGCAATAGGTATTGAGTAATAGGCTGCCCGAGTGTAAGCCCCTTCATCTCCCATTGACTCAATGAGTTCTTAAAGGCCGGGTATTGCATGCTAACCTCTCGGCTAATTAAGTTGCTCCATTGTTGGCACTGATGAGTATGCATTCATGAAGAGGCATTCATTGGAGTAATGTTTGCCATGAATGTCGCTATTATTATTACATGGAGTAACGATCGCCATAAATGTCACTTATAATTGTGGGATTAATGCCATGAAAGCAAACCATAATTGATGTAACAATATTATTTATTAATTATATACTAAGTAGCCACTTAATTTTTTCCATTTTCAATTAACAACCTAATAAATGTTGAGAATCAAGTCTATAGCAAAGGCCATAGGATATAAATATATATAAAGGAGGATATAAAACGTCCTTTACAATTATGGTGGATACCAGGGATTTTGATACCAAAGGTCTCAATGCCCTATTCATAACACTTCTCCTTATCCATCCATCATTGTAAACTCGACATATGAATGCTTCAGGATTCATAGTACTAATGAGTATCAGGAGGGGTGGATACTTATGGATCCTGAGCTAATGTGGTTACCTCGTTAAAACCTTCGGCTATGCAAAACCTGGTGGAAAACCCCATAGCTTAAGGGAAAAGAGTACAGCTCTACATTTAACTCCCCCTGATCTGTACAAGCTTCGAGCTTGCAGATCTCCTAGGCAGCTATACATCAATCTCATCTACAACATTCTGAGAAAAAATACAAAATACAAGCATCGCTCATCTATACAAGTATCGCTCATCTATAGAAGCTACTAAATCTAAGGGAGCTTCTCCGAAGAGTTGTGCTTTATCTCATCGTCTTTGACGTAGCTTCATCAAGGATAGGCTAGGAAAGTGGCATGGTATGCATACTTGGTATGTAGCTCCATGTCTCTAGTCTCTGACCCAGTCGTCACTGTCTACGAGGTACTTCAGGGCATAGCTATGCATACTCTTGATTTGCCTCTAGGATGATGAGCTTCTCGAAAGGGTAGGATGATGTTGTCATAGTCGCATACTTTGCAGATCTCCTGGAGGTAGCTTTTCCTTCATGGGTAAAACATGTACCCAACCGTAGTCGGCGCCACGGCTGTGGCCGACGCCGGTAGGCCAAAACTAACTTTGACAAATCAAACGGCACAACTTGTTGAACAATTTAATGGAGGCAAAAAAACACTCAAAATTAACCACAAGCATAGACAACCTGAGAGCTTGCATTTCTAGGTTTGAATCCTCTGACATCACAATTTGATCATTAGTGTACCATATTATCAAAATAAATAAATAAATAAGTGATTGCCTCTGGCTTTATCAAATCATATTTATGAGGCCCACCTCAAAATTCCTATACTTTTGTACCCATATCTCTTCAATCTATAATTCCATGCCCTTGATTTCAGAATATTTGGCAGCATCATGTGTTTAGAACCTCAAGGGATATTAAGACCAAAAAAAGGTTAGAGGGATGGTTTAATCATAACCCTCAGATCTATATGCACCTTGATATATAGATATATATGGATTTGGATATGCATATAGACACGTAATAAGTTAAGACTTGCATGCGTCCATAAGGATTTGGGAACAAAATTCATTCCCATTCAGATTAGATAACAGTATATCAACTTGTAAATCCACTATAATAATCTTGATCTACACATTTAGAGTATCTAAAAACCAATGCTATAGCCATTTTCATATCTATTAATTGGAAACTATTAATAAGAATTGATGAGACATACAGTCTAATATAGGCATATTTAAAAAATGTGATTTTGATCTAAATACAAAATTAGATCTAAAGAACCATGATCATGAATAAATAAAAAAATTGGAATTTTTGCACAAATCTAGAAATACATCTAGATCACGTGTGCTACGAAGCTTTTTCCGCGCATCGGATTCCTCTATCGAGATGTCGCGAAAAATTTACCAGAACTTCGCCGCATCTTTTCCCTCTCTATGAGCATAATCGCCCTGATAACATGCTGAGAACCAAGTCTATGGCAAAGGCCATAGGTAGATTAAGGATGATATAAAAGGTCCTTTACAATTATGGTGGATACCAAGGGTCCTTGATACCAAAGGTCTCAAGGCCCTATTCATAACAATAAAAGATTTTTCCATAGTTTCAATTTAAATTTTTCGCAACAAATTTTTTGGGCAAACACAATATGATGATCTTTTCTTTCTATTTCTATTTCTTTTTATTTTTCTTATATATATTTTTTTCCTTAAACCAACGAAACCTTACAGAGTTATTCTTGTTAATAATTATTTAAAAGATTTGCTAGATATTTTTATTGGAAAGATGTTAACAAGATTTGAATCAATATTTTACGTACAATTATAATGTGTTAGCTGAGAAAACGGTTCAGCAAAACCATACTACCTATTTCTATATGATCAAGAATTTTCGTCCTAATTTGAAAAATTTACGAGAACATTGAATTATGAAGATTTCAACCTCAAGGCTAACTACAAAACTAAATAAGATTTTAGGTGTTGATACTTGTTGACTGGTAAGTCCGCCAAAAACAAGTAGGACGCTAACAAGAACGACTCCGGTGACATGATGCTCCGTTAACTGAAGAGTGGAACCCGAGGGAGGATTGTCCAGGGTCGGTGAGAGCTAGGTCCAAGCTGTTGGGTTGTAGCCCGACCTAACTCCGAGTTATCTTCATAGATCTACAATAAAGGAAAATCATCAGAAGGGGTCGGATCTGATTTCGGACTCAAATCCTCTCTGATGCTTAAATCAGTAAATAGCTAGAAAGGGGCTCAGAGCAGCTATGTCCGACCGGTTGAAAGGTCGTCTGTTCAATATCTTAACAAGCTATAAAGAAGAAATAGAGCTTGGTGGAGAGAATATTAAGTAGTTAAAATACCCAAGTGTAGGGTCTCAACCCATGTAATGCCCGTATGTGTAAATTACTATTTGCGTGTGTGTGTGTATATAGTAATTTCATACATGTAAGGCTATACGGTGACTATGATCTGCTTTGGATATATAAGGGAATGCGTGTGGTTGGATAATGAATTGATATTTTGTTAGCGTGCTCTTAGTGGTTAATAGCATGATTAGCAGTTTTAGTTGGTGAGTGTGTATAATAAAACGGTCTGTTCATGATAATTGATGATGCTGAGATAGTTGGTAACGAATGACATTATTATTATTGATGCTTGGTTGTTATTTCGGGTGATGGTTGTATTATTTTAGTATTAGTAGTTTTATTATTGGTGATGTTGCTTGATATTATCATCGCTATTGTTAAGGCCTTAGTTAAACTTGGTAGCTAGAGTTGGGCTTGGATTATTGGTAGTTGAGGTTGATTGTGCTTTAGTAGTTGGGCTAGACTATTAGATGAGAGAAGAGGGTTAGATTTAATTGGGAATGGCAAACTTGTAATACCCATTCCTTCTACACATTTCCCATCTCTTCCCTTTAATTCTTTTTCTTTCCCTTCTCTCCCAAGAAAACAACCTGCCGAAAATGCTCCCCTTTTCAATTATGGCCGCAACCTGCCCCTCCCTTGCGCATTTTGTTACCAGGCCGAAAAAAATCCCCAAGCAAAAACGAAGAAAGGAGAGGAATGGAGAGAAGAAAAAGAAGAAGAAAGAAGAGGAAGAAAGAGAAGTGAAGCCCTAGCTTTTTCCCCTTCCATCTCTCTCAATTTCTTCCTCTCTCTAAACCTCCATGGCCGAAATTGGGGGAAGATGGAGATTAGGGTTGAAGCTTGGAGGATTCTTGGGTTTTCATGAATTTGGAGAAGGATTTCATCTCATTTGGAGGTGGATTTTGGGTATTTCGAAATTAGGGCTTTGGGATTAAAGGTGTGATTGATGGTGGAGTCATGAAATTGAAAGAGGAGACTAGGGCTTGGTGATTGAAGATGAAATCCATGGTGAATCATGCAATTGGTGGAGGGATTTTGATTCTCCAAGCAAGGTAGGCCATTCATACCCATTTAGTATGATTTGCGCATTTCAATTTTAATTGGGGATTAATGAATTGATGGTAGCCCTAATTATTGAGGAAATTGAAATAGGAGTTGGAGCTTGATGTTGGAGCAATGGAGAGCTTCATGAAATTGGGAGAGGTAGTAGTCCAATCTCAACTCTCATGTTTATTTCACTTCATTTTAATGAGTAGGGAATGCAATTTTAAGGGTTGTTGTAGGAAGCCTAATTTCATGTGATATGTATCTTGGTCATGGTAATTCATGTTTCGTCATTATGACATGTGCCCTTTGCATTAATTGTTCATATGGTAGTTTCTTGTATGGATGACACTATAGTTTCATGTATGTTAGTTTCGTGTAATCCTTGCTAGTCGACATGTGTATGTTTGGGGGCCAATTGTGTTTACCTATTCATGTTTTCTTAATTGCCATGGGAATTAAAATGTGAGCATTAGTAAATGCTTCCGATGCAAATTCCATGATTCCAAGACAAAACCAAGTATGTATACCATTTGTTTGTAAAATTGCCCATGATTGCAACTTATTAGATTTGTTCGAATGGAAACATGCGAGGTTCTAGTTGAATTAAGTTGTATTGTTCTTTTAATTCTTGGATTGCTCTCATTTTGTCATTGCTCTCAATGTTGGAGTGTCAAGATGTTGGGAATCATGTTGGAGTGTTAAGATGTTGGGAATTTGTTGGAGGTGAAGGCAGTTGGAAGTTTATATGGAATGTTGGGATGATGGAAGTTATTATGATGTGTTGGAAGTTTAACATTCAAATTATCTTGTTTAAGATTGCTTTCTTATTTTGATTTCAATGATTAAATTAAATAGTTCTCATTTTATGACATGGATTGAAATTGTTCTCCTTTTGTTACGTTTATTGATTAAATGGAATTTCTCTTATATTTCTTGCAAGAAAATGTGAAGTATGCTATTTTAAATTGAGTTGTGCATTATGTTACTATAATATGGAGCATGAAGCCCTCTAATGTCTTGTTGAGTAACGAGTGAATTTGCTCTCATTCCGCTTTCATTAAGTTTGTTGGAAGCTATAATTGCTCACTTTTGTGAAATCTTGCTCTCATTTTGGGTTGTTGGAAATTATGTATTCAATTTAATTTGCATGAAAAGAGGTTCATTTAATTTGCATAAAATGAAGTTTATATGAAATGCAAATGAGATGGGAAAATTGGCGGTGTGGTGTTGGATACACGTGGAATATGAAATGTGTGACATGGTCACGTTAGGACACGAGGTGGAGTGCACGGGCATGGACAAAGTGTCGCGGTAGGAGGCGGGTGAATACGCCGTTGGCCACCTCTTGATCCATTAGGTGGCTCTACGTTGATAACGGAGTAGAATTATTTACACGTGCACGCCGGCTCACTCATGGGATCCCCATTGCATTGCATCGCATTGCTTGTGAATCATGTGCATCATGGCATCATTGAGCATTTGTGTGATTGTTGTGATATATATGTGTGATTGGTGCTTTACGAGAATGAATGTTGCCATGGATGCATTATATGTTGAAATGGTTGTATGTTGGAAAGTGGGGTTGTGGGTGGTTGCTAGAAGATGAATTTGGGTTGAAGTTGTGTTTCCTTCTCTTGAATTAAAATGTTGTTGTGGATGTTATGTTGTTGTTGATGACGTTGTCGTAGTGGTTGTTGTTGTTAGTGTTATGGTTGGTGTTGTTATTAATGTCTCAACTTAAGGCCAAGATAATATTATTCACCCATCCCTCAACCAAAGCTAACTCCTTCCTAAGTGATTTGGATCGTTAAGTTACTAGTAGCCTTAATTATTGAGAAATTGTTGCTTTACTTAAGATCCTAATGCAAGCTTCCAGCCTTCTTAATTCCATGTTGTAGTTGTGTTAAGGTGATGTCTTTAAGGGCCTTGCTAACTAAAGTTGGCATCTTTAGTACTTGGTGATGTTAAGATTGCCCTTGCTAAATTATTAAGGAATGTTGTTCAAGAAGTTAATTTGATTAAGAACTCATGTGCGAGTTGGCACACTTGCGTAGTTAGTCCCTTCAATGGGTAAATTCAATGAAGACATGGAAAACTTTATTGAATTATAAGCATATTGCCCACTTTTTCATGTAAGTGGTGACCTTTACCCAAGTTTGATGCACTCGTGTCATTTGAATGAAGTAGTCATGCTATAATTAGTCATTTATTCTAGGATTATGTTCAAGTTACTAACTTCATGGCAAAAGTTGTGTTAATGAGAGTAGAGTTACGTACTCCCCATTTTACATGATAGAATAGTTGCTAATTAAACTTGTCCATGAGTTTGTTGGAATATGAGTTTTACTTGGAATTTGTTGGGAAAATTGTAAAGTTGGTGAAGAAGATGTTGAGTGTTGTATTTTTGCATCAAAGATCTTAAAGTGGGTATATTGGTTCTTAACCTCAATGCAAGCAGCCCTTTCCTTCAAGGCATTTCTCTTAGGATTCTTGATCATTGTTATATTTTTCTTATGAATAAAGCAGGGTTCCTTTAAATATTATTTATGTTGTATTTGGAAAGTTTGGAAAATACAAGAGAAACTCTACCGAAATTTTTATAAGCTTTTTCCATAAAATTCGAAGTATTAGAAACTTAAGCTAGGAATTCTTCTTGCTACTTCTCAAAATTCCTATGTATAAAGGGAATGTATTTCTCAAAACTCTAATTGAAAAGTTAGTAAAAGTGGTTTATGATAACTATCAAGTTGGAAGCTTTAGAGAGGATAGCAACCCCTCTACATATGGTGTAGTATTTGTACAATTCTTCCAGGCGTGTTAAAGGGACAAATCTTAATTAAAGGTAGGCAATTCTCTCTATACTATGGAGTAGACCCATATATCTTCAAGATGGCATGTCGCTAGTTGTTGCCTTGTTTTTGATTTCATGTTAAAATCTATTAAATTAAGAATTGGTCATCATGCTTGCCATGCGTTTGTAGTAATGTTACCATGATGAACGTTGTCTCTTTTATTGTGGAACATGAAAAGATTGAGATTCATAGTGTTGAAGATTTAATTATCACTTACCCTTAGCAAGATGCAAATTTCTAAATGAGAATTAATTCGAGGTTAGTATCTTGTTTGAGTAGCAAACCTTGTTGGGCCCAAAGATGGCGCCCTTTCTTGTCCTACATGCCATCTAAGTCCAAGCTGGGTTTCAGTTCCTTAATAAAGCAGTTCACTTCCCTATATGTACTACTCACTTTGTTTTGCAGGTTATCCTCTTGCCGCAGGTACGTTTTTAGAAATGATACCATTTACATTTTTGTAAGCGATTATCTGATATGCCATGAGATAGTTTTCTGTTGTTACTTAGAGCATAGCATTTTTGTGCACCATGTGAGTTGGGTTTGGACATCCTACTGGGTCACGCTGTGACGTGTCCCGTTGATATTTTTCAGGTGTTGGGCAGCTGGAGATTCTGGGAGTTGGAGGCCCACCAATCCAGTGGTTGGAGTTGGTTGGAGTTGAGGATTTTTAGAGAGTGAGAGAGTTCGGGCGCTGTTATTGTACTCTAGCAATTTGTGGGATCATGTTGTATATATGAGATATGTATTAATGATGCTAACTTTGGATAGTTGTGTGTTTATATGTATCGGTGGTTTATTTATATTTCCAGGTTGAGCTGTTGTCCCTTTGTGTTTTATGTTTGTTGTCTGGAATGCTACAGGTACTATCCAGCAGTGCGCAGTGGGCCTGCCTGTGTTTTGAAATTCTGCATTTCCTTCGTAACACCCGCCTCTTCGGGAATGCCTGATACGGATTCGTACTTATCGAATATCCGGGGGAGCGGGGCATTACAACCAACTTCTCTCATTGGCTCCGATAGTTCTTATAGCCAAGTCGTCGCATCGTAACGAGCAAGTTGTTTAATTGTTGTCATTGATGAATATGCATAAATGAGGAGTAATGGTCGTCATTCACTATATCTATTTTATGGAATAACGGTCGCCATAAATATCGCTATAATTGTTAAATGAAGACAGTCCATCATTATTGGATTAATGACCATGCAAACAAGCCATAATTACTAAATTAACAGACTTATTAAAGCAAGTATGATCTACCTTCAGGACCATTAATCTAACAATTATGACTTGCATTCATGGCCATTAATCCAGTAATTATGGCATGCTTTCAAAACAGTTAATTCAATAATATGACATGCCTGCATTTAACAATGATGGCAACATTTATACCGACTACTACTCCATACAACAATTATAACGACATTTATAGCAATCGTTGATACTTGTTAATGCATACTTGTAAATAACGATAATAAAGAAACTTTATAAACTAAGAAATTACGAGGTGACACAACACCTATAAAAACCCTTTGAGGCAATGTAAGAATAGACACAAAATCCTACACTCCCAGTATTTTAATTCTCAATGTTCTCTACATCAAACTCTATTTCTCCATAGCTCGTCAAGGTGGCCAAAAGGCCCAGCGGCCTGGAAGCCCGCCGGCCCGGGTTGACCGGGCCGTTGGCCCGACCCGGCCCGAAGTGCGGGTCGGGCTTCCTAGCCCCCCCAGCCCGGCGGGGCGGGCCGGGCGGGCCCCGGCCCGCCTCGCGCCGGGCCGGGCCGGCCCGGTCGCCCATGGCTATTGGAAAACAGCCACTTTATGGCTGTTTTGGGGGGCTTTTGGCCAAAAATGGCCAAACCCCCCCCCAACAGCTATAAACGGTCAAATGGGGGGTATTTTGGTCATTTTTGGCCAAATAGGTCAAAAAAACACCCCCAACAGCCATAAAACGGTCATATTGGAGGGTTATTTTGGTCTTTTTGGCCTAAAAATCCTATAAATCCACACCAATTCGTATCATTTTCTTCACAATTCTAAACATCTCTACCCTCAAATTCTTCTCAAATCTCAAGCTCTTGCTCTCAACTCACGGCACTCTCAAGATCCGGCTACTATCTCTTCGCATTCAAGCTCTGTCTGCTACCTCCCTGAGTCTCGACATCCGGCTGCTACCTCTCCGCATTCAAGCTCCGTCTGCTACCTCCCTGAGTCTCGACATCCGGCTGCTACCTCTCCGCATCCCTACCTCTCGCATCTTTGCTCTATCTGCAAACATGTTCCTTTTATTGTTAAATTAGCATAATGTCATGATCAAGAAACCCACGTAGACATGTTAACGTTAATTTTAATACAGAAGAATATGGTTATTATCAAAATATGCTGAACAACCCTATCGAATCACCAGACTTTTCGGAAACGTTGCAAACTGAACAAGATTGGAACGATAGTAATCACCCTAGACCCATAGTGGGTACACCAGGGGATTCTTCTTCTGCACACACTTCAACCCCTGCACATACCGCTACTACTGCTGGCTCTACTTTTCCACAAGCAACCCAAACCAGATAACAGAAATATGCTGTTTGGGAAAACTATACACTTGAAACATTACCTGAAAAAGGACTTAGGGCTGTTTGCAAAAATCTGTAGAGCAGATTTCGTTGGCTCTGCTAAAGATGGCACAACACACCTGAAAAGACACTCAGATGCTCACAAAAAAGAGGCTAAACAGACAACTTTAAACTTAACAGCTACATCTAGCTCTCTATCTACTTTCTCATATTCGTCTGATACAATGCGAAAGGAGATGGCTAAACTAGTTCTATGCTAAGAATTTGCCTTTAGTTATGGGGAAAGCCCCGCATTAGAACGGTTTAACCAATTAGCACTAAACCCTGCATTTATAGGAGTGCCTAAAAACACTCTTAGAAGAGATGCTATTGCAGCTTTTCAAGTTGGCAAAACTAAAATTATAGAAACTTTTGCGGCATTAACATCTAAAATAGCTTTAACATCCGAAATGTGGACAACACAATGTGGGTTATCCTATTTATGTGTTACGTCACATTACGAAGACCACGACTACGTTATTCACAAGATGATTATCGGTCTTAAATTGTTAGAACATGGTCATACCAGTGCTGTTATTGCTAATATGATTATGATTGTTATTCGCGAGTATGATATTTCTGAAAAAATCATTTCATTTACACTTGATAATGCATCTACCAATACAAATGTAATAACATTTTTAAAAAGACAACTGAACCCTGATTTTGATGGTATTTTATTTCATCACCGATGTGCTTGTCACATCTTGAATTTGATAGTACAGAATAGACTAAAATATGCTGCTGCTTGGTTTGAAAAAGGTAAGAACCTTATGTTATACATAAATTCTTCTGCTAATAAGAGTGTTCAAAGAAATATGTAGAAATAGCCAACTTCCTTACCGAAAGTTTATATTTAATGTTCCACATAGGTGGAATTCAACATATCTTATGATGCGTTGCATGTTTAAAAACAAGATTCAGCTTAGTCATTTTGTTAATACACTCATTCCACATGACCCTGATTACAACATTACTGAGTTTGAGTGGAAAACGATTGAGCAGTTTTGTGAATTTTTTGAGGGTTTTTATGTTGCTACAAACAAATTTTTGGGTTTGTATTACTCAACATCCATTTTAGGCCTTGGTCAATTAGTTATCATTTCAGACACTTTAGCGAGGTATAGAGACACCACGACCACTACCATGGGTCTTCAACCTATGATAAAAGAAATGGATATTAAACTAACGAAATATTGTAAGCATGTTCCTTTGCTTTATTCATTATCTAAGATTTTTGATCTATGGTTTAAAGAGGAATTAGTAAGTTGGGTTATTAGAAACCTTTTATGAAAACATGATATTTGAAGTTGATGATCATATAATGAATTTTAAAACTAGCTTAAGAGTCCTTTTGCGACGTATGAGGCTAGATATAGTAGTTCATCACACACTTCTTCTGTTCATGCTAGTTCCAATACTACATGCAAACTCCGACAGATTAAGGGGAAGAAAAAACAAAAATCGTACCTACAGAAAGTTCGTCTAATGAGTTGTTCAAGTATTTAGAAATTACTTTTCCTTTTACCGAGTCTGAATTGGATGATGAAAATTTTGACATTTTGGCATGTTGGAAAATGTATGAACATAGGTTTCCAATTCTGACCATTATGGCTCGTAATCTATTATTAATCACTATTTCTACTATTAAGTCTGAGTCTGCTTTTAGTACACCTGGCCGGGTTCTAAATGACAGGAGATCATGGCTTAAAAAGATATAGTTGAAGCGGGGATATGTGCAAAGGATTGGTTTCATGCTGAAAACCACTCGCAAGATAAACAGGACCTTTCGGAATACCATGAGGAAGAAGATACAGAAGCTGAACGATTATCTTTTTACTTGTATTATTATTTTCTAACTTGTATTAGAATTTAGAAGTCCTATGTATTGGACATTGTATGAGAAGAAAGGCTGACCAATGTAAGTCCCCCCCAAAAAAAATTTAGTTAATGAAATTTAAAGGTTCAACCCGAGGCCTTCGTAAATTTCAAGCTTAAATATCTTTTTTCATTAATATAGATTTAATTAAAAATATACTTCAATTCTAAACATTTCTTAAAAACTATATACATCAATTTTTTCATTTTGACTTTTTGATAATGTTATATTAAATAAACTTCATATTATAAAATTCTTAACTTTGTTAAATATTTTTATGTCTTATAAGTTATTAAAAAAATTTATATACTTCTTAACTTATTTTTTTTTCTTATTTAGAACAATTTTTTAGAATTATATGTAGTTAATAAAAAAAATTCAGATTTAGATTTTTTTTTGAATTTAAAAAAACATTTTTTGGGCCGGCCAGGGCCAAACTTGGGGGATGGGGGTTTCCACCCCCGGATCGGCCCAGGGCCCGACGAAGCCCGGTGGGCAACGGGCCGGCCTGTTGGCCACCTTGACAAGATGGTAATTGAATGCGACATCCTAATAAGTCGGAACTAACAGATACAAGTCCCTTTCTAATCATCCACTAAGGGCATGTTCTTTTGTAGAAAAGTATAATTGAGAAAGTTGAGAATTTGGGAATCTGATGAGAGAGAAATTTGTGTGAAGTGAGTTTTTTTTCAAAAGTGGGGTTGGATTGTGGGGTTGGATTGTGGAGTTGGAACACACGTGTTCTTTTGGTTGAAGAAAGTGGAAGGTGGAAAGTGGTGTGTGGAGTCCACTCAAATTTAATTTGTGCTATTTAAAACTAAAATAAATACTTAAAACTAAATTAATAAATTAATATATTAGCTAATTAACACTTAAAATAATTAATTGGGTGCAAAAATGTTAATCATAAGTATATATAATTGAGGCCCATATGTTGTCATGTCTAGCAGCGAAACAAAGGCAAAAAAAGAAAGATGTCTGATTGGTTGGATGAGAGAGGAGGGGCCCACAAAACTTTGGAAATCCTTTGTAATCGAGTCATTTTACTCAGATTGTTGAAGGCTCCGTGGATTCTCAAGTTTGGATGCCACGTCAGCTTTTTTCCCCCAAATTCTGAGATGTCAAAAGAACACACTTTTAGAAAGTTAAGTGCGATTTCAAAGAAAAGTGCATGAACCGTGCCAACGTTGGAATTCTTCTCCAACTTTCGAACAAAAAAACAGTCCCTAATTTAAACATTGAAAAAGATGTGTATAGAAATACAGATCCAACTGGCTTACGATTTTCCTTTGTTGCCGATCTACAAAAAGTCAAAAATAGATTGAAGTAAAGGGCTTGTTCTTTTGTTCAAAAGTTGGAGAAGAATTCCAACTTTGACAGTGTTCATGCACTATTTCTTAGAATCCCACTTAACTTTTCAAAAGTGTGTTCTTTTGATATCTCGAAATTTGGGGGGCTAAAACTGACGTGGCACCCAAAATTGGGAATCCACGGAGCCTTCAACAATCCGAGCAAAATGCTCCGATTACAAAGGATTCCCAAAATTTTGTGGGCCACCCTAGGCCATCGCTATATATACTTATGATTAGCATTTTCACATCCAATTAATTATTTTAAGTGTTAGTTAGCTAATATATTAATTAATTATTTTAGTTTTAAGTATCTAGTTTAGCTTTAAATAGCACAAATTAAATTTGAGTGGACCACACACAACTTTCCACATCCAATTTTCTTCAACCAAAAAAACACATTACACGAAATGCGATCCACCACAATTTTCCAACTCACTTCGCACCACAACTTTCCAACTCTATTTTTCAACAAAAGAACATACAACACATTTCTCTTCTCTCCTCGGATTTCCAAATTCTAAACTTTACCAATTATCCTTGAAATACAGGCCCAAAGCGTCAACCCAACAGATCCGATTTAATTCTGACACATGATCATCGCTACTCAAGTCCCACTCAACGGGGCCGGCGGAAAGCCTCGTAATCAAATGCGGCCTCGTCACGTACAAATTATTGTTGGCGGATTTAAACGTCCACAATATTAAAAGAAAATTATATATCATGTTTTTAATTTCAATGACCAAATATATCTTCAGCCAATTCCAAAAGAGGAAGACTATATATACCCCTAAACATACAGGTGTATGGTATGATTAATGGTCAAAAAAAGGAAAAAAACAAAAAGGAAGGCTATGAAATGATATATAGATGTGATGTAATTTCCTTATTCAGCTATACACCCCTATGCTAGGAGTGTATATAGTCCTCCTCTTCCAAAAAGAGACGACCTCTTCGAAATGTTCTAACAAATTAATTCATAATTCGACAGAAAAACAACGCGAGCCCCTCCACTTCCTAAAACATAATTTATTTTGAATAAAAATTTCATTTGTTTAAAATAAAATTTTATTTTCTTACAAATAAAAGGTTTCGAATTTTAAAAAATCAAATATTAAATTGAGTAAAGATTCGAAAAATCATCAAAAATGAATGGAAACAACCCACAAAAATAGTAGAAATGAAATTAAAGCATAGAGGATTAGAAAGATGCTCAGAGGAAGAAGAAGTCGTATAATTTGGTGGAAAAGGCTCACGGCGACGATTCGCCACTGCCCACACCTAATGCATTCAACTCATCATAGCATCAAACCCCCCACCTCATCTATTATCTTTAAATCAATAAAACCAAAGAAATTAAAGAATAATCGAGCAACTGAATTTTAAAAAAAAGATCAAAGGAGATTGATCGGCTTCAGTGTGTGTAACAACAAAATCAGATCATAGACGAATAGTCTCACTGAAATCCGCTAAGATCTTAAAAGATGGATCATCATCAGCCAACGAATTCTAAATAACCAAATTACTCGCCAGAACAAAAATCATCAACTAAAAAAATAATACAATTGTTTTTTAAAAAAAGAATCCAGAATTCGAAACTGACCTAGGGTTGAGAACTTGAGAGGAGAACGATGATGACTGATGGCATTTTGAGGGGAATTTATAGGGAAGGGACGAGAGGAGGTGCGTCCTCTATAGTTAGGGTTTTGCTGTTGGCCGTTGGATGAGAACTGTATTTTGGATGTTTACTGAGCCGGTCTTGAAGGGGCATATGGTTTTCACCCGGGCCCGGAATAGACCCGACCCGCATTGGTCCAAATCCAAATATCCAATGCGTGTAAGTTGGTTCTCAACCGGGTCATCTTCCGTCGCCCGCGTGACCTGCACCGAAAAAACCACAATTCAATAGCAAGTTATGATGGTAAACAATTTAGACGAGAAAAGAAGCAATTAGCGGCAATTCCATACTATAGTTTCAGTAATTTTACCGTAAATATATAATGAGAATATTACATATCATATGATATGCAAGAGATCTATTTCATATATGACGATGTGGCAAATTCTCCTTTGTCACGAATAGAATGCAGTGCACGTGCGCGACTGAACAAGAGTGAGAACGGTGGGTGTGTGTCGGTATCGTTGGAAGTAAAAGAAGAACGTTATTTGAGTTGGGGGGTTTTTGAATGTGTGTGTGCTTTTGTGTTTTTTTATATTACTTTTGGGGGCTCCGTCGAGATGAGTTGGTGCACTCATGGCTAATCCTTTGTCCCAGTCAACCTGTGACGGTGACAAATGACTTCATTTGTATACTAGATATCGTATGCTGCTTATTATTCTCTTATATTATATTTCTTATTTTAAGTAATTCTTTGTATTTTTCCACACTTATTATCCCTCCTTTTGTTAGTGTGACTTTTATCCGTCTTCTAATATCTAATTTGTTCTCTATCCATATCTTTTTAACAATCCATTATTCACTAGTCAGATTTAATTTGTTTCTCTCATCACATAATTGTCGATCTTGTAATAGCTTGGATGAGGAGCAGACCCATTTGAAGAAAAAGATCGCCTTGGCTACACTGCCGCCCAAAATTCAAGATGCCCAAACTAGCCAAGTACGTTGGCGTGAGCGATCCGCATGAGCACATCCATAACTACAAGGGAATGATGGAAATGCAAGGGGCCAATGATTTCTTCATCTGCCGAGCTTTCCAAACAACCCTATGGAAAACCATGAAAGAGTGGTACAACTGACTTCCCAACCGATCTATCAGGTCGTTCAAAAGCTTTGCCCAAGTCTTCTGCCAACAATTCATGACGGGTAGAAGAAGAAAGCAAAGCTCGGACCACCTCTTCACCTTGAAGTAGAGAGAAAGTAATACACTAAGAAGCTTCATGAAACACTTCAACTCTGAGAGGTTGAATGTCGAGAGCTGCAGTGACGAGGGGGCCATCACTGCACTCAAGAAGGTGATTTGCTGTGAAGACTTGACGAAGTCTCTACACAATAGACCACCACGCAGCTTGGACCAGCGCCTTGCCAGAGCGGAGCGGTTTCTGATGGCAGCAGAGGCGCTAGCCAGAAGATCTCTTATGGATACTCTGGTCATACAGGAGGACCTATAAGGATAGCCCATGAAGACGACTTATGGAAGCTACCAGTGATACTCCAGTTAGAAGACCTCCCAAGGATGCTCCCACCTATCCTTGGAATACAGAACATCTGCAGAGATGTTGTTAGTAAAAAGCAAATAAACCGAGCATAAAATTTCATTTCATTTTCTTTGTTTCTTTTTCATTTTATCCTACCGATCTGACAACTCAAAGAGCACTAACTGGAAGACCATAAACGGCTTCTCCCATTTCACTACTTCTGGTATGTGCAGAATATGTCAGGATACCTCACAAACTGGTTAGCTATACGATCAGGGGGACGTCCCCTGCTGGCCAACATAGCTATATGATTGGGGATTACTTTGTGGAGACATGGTGGGCTGATCGGCGGCAGGTCGGGAGACCATTCACCTCCTGGGCCAACTAGCTCTACGTCAAGTAGATTGAGAGGCCAGTCCCCTCGTCGGCCCGACCTAGCTCTGCGTAGGCTGTAGGTCGAAGGCCACTCCCCTCGCGTGCTCGACCTAGCTCTGGGCTGGCCGTAGGCCGGGTGGTCACTCCCCTTGCATGCCTAACCTATCTATAAGATCGGGAATTGCTCTGAAGACCTCACATGCTGATCTAGCCATACAATTACAAGTCAATCTAGCAAACCCTTGCATCATTTCTTCTCGTTTTCTTTGATAATATCCTACCGAGTTGATCCCTTCAAGAGAACATTAACGAGAAGACCATTGATGGTTTCTCCCATTTTACTCTTTCTAAAGTGTGCATGTTTTAAGAAGGCCTCGTAGACAAATACGATTGAGGACCACTCCCTCGTAGGTCGATCTAGCTATACAATCGAGGATCACTCTTAGTTGACCAATCAGGTCGACCTAACTAAGTGAACAGGGCTGAGCTCCATCCCCTACGACATGAGATGAGCTAATACTACTTTTCTAAGAAAAGAAATGCTATTAATGAAGGAGTGAAAAAAGCCCGTACATGTAAAAGTGGGTAGAGCCCGTACAACAGAAAAGATACAATCAAAATGCTAAGGCTTCTGGAGGCACTGTGTTACACCCCGTTCTCTCAAATACATGAAAATACGTACATCTCCGGTATTTGTGGAGAGCGAAATGCAACAAGGCTGCAGTAGTATTCGGACTCAAGGCTTAGACCCCTTAACTCCAAATGCTACTAAGCGCAAATCGCAATTAATAAAATTAATTATTCTCACAGGCCACTGCGATATATGGTGGGACCGAAAAGGTGCTTCTCTCAAGCGCAAGAGTCCGTACAAGTAGTAAAATCTGGGAGTCCAGATGTCGAATCCTCGGGAGAAAATCTGTTGAAACCACAGCACAAATCAAACAGAAATCTGACGGAAAGAAACTAACCACTCTAATAATGAAAGTGATGATGGTGTGAAAGTGTGTCGTGAATACGTAATCAAAGCGAACAACGAAAGAGTCGTGTATGAAAATATATGAGAAACATGCACATGATATGGGTTCGTTAGGATCAGCGATTCGTGTATATTGGTTGATTAAATATAACTCAACAAATCCTCCTTTTGGGAGCGATTCGTCGGAAAATACCCTTTTGGGGGTTCAAGCACAATATGAATAAAAACGTCGCTAAAACTATAGTTCTACGAATATGGTATGAAGCTCTCTTTTGTAGAGATCAAATCTCACCCTTGTGGGGTGATCATCAATGTATTCGCTTCTTTTGGAAGACGAAAAAAGGATTAAATAGCAAAAACATACAATTTTAGCGACTTTTACGATGAAGAACAACAATATTCAACCAAAATAACACGAATCACATCCCCTAACTACTCCATATCATGCACAAATAGGATTTAGCTACTCATCATGCAATAATAAACAACTTCCATAGCAAAATACATCAACTTTATAGCAAAATACGCTAGAAAACACCAAAATACGGGGTTTGAGTTAAAGAAAATATCACCAAATCTCCAAGTTTCGACTTCAAACTCTCTGGAAATACTAAGAAAAGCCTCTGGAAATTTATAGAATTTTTCAGAGAGAAGATTCGGCTCCTAGGTGCTCCAATACGCCAATAATACGCCCAAAACCCTAGAAATACGCTTAAATAATAGCATTGCGGGTTTACTGTGCTTAACGGGTCGAAACCCGCGCGAAACCCGCTACCTGAACTCATCCCAGCCGCAGATCTCGATCGGAGCAATTGTGGACCGTCCATCGGTGCGGGATTGCACTGGAGGACGCCACGTGTGCTTTAAAATTTGTGCGAAGCCCGCATCCGCTTCGAGCAATACGAATTTAGATCAGAGCTTGATCTCTGCCGTTCGATTAGGATCTGACGCTCGAAATGCCGCCACGTCGCTCCGCAAAGTGCCGATCTTCGCGGGTCCCCTTCGCAAGCAGCAACGCCCGTTCGATTCGAATCGAACGGCATCCTTGGCTACACGTCGCGTGCAAATTCTCGTTGCAGCCCGCCCCTTCGATCGAGATCTGGGTCGTCCATTATAACGCGGGGATCGACTGATGTGCTGCCGCGTGTCCCAAGGAGTCGCCCCGCCGCTCGATTTTGAATTCAGCCTGTCTTTTGTCCTTGTCCGTTGGATCCACGATCGACGATGCATACGCTGCCACGTAGCGCGATTAAGCTGCTGCTCGTCGTTGTTAATTGAGGCGTTTGCGAACCGTCCGATGCTGATCGTGTGGATGATACTGGGCCGCGTCACGCATCTCGCTGATGCGTCCGATGAAGCGGGGGAAATGACGAGATGCAGCCACGTGGCAACGTATTGAGTGGGCCGGCTGTATTTGATCCGTATTTTGGGCGTATTTGCGTATTTCTCCAATTAAAATAGTATTCTGCATTCAAAAATACATAGTAATTAGCACAGATCTCAGAAAAATACAAATAAATAGTCGTTGGAATCGTGAGATCGAGACCAAGCTATGAAAAATATAAAAATGCAGAAATACTCAGTAAAATGCATACTTTGTGTACAAATCAAGTGATTTGCTCTAGTAAATCATGATATACAAAATACGAATGTACTAGAGACCAATTGAGCATCATTTACACACAAAATATTGCTAGATGAGGGGTTAAATACGCAATATTCAACCCAAATCACACCCCCCAACTAGCATTTTGCTAGTCTCTAGCAAAAAGAGCGATTAAAAATACACCTAGATCACCTTATCAGATCTCAAATCATTCACCACCATACTACAACGACAAAAGAGATAACCACACACTAATATCAAAATTTTCAAGCTCATCAAGTAATGGTACTTGTGGGTTTTCAAAAATGAATGTCAAGTATCTCAAATGGTTATAAAATAGACTTAAATTCACTATCCATTACTTCATGGCTCATAGTATACAAAATCAATGGTCAACACCGTTCAATCAAATATTTTAACTTGGAGCGTAGATGTATCATGCAAAGCAAGCATCAAAAAAATAGAATGGTATCAAGACATACACACGTCAATTTTCATTCATAGGAAATCACACCACATCTTGTGTTTTCGTTAAGCTTTGGAGGTTCTCTTGCCTTGCTAATTATGCACACTTTTTCCTTCTTTTCATTCTCTCTTTTTTTAAATAGTTCTGCGTAACGCGCATCAAGCAACATTCGCAGAAAAAATGTATAACTTGGATCGCTCCGTCAAATGATTGAGGTTCCAGTCAATGGCTCCAAATCGGACGATAATAGGGCATTAGGCCAAGACGGACCCCTCGGACTGTACTACTCGAGCCAACCAAGTTATTTCTTTAACGACACATTTATTCGTTCATTCATTTCATTTTTTTCATTTTTTTTGTGCATAAATAACTTAGCAAGATAGCTTCCTTTCCTTTAATCTTTAACAAGAATGGGTTATCCTAATCCTTTCAAAAGACGGTGTACACTTTTCTACCCAAAATCATACAAAGCATGCAAATAGCAATGAATATGAGATAAAAAGCAATGCTCCAGTTATTTTGTGAACTTATTCGTGCATGAACTTTGGTGCGTTCCATTGAAAGCATACTACTTGCTAATTCATAATTTCTAGCTTCATTAAGTCGTCAATTAATCATACAATTGAGATATATCAACGAAAATTTCACCACAAGTACTTGCATTCATATCAAATGAGACTGAAATATTCGACAATAGTGGTGGAAGAAAATAAATCACGAGTGTATGGCGGTGAATAGATAACGAGAAGTTTCATCACATGAGGTTCATTTCTAGGTAAAAATAGGTATTGGTGATATTCTTAACTCAAAAAAAAATTTCAATGCAAAAAGGGAACTAAAAAATAAAATCATAAAATAAAAAGAAAAATAAAATAAAAATAAAAATCCTAAAGGTTATATCCTCCCCCCAACTTAAAATAGACATTGTCCTCAATGTTAGGAAGAGGGAATCATGGAAAGAACACACCTGATTAGTCCCCACCCGAAGGTGGGTCTGTGAGATCCATGGTGCTCGCTTCCTTGGTCTAAGTCTCGTGAAAATGCTTCAATCTCTGGCCGTTCACCTTGAACTCGCTTCCATCTTTTTCATTTAGTAAGAGCACAGCGTCATGTGGGAAAACTTCTTTGACGACGAAAGGTCCATACCACCTAGAGCGAAGCTTCCCAGGAAAGATGTATAGCCTGGAATTGTATAGCAAAACTTTTTGGCCTGGGGTGAACTCCCTCCTCAAGATCATCATGTCGTGGACAGATTTCATCCTTTCTTTCGATATTTTAGCGTTGTCGTATGCATTTCTCCTCAGCTCCTCTAGCTCCAGCAATTGTAACCTGCGAGAAGAAAAAGATGAATCAGTATCAAAATTCATTTTCTTTATAGCCCAATAAGATCTATGCTCTATCTCAACAGGTAAGTGACAAGACTTCCCAAAACAAGACGGTAAGGTGACATCCCCAAAATTGTTTTGTAGGCCGTCCTGTAGGCCCACAACGCTTCAGGTAAGCGCAAACTCCAATCTTTTCTTGATGGATTCACCGTTTTCTGTAGAATTCCTTTGATCTCTCTATTTGCCAACTCTGCTTGACCATTGGTTTGGGGGTGATACGGAGTAGAAACTTTACGTGTGACCCCAAACCTCTTCATTAAAGTAGCGAACATGCGGTTGCAAAAATGAGACCCTCCATCACTGATCAAGGCCTTTGGCACTCCAAACCTAGAGAAAATGTTCTCTTTGAGGAACTTAAGCACAACGGAAGTGGTCGTTCGACCTGCAAGGAATAGCTTCCACCCATTTAGAAACATAATCAATACAAACCAAAATATAAGCATATCCAAATGAAGGTGGGAAAGGTCCCATGAAGTCGATGCCCCAGCAATCAAATATTTCAATTTCCAAAATGGAATTTAAAGGCATCATGTTACGTTTAGTAATACCCCCTAATTGTTGGCATGCAGCACAAGTCTTGCAATAATGAAATGTATCTTTAAACATAGTTGGCCAATAAAAGCCACATTGCGAGATTTTTACCACAGTTTTATTCGCTGAAAAGTGTCCACCACATACTCCATCATGGCAAAATTGTATCACACTGGTTATTTCATGATCAGGAATGCATCTCCTAACAATTTGATCACTAAAATATTTATAGAGGTACGGATCATCAAAGAAGAAATATTTTACCTCATACTTGAACCTTTTAAAGTCTTGAAGAGACCAAGTGTCAGGAGTCTTACTAGTTACCAGATAATTAACGATATCAGCATACCATGGAGAGGTGGAAACGCTAAAAAGATGCTTGTCAGGAAAGGAGTCCTTCAAAGGCACATCTGCTGATTTTGAGTTTGCTAAGCCTGAAATTGAGCCTGCTGCTGCTGCATCTGAGCTTGTTGCAACTGAATGAGCTGCTGAAGTGCATCGCCAAATGGTTGCATCTGCTGTTGTTGCATCGGCTCATGGTCCCTCCTCTGGTTCCCACCTTGATAGTTGTTGCTGTTGTATTGAGGTTGTCGGAACTGAGGGGGAGCCTGCTGCTGCTGAGTCTGCTGATTGGGGCCCCAGTTCAAGTTTGGATTGTTGCACCACCCCTAGTTGGAATTGAAGTTCTGGTAATTCGAAGACACTTGATTTACCCCAGTAGGATTTCCTAGCATGCTCTTCAAGACTGGAAGTGTGGGGCATGCACTGGTGTCATGGCCACTGACGTTGCAAAGTGCACAAGTCTGCTCTATCTCAACTGCCTTGGCCTCTTTCAAATTCATGGCATGTAGCTTGTTTGAGATCATGTCTTCCATGTTTGCCTCCAACGCATCCTCTTGCTTCAAATGAATACCACTCCTCGTGTAGGCTGGGATGGTGCAGAGTGGCCTCCTCTCTCGTAGTCTGAAGTAGTGCCCATGTCTGTGCATTTTCTGCTATCTCCTCCAGGTACGTCCAAGCTTCATCTGGCTCTTTATCAAAGAATCCTCCATTGCACATCATCTCTACAAATTGCTTCATCTGCGGCTGCAGTCCATCGTAGAAGAAGCCAATAATCCTGCTTTTGTCGAAGCCATTGTGTAGACATGCAAGCAACAGCTCATTGAACCTTTCAAATGCCTGGTAGAATGTCTCCTCGCTTTTCTGGGCAAAGTTCATGATCTGCCGCTTCAGTCCCTGTGTCCTGTGAATAGGAAAAAACTTCTTTAGAAATTCAGCCTGCAAATCAATCCATGTAGTAATAGAACGTGATGGCAATGCATTCAACCAATTCTTAGCTTTGTCTTTCAATGAAAATGGGAATAGTTTAAGATATACCGTGTCCTCGCTAGTTTTCCCATCAAAGCATGTCAAGCACACCTCCTCAAATCCTTTAATATAAAGATATGGATTTTCCTTGGTCTAACCCATGAAGGTGGGTAAGAGTTGGATCACCCCAGGTTTAAATTGAAAGAATTCGCATCGTTAGGTAAAACAAAGCATGAAGCAGTGCTAGTCCTAGTGGGTCGAAGTAAATCTTTTAAAATCCTAGGCACTCCAGGTTGCACATTATTTTCGTTGTTGTTGCTAAAATTTTCATCCATATTATTATTAGCCATATCAAACGTCGAGTCAACAAATGTGTCCTAGGAGTCCTATGCCCACATAAACTAGCACATATATTTTTTTTATATGAAAGCAAACAAAAGTTTATATACAATAAAGTGGAAAGATCGCACCGAAGGTCTTCTGAATGAAATAAACCGTAGTAACAAACCGTTCTCCCCGGGCAACGGCGCCAAAAACTTGGTGGGACCGAAAAGGTGCTTCTCTCAAGCGCAAGAGTCCGTACAAGTAGTAAAATCTGGGAGTCCAGATGTCGAATCCTCGGGAGAAAATTTGTTGAAACCACAGCACAAATCAAACAGAAATCTGACGGAAAGAAACTAACCACTCTAATAATGAAAGTGATGATGGTGCGAAAGTGTGTCGTGAATACGTAATCAAAGCGAACAACGAAAGAGTCGTGTATGAAAATATATGAGAAACATGCACATGATATGAGTTCGTTAGGATCAGCAATTCGTGTATATTGGTTGATTAAATATAACTCAACAAATCCTCCTTTTGGGAGCGATTCGTCGGAAAATACCCTTTTGGGGGGTTCAAGCACAATATGAATAAAAACGTCGCTAAAACTATAGTTCTACGAATATGGTATGAAGCTCTCTTTTGGAGAGATCAAATCTCACCCTTGTGGGGGTGATCATCAACGTATCGCTTCTTTTGGAAGACGAAAAGAGGATTAAATAGCAAAAACATACAATTTTAGCGACTTTTACGATGAAGAACAACAATATTCAACCAAAATAACACGAATCACATCCCCTAACTACTCCATATCATGCAAAAAATAGGATTTAGCTACTCATCATGCAATAATAAACAACTTCCATAGCAAAATACATCAACTTTATAGCAAAATACGCTAGAAAACACCAAAATACGGGATTTGATTTAAAGAAAAATATCACCAAATCTCCAAGTTTCGACTTCAAACTCTCTGGAAATACTAAGAAAAGCCTCTGGAAATTTATAGAATTTTTAGATCGGAGCTTGATCTCCGCCGTTCGATTAGGATCTGACGCTCGAAATGCCGCCACGTCGCTCCGCAAAGTGCCGATCTTCGCGGTCCCTTCGCAAGCAGCAACGCCCGTTCGATTCGAATCGAATGGCATCCGTGGCTCCAAGTCGCGCGCAAATTCTCGCTGCAGCCCGCCCCTTCGATCGAGATCTGGGCCGTCCATTATAACGCGGGATCGACTGACGTGCTGCCGCGTGTCCCAAGGAGTCGCCCGCCGCTCGATTTTGAATTCAGCCCGTCTTTCGTCCTTGTCCGTTGGATCCACGATCGATGGTACACACGCTGCCACGTCGCGCGATTAAGCTGCTGCTCATCGTTGTTAATTGAGGCGTTTGCGAACCGTCCGATGCTGATCGTGTGGATGATACTGGGCCGCGTCACGCATCTCGTTGATGCGTCCGATGAAGCGGGGGAATGACGAGATGCAGCCACGTGGCAACGTATTGAGCGGGCCGGCTGTATTTGATCCGTATTTTGGGCGTATTTGCGTATTTCTCCAATTAAAATAGTATTCTGCATTCAAAAATACACAGTAATTAGCACAGATCTCAGAAAAATACAAATAAATAGTCGTTGGAATCGTGAGATCGAGACCAAGCTATGAAAAATATAAAAATGCAGAAATACTCAGTAAAATTCATACTTTGTGTACAAATCAAGTGATTTGCTCTAGTAAATCATGATATACAAAATACGAATGTACTAGAGACCAATTGAGCATCATTTACACACAAAATATTGCTAGATGAGGGGTTAAATACGCAATATTCAGCCCAAATCAATATACTGGAATAGTACAAGTAAGAAAACTGTAAATATGCTCCAACACAAAATAATCCACTGACATAACACATAGTACATAAAACATTTATATACAATAATTTAAGAGAGTATAAGTTACATACATCGGTTGTACGGGTCACAAAAGGGATAACAACAAAATTCCCCTACCCACAAAATAACCGTGTCCACACACCGGTATAACGCACTCCTTAAACTATCCTTGGGAACCCAACTCCAAGAAGTCGCCCTTCAAAGGCTCCACCTCTAGCTCGAAACTGAAGTAATCTTCTGGACAGTGTCCTGCTCCTCTATCTCTGTATCTAGTCCTGGGGAAAAGGGGGAGAGACATGTCACGCGTGCCACAGTATGAATCTAACAACACTAGGTAGAAGGTCAGTCTATGAACTGTTCTACCCAACCAAAGGTCTGACTACTGATGATGATCATGGCAACAGATTGAATGCATAAAAGTAAAGTAGGAACATCACATGCATGTACTGAGCATAATAGAAAAGTGCTGCAAAGATAATATGCATAAAGAAAAACAGACAACAGTAGATGAATATCCGCAGATAATAATTCAAGGAAAAATTCTAAAACATTATTCTTCAAAGTTCTCAATTGTAATCGTTATTTGGAAACTCGGGTAAAACATTGTGGTGCCCTGTGGAAGCTACTGCACACGTACTAGAGGGGGGGTGAATAGTACTTAAAATAATTAAGAGAGTTATTCCTAACTATTATGCAATGAACAAACGACAATGCGGAATAAATAACAATCAACAAGAGATAGACAACGCAAACAAAGCATGTAACGGGTTCGGATCCACCCAAGTCTCCCCAACTTGTTCCCGGTGATCCTACGTCCCAACCACCCGGATCCCCTCCGGATACTTGAGTTAGAAACCTCTAACCCAAGATTTAGCACTATGAAATTCTTGTGAAAAACCTTCACAAGACCAAATCATACACAATATAAATGTGACTCCCACAACCCGGGATCACACACTTCTCTCACAACCGAGAGAACAATTCAAATAACAAAGTAATTGAAACAATGAAATAACTTACCACAAAATCCTATGCTTTGAGTAAATCTTACCAAATTAGGGCAAGAAGGATTTTGAGGAGGAAGATGTCACCAAACCGAAGCTCCACCAATATGATCAGCGATCGAAGGCTAGGATGGAGGATGGTGACTAGAATCAAGCACTTGGCTTGGAAGGCTCACAATGGAGAGAATCTCTCTTGAGGAATTTGGCTCAAAGAGTGAAGGAGAGATTCTTGGTGAGAAGAGTGAGCTTTGGAATAGAGTTGAATGGCTCCTCTTTGATTTCTCTAAACATCTAGAATGGCAGCCTTGAATACAAGGAAAGAACCCCTCCAAGTATATACAGGATAGATGAAAGAGAGGAGAGAAAATCGTGCAATAAATGCTCCAACGGCTCAATTCTGAAGCAGACTAGTCGGTCAAAGAAGGACCACTGACCGACTAGTTCATCAACTAGTCGGTCGGTGAATCAACATGAACCGACTTACAGCTCGACAGCCAAAAGAGAAAGTTCAGACATAAAGAACTAGTCGGTCTAAGAAGACTTGCTAACCGACTAGCTTCACAACTAGTCGGTCGGTGAGTGAACTTAGACCGACTAAGAGTCAAAACAAATAGTCTGAATGCAAGTTGAACTAGTCAGTCTGAGAACAAATTCCAACCGACTAGTTTCTCAACTAGTCGGTCTACAATCGTTCTTAGACCGACTAACTCGAAACAGTAACTCAGGCTGAATTTAGGCAATGATAACTAGTCGGTCTGAGAAGGATTCTTAACCGACTAGATCGTCATCTAGTCAGTTGGTGAACCTTCTTTGACCGACTAATTGATCAACATGGAATGAGCTGAAATGAGCAAGGACATCTAGTCGGTTCATGAAGAGTTTTCGACCGACTAGATCGTCATCTAGTCGGTTGGTTCTTCTTCTTGAACCAACTAAGATGTACTAGAAGCCGAGGGAAGAAGCGATAGGCTTCGGGAAAGTTTCTAATGGCTTCTATGATAATCCTAGCTCTAAGATATGAGCGAAATGAAGATTATAATGTAAGTCCTACTCAAGGCTTAACATTCTATTCTATGAAGCTAGAAGACAAAAGATAAAACATGACGAACCGTCTTCAAAGCTTCAATCTTCATTCTTCTTGACTTCAATATTTCTCCTTGAGCTTCAACGAAGCTTCAGGCACATGATCACGCGGTTTGAGAAGTCTTGAGACGTCGCTTTTGATGTACGTAGTATATTGGCGACGATCTCCATAACTGCGCTCACAAACAGTTAGTACACGATATTTATGTTTGCTCATCATCCAAAACCAAATCCGGGGAATCAATACTCAACATTCTCCCCCTTTTTGGTGATGACAAACCAACATAAATAATAATCAATAATAATGATTCAAATGAAATTTACTTACTCCCCCCGCATTGATGACACGTTAGTCTCGTACTAAATATTAATCATACACATCAAGCAGATGAGGAAGATATGAAATATGAACCAATTATTGACATATAGGATCTAAATCCATTTTTTTATATCTTCACTCCCCCTGAATCTAACATATCAAATTAGATTCATGGTAAATTGCTTTGAATTATTAATTAGCACATCGTCATTATTAATTCTATCCCCCTTTGGCATTAGCAAAAAGAGCGGGAGGAGATCAACGACAAGATTACAATGGCTAAGAAATAAAACACGGAGTCGAAGAATATGACCATGGTCCAAATGACACCAATGTAAAATACCAAATAAAAAACAGAGCGTGCCAATGAGACCATAGTCGAAAAGTGAAAAACGAAATCCTCAAGCCATAGGCAAAAATCGAAAAACGAAATCATCAAACCATAGGCGAAAATCGAAAAATGAAATCACCAAGCCATAGGCAAAAATCGAAAACGAAATCATCAAACCATAGGCGAAAATCGAAAAACGAAATCATCAAACCATAGGCGAAAATTGAAAAACGAAATCACCAAGCCATAAGTGAAAATCAAAAAACGAAATCATCAAAAATCGAATCAATTTCACGTATTGAGTTTTGGAACATACTCTCCAATATCAACATTCTTAGTTAATAAAATGCATGGAAAACAATTCTATGTTTTCATAAAACCAATTCTATTTAACCAAGTTAATCGTCAAGCGACGAAATCAACATCAGAGACAAAAAATCCAATGTGAATATCAAATGTAGAAAATTGATACCAAAAGTAATATGCAAAAGTGTTATGCCAAAAATAGATAGAACATCATAGACCAATGGCATAAGCAATTCTAGCATACAAATTGAAAATGATACCAAAGTGAATATTCTGACAATGCATGCATTCAACCCACATGGATACCTAATGTATATCAAATGTAAGAATATACTTACACCATTACGCTCCCCCTACTTTGGTGCATCGCTTTAAGCACCATCAACTCCATTTGAGTGAAAATCCTTGCAAATCACGAAGTTGGTAGGGTTGGTATTCCACGGTGGATTGAACCTAGAAAAACTTAAAATGGAGCTAAAATTTGATTTGATGCTCCTTCTCTTATCCTTGAGTACCTAAAGATAAAATATCATTCCATGGTACCCAAGGACATTGGGTCCTAAGATATTAGACTTTTGGAAGCCAAGTCCAATCGGACTTAGACTTCCCAAGATAATCATCATTATGCACGACATTCATAAAATAGGAATTCATGTATGCTTGTTTTTCATGCATATTTGTGTCCTTCGGGCTCCAAATAGTGAAGATTTTGGGAGCCCTATTCCTATTGGGAACATGCATACGTTGTTGATTTCTATGTGATGCATGTCGTGGATAGGCATATGACATATGATGCAATGGTGCATGATGATAATTATTCATATGAGAATGTGAATGTACATATGCATGTGGTGGAACACGTGCATGAGTGTGTCTCACATGGTGTGCACGTGCTCGTGGATGCGGAGCATAAAAATCATCATACGTGCTAACATGTGGGGTAGGATGTGTGTTCCTACGTGGCATGGTATACATGAAAGCATGACCCTTCTTTGGAGGTCCACCCAAAGTGGGTTTCTTTCCAAATGGGGGTGTGTACCTAGCGGAAGCACCATTGGTAGAAGAACTACACATGAAGTGTTTACTCCCACTAGTAGAAGCTTCGGAAGTTGGCCTAACAAAGGTGGCGGACGATTTGGACGAGTCTCCCAACTTATACCCCAAGCCAATGTGATGATTGGCCGGAAGTAAGTCATTTAGGATTGTTACGAGGTGAAACTCGCGTACAATGAATTTGTATTATGGGAAACCAAGGGCACGGTGGTTATATGGAAATGAGGGGTTAGGTAGGCTGTTTTACAAGTGATTAGTGGGGTGAAGAAGTCGGGTCCGTCGCCGGTGATGCCCACGGGGTCGAATCTCGCCGGAAGTAGTTGGGGAAGGTTGGACGACAGGGGGCTGAAGCTGAATCCGGTCAAGGGGCGAGCTCTCCTGCAGCACGAACAACTCGTCAGAAGGGCAGGGTTGGGGTTCAACCCTTAGCCCCTCCGATGCCTAAGTCAGCGATAGGGCTTAAAACGGGGGCTAGACACGCCGGTCGGACTCTCTGTGTGTCCGCCGCCTGTGACGAGCTTTAGGTGGGAGAGCAAAGATATGGAAGACCTTAGCTCTCGTGTGTGAATAACAGAATAATGGGGGAATTCTCCAACCCCCATTCCGTAAGAGGAATGGGGGTATTTATACCTGACGGGTGATGACTAGGCGTGCTGAGCTGGCGCGTGTGTCAGCGGAAGCTCCAGACAAGGGCGTCAGGACTCGGGTTACCAGACCTGCTTTCGTCAGGCGGCGCGACGGCCGGGGGGGAGCTTTTGTCGGGGTGTCAGAGCCGAAAGCATTAACTGTCAGATGGCTCAGCCGCCAGGGGGTGCTTTGTCAGACGGTCGGGTGACGTATGTGTCAGCCGTGTCCTTATCCTAGGCTGTTTGTCGTTAGAGACGAACTAAAGGCCGGGCTGTGTCACCCTAGGTGCCGCGGTTCGCGGGGGTTGGGCGGGCTGTCCCGATCGGGGGTTGTCTGCCCCGGCCGCGCCCCTCGGTCGGTCACGGGGTATGGCCCGCTGGTACGGAAGGGTACGTCCGCACCCGTCAATAGGCCTGGCCTAGCTACCCAAGCGTCCCCAAGCGCCCTACCCCGGTGGGTCGGGCGGCTGCGGTTGTTCGCCTCGACCGGTTCGGGAAACGCTGCAAGGCGCGCCTGACTCCGTGATGCCCCGGACTTTCGGGGCGGCGGTCCTTTTGTGATATGGTGAGTTAATGGGGTATGTTAGCGGATCCGGGCGGGAGTCTGACTCCTACGACCCTTAGGTCGTAACAATTGCCCCCGGCATTCGAGTGCGAAGCGGAAGCCCGGTTCGGCTCGGATGGCGTAACGTTACCGTGATACTACCTTTTACTTGTGACTCGGACCTGGATCTCAGCTCCGGGGGGTGACGCCGGCGCCGCGGGGTGTGTCCCGCTATAGCGGGATCACGAGGTCTCTCCCTGACTCTGAGCTAAGCGGGGCGTTGTTCGAAAAAAAGAAAAGGGGGAGTATTATGCACCAATCTTTATCGGAAATCTAGGAGATATTTACAACACTTAGGAGAAGATGTGTGGGACGGAGTGTGGTCCACATTTGTTGTTCGCTTTACCGGGAGGAGCAGATCCCTGCGTCAGGGCGGTCTTCCCGTATGTCGATTACCGAATTCCCACCGCCACTGTCCAGGGGTGAGCCGAGGAGCCGACCCACGGTCACAGGAGGGGATCCTCTTCTTTTCCCCTTCTTTGCTTCCTCGCGTTTTGCCTTGCTGTCGCCGTGCTGGGGGGTTGCGCGGCCTCGCCGGGGATCCCGCACACCGAGGGGGAACCCCCGGGTGGCTGAGGACGAGGTGGCGGTGGTGGCACCGCTGGGCGAGCCGTTGAGAGGTTTTCCCCTCCCCGGCACCCTGTGGGGATCGCAGAAGGTGGCGGCGTTAATTAGGGTGTTGCGGCCTGCGGCCGGCTATCTGGATCCGCCTTTTGATATAGTAACAAGCAGGAGGAAATCTGGCGGGCGGTGCCTCCCATGTGTAAGGGGAATATCCTGTTGGAGGTGGTGGGGCTATAGCGGCCACCGTCGGGGGAAGTGAGGCCCGTCGGCGGTTATCGGCTTTTTTTTGTGGTTCGGTGGGGCATTTGGGGCCGTTTTGTGCCCGGGGTGAGGGTATGGGAATCCCCTGCATCTCTCTTTTTTCCCCTTTCCCCTGGCCTATGGAGGGGGGGGGGGTATTTATAGCGAGGTTCTGCGGAAGGGTTTCTCTTGAGTAATGCGGGGGATTAGCGTTTCTAAGGGGCTCCGCGGAATCACGTGCTTTGGGAATCGCTTTTTCCCGGCGGTATCCGGCACTCTGGCCTCTCGGGGGGCGTGTTGCTGCTGACGGCGCGTCGACCAAGCGGCCTTTTGTTATGTTGAGTCGCATCGTGGCACTGTTCTGACGAGACAGGGCCGCTGCCTTTTCAGGACTGGGCGCATATTTCGCGGCCTCTGCCTTGGGACCGGTCCATTCCGGGTCATGTTGTTTTGGCATCTTGCGGAAGTTACGCAATTACCAATCATGCCCCCAACATTCCCGTGTCCGAGATCGCGAGGTCTGGGGGAAGGGGATGTTGTTGGCTTGTGTTGCCTTTAGGCGGGGTGGGGGGTCGGCGGAGTGGCTAGGGGTGATTCACGCTATCCTATCGTTATTTAATCTCGGGTCGATCCTGTTACGCGGGGCGGGTTCCAGTGTATCTCTTTCCCCCCTGGAGGGAAGGGTGTCGGTGACTTTTAGTGAGCGGGGCTCGCGCTGCAGGCGTAGATTTCCCGGAGGTCTTATGCCAGTTAGGAGGGGTAGTGCGTTGCTACCCCTGAGCTTGGCGGGGGGATAGCTATCCGCTATGGTGTTCTCCGAAAAATCTGAGCGTATAAAGAAGAACATTTTTATTTAGGTTTGTAAAGGCTGATCTACAGCTTGTACATGAGTTCTTAGTTTATCGCCCGTTGTGGGGTCCGACCCGGCTGGGGGGGAGCCATAGAGCTGTCCTCACCCGTAGTTTAATGACCTCCGGATCGGGTTATCGCTGTGGGCTGGGTGGGCCCTTCGTAACTTGAATTGAGCTCGGCACGGAGGAGAGTGGCCGCCTTCCGTGCTGAAGTGTTGCAAGGTCTCTTTGGCGATCGTGCCGCCTTCCCTTCGTTGCGTCGTCATCTCTTTCCGCGGACAGGGTTTTCCTCGGTCCGGGGGAGGCGCCGAGGAGGGAAGCCGTCTTGCTGAGGCTTGCTCCTTGGGGAGGTTCTTGAGCATCGGGCCGTCCCCCGCCGCCCTGAGCCTCACTGCTTCGGTTTGAGGGTGGGGTTCGGCGCCCGATGGTGCATGGGCGAGCTGACACGCCAGGACTCGCCGTTTGGGCTTGTCGGGGATGCAGCCTTTCCGAGGTCCTCGGTCGGAGGTCGAGGGCGGGGAGGTACCGGCCAGCTGGCGCTGGGGGCTCTCGACCGCCCAGTCGGCTTTGAACGGATGCCATTCTTTCTCCGACTCGTCCTTGCTCAGGGGACGGAGGCGTGAAAGGTGGATTTCCCTTGTGTAAGTGGAATATCCAGTTGACGATCCGTTTGTAAGTGGAATATCCTGTTGGCAGCGCTGGAGATGCAGGCATTGCTGCCCTGGGCGGCGGGAACCATTGATGGCCGGTGACCTCTCTTTTGTTAGGGCGTTGTATCTCGGCCCGTTTCCCGGTGGGTGGGGGGATCAGGTGGCGATTTCTCATGTCTGCCGGTTCTCTTATTTTCAGAAGGAGGAGTGGCGTCTTTATAGGGAGATCTCGCTGACGGTTTCTCCTTTAGTTATTGCGCTGAGTTGGCACCATTAATGGGCTCCTCGAATTCATGCCCGTAGGAAACCGTCTTGGCCAGGTGGCTCTCACGGGTCCTCTTTTGGAGCGAATCATTAATGGTGGCGTGTTTCTCGAGCGGCCTTTCGTTTCGTCGAGTCACATCGGGGCTGCCTACTCGGGAACTGGCATCGTTTCGTCCCGGTTTGTGTGCCCCTGTTTTTGATTTTTCGAGGGCCACGGGCCCGGGCCCCTCTCGGGTTTGGGTGGCTGGGGTTGGTCCTGCCCCAGAGGTTTTGAGGGGGGGGAGCAGGCGCGTAGCCCGGCCCGTGCCCTTCTCTGGTTTGGGTGGCTAGGGTTGGCCCTGCCCCAGAGGTCTGGAGGGGGGAGCGGGCGCGTAGCCCGGCCCGTGCCCTTCTCTGGTTTGGGTGGCTAGGGTTGGCCCTGCCCCAGAGGTCTGGAGGGGGGGGAGCGGGCACGTAGCCCGGCCCGTGCCCACCTCTGGTTTGGATGTCTAGGGTTGGCCCTGCCCCAGATGTCTTGAGGGGGGGGAGCGAGCGCGTAGCCCGGCCCGTGCCCTTCTCTGGTTTGGGTGGCTAGGGTTGGCCCTGCCCCAGAGGTCTGGAGGGGGGGAGCGGGCGCGTAGCCCGGCCCGTGCCCTTCTCTGGTTTTGGTGGCTAGGGTTGGCCCGGCCCCAGAGGTCTGGAGGGAGGGAGCGGGCGCGTAGCCCGGCCCGTGCCCTTCTCTGGTTTGGGTGGCTAGGGTTGGCCCTGCCCCAGAGGTCTGGAGGGGGGGGAGCGGGCACGTAGCCCGGCCCGTGCCCTTCTCTGGTTTGGGTGGCTAGGGTTGGCCCAACCCCAGAGGTCTTGAGGGGGGGAGCGGGCGCGTAGCCCGGCCCGTGCCCTTCTCTGGTTTGGGTGGCTAGGGTTGGCCCTGCCCCAGAGATCTTGAGGGGGGGGAGCGGGCGCGTAGCCTGGCCCGTGCCCTTCTCTGGTTTGGGTGGCTAGGGTTGGCCCTGTCCCAGAGGTCTGGAGGGGGGGAGCGGGCGCGTAGCCCGGCCCGTGCCCTTCTCTGGTTTGGGTGGCTAGGGTTGGCCCTGCCCCAGAGGTCTGGAGGGGGGGAGCGGGCGCGTAGCCCGGCCCGTGCCCTTCTCTGGTTTGGGTGGCTAGGGTTGGCCCTGCCCCAGAGGTCTGGAGGGGGGGAGCGGGCGCGTAGCCCGGCCCGTGCCCTTCTCTGGTTTGGGTGGCTAGGGTTGGCCCTGCCCCAGAGGTCTGGAGGGGGGGGAGCGGGCGCGTAGCCCGGCCCGTGCCCTTCTCTGTTTTGGGTGGCTAGAGTTGGCCCTGCCCCAGAGGTCTGGAGGGGGGGGAGCGGGCGCGTAGCCCGGCCCGTGCCCTTCTCTGGTTTGGGTGGCTAGGGTTGGCCCTGCCCCAGAGGTCTTGAGGGGGGGAGCGGGCGCGTAGCCCGGCCCGTGCCCTTCTCTGGTTTGGGTGGCTAGGGTTGGCCCTGCCCCAGAGGTCTGGAGGGGGGAGCGGGCGCATAGCCCGGCCCGTGCCCTTCTCTGGTTTGGGTGGCTAGGGTTGACCCTGCCCCAGAGGTCTGGAGGTGGGGAGCGGGCGCATAGCCCGGGCCGCGCCCTTCTCTGGTTTGGGTGGCTAGGGTTGGCCCTGCCCCAGAGGTCTTGAGGGGGGAGCGGGTGCGTAGCCCGGCCCGTGCCCTTCTCTGGTTTGGGTGGCTAGGGTTGGCCCTGCCCCAGAGGTCTTGAGGGGGGGAGCGGGCGCGTAGCCCGGCCCGTGCCCTTCTCTGGTTTGGGTGGCTAGGGTTGGCCCTGCCCCAGAGGTCTTAGGGGGGAGCGGGCGCGTAGCCCGGCCCGTGCCCTTCTCTGGTTTGGGTGGCTAGGGTTGGCCCTGCCCCAGAGGTCTGGAGGGGGGGAGCGGGCGTGTAGCCCGGCCCGTGCCCTTCTCTGCTTTGGGTGGCTAGGGTTGGCCCTGCCCCAGAGGTCTGGAGGGGGGGAGCGGGCGCGTAGCCCAGCCCGTGCCCACCTCTGGTTTGGGTGGCTAGGGTTGGCCCTGCCCCAGAGGTCTTGAGGGGGGGAGCGGGCGCGTAGCCCGGCCCGTGCCCTTCTCTGGTTTGGGTGGCTAGGGTTGGCCCTGCCCCAGAGGTCTTGAGGGGGGGAGCGGGCGTGTAGCCCGGCCCGTGCCCTTCTCTGGTTTGGGTGGCTAGGGTTGGCCCTGCCCCAGAGGTCTGGAGGCGGGAGCGGGCACGTAGCCCAGCCCGTGCCCTTCTCTGGTTTGGGTGGCTAGGGTTGGCCCTGCCCCAGAGGTCTGGAGGGGGGAGCGGGCGCGTAGCCCGGCCCGTGCCCTTCTCTGGTTTGGGTGGCTAGGGTTGGCCCTGCCCCAGAGGTCTTGAGGGGGGGAGCGGGCGCGTAGCCCGGCCCGTGCCCTTCTCTGGTTTGGGTGGCTAGGGTTGGCCCTGCCCCAGAGGTCTGGAAGGGGGGAGCGGGCGCGTAGCCCGGCCCGTGCCCTTCTCTGGTTTGGGTGGCTAGGGTTGGCCCTGCCCCAGAGGTCTTGAGGGGGGGAGCGGGCGTGTAGCCCGGCCCGTGCCCTTCTCTGGTTTGGGTGGCTAGGGTTGGCCCTGCCCCAGAGGTCTGGAGGCGGGAGCGGGCACGTAGCCCAGCCCGTGCCCTTCTCTGGTTTGGGTGGCTAGGGTTGGCCCTGCCCCAGAGGTCTGGAGGGGGGGAGCGGGCGCGTAGCCCGGCCCGTGCCCTTCTCTGGTTTGAGTGGCTAGGGTTGGCCCTGCCCCAGAGGTCTTGAGGGGGGGAGCGGGCGCGTAGCCCGGCCCGTGCCCTTCTCTGGTTTGGGTGGCTAGGGTTGGCCCTGCCCCAGAGGTCTGGAAGGGGGGAGCGGGCGCGTAGCCCGGCCCGTGCCCTTCTCTGGTTTGGGTGGCTAGGGTTGGCCCTGCACCAGAGGTCTGGAGGGGGGGAGCGGGCGCGTAGCCCGGCCCGTGCCCTTCTCTGGTTTGGGTGGCTAGGGTTGGCCCTACCCCAGAGGTTTGGAGGGGGGAGCGGGCGCATAGCCCGGCCCGTGCCCTTCTCTGGTTTGGGTGGCTAGGGTTGGCCCTGCCCCAGAGGTCTGGAGGGGGGAGCGGGCGCGTAGCCCGGCCCGTGCCCACCTCTGGTTTGGGTGGCTAGGGTTGGCCCTGCCCCAGAGGTCTTGAGGGGGGGGGGGGAGCGGGCGCGTAGCCCGGCCCGTGCCCTTCTCTGGTTTGGGTGGCTAGGGTTGGCCCTGCCCCAGAGGTCTTGAGGGGGGGAGCGGGCGTGTAGCCCGGCCCGTGCCCTTCTCTGGTTTGGGTGGCTAGGGTTGGCCCTGCCCCAGAGGTTCGGAGTTTTTTCGAACTGCAAAACTTGTGTAGGAATAACCATATTGGGAAGAACGGATGGATATGTACACTGCGTATAAGAAAAGAAAAACTCACAACTATTGGTAGAATTTTAGCAGATGTTTTGCGTTCCAAGGGTGGGCCAGTTCGCTCCCTTCGGGGGTAGCCAGGATGTACGTGGCCGGCCCGACAATGTCGATGACCGTGTAGGGTCCTTCCCATTTAGCGGCCAGCTTTCCCCGCTTTGCAGTCTCGGGGCGGAAGGTGGCATCTCGGAGGACCAAATCGCCGATCCTGAAGGTCCGCGGTTTCACCCGGGAGTCGTAATACTGTGCCATCCTTTGGCTGTTCCTGACGAGGCTAGTCAAGGCCCGGTCTCGCACCTCGTCTATCAACTCCAAACTGAGACCGAGTCCTTCTCCGTTGGTTTCTTCGTCGAAGAGCTTTAGCCGGAGTGTCTCCTCGCCGATTTCCACGGGAACGACCGCCTCTGATCTGTATGCTAGCACGAAGGGGCTTTCCCCAGTCGAGGCCTTGGGGGTGGTACGATAAGACCACAGGATCCCCGGCAGCTCGTCGTCCCAAGCCCCCAGAGCGGCGTCCACCTTCTTCTTCATCGGGTTTAGGATACATTTATTCGCGGCCTCCGCCATTCCGTTGCACTGTGGGTGGGCGACTGACGCGAATTGGAGTTTGATTCCCCAGCCCGAGCAGAAGTCGCGGAAGCCCTCGCAATCGAACTGCTTTCCGTTATCCGTGACAATGGAGCGGGGAATCCCGAAGCGGCATATGATGGATTGCCAGATGAAGCCCTTCATATCCGTCCACGCGATTCGCGCCAGCGGCTCTGCTTCGATCCATTTTGTGAAGTAATCCACGGCGACGACTAGGTATTTCCTTCCCCCGGAGGCCTTTGGGAATGGCCCCAGGATGTCGAGCCCCCACTTAGCGAAGGGGATCGGGCTCAAGATGGGCATTAGGTTGGCCGGGGGTGCAGTCGTCCGCCGGCAGAACTTCTGGCATGCCTCACACTTCTTGACGTACTGTACTGCATCCCGGATCATCGTCGGCCAGTAGTATCCTTGGCGCATTACTTTGTGGGCGATGGTGCGCCCGCCATGGTGGTTTCCGCAAAAGCCTTCATGCACCTCGCGGATGACTTGCTCAGCCTGCTCCGGGCCCAAGCATTTCATATAGGGCAGGACGTCGAAATTGGCTCGGCGGTGGCGGTACAACACTCCGTCGAGAAGTACGAATGAAAGGGCCCGCCTTTCCACCTGTTTTGCCAGCATCCGTTCCTCGGGTAGCTCGCCCGTCTCTAGGTACTTCATAATGGGGGTCATCCATGACGTCCTCGTGTCCGCGCACATCAGTTCTCCCTCGTCGATGGTTGGCGTCGCCAGGCTTTCCACGTAGATTGCCTTCCCGATCTCGGCCGCCGAAGAGGAAGCCAGCTTAGACAGGGCATCCGCCCGAAGGTTGCTGGAGAGGGGTAGGTGTTGGACGTCTGCTTTCTTGAACTTTCGGAGTTCGATCTGGATGCGATTCAAGTATCGCTTCATCGTTTCCTCTCGGGCCTCGAAGCCCCCCCAGGATCTGTTGAATGACGAGACGGGAGTCACTTAGGAGCAACACATTCGTCGCCCCCACTGCCCTAGCGAGTTTTAACCCGTTAACCGCAGCTTCATACTCCGCGACGTTGTTGGTGGCCGGGAAGCTGAAGCGTAGGGCGTATTCCAACGAACATCCGTCGGGAGTCTGGATGACGATACCCGCCCCCGTCCCGGAGCCTGTGGCGGAGCCGTCGACGTGGATGGTCCATAATTCGCCCGCTGCCATCGGGGAGGGCGCTGAGGGTTCGCCCACCTCGATCCTCTGTGGGGATGTGGTCGCCGATGGGAGCTCCGTCCGGTCCCCCGGCGGGGCTTCCGCGGTGCATTCCACCACGAAGTCAGCCAGCGCTTGGCCCTTGACCGCCGTCCGGGCTTTGTACGTTATGTCGAACTCGCTGAGCTCGACGCTCCAGTTGAGCATCCTTCCCGAACGCTCCAGCCTTTTCAGGTTCTTTTCGAGGGGCATGTCGGTGTGGACGATTATGGGGTGGGCCTGGAAGTAGGGTCGGAGCTTCCAGGCCGTGGTTATTAGGCAGTAGGCGGCTTTCTCGATAGGGCTGTAACGAGTCTCCGCCTCCCGGAGGATCCGGCTGGCATAGTAAACGGGGCGCTGCACCCCTCCTTCCTCCTTGATCAAGACGGAGCTAACGGCCTCCTCGTTGGTCGCCAAGTATAACCCCAGGGGTTCGCCTTCCCCCGGCCGCGCGAGGAGCGGTGGGCTCTTTAGGTAAGCTCTCAGCTCCGCGAACGCCTGCGCACAGTCGCCGTCCCACGGGATCACCTTCCTATTGTCTTTAGCCTCGCCAAAGGCTGTCCGCAAGACTCTGAAGAAGGGGAGCGATTTCTCCGCAGATTTCGACAGGAACCGCCCCAGAGCCGCGATCCTGCCATTCAGTCGCTGCAGGTCCCGGATCGTCCGGGGCTCTGTCATTCCGATGAGGGCCATCACCTTGTCGGGGTTCACCTCGATTCCCCGCTTCGTTATCATGAAGCCCAGGAATTTTCCCGACTGCACGCCAAAGATACATTTCGCGGGGTTTAGCCTCAGGTTGTATCGGCGGACCCTCTGGAAGGTCTCCTGCAAGTCGGCGAGGTGGTCGAGGGCCCTTCCACTCTTCACCAGTATGTCGTCGATGTAGACCTCCAAGTTTCGCCCCACCTGAGGGCCGAATATTCGGTCTACCATCCGTTGATAGGTCGCCCCGGCGTTCTTCAGCCCAAAGGGCATCTTGGTGTAGCAGAAGGTGCCTTTGTCGGTGACAAAAGACGTCTTCTCCTCATCCCCTCCTGCCATCGGTATCTGGTTGTACCCCGAGAAGGCGTCCATAAAGCTTAACAACTCATAACCAGACGCCTGGTCCACCAAGTGGTCGATCCTGGGCAGAGGGAAGCTGTCCTTCGGGCATACCTTGTTGAGGTCGGTGAAGTCGACGCACATGCGCCACTTTTCGCTGGGCTTCTTCACCAGAACGACGTTGGCGAGCCATTCGGGGTAGTCCACCGGCCGAACGAATTTGGCTTCGAGGAGTCGCTCTACTTCTTCCTCGGCTGCCCTCTTCTTTTCGCCCCCCGCACTTCTCTTCTTCTGTCGAACGGGTCGGGCCTCCGGGTTCGCATTCAACCGGTGGGAGATTACCGCTGGGTCCACCCCGGGCATGTCAGCAGGCGACCATGCGAATATGTTCGCGTTTTCTCGGAGCAAGGCGACGAGGGCCGTCCTCAACGCGGACGGGAGTTTTGTCCCGATGGAGACGGTTCTTCCTTCGTCCGAGGCCACAGGGATCTCTTCCACTTCCTCGGCTGGGGTTGGCCGCTGGTCACAGAAATCCTCCCTCTCGTCAGGGATGAGAGTCGTCAGGGCCCGCCTCGGGCTCCTACACAGGGATGGCGTATGGTTGTGGTCTCCGAGCGTCTCCCGTCCTCCCCGCACCTGTCCCACCCCCCGCGGGGTCCGGAACTTCATCGCCTGATGTCACAGGCTAGGGAGCGCTTCGATGGCCGTCATATATGGACGCCCTATGATTCCGTTATACGCCGAGGCGACGTTGACGACGACAAAATGCGCTTCCCTGGTGACGACCATCGGTTCCTCCCCCAGGGTCATGGGCAGGGTGATCGTTCCCTCGGTGGGGATCGCATGGCCGGTGAAGCCAGCGACAGGGCCCACACAGGGCTCTAAGTCTGCGCGCCCCCACCCCATCTTCTCGACCGTTGTCAGAAACAGGATGTCACAGGAGCTACCGGTGTCAATCAGGAGCCGGCCGACGTCAATCGCCCCAATCCGAGCCTCGATGACGAGGGCGTCATTGTTCTGGCTCCATGCCTCCTGACCGTCCTCCCCGGTAAAGGTGATCGGGGGTCGGGGTATCTTCCTTCGCTTCGGTCGGCGGCCGGCGCCCGCCATCATCACCTGTCGGGCCTCGGCCTCCAGGATTGCGGGCACCCGTCCCACCGAGGTTGGGCCTCCAGTTACCATCTCAATTCGCATGACTGCCTTCGGGGGGCGGGGCTCCTCCTTATCGCGGTTTGCCAGCGGACCCCGTCCCCCTCCTCCGGGGGGTCTCTCTCTCCTGTCGCCACCTGCCTTCCCGCGACAAAGTTCCCCAGGTGACCCGCCTGGATCAGTCGTTCGATCTCTCTTTTAAGTGAGTAACAACGGTCGGTGTCGTGACCGTGGTCCCGGTGATAACGGCAGTATCTCTGGGGGTCCCACCTCACTGGGTCCGTCCTCATCTCCCGGGGAGGCTCCGGCAGTAACCCGGCCCTTGTCGCCGCGGCCAGCACCTCCATCATGGGGGCATTGAGTCGCGTGTAATGCGCTGGTGGGGGGTCTTCTTGTCTTGGGATGACTCCGGGGGGCCTCCGCGCCGCGGCGAACTCGCGCGCCGGGCCAAGGCGATCTCGTGGGCGAGGCTCGGGCGGCTCCCACCGCGGTAGGGCCATCTGATCGCGGCCTCGGCCCCTCTCTTCCTGCCTCGGCCGAGGGTGCGGCCGGGGTCCGTCCTGGGATGGTTTCACCGGGGGGAATACGACCTTTGCACCGAGGGTCTCTTCGGCCAATGCGTGCCTTTCCGCCATTGCAACCAACGCTTCGTAGTCGGTCGGCGGGTCCCGGAGCAGGGATTTGTGGAGGCTCCGAGTCCGCAACCCCGTCTTGAAGGCCAGCATTAGCACCTCATCGCCGCATGTCACCACCGCCCGCCTTTCTTCCTGAAAGCGGCGGAGGTATCTTCCCATTCTCTCCCCCTCTCCTTGGACTATCGTGCAGAGATAGTCCAAAGGCTTCTTCTTCGTCCGCTCGGCCCGGAACTCTTGGCAGAACTAGTGTGACAGCTCGCCAAAGCTCCCGACGGATCTCGCGGGCAAGCCGAAGTACCAGCCCAGCGCGGTGTCCCTCAGGCTTTGGGAGAAATGTCGGCATAGGAACGCCTCGTCCACATCCTGCGCCTCCATCGCCCCCCGGTATTGTTGCACGTGCGTGAGGGGGTCGCCACTTCCATTGTACGTGGCCAAGTGAGGGGGTTTGAACCTTTTGGGCCTTGGGGCGGACGTGATCCACCGTGCGAGCGGCGTGGCCTCCTCCGAATAGGTAGGGCGATCCGGGGCCTCCCCTCTCCGCCATTCGGGGGTCCGGCTTCGATCGCGCCACGGCCGACGACGGTCCTCCGCCCCCGGGGAGTAGCCCGACGGTCGTCTGGCGGGGCTCCTTTCCTGGGCCGATGACTCGACGGGTTGTGGGCTACGACTCTCCCCGCGCCAGCGCCTCCCGGCCAACTCTCCTCGGGCCTCCATCCGTTCCTGATTCTCGCGTAGGAGCCTTTCACGCTCGGCGGTGAGGAAGCGTAGCTGTCGACAAACGGCTTCCTCGTGCAGGGTATCGGAGGGGTGGTGCTGGTGATGCGGGCCGCCTCCTCCAGGCGGGGACCTGTTCAGCAACGGGTCCCGTCCGCCCCCGGGCCGCCGGCCCGTCGCCGTCTCTTCAAGAACCTCTTGGTTACTCCTGTTTCCTCTCCTTAGCCTCTCGCGTTCCACGACAATGAAGCGGAGTTGGCGGCGGGCGGCCTCTTCTTCCTGGTAGGCCCTCCGGGCGGTCTCGGCCGCCTCGTCCAAACGCCTTTGCGCCGCGGCCGCCTCCCCCAGGTGCTTCCACCGCCGCGCAACTTCCATCTCCTCTTCCAGGAGCCTTTGCTGGGCCGCAATCTCCTCCACGAGCCCCCCGTTTTCTCCCTCCTCCTTGAACTGAAGGCGGAGGTTCTGCCTCACGTTCTGGGGCTCCGAGGGTCCGGGCGGCGGCCCCGTTCCGGTTGTCTGATAGCCTCCCCCGGCCTGAGTGACGGCCTCGAAGCTTTTCGGGACGACGCGGGATGAAGTAGGCTCGGTTTCGGTACCCGCGCCCGGAAGGGCGTCGGACGTCGGGGTGATTTGTAGAGAGAGCGGCTCCTGATCCACGGGATCCTTGCCGTGGTCAGGGTTCCGCGAAATTGGCATGGAGTCTAACATGGGTGTGACCCTTCGTTTCCCACAGACGGCGCCAATTGTTACGAGGTGGAACTCGCGTACAATGAATTTGTATTATGGGGAACCAAGGGCACGGTGGTTATATGGAAATGAGGGGTTAGGTAGGCTGTTTTACAAGTGATTAGTGGGGTGAAGAAGTCGGGTCCGTCGCCGGTGATGCCCACGTGGTCGAATCTCGCCGGAAGTAGTTGGGGAAGGTTGGACGGCAGGGGGCTGAAGCTGCCTCCGGTCAAGGGGCGAGCTCTCCTGCAGCACGAACAACTCGTCAGAAGGGCAGGGTTGGGGTTCAACCCTTAGCCCCTCCGATGCCTAAGTCAGCGATAGGGCTTAAAACGGGGGCTAGACACGCCGGTCGGACTCTCTGTGTGTCCGCCGCCCGTGACGAGCTTTAAGTGGGAGAGCAAAGATATGGAAGACCTTAGCTCTCGTGTGTGAATAACAGAATAATGGGGGAATTCTCCAACCCCCATTCCGTAAGAGGAATGGGGATATTTATACCTGACGGGTGATGACTAGGCGTGCTGAGCTGGCGAGTGTGTCAGCGGAAGCTCCAGACAAGGGCATCGGGACTCGGGTTACCAGACCTGCTTTCGTCAGGCGGCGCGACGGCCGGGGGGAGCTTTTGTCGGGGTGTCAGAGCCGAAAGCATTAACTGTCAGATGGCTCAGCCGCCAGGGGGTGCTTTGTCAGACGGTCGGGTGACGTATGTGTCAGTCGTGTCCTTATCCTAGGCTGTTTGTCGTTAGCGACGAACTAAAGGCCGGGCTGTGTCACCCTAGGTGCCGTGGTTCGCGGGGGTTGGGCGGGCTGTCCCGATCGGGGGTTGTCCGCCCCGGCCGCGCCCCTCGGTCGGTCACGGGGTATGGCCCGCTGGTACGGAAGGGTACGTCCGCGCCCGTCAATAGGCCTGGCCTAGCTACCCAAGCGTCCCCAAGCGCCCTACCCCGGTGGGTCGGGCGGCTGCGGTTGTTCGCCTCGACCAGTTCGGGAAACGCTGCAAGGCGCGCCTGACTCCGTGATGCCCCGGACTTTCGGGGCGGCGGTCCTTTTGTGATATGGTGAGTTAATGGGGTATGTTAGCGGATCCGGGCGGGAGTCTGACTCCTACGACCCTTAGGTCGTAACAAGGATATTGTCCAAATGGCCCTTACCCTTATTGAATTCATGAATTCGGCCTAATGTGCACTTATACTTCTCGGTGAGAGAATGCAAAGAAGCATCCAATGTGGACACTTGCGATGCGAGTGCACAAACACGTGACTTGAGATTTTTATTCTCAATACTCAAAGTTGAGTTTTGAGACGTCAAATCCGCTATCACATGTTCATCCGAATCCTCGATATGAACATGCTCAAGTTGAGATTTGAGATTACAATCTCATTTCTCAACCCTTCAACAACGGTGTCGTTGTTGACGATGATATGCTTAGGCGAGTTTTTAAGACTATCTAGCTCATTTTTAGTCTTCATAAACCTAGTAGCCAAATTAGAAAACTTATTCCAAAGTTGTTCGTTGGCTAATCTAAGTTCATCCATAGTTACTTCTTTGCCTTCATCCTCGCTTCCATCCTCGCTTTCATCTTCGCTTTCATCAGAGGAGGTCTCTTGAACACGTTCCTCTTTTCCCATGAAGCACGTGTGTGCTTTCTCCACTCGTTCATCATCCGACTCTCCACTTGAGGAGTCCTCTTCAGAGTCGGTGAATGTGCCGACAAGTCCTTTCTTGTGCTTTCTCGACTTGTCATACTTGGATGCCTTCCACTTCTCCTTGTGTTTGTAGAGAGGACAATCCGGCTTGATATGTCCTGGCTTATTGCATTTATAACACACGTGAGTAGAAGCATTAGTCGAAATAAATTTTGATTTACTCTTCAACTTACCTTGTCGAAAGAATCGGTCGAACTTCTTTGCCATATCGGCCAAAGCTTCCATGTCCAACTCTTCTTCCGATTCTTCATCATCGGTAGATGGAGCGGCCTTGTACGTAATTGCCTTTTTCTTTGGCTCGTCTTGCTTCAAGTACGCCTTCATCTTCTCCTTCATCTTGATCTTACTTTCCTTGCGTACCTCGTAAGACAATAAGGTACCCATTAGTTGTACAACCGTGTACTTATTCATATCATTATCTTCCTCGATGGCGAAGGTACGCTTTTCCCAACAAGAAGGAAGTTCGTCAATGATCTTCACGACTTTCTCCTTTTGGATGTAGATCTTCCCAAGTGCCTCTAATTCGTTGGATATATCCACGAAGCAAGCATAGTAGTCCTTCATAGTTTCACCCTGTTCCATGTGAAACAACTCAAATTCTTTGTGAGCGACAACGAGTTTAGAATCTTTTACCGTACTTGTTCCTTCGTGCAAGATGAGGAGTTGGTTCCATACTTGATATGCACTCTTACATGTGCATATCGTGTTGAAGTCTTCGGGCTCCAACGCACATTGTAAGGCGTTCATCGCATTGGCATTGCTTACCTCCACGGCGACCCCTGCGGTAGTCCATTTCACGAAATCTTGTTCGGCGGGCTCGACATACTCCGTCAATGTGGCTCTCCAAAGTGAAGCACTCCGGAGGAAAGTTTCCATCCGGCATTTCCAGTACCCATAGTTGGTACCGTTGAAGTGAGGAGGCCTGACTGAGGATTGTCCTTCCATAACTGAAGAAGATCCGTGACGATCCTTGATGACGTTGTAGTCGTTGTTCGTCATAGCTTTGACCTTGTAGCTTTATCCTTGGCTCTGATACCAATTGTGGTGCCCTGTGGAAGCTACTGCACACGTACTAGAGGGGGGTGAATAGTACTTAAAATAATTAAGAGAGTTATTCCTAACTATTGTGCAATGAACAAACGACAATGCGGAATAAACAACAATCAACAAGAGATAGAAAACGCAAACAAAGCATGTAACGGGTTTGAATCCACCCACGTCTCCCCGACTTGTTCCCGGTGATCCTACGTCCCAACCACCCGGATCCCCTCCGGATACTTGAGTTAGAAACCTCTAACCCAAGATTTAGCACTATGAAATTCTTGTGAAAAACCTTCACAAGACCAAATCATACACAATATAAATGTGACTCCCACAACCCGGGATCACACACTTCTCTCACAACCGAGAGAACAATTCAAATAACAAAGTAATTGAAACAATGAAATAACTTACTACAAAATCCTATGCCTTGAGTAAATCTTACCAAATTAGGGCAAGAAGGATTTTGAGGAGGAAGATGTCACCAAACCGAAGCTCCACCAATATGATCAGCGATCGAAGGCTAGGATGGAGGATGGTGACTAGAATCAAGCACTTGGCTTGGAAGGCTCACAATGGAGAGAATCTCTCTTGAGGAATTTGGCTCAAAGAGTGAAGGAGAGATTCTTGGTGAGAAGAGTGAGCTTTGGAATAGAGTTGAATGGCTCCTCTTTGATTTCTCTAAACCTCTAGAATGGCAGCCTTGAATACAAGGAAAGAACCCCTCCAAGTATATATAGGATAGATGAAAGAGAGGAGAGAAAATCGTGCAATAAATGCTCCAACGGCTCAATTCTGAAGCAGACTAGTCGGTCAAAGAAGGACCACTGACCGACTAGTTCATCAACTAGTCGGTCGGTGAATCAACATGAACCGACTTACAGCTCGACAGCCAAAAGAGAAAGTTCAGACATAAAGAACTAGTCGGTCTAAGAAGACTTGCTAACCGACTAGCTTCACAACTAGTCGGTCGGTGAGTGAACTTAGACCGACTAAGAGTCAAAACAAATAGTCTGAATGCAAGTTGAACTAGTCGGTCTGAGAACAAATTCCAACCGACTAGTTTCTCAACTAGTCGGTCGACAATCGTTCTTAGACCGACTAACTCGAAACAATAACTCAGGCTGAATTTAGGCAATGATAACTAGTCGGTCTGAGAAGGATTCTTAACCGACTAGATCGTCATCTAGTCGGTCGGTGAACCTTCTTTAACCGACTAATTGATCAACAGGGAATGAGCTGAAATGAGCAAGGACATCTAGTCGGTTCATGAAGAGTTTCCGACCGACTAGATCGTCATCTAGTCGGTTGGTTCTTCTTCTTGAACCAACTAAGATGTACTAGAAGCCGAGGGAAGAAGCGATAGGCTTCGGGAAAGTTTCTAATGGCTTCTATGATAATCCTAGCTCTAAGATATGAGCGAAATGAAGATTATAATGTAAGTCCTACTCAAGGCTTAACATTCTATTCTATGAAGCTAGAAGACAAAAGATAAAACATGACGAACCGTCTTCAAAGCTTCAATCTTCATTCTTCTTGACTTCAATATTTCTCCTTGAGCTTCAACAAAGCTTCAGGCACACGATCACGCGTTTTGCGAAGTCTTGAGACGTCGCTTTTGATGTACGTAGTATATTGGCGATGATCTCCATAACTGCGCTCACAAACAGTTAGTACACGATATTTATGTTTGCTCATCATCCAAAACCAAATCCGGGGAATCAGTACTCAACAAACGTATGACATAAGGACCTAAACTTCACCCAGGGTGGGTGAAAAGGTGTACCACGCCAGCGAACACGAGTACTGTGACAAATAGTGCCTCTAGTAACTCCCCTTGCTAGGAGTGAGAATTGTGTGACATCAACTACCTCCTGGTGCATCATGCGTACACCATAGGCCTCTCTAACCATGCCCAACGCCCCCTGCCGGGAGTGCGAGCGAGATACATATATCGTCCAGTCCTTAAGCCTGCATTTTACATGTGTTTCCCCAAAACCTAAGTCTGGGATCTCACCCACATCAAGGTAGACCGAGATTTCCATGTTTTTTTACGCTCAAATTCCACACTCTCAATTATGGAACAAATTCATCATTTCATTCATTTCTGCTGTCTCATTTACCACATTCACATCTTTTCATTCCTTTCATCATTTCGCTGATATCGTGTGTAAAAACACCATTGCATCACATTTTGTACCAAGATTATCACGCTGCTCCATTCATCACATAATTACATTATCAAAAATCCACATATGAGGCAACATAATTATGGAATAACGAATATCAACATAGCAAGTTCATGGCTAATGTCCGCATGGAGTGTGCTTAAAATGAAATCCTACACCTTGAGCATAGTCAGAATATGGAGAATGACATAACATAATAAGCATCTAACATCACAACCTACTAACATAAGACCACGTGAAACTATTAGCATGAATTCATAATAACACATCAACATTGACATGAGCTAATATAACCAAACATATTCATGAGCATGGACATTATCTTTAAACTCAACATGGCATACTAATTTGCTACATGCTAGCATAATGACATATAGTGGTATAATAACACAACATGTCATACTAGTTTGCTACATGCTAACATAATAACATTAAATGGCATAGTAACACAACATGGCATACTAGCTTGCTACATGCTAATATAATTGCATATAATGGCATAATAAAACAACATAGCAAACTAGTATTCTACATGCTAGCATAATGCAATATAGTGGCATAATAACACAACATGTCATACTAGCTTGCTACATGGTAACATAATGGCATAATAAAACAGCATATCATACTAGTTTGATACGTGATAGCAAATGGCATATAGTGGCATAATAACACAACATGACATATTAGCTTGCTACGTGCTAGCATAATGGCATATAATAGCATAATAACATAACATGGCATATATGGGATTTAAAATTGACATTGCATACTATCCATCACATAATCTTTAGCATGTCAAATTGTCACGCACCGCTTTCCCAAATACGGGAGATACATGGTGGACTAGGCTGCCGTAGTATTCAGATACTGGGCTTCGAGCTCTAACATCCGAATACTACTAGGCTTAATTGTGGTTAAGATAAAATTTACATGTGCAGGCCACTGCGATACACTAGAAAGTACAAGAGTAGGAAATGTAATGCTCCAACAAAATTAAAAACCATAAGTGCTGAAAAGTAAACTATACTGAACATCATTTATAGGATACATCATAGGTCTCTGTACAAGTACCAAAAAGTACCAAAAGTACTACTAAAAGGGGAAAGACAAAAGAGGAAACCCTCCCTGAAAGAAACCCAAAATGTGTCCACGCCCGTACAACACACTCCCTAATCTACCCCAGAGAAGTCCAGGCAGACCAACCCTCCATCTGAAGTCTCCGGTTGTACCTGAGGAGAGAAAGAAGTAGGAGTCTGTACACGTCCTGACTCTGGTGTCACATCATCAGGACCTGAAAGTCTAAATGGGACGTGTCAACCTGTGACCCAGTAGAACTCCTAACCAATCTAGATAGGACCCAGTTTAAAACTGGACTACCTATCCAAGGGTGATCTAAAAGTAAGAGGTTAACAGAGCATACATAATATTCATATCAAAGCATACAAGTATTGAAAATAAATTGAAGACATGTCAATATAATGGCAACATTTGTAAATTAACATCTATTTTAACAAATTAGTAGTTCGCATATTTGGGAATCTGTGCAACTAGTAGGACACTTTTAAGGAGCTGGACTTCATCCAGGGTCGGTGAAAAATGGTAGGGGTGGCAATTTTTGGCCCGGCACGATAGCCCGGCACGGGCCCGGCACGATAAGACCGTGTTTGGGCCAACAATTTTGGCCCGAAATCCTTATCGGACCGGGCCGGCCCGGCCCGGTTCATTTTCGGGCCGGACCCGGGCCAAGCTTTTCAGCCCATGGGCGGCACGGCACGGCACGAAAAGCATTTGATCGCCTCACTTCAATTTGACCACACACTGATCTAAAGCTAATATGCATTCATTTATAGTGTTGAGTCCAATGTCATGAATCTTATCAAATCATGTGCCAAATATCATAAATTTTAACAATTTCCCACCAGCGCCAACTTTGATGTCTTCGAATCTTGGGGGTCGATCTCAGTTTCCGAGAAGAGACAAAGAACCACCAAACATGTTACTTCATCTTGCCAAATAAATAAAAACAATGTAGGACACATCACCTTATACAACCCACTTAATCATCTTCTTTCGTGCTCCATTTTAATACATCTTTAAACATATGAGATAAGTTTGTGTTTAAAAATATGAAAAAATATTGTCACAATACATAATTCATTCAACCCTATCGGACCGGGCCGGGCGGCCCGAATTTTTATCGGACCGTGCCTGGGCCTCTCTCGAATGGCCCGAAGTCTTATCGGGCAGGACCGGCCCAGTCCTTTAAGAAAACCGGACCGGGCCGGCACGGCCCGATAAGACCGGGCCGGCCCGAATTGCCACCCCTAAAAAATGGTACCTCAGCCAGCGACACGAGCATTGGAGGGGTCTCTCATAACTCCTCTGTCAGGAAAGAGAAATCTCGGTTTTTCTGTGGAAAACGGAGCAAACCATCATTTACCGTCATGGTGCAACACGAGTACACCACCGACCTCTCTAATCATGTCCACTCCCCCTGCCAGCTGGTGGGAGTGTGGGTGAGAAATCATCAAGTGTCCACTCCTTAAAAGCCTACTATTCACACGTTCCCCCCGACCCATATCTAGAGCTTCACCCATTTCTGAATGGATTGAATACTCCAAATCCATTCTCTCTTCTCACTCTGTTTACATGTATTTCACAAAATTTTCATTCTTAAATATCATTTTCATATTCATCATTATTCTTACTTCACAAATTCATGATGCATTGATGGTCTCAGCACCGCATATAATTTACATTACTTCTCAATTTCAGATTCATATGGAAACTTGCATAAATAAACATGCTTGCAATATGAATAAGACAAATGATTCTTCTTCCATATTACAATATAGTTCATAACTTGGTTATTAAGCAATTTGTTTAATTCAATACATTTAATTTTGCAAGTATAAGGAGCATAGTTAGCAATAACGATTAGTCCATAATTTGGCAATTATATGTAATCAACCAAGCTATAAAACAATCACAGTCGGTTCTCAAAGAAAACAAAACTTAGAAAACCTGAGAAAGCCACACGATTGTATGGCCAAATCCATATGACTGTATGGATTAAGGATGTAGGGCCGATGACGTCACACGGTCATATAATCTGTTCATACGGCCATGTGGGATTTTGGTAGAGCTGTATTAAGAGTTTTGGGAAACTTGCACGGCCATATGAATTATTATATGGCCAGATGGGGTTTAACATTAAGGGGAGGCCACACGGCCGTATGGTTTATTCCATACGGTCGTATGGCAAAAAGAGCATACGACCGCGTGGGGAAAACAATTCACACGGCCGTATGGCTTAATCCATACGGTCGTGTGGTTCTAAGGCCTGAAGGGGGCTCAAGGCACACGGCCGTATGAAGCCGTCATACGGTCGTGTGAGAGGGGATTTTGGTCTACTATCGATTTTCGACTACAACGACAACTAGGAAAACTTATGCGACTAAACTAAATACTATCTAACTTGTTTAGAATCCTACCTTCCGCAATCCACCTATGTTTATGGGACCCTTCTTCTCTGTGAAGACCCTCTGGTGCTATCCCTCGCCTCCTTCTTCTCCTTCAAGGGATTGGACTAGGGTTTGGATGTGGGTCGCCTGAGAAAATTGGCAGTGGAGAGTTGAAAGGGAAGCTGAGAATTTTTTTCTTTCGATTCCTTTTTCTTTTCTTTCCATTTTCTCAGTTTTTCTTTCTTTAATCAGTTCTAAGCCTCCTCCAGCTTCCACAAATCAGTGTGTTGCTGCCACATAATAGAGGTTAGGTGGGAATTATTATGGTGATGCCACCTCCTACTTAAGAGGTGGCCGTTTATGGATTTTTAGCTTTTTAATTTAAAAGTTTTAATAAAATACACTCATACCTACTCATACTCAGTATAATACCTCATATTAGTACATTACACACACACACACACACACACACACACACACACACTCCATTTAATAATTAAAAAGAGTGCTATAAAATTCTTTAAAATTAATTTTAAGATCATAAAAATTTAAAGAAAAATATACTAGGCCTCCAAAACTCATACGCGTATTTTTATGCCCAGAAAATTGTATTAATACTGGTAAATAAAATTTAGGGCCATTACACAAATAAGATCAGTCTTATATCATAACTTAATCTAGAATCATAAATTTCTAGTCATTTACAATATAGCATGCACTTGAGCATAATTGTAATAACATGAACATTAATACTAGCAAGAACATGACTAAAAAATTTCGAGTGTGGACCATGATTGAAATCTGGACATTATGAACTTGCTTCAATCGTTAAACTATACTTATGGAGACCAATTTGTAGTAATAGTTTACATCAATGTTTACATAGTGTAATTAACATAAAGGGTTCTCTTCTTCCTACACAAATTCTAAAATTGGTACCCTACCTAAAGTGATTAGAATTCCTACGTCAAAAGTCTGTCTTTCTTCTAACTCTATCCTTCATTCTCCATGCTACAAGCTCTTCCTTCCAAGTTCTTCTTCTCCGATATCTTTCTCCTCTTTAAATTCAAGCTCCAATGATGGTGGTCAAATTGGGGAATTTTGTTTGGTCAAGTGGGACAAGGGGGTGATTGTGAGGGTGGTGGATGGCCTTGGTGGTAGTGGTGGTGGAGCAAGGTGGTGGGGTGTTTGGTTCGACATATGGGGTGAGGGTGAGGGAGATGAGAGAATTTTGGTTCTGTGTTCTTTTTTTGTTTTCTTCTTTTTGATTTCTTTTCTTTTTCCTTTTTTCCCTTTTGTTTTTCTTTTCCTCTTTTAAAATTCTGTCATCATCATCCTCCTCCTCCTCATTAATCAATAGATTGCCAAGTGTATGCTAGATGGAATGTAGAGATGAAAGTGTGTTAAGCTTGTGACACTTAGTATGGGTATGTGTCCTTCTAATAAAATTTGAAGTTTATTTTTTTAGAAAATAAGAATACACCCACTAATACCCATACATTACAATGTACTATGTATTTCACCAAATACTTCAGACATTATCACATGTAATAATGTTTTAAGACATTTAAAAATAGTTTTTATAATTATAAAAATTTAGAAAAATTTGGGGGAAATCTCTAGAAATACACAAAAAAATACACGTACAAATATGATCGAAAATACGTACGTAACATCCGCATATTCACATTAGGGGGGTTACACATTGTTTCGGCGATCTATGGCATAGTGGCTGAAGTCTCCTCAGTGACAGCAAGGCCGACGTCTTGTGCTAGATCTATGCAAACTGAACATTATGAGCTGTTCAAAGAGGACTCATGAGTTGGGAAACTTCCCTGCGATCTCCAGCACTATGTTGATGAGACCGACACTAGCTCATGATGACAGAAAATCTTCAGCCCATAGTCAATCTAATCCAGAGTCTGAAGAAATGGAAGACGAATGACATAGTAACCGGTGAGAGGACTACCTCATTTCGACAAAGACGAAGCTAAACAGAGAAGAAGAATGTAGATGACTATCTCTCTTAAACCCTCATACTCTATTTAACATAGTAACACTCCTAATAGCGAACTCAACCATCTGATTCGGGAAGCATGTCGACATCTCAGAGCTCTTATTCTTTGAACTCCGTGCTTTTTTATTGGGAGATTTCTAGTGTTCGGCGTTCCGACAGCCAGAATTTGCAGCACATGTCCAATCAATACGTATTACATCACACGGCCTCAGTCACTAGAATACCTGACATGCCGTATGTTTGACACGCAAACCGGGACGGTGATACTAGAATTATAATTTATAAACTGCAAGTGCACGGCGTCGAAGTGTGGCTTGGGGGTCGATCACGGGGAGGCGTGTGTTGTACTTGCAAACATTCAGGAACTAGATCACCCGGTGGATGAGCCAGCCAATTCTCAGATGGTTGTCACGATTGTAATCTAATGGAAAAGGTGTAAAAGGTAAAAAGGTAACCTAGGACTTTGGTTTCCGCCCTAATCATGGATTCTCACTATTACGGCCGAAGGATAGGAATATGACCGAATGCTAGGGTTTGACGGTGAGACGTTGCCGTTAAAAGTGGTACTTAGCGTCCCATGGGCCCGATATTCTGGTCGATACCCATGATGATACGCTAGGTCTACCCGGCTTCGGATGGTGGGCATTCCCATATCCAACACCATCCAACTCCGGGAGCACTAAGCTCGCAACGATCGCTCCCAACATTTCATCCAGGCTGTTCCCACGTGCAAGGACTCAATGTCTACGCTAGGGGGTGAGCTATGGCTAGAGAATCAAACTCCCGTTTTATTTCCTCTCGGCCCGACGGTCAAAGGCGGTCTTTTTTCCGCCGATGACAATAAAATGCCCCCGCGTAACCATCAAAGTCACTAGATCCAATCAGATCCCTAGTCCTATGGCCGTTCTAGGGAGAACCCACGAAGGGGCTTCCACCAATGTCCCAGATTGAGGAACTACTTGAAGGATCCTGCCAAAACAGAGTTAGGATCGATAATATGAAGTTTAGACTTACGCTTGCGTACGCGGCACGGTAGTCTACGAACTTCGCCTTCGGATTCGCCACGACGGATCGAGTCTACTCACGAACGGAGTAAGGCTACTAATCCACAATCTAAATCTCTATTTTAGATTAAGAACTTGGATGGAGGGAGAGGAAATATTTCTGCAGAGCTTCGCTATGAAGAAGATGCATGCATGAATTTCATGCAAAATGTGTAAGGAAAATGGCTACCCTTGGGTCTTATTTATAGCCCCCAAGGTAGTTATTTTAGGGTAAGTTGTTCCTTTGGAACAACTTAATTAAGGTGTACCATGATACATGGCACATTATAAGCTTAAGTTGTACCATATGCATGGTACAACATAAGCTTAAGATATTCCCCCTTTATTAGCCATATGTCGCATGCACTTATGCATATATAATGCGACTTTCCCGCTCATACAGAGATCCTCTCCGCAAGGGAACAGATTCCCTTTGCACATGACTTCGTGTACGCGACATTCGAGGTCCGTATTCCCTCGTACATCCCCCACAAGGGTGTACAAACGTCTTCCATATCCAACATCTCCCACTCACACTTGAGGGGATTGTAAGAGAACGTCTTTCCCTTAGTTCTTTCATCTATCATACCGAGAAATAGACCGTGCGACCGTCATGCGCGTAGAGTCTGTTGTTGTGCACTTGTTAGAGATACACAACGACCTCGAAGGTGCAAAGTTGAGTAGTTCAACGCATGCTTTACCCTAGATTATTTCTTCACATTTCTTGTACTTTATATTCAACAATTGAATCCCATCTGGATTACAATTGGCTGGCCAGCTTTGAATCATTAAAGTCCAAATGCGAATATGAAATCAATCTTCCTCTTCTTGCGAACCTTCTGATCTTGACTTGATTCGCTTTTCTAACGTGCCCCGCCGAGCCGAATTACCATAGCCCATTAGTAACACGCTAAGATAGCGATCATCTCGTCAAATCTAAAGGAACCAATTGGAGTCCTTGAGGGTAAGAGTTAAGACCCGTATGGCCTTTGAGTCTCACATAATAGCAAACACTATTGCTACTAACTCAGTGGTCGAAATGCATACGTGGTATGAACACGTATTACAACATCACTCCTTTCCCAGGGAGAGTATGTCTTAATGATGTTGTACGGATGAAAGATCAGACACCACAATGCCTATCTTTTGAGTCCCCTTACTACTCAGGAAATATTCCCGGACTCTCATCCTGCATAAGACAGATAGGATTAAAAAATCCATTGAGATCTTTATATCCTTGTGATACAGATCTCAGATCTTTTGTAAGCATCCATATGATGCAGATCTTTCATTCGACTATCTTGTTAAAGTCATGACTCTAAATCATTCGTCTAATGATTTTGACTTTAAACTAGTCTCATCTCTATCTTATCCATCTGATAAGATAAGGCGGTTGCTCATGTGAGAGAGCCAACCTTAATCTGTCCGACATACACACAATTCAGCTGAGATTTCAAAAAATGTACACAAACATTTCTTAAGAAATTCATATGCAATGTTGGAAAAAGAACTTATTCTTTTATTAATTTTGATCATTTCTTAGACATGGGAATATATATTTGGTACAACTCAGCCCATACGCAATCCTTGAGATGATAAGTGTTTATAAAACACATTTCTGGGGATCGCTTTCGTAAGCTGATCCTCTATCATCTCATGCGTAGATATGTACCTTATGTCTACCTTCTTGGTTTTATCATAGTCTTTTGCAAATCTGCAGTTCCTTTAAGATACTGCATTATCCTCTTAACCGCTTTCCAGTGTTCTTGCCCCCGGGTTGGATTGGTAACAGTTTACCATTTCCAACGGCAAAACAGATGTCCGGTCTCGTACACACCATAGTGTACATAAGACTATCAACTGCACTGGAATATGGAACTTTTTCCATAATTTCCTTTTCCTTTTGGTTCTTTGGACACGATTCCAGATATAAATTATCGCATATGCTTATATGAATATCAATGGACTTGCAGTCCTGCATATTAAATCGTTCTAGAACCTTCTTTATATAAGTCTCCTGTGAAAGAGAAAGAAGTTTCTTCGAACGATTCCTTGAAATCTTAACTCCAAGGATATATGCGGCTTTTCCTATGTCTTTCATCTAAAATACTGATGAAAGCCAAGCCTTGATACTCATCACAAAGCCCTTGTCATTTCCGGCTATTAAAATGTCATCTACATATAGAGACATAATAACATGCTTGCTTTTAATCCTCTTGATATATACGTAGTTATCTTTATCAAGTATGGAAAATCCATTTGATAAGACAACTTCTTGAAATCGTATATACCATTGCCTCGAGTATTATTTAAGACCATATATGGACTTACGAAGTTTACAAACCTTATGTTCGTTTCCTTCTTTTACAAACCCTGTTGGTTGTTCCATATAGATCTCCTCGTCCAATTCTCCATTGAGAAAGGCAGTCTTTACATCCATCTGATGTAATTTGAGGTATAAGCAAGCTACCATTGCCAGAATCATGCGAATCAAGGTAAAACGCACAACAGGTGAGAAGTTTTCTTCGTAGTCTATCCCTTCCTGTTGCGTAAAACTTTTCGCGACAAGGCGAGCTTTATATCTATCTATAGAGCCATCAGCCTTATGCTTGATCTCGAGAACCCATTTGTTCCCAATTGCTCTATGTCCTCTGGGTGAGTTAACTAAGTCCCAGACTTGGTTAACTTTCATGGATTTCAATTCCTCCTTCATCGCTTCCATCCATTTGTCATTTGCAGGGCATGATTCGGCATATTTGAGATTCTTCAAGTCCTTGTTGACTCGAATTTAGATCAATTCTAATATCACTCCCACTTGAAATGTTGTTAGAATTGCTCCCACTTGGATCATTATTCCCGTATGGAATAGGATAATCGTCATTCGTATAATCCATTGGTGAAGGTTAAAAAGAATTTTCGTTTTCACCAAGAATTTCTCCCACTCGAATGAGGTAATCCTTTTTGATCATAAATCTCAAAATAGAGATAAGTCCTGACTTATCTCGCCCTGTCTTGGAAACTCGTTTTCCAAGAAAGTGACATCCCTCGACTCAAACTCAATTAGCACACCATTGTTTTCCTGACTAACAAAAACATAACCTTTGGAGTTTTATGCGTATCGTTTAAAGATACATTTCCTTCTCCTTGGCCCAAGTTTGCCATACTTATGGGAGGAAATATGTGCGTTGAATGCACAAACTCAAGGTAAAAATGTTTAAGTCAGGAGACCTTTGGTTCCACAACTCATAAGGAGTGGAGCTAACTGATTTCGAGGGTACGCGGTTTAAAATGAAAATGGTTGTCAATAATGCATCACCCCAAAAAGTGATTGGCAAGTTAGCTTACGCCATCATTGAACGGACCATTTTTCATTAGAGTCCTATACCTGCAACACCAATTTGTTGAGGAGTATAAGGCATAGTTACCTGATGTACTATGCCTTTTTCATCACAAAGTTCCTTTAAACTTGTTGATTGATATTCACCGCCCCTATCGGTTCGCACGACCTTAATCTTGCGATCTAATTGATTCTCCACTAAACTTATATAGTTTTTAAAGCAGGTTTAGTGCTTTCAATTTTGTGGGATATCAAATAGATATGACCGAATCGGGTGAAATCATCAATAAAAGTGATGAAATAGGACTTCCCGCGTCTTGTCTTGACATTAATCGGACCACATATGTCCGAATGGATAAGCTGTTTTGGAACCTCGGCCCTTGTGCCGGTTCCAAAACGGCTTGCGACAAGATTTCCTCACAAGGCAATGTTCGCAGGTCGACATTTCAACCTTTGAAACATTTGATAGAAGGCCACGTTTGGCAAGTCTATCCATACGCTTTGGTCCAATATGACCAAGCCTTGTGTGCCAACAAATTATATTAGACTCATTAGTCAAAGAATTTGTTACAAGGAAATTTTCATTATATGAGGAATTTATACATTGTACTTATTACAATAAATCCTTTGAAATACAAACCCAGTACCAATAAAGGAATTATTACAAAAATAGGTCCATATTACAAACATGAAGGAACCAACTATTAACCAAGACCCAACAAATTGACCACAGTTTTAATATTCCTTTGAATATATGGAATGAAGAGAACATCATAAAGTAGGAGAGTGTGGCCGTTGTCCAAGTCTAGCTTGCAATTCCCAACGCCTTTCTCTACAACACGTGTGTTGTTTCCTACATTGATCCACTTCATTCCTTGAGTATCCGGTGATACTCCACGAAGGACCGTCTGTCCTTTGCTATGTGGTCGGTGGCACCTGAATCAATTATCCCAAAATGGATTAGATTCCACAAGAAATAGTGAACTAGAAACACATACGTAACTAGTATTACAAGTTACCTCGTCACTTCCACTCGTACACGAACGAGCATAGTGACCGAGCTTGTTACACTTGAAGCACTTGATCCTTTTCAAGTCTTTCTTCTTGTGCCATTTCTTGTGCCCACCCTTATGTTTGGGTTCCTTGGTAGACTCAGGTTGCTTATTATGTTCATTAGAAGACTTCGAACGATCTTTACGTTTCTTTCCCCCGTTTGAGGAACTAGCAACCATGTGCACTTCTGCACCTGGCTTGGCAGCCGCAAGCCGCTCTTCCTCTAATTCGAGGTGCTTGGAAACATCGTTGAAGGTCTTGATGCTCTCATTATGAGTGAGATGCATCTTCATCTGATCCCACCCATTTGGTAGAGAACGTATGACTGCTTGGATTTGTTGCTCATCCGTGAGCACATGACCTGCGTCCTTTAACTCTGAGATAAGGTTCGCCATATGTCGCAGATGTTTCCCTATGGAATGATCTGGACGTTTCTTATATGTATCGAACCTTATAGTTAAGGCGCGAAGTTTGGACACCGATGTGCCACCGAACTTCTCCTCTAGCTTGGACCATATGTCCATGGCTAGGTCATGTTCTCGGAAGATGCGCATTATGTCATCAGCCATACTGCTTAATAACGTAATGCGCGCTATCTTATTCTTCCGAGACCAAGCATCAAAAGCTTCCTTGTCTCTTCGGTGTTGGGCCGTAGTGCCCAACTCGGGTTCAATCATTACGTTCTTTAGAGTTTCGAGCACTTCTTGCTCCTCTAAAACGTATTGTATCTTAATGGACCAAAGTTTGTAATTATCGCCGTTGAGTTTTTCACCTTTGTTTAACTCAGCGACGATATTCTTTGAAGAGGAAGACATTTTATTTTTAAAATGCTGCAAAAGACACAAAACCGAAGGTTCGATCAAAAACATTGCATAAAAAATTCTTAAAATATAACTCCCACTTGAAATGATAATAGAGTATCCCATTTGGATAGTTCTAAAAATTCAAATCCCACTTGGAATTATATTATATTTGATAAGTTACTTTCGAAAAATATTGAAGATGTTGTTCTAGAATCGAAAAGGTCTCTATGATTCCAATCACCATCTAGAACAACTTTCAATATTCCCCCATCACTTATCAAACAATAGTACTCTTATAGTACTAGCAGCGGAAAACGAGTATTTGATAAGTTACTTTCGAAAAATATTGAAGATGTTACTCTAGAATCGGAAAGGTCACTATGTTTCCAATCACCATCTAGAGTAACTTTCAATATTTCTCCCTCACTTTATCAAATGTTAGTACTCTTATAGTACTTTGCAGCGGAAAAGCGTTTTTGAAAACGTATTTTTCAAAACGAATTTAAAATACATTGGCTAATCTCCGTAGAGTATAGCACAACGTCATAAGTTCATTGGCTAATCTCCGTGGAGTAGAGCACAATGACATGGCTAATCTCGCATGAAGTAGAGCATTACGGCTAATCTTCAAGGAGTAGAGCACAATTACATAAGTACATTGGCTAATCTCCGTAGAGTAGAGCACAATGACTTGGCTAATCTCGCATGAAGTAGAGCACTATGGCTAGTCTTCAAGGAGTAGAGCCCAAGTTAAAAACTTCATTAAAACGTTAGTCCCGTATGAACTAGTCGGCACTGTGGTTAGCCCCGTATGGGCTAATCGACACATTCGAGTTTGACCAATGCCCTTTGTCACCCCGTATGGGTCAGTTGACAAGTTTGCAGTCGACCCAGACCTTCTGCCAGATTGGTCGACCAAAAACACAAAATTGGTCGACCAATATTCGAACTGCAACTTCTCCCGGCCAGGGCCTCTGCCCTGGCCGGGGCTTGGCCAATGGCCGGCCAGGGCCTCTGCCTTGGCCGGCCAGGGGGCCTGCCCCCCTCGGCCAGGGCCGGCCAGGCCACTGGCCGGGGCCAGGGCTCCAGCCCTGGCCTCGGCCAGGCCCTGGCCTGAGGCCAGGGCGCTGCCCTGGCCTCTTGCCAGGGTGGCCTGGCCGCTGGCCGGGGCCAGGGCTCCTACCCTGGCCTCGGCCAGGCCCTGGCAGTGGCCAGGGCTCCGGCCCTGGCCACTGCCAGGGCCGGCCTGGCCCTGGCAGTGGCCAGGGCGCCGGCCCTGGCCTCTGCCAGGGCCGGCAGGCCGGCCAGGGCCGGCCCTGGCCACTGCCAGGGCCGGCCAGGCCGGCAGGCCCTTGGCCAAGGCCGGCCACTGCCGGCCTGGCCTTGGCCGGCCACTGCCGGCCTGGCCATGGCCGGCCATGGCTTGGCCATGGCCGGTCATGGCCAAGGCCATTCGGCGTTGGCCGGCCATGGCCCCTTTGGCCATGGCCGGCCACCCCCTTTAAATGGGGTTGCCGCACTCATTCCTCCCCCTTGATGGGGTGGTCGCCGGTGGTTATTGGCCGTAGCCAACCCCCTCCGCATGGGGAGAGGGGGTGCATGGCCTTCATAGCCCATTTGGCCATGGTGCACATGCACCAAATTTTCCTCTTACCCGATGGAAATAACTTCCATCATCTTCCTTGATGAAGCACCCGTTCGTCGAAGAAATTAGTTATCTCTTAATGGCCGTGTGCCAAAAAATGAATAACGTACTACGTGAACGGTCGGTTCTTCCCGTCACGGAGAGTTCCTACCATATCCGTAATGATAGGAGACCCTAACGTGAAAAGAACAACCGCTGCGTTCTCTCCGTCACGAAGCGTTCCTACTATATCCGTAATAGTAGGAGACCCATTCGTGAAAAAGACAACGACTCGTTCGTAGTTTCGACGGGGCGGTGGATTGACCGGGGCGAACCCATATGGCTCTGATACCAATGAAGGATCCTGCCAAAACAGAGTTAGGATCGATAATATGAAGTTTAGACTTACGCTTGCGTACGCGGCACGGTAGTCTACGAACTTCGCCTTCGGATTCGCCACGACGGATCGAGTCTACTCACGAACGGAGTAAGGCTACTAATCCACAATCTAAATCTCTATTTTAGATTAAGAACTTGGATGGAGGGAGAGGAAATATTTCTGCAGAGCTTCGCTATGAAGAAGATGCATGCATGAATTTCATGCAAAATGTGTAAGGAAAATGGCTACCCTTGGGTCTTATTTATAGCCCCCAAGGTAGTTATTTTAGGGTAAGTTGTTCCTTTGGAACAACTTAATTAAGGTGTACCATGATACATGGCACATTATAAGCTTAAGTTGTACCATATGCATGGTACAACATAAGCTTAAGATATTCCCCCTTTATTAGCCATATGTCGCATGCACTTATGCATATATAATGCGACTTTCCCGCTCATACAGAGATCCTCTCCGCAAGGGAACAGATTCCCTTTGCACACGACTTCGTGTACGCGACGTTCGAGGTCCATATTCCCTCGTACATCCCCCACGAGGGTGTACAAACGTCTTCCATATCCAACACTACTTACTAAACATTGTAGAATGCAATAAAAAAAGTTATAGCCATAAGAATAGAAATCAAGCAATTGTTAACCGAGCAAATAGAAGCATAAACACTATATCAAAATATAAAGACGATCAAAGAACTTACAATAACAGTTTAATTCAAGCAGCTGAAAATCCCTAAAATGGCTTTAAATGGGGATTGCGTTTTTGGGAAAACCTAGCTCTATTTATACAAGTGGGCAAGATGCCAGGGAATATTTCCACAAAAAGATAAAAATAGACATTCACCCGATCGGATGAGACTTCACCCGATCGGGTGAAACGACGGGAAAATATGCCTTCAGCTCTGATAAATCTCACCCGATCACTGAACCGATCGGGTGAGTTTTGGATTTCTTGAGCTTGGGAAGCAGCTACATGTGACCCGATCGGTTGAAGGTGTCGACCCAATCGGGTCACAATACATGACCCGATCGGTTGACAGATCAACCGACTGGGTGAGCTTTGGCCTTCAAATCTGCACTCTGCCATTCATCTACCCGATCACTGAATCGATCGGGTGGAACGGTCTCTCTTCAGCATTGACACAGACCGCTTGACCCAATCGGGTGGCTGTTCCACCCGATCGGTTGAGAGCTGTTATATGGTTATCTTTGACAAATGGCTCTCGGGATCTCGTATGATACTTTCCGTTGCTCCAGGGACTCATGATGTTGGCTATATATGACCCCTGCGCTAGCAATGTCCTGCAAATGCACATAAACACAACGAAAGTAAAAAAAGAAACTAAAAAACAAAGAAATGGATACGAAATGATGAAAAGCGACGGAAAAAGACGGAGAAGACGTGCGTGAATATATAAAATATAAATGCATGTCAAAATCTCCCAAGCTGAACTCTTCCTCGTCCTCGAGAAAGACGAGTAAGAATAGAAGCCCAACGGGAGAAAATAGAAAGAGAGAAACAGAAAAAGAAAAAGAAATCCTAGATTACCCGTCAGAGCCAACGGAGACAAACACAACACACTAAGTAAGCATGCAAGATGCATAACACTAAGCCGAGGAATACGAGTTCCTACTAGTGTCGTGGGTTCACGCGGTGAAGCGCGATTGAGTGTAGTTGTGAGCTAGCCAACGGTGTAACTATCTAAATCATGCAATGAAGCTCCATATACACATATACATGGAATGACCCAAATATCTAATCAATTCGAGTTTGCGGTGAATAATAGTTCAAGCATGCATGAGAATAGAGTAAGAATGGAAACATATCATATGTTCGGGACTCTACCGCTAGAAACTAGGAGATCGCCGCACGATTGCCGAGATGATTGCTAGAAAACTCCTATGCGAAGTGTGTTCGAAAACAAAAGGGGTGGAGTAGATTTGGAGGAGAGTACTTGGTACAAATTCTCGCCTTCTGTTTATTCACAGCGGTAGAAGTGATATTTACAACAGAATTTTTTTTGGTTTTGGATTTTTTTTGTATATTTTTTTGATTTTGGCTATACCTAATCTTTCTTTTCTCTCTTTTTTTTTGAATTTTTGGTAGAAGTAGGAAAATGCGCATTCTCCAAAAGCGGGAGAACGATGCGCTAGGAAGTGGCAAAATTGTGTACTCACCCAAGTGGGAGTAAAGTACACGTCGAGGGGATTTGCACCAAGAAAAACAAAAAAGAATTAGAATTTTAAACACTTGGCAAAAGGCGTTTCTCGCAGATCAGAGCGTAGGCAACATGGGTTATCCTAGATTACCTATTGGTAGAGTCCTTACACATGCGATTTGAAGCGTATATATAGTATGATTCATGCATAATGAAGCAGGAAGTAGAAGAAATATACCGCATATTCGAAATTGAAGCATGATAGTTTAGGGGTCTTCCGAGGATAGGCATATAAAACAAAATCACGACCTAGAAGCACACTAACTTGCTAGTCACAACACACAACTCAACACAAAAGGCAAAGTGAACCCACAGAGCATAAAATGCAACAGAACTCGGCTTCCTAGGGTTAGTGAAGATAGGTATCATAGCTTAGCTGAGTGTGTGTGTGGTTTAGTGGAAGTTTCATCATGCGAGGTCATCTCTAGGAGAGGGTGAATAAAAGGAATGAAAAAAGAGAAAAACACGACGAAAACGACTCAAAACGGCAAAAAAGACACGACTGATGCACACAGTGTGACTCCCCCAAGCTGAACGTTGCATTGCCCTCAATGCAATAGCATGAAGTGCGGAAGGCAAAGAACGATGGGAGGGAAGTACGAACGGACAAAGAAACAGAAAAACATGATAAACACAGAAAACAAAACGTAGAAAAATAAAGAAAATAAATACTGGCACGGACAAGACAAATGACACACACAAGCACACAAGCGCATAAAAGACAAGCACATGGAAAACACATATGACATGACCACAAACAAAAAATAGAGATCTCCCCCAAGCTGATCTCAACAATGCCTGAAAAAAGATATGATCATGGTGAATAAGAAAAACTGGATGGGGGAAAATAAAAAAAGGAAATCAAGATGCAAGAGCAGAATGCTCCTCATCCTCCTCGAAAGAGATTGGAGGGGTGTAGTCGGGAGAGGTGACGTGTGTGCGAAGAACTGGAGAAAGAGATGGAGATCGTGCATGAATGGTCTCCGTGGGGACGTGAATGATGGGTGGGGTGTCGGTGGTAATGGAGGGTGGTAGGGATACGGGAACTGATGAAGAGGGTGGGGGTAATGATCTCGCTCGTACAACGGCCTGTTTCTTACGACACGAGTAGGCGGTGGTGATAGAGATAAAAGGTGGTGGAAGTGGCGGGTCAACGGTAGTGGTGGTGGGAAGTAAAGAAGTGGTGGTAAGGGAAAAGTGGTGATGGGAGGGGACAATCGTCTAGGAGGCGACTGAGGAGGTGATGGGGTGGTGGTGGTGGTGGAGTTCCGTGGATATGGGTCAAAAGACGGAGAATGGTGGCTACATTTTGCTCGAGAGCGAGGAAATGGGGATGAGGTAGGAAAGTGGTAGATGGGTCCAAGAGGGTAGAGGAGGATGCGCCAATGTGCAAAGCAGCAATCTCAGCCTCGAGAGCGAGGCGAACAGAAGTGGCACGGCGCATAGCAGAGTGGATGCCGGCGGTAGTGGTCGTACCGACACGAGAGGCTAGGCCAAGCAGGGCCATAGTCAGAGCCTCGAAAGAAACAGCAGTAGCAGCCCGGGTAGTGGCACTGGGTCCAGCCCCGAGTCTCCTCTGAAGTCAGTAATATCCTGCTCGCCAAAGTGGACGACAGGAGAAGGTGATCTAGGAGCGTCAGGAAGAACGAACTGAAGGTGCAGCCCCCCCCCACAAACTCAGGGTCAGGTGGAAATGGTCAATCTACCAGAAGCTCAATAGTGATGCGATCAGGGTTCGGTAGAATGGTATAAGGTGCGAGAGGATGGCCATAGTGAAAAGCAAATCGACCACCGCCGAGCGGCTTGATCATGTGAGTGTGCTGCAGGACATAAATGTCAACGTGGGTAGATCTTGGGGCACGGACCAAATCAGGTGGGATCTCGATGTTGAAGGGTGGATGTTGGGCAATGAGTGTGATGAGGCCACCGTAGCAATATTTGCACTTATTCGCGCGGCTAATGTCAACTAGCTTCTGAATTAGCCACAAGGCGGCATTGATGCGAACGTGCAATGCCTCAAAAGTAGTCCCATCAACATCGGGAATAAAGGGGAACGTCATCGCCCATAAAATGAAAAGATCCGGGACGGTCACGGTATCGGACTCATCCCATGGAAAGAAAGTGATGGAAATAATGCGATGGGCGAGGCGGAAGACTGGAGAATAATCGAAGAGGTCTTGGCCTCGGCCCTAGGATATTGATCGTACAAGGTGAGACGATTCCAAAAGTAGTCGACGTCAAAGTCGGCATGTGATTCGTTGGCAAGAGAGCTGCCTTCAAGATTAGGGAACCGGAAGATATCATTGATTGTGGTCAAAGGAGCACGGAAATTTCGGTTCCGAAGGTGAAAAATGATGTTTGACCTCGGCTCGATTTTGATTTTTTGGAAAGAAATTCTGGTGTGAGCATGGGGTAGGATTGAGCATGGGCGTGGAAGAAGCTAAACCATACCAAGTTCACGAGCAAGGACTCGACTTCGGAGAAAACTCCAAAAATGAATAAGGTTTGGTCGTGCACGAACTTGGTAGCAAGGTGAGGACGTTGGTCGAGGCGAGAGAAAAAAATCTTTGTGGGCTTTGCTCATACAACGAACACCCTGCGGTCCAAGTAGTGGGTCAATCGCTGGAATGACATGTAGGGGTTGTGGTTGGGTAGGCTGTGTTTGAGGAGCGCATCCACGTGTAGGACGTGTGGATCGTTGTCTCTTGTGAGACGGCTCCTCCTCCACCATATGTCGCGTACCCTTATCTTTGTCTTTAGCCATGATATAGTGGCGATCAGATATGATATGCAAGATGATAGATGAGTGCACATAAGAAATGACAAAGCGACAAAATGAAATTTCTGGGTAATATCACAAATAAGTTACGGAGCGAGTTTACCCAGCAATCGATGCGGCTCCTAGCTCCAAAAGCTCCCACAATGCACGAGGAAGTGATCCGGAGAACCGCCACACACCAATCCGAAGAGAATAAAGTTTTTGAAAATTGGGGGAAAGTTGGTTAGGGCTAGGGTTTAACAGGATTTGTGGCTTGAATGGAGTTAATAGAGGGGCTTTAATGGTGGGGAATTAGTGGAGGAAGTGGAGGAGGATGATTAGTAACAATAGGGGGTGATGGGGGAGATCGTGTGGAAAGAAGTCCAAACGAACGGCTAGAAATAGGTTTTTGGAGGTCGGGTGAAATGGCGGTCGGGTAGGGGGGTTATATAGGGGTTTGGTGACCCGATCGGGTGGAAATCCACCCTATTGGTTGGATTAATTTTCAAAAACTATCTCAGACTAACAGCATCAGGTCACCCAATCGGATGAGAACTCACCCGATTGGTTGACCGCTCTCTGAAAAAATCCCGAAGTCTCTGTTTTGATTCACCCGATCGGTCACCCAATGGCCAACTTTATCACCCGTTCGGTTCATTCTTCGACTAAAGCCTGGTCACTTACTGAAACAATCCACCCGATCGGGTGGTGTATGACCCGATCGGGTGAGGCAATTCCTGCACAAAAAATTTAAATTCTCTAAGTTTCCCAACAAAAGATCCCCACAGTAGCATTTATACACTAAAATTAATAGACTAATCTTATTAGAGGCCAGCAGAAGTTTAGAGCATGGGTTGCCTCCCATGAATCGCTATTTTTTATAGTCGTTCGCTTGACTCAACGATACAATGTTCAAGGTGGCTAGAATGGGTGACGCTCGACGGTTGGCGTCCTCTCAGCAGTTGGGGCAAAAGTTCCGGTTATTGACAGCGGCGACAAGTGGACGGTCTCAATCACTCCCCACTGGTAATATCCTGGGGCTTCTCCTTAGTGTTGGTGATACACGCCACTCTCTTCAAGATTCATACTTCGTTGACGGTGAGCACCAAAGGCTCCTTGTCCTTGCTCGTCATCTGAGCATTCTTTCCAATCCAGGGGGAGTTGATTGGAAGACACATTTCAGCTCAGAACTTTCCTCTTCGTCTAGCCCACAGTGCTCCTCTACACTATCCAAGCTTTCAAGAGGGTCGCTAGAAAGAATTTCAATACTGTAGCTTCATATACTTTCTCTTCTCCAATCTCCAAAAGATTGCAATTAGATTCCTCAGGTGGTAGCTTCATGGATATCGCTAAGTCGAATTCCACTGTTTGATCTCCAACGTTCAAAGAAAACTTTCCTTTCTTCACGTCGATAAGCACACCTACGGTCGTCATGAAAGGTCTTTCGAGAATAATCGGAGTGTGATTATCCTCGGGCATATCCATCACTACAAAGTCCACCGGCACGCATATGCCACGGACATTAACTGGTAGGTCGTCGTCGACTCCCACGGGATATTTGACGGACCGATCCGCTTGCTGCAAAGTCATCCCGGTAGATTCCAGTTCTCCCATGTTGATTCTTCTGTAGAGTGAAAGGGGCATCAGACTTACACTTGCTCCCAAATCAACAAATGCTCTATTGATAGAGACTCCCCCTATTGAGCATGGAATCGAAAAACTTCCCGTTTCCTTAATCTTTGGCGGTTGGGCTTGTTGAATCAAGGCGCTACACTCCGCCGTAAGAACCACCTTTTCTTTCCTTGTTCCCTTCATCACTAGATCTTTGAGAAACTTTGCGTACGAAGGAATAGTTTAATCGCTTCAAGGAACGGGATCTGAAGACTTAGATCCTTCACCATTTCAAAGAACCTGCCATATTTTTCGTCGATCTTGGCCTTGGCAAGCCTTTGCGAAAATGGGACCGAAGGCTTGAAAACTCTCAAGTCTTCACCTTCATTCTTCTTCCTTCTCTCTGAATCTTCCTCCGGAGTCACGGGACTTGATGTTGAAGCTTCGTTGTCGTTCATCTCCATCTGCGATTGCACAATGACAATGGGTGCTTCCTTATCTTTCTCGGCCTCCCGTGCCGAAATCTCTTTTCCACTCCTCACAACAATAGCGGAAACATTCGCTTGACTAGGTGTCAAGGCTAAGTTCTGGCTCGGTGCTCTAGGATTCACCTCCGGTTGACCCAGCAATTGTCCTTGCTGCTTTTGGAGGTTGGCTACGTGTAACCCCAATTGGGTTACTTGGTCGGCCAAGGATTTCTGCCCAAGTTGTAATTGTTGAGTGATCTTCTCTTGATGTGAAATGTATTGAGCTAGAAGGTTCTTAACTAGAGAGATCACTCGTTGTTGTTGATTGTACTGTTGTTGTTGATGGGACGGAGGTTGTTGTTGTTGAGAAGGAAGTTGTTGATACATTTATTGAGGCGGAGGAGGTTGGTATTGTTGTTGTTGAGGAAGTTGCTGAAATTGTTGGTAGGGTGCCTTGTAGCTAAAATTCGGATGATTCCGGTTGTTGGGAGAATATCCTAGGTTAGAACTTGTTCTTGGCAGATAGGACGCATTTACCGTAGGATTATAGAATAATGCACTTGCTTGATCCACGGGTGCCGTAATCTCTCCAACACCGAAGTCTCCAATCACTTCAGTTTCCACGGCCGCTACTTGCTGTGGACTAGCGGTACTGGCTCTAACCATAAACGCTAAAATTTGAGTGGAAAGCAAATCGAATTTTCCTGATAGCTTGTCCACTTACTTAATCCGATGGATGCCATCGGCTTTTGGTGTCGCACGCTCATCACTCCACCTCTCATTGTTGGATGCCATGTTCTCCAAGATAGTTCTGGCATCCACTTTGTTTCTCGACATGAAAGAACCACCCACTGCGGCATCCATAGATGACTTCAATGTAATGACCTGCTAAGCTACTGCATAAGTACTAGAGGGGGGGTGAATAGTACTTTAAAATAACTAAGAGGATAATTCCTAATTATCTTACAAACTCTACCAAACAATGCGGAAATACGGAAATGTAAATGTTAGACAACAAAGAAACAATCGCAAACAAGCAATATTACTGGGTTCGGATCCACCCAAGTCTCCCCGACTTGTTCCCGGTGATCCTACGTCCCAACCACCCAGATCACTTTCGGATACTTGAGTTAGAAACCCTAACTCAAGATTTCCACTATGAAATACTTGTGAAAAACCTTCACAAGTCAAATCATACACAAATGAAATTGTGACTCCTACAACCCGGGATCACAAACACACTCCCACAACCGAGAGTGAAACACTTACAATATGAAAGTAAATGAAATAGAAATTCTTACCGACAAAATCCTATGCCTTGAGTATAACTTACGATTTAGGGCAAAACAGATTTTGGGGAAGATGAAGAGGCACCAAACCCTAGCTCCAAGTAGATGACCAGCAATGGAGAGCTATGAGGTTGTTGGTGACCTAGGATCAAGCACTTGGCTTGGAAGGCTCACAATCAATGAATCTCTCTTTTGAAATAAGAGTGAGGGAGAGATTCTTGAAAGGAAATGATTGAGCTTTAATGAGAATGAATGCTTTCTCTTTGATCTCTAAACTTCTCTTAAAATCAGCCTTGAGTGCAATGAATGCAGCACTCCAAGTATATATAGGTTAGAGGAAAGAGAGAGAGAAAAACGTTTCAATTAAAGCTCCAACAGCTCTATTCTGAACCAAACTAGTCGGTCAAAGAACAACCACCGACCGACTAGTTCATCAACTAGTCGGTCGGTCAGACAACATGAACCGACTAACTGGTGAACAGGGAATAGGTCGAAGTTCAGACTAACAGAACTAGTCGGTCAAAGAACACTTGCTAACCGACTAGTTTCACAACTAGTCGGTCGGTGAGTGAACTTAGACCGACTAAGAGATAAAACAAATAGTCTGAGTACAAATTGATTTAGTTGGTCCAAGAACAAAAGTTGACCGACTAACGATAAACAGTAACTTGGCATGTACAGGGAAAGCTCAACTAGTCAGTCTAAGAAGGATCACTGACCGACTAGTTCATCAACTAGTCGGTCGGTAATTCAACGTAGACCGACTAACTGTAAACAGTAAAGAGCTTAGAACTTAGAAGGCAAACTAGTCCGTCCAAGAAGCATTGCCGACCGACTAGATCACCATCTAGTCGGTTGGTTCTTCTTCTTGAACCAACTAACATGCACAAGAAGTCGCGAAACGAAGCGCGATGCTTCAGGAAAGTTCGTATGGACTTCTTACAAGTTCCTAGCTCTAAGATATGAGCGTTATGAAGATTAAAACATAAGACCTACTCAAGGCTTAACATTCTACGGAACGAAGCTAAAAGACTATAAATAAAACTTGATGAATCGTCTTCGAAAGCTTCGATCCAAATCTTCATGACTTCTAAAATGGTCCAAAAGCTTCAACAAAGTTTTAGGCATACGATCACGTGCTTTGAGAAGTCTCGAGACGTCGCTTTGGATGTTCACATGAATTTGGCGACGATCTCCATAACTGCGCTCACAAAGAGTTAGTTCACGATATATTTATGTTTGTTCATCATCCAAAACCAAATCCGGGGAGTCCAATATCCAACATTCTCCCCCTTTCTGGTGATGACAAACCAACATAAATAATAATCAAAAATAATGATTCAAATGTAATTTACTTACTCCTCCCTGCATTGATGACACATTAATTCCAAAATGAATAATAATAATAAGCATCAAGCAGACGAGTAAAGTATAAAATGAGAATCAAATATTGAAATTTAGGATTTGAAATCCATTTTTATATCTTAACTCCCCCTGAATCTAACATATCAAATTAGATTCTTGGAAAAATGCTTTAAATTATCATTTAGCACATGTCATTATTATATCTCTCCCCCTTTGGCATTAGCAAAAAGAGCGGGAGGATATCAACGACAACAACAATGGCTTGAAATAAAAGCACGGGAGTCGTAGAATACGACCACGGTCCAAATGACACCAAAGGAAAATACGAATTAAATCAAAGCGTGTCAATGAGACCAAAGTCGAAAATCGATAAATAAAATCATCAAAACTCAAATTAATTTTACGAATTGAGTTATGGAATATACTCTCCAATATCAACATTCTTGGTTAATTTAGTGCATGGAAAACAATTCTATGTTTTCATAAAATGAATTCTATTTAACCAAGTAATATCGTCGAGCGACGAAATCAAACATCAAAGACATATAGAATATTAAAATGTGCACAATAGAATGAGATGTCAACATCGATGTATATATAAAAATGAAGCATGAGTACAACACAATGATACATCTGTCAACATACAAAAGAGCGATCCAACGATCGAAGCACAAAATACAACATCATATCACACATATATCAGAGTATCACAAAACATACCGACATCCATCCAAAATACATCAAAATACATGAAGATACATCAAAATACATCAAAAAATATCCAGAACCACCCTCTATCCTACCCAAACTCACACACACTAGATCTATCATCCAAGGTGCATCGGGAGAGTCCTCAAAGAAGCTCAAGAGGAAGCTGGAGGATCTGCAGCAGCAGCAGGCTCTGTAGGAGTGGAGGTGGTCACCGGATCAGCAGAAGTGTCCACGGGAGCGACGGTAGTGGCCTCGGGAGCACCAGTCGAAGTATCCACCGTAGGAACGGTGGCAACAGGAGTACTCTCGGGGTCACCAGCAGAAGAGGCAACAGCAGCACCAGAAGTGCCCTCGGGGGCACGAGTAGCAACACGAACAAGCTCCTCAATCTCCTCCTCATCCAACTCCTCCTCGTCAGAGACTGACGGAGGGATCTCAATGCCCAAACGTGAGGTGATACGAGCAAGTATCTCCTCAGTATGAGCATAACGAGACTCCATACGTCTCACTGAACGTGCGAGCTCGTCAAGAGTGGTAGAGGGAGTAGCTGAGGTAGAAGCAGAGGCAGACGCTGAAGGGGTCGTCCTCTGAACATGACGGAGCGCCGTAAGAGACTTCTTGACGGCCGTCGCATTCAGAGGGGGACCGAGAGGACGCTCATCATCAGGTGGAAGTGTGACACGGAAGTGGCGAAAAACAAGAGTCAACAAGCACGGATATGGGATATGCTCAGACTTCGTGGACTTTCGGATACACTCGAAAGAATCCATCTTATCGAGTATGATCCGAGCCCAGTTAATCTCTCTCCCCATGAAGATGGCATACATGAGCTTCAGGAATGGCTTGGATGGCAAAGAAGAGGAACCGTACTTAGAAAGTAAGCACGACTTCAAGATCAAGTTAAGGACCCAGCCATTAGGCTTGAAAGACTTCGAGGGGACGCCAATCATGGTGGGAGGAATCTCGTGGAAAATCTCAGAAAGGATGACCTGATCGAGGGAAGAGATGTCATCGACGGAAATATCTGAAGGAAGGAGGCCAGACGACGAACAACCAATCAACTCTCCCAAGATTTCTGCCGTGAGGACTATCGGTGTCCCCAAGACAGTAGTCTCAATCAAGTGGGTCTCGTCGTACTGACCCCGGACACGGTTGGCGTAGAAGAGTTTGACCAGGTGAGGGTAGGGATGTGGATTCGCCTTAAGGTTATACCGAAGATAATCGATAAGACCCGAAGACGACAGAAGATCAGCTAGGCCAGGGAAGTCAGAAAACTGTACGAAATGCTCCAGAAGCAGCGGACAATGTTCGATATGGTTGTAAGCCACGAGACACAACAGGTCGTCGCGACACAACGAAATATCGACACCGCCCACTGGCATCAGACCCTTTCCCTTAGGCTGAGTGGAAGTACGGGGTCGAGAGCTAGACACAGGTTCCCTAGGAGGGGGTGAGGGATCCCTATGGGTCTCGGTCTCGGGTATGTACTCGGTGTCGGAATCCGAAGGTGTACAGAAAGAGGAGTGTAACGACTGGTTTTCATGTATTTGGATTATCTATATTATATATATATATATATGTTTTGGTGGATTTTCTCCTTATGTGTGGTTTTCATCTCCGTAGCTTTCGTTTTCGATCGTTTCGTCGTGATTTTCTAGCTTCTTCCTTAGAATCGTTGATCTTGGAGTAAGTCGCTCATGACGAACTTCAAATCACTCATATTTTGGAGTTAGAGTGATATTAGAAGCTATAAGAATCTTCCCGAAGCTTCGCGCTTCATTTCGGCACTTTTCGTGTACTTTAGTTGGTTCAAGAAGGGGGACCAACCGACTAGATTGAGATCTAGTCGGTCAGGACCTCTACTGGAACTGACTAGTTCATTGAATCAATTGTACATGAGTTACTGTTTACTTTTAGTCGGTCTAAGAACAACCACCGACCGACTAGATGTGAAACTAGTCGGTCAGAACTTGCTCTCAGACCGACTAGTTCCTTTGATACATTTTACCTGAGTTACTGTTTATCGTTAGTCGGTCCAAGAACAACCACCGACCGACTAGGTTGCAAACTAGTCGGTCAGCCATTGTTCTTTAACCGACTAAATCTTTGACCATTTCGACAACCTGAGTTACTGTTTGGTTTTAGTCGGTCACAGTTGGTCGACCGACCGACTAGTTGTTGAACTAGTCGGTCAACAACCCTTCTTTGACCGACTAACTGCTGTCGTAAACCTAGGGTTTGCCCAGCCGCCGGCTGTGCCTATTTAAACCCCCCCAAACATTTTTCTTTCTTCTTTCATTTTCTCCTGAGCCTCCTTCTTCCATAAATCATCATCCATCTTCCCCTAGCCTTCCTCCTTCTTCAAGAGCCTCTCCCCCTCTCCATTTAGGCCGGCCACCACCTCTAGGTCGCCGGAAAACCCCCAAAACCCCCAAAATCCCATTTCTCCAGAATTTCTCCCCATTTCCAGATCTGAACCCTAGTTTCCCGGATCGTTCTTCCGTCGCCGTGCTTGCTCGACATCGTTCTTCCGCTAACGATTCGGTAATAAATCGAGCTCTTAATATTCTCATAACCCATTTGTGTTTTTATGAAACCCTAATGAAAATGAATGTTGTTTTGACGATTGTTTCTCCATAACAGCGACTTCCCCGTAGATTAGCGTCCGTGAGACGAACCTTCGTGATCGTCATCCTCGATGCTAGGCAAGTGAAACTTGCCACTTAGGGTTTTGGGCCATGTCTTAGGCCATTTGCTTGTTGTAGGCGTAAAAGAGACTAGGCGACGAAATGATACTCGCCTAGGCGCAATTTCAGGAACTAGCTTGACAACAAAGTTAGATCCGGCATTTATCATGTTGCATAAGTACTACCATGTCACGTTTTATTTTAATTAACGGTACGCGAATTAATTGTCATCCATGCTATCCATGTTGAACGTCGCATTCGTAGCTCACGCTACAATACTTGTGTTTCCTGGCTCGTGTTCCAGAAGCGGGCCACGTGTGTTGGTTGATAGCCAATGCCCGATCTACTTGTTTCCGGCTAGGCACCTGTGTTGCGGCATAACCCTACGCCATACGTGTTAAATACACTTCCTGGCTCGTGATCCAGAAGCGAGCATTCCGTGTTCGGGGTAATGCCCTGGCTCGATACACGTGGAGGGGTAGGGATAAGCGATCACCTGAGCTTACGAGTTGGCCCGATCAGCCACTCTAGCCAGCAGACGAAATCTCTGTGCACAACTTGTGTACTTGACGTGTTTACCTGACATGATCACTTGACGTGAAAAACTAGACTTGTACTTATCCGTGTTTTACTTGTAAAACTTGTTATCCACGACATACTTGCTACTTGCCACTTGTACTTCCCTTTACTTGTCACTTCCATACTATACTTTCCATGTCATGCATCATACTATAACTGCTAGGTTGTTAGTGTACTTTCCTTTCAGTTTCCTTGCCCAAGTCTTTTAGACTTGCTGACATGTGCCCCTTTACTCTTTTGGGTGACACATGTTAGATCCCGAGCCTGAGAGTGCTGCGGAGGACGTGGTGTTCACTGACGCTGAGTCAGAACCTGCGTTCGTTGAGGAGTACGAGGACACGGGCGATCAGTCGTAGAGGCTGCTTGTGTTCTTCGTGTTAGACTGTTTTTGTTGTCGGTGCGTGGCACCAATACTCTGTTTATGTTGTCTTTGTTGGCCTTGTTCTGGGCCTTTAGACTCTTTCTTTTAGCCTGGTGGCTTTTCTGAATGTTAAACTTAATTTTAATGTTGGACAATGCTGAGATTTGAGATTTTATTTCTGTCTTTCTTGTGTTATTATCTTGTTCTGTTCGTGGTTACAGGGACCTGCACTTGTTTTATTGACGCTTATCAGGCGTGTGGCTTCACAGCTCCACGTCTGTGCGGACCTTCTCACGTCTCGCCTCCATTTTAGGGAAGCGGGGCGTGACAGGTTTTGTTGGTGGCCCATGCAGGTCTTCTTCTGTAACTGCGAATTGTCGGAATAACGATAATAACATTAGAATGTCCAATAAACTAAGTTCGACATCCGAGCCATAAGCTATGAGTCTAATCTGCTTCGTTTTCTGTGTCATTAGATGGCAGGAAGGCGATTTACCCGTGGTGGTGGTAGCGTGCCCCCTCATGACGAGGAGCCTGAGCGGGAGCCTACCAATGGGGAGATGATGCGGATGATTCTTCAGATGATGCAGGTGCAGCAGGGCGTGCTCCTGCAAGTCCAGAATGCTCCACTTGCTCGAGCTGGTCGGGCAATCCAGGATGCCCCTCGCTCCGAGCCGGGAGCGAAGCAATTTCGGGAGCTGGGTCCTGCTTATTTTGATGGGACTGAGGGTCCTCTGGCTGCCGATGAGTGGATTCGGAACATTGAGGATAATTTGAAGATGGCGAAGATCAGCCCGGCTGGATGGGTTGATTTGGCGAAGAGGCAGCTCAAGGATAATGCTCGGAACTGGTGGGATGCGGAAGAGAAGATACTGGTGGAGCCGATAGCTTGGGCTACCTTTAAGTCCAGGTTTGATGAGGAGTTCTTTCCGAAGGCTGCTAGGAAGGAGATGTTGCAGCGCTTTATTGAGCTGAAGCAAGGGAGCTCATCGGTGGACCAGTACCACCAAGAATTCACTAGGCTGAGTCGGTTCGCACCGAAGATGGTGCAGGATGGTGATGAGAGGGCTCAGAGGTTCCTGCAGGGACTTGCTTTGGAGCTTCAGAGTTTTGTGTCTTCCTCTGATCTGGACTCTTATCAGAAGGTTCTGGTCACTGCGAGGAGGTAGGAGCTGAACCTGAGCCAGAGGAGGGGACATGTTTCTGGTGCTGGGAAGAGGCCTGTGGAGCAGACCAGGGCTGTGGTTAAGCCAGGATTCAGGCCCAACCAGCCAGTTCAGTTCAAGAGGCCAGGAGGGCCTATTCAGAAGACTTGCCATTTCTGCGGCAAGATCGGGCATATCAAGGATCAGTGTAGGAGATTCCTGGGCCAGTGTGTTGTCTGTGGAGATCCTACCCATACCATGAAGGATTGTCCGAGGTCGAAGCAGCCTTGGAGGGCACCTGTCGCAGCACAGCCATTGTAGCAGAGAGCGTCTGCTCCTGTTGGACATGGAGCAGCTCTTGTTCCACAGAGGCATGCTTTTCAGCAGGCTTTTCCGCTGAGGAGGCAAGATTTTCTGATGACCGCTGTGGAGAGCGAGGCTGTGGATGATGTTATCGTAGGTAATCCTCAATCTAGCTGTTACTTTCCTAGCTAGTTTTGATTATTAGATTATGTTGTTTGCTTGAACATGATTGTTTGCTAGACTAGGGCTTGATTGTTAAATTGCTTGTTAGGTGTGATTTTGGTGTGCACATTTCCTGCACGAGTCCTCTTTGACTCAGGTGCATCGATGTGCATTATTTCTCGGAGCTTCGTGGAGAAGCATTCCTTGTCGACGTCCCCTCTTTCCAAGAGTTGGAATATCGTTACAGGGAATGGCGTGGTCTCGGTGCATCTTGGTTGCAATTCTTGCCCGTTGGTGGTTTGTGGACATGAGCTTTACGCTGATTTCATTGTCCACGACATCATCAACTATGATGGGGTCCTTGGGATGGATTGGCTTGCGAGCTTCTATGCTACGATCGACTATCGGAGGAAGAAGGTGGTGTTCGAGATTCCCGGACATCCAGTATTTGAGTTCAGCCGAGGTAGCAGTTCGCTTGGTCCTGTCAGATTTCGGGCCAGGCCGGTGGAGATTTTGGCTATGCAGATGGAGCTGGAGAGGCCAGCAGTTGTGCGGGACTTTGATGACGTCTTCCTCGAGGAGATGTCTGGATTGCCACCTGATCGAGCTTTAGAATTTTCTATTGATCTTATTCTGGGAGGGCAACCGATTTCGAAGGCGCCTTATCGTATGGCACCCGCAGAGTTGGAGGAATTGCGGAAGCAGCTGGATGGGCTTTTGCAGAAGGGTTATATCAATCCTAGTGTGTCTCCGTGGGGAGCACCGGTGCTGCTGGTGAAGAAGAAGGATGGTTCGCGTCGCATGTGCGTGGACTATCGGGAGTTGAATGCGGTGACCATCAAGAATAAATACACGTTGCCTCGCATCGATGATATTTTTGATCAGCTTGGAGGTTTGGGGGTGTTTTCGAAGTTGGATCTGAGGAGTGGTTATCATCAGCTGAAGGTGAAGAAGGAAGATGTTCCGAAGACAGCATTCAGGACGAAGTATGGACACTACGAGTTTGTGGTTATGCCTTTCGGTGTAACCAATGCACCCGCAGTTTTCATGAATATGATGAATCTGATTTTCTACGAATTTTTAGAAAAGTTTGTCGTTATCTTTATTGACGATATTCTGATCTATTCAAAGTCGGAGGAGGAGCATGCATCGCACTTGAGGACGGTGTTGGAGATTTTGAGGAAGCATCGGATGTATGCTAAGTTTTCGAAGTGCGAGTTTTGGCTGGACAGAGTTGCTTTTCTCGGGCATGTGGTGACTGGAGATGGTATTTCAGTGGATCCCGAGAAGATCAGGGCCATCAGAGAGTGGCATGTTCCGCAGTCAGCGTCTGAGATTCGGAGTTTCCTTGGGCTTGCTGGTTACTATCGGCGCTTCATTAAGGACTTTTCCCGTATTACTGAGCCGATGAACAGATTGACACGGAAGGATGTGCCTTTTGTTTGGTCGGGTGATTGTGAGAATGCCTTCGGTGTTCTGAGGGAGAGATTGACGACTGCCCCTATTCTTGTTGTGCCTGATCGTAGCGGTGGGGTTGAGATCTTTTGCGATGCTTCTGGCAAGGGTCTCGGTTATGTGTTGCATCAGCACGGGCATGTTGTGGCGTATACTTCACATCAGCTCAAGACTCATGAGAAGAATTACCTGACGCACGACTTAGAGTTGGCTGCTGTCGTGTTTGTGCTCAAGATTTGGAGGCACTTCCTGCTGAGTGAGAAAGTGAAGATCTTCACCGATCACAAAAGCTTGAAGTATATTTTCACTCAGAAGGAGCTCAACATGCGACAGCGTCGATGGCTAGAGATCATGGCGGATTATGAGATTGATTTGCAGTATCACCCTGGCAAGGTGAATGTGGTTCCGGATGCGCTGAGTAGGCTTCCAGCGGTGATGATTTTGACCTTGCAGTGGAGATTGCAGCAGGATTTTTGCGAGTCTGGTGTTGAGGTCGTTCTTCCTGGGGAGGCCTCTTCGTTGATGACTATGCAGATTCGATCGACGATCGTGGATCGGATCAAGGCTGGCCAGGCTGAGGATCCGAAGCTGGTGAAGATTCGGGAGCAGGTAGAAGCCGGTCTGTGGACTGACTTTTTGATTCATGAGGATGGCTCGCTGAGGTTTGGAGCCAGGTTATGTGTGCCAGCTGGGGATACTAGAGAGGAGTTGTTGGTGGAGGCACATAGTTCGCCGTATTCTGTGCATCCTGGTGGGACCAAGATGTACAAGGATCTTCGTCTGAATTTTTGGTGGCATGGTATGAAGAGGAGCGTGGCTCGGAGTGTAGCCAAGTGCTTGGTTTGCCAGCAGGTAAAGGCGGAGCATCAGCGTACGGCAGGGTTGCTACAATCGCTTCTGATTCCGGAGTGGAAATGGCAACCCATCACTATGGATTTCGTGACTGGACTACCTCAGAGTCTGAAGTAGAATGACACGATTTGGGTGATCGTAGATCGATTGACCAAATCCGCGCACTTTATTCCGTTCCAAGTAGGACATTCCACTGAGGCGCTAGCGAGGAGATACATGGAGGTAAATTCTTTTACTCTCCGTTTCTATTTCCTTTTCCTAGTTTAGATAGTGATGTAACGTGAATCGTGCAGGAGATCGTACGACTTCACGGAGTCCCCGTGAGTATCTTGTCGGACAGAGACACGAGGTTCACATCTCAGTTCTGGCAGAGTTTGCAGAAGAGTTTGGGTACGCGTCTGAGTTTCAGCACGGCGTACCATCCACAAACGGATGGCCAGTCCGAGAGGACGATTCAGATCTTGGAGGACATGCTGAGGGCGTGCATGATGGATTTCAAGGGTTCGTGGGAGGACCATCTACATCTGGTAGAGTGTTCCGACAACAACAGCTTCCAGGCGACCTTTTGCCGCTCTTTATGGGAGGAAATGCCGATCGCCGTTGAGTTGGGATGATGTTGGTGATCGGGAGCTGTTGGGACCTGAGATGATTGTGCAGGCCGTGGATGTTGTCAGGAACATTCGGGAGAGGGTGAGGATTGCTCAGGACCGTTTTAAGCATTGGGCGGATGCTAAACGCCGTCCTTTAGAGTTTCAGTCGGGCGACCATGTGTTCTTGAAGATTTCCCCGAATCACGGTGTGATTCGCTTTGGGAAGCGAGGGAAGTTGAGCCCGCGATACATTGGACCGTTTGACATTCTGGAGAGAGTTGGCGAGATAGCCTACCGCTTGGCCTTGCCGCCGTCTTTGGAGGGAGTTCACAATGTTTTCCATGTGTCACAGCTTCGTCGGTACATTAGCGACCCATCTCATGCTGTGGATTTCTCGGAGATTGCCGTTCGCCCTGATATGACGTATGACCAGCAGCCAGTGCAGATTCTGGACAGGTGTCAGAAGTCACTTCGGAACAAGGTTGTCAATCTTGTGAGGGAGATGTGGTGACACGGCTCGCCAGGAGAGTCTACTTGGGAGAATGAGGATGAGATGCGAGAGCGCTACCCACTTTTGTTTCCGGACACGTGAGTGTTGGGAAATTCCGAGGACGGAATTCTTCTTAAGTTGGGGAGGATGTAACGACTGGTTTTCATGTATTTGGATTATCTATATTATATATATATGTTTTGGTGGATTTTCTCCTTATGTGTGGTTTTCGTCTCCGTAGCTTTCGTTTTCGATCGTTTCGTCGTGATTTTCTAGCTTCTTCCTTAGAATTGTTGATCTTGGAGTAAGTCGCTCATGACGAACTTCAAATCGCTCATATTTTGGAGTTAGAGTGATCTTAGAAGCTATAGGAATCTTCCCGAAGCTTCGCGCTTCATTTCGGCACTTTTTGTGCACTTTAGTTGGTTCAAGAAGGGGGACCAACCGACTAGATTGAGATCTAGTCGGTCAGGAACTCTACTGGAACCGACTAGTTCATTGAATCAATTGTACAGGAGTTACTGGTTACTTTTAGTCGGTCTATGAACAACCACCGACCGACTAGATGTGAAACTAGTCGGTCAGAACTTGCTCTCAGACCGACTAGTTTCTTTGATACATTTTACCTGAGTTACTATTTATCGTTAGTCGGTCCAAGAACAACCACCGACCGACTAGGTTACAAACTAGTCGGTCAGCCATTGTTCTTTAACCGACTAAATCTTTGACCATTTCGACAACCTGAGTTACTGTTTGGTTTTAGTCGGTCACAGTTGGTCGACCGACCGACTAGTTGTTGAACTAGTCGGTCAACAACCCTTCTTTGACCGACTAACTGCTGTCGTAAACCTAGGGTTTGCCCAGCCGCCGGCTGTGCCTATTTAAACCCCCCCAAACGTTTTTCTTTCTTCTTTCATTTTCTCCTGAGCCTCCTTCTTCCCCAAATCATCATCCATATTCCCCTAGACTTCCTCCTTCTTCAAGAGCCTCTCCCCCTCTCCATTTAGGCCGGCCACCACCTCTAGGTCGCCGGAAAACCCCCAAAAACCCCTAAAATCCCATTTCTCCAGAATTTCTCCCAATTTCCAGATCTGAACCCTAGTTTCCAGGATCGTTCTTCCGTCGCCGTGCTTGCTCGACATCGTTCTTCCGCTAACGATTCGGTAATAAATCGATCTCTTAATATTCTCATAACCCATTTGTGTTTTTGTGAAACCCTAATGAAAATGAATGTTGTTTTGACGATTGTTTCTCCATAACAATGACTTTCCCGTAGATTAGCGTCCGTGAGACGAACCTTCGTGATCGTCATCCTCGGTGCTAGGCAAGTGAAACTTGCCACTTAGGGTTTTGGGCCATGTCTTAGGCCATTTGCTTGTTGTAGGCGTAAAAGAGACTAGGCGACGAAATGATACTCGCCTAGGCGTAATTTTAGGAACTAGCTTGACAAAGAAGTTAGATCCGTCATTTATCATGTTGCATAAGTACTACCATGTCATGTTTAATTTTAATTAATGGCACGCGAATTAATTGTCATCCATGTTATCCATGTTGAACGTCGCATTCGTAGCACACGCTACAATACTTGTGTTTCCTGGCTCGTGTTCCAGAAGCGGGCCACGTGTGTTGGTTGATAGCCAATGCCCGATCTACTTGTTTCCGGCTAGGCACCTGCGTTGCAGGCATAACCCTACGCCATACGTGTTAAATACACTTCCTGGCTCGTGATCAAGAAGCGAGCATTCCGTGTTCGGGGTAATGCCCTGGCTCGATACACGTGGAGGGGTAGGGATAAGAGGTCACCTGAGCTTACGAGTTGGCCCGATCAGCCACTCTAGCCAGCAGACGAAATCTCTATGCATAACTTGTTTACTTGACGTGTTTACCTGACGTGATCACTTGACGTGAACCACTAGACTTGTACTTGTCCGTGTTTTACTTGTAAAACTTGTTACCCACGACATACTTGCTACTTGCCACTTGTACTTCCCTTTACTTGTCACTTCCATACTATACTTTCCATGTCATGCATCATACTATAACTGCTAGGTTGTTAGTGTACTTTCCTTTCAGTTTCCTTGCCCAAGTCTTTTAGACTTGCTGACATGTGCCCCTTTACTCTTTTGGGTGACACATGTTAGATCCCGAGCCTGAGAGTGCTGTGGAGGACGTGGTGTTCACTGACGCTGAGTCAGAACCTGCGTTCGTTGAGGAGTACGAGGACACGGGCGATCAGTCGTAGAGGCTGCTTGTGTTCTTCGTGTTAGATTGTTTTTGTTGTCGGTGCTTGGCACCAATACTCTGTTTATGTTGTTTTTGTTGGCCTTGTTCTGGGCCTTTAGACTCTTTCTTTTAGCCTGGTGGCTTTTCTGAATGTTGAACTTAATTTTAATGTTGGACAATGCTGAGATTTGAGATTTTATTTCTGTCTCTCTTGTGTTATTATCTTGTTCTGTTCGTGGTTACAGGGACCTGCACTTGTTTTATTGACGCTTATCAGGCGTGTGGCTTCACAGCTCCACGTCTGTGCGGACCTTCTCACGTCTCGCCTCCATTTTAGGGAAGCGGGTTGTGACAAGGAGGGAGACACAGTTTGCTTCGTAGGCTTGGGTTTAGATTGAGATTGGGCTCTAGGCTTGTCGGTCGTCGTCCTCTTCTTCTTGAGAGGAGGCGAAGACGACGAATGTTGGGTAGTCTTCGGTCGGCGTTTGGGTGGGGTTCGTGTAGGTTGATTGGGATCAGTAGGAGATGGTTCAACGGTCATATGCGAAGGGCTCATAGGACGGATCGGGATACGTGTGCGTGCCATAAGCGCGACGAGACAAGGTAATCAAATGATATAACCCTAAATACAAACCCTAAGCAAGCCCTAGCCGAAACCCTAACTCGAAATCAAACCCTAGAGAGCTGAAATCTAACCCTAGAGAGCTAGAAAAGAGGGTTACCTATGAGGAGGAGAGGGGTCGACGGCCGGAATAGGTCAAGATGGCCGGAGAGATGGCCGGAATCGACGGAGAGGGAGAGGAAGACCAAGAGACTCGGCGGATTTTGGCTGAGAGAGGAGAGAAGGAACCGACTAAAACGAAAAAGAGTCGGTCGGAGGCTTAACTAATTGATTGGAAGACGAAAAGACAAGACAGTCCCCGTCACAATTAGTCGGTCACAGTTCAAGCACTGACCGAATAGATCACGATCTAGTCGGTCGGTCAATGAGCTTGAACCGACTAATTGTAAACAGTAACTGAAGCCAAAAATCCTGACAAGAATTAGTCGGTCTAAGCTCATTCACTGACCGACTAGAACTGAATCTAGTCGGTTGTCCAATGAACTTGGACCGACTAAGAGAGTCCAAAAATTGAAAATTTTGAAATTTTGATTTCTCTCCTATTTGCACTTGGACGAAACATCGAAATACTCTCATTAATCATTATACTACCCCATTAAACATTGAAAATCTGAAATTTGACGTTTACGAACAAATCGAGCGAAAAATTCCGAAAATTCAACAAAAATCCAGAAAAATTCCAATGAATCTAGCATGTGCAAATATAATGAAATTGAATAGCATGCAAGATTATTGAATAAAAATGAATCCTAAATCTCGGATTCACCCATAATCCCCAATTCTCGACGTAACCACACAAAGGAGTCTTCCTTTAGGGGTTTCGTGAAAATATCGGCGATTTGCTTCTGGGTTTCAACGTACACTAAAATGATGTCCTTTTTAGCTACATGATCATCTAAGAAATGGTGTCAGACATCTATGTGTTTAGAACGGGAATGGTGTACCGGGTTCTTGGAGAGACAAATTGCAATTTGGTTGTCCACCATGATAGGGCAAGTATCACAGTTTATACCAAAGTCTTTAAGTGTGTGTCTCATCTAAAGAACTTGAGCACACACGGCACCGACGGCAATATATTCCGCCTCGGTGGTTGAAAATTGTTACGAGGTGGAACTCGCGTACAATGAATTTGTATTATGGGGAACCAAGGGCACGGTGGTTATATGGAAATGCGGGGTTAGGTAGGCTGTTTTACAAGTGATTAGTGAGGTGAAGAAGTCGGGTCCGTCGCCGGGGATGCCCACGGGGTCGAATCTCGCCGGAAGTAGCTAGGGAAGGTTGGACGGCAGGGGGCTGAAGCTGACTCCGGTCCGGGGGCGAGCTCTCCTGCAGCACGAGCAACTCGTCAGAAGGGCTGGGTTGGGGTTCAACCCTTAGCCCCTCCGATGCCTAAGTCAGTGATAGGGCTTAAAAAGGGGGGCTAGACACGCCGGTCGGACTCTCTGTGTGTCCGCCGCCCGTGACGAGCTTTAGGTGGGAGAGCAAAGATATGGAAGACCTTAGCTCTCGTGTGTGAATAACAGAATAAATGGGGGAATTCTCCCACCCCATTTCCGTAAGAGGAATGGGGGTATTTATACCTGACGGGTGATGACTAGGCGTGCTGAGCTGGCGTGTGTGACGGCGGAAACTTTGGATAAGGGCCTCGGGGACAGGAGGTCCTGATCTGCTTTTGTCAGGCGGCGCAACGACCAAAGGGCGCTTTTGTCGGGGTGTCAGGGCCGAAAGCATCAGCTGTCAGGTGGTTCAGCCGCCAGGGGGTGCTTTGTCAGACGGTCGGGTGACGTATGTGTCAGTCGTGTCCTTATCCTAGGCCGTTTGTTGCTAGCGACGAGCTAAAGGCCGGGCAGTGTCACCCTAGGCGTCGCGGTTCGCGGGAGTCGGGCGGGCCGTCCCGATTGGCCATGGGGTACGGCCCGCTGGTGAGGAGGGATACGTCCACGCCGGTCAATAGGCCTTGCCTAGCTACCCAAGCGTCCCCAAGCGCGCTACCCCGACGGGTCGGGCGGCTGCGGTCGTTCGCCCCGGCCGGCTGTGGTCGTTCGCCCTGGCCGGCCGCGGTCGTTCGCCCTGGCCGGCCGCGGTCGTTCGCCCTGGCCGGCCGCGGTCGTTCGCCCTGGCCGGCCGCGGTCGTTCGCCTCGGCCGGCCGCGGTCGTTCGCCTCGGCCGGCCGCGGTCGCTCGCCTCGGCCGGCTGCGGCTGTTCGCCTCGATCGGTTCGGGGAACGCTGCCAAGCGCGCCTGTCTCTATGATGCCCCGGATTTTCGGGGCGGCGGCCCCTTTGTGATAGGGCGAGTTAATGGGATATGTTAGCGGATCCGGGTGGGATCCGGGCTCCCACGATCTTTAGGTCGTAACAATTGCCCCCGGCCTTCGAGTCTGAGGCGGCAGCCCGGCTCAGCTCGGATGACGAACCATCTTCAACACTCCGGACCGTCGATATGGGTCTTGGGACCCACCGGGTAGTGATTTTGCGGCTTCGAAACTCCCGCCTTAGTGGTCATTATTATGATTTGAAAAGGGGGGGCAGAGGAAAACGAAGCGTCTCCGCGACTGAGTTTGCGACACGTGGATGAAGTGACCTTTACGCCAGTCGAGGCGCTGGGGGCGTCCCGATGGGCTCCGCGTGGAGAAAGTTTGACGGCCAAGATGGCCCGGGTGCCACCCTTTCCGCTAAAAGGGGCTGGGAGGCGGCCGACGGGAGTTTTTGTCTTTCTCCGATTCTTCTCCGGCATTCGATATCTCTGTTTGGAGCTTGCTGGCTAATTTGTCACTTCCGTCGCCGGCTATCTTCTTCCGATCGCCTTCCGGGTTCAGAGGATCAACAGGTAACCACAGTTAATTTCCTTCCTTTCCGATCAATGGCTTCTCGTTTCGAGATTGGAGGAAGTAGCCGGGTGGTGGGAGAGGAGTCGGCGGGTGAGGGGGCGTCACAGCCGGGGGTACGGTGGCCCAGGGAGAGACGGTCATGGCGATCCGTTGTACCGAGAGACATTGAGTCCATCCGACGTAGGTTGGATAGGATCAATATCAGGGAGATTCGCGTGCGGTATGTGCGACAACCCTATGAGGTGCAGGTTCCCGGGTTGGAGGAAGCGGTGAGCTCACCGGGGGATAACGAGGTCGGGGTCTATGTCCGGTCCTTCGAGTTGGGGCTCCGCTTTCCGATCCACCAGTGCTTGTTTCATTTGTTGAATTTCCTGGAGCTGCCGATATTTGCCTTGGCGCCCCGCTCCTGGGGCTTGTTAGTGGGGTTTGTCGTCTTGTGTCTTGATTGCTCCTTGAGTCCCTCCTTGGCGTTGTTCCAGCATTTCTTCGTGATTCGGAAGTGGGGGGTGTATCATCGCGTTTGCGCCGGGAGAGGGCGAGAACTCATCCTCGAGGTGCCTGACGATGTCGGCGATTGGATGAGGGAGTTCGTCTTCGTGACAGTGCCAAGCGACGTGGCATTGATGTCGAATTGGGGGGCGCGGAATCCCTTCGTAAACGAAGGGGTGGAGCTGACCGGGGAGGATATTGCCAAAGCTCAGATTTTGAGGGAGCTGCCTGAGGCGTGCCGTCATTGGGCGAGTCTAACGCTGAGCAGTCGGCTCGCCCAGGACTTTTGGACCCTAGGTATCTTAGAAGTTTTGCAAACTTTGGGCTAGGCGCGCCCTGATTGCCTCTCTTTTCCTTTTGCAGGTGAAGAAGCGATGAGGGAACAGGTGGAGGAGTCAGGTTCGGCCGGGGCCCCGATATCGGAGGATGTTGATTCCCGCGGGAAGGGCAAGGGGGTGGCCAGTGAGGCAAGATCCCGGGGACGTGGGGGCGGGGCACCCGGAGGGGAGAGGACCCACCCGGGACGAGGGGCAGTCGGGCAAGGTATCCCCGCCGGTGGGCCCGCAAGGGATCTCCAGGGGGACGCGCCCGAGCGGGGGGCCAGACCCTCCTTCCCTCCGGGGGTACCCGCGGCAGTCGCGCCTCGCCGAGGGCCTGTGGTTCAAAGGTGGCCCTACGGGATCCCTTTGTGGGAGATGGGGGCGTCGTCGAGTCCCGCTTGCGAGGGCGCCCTTATTCGTTTTAAGAGGACCCGAGAAGAGGTCGAGGCGTACCCAGAGGATCGTCTCCACAAGTTTCCTTTCCGAGTCGGTGGCAACGAGTCGGTGTTCGAGGATGCGGGAGTGGCGGCGTGTCTCGCGGAGTATTGCGTGTTACCGCGCGATCGGGAGTCTTTGACTCGTGTGGGAGCGGAACGGTTGGGTGGCTCGGCTATATGGCACGTCGTGCGGGTAAGCTGGCTTTCTTTCTTCGCCCATAGGCTATCCTTATTCGTGTTTCGCTGATTCGAGAGTTATGTAGATGATCGCGAACGTGTTAGCCTTGCGGGGCCGTACCTCCGCAGTCGCCACCAAGGCGTCTCTGGACGCAGCGAAGGCGAACCTGGGCGAGGTCAAGGCGAAGCTGAGGGACACGGAGGCGGAGCTGGAGAGGGTTAGGGCGGCCTACGGAGTGGAGAAGGGGCGGGCTGCGTATTTTGATTCGTCCAAAGCGGTGGTCGAGAAGCAGCTCCAAGAAGTAACGCGAGAGAGGGATGATATCCGGGCGAAGCATACCTCGGAAATTGTTAGCAAGGAGTCGGTGATCGGGTTGCAGAGGCAGCGAATTGAGGACCTAAAGGCCGCTCTGGAGGCCGAGAAGAGGGAGAGGGGTCTGGCGGTGCGGCGACTGGATGATAAGCGGGACGATGAGAGCAAACTGATCGAAGCCACTATCCGTCGTTATCATGATGAGCATGTTGTGCCGATGCTGCAAGAGGCTAAGGAGGCTGCGATTCGGCAAGTGGTTAAGGATATGCGAGATCGGTCGGTTGAAAGGCGGCGCCGCTAGAATCGTGGGTTTGGGGAGGGCGGTACCGTCTTGTGAGAGGGTTATGAGGGTTATAAACAATGTGCTGTTGTAATGTGTGGAAAGACCAGTGTATGGCGTGGTTTCTGGGTAAATACATTGTTATGGTCTTTTGTCGAACTGTATTCCTACTTGGTTTGCTCGTAGAATGTCTGCTCTGTGAGGGACGTGAATGCCCCCAACTGCGCTCTGCCGAAATTTTCAGGAGAGGGGAGTTGAGAGGAGTCGTGTTCTGCGGTGGTCGTGATGCTCCGATGCCCAGTACGGTGCCCGGAGGTGCCGTGGCGGGTCGGACTTGCTTGGTTCATACAGAAGTATGCCAAGGGTTGGGACCGCGAATCCGACAAGGTGTGGGGCGGGTGCTTGATCAGGCCGAACCGACGGAGATCGGACCCTTATTGGTGCGAGGGAGACGTTCGTGTTTTGGCCGTGCTGCCGGAGCTTGGAATCAATCATGGACCGCGTTCCACCGTCTTGTATGGCCGCCCTGGGGGAGGTCGGACTTAATCTAGGATCAAGCCCCGCCTCTGTGTTGTGACCGGACTTAATCATGGACCGAGAGCCGCCTCCATGCGTTGGCCGCCCTGACGGGGGCCGGACTCAACCGTGTATGGGGTGGCGCGTGGAGTGATTTCAAATCGGGGTAATCATTTCGCCGGGATTTGGGCGGGAATTTTAGGCGGTCGCATGGCTTTTCACGTCAGCCTGGCGATTCGACGGCGGGCGGGAATCGAAGCGGCCCGACCACTGAAGTGCTGACGCGTGGCGAAAATGACGGTTGTCGACAGTACGCGAAGCGTCAGAGCACGTGGGTGGTGGAGAGGGCACGGATTGATGACACGTGTCTTGGGCTCGACGGTCGCGATGCTTGGCACAGACGCTTTAAAGGAATCGTAATGGGGCGGGTGAGCAAAGCTGATTGTCTGGCGATAAAATTTTTCGACAAGCAGGTAGGGCTCGTAGGAGGTTTCAGTGACCTTGCCAGAGTCGACCTCGTGGGGGCGGTCAGTGGAGTAGCGCAAGCGGCCAAGTCGTCGACAACCGTTAGGTAAGACACCCTTTTTAGAAATGTCTTCTTCGATGTCTCTGTCTCGGGGTCAGGGTTCGGGGGTGGTTGGCGAAGGAAGCTCCGCCGCGGAGACAGGAAGGGTGCCCATCGAGATTGCGGGCGTGAAGTCAGAGTTGAAGAAATCCGTTGCGGAGATCTTCACGATGTACGTCAGGCCGCCGTATTCGGTACGTGAACCTAAGCCGCAAGAAAGGGTGTGTTTTGCGGGCGACCGGGAGGTGGGAGTGTACGTATCTTCGTTTGAGCAAGGTTTGCGCTTCCCCCCATCCGTTCTTGCTGGAAGTGTTGAACTTCCTGGAGCTGCCCCTCTATCGCCTGATGCCCAATGCCATCAGTGCCATTGTGGGGTTCTTGGTGCTGTGCTTGAGCAACCAGGTTCGTCCATCTCTGTCCTTATTTCGCCACTTCTTCTCGGTCAAGAGGTTGGGGTCGGGCTACTCTCTGTCCGCGAAGAGGACTCATCCGCTCATCAGGGGGTTGCCTAGCAAAATTAAGTTGTGGCGCCAGCAGTATGTGTTTGTGGAGGTGCCGGAGGAGGTGTTGATAAGGTCTGACTGGGCGGAGCTGAATCCCGAGGCGAGAGAGGCGGTGAAATTGGGGGACGAGGAGAAGGAGGTGGCCCAGATTTTAATGGCCATACCAGCAGAGGGCCGAGATTATCGGACGCTCTCTCGGGCTGAGATGATAACGGCGTATACATGGCCTGAAGGTACAAAATATTTGGGTGTTCATGCGCCTGATATGCTTACGCTGAAATTTCTCTCTGTGGCAGGTGGCACAATGAGTCTGTCCCTCGAGGAAATGATGCGGCGGGCCTCGGAGCAGACGAGGCGATCATCGTCGAGAGTGGGCCCCAAAAGGTCGCGAGCGGAAGGAGGGGCAGGGAGCTCGACTGGGGTGCCATTGTCCGCGAAGAAGAGGAAGGGGCCGGCGACGGCGTCTGAATCTGAGGTGCCGAGGGGGACCGGAGCGGCGGGCGGCGGAGCCGGGGAGGGGATGTCGGACCCTGTCATCGACTTGGAGGGCGGGGACGAAGGGTCGATAGGTGACGGGGGGGGAATGCCCCGAACGGTGCCGTCTAGCCCCCTGGCACCTGCAGGGGGGAGGGGGCGACGGCTAGCGGTGAACCGGTGAGGGCCGAAGGGTCGAGCGGCCCGACCGGGTCCGGAGGATGGGACCCTTGGCCTTACGGTTGTCCCCCGTTCGGTCTCGAAAGGGCCGCCGACCCCCGCTGTGAGGCCGTATTGGTGAAGTTTAAGGCCAGGAGGAGCGATATCGAGGGCTACCCTGACCCGGCGCTTCATCGGGCTCCGTACAAAGTTGCGAGCGATGAATCCGTGTTTGAGGATGGAGGTGTGGCGGCGAGGCTGGCGGAGAACATTTTCCTGCCCCGCGATAAGGTGGCGCTGGAAGCGGTGGGGCCGGAGGGTCTGTGCGGCACCGCGGTGATGCACGGCGTCCAGGTATGTTCTGTAAGGTGGGCGATGTTTTTTTAATCGGTTTTATGGAGCATCCTAAATGGGTTCGCTTTGCTCTCTGTCTTTATTCAGATTATCAACCTGATGCTTGGGATGATGAGGCACGTGCCAGCTATCCACAAGGCAGAGGGCGCCATGGCTAAGGCGGTCTCCGAGCTCGCTGCTTTTCGCAAGAGGGCTGGCGAGGACCTTGCCAAGGAGAGGGAGAGGGGCGACCGAAGTGTGGCGGAGGTAGAGCGCCTCAAGAAGGTCGTGTCCGATCAGGAGCAGAGGGCGGCCGAGGCTGGAGAGAGAGTGAAGGTGCTGGAGGAGGCCCTTCGGAGGGAGGAGGCTCGGGCGGAGGATCTGGCGAGGCGTGCCAAGGCCACCGAGGAGGAGCTGGCCCGTAGGGTCGAGGAATTTCGGACGTACCAGGAGAGAACCGTCGTCCCTGCCCTCGCAAAGTCGATGTCCGAGGGCCTGGAGAAGGGCCAGGAGGAGGGATGGGAAGCCTGCTTGGCTCGGGTGAAGGAGAAGCTGGCGGGCCTGGTCCCGCCGGTAGAGATCGACCTCGACGGGCTCGCCGGATGCAGTGAGGAGGAGGAGGGGGATGGAGACGGAGGGGAGGGTGACGAGCCGGAGGCCGGCGGGGCAGTGGGAGATTCCCTTGAGGGAGAGGGCATCGTGACTGGCGGAAGCGCCAAGTAGTTTTGTGTAGGCTTCCCCCCCTTTTTCCCTCTCTCTTTTTTATAAAAACGAAAGAAAGTGACGATTCGTGGGGTCGGTATCCTGCATTTTTCTGCGATTTTCTGCCTACGTGTGCATTAATTCTCTTTTTAGAGTTACGCCTTGGTGCGGCTATTTAGATCCTGGCGTGGGGGGAATCATGGTAGCTCCCTCTATTACTCGTAGCGCGTCCGATAGGATTTACATCCGGGCTTCCCCCCCCCTTTTTGAGGGTAGGTCGGGTCCAGGTGTAACCGAGCTATAACTAGTGGTCAAACGGGATTAGTCTTCGGTCTTTCCATCGGCTATTATTGATAGTTTAATTAAACAGGGTCGTCACGTAGGCGTAGTATTGAATCGGCCCGTGGGCGTAACATTGTATCGGCCCGTAGGCGTTACCGTGTGTCGCTCTAGGTAGGTTGAGGTTCCCATCGCAGCTGATCCGCCTTTCTCTGGTGTTGTGCCCCTGATAAGGGGCGTGGAGTGGATTTAGCGGGTTCCTCCTCGGCGTAGGGGTGGATGGTCGCGTCGGAGCCAGGCAGTGGCTTTGGCCTTCGATCCCAGAATTGGGGGGAGAGGGAGTCCTTGGTGGTTGTTCTATCCCAAGGGGCCCTGTTGCTCGCCTCGTCTGGAGTCTCTGCGTGGTAGGCGCGGAGGGACGCGGGCCGCTGCCCCCCTGTACAGCCTCCTGGCCTATGCGGCCCGGGGAAGGCTGATGAGAGGAAGGGGGGTGCTGCAGGTGTAAGTGGAGTAGCCAGTTGGGTCGGGCCGGCGCTCGGGGATACGTTCCCCTTGGTTGGGGCGACGCGGGCGGTTGCCGGTGTGCCCGGTGAGGTGATTTGGCAGGTCTGTCCCCTCCGTCGGGTTGTCTGCCAGCCGCGCCTGCGTACGAAGGGCGTCCGTGGAGAGGCCCGGTATGTCAGTGGAGCCCCAGTTCCCCTGCCTTAAGTTGTCTAACGGAAGGAGGGGAGCAGCAGGCTGAGCCACCGTCGTGTAAGGAGAATATCCTGTTGGGGGATCGTTTACTTTGGAGGTCGGCGAGGCTCGCATTTTTCGCGTATTTTGAGGGAGAGAAGGTGTCAAAACGACTAGTCTTTCTGCACATCCTTCCCCTCGCCTTTCTCCCCCTTCTCAAGGAAGTTGGGGGGGATTTATAATGGTGAATTTCTGCCCTTATTTACTCTTTATTGAGAGTCGGGGCCGTCTTGGAATTTCGTTCTTAAGGATGGCGTTCCCGATGGGTGACGGGTGATGTGACCCCTCAGGCATGCATGACACTTGTCAGTGGTGTTGGTCCGAGTGTCCTTTTTGGGTGGACAGGTCAACTCGGGTGTCGGCTTTATGGGGGGTCAGGCATTACTCCTCAGGGATGGCTCTGCGTTGGAGTTGCATTGATTTGCGGTCCTTGAGTAGCTTCCCGAGGTGTGAGGAGAGGGGTGGCGAGGATTGGTCCTGCCCCGGAGTCTTTGAGAGGGCGGGTAGTGGGCCGTCGCCTCCCCACAGCCTCTATAGTCGGACGGGTATTGGGCCGTCGCCTACCCCGCATATGGCGCTCCGGTTTGGGTGGCCAAGCTCAGTGAACTTGCCCCGGAGGTCTTCCTGGGGGGAGCGAGTACGCAGCTCGGCCCGTGCCCCTCTCCGTTTGGGTGGCGAGGACTGATCCTGCCCCGGAGTCTTTGAGAGGGGGGGTATGGGGCCGTCGCCTCCCCGCAGCCTCTATAGTCGGACGGGTATTGGGTCGTCGCCTACCCCGCATATGGCGCTCCAGTTTGGGTGGCCAAGCTCAGTGAACTTGCCCCGGAGGTCTTCCTAGGGGGGAGCGAGTACGCAGCTCGGCCCGTGCCCCTCTCCGGTTTGGGTGGCGAGGACTGGTCCTGCCCCGGAGTCTTTGAGAGGGGGGGTATGGGGCCGTCGCCTCCCCGCAGCCTCTATAGTTGGACGGGTATTGGGCCGTCGCCTACCCCGCATATGGCGCTCCGGTTTGGGTGGCCAAGCTCAGTGAACTTGCCCCGGAGGTCTTCCTAGGGGGGAGCGAGTACGCAGCTCGGCCCGTGCCCCTCTCCGGTTTGGGTGGCGAGGACTGGTCCTGCCCTGGAGTCTTTGAGAGGGGGGGTATGGGGCCGTCGCCTCCCCGCAGCCTCTATAGTCGGACGTGTATTGGGCCGTCGCCTACCCCGCATATGGCGCTCCAGTTTGGGTGGCCAAGCTCAGTGAACTTGCCCCGGAGGTCTTCCTGGGGGGAGCGAGTATGCAGCTCGGCCCGTGCCCCTCTCCGGTTTGGGTGGCGAGGACTGGTCCTGCCCCGGAGTCTTTGAGAGGGGGGGTATGGGGCCGTCGCCTCCCCGCAGCCTCTATAGTCGGACGGGTATTGGGCCGTCGCCTACCTCGCATATGGCGCTCCGGTTTGGGTGGCCAAGCTCAGTGAACTTGCCCCGGAGGTCTTCCTGGGGGGGAGCGAGTACGCAGCTCGGCCCGTGCCCCTCTCCGGTTTGGGTGGCGAGGACTGGTCCTGCCCCGGAGTCTTTGAGAGGGGGGTATGGGGCCGTCGCCTCCCCGCAGCCTCTATAGTCGGACGGGTATTGGGCCGTCGCCTACCCCGCATATGGCGCTCCGGTTTGGGTGGCCAAGCTCAGTGATCTTGCCCCGGAGGTCTTCCTGGGGGGGAGCGAGTACGCAGCTCGGCCCGTGCCCCTCTCCGGTTTAGGTGGCGAGGACTGGTCCGGCCCCGGAGTCTTTGAGGGGGGGTATGGGGCCGTCGCCTCCCCGCAGCCTCTATAGTCGGACGGGTATTGGGCCGTCACCTACCCTGCATATGGCGCTCCGGTTTGGGTGGCCAAGCTCAGTGAACTTGCCCCGGAGGTCTTCCTGGGGGGAGCGAGTACGCAGCTCGGCCCGTGCCCCTCTCCGGTTTGGGTGGCGAGGACTGGTCCTGCCCCGGAGTCTTTGAGAGGGGGGGTATGGGGCCGTCGCCTCCCCGCAGCCTCTATAGTCGGACGGGTATTGGGCCGTCGCCTACCCCGCATATGGCGCTCTGGTTTGGGTGGCCAAGCTCAGTGAACTTTCCCCGGAGGTCTTCCTGGGGGGAGCGAGTACGCAGCTCGGCCCGTGCCCCTCTCCGGTTTGGGTGGCGAGGACTGGTCCTGCCCCGGAGTCTTTGAGGGGGGGTATGGGGCCGTCGCCTCCCCGCAGCCTCTATAGTCGGACGGGTATTGGGCCGTCGCCTACCCCGCATATGGCGCTCCGGTTTGGGTGGCCAAGCTCAGTGAACTTGCCCCGGAGGTCTTCCTGGGGGGAGCGAGTACGCAGCTCGGCCCGTGCCCCTCTCCGGTTTGGGTGGCGAGGACTGGTCCTGCCCCGGAGTCTTTGAGAGGGGGGGTATGGGGCCGTCGCCTCCCCACAGCCTCTATAGTCGGACGGGTATTGGGCCGTCGCCTACCCCGCATATGGCGCTCCGGTTTGGGTGGCCAAGCTCAGTGAACTTGCCCCGGAGGTCTTCCTGGGGGGAGCGAGTACGCAGCTCGGCCCGTGCCCCTCTCCGGTTTGGGTGGCGAGGACTGGTCCTGCCCCGGAGTCTTTGAGAGGGGGGGTATGGGGCCGTCGCCTCCCCGCAGCCTCTATAGTCGGACGGGTATTGGGTCGTCGCCTACCCCGCATATGGCGCTCCGGTTTGGGTGGCCAAGCTCAGTGAACTTGCCCCGGAGGTCTTCCTGGGGGGGAGAGAGTACGCAGCTCGGCCCGTGCCCCTCTCCGGTTTGGGTGGCGAGGACTGGTCCTGCCTCGGAGTCTTTGAGAGGGGGGGTATGGGGCCGTCGCCTCCCCGCAGCCTCTATAGTCGGACGGGTATTGGGCCGTCGCCTACCCCGCATATGGCTCTCCGGTTTGGGTGGCCAAGCTCAGTGAACTTGCCCCGGAGGTCTTCCTGGGGGGGAGCGAGTACGCAGCTCAGCTCGTGCCCCTCTCCGGTTTGGGTGGCGAGGACTGGTCCTGCCCCGGAGTCTTTGAGAGGGGGGGTATGGGGCCGTCGCCTCCCCGCAGCCTCTATAGTCGGACGGGTATTGGGCCATCGCCTACCCCGCATATGGCGCTCCGGTTTGGGTGGCCAAGCTCAGTGAACTTGCCCCGGAGGTCTTCCTGGGGGGGAGCGAGTACGCAGCTCGGCCCTTGTCCCTCTCCGGTTTGGGTGGCGAGGACTGGTCCTGCCCCGGAGTCTTTGAGAGGGGGGGTATGGGGCCGTCGCCTCCCCGCAGCCTCTATAGTCGGACAGGTATTGGGCCGTCGCCTACCCCGCATATGGCGCTCCGGTTTAGGTGGCCAAGCTCAGTGAACTTGCCCCGGAGGTCTTCCTGGGGGGAGCGAGTACGCAGCTCGGCCCGTGCCCCTCTCCGGTTTGGGTGGCGAGGACTGGTCCTGCCCCGGAGTCTTTGAGAGGGTTGAACTGAAATTGTCATGCAGAAAAGGCGAAATTCGAAGATAAAAAGAAGGGAACAAGGTACTTCGTTCAGGACTTACAGTTCCCGGCTATGCCACGACCGGTGCACCGCGCCCCTTGGAGTGATTAGCCCGTCCTTCTCAGGGGGGGTGGTGTTGGGCGCGTGGTCGATCCTGTTTCCCTCGGCAGTGGCATCGGCTGGAGCTAACTCGGGCTGGTGGGGGTCATAACTCCGCCTCGGGGAGTCAATCTTCAGGTTCACCTCTGGTCCTTTGTGCTTGGTCGACCCTACGTAGCAGCTCCTAGACAGCTTCTGGCTTCCCCGTACGATCCCCACCCCTCGGGGGGTCTGGAACTTGACCATCTGATGGAGGAGGCTGGGGAGCGCTCCAATGGCCGACATGTAAGGTCGTCCTATGATCCCATTGTACGCCGACATAATGTCGACCATAACGAACAGCGTCATTCGAGTGACGACCTGTGGCTCTTCTCCGAGGGTTATCGGCAGGGTGATCACTCCCATGATGGGGGTCGAGTGACCGGTGAAACCGACGAGGGGTCCAGTGCAGGGTCTCAGGTCCGTCGGCCTTAACCCCATCTTCTCGATTGTGGACATGAACATGATGTCGCAAGAGCTCTCGGTGTCGATCAGGAGGCGGCTGACGATGGCCGTCCCAATCTGTGCCTCGATGACGATGGCGTCGTCGTGGGGCTGCTCGATCCCCTCTAGATCCTCGTCGCTGAAAGTAATGGGAGGGTAGGCCATCCTTCTCCCTCTCTGGTCCCCTCCAAGACCCGCCGTCATTACTTGTCTCGCATACGCCTTTTTGCTTGACGATGATGCCCCTCCTGAAGATGGCCCACCGCATATCGTGTTTATGCGCATGACGGGTTTCGGGGGGTGAAGCTCTTCCCGCTCGTCGTTTGCTGGAGGATCTGCCCTCCGTGCCCTTCGGTGGTTCCCATCTTCCCGGTCCGGTCTCCGGCCTCCGACGAAGTCCCCCAGGTGGCCCGCCTAGATCAGCCGCTCGATTTCCCTTTTGAGGGTGAAGCAGTTGTCGGTGTCGTGGCCGTGGTCCCGGTGGTATCGACAGTATTTCTTAAAATCTCTCCGGGCGGGGTCCGATTTCATTTCCCGGGGCGGCTCCGACAGCAGTCCGGCCCGTGTAGCCGCGGCCATCACCTCAATCAAGGAGGCATTGAGTTGCGTGTAATGTGCCTGTAGGGGGCCTTCTTGTCTCGGGACGACTCGAGGGAACCCTTGGGCCGGAGCGAAATCGCGCGCCGGGCCAGGTCGATCTTGCGGGCGAGGCCCGAGCGGTTCCCTCCTTGGTCGGGCCAGTTGGTCGCGACCACGGTGTCCCTCTTCCTGCCTCGGCCGTGGGTGTGACCGGGGTTCGCCTTGGGGGGGTTTCGCCGGGGGGAATAAGGCCTTGGCGCTGAGAGTCTCCTCGGCTAACGCGTGTCTCTCCACCATAGCAACCAATGCCTCATAGTCGGTTGGCGGATCCCGGAGTAGGGATTTGTGGAGGCTCCGAGTCCGCAACCCCGATTTGAAGGCCAGCATAAGCACCTCATCGCCACACGTCACCACCGCCCGTCTCTCCTCCTGAAAGCGGCGGAGGTACCTACCCGTTGTCTCTCCCTCCCCTTGGACTATCGTGCTGAGATAGTCTAAGGGCTTCTTTTTCGTCCGCCCGGCCCGGAACTCTTGGCAGAACTTATGGGATAGTTCGCCAAAGCTCCCTACAGACCTCGTGGGCAAGCCAAAGTACCAGTCCAACGCGGTGTCCCTCAGGCTTTGGGAGAAATGGCGGCATAGGAACGCCTCATCCATGTCCTAGGCTTCCATCGCCCCCCGGTATTGTTGCACGTGCGTGAGGGGGTCGCCTCTCCTGTTGTATGTGGCCAAGTGAGGGGGTTTGAACCTTATGGGCCTTGGGGCAGACGTGATCCACCGTGCGAGTGGCGTGGCTTCCTCCGGGTAGGTTGGGCGGCCCGGTGCATCCCCTCTCCGCCATTCGGGGGTCCGGCTTCGATCGCGCCACAGCCGACGACGGTCCTCCGCCCCCGGGGAGTAGCCCGACGGTCGTCTGGCGGGGCTCCTTCCCTGGGCCGAGGACTCGACGGGTTGTGGGCTACAGCTCTCCCAGTGCCAGTGCCTCCCGGCCAACTCTCCTCGGGCCTCCATCCGTTCCTGATTCTCGCGGAGGAGCCTTTCGCGCTCGGTGGTGAGGAAGCGTAGCTGTCGACAAATGGCTTCCTCGTGCGAGGTATCGGAGTGGCGGTGCTGGTGATGCGGGCCGCTTCCTCCAGGGGGATCTGTTCAGCAGCGGGTCCCGCCCGCCCCCAGGCCGCCGGCCCGTCGCCGTCTCTCCAAGGACCTCTTGGTTACTCCTGTTTTCTCTCCTTAGCCTCTCGCGTTCCGCGACAATGAAGCGGAGTTGGCGGCGGGCGGCCTCCTCTTCCTGGTAGGCCCTCCGGGCGGTCTCGGCCGTCTCGTCCAAACGCCTTTGCGCCGCGGCCGCCTCCCCCAGGCGCTTCCACCGCTGCGAAACTTCCATCTCCTCTTCCAGGAGCCTTTGCTGGGCCGCAATCTCCTCAGCGAGCCCCCCGTTTTCTCCCTCCTCCTCGAACTGAAGGCGGAGGTTCCGCCTCACGTTCTGGGGCTCCAAGGGCACTGAAGGCGGAGGTCCATGAATTTGTATTATGAATTTGTATTATGGGGAACTGAAGGTGAAGGCGGAGGTTTTAAAATGGGAGAAGTTGATTCCAAGGGCACTGAAGGCGGAGTTCCACCTCCTAACCTCCTCGAACTGAAGGCGGAGGTTCCCACAGACGGCGCCATTTGTTACGAGGTGGAACTCGCGTACAATGAATTTGTATTATGGGGAACCAAGGGCACGGTGGTTATATGGAAATGAGGGGTTAGGTAGGCTGTTTTACAAGTGATTAGTGAAGTGAAGAAGTCGGGTCCGTCGTCGGGGATGCCCACGGGGTCGAATCTCGCCGGAAGTAGCTAGGGAAGGTTGGACGGCAGGGGGCTGAAGCTGACTCCGATCCAGGGGCGAGCTCTCCTGCAGCACGAGCAACTCGTCAGAAGGGCTGGGTTGGGGTTCAACCCTTAGCCCCTCCAATGCCTAAGTCAGTGATAGGGCTTAAAAAGGGGGGCTAGACACGCCGGTCAGACTCTCTGTGTGTCCGCCGCCCGTGACGAGCTTTAGGTGGGAGAGCAAAGATATGGAAGACCTTAGCTCTCGTGTGTGAATAACAGAATAAATGGGGGAATTCTCCCACCCCATTTCCGTAAGAGGAATGGGGGTATTTATACCTGACGGGTGATGACTAGGCGTGCTGAGCTGGCGTGTGTGACAGCGTAAACTTTGGATAAGGGCCTCGGGGACAGGAGGTCCTGATCTGCTTTTGTCAGGCGGCGCAACGGCCAAAGGGCGCTTTTGTCGGGGTGTCAGGGCCGAAAGCATCAGCTGTCAGGTGGTTCAGCCGCCAGGGGGTGCTTTGTCAGACGGTCGGGTGACGTATGTGTCAGTCGTGTCCTTATCCTAGGCCGTTTGTTGCTAGCGACGAGCTAAAGGCCGGGCAGTGTCACCCTAGGCGTCGCGGTTCGCGGGAGTCGGGCGGGCCGTCCCGATTGGCCATGGGGTACGGCCCACTGGTGAGGAGGGATACGTCCACGCCGGTCAATAGGCCTGGCCTAGCTACCCAAGCGTCCCCAAGCGCGCTACCCCGGCGGGTCGGGCGGCCGCGGCCGTTCGCCCCGGCCGGCCGCGGCCGTTCGCCCCGGCCGGCCGCGGCCGTTCGCCCCGGCCGGCCGCGGCCGTTCGCCCCGGCCGGCCGCGGCCGTTCGCCCCGGCCGGCCGCGGCCGTTCGCCCCGGCCGGCCGCGGCCGTTCGCCCCGGCCGGCCGCGGCCGTTCGCCCCGGCCGGCCGCGGCCGTTCGCCCCGGCCGGGGCGAACGGCCGGTTCGGGGAACGCTGCCAGGCGCGCCTGTCTCCATGATGCCCCGGATTTTCGGGACGGCGTCCCCTTTTTGATAGGGCGAGTTAATGGGATATGTTAGCGGATCCGGGTGGGAGCCGGGCTCCCACGATCTTTAGGTCGTAACAAAAATGATACGGAATTCTGCTTCTTGGAAAACCAAGAGACAAGAAAATTTCCTATAAAATGGCAAGTGCCACTAGTACTTTTCCTGTCGGATTTGCATCCCGCATAATCTGCGTCACTATATGAGATTAACTCATACGTGCTAGATTTTGGATAAAGTAATCCAAAATCAAGTGTGTAACTTAGATAACGGAAAATACGTTTTACGCTACTAAGTGTGACTCCTTAAGTTGAGACTGATAACGAGCACATACACATACGGCAAACATAATATCGGGCCTACTTGCGGTAAGATAAAGTAAACTACCTATCATACCTCGATATAGACGAATGTCTATATCTTTTCCGCCCGCATCTTTATCAATATGTGTAGTAGTGCTCATTGGAGTCTTCTTCCCGGAGGCATTCTCCATTCCAAATCGCTTTAGCAACTCCACCGTATACTTCGTTTGGTGGATGAAGATTGCATCGTTCATTTGGCGAATTTGGAGACCTAAGAAATATTTGAGCTCACCCATGTGGCTCATCTCAAATTCATCCTTCATCACATTAGAAAACTCTTCGCAAAGAGCAAAGTTAGTAGCACTGAAAATGATATCATCAACATAAATTTGAACTAAAATTATATCATTATTCGAATACTTAACAAATAATGTGGAATCAACTTCTCCCATTTTAAAACCTAAATCCAAAAGAAAATTCTTTAAACGGTCATACCAAGCTCGAGGAGCTTGTCTCAAACCGTAAAGTGCTTTCTTAAGTTTGAAAACATGGTTTGGGAATTTTTCATTTATAAAACCCGGAGCTTGAGAAACATAAACTTCCTCAACAACATCTCCGTTTAAAAACGCACTTTTAACATCCATTTGAAATAATTTAAAATCCTTATGGCATGCAAAAGATAACAATAATCTAATTGATTCTAATCTAGCTACTGGAGCAAAGGATTCTTCGAAATCGATACCTTCCTCTTGCCGATAGCCTTGAGCTACTAACCGAGCTTTGTTCCAGACGACGACTTGGTTTTCGTCGGTCTTGTTCTTGAAGATCCACTTTGTCCATATGACGGTGTGGTTCTTCGATGGCAATGGAACAAGCTCCCAAACCTCATTCCTCTCGAATTGAATGAGTTCCTTCTCCATGGCTAAGATCCAAGCACCATCTTCGCACGCTTCATTAACATTCTTTGGCTCTATCGAGGAGGCAAAGGAACAATGAGCGAAGTGGTTGACTTGAGATCTCGTCTTGGCACTATCATGGATATTGCCAATGACTTGCTCATGAGGATGGTCACGAACGGTATGAAGCCATTTGGGAATTCCCTGATCACTAGGAACATTCTCAAAAACTTCATTAGTCGGGTTAGTATCAATAGAATCAATAGAATCAATAGAGTTAGAATTACCAATTGAATCACATAAGACATCCATGGAGTCATCATCATTAGTAATTCTAGTTGTAACAAATCCTTCATTAAATGAAACATGAAGTGATTCCTCGATCGTTGAGGTTCGTTTGTTGTATATCCGGTAGGCTTTGCTACGTGAGGAATACCCAACAAAAATCCCCTCATCGGATCTTGGATCGAATTTGTCCAAACTACCATACATGTTTTTAATAAAACATTTCAAACCGAAAACACGAAAATGTTTAACTTGAGGCAACCTACCAAACAACAATTCATAACATGTTTGTTTAGTGCCGGGCCTCAAAAGTATCCTATTAAACACATAGCAAGCGGTATGTACCGCTTCCGCCCAAAATTGATGGCCAAGTTGGCTATCATCAAGCATAGTGCGAGCACACTCCACTAGCGTCCTATTCTTTCTCTCAACAACACCATTTTGAGGAAGTGCGCGAGGGAATGAAAAGGTGTGTGTAATACCAACTTCATCACAAAAGTTCTCAAAAGACTCATTCTCAAATTCACCTTCATGATCACTACGAATAGTGACAATGGTGGTTCCTAAGAGATTTTGTACTTTCTTGACAAATATTGTGAAGTTTTCGAAAGCATCATTTTTATTACACAATGAAAATACCCAAGTAAACCTAGAAAAGTCATCAACGATGACAAGTCCATATCGTGCATTTCCCAATGAAGCAACTCTAGTTGGCCCAAATAAATCTAGATGTAATAGCTCTAGTGGCCGCTTAGAAGAAATGCTTTTCTTAGGTTTAAAAGACGATTTTGGAAGCTTGCCTCGTTGACACGAGTCACAAAAGCTTTTCTTTTGAAAGACAAGCTTAGGGAAGCCTCTAATAGAATTTAACTTGGAAAGCTTAAATAGTGTTCCAAAGTTCACATGACCAAAACGTCGATGCCATAAGTGTTGTTCACTTGTGTTGGCAATGAGACATTGTTCATGTGATCTTGGAAGATCTAGGATGTATATATCCTTATGGCGTGTGCCGGAAAACAATAATTCATTATTATCTTTTCTTAAAATATGGCACATTCCTTTCGCAAAGCTAACTTTGTAACCTTTGTCACAAAGTTGACTTATTGAAATGCGATTGTGGTTTAATCCTTTAACAAGGTAAACATCACATATAAGTGGTTTAGAAGGATTACCCACTTTACCAACACCTATGATGGTTCTGCTCTCGTTGCCTCCAAAGACGACGCGGTTTCCATTTGCAATGGGCACCACTCCGGAGAGCAATTGATCGTCACCCGTCATGTGTTTTGAACACCCGCTATCGAGTATCCAATTCCTCTTGGAGCTAAATTTTGATTTGTTGCTCCTTTCCTTTTTCTTGAGTACCTAAAGATAGAAAATATCGTATCATGGTACCCAAGGTCATTGGGTCCAAAAGATTAGACCTTTGGAAGTCAAGTCCAATTGGACTTAGACTTCCCCACATAGTTATCACTATGCACAACATTCATGAAATACGAATTCATATAAACTTGTTTTTCATCCATGTTTGTGTCCTTTGGGCTCCAAATCGTGAAAATTTTGGGAGCCTTCATCCTATTGGGTGCATGCATGCGTTGTTGATTTCTACGTGATGCATGACGTGGATATGCATAAGGAACATGATGAAATGGTGCATTATGAAAATTATTCATATGATGATGTGGGTGTACATATGCATGTGGGGGAACATGTGCATGAGGGTGTCTCACATGGTGTGCACGTGCCCGTGTACGTGTAGCATAAAAGTCATCATATGTGTGAGCCGGTGGAGTAGGACGTGTGTTCCTACGTGGCATGGTATTCGTGTACATGTAAGCATGGCCCTTCTTTGGAGGTCCACCCAAAGCGGGTTTCTTTCCAAACGAGGGTGTGTACGAGGTGGAAGCACCATTGGTAGATGAACTACCAATAGAGTGTTTGCTACCACTCGTTGAGTCACCGAAAGTTGGCCTAACAAAAGTAGTGGCCGATTTGGATGAACTTCCCATCGTATACCCCAAGCCAATGTGGTGATTGGCCGGAAGTAAGTCACTTAGGATTTTATCCAAATGGTCCTTACCCTTATTGAATTTATTAATTCGGCCTAATGTGCACTCATATTTCTCGGTGAGAGAACGCATAGAAGCATCCAAAGTGGATACTTGCGATGTGAGCACATAAACACGAGATTTGAGATTTTCATTCTCAATACTCAAAGTCGAGTTTTGAGAAGTCAAATCCGCTATCTTGTGTTCCTCCGGATCCTTAATGCCAACATGTTCAAGTTGAGACTTGAGATTAACCATCTCATTCTTCAACTCTTCAACAACGGTGTCGTTGTTGGTGATGATAGTTTTAGGCGAGGTTTGGATGCTAGCTAAATCATCTTTTACTTTAGTATACCTATTTACTAATTTAGTGTATTTAGACCATAATTGCTCATTATCATTTCTAAGGTCATCCATGGATACCTCATCGCCTTCGTTGTCGCTATCATCGGAAGAGGAATCTTTATCTTGCTCCTCTCTAGACATGAAGCACATGTGTACTTGCTCCACTTGCTCATCATCCGACTCTCCGCTAGAGGAATCATCGGAGTCGGTGAATGTCCAGACAAGCCCCTTTTTGTACCCTTTCTTGTACTTCTTGGACTTGTCGAACTTTGGCGCCTTCCACTTTTCCTTTTGCTTGTTTAGAGGACATTCCGCTTTCATGTGTCCTGGCTTGTTGCATTTAAAGCACAAAGGAGAGGAGGCGTTAGAAGAATTCAACTTTTATTTGTTTTTGAAGTTACCTTTCCGGAAGAACCGGTTGAACTTCTTTGCCATGAGAGCCATGGACTCCAAGTCCAACTCGTCTTTCGAGTTTTCATCATCGGTCGATGTGGAAGTTGATGGAGCGGCCTTGAAAGCAATAGCCTTCTTCTTTGGCTCGTCTTGCTTTAGGTAGGACTTCATCTTTTCCTGCAACTTCAACTTGTTATCCTTGCGTACCTCATAAGACATCAAGGTACCCATTAGTTGAACAACGGTATAAGTTTTCATATCATTACCTTCCTCGATGGCGAAGGTACGTTTCTCCCAACTAGAAGGAAGTCCATCGATAATCTTCGAGACTTTCTTCTTTTGGGTGTAGGTCTTACCGAGAACCTCCAACTCGTTTGTGATGTCGACGAAGCGAGCATAGTACTCCTTCATCTTCTCACCCTGTAGCATATGAAATAACTCGTAATCTTTATTAACTACAACGAGTTTAGAGTCGCTTACCCTACTCGTTCCTTCATGCAAGATGAGGAGGGAGTTCCATATTTGATATACACTCTTACATGTGCATATCTTGTTGAAGTCCTCGGGCTCCAAAGCGCATTGCAAGGCGTTCATTGCCTTGGCATTGCTTACCTCCGCGGTGATCTCTGCGGTAGTCCATTTCTCGAAATCTTCTTCGGCGGGCTCGACATACTCCTTCATCGTGGACCTCCATAGTGAAGCACTCCAGAGGAAAGTTTCCATCCGGCATTTCCAGTACCCGTAGTTGGTACCGTTGAAGAAGGGAGGCCTCGTTGAGGAGTGTCCTTCCATCACCGAAGATGCTCCTTCACGATTCTTGAAGGTGCTATAGTCGGAAGGTGGACGAACGGTCTTGTTGTCGTTGGCAGACATAGCTATAGACTTGGCTCTGATACCAAATGTAATGCCCTGCTAAGCTACTGCACAAGTACTAGAGGGGGGGTGAATAGTACTTTAAAATAACTAAGAGGATAATTTTTAATTATCTTGCAAACTCTACCAAACAATGCGGAAATGCAGAAATGTAAATGTTAGACAACAAAGAAACAATCGCAAATAAGTAATATTACTGGGTTCGGATCCACCCAAGTCTTCCCAACTTGTTCCCGGTGATCCTACGTCCCAACCACCCGGATCACTTCCGGATACTTGAGTTAGAAACCCTAACTCAAGATTTCCACTATGAAATACTTGTGAAAAACCTTCACAAGTCAAATCATACACAAATGAAATTGTGACACCCACAACCCGGGATCACAAACACACTCTCACAACCGATAGTGAAACACTTACAATATGAAAGTAAATGAAATAGAAATTCTTACCGACAAAATCCTATGCCTTGAGTATAACTTACGATTTAGGGCAAAACGGATTTTGGGGAAGATGAAGAGGCACCAAACCCTAGCTCCAAGTAGCCTTCCAGCAATGGAGAGCTATGAGGTAGTTGGTGACCTAGGATCAAGCACTTGGCTTGGAAGGCTCACAATCAATGAATCTCTCTTTTGAAATAAGAGTGAGGGAGAGATTCTTGAAAGGAAATGAATGAGCTTTAATGAGAATGAATGCTTTCTCTTTGATCTCTAAACTTCTCTTAAAATCAGCCTTGAGTGCAATGAATGCAGCACTCCAAGTATATATAGGTTAGAGGAAAGAGAGAGAGAAAAACGTTTCAATTAAAGCTCCAACGGCTCTATTCTGAACCAAACTAGTCGGTCAAAGAACAACTACCGACCGACTAGTTCATCAACTAGTCGGTCGGTTAGACAGTATGAACCGACTAACTGGTGAACAGGGAATAGGTCGAAGTTCAGACTAACAGAACTAGTCGGTCAAAGAACACTTGCTAACCGACTAGTTTCACAACTAGTCGGTCGGTGAGTGAACTTAGACCGACTAAGAGATAAAACAAATAATCTGAGTACAAATTGATTTAGTCGGTCCAAGAACAAAAGTTGACCGACTAGTTCATCAACTAGTCGGTCGACAAATGTACATAGACCGACTAACGATAAATAGTAACTTGGCATGTACAGGGAAAGCTCAACTAGTCGGTCTAAGAAGGATCACTGACCGACTAGTTCATCAACTAGTCGGTCGGTGATTCAACGTAGACCGACTAACTGTAAACAGTAAAGAGCTTAGAATTGAGAAGGCAAACTAGTCGGTCCAAGAAGCATTGCCGACCGACTAGATCACCATCTAGTCGGTTGGTTCTTCTTCTTGAACCAACTAACATACACAAGAAGTCGCGAAACGAAGCGCGATGCTTCGGGAAAGTTCGTATGGACTTCTTACGAGTTCCTAGCTCTAAGATAGGAGCGTTATGAAGATTAAAACGTAAGACCTACTCGAGGCTTAACATTCTACGGAACGAAGCTAAAAGACTATAAATAAAACTTGACGAACCGTCTTCGAAAGCTTCGATCCGAATCTTCATGACTTCTAAAATGGTCCAAAAGCTTCAACGAAGCTTTAGGCATACGATCACGTGCTTTGAGAAGTCTCGAGACGTCGCTTTGGATGTTCACATGAATTTGGCGACGATCTCCATAACTGCGCTCACAAAGAGTTAGTTCACGATATATTTATGTTTGTTCATCATCCAAAACCCAATCCGGGGAGTCCAATATCCAACATTCAAATCGTCCCTCAGTCCATTATAGCATAGGTTGATGATCTGCCAACGGGGGAGCTCGTGGTGAGGACACTTCCTTTGCATTTCTTTGTACCTCACCCACGCTTCATATTGCGACTTATGGCTATCTTGGGAGAAAGAGGAAATATCATTCCTCAGCTTCATCGTCTTCCCCAGAGGAAAGAACTTGTTCAAGAATGTGTTCGAAAGCTGCTCCCAAGTAGTGAATGTGTTGGGGTCCTTGCCCCTAAGCCATTGCTTCGCTTTATCCCGTAGATAGAACGAGAATAACCTTAACCGAATAGACTCGGTTGATATGCCATTGATCTTAAATGTCTCACACTTCTCCAAGAAAGAGTCTAAGTGCTCGATGAGACTCTCCATGGGAGCTCCAGAAAATTGATCTTGTTGGATCCAAGCCACACGTGATGGCTTTAACTCAAAGTTTCCGGTCGTGATGGCCGGAGGTTGAATGCTAGATGTAGACCCAATAGACGGCATCGAATATTCGAGCAAAGACTTTGGAGGAGTGACGTTTCCTACCATGGCGGCAAATTCTTCTCTTGTTCTTCGTTCTGCGTTCAAACGCCTCAGGGTAGCGTTGATCTCGGGATCCAAAGGAACTAAATCGTCAAGACTCATTGAGTTCCTGTGCATGTAGGATTAAGATATACCATGAAGCACGTATGGTATGATACGAAATATAAACAAATAAAAATAAAAATATAGAATGTGAAAATGATCACGAGGTGAGGATGTGAGCTAGTCTCAAGGATGACGAGGTCCTAAATGTAACAAGCACGTTGCCTCCCCGGCAACGACGCCATAAAGATTGACCTGCCATCCGTTTGACACACAAACCGGAATGTGGATACTAGAATTAGAATTTATAAACCGCAAGCACACAGTGTTGAAGTGTGGCTTGGGGGAGGCGTGTGTTGTACTTGCAAACATTCAGAAACCAAATCACCCGGTTGATAAGCCAGCCAATTCTCGGATGGTTGTCACGATTGTAATATAATGGATAAGGTGTAAAAGGTAAAAAGGTAATCTAGGACTTTGGCTTCTGCCCTAATCATGGATTCTCACTACTATGGTCGAAGGGTAGGAATATGACTGAATGCTAGGGTTTGGCGGTGAGACGTTGCCTCTAAAAGTGGTACCTAGCATCTCATGGGCACAATATTTCGGTCGATGCCCAGGAAGATACGCTAGGTCTAGCCGGCTTCGGACGGTGAGCATTCCCATGTCCAACATCATCCGACTCCGGGAGCACTAAGCTCGCAACGATCACTCCCAACATTTCGTCCAAGCCGTTCCCACGTGCAAGGACCCAATGTCTGCGCTATGGGGTGAGCTATGGCTAGAAAATCAAACTCCCGTCTTATTTCCTCTCGGCCCGACGGTCAAAGGCTGTCTTTTTCCCGCCGATGACAATGAAACTCCCCCGCGTAACCATCAAAGTCCCTAGATCCAATCGGATCCCTAGTCCTATGGCCGTTCTAGGGAGAACCCACAAAGGGGCTTCCACCAATATCACAGATTGAGGAACTACTCACTAAACATGGTAGAAAATACAATAAAAGAAGTTGTAGCCATAAGAATAGAAATCAAGCAATTGTTCACCGTAGCAAATTGAAGCATAAACACTATATCGAAATATAAATACGATCAAAGAACCTACAATAACAGTTTAATTCAAGCAGCTGAAAATCCCTTAAAAAGCTTAAAATGGAGGTTGCATTTTTGGGGAAACCGAGCTCTATTTATACAAGTGAACAAGATGCGAGAGAATATTCCCACAAAAAGACAAAAATAGACATTCACCCGATCGGATGAGACTTCACCCGATTGGGTGAAATGACGGGAAAATATGTCTTCAGCTCTGATAAATCTCACCCGATCACTGAACCGATCGCGTGAGTCTTGGATTTCTTGAGCTTGGAAAGCAGCTACAGGTGACCCGATCGGTTGAAGGTGCCGACCCGATCGGGTCACAATACATGACCCGATCGGTTGACAAATCAATCAACCGGGTGAGCTTTGGCCTTCAAATCTGTACTCTGCCATTCATCCACCCGATCACTGAACCGATCAGATGGAACAGTCTCTTCTTCAGCACTGACACAGACCGCTTGACCCAATCGGGTGGTTGTTCCACCTGATCGGTTGAGAGCTGATACATGGTTATCTTTGACAAATGGCTCTCAGGATCTCGTGTGACACTTCCCGTTGCTCCGGGGACTCATGATGTTGGCTATATATGTCCCCTGCGCTAGCAATGTCCTGCAAATGCACATAAACACAACGAAAGTAAAAAAAACTAAAAACACAAAGAAACGGATACGAAATGACGAAAAGAGACGGAAAACGATGGAGAAGACGTGCGTGAATATATAAAATATAAACGCACGTCAATACCATGTTCCAATATGTCTGGGTATTATACTAAGTATTTTCAACCGTATTTAATACTCGCATATTTTCACATATTTTAGGGATTTTTCCTAAATTTTTCTAAAATTATTATTATAATAAAACTATCTTTTAAATATTCTTAAACACTAAAACCTATGATAATATGTGATGTATTTGGTGTAATACAAATACTTGGTATGTGGTAGGTATGTCGTATTAATGAATGTATTCATATTTTCTAAAAATCGGAAATTCCAAAAAATACCATAAGGAGACACCTAACCATACCATGTGCCTCAAGCACAAACACTTTTAATCTCTTCATGCCACATACCCACACACTTGGCATGCTCTTAATTAAGGAGATGATGATGAGGATTGGGACGAATTTTAAAAACGGGAAAAATAAAATGGAAAAGGAAAAAAAGAAAAGAAAAGAAAAGAAGAAAACAAAAGAACCAAGATTGTTTTCATCCTAACCTCTCACCTCCCCATTGAAGCCTAGCACCTCCATCCTCCTCTTCCATCACCAACTCCACCACCACAACCTCCTCCTCCACCAAGGCCAAGAAAAATCCTTCGCCATCATCCAATAAATTGAAGAACAAGAATGATCTTTAGAGAAGAAGAGGAAGAAGAAGGGCCAGAGCTAGAGCTCGAAGAGAAGGACTTTTTGAGGTAGGATCTCTTATTTACCTAGCTAGGGTGCTAACATTAGAATTAAGTAGGAGTTCATAACTCTAGCTACTCTCTGGAATATTATGTTTGAGGTTTTTATGCATATGTTGTTGTAGATGTTACAAATTTTTCTGCTCTGTCGTTGTTACTATTTAGACTATAACTTTCGGTATAGACCTCCTAAATTTAAGATATTAGACAATTGTAAAGCTCATTAATTTTGCTACAACTTTCATTTAGATACTAAATTCAAAATCCTCATGGGACTAGACTTAAATTGATAATCTTTAACGTAGTGTCATTTCTTGCAGAATCTCCTTATTTATGGTGCTCTGTTCTGTTATTTTGATGAGTATAACCTTTATTCTACCTCTTCAAAACTGATGTTCTAATATGACCTGAAAATCCCTTGAAGTTACATACAGCTTTCATTTAGATATTAAAGCCTAATTCCCCATGTAATTAGACTGAATTGATGATTTCTGTCGTAGTGTCACATTTTGGCAAATTTTGCACTATGTTTGTAAACAAAGTATAAATTTCACTGTAGACATCTAATCATTATTATTATGGACAATTTGAAAACCTAACTGAATTATATACACTTTTCATGTTGAGACATTATCATAATTATGACTACAGATAATGGAAATTAACTGATGTTTACATATAAGTGATTCAGTTTCTGGATGGATTCTGCACCTCATAACTAATTATGTCGTAAGATTTATTGTAATTGCTATGCTAATAATTAGGTTGAAGAAATGGTGTTATGTTAATATTGTAACGACCCGCTCTCGGGGGGCATTACTTATTTGATTTATTCGCAGGTCTGCAGTTTACCAGTGAAATCAACATAGCCACGATACAGAGATGTACAAAAATACTTAAATAGTATGCAATATTACAATCCATACAGTACAACATGTTCCAACAAATATACATGAAAAAAGGAAGTACATATGTGAAAATAACTCTAAAAGCTGCGATCTCAGGGTCGAACTTTGGCTCTGCCAACTCAGGAACAACTACCTCAACATGCACGTCATCTGTGGTGCCACGAAGATGGAACAGTAGGTAAGTCACAACAATTCTAGCAATTGTAGTAAAAAGCAGTGTACATGCATGGGAATGAACAGGCTATGGAAACTAACTACATGCGACATGAATAGGAACAGCAGTCATATATGTAAGTGCGGTAAGTAAAGTATGAGAGCAACATGATGACATGGCATATATGACATGGTAAATAAAGCAGGTAAGGTAGCAACAATAGTAAGAAAAGCAGGCAGGTGGAGTAACAACAATAAGATAATCAGGCAGCAATGTAGTTGTGCAAATAGTAACTAAACTATGTGACTCACATAGGAGAGTGTGATATGCAACCATTGAGTTCATCTCTTGCCTGGGTGCGCTTTACCCAGACGGGACTGACACACAGTAGTAGGTTTTTGCCGACGCAGACAGACCTGGAACATTTTGCTGACACAGGCAGACCTTGAACGTTTTGCCGACACGAGCAGACCTGAACATTTTACCGACACTGTTAGACCTTGTTTGGTGATGCAGGCAGCAGGTAGATGAACTCCCGGCCATAGCTTCCACTCTCTCTACAATGAGTTCCTCCAAACCCCAGTGATGTGTCATGTGTATCTATTACGGGATGTTCCACAAGATGTTCCACGAGATGTTCCACCAGATATTCCACAAGATATTCCACAAGATATTCAACAAGATGTTCACAAGATGTTCCACACATGATATTTCATACTATAATTCATTAGCATTTGCTGAGTTCTAAATGGCATGCAGCAGGTGGTGTGACTATTTAAACGTGAGCAATCGTGCAACAAGTGTATACAAAATGTATACGTAGTTTTCAAGTGAAAAGCATCAGAACATGGTAGACAAGTATGAACGAGAGTTATAAGTTTACGTGCAATGAAAAGTGTTGAAGAAACTTATTTGAAAGTATGGTGCCGATTCCATGCTTCGAGCATGTAACATTTCTAATAGTACACAGTTTACCCAAGTAGATAGTCGTGTGCTACAACCACTTAAGTTGAAAGTTGGCAATGTCGTATGCTTAAGTTAATAGTCGTTCTGCAACTATTTATTAGCATCCTAAGTTCATGCTATTACACTTGCTTAACTTCTAAAACTAGAATTAGAGTGACTTATTGTTATCGAGATCGGCGTAGTAAGACGATATTGTAGCTAGAGCTTCCAAGTGAGCTGGTGCACGAGAAACGGTACCTGCGACGAACTACTCGTGAACAAGCTCGGTACATGTTCGTTTACGTTCGTTCAGGAAGCTTAATGAACAAGCTTGAACAGATTTTTAGAGCTCGGTTAGTAAACGAACAGAGCTTGAACATAACTGTGTTCGTTTATGTATGTTCATGAACAAGCTCGTTAAGTGTTCGTGAACAAACTCGTTAAGTCATGTTCATGAACCAGCTCGTTAAGTGTTTGTGAACGAACGTGTACCGAAAATAGTAAATTTAGACAAATACTATATTTTTTATTATACTTGAAATGGATGCTTGTAATGGGATTTATGGAGCTATTATGATGGATTTATTTGTTTTTATCCTGCAAATATTTAATCCTTTAATTTAATTGATTTAGTCATTGGCAATTATGTTTAAATAGTATTATTCCTGATTAAAAAATTAACGTTCGTTTGTTTCATTGAAAATCTGTTCATGAACAAGATTGACTGTATTCTCACAAACATGTTCCTGAACATGTTCACGAACAAGCTCGATTAGTCTTGTTAACGAACAGAACGTTTGATTAACTACTCGTGAACAAGCTCGGTAAATGTTCGTTTACGTTCGTTTACGTTCGTTCGGTAAGCTTAACGAACAAGCTTGAACAGGTTTTTAGAGCTCGGTTAGTAAACGAATAGAGCTTGAACATGAATTTTGTTAAGCCACAAGAAATAATTGGTTAAGGGCCACACGATTTTCTATCTATTTTTCTTACCGTGTTCGTATTTTTATTATAGCTTAAAAATCGTTAAAATACGTACTAAATACTTTTAGATGGGCTAGATGGGAGCAAAATAATTTTATATATGAGAAAAATATTTTTCTAAGGCTCCTCGGTATTTTCATAATTTTTAAAGCTTAAAATCAATTAAAACTAATTAAAAACGAGAAAACGATTTTTCATTATATTTTTCAAAGATTTTTCTAGGACAAACCATACGTCGAAATTCTTCCAACAAGGAGTCAAAACGAACGTATTAACTAGTACTACAACATATATTTTTCTCGTACGTCAGTGTAAGTGAAATAATTGAGATACTGATTTTTAAACGAAAACATCATATTAGATTTAAACTTTAAAATTTTTCTGAGGAAAATATACTCGGCATTTGGTGATGAGACCAGCACCAATGAGTCCGTTTCGTCGTATCTGATTTTATGGGCCTTACTGGGTATTTTTCTGGTTCCTATATAATTATTTTATCAATTTTAGCATTATAACCATTATATATATACTAAGATAACCATTATATATATATATATACGCATGTATATACGTATACACGTATACACATATGTATTAAAACCAAATCCCTTTCTTCGTTTCTTCGTGTGTAGCAGAGATGGAGAGAGCTGAGGGCTCTCGAGGGCTGCGGGCTGGGGCAGCAGCCTCGTGGCGGAGCTGGGGCATAAGGAGGCGACGGCGGTGGTCGGGAGGCGCTAGCGGCGGCAGCATTGACAGCGGTGGCAAGGAACAGGGGGGAGTCAGAGATGCGGCGTGGTCGTCGGAGGTATGGTTGTGGGGCCGGATTTGTTGGGTGGTAGAGGAAGGCTAAGGCTGTGCTCTGGCGTGGCACGGCGAGGACTGGGGTGCAGTCGGCGAGCTCGGGGTGGTGGCAGGCGACGCGTGACGTCGCTGAAGAGAGAGAGAGTGAGGTGGGCTGAGCAAGGGGCGATTAACGGCACGGGGGTTGAGGGAGGCCCGAACTGCACAGGTCGCTGGAGAAGCGACGGGGACGTTGGGTGGCCCGCCGGTGAGGCGGGCTGATGGGGATGCTGCCTTGCAACTGTTGCGGGAAGCGTCGCAAGTGGGAGGAGCTTGGTCTTGGGTGGAGCTCGACAGAGCTTGGCGGATCTGGTCGGAAAGAGATGGTGGTCTTCGAAGATAGGGAGAGGGGATGAGGACGGTGGGGCTGTTGGTGCTGGGGCGGCCTTCAAGGGGGCGACCGGTAGGGGAGTCGTCGTCTGCAAGGGGAGTCACCGGCAGCGGTGGTATCGAAATTAATTGGGGGGGTTATAAAGGATTAGAAGGATTAGAAAGAAGAAGAAGAAGAAGAAGAAGAAGTAGTAGTAGTAGTAGTAGTAATTGAATGTGTATTAACTAGGGTGGTTAGATCCGAAACTATCGGATCTCACCCAACCAGTTAAAGAGGGTGGGGTTAGGGTTAATTAAGGGTTAGGGGTAAAAGGTAAATGTAATTGGGTAATTAGTAATAGTGAAAGTAATTAATGACTGTAATTAGTAAAAACTGTGTAATATTACCCCGTTTTCGCATATGAGTCTGAAAAAGTACGAAAACATAGCCACGGGATCGTATCGTTGCAAAGATTGCGAATACGAAGTCCATTTCAGGGTTTGAGCTACGAAGATACTAGTTTTGGGCCAAAACATTTGGGATGCGGGTTTGCGGGTTCTAGGTCGATTTGATTTCAGAAAATTACGAAATTAAAATTGGGGGCACTAATCGACCATAGAATCATATTGTAGAAGTTTGAAATCGTTTTTATGATGTTTACATAGAAAATTAATTCATACAGCTAAATCAGTAACAATTGAATATGAATTGTTATAAAAATTATTTAGAAGTATTTGATGATACTCAAACTTACTAAAATACACCACAACTAGTTTGATGCTTTAAAATATTTTTTACAAGGAATTTTGAAATCATTTTTGATATAAAACTCCTGACCAACCATTATAAAATACTTTTAAAATGTGAAAATACGTCAAATACGTAATTAGTCGTATTGACGAATACAGGTCGTTACATCCTACACTCCTTAAAATAATTCCGTCCTCGGAATTTAGAAGATCGATAATTGCCTAAGCAAATTAAAAGATCGAAAGGAAGGTTTGATGAACGACTACGATATAGGAAAATAAGTTGTTAATAGCATGAAATATAAAGTGATATCATAGCATCAAGAAAACAAGAGATATTACTAATAAATATATATTATTAACATCACCATTGCTTCCGTAATTAGTCCTCAGACCAGTATCATCAAAATAATTATCTTGACTTTTCAAGTAGCCAAAAGTTAATATGAGCTAATGGCGTTACATGAAAAATGATAGTTATTATGATAACATCTGTTTGAACTTGGAACCTGAGGTGATAAGTCAGTAGCAAGCTATCTAAACCACATCAAAAAGAAGATCATAAAGTTTAAAATTTCAACTTAGGCTAATGATGACTAATGGGGCCTGGCCAAGGAAGTCATCAATATAGCATACAAAGACGTAATGACTAATCCATTTGCATTCGTGCTGTTATACCTTAACCAGCCGAACACAAATGACATCAACTCCCATAGGTACCAAAGACAACTCATCGTCCAAAACAACACAAATAAATAAGTACAAGGTAAACTACTAAAGACCATACTTATCACTATACTCATCACTGCCACTCCTTGTATTAACTCCCATAACGCCCAATAACAATCTAACACCGAAACCATTATCCAAATCCAAACACAAGATCGACATCCAACCTCAACACCTAAGGCCAACAGCATGCCAATACCAATCGACAATGATACTCCTTACTAACACCAATTGTCGACATCCACAGCTCTCATCATCAATCCCAAACAAGCCAACATCCAAAAACACAGTGTCCCGCAAACTCGAAGGAGCGGACCCAAGAAGGAAACGAAGCAGGGCACCTTTAGGGGCAAGACCCAGGACAAGGAGCTCGAAAGAAATCCAAGAACAGTGACTTCCCAAGATTTGAACCACACGACAATAGCGAGGGTGGCGGTGAGGGTCTTCGCTAAGCCCAACAATCCCCAAAATCTTCAGTGGGCCATCGGCGGCTGTCGATCCATGTCGGTTGCGACTGCTTGACGTGGCGGGTGTCATCGAAAAGGGATGGGGTGGCGGAACTTCGGGTGAGACGAGATGGGTTGGGCTTGCTGGAAGAGAGGCAGGGAGGAGGAGAGGGTGTCGATACGACGTAGGGGAAGCCACGCGATGGTTTGGTGAGGGAAGAGAGGACGGTTTTAAAAGGGGGTGCAGAAGTCGTCGATAGGATAGGGTAGGGTAGGCTAGGTTAGGCGGGACCAGGGCTCATGGAGAGGATGTGGATAAAAGATAATAATGAGGGGGATATGGTAGGCGGGAAAAGGATTCAAACCCATGGAAAATCGGGCACAAGATGAAAGTAGGGGTTAGAAGAGAAATACGAGTTCAAGAAGGATAAATAAGACGTAACAGCCTACACTTGCATGTCGAGTTTGGCTCGTCTCAAATTCTCTAGCACCATCCACAAATACTTCTAAGCGTCCTTCGATTCGCTTCCGTTGTCGAACTCGAACTTCTGGTGGTCGAAAATTCGAATGCTACACTCCTTAAAATAGAATGTAGCCAGAGTTCATGCGAACTAAACATCATATTCTAAGAAAGTCAACGACATACTAAAAGAAGGGCGATGAAGATGAAGTAAATGAATGGTCCACCTATGGAAGATCACTCTAAGCAGATGGAGGAGGAAAGGTGTATAAAAATACACTCAGATGAATAAAAGTCCAAGTGTTCAAAGAAGGGAAAGAGGCCAAAGAAGATGGGTAATAAGGACACTTTACTCGTATGTCCAATACAGGTGAACACTCGAGACATTCTGTACTCGAGGTCAATTTGAGTATTTCCTACTGTACATCCTGATCATACTATATTGTTCACAAGGTAGTTAGCGCGGACCTGCATGGGCCACCTAACTTGTAACAACCTGCTCTCGGGGGGCCATTACTTATTTGATTTATTTGCAGGTCTGCAGTTCACCAGTGAAATCAACATAGCCACGATGCAGAGATGTACAAAAATACTTAAATAGTGTCCAATATTACAGTCATGTGTATCTATTACGGGATGTTCCACAAGATGTTCCACGAGATGTTCCACAAGATATTCTACAAGATGTTCACAATATGTTCCACACATGATATTCCATACGATAATTCATTAGCATTCACTGAGTTCTAAATGGCATGCAGCAAGTGATGTGACTATTTAAATGTGAGCAATCGTGCAACACGTGTATACAAAATGTATGCGTAGTTTTCAAATGAAAAAGCATCAGAACATGGTAAACAAGTATGAACGAGAGTTATAAGTTTACCTACTACGAAAGGTGTTGAAGAAACTTATTGGAAAGTATGGTGTTGGTTCCATGCTTCGAGCATTTGACATTTCTAATAGTACACAGTTTACCCAAGTAGATGGTGTGTACTACAACCACTTAAGTTGAAAGTTGGCAATGTCGTATGCTTAAGTTAATAGTTGTTCTGAGACTATTTATAAGCATCCTAAGTTCATGCTATTACACATGCTTAACTTCTAAAACTAGAATTAGAGTGACTTGCTGTTACCGAGATCGTCGTAGTAAGACCAGGTTGGAGCTAGAGCTTCCAAGTGAGCTGTGTGAGGATCCTGTCTATGGGGAAAACACTAGAAGGGGGTTGAATAGTGTTTTTGCAATTTAAAAAAAATATTTACACCAATTTAAATGCAATCCAACAAAATAATTCGGAATAGAAATTAAACCCAAAATGAAACACACGCAAACGCAGAGATGTTTCAAGGGTTCGGATTACCCAAGTTACTTCCCGACTTGTTCCCGGTAATCCTACGTCCCTTCCACCCGGATACCTCCGGATACTCAAGTTAGAACACTAACTTGAGATTTCCTTAAAACCCACTTGTAGCAACCCTTCAAGTGAAATCGAAATACAATCGATTGACCTTGACTCCCACAACTTGGGAGCAAGCACACCACTCTCACAACCCGAGAGCAAATTCAAATAACGAAAGTTATGAAATATGAAAGCAATACTTACAATCACCTATGCCTTGAAGTAGAACTTGAAGGAGAAGTGTGTTGTGTGTTGGATACTCTCTTGGAAGAGTGGAGAAAGCTCTTTCTCTTGACTGCACCAAATGCCTAGAAGATAACTCTTTGGTTCTAGGTTGGAGAGAGAGAGATCAAAGATTGGAATTGTTAGGGCTTTGGATTTGAGAGCTTTTAAACTTGAGAATGGAAGCTTGAGAGATTTTGCAATAGCCTAGGTAACCTTTCAATGGAACAGTAGAAGCCCCTTATATAGGTTTCTCAAATCCACAAAACAGATTAGGCAAAAACCCTTTTGGAATCCGTGAGAAAAATCTCAACGGATAGAATCTCAGCTCGCGACAGTCGACTGTTGAGGAAACCATATTCGACTGTTGCACAATCAGCAAGGGTAGGTGAGAATTCATAACGGTAACTTGCCATGTGGACAGTCTACTGATGAAGCATAGACAGTCGACTGTTAAACCAACAGGCGACTGTAAATCCTTCTACAGGCGACTGGCCGAAAAGTGGGTAAGTTGAAGAATTCTGGAAATCTTCTGAGAGAACACGACAGACGACGGATGAGGATAAAACAGTCGACTGTTAATTAGAACAGGCGACTGTAAATCCTTATACAGACGACTGTCAAATACCCTGAGAATTTCCAGAGAGCTGAGTCAACAAATTGGCTCACAGACAGACGAGTGTTGCAGCATAGACAGTCGACTGATCCAATGGACAGTCGACTGTATATTCAACATTAGTCGACTGGCCGTAAAAGACAGATCAACAAAGTTTGGACAAAAGATAGACAGGCGACTGATTTACAAAACACAGTCGACTGTCACTTGGACAGGCGCCTGTGAATCGTTCATCAGTCGCCTGAGGGAATAAAAACAGAGAGGCCCAAACCAAGTTTGTAAAAGATTGTGCATAACAGGCGACTGTAGAACAAAACACAGTCGACTGTTTTTTAGACAGGCGACTGTATAATGTTCACCAGTCGACTGTTGTAAACAATCCAAGCACAAACAATAAGAAATGAATTGGAGTCTAAGGACGAATGATCTAATGATGTCCTAAGACTGAATTGAAGATGTGTGTGAGTGCTCCATCAATGTTCTACTTCTAAGCTACATACTAGAAGAGATAAAAGAAAATTACATTGACGAATTCTCTCTTCTATCCATCGTATGAGCTTGAAGTCTTCATGGAGCTTCAATCAACATCTACAATCACCCATTCCATTTTCAATTGCCTTCAATGATCTTTAAGAGTCATCCATTGCAAGTAGATCTTCATATAAATCTTAGGCATTGGATTAACTGCAAAATAGGGGATTAGTCACACGTATTTATGTTTGCTCATCATTAACACCAAGTAGGGAGAAGTCCAATACTCAACATTCTCCCCCTTTTTGATGATGACAAACAAACATAAACAAAAAGATAAATAATTATGTGTAATGCAAACTTACTCCCCCGACATAGATGCCAATCAAGTTAGTCAACAAATATTAGGGCATCTATATATCATTTAAAGCAAATGAATAAGATATGCATGAACTTAAATTCAAGAAATCTAGGATTAAAAAATCCCTATTCATTGTAATCTTACTCCCCCTGAATCTAAGGCAACTTCAATCTTAGTTTCAAAGTGTTAGCACATACTTAGCACATTCATTATTTCTCTCCCCCTATGGCATTATCCAAAAAAGATGGGAGTAAATAACAACAATAATAATCATGCTAAATAAGAACTAACAACAATCAAGGAGTATAAAGATATAAAGAATCAAAACTCATAAAATCACATCAAATACTTATGTGAATATAGGAATGGAAGTCCAATATCAACATTTTAGATATACGAAACAAAAATAGTTTCAAAAACGCATCACATCACTGATAGCATGAATAATCCAATATCAAGTCCAAATTGTCTCAAAATCACATTATGAGAGAATAAAACATTCATGGAGACAATATCACAATCAGTACACAGATATGATTAACAATTATACATGGTGTGACACATAAGACGAAACAGCATTGTCATATATATATATATATATATATATATATATATATATATATATATATATATATATATATATATATATATATATATATAGGAAAATTTTCAAATGAGAACATTTCACACCGTGCGAAAATGTTTTTATCTTTTTTTTGAAATTTTTTTTTTCAAAAATTCTTTTTTCCACCCTCATTATATGTTGTTATACCCCCCTCAAAAAATAATGGTTGAGAAATAATGTCATTTGGCCTTCGATCAAGCCATTTCATCAAATTCGCACGTTTTGAGACCGTTAAATTTGTAATGGGTGGATGGGTGCTCTAATGCCCAACGGGTTCACCCATTATTTTCCCTGGGGTATATATTTGTATGGATTAAACATCAAAAAAAGAATTTTTGAAAAAAAAATTTCAAAAAAATAAAAAAAAGTTTTCGCACGGGCTTTCGCACGGGAATTTTCGCAACCGAAGATCACTCTATATATATATATATATATATATATATTATACATTTCACGAACTTTGTCCTACGTGGCAGTTTTGTCACACGTGGCAGTTTTGTCCCAGTCATATTTTTGGTTGCTGACTGGGACGCCACGTGGGGGTTGGGTGTGGTTCTGGACTTGGGTTTGGGATGGGATTTTGGTGTTTTTTCCCTTTTTATTCCTTGCTTTTCTTCTTTTTGCCCACGACCTTCCTCTCACACACCCACGCTTTTTTCACTTTGACGACCGCTTCTTTCCGCATTTACGCCCGGACGACGACTGCCTCCGTGCCCTCTGGGCACGGGTTATAACTAGTATATATATATATGGGTAAAGTGTTCCTAGGGTGACTCCTTAGATTAAATCTAAGGAGTCGCCCCCACTTTCTCCCATCTCCCACAATTTTTTTGGATTTTATTTTTCATAGGATTGTTGGTCACATCATGGATCATCAACATACCAAAAATCAAGTCATTCCAATACTTTAAAAGCCCCCATCTACCCCTTGCAACTTCAACGGTCTGAAAACATGCTAAAACCCCCATAAAGTTGCAAGGGATAGATGGGGGCTCTAAAAGTATTGGAATGACTTGATTTTTGGTATGTTGATCATCCATGAGGTGAACAACAATCCCAAGGAAAAAAATTTCCACAAAAATATGGGAGATGGGAGAAAATGGGGGCGACTCCTTAGATTTAATCTAAGGAGTCACCCTAGGAACACTTTACCCTATATATATATATATATATATATATATATATATATATATATATATATATATATATATATATATATATATGATATGAGTACACATCAGATGGACATCACCATGTCCAACAAAAATACATCATGATCGCAAAAAAAAATACATCATGACATCATCGTACATCAGCAGCAAATATCCATTACTATACAAAACACAACCATCATACAAACTAACACTACTCAAACAAACATCTATGAGTGAGTGTCATCAGGGGCTGCAGAAGGAGAAGCAGGCTCTGTGACAATAGGGGTATCCTCTGGAGGAGGGTCAGAAGCAGCATCCTGAGTAGAAGCTACACCAGGATGAACAACGACATAAGTGATGATGGGCTGAGGAGGCTCATGAGGCTGAGGAGGAACAAAACGTCTCAGATGCTCAGGGAAGGGTATTCCCTGATGCTGAAATGATAATGAAGCTAACTCATAAAGACCAGACACCATCTCAAGGAGGGTGTCAAAAGCTGGAGGAGCAGATGTAGATGGCTGGTCAGCAGGTGGAACAGTGGAGGAAGATGGAGGTGAAGTGGATTTCCTCTTCTTTGATGCAGACTGCAGAGTCGAAGAGGACTTCGACTTCGCAGAAGCATCAAGGTGAGGATCAAAAGGCATGGGCTCAAAAGGAGACAAATCAATGCCAAAATGTCGGAAGACAAGAGTGAGAAGACCACCATATGGAATGTGTGCAAAGGAAGAAGTAAACTCGACCGTGTCTATCCTGTCAAGAAGGACACTGGCCCAGTTCACGGACATCCCAGAGAAGATCGCATATATACACCTCAGAATATATTGGGAAGGCTGGTCAGATGATCCCTACTTCGGCAGGATGTTGGACTTCACCACTAGGTGAACAGCCCAACCCCTAGCCGAAAACATAGACGACCTAATACCAGAATCCAGGGCTGAGGGTATCTCACGAAACATGTCCCGAAGGACAGACTGATCAAGCTCATCGACATCAGAAATGGAAATGTCTGAAGGAAGAGAACCGGTAGAGGGAATCCTAAGAATGGTCCCTAAAAGAGAGGGAATAATACGAATGGGGGTTCCCTAGACAACGATGTCAAGGACTCCGGTGGAAGAATACTCACCGTGAACGCGGTTAGCAAAGAAGAGCTTAACCAGAAATGGATACGCTCGAGGGGACTCGCTCTGATAGAAGCGAAAAAATCAGCCAAGTGGGTAGCAGATAAAAGATCTGAAAGTCTCTCAGTGGTGAAGGCGGGAAAAGCAATAAATCGCTCTCTAAGGAGTTTGATCCCTAAGAGAGAGTGGAATTTTGCCAAGTAGAGATCATCTCGGTAAATTGGAACAAGGGGATCAGCAGGAGGCACGACAGGAGACTCTTCTGCAGAACTTAACACAGAGGCTGAATGATGGGGAGCGTCAGCACTAGGCTCATTGATGCTAATACCAATGGGCTTGCGCTGACGCTTGGTCAAGGGCTAAGTGACAGGAGAAGAAGATCCTGAAGGAGAATATCCCTGCGAAGAAGAATGGGAGGGAGATTCGGCATGTTTGGTACGGGCTTTGTAGGGTTTCTTGGTCTTGGCAATAGAAGGCTTACGAACCCTAGGTTGCTTAGGAGCCATGATCTTCCACTTTCCCTTGGTCTTGGGAGCCATGTAATCAATCAATCGAAGTAGACGAGTATCGACATGAAAAGAAATCAAACGACGATAATCAAACGAGAGAGAGAGAGAGAGAGAGACTCAGACCTAGTCGAAAAGTCAAGAAAGCACAACAACAAAGCAATTAACAAACGGCAAGGAGGAGATCGACAGCGACAGCTGAGGGAATGAGCGGGAAGACGAGCGGTTTCAAGTCGGAGGAGAGAGAACGACGTGGGTTGAAATGAACCGTCTCGAAGGATATAAGAAGGGGCGAATTAATCTGGGCCGTTAGATCAAGGAATCGACGGCTCAGAACGAAGCAATGAACCGTCACAATAGTAGACAGTCGACTAATGAACAAAAGTCAGTCGACTGGATGAGATGATAAGAAATAAGCTCAGGAAGACAGACAGTCGACTATTAAGTAACATACAGTCGCATGTCCGTGAGACAGTCGACTGTACTATACACATCAGTCGACTGACTAAGAATCAATAAACTTCAACAAAAAGACAGAGAGCACTATAAAATTTCGACAATGATGACAGTCGCATGTTGAAACAACAGTCGACTGGAAAATTGTCATCAGTCGTCTGTGTGAAAGATAGAAATTTCTGACAGAGAAGATAGAGTAGAGCAGTCGACTGTCGAATGAAAGACAGTCGTCAGTCTTGGTCCAAAAATGCACAGTGAGATAAAAATCCAGAGGATATGAACACTCACCCCAGGACCTATACTCTAATCACAAACTCATCATAAAAACAATGTAATACGATAAATCAATTGTGACACAAATCTCTAAAAACAATCTTAAAGAACTCATGAAATCACATAAATCTCAATTGCCTTTCTTAAACACATATATATGATATATCAAATGAAGAGGCAACATGATGATATGAGCTTAAAAGTGTTATAACATGTAAGTTAAGCTTCTAAATTTCAGATTCACCCATAATTCCTAATTCTCCACGCCACCTCACGAATGAATCTTCTTTAAGAGGTTTTGTGAAGATGTCGGCAATTTGTTTTTGGGTTTCAATGTATTCTAAGATGATGTCCTTCTTAGCTACATGATCATTTATTAAATGGTGTCTCACATCTATGTGTTTGGTACGGGAGTGATGTACCGGGTTCTTGAAAAGACATATAGCACTTTGGTTATCAACCATGATAGGGCAAGTATCACAATTGACACCATAGTCACTAAGAGTGTGTCTCATCCAAAGGACTTGTGCACATGCAAGACCCGCGTCAATATATTCCGCTTCAGTCGTGGACAATGATACCGAGTTCTGTTTCTTGGAAAACCAAAAAACTAAGGAATTTCCTAGAAAATGGCAGTGCCACTAGTACTTTTCCTGTCGGACTTGCATCCAACAAAGTCGGCATCACTATATGATATTAACTCATATGTGCTAGATTTAGGGTAAAGTAACCCATAATCTAGAGACTGATGAAGATAACGAAATATTCGTTTAACCGCAATCAAGTGTGACTCCTTAGGTCTAGCTTGATATCTAGCACACAAGCAAACGGAAAACATGATATCGGGCCTACTAGCGGTTAAGTAAAGTAAGCTACCGATCATACCTCGATATAGACGAACGTCTACATCTTTTCCGCTCTCATCCTTGTGTAGATGGGTAGTAGTACTCATGGGAGTCCTTTTGCTGGAAGACGATTCCATCCAGAATCGCTTGATAAGCTCCCCTGTGTACTTTGTCTGATGTATGAAGGTTCCATTCTCCACTTGTCGAATTTGCAGTCCAAGGACATAAGTGAGCTCTCCCATGTGGCTCATCTCGAATTCATCCTTCATAGACTTAGAAAATTCTTGACAAAGATTAAAGTTAGTAGAACCAAATATTATATCGTCTACATACACTTGAATCAAATGAATGTCATTTTCATAATCTTTAATGAAGAGTGTAGAATCAACTTCTCCCATTTTAAAACCTAAACCCAAAAGAAAGGTCTTAAGTCGATCATACCAAGCTCTAGGAGCTTGTCTCAACCCATATAATGCTTTCTTAAGTTTGAAAACATGGTTTGGAAATTTTTCATGAATAAAACCGGGAGGTTGAGAAACATATACTTCTTCATTGACAATCCCATTTAAAAATGCACTTTTAACATCCATCTGAAATAGTTTAAAATTCGTATGAGATGCAAAAGATAAAAGCAATCTAATAGCTTCTAATCTAGCTATGGGAGCAAAAGATTCTTCGAAATCAATACCTTCCTCTTGCCGGTAGCCTTGAGCTATTAACCTTGCTTTGTTCCTTGTGATTACCTCGTTCTCATCGGTCTTGTTCTTGAAGATCCACTAGGTCCTAATAACTTGGTGACCACTCGGAAGAGGAACGAGCTTCCAAACTTCATTTCTCTCGAATTGCATCAGTTCTTCTTCCATTGCCACTATCCAAGAGCTATCCTCACAGGCTTCTTGGATATTCTTTGGCTCAATGGTAGAGACAAATGCGTAATGAGAGAATTCTTCAATTCTCGACCTCGTTCGAACACCCACACCAATATCTCAAATTATTTGGTTATGGGGATGGTTGCGAACGGTCGGGTAAGCTTTGGGTATACATGTATCACTTGGAACTTCTTCAACAATTTCGTTAGTAGTGTTAGTCTCAATAATTGAATCATTAATCTTAACATTACTAAGAGAATCACAAATAGCATCTACACTATAATCATCAACATGAGAAAAATCAAAATCTTCATAAAATGATACGTGTAGAGATTCCTCAATCGTTGAAGAGGTTTTGTTGTATATCCGGTAGGCTTTGCTACGTGTGGAATATCCAACAAAAATTCCTTCATCGGATCTTGGCTCAAATTTATCTAGATTACCAAAAGTGTTCTTGATAAAACATTTTGAACCAAAAACACGAAAATATTTTACTTGAGGCTTTTTGTCATAAAACAACTCAAAGCAAGTTTTGTTCGTTCAGGGTCTCACTAGGATCCTATTGAGCACATAACATGCCGTGTGCACCACCTCTGTCCAAAATTGTAGTCCAAGATGACTATCATGGAGCATAATGCGAGCACACTCAATAAGAGTCCTATTCTTTCTCTCTACAACACCATTTTATGGTGGTGCTCGAGGGAATGAAAAATTGTGAGTTATCCCGGTGTCATCACAAAACTTAGTAAAAGATTCATTCTCAAATTCTCCTCCATGATCACTACGGATAGTGATAATGGTGAATACTAAGAGATTCTGAATCTTCTTTGCAAATTTGGTAAACTCTTCATAAGCTTCATTCTTATTAGTTAAGAATGAAACCCAAGTAAATCTAGAAAATTCGTCAACGACAACTAATCCATAATGAGCATTACCTAAAGAAGCGGTTCTAGTTGGCCCAAAAAAATCTAGATGAAGAAGTTCTAGGGGCCTCTTAGAAGTAATCCCTTCTTTAATCTTAAAGGATGATTTACTAAGTTTACCTCTTTGACACGAATCACAAAAGTTTTTCTTATTAAAAGCGATTTTAGGAAAACCTTTGACTAGATCATGCTTAGCTAACTTATATAAGTGCTTGAAGTGAACATGACCAAAACGGCGATGCCATAATAGTTGTTCACTTGAGTTAGCAACTAAGCAATGTTCTACGGTTTTAGGCAAGCTCAAATAATAAATATTTTTACGCCTAATACCGGAAAATAAAACATTCGAATCACAATCAACAATTGTACACAATCCTTCTCCAAAGTTAACCTTGTAACCTTTGTCACAAAGTTGACTAATGGAAATTAGATTGTGACATAAGCCACTAACCAGAAATACATTAGTAATTAAGGGTTTGGAAGGGTTACCGATAATACCAACTCCAATGATGGTTCCCTTTTGATTACCTCCAAAAGTGACTGTTGCACCATCCTTGATGCTAATCACTTCGGAGAGCAATGAAGGATCTCCCGTCATATGTTTGGAGAAACCACTATAGAGAATCAATCCTTTCCCCTTAGAGCTAGTTTGACCTTTATTTCTCTTCTTCTTTCTATTGGGTGCCTACATAATATACCATAAGCTCATGGTACCCAATGTTTGTTGGGTCCAAGGGGATTAGCCCTTTGGAAGCCAAGTCCAAGTGGACTTCCGCTTCCCAACATAATTACAATTCTTAATAACATCATGAAAATAGGAATCAACATATGCATTCCTACCATTTAGGCTAGTGTTCTTAGGACACCAAATGGTGTAAATTTTGGGTGTCATTTTCCTAGTTGCATGCATACTTGTTGAATTTCTATGTGGTGCATGCTTCTTAGGAACATGGTTTCTAGCATAAAAATGTGGTGGAGGATATGCATTGAACATATGAGAATGATATGTATGCTTGGGAACATGCATGTTTTTATGAAACATATGGGTCATGCATGACATGTGGAGGTTGTGCATACATGTAAGAATGATGCGTATGTGCTTATGGGTGTATAGGAGCACGTACATAAGCATTTGTCATATGTGGATTTGCACGTGTCCGTGGGTGTGGAGCATAAAAAGTGTCATGATTATCCACTTATGAAGTAGGAGGTTTCCTACGTGGATGAAGGTTAGTGTACATGTAAGCATGGCTTCGCTTTTGGTTTTCACCCTTAATGGGTTTCTTCCCAAAAGGAAGAGATTGTGAAGTGGTGACTTTCTTGGTAGGATTGCTACCTATAGTGTCTTTTACACCACATGTGGATGCACCGGAGGAAGGCCTCATAAAGTCTATAGTGACACCACTATAGGAAGTGCGAGCATTGGATGCATTCGCATTCACAAACCCAAGACCAACACGATGTGTGGCCGGAAATAGGTTTGCTAGCAAATCATCTCATTGTCCTTTTTCCTTATTGAATCTCACAATACGGGGGACATGAGCTCATATTTCTCCTTAAGAGAAGAAATATTGGTATCCAATGTGGACACCCGTGCTTTGAGCTCGTGCACTTGAGTTTTAAGAGAATCATTCTGTAAACTCAATTGTGTGTGTCGTGTAACTAGATCACTATTATCTTTAGAATGTGTTTGATCTAGTTGAGATTTGAGGTTATTTACCTCATCTCTCAAAGTGACATTTTGAGAAGCTAAGTTTGCTTTCTCAAGAGTTAAAGTATCAACAATGGTGTCATTGTTGATAATGCATGGAATGGATGACTTGCTAACATTCAATTTCTTTAAGCTAGTATATATAAGCATTAAAGATTGATATTTAGCAAATAATTCTTCATTTGCAATATGAAGTTCATCCATTGTTACCTCGGTATCATCCGTGTCGAAATCACTCTCATCGGAGAGTGGATCTTCTCGTGCCATGAAACACATGTGGGCGCTCTCACCCTTCTCATCATTGGAATCACTTGATGAGTATCCACTTGAGTCGTCGAATGTACCGACGAGTCCTTTCTTCTTATCTCTCTTGTTCTTGTCGAACTTGTGGTACTTCGGAGCCTTCCACTTCTCTTTGTTTCTTAGCATTGGGCAATCCCTCTTGATGTGCCCTGGCTTATTACACTTAAAGCAAAGAGAGGAAGTAGCATTAGTAGACTCAAATATTTTATTAGAGGGAAATTTACCTTTGCGGAAGAAGCGTTGGAACTTCTTCGCCATTTGGGCCATTTCACCCAAATCCATCTCATTTTCTGATTCTTCACTATCGGAGGATGATGAATTGGCGTTGAATGCCAAAGCTTTCTCCTTGGCCTCCGAAGGATTCATCATTGCTCGAATCTTTAATCGGTTCTCCCGTCTTACTTCATAAGACATGAGAGTCCCGATAAGATTCACAACCGTGTAATTCTTCAAATCATTGACCTCCTCGATGGCGATGGATCTTCTTTCCCATTTAGAGGTCATTCCCATGATGATCTTCCTTACCTTTTCAGGTTTGGTTTATGTTTGGCCAAGGGCATCCAATTCATTGGTGATGTCGGTAAAAAGTCCGTACATCGATGCAATGCTCTCATTTTCCTGCATATGAAACAAATCGAAGTTTTGCACGGCAACATATAACTTTGAAAGTTTTACCTTATTCGTTCCCTCATGGGTAACGATGAGATGGTTCCAAATTTGATATGCACTCTTATATGTGCATATCTTGTTGAAATCATTCAGGTCCAACGCACAATGAAGAGCGTTCATTGCTTTTGCGTTGTTGATTACGGCAGATTTCTCGGAAATCGTCCATTTTTCGAAATCCTCTTCGGTGGGCTCGACGTATTCCTTGTGGAGGGTTCTCTAAAGCGAAGCTCTCCTTAGAAACGTCTCCATCCTACACTTCCAATAGCCAAAGTTCGTGCCATTGAAACGTGGAGGACGCACCCTTGATTGACCTTCGAAAAGTGTGGACGCTTCATCACGGTCGTGATTATTGTACGAAGGCGGCGGATGAACGATGTTGTTGTTGGATGCCATAACTATAACCTTGCGCTCTGATACCAATTGTAAGGATCATGTCTATGGGGAAAATACTAGAAGGGGGGTTGAATAGTGTTTTTGCAATTTAAAAAAATAGTTACACCAATTTAAATGCAATCCAACAAAATAATTCGGAATAGAAATTAAACCCAAAATGAAACACACGCAAACGCAGAGATGTTTCAAGGGTTCGGATTACCCAAGTCACTTCCCGACTTGTTCCCGATAATCATACGTCCCTTCCACCTGGATACCTCCGGATACTCAAGTTAGAATCCTAACTTGAGGTTTCCTTAAAACCCACTTGTAGCAACCCTACAAGTGAAATCGAAATACAATCAATTGACCTTGACTCCCATAACCTGGGAGCAAGCACACCACTCTCACAACCCGAGAGCAAATTCAAATAACGAAAGTTATGAAATATGAAAGCAACACTTACAATCACATATGCCTTGAAGTAGAACTTGAAGGAGAAGTGTGATGTGCGTTGGAGACTCTCTTGGAAGAGAGGAGAAAGCCCTTTCTCTTGACTGCACCAAATGCTTAGAAGATAACTCTTTGGTTCTAGGTTGGAGAGCGAGAGATCAAAGATTGGAATTCTTAGGGCTTTGGATTTGAGAGCTTTTAAACTTGAGAATGAAAGCTTGAGAGATTTTACAATAGCCTAGGTAACCTTTCAATGGAACAGTAGAAGCCCCTTATGTAGGTTTCTCAAATCCACAAAACAGATTAGGCAAAAACCCTTTTGAAATCCGTGAGAAAAATCTCAACGGATAGAATCTGAGCTCGCGACAGTCGACTGTTGAGGAAACCACAGTCGACTGTTGCACAGTCAGCAAGGATAGGTGAGAATTCATAACGATAACTTACCACGTGGACAGTCGACTGATGAAGCATAGACAGTCGACTGTTAAACCAACAGGCGACTGTAAATCCTTCTACAAGCGACTGGCTGAAAAGTGGGTAAGTTGAAGAATTCTGGAAATCTTCTGAGAGAACAGGACAGACGACTGATGAGGATAAAACAGGCGACTGTTAATTAGAACAGGCGACTGTAAATCCTTATACAGACGACTGTCAAATACCCTGAGAATTTTCAGAGAGCTGAGTCAACAAATTGGCTCATAGACAGACGAGTATTGCAGCATAGACAGTCGACTGATCCAATGGAAAGTCGATTGTATATTCAACATTAGTCGACTCGCCATAAAAGACAGATCAACAAAGTTTGGGCAAAAGATAGACATGCGACTGATTTACAAAACACAGTCGACTGTCACTTGGACAGGCGACTGTGAATCGTTCATCAGTCGCCTGAGGGAATAAAAACAGAGAGGACCAAACCAAGTTTGTAAAAGATTATGCATAACAGGTGACTGTAGAACAAAACACAGTCGACTGTTTTTGAGACAGGAGACTGTATAATGTTCACCAGTCGACTGTTGTAAACAATCTATGCACAAACAATAAGAAATGAATTGGAGTCTAAGGACGAATGATCTAATGATGTCCTAAGACTGAATTGAAGATGTGTGTGAGTGTTCCATCAATGTTCTACTTCTAAGCTACATACTAGAAGAGATAAAAGAAATTTACATTGATGAACTCTCTCTTCTATCCAACGTATGAGCTTGAAGTCTTCATGGAGCTTCAATCATCATCTACGATCATTCAATCCATTTCATTTGCCTTCAATGATTTTTAAGAGCCATTCATTGCAAGTAGATCTTCATATAAAGCTTAGAGAATGGATTAACTACAAAATAGGGGATTAGTCACAAGTATTTATGTTTGCTCATCATTAACACCAAGTAAAGAGAAGTCCAATACTTAACAAGCGGGTGCACGAGAAACGGTACCTGCAGTCACAGGAAATAATTGGTTAAGGGCCACACGGTTTTCTATCTATTTTTCTTAACGTGTTCGTATTTTTATTATAGCTTAAAACTCGTCAAAATACGTACTAAATATTTTTAGATGGGCTAGATGGGAGTAAAATAATTTTATATAGGAGAAAAATATTTTCTAAGGCTCCTAGGTATTTTCATAATTTTTAAAAGCTTAAAATCAATTAAAAATAATTAAAAACGAGAAAACGATTTTTCATATATTTTTCAAAGATTTCTCTAGGACAAACCATACATTGGAATTCTCCCAACAAGGGGTCAAAACGACCGTATTAACTAGTACTACAACTTATATTTTTCTCATACGTCAGTGTAAGTGAAATAATTGAGATACTGATTTTTAAACGAAAACATCATACTTAGATTTAAATTTTAAAAATTTGCTGAGAAAAATATATTCGCCATATGGTGATGAGACCAGCGCCAATGAGTCCGTTTCCTCATTTCTGATTTTCTGAGCCTTACTAGATATTTTCTGGTTCCGATATAATTTTTTATCAATTTTAGACTAAAATAACCATAATATATATATACTAGTCATAACCCGTGCCCGCGGGCACGGTTCATTTAAGATTTTCTCCCGCAAAATATTTGTTTCCCAAAAAATTAATTCCACGACCAAAATTTAAAAGAAGAACAAATTAGCGTAAAAATATTTAGCAACATGGGCGCCTTCGACACGGAACAACAACTTCGATGCTGGCGCCTTCAGCGCGGAATAACAAATTCGGCGCGGGCACCTTTGGTACAGAACGACAAATTCGGTGCGGGCGCCATCGATGCGGAACAACAAATTAGCGTAATTCGACGCAGGAGCCCCTTCAGCGCAGGCGCAACAAGTTTGCGTAATAAAATTTAGCGGAGCGCCTTCAGTGCGGAACAACAATAAGAACAAATCTAACCTATTCAATATAATAAGATATGTATAAATAGATTGCAATTTCTATAGTATGTGAGATGAGATCTTCCCTTAATATGAGGTCATCTCTTGTTGCAACCGTATGTTTGATTGGGTGAAATATTTGATTGGGTGGAATGCTGGTGGGTGCCAAAAAAGTTGGGTGAAATGTTGTTGGGTGCCAAACCACACCCAAATAATCTTCAACAAATCCAAATAATCTCCCACCCTTGTCTTGTCGTGTACATGTCTCTCCTATAGTCCATTATTAAATGTAGGGTACAATGATTTCAGTTTTCCCTCAACACATTTCCCATCAAAATTCAAGTTTTCCCCTCCCTCCAAAATTTTAACAAAATCCAATCCCAACCGTTGATTTCCCCAGAATAGTCAGTTATCCATCATTTAGTTTAATCCAAACATGCTAAATATGTGATTAAACGGATAAGTTCTGACCAGAAGACTTCCTGATGCCCCATAGAAAGATGCAGCAACATAGGCAACCAAGTGATGATATCCCAACATGGCAACGAAAAGAAATCTTTAGAAGAGCAAGAACCGAACACATTAAGAGCTTAAAGATCATCAACTGATAACATCTAGATAGGCTGCAAGCATTCCACAATTTTGCAACGTACATTTATCAACTCAATCATTTTCCTGATTGCGCAGAATGCATAATGGGTTCCTCTTACACATAATTTATCAACTCCAGATTGAAGTAAGAACCGACTTTTGAATAACTAACATGGGACTCTCAATCAATTAGCAAAAAGTTTGTAACATAAAAAGGGATCTTACACATAAAAACCTGCATAATTGTGTTCCTCTTACAACATTATGTTCATCTTACACATAATTGTGCCTCTTACACATATCATGTTCCTCTTACACATTGAGATGGACAACATTGACAATATCAACATTATGTCCTCTTACACATAAACGTGCCAACATTACAGTTAACAGAAAAACCTGCTCCATGACACATCAGAGAAACCTCCATGCTGCTGGGTGTCTTCCCCTTATCATCACTGGCGGGTTTATCCTTTGATTTCTTTATAGTTTCAGTGGAATCATCATAGGATAATTTTTGCTGCTGCTGCTGGATTCTACGCTAGATTCTGCTGCTGTCATTTCATTCAATTTTGGATCATTCTTGAAGGAAATACATACAATGAATTGAATAAAATACATTACTACTAAGAATTGCATAGGCTACAACTGAGAAGGAAATATATATTGGCAGCACCATGAGATTTAACCTTTGCATGATTATAACCCATTAGCAAACTCTTAAACCCTTTGCAGAATTATCAAAAAAATTATCAATAGAATCAATGTTCGCATGGAGAAATCAAAATTTTACGGGTAACAGAAAGAAGTAAACAGAGAAGGACAATTGAAATTCTGTATCCTAGTGATTATTCCTCTTCAATAAAAGAAATAGAGAAAGAACATGTTGAAGTTTAGTGGGTACAAATTAATTCTCATGGCCCAGGTGAGTCTTTGAACCAATAAATCTTAGCAGCCTGGAGAAATGAATAGCATAACAGTATATTCTCACCTACATTGAAATATAAGTTGGGTATTTGTAGCAGTGAAAATATTTGTTGTTGACTGCCAATATTTCCACCAGTAACTTGGCATCATCCAAGCAATGTGCTTACTGCCATATCCTACATCACTCCAAACCTCCCATGTTTTTTGCAGCTCAACCATATCCCACCTCCTCCACATCTCGTCTTCAATTATCTTCTTCTTATCGTCACCCACCACGTTACTGCCTCCATGGCCAGAAAACTTTTATTAACACACTAATTAATCAACAAAGAACTAAACTAAAAGAAACATTAATTTAGATGCAAGATCCATCAATTGCATGAATCAATAAACCTAATTCATTGATCATATTGGTCATTGTTTTAACTTTATGAACAAAGTAATATTATGTGTCATTACGGCTTGGATCTGTGGCAGGGTATTGGAAATAAACAAATCTTGGCCTTTAAATTTCCATCCGTAATATATATTCAACAACATTTCCTTGCATTTTTTCCTTATGCATTCACCATACGGGTCAGATTACATCTATCAAATTAAAATACAGGTTTGATGATGCCATTATTTGCAATTAAACCACAGCTTGTCCCTTGAATACTTCTTTTGCACATAAAATAAAATGGAATGTCAGTCGCGTAACAAAGTAGAGTTTATTGGGGTTTCTCAAATTTTATGATATTTATATTGTTTCTTTTTTTCTCTTAATCAATTTCCATTTTTGAGTACATTTTCTTTGTTGTAGTTACTGCTGCTAGATGTAATTGCCAGCATATATAAAGAATCTGAATGCATAACATGCCATTCGGCATTAAATTTTAGATATTATACACTATTTAAAAGTTAAAACAACATTTGGCCTAAATGCCTAATGAACCAAATATATATCGTTGTAAAAAAATTATGAACTCAGATCAAATTATTGTAGAATTGCAAGCTTCGCTCTCTGGATTACAATACATATTTTCTTTTTTGAGATCAAGACAGTGATCATAGAATACATACTTTCTTCACGGTCTAAAGTTATGTCCAAGTGTTCTGACTTGTTATGTAAAGCAACAAAAAAAGTTAAAGCTATAAGTATTTTGACATAAATATTGCAGTAACATGGATGGTTTGATTTTACTAATTAAATTCTTCCATCATAAAAAAGTAAGTCGTGTTGATATTCATAAAATCCATTTTTTTAAAAACTCCATACACATAAATTAGTAACCTTTTAAGTTAATTTTGGCTTTTGATCACACAGAATACTACAAATTATGACCAGTGTCAATATGCAATTTGAAATAAGCACAATATGCTTTGCACCAAAAAGTTTCAGGTTGCAGGATGTACCATGATTTTACCCTTCTCCATAGCATGACTTGGAAAATAATCTATTTTCAGGAACCGAATGAATCTTCAACGGTTGCCGGTGCTCTTACCCTTCAAGTGCCCTTCAGCTCGCAACTCCTAACATCTTATAAATTCAACACTTCAACGTTGATTGCCAATTCCCAAAACAAAACAACAAACACAACCAACAATAAGCATTTCATTTTATTTTTTAATTTTAAAATTTTTATTTGATTTTGTGAAATTTTAATTTTAATTTTTTACAGAGTTGAGAGTTACGAACAAAGGATGTTGCGGAGTAGGAAGGAACAATGGGCAGATCACTTGCCTGCCTTATTAGATCACTTGGAGATGCCACGGGCTATCCTCTCGGCCATGTTCTCGGTGTGGTAGCTAGGAGAGAAAGGGATTGTATGCTCAATTTAACTTTTCCAACCAAAATTACAGTCAGTATGATTTAGATTAGAATGCCACTCAGTACATGATTGCAGTCCAAAAATTTAGATCGGACCCTTTTTTGCTTGCTGTCACCGGACTTTGTTCGCTTGGATGACAGGGAAGAGCCTTCTCCTTCTTTGGTGCCTGGCTCATGAAACAAAAAAAATTAAAATCACAAAAAATTAAGAAATAAAAAAATGTTGAGAAAGCACAGATGGAGTGATTTGCTTATACTATGGAATCTCAGAGAACATCATTGTTCACCTTCTGCTTCTGTTTCCCCTTGATTTCAAAAACCCTAATTATTCGCTGTTTTTCCTTCTGTTTATGCAACCATGTCGGCCACTTGTAGGTGATTAGCTCATACTCAAATCCATTCTCTTCTGCCATGTGAGGTATGACATCCTACACAAACAGTAAAATATATCGAGTGAGATGGCCTAAGCATTCTAAAGATGGAAACATAAGGATATAATGTACCTTGAACTGAGGGGAAAGGTAGTTTTTTATGAACTAAAATTTTACTGGTCTTCGAGTGTTCTTAAGAACAGTTAGTACCATGATTTTCAGAAAATGCTCATATCCGCAAGAACCCAAATATCATGAAGAAAACAAACCAAACATTATAACTAAAATTAGAATGAAAAAAGCGAACGACTCTCCAGATGCTAAATAGCTGATTTGTCCTCCGCTGTAATCACACCAATAGGGCTGGCCTATCGTGCCGGTAATGATGAGGCTGACAACGACCATTGTGACTGTGCTAAACAGCAAGCTCAGTGCTGGTGTTGGACGTTGCCGGGGATGTGCCCAGGTGGGTGCTTGGATGACTCGAGGCCGTAGTTCTTGACGTCCTCTGGCCGCATCTTGTGAGTGTCGGTGTTGCTCTACCACCCCTCCTCGACATAAACTGAGTTTTTTACAAAGGAACAAAAAAACCTGTGTTTTAATTTTTTGAGAGAGAAGTTGTTTTGCCCCAGCAGGAGAAAAGGTTTTGAAAGGTTGGGTTTTTATTTGTAAGTTCTTTGGAGATTTCTGTATAAACTTACAGTTCATTCTGATGTACATATACCTTAAAATAACCATGTTAGCAAATTGTTCATGCCTGGCTTAGAAGCATATAAAAATCAAAGAATCATCATGTAGCTCTACAACTGAGATGTTAAATCTCTTAGGTTTAGAAGAAACTCAATTTCTAAGCATAAGAAAAACATCAAATAGCTGAAAACATCATGTATAACTTCCCATATATTCAAATCGGTGAGAAACCTCACCATCAATTTTTTCAGCCCTGACCATCAGCTGTTCAAATTTCTTCTAACCTCTCAGTTTATTAATGAGGAAATGGTGCAGGTTCTAGCAAAAACATAAATTAACAACACAGCTTTTTAAAAAACTTCACCAGCAAACAACAAAATGCACCCAAGCAAACACGGTTTTTTTAGAGTGAATGACTTGCAAACAACATTTTTTAAGAGTGAATGTTGGGGGTTTTCAGAGTTAACGAAAATTACATCCAGTTGACAAAATAACATGCACATAAAAATTATGATGGAACTAAAAATTTTGTGAACTAAAAATTATAACAACATAAATTTAATGTCTGGCACCTCTCAGCACCTCTCGTCATATAAATTAACTTTTGATGTGAATACAAACATAAAAAAAACCTAGATTTTGATGGTGAGGGCTGAAAAACATCAAAAAACAAAGAGGTTAGAAGCTCTCACCGATTTTTCAGAGAGGTTAGAAGCTCTCATAAAACAACAAAGAAACAATTGATGGTGACAGCTGAAAAACATCAAAAAAAACAGTTAGGTTAGAAGCTCTCACCGATTTAATTTCAGATGAGGTTGGAAGCTCCCACCAAATAGACATGCATCAATTTGAACTATAAATCGATGAAAAATGTGACCCTCCTAATTCCTAACTACTGCATTCAGAAAATCACACACTCGCGGCATGACTACCCTAATGAATGTTGATGCATTCATGGGATTGGATGAGATTTCCTGTTTTGATGCTCAAAACTGAAGGCCATATATTAGAAATGGATATCAAATCAGTGATCATATATATATGATAGATTCCAAGGGAATATTGATCACATGGATCCTCCCAGTTCGAGAACATGAATATATGTAGTTCACCAACTTTGTTTATGCCTAGCCTAGCAAGTTACATCTAAGTCTCCAAAAAATTACAACAGTGAGAAGAAATTAAAATCCTTTCCATCTTCACATTGAAACAAATCATTTATACCAATAAATTAAAAGCTTAAGAATTTACCATGATTGCTTGCTTGATATAGAGTCATACGCTCCTTACAAAATCCTTTCCAACTTCACATACCTTATACCGCTAAAAGAACAGCTCTGCCCAAAAAGAATGATTGGTTAACTAAACAAAAAATAAAATATAGAAAGTTTAGTAAAAGACCAGACTTTCTCAATGTCAGTTCAGTTCAAGATTAAACATGTCATTGATTAAAGATTTCAAACATGTATCTACTGAAGGATGGTCCAAATCATGTGCAATCTCTCAAGAATTAGGAATTCAGTTTTGAATCGGCTGTTGCTTCATTAATGAAAATTATTCTATTCATATTCAAGAAGGCTCTTCCAAGGAAGCTGCCTCTGCTCAACACTCTAGTTTCCTCCATTTTCAACAACGGTAAGAAATTCCAATCAATAAATGGACTAAATCCTTCTTCTAATTCGAAGCCTTTATCAAGGTGAATACATATAGTGCTCTGACAATGGGTGGTCAACGTGTCTTACCCATCGAATATAGCTTCTTATCTCTTATGCGGATCATTTCACCAAGTTGACATTTATCTAGAACCAGGATCATTGTAAAATGTTTGTAAAGCTTGTTATAATGAGAATCCTAAAAATAAATCTCGTATAATGAGATAGTTGTCTAAAGTTGGATGTTAATGCAGTTGCTAATATAGAACTGATAAATATTTATATACTGTCTAAATCGTTACTCTCAATATAAGTCTTACCTGTTGCAATTCAATGGACCTATTATGCCTTGGATGACAAAAGACCAAATAAGAATAGTTAAGTTCATATAATGATTTCCCAACCTGATAAATTTGATACTTTTCTTTTAAATATTTTATGTTTCTTCCGGAACTGAATCTAGCGGTCTTATTCTTTTCTAGTAGATATTCTATTCCATTAAGTGCAGCCTCGAGCATCAATAATGAAAATTCTCTATTCCCAAATTTAAATTCCTCTTTTAACAGAATATAGTCTAGTAAGAGAAGAGGAATTCATGTTTGATAAGGTTGCTATCTGAAAATTAAATAGTTATGGACTTGCATACCATATAATGTGATCGAACAATTCCATAAGTGGGTCCAAGTTTCTTTGTACCTTGCCCTTAATAATGAAAATCCTGATTAACAAATTTAAATGCATCTTTTTGCAGAGTAAATTACATGTTCATTGCCTCACCCTCATTTTCCTTGCCAAATGCTAAATTCTCATGTTACTAATTCCTCCATAGAATTCTATGTTAAATATAATTAATGCAAGTTAGTGAAGGGTCGCACCCCATCCCATGCTATTCACATGCCCAATGACTACGCTATATGGATGGACTTTCATAATGTGAAGCATAAATCCATAATGCATAGTTTCTCTTCAATATAAATGTGAAGCATAAAAGGCTATTTACCTTTAAAGAATCAAAATAAATTGAAACAAAAACCAATGAGGAAAAAAATGGAGATTGTTATGAATCAACTACTGGGGGAGGAACCCCCAGCCCTTTATTTATAGGCATGGTAGGAGAGTAGAAAGATAGAATACATAGATATGGGCGTATCTCTAAGATACCCGCAATCCTAACCGACTCTGGTTATTTCCATTCACAACACTCCCCCTTATCCAGCCATAGGTGTGGACTCTGCTCAAGAGTACTTCGGGATTCTGAGCGTAATAAGAGTCTCACATGGGGTGGATACTTCAGGATCCTGAGTTGGTGAGGTTTGCCTCGTTAAAACCTTTAGCTATGGAAAACCCTATGGGAGAAACCATAGTTAAGGAAAAAGAGTACAAATGCTCTTTCACTCCCCCTGATTCGTACAAGTGACTCTGCTCATGAATACTCTGGATTCTGAGCGTCACAGAGGGGTGGATACTTCAGGATCCAGAGTTGATGTGATTTGCCTCGTTAAAACCTTTGGCTATGGAAAACCCAATGGGAAAAACCATAGCTAAGGGAAAAGAGTACAAATTCCCTCAACTCCCCCTAATCTGTAAAAGCTCTTAGGCTTTTAGATCTATTAGGCTTATCTCATCACTCCTATTTACAACATTCCGAAAATATACACAGATTACAAAGTTATCACAATTAAGCAACCGCTGAATCCAGAAACTCTAGAGAGGTGTGCTAGGTATCGTCGCCTCTGATGTGGTCTTCAAATTATGTGGTCAGCTCCACAATACCAGCCTCTATCCCAATCGTCACTGGGATGTGATGTACCGGTAGGCGCCCTTAAATACACCATTGGTGTGGTGAGGATCTCGGAATGATAGGATGATGTCACCGTCATAAATTGCTTTGCAGATCTGTAGTAGATGGCCATCCCGCTGTGGGTACCCGTTCTGTGATTACTCAGTATATGGACTGGACCTGAAACCTGCATTTGCATGAACATTGGAGGATGATACTTCATTTTGTAAGTCCAAATCTTTTGAACCTTGGAGGAAGCGCAGAAGGCTTAAGTCCGGTCTAATGGCCCTTTTAGGTGCCAACTATCTCTGGCTAATGAGTTTGTTGTATCAGGACGTGTGCAGTTAGCCAGGAGTGCCTGATTGCACTGAGATAAGGGACTTTAGGACCAGTTATATTCTCCCCCTCTTCCAGCGATCGGAAGGGTTGTTTTTGTACATCCATTAAGTATACTACCGTAGGTGTATTATGGATGACAATGGTCCTTTTAATTTCTCCAACGCACTTCTGGGCGTTTGTAACAGGATTCTATAAGGCATGACTTTATATTTGCCTAGGTCTTTTTATTTCATGTTAAAAATTCAGGCTTGAACAGATGTCTCTGTCAGTAGATCCGATGAGATTTTAGTTGTTTACAACTTGTGATCTCAAATCCTCCTCTTTGCTTATATGCAAAGACAACCTCAGTAGGAATCATTGCTTTGTCAAGCAATTCTCTTGGTTGTACATTATTTTTATTGTTTTTCTTCAATAGAATAGACGTCCCGAAGTCTATTCAGGCATTTAAGGAAATGTAGAAATTATCTTTACCAAGATGTCCACGAAGGTATGCCGTCACAACATCCAATAACGGCATATCCAGAATTTCCTTTGCCAAATCGTAAGGTATTCGCTTTTGATAACTTAGGCACTGATGCATCATTTATGAGTCATGCTCATTTTAATTTGTTCGATCCCTAGTTTCAGCGAAAGTTGCCTTGGGCTATAGGTTGTACCTTATAGCATACGATTTTGTATTTATTTTTCTTATGTGTGCAATACTTTATTTTATCCACAGGTTTGACACCTTTTGGTGTCTGGACTTCAGGTCCGAACATTTCACGTTTCATAAGTGAGTCCAGCTCATCTTTTATTGCCTCGTTCCACATTTGGCCAATCTCTACGTTTGCCTTCTAGAAACGGAGTATGGAACGATAATTTATAAACATCATCGCTTTTGCGATGTATATGGCAATATGATACGTGAATACATTGTCGACAATTTATGTTCTATCTGTCCAACACCTCCCCAGTACGTACAACATTTACTTTTAATTCACTTTTTCCCGGCAATTCCTCTGCAGTGGATTCCGGGAAGGGTGAGGGTGTGGACATGAGCTCATTGTCCTGTGGTAGTATTGTCTTAAGGTCTCCAGGAGTTTCTGTCCTTGGAGCCTGGTGGTCTGCCTCTTTTCTGTTGAGGATCAGCCACTTCTACTGCTGGTGGGTTGCATCCATTCTCGGGGATGTCAATCCTAGCTGGAGTTTTTGCAGCAGGGATGTGTGATCTGACAATCTTCTGGTTGTCAGTAAATGAGTTCGATAAGTGGTGAACATTGTTCTGTGGAGGATCTTCAAGATCACATCTTCACATTTGTTTTGTTACCGAATCATTAGTGGGTCAGGATATTTGTATCACACGTTAACATTTGCTTCGCACCAGATTTTCCAGTATCTGGGCCTATTTGGGGAAACTCGTCTCATCGAAATCACAATCTTCAAGATGTGCCTTAAATGCGTCCCCCGTTTGGGGTTCTAGGTATCTTATAAGTGAGGGTGAGTCAAACCATGCATGGATACCTAGGCGACGTTGAGTACCGTTTTGGTCCTCTTTGGTGGTGCAATGGGGATTTAAAACTGCGCGACCGAAGATTCTCAGATGAGAAATGTTCGGTGGCATTCCATATGCAAGTTGCATTGGAGACTCTGACCTTAAGAGGGTCTTATTTTCATTTATGATGCAACATGCAGAATTTGCATGTCCCCATGCATCCATAGGCAATCGGGATTTAATGGACGTTCAATCCATTGGAGTCTACTTTTCAGTGACTCTGCCGACCCATTTTGGGTATGAACATGCGGCACTTGTATGTACATTTTCTATCCCGTTGCTTGGCAGTACTCTTGAATTGACTGGGAGGTATATTTCCCAATATTAACCATACTTATTTTCTACATTTGTTTGTCTGGGAAATGTGCCCGCAACATTTTTATTTTTGTGCCAATAGCTTTGGAAAAGCTAAGTTGCGGGTCTGTAGTAGACACACATACGAGTGTTCTGAGGATGCATTTATCAGTACAATGAAGTACCGAAATAGCCCACTAGGGGTGGTGGATTTTATCCACATCTATCTCCTTGTTTTCTTTTTTGAGGAAGCGTGTAGATTCTTTTTCAACTTTTCGTGGAGATGACCTTGCAATTAGTTTTCCCTTATAGTAAGGGATCCGAGGGAATTCTCCCTTCTGAAGAATCTTCTGGTTCTTCAAGTCATACCCATAGGATAAGATGCGATGCATCATCAGAAATCCAGGGTGGCCAAGTCCATCATGCCAGAGTAAAAACTTTGCTGATGTCGGGCACTTCAGGTGCTCCGTTTAATTCCGCTTCCTTTCTCCGAATCTTCGTATGGTAGAGGCCTATAAGGCTCTCAAAACGTTCAAGTATGGATTTTACTCCTCTTTCTTGAGACGTTGCATACGGTATTTTTTTCATTCATTTACATTTGCTGTTTCCAAATGGAATCCGTTGAAACGGATGTCCTTGAAACTTAAAGAGTTTCTTTTGGAATTCAGAGGGATTAGTGCATCCTTTTTATTTTTGTTTCTGTGTCATTTGGGGGCAACATTGTTGCGTTCCCTGGATCTTCAATATGGCCCTGATATTGGGCTTTGTAGTGAAAAATCGTACGTGTTTATTGTCTATTAAACATTTATGAGAGCAGTTTCATCTAAAAGATGAATCGTATAGGCACATACATATTGAGATAAACATTTATCGTCTACTAAAACATTTTCATTCAAAACAGATTGTGTAATTCAAATGCTCTCATAACATGGAATGTTCTAAACAATTTTGCTATGATAAAAATAAAGGCTAATCAAGCAAGTCATCATTTTCGAAGTCGTTAGCTGAGAACTTGACTGGAGCATCAGATGTCACCAGGTTTGTTTCAGCTTTATTTTTCTTGTTCTCTTTATACAAATCCTGGAGATGTTGCGGAGTTCGGCACACTTTGGACCAGTTGCCTTTCATGCCACAGTTATGGCACTGGTCTTCCCATTCCCTCTTGGGTGGGGGTGCATCATCTCTATTTTTGTCATTTCTGCACCACGTGAACTTCCGCTTACTTTTATTTCTTTGTTGCTGGACTTGGCCCCTAGCCCTTTTGTTCTGTCCCCCTTTCTGTGGTCTTTCTTTTCTTTTGTTGTTTCTCTTCTTTCGAGAAGAAGAGGCGTTATGAGCTTCTGGGATGGGGGCAGTGCTAGAGGGGCGCATACTTTGAGTGGCGAGGAGAAGCTCTCTGTTTTGTTCAGCCATGAGTAAACATGACAGCAGCTCAGAATACTTGGTGAACTTGCGTTCACGGTATTGCTGCATTAGTATCACATCTTTTCATGGAAGGACGTATACGTATTTTCCAGCATGCGATCTTCTGAGACTTTGTCACCACACAACTTCAGGCGTGAGGTGATGCTAAAAAGTTCTGAGTTGTACTCAGCAATGGACTTAAAGTCCTGTAGTCTCAGGTTCTCCCACTTATATCGTGCCCTTGGGAGTATAACATCTTTCTGATGTTTATACATGTCCTCAAGGGCAGTCCATAGCTCAAGTGGATCCTCGACCGTAAGGTATTCAGCCTTTAGGGTCTTGTCCATATGGCGGCGAATATAGATGATGGCTTGTGCCTTCTCTATATCGCTAACATTTTCTTTTTCTGTCACAGCAGTAATGAGGGACTTTGCCCGCAGGTGAAACTTTACATTTAGCTTCCAGCTTAGATAGTTTCTACATGATGCTTCCAGCACTTCGAAAACAACGCTTACAATTTTAGCCATTTATCTAGCAGAGCACAAACATGCATGAATTAATAATTAATCAGAGAAAACATTTTCATGCGGATGCAATATTTAATGAAGGCTAAATGTGTGGATCGGCCAGTCCCACAAGAAAGAGTCCAAAAGTCCACAGTCCAAATTATACAAATTTGCAGCTTTAAAAATGAAAATACAACTTTAGAAACCCCGTGGGTCCCATAAGAGATCTCCAGCTTCAAGCGTGGCCTCCGTCTCCATGGAAGTTGGTCTTCTTTCTTTGACATTTACATAAATTCCTCACTACAATTTCTCTCAAAAATGAAAGAAAAGTGCAGGAAATAAACTGTGTGACTCAAACAGCCGATCCAAAAACCACATTTAGTCATTCACGAAGAAATATTGTGATCATCAACATTTTCATCAGACATTTTCATCACAGACATCACATGCAATTAATATTCGCTTGAGGATAAAACATTTAATTACTTAATAATTATTGGACCACTGGGCAACGTCATACACCGTTAGGTTAGATGACTAACGGCAGAGCAGTCGCAGGATCTTCCTAATTATTAAGCTTAAATATAGTGCACAACCACGCATGTATTATCCACAGAGTAAGCCAGTGATGCAAAGCATGTATAGATGATTTTACTGAAGAAATCATTTAATGCAAGGGTTATGCAAAATTTGGGTTTATTCCAAGAATTGGAAAAGGAGCCCAAAAATTAACATTTTCGTCGTACAAGGAAAAAGGTTTTTCCTTTTTAAATCATCCCAAATCACCCGTAAAAGTCCCCAATAAAATTCTTAGAAGCCCGATGATAGCCCCGTAAATTACCGTGATTTTTCACGAATTTATTGGCCCTCAAACGCCCTTTTAAAATTGATTTTTGGCCCAAATATTTCTTTTAAGGCTTATTTTTAGCCTTCCCCCATTTTTTCTGAAACAAAGCATGCAGGCCTGAGGCCCGCACTGTGCTTGTGGGCTTCAGGCCCGCAAGGCTTTTTTTTTTGAATGCGGCCTGCGGGCTTCGGGCCGCAGGTAAATTTTTTCTTTTGTGAATGGGCCGAAAAAGGGCCCACTAGGGCTTGGGGGGTGTCACGGCCCGCTTCCCTAAAATGGAGGCGGGATGTGAAAAGGTCCGCACGAGAGTGGAGCTGTGAAGCCCCAAACCCGATAAGCGTCAATAAAACATAAGCAGATCCCTGTAACCACAACGGAACAACAATAATAACATAAGGAGAGACTGAAATAAAATCTCATATCTCACAAATTTGTCCAACATGAAAATAAGTTCAACATCCAGAAAAGCCACCAGGCTAAAAGAAAGAGTCTAAAGGCCCAGAACAAGGCCAACAAAAGCAACATCGCAACAAAGTATAGGTGCTACGCACCGACAACAAAATAGCAGTCTAAGCAAAAAGGAAAACACAACGAAGACACTAGGACTGGTCCCCAGTGTCCACGTACTCCCCGTCAAACACAAACTCGGGCTCGGCGTCAGCAAACACCTCGTCCTCAACAAGGTACTCAGGCTCGGGATCTAACATGTGTCACCCAAAAGAGTAAAGGGGCACATGTCAGCAAGTCTAAAAGACTTGGGCAAGGAAACTGAAAGTACGGCAACTAGCAACCTAGCAGTTATAGTATGCATGACATGGCAGTTATATATGAGTGCACAAGCAAGACATGGCGAGACAATAAGTACAAGAGAACAATTTACGGGACAAGACAAGAGTAGCCAAGCTACTAACAATCTCAATCAATTTACTAGTCACGTTTCACGTTGTTTGTAGATGTTTACACCTTACAGCTGAATGGTTTGGCATTCACGCTGATTGGCCGCTTAACAACTACCCCAAAACCCAGAGTTTACGCCTTACCACTGCAGTTGCTGATCAGGCAGACTCCCAGTTGATTGGCCGCTTAACTCTTACCCCCAATACCCACATGTAATCGAGCCAGGGTCCCCGCACACGAGCTCAGTAAATGAGCCAGGGTTGCCCCGCACAGGAGCTCGTATTCTATATCACGATTCATAAACAATTGGCGTAGGGGTGCACCTAGCCGGAAACAAGCAATTCGGGCATTGGCTATCAACCAACACATGGCCCGCTTCTGGAACACGAGCCAGGAACACAAGCATTGTAGCGAAGCTACGCAATCACGGAAATACTTAAAGGATGCAATGACATGACAATTAATTTGCGTACCGTTAATGGAAAGTAAACATGACATGGTAATTGTGCAACATGCTAAATGTCGGAACTAGCTTCGTTGTCAAGCTAGTTCCCCAATTTGTGCCTAGGCGAGTATCATTTCGTCGCCTAGCCTCTTTTACGCCTACAACAAGCAAATGGCCTAAAACATGGCCTAAACCCTAAGTGGCAAGTTTCACTTGCCTAGCATCGGGGATGACGATCACGAAGGTTCGTCTCGCGGATGCTAATCTACGGGGAGTCGCTGTTATGGAGAGACAACCATCAAAACAACATTTATTCATTAGGGTTTCATAAAAACACAATAGGTTATGAAAACATCAAGAGATCGATTTCTTACCGTGAGGAGGCGGAAGAAACACTCCGGAGAACCTAGGGACCAGATCTGGAAACGAATGGAGAAGTTTGGGGAACTAGGGTTTTTGGGGGATTTTGGGGATTTGATGGAGATTTGGGGAAGATGAGGGGTAGAATGTGTTGAGGGATGGTTTGGATGATGGATCTTGGGCTTGGAATGAAGGAATAAGGGTTTGAGGTAGTAGGGGGCTCAATGGGGGAGAAATTAGGGCTTTAGGTCGTGAGGGAGAAGAAGAAAACGTTTGGAGGGGTATTTATAGAGTTTGGTGGCGGCTAGGGCAAAACTAGGGTTTCCTGCACTGCTTAGTCGGTCAAAGACCAACTGCTGACCGACTAGTTTAAGAACTAGTCGGTCGGTTGACCAACGCAGACCGACTAAGTGTAAACAGTAGCTCCAGTCGAAAACCTGAACTAAGAGTTAGTCGGTCAAGGAACAAATACTGACCGACTAGTTTGACATCTAGTCGGTCGATGAACGTTCTTAGACCGACAAAGAGTAAACAGTAACTCGACTGTACAGAAGAACTAAGAATTAGTCGGTCTGAGTACAAAACTTAACCGACTAGTTTAACAACTAGTCGGTCGAAAGATGAACTTAGACCGACTATGAATGAACAGTACTGATACCAAAAATTAGTAATTGAGTTAGTCGGTTAAAGAAGCATTGCTGACCGACTAGTTTGCAAGTTGCAACCTAGTCGGTCAACCAACGTTCTTAGACCGACTAACGACAAACAGTAACTCCTGAGAAATTTAGAAAGCCAACTAGTCGGTTCAAGAAGGATTGCCGACCGACTGGATCGTCATCTAGTCGGTCGGTGCCCCTTCTTATACCGGCTAATAAGCACCAAAAGTTCCGATACGGAGCGCGGAGCTCCGGGATCGATTCCTAAGACTCCTAGGCTTGATCTAACAGTAAGATACGACTTTTATGAAGCCCGTCACGAATGACTTGCTCCGAAATCGACGATCCTAAGGAAGAAACGAGAAAACACGACAAAACGATCAAAAATGAAAGCTACGGAGACGAAAACCACACAAAAGGAGAAAATCCACCAAAACATATATTATATTATAATAAATCCAGATACAAGGAAACCAGTCGTTACATCCTCCCCAACTTAAGAAAATTCCGTCCTCGGAATTTCCAAACACTCACGTGTCCGGAACAAAAGTGGGAAACGCTCTCGCAACTCATCCTCATTCTCCCAAGTAGACTCTCCAGGTGAGCCGTGTCGCCACATCACCCTCACAAGATTGACAATCTTGTTCCGAAGTGACTTCTGACGCCTATCCAGAATCTGCACTGGATGCTGGTCATACGTCAAATCTGGGCGAACGGTAATCTCCAAGAAATCCACAGCATGAGATGGATCGCTAATGTATCGACGAAGCTGCGACACATGGAAAACATTGTGAACTCCCTCCAAAGATGGCGGCAAGGCCAAATGATAAGCTACCTCGCCAACTCTCTCCAGAATGTCAAACGGTCCAATGTATCGCGGGCTCAACTTTCCTCGCTTCCCAAAACGAATCACTCCACGATTCGGGGAAATCCTCAAAAATACATGATCTCCAGGTTGAAACTCCAAAGGACGACGTTTAGCATCCGTCCAATGCTTAAAACGGTCTTGAGCAATCCTCAACCTCTCCCGAATATTCCTGACGACCTCCACAGCCTCCACAATCATCTCAGGTCCCAACAGCTCCCGATCACCAACGTCATCCCAACTTAATGGCGATCGACATTTCCTCCCATAAAGAGCGGTGAAATGTGCCATGCCAATACTCGCCTGGAAGCTGTTGTTGTAAGAGAACTCCACCAAGTGTAGATGGTCCTCCCACGAACCCTTGAAATCCAACATGCACGCCCTCAGCATGTCTTCCAAAATCTGAATCGTCCTCTCGGACTGGCCATCCGTCTGTGGATGGTACGCCGTGCTGAAACTCAGACGCGTACCCAAACTCTTCTGCAAACTCTGCCAGAAGTGAGATGTGAACCTCGTGTCCCTGTCCGACACGATACTCACGGGGACTCCATAAAGTCGCACGACCTCCTGCACGATTCACGTTACATCACTATCCAAACTAGGAAAAGGAAATAAAAACGGAGGGTAAAAGAATTTTACCTCCATATATCTCCTTGCTAGCACCTCAGTGGACTGTCCCACTCGGAACGGAATAAAGTGCGCAGATTTGGTCAATCAATCTACGATCACCCAAATCGCGTCATTCTGCTTCGGACTCCGAGGTAGTCCAGTCACGAAATCCATAGTGATGTGTTGCCACTTCCACTCCGGAATCGAAAGCGGTTGCAGCAACCCGGCCGCACGCTGATGCTCCGCATTCACTTGCTGGCAAACCAAACACTTGGCCACACTCCGAGCCACACTCCTCTTCATACCATGCCACCAATAATTCAGACGAAGATCCTGGTACATCTTGGTGCCACCAGGATGCACAGAATATGGCGAACTGTGTGCCTCCACCATCAGCTCCTATCTATTATCCCCAGCTGGCACACACAACCTGGCTCCAAACCTCAGCGAGCCATCCTCATGAATCAAAAAGTCAGTCCGCAGACCGGCTTCCACCTCCTCCCGAATCTTCACCAGCTTCGGATCCTCAGCCTGGCCAGCCTTAATCCGATCCACGATCGTCGACTGTACCTGCATGTACATCAACGAAGAAGCCTCCCCAGGAAGAACAATCTCCACACCCGACTCGCAAAAATCCTGCTGCAATCTCCACTGCGAGGTCAAAATCATCACCGCTGGAAGCCTACTCAGCGCATCAGGAACCACATTCACCTTGCCAGGGTGAAACTGCAGATCAATCTCATAATCCGCCATAAGCTCCAACCATCGACGATGTCGCATGTTGAGCTCCTTCTGAGTAAAAATATACTTCAAGCTTTTGTGATCGGTGAAGATCTTCACTTTCTCACTCAGCAGGAAGTGCCTCCAAATCTTAAGAGCAAACACAACGGCAGCCAACTCCAAATCATGCGTCGGGTAATTCTTCTCATGAACCTTAAGCTGACGAGACGCATACGCCACAACATGCCCATGCTGATGCAACACACAACCGAGACCCTTGCCAGAAGCATCGCAAAAGATCTCAAATCCACCGCTGCGATCAGGCATAACAAGAATAGGGGCAGTCGTCAAACGCTCTCTCAGGACACCAAAAGCACTCTCACAATCACCCGACCAAACAAAAGGCACATCCTTCCGCGTCAACCTGGTCATCGGCTCAGCAATACGGGAAAAGTCTTTAATGAAACGCCGATAGTAACCAGCAAGTCCAAGGAAACTCCGAATCTCAGATGCAGACGACGGAACAGGCCACTCTCTGATGGCCCTAATCTTCTCGGGATCCACTGAAATACCATCTCCAGTCACCACATGCCCGAGAAAAGCAACTCTGTCCAGCCAAAACTCGCACTTCGAAAACTTAGCATACAAACGATGCCTCCTCAAAATCTCCAAAACCATCCTCAAGTGTGAGGCATGCTCTTCCTCCGACTTTGAATATATCAGAATGTCATCAATAAAGATAACGACAAACTTATCCAAGAAGTCGTAGAAAATCAGGTTCATCAGATTCATGAAAACTGCGGGTGCATTGGTTACACCGAAAGGCATAACCACAAACTCGTAGTGTCCATACTTCGTCCTGAACGCTGTCTTCGGAACATCTCCCTTCTTCACCTTCAACTGATGGTAACCACTCCTCAAATCCAATTTAGAAAACACCCTCGAACCTCCAAGCTGATCAAAAATATCATCGATGCGAGGCAACGGGTATTTATTCTTGATGGTCACCGCATTCAGCTCCCGATAGTCCACGCACATGCGACGCGAACCATCCTTCTTCTTCACCAGCAGCACCGGTGCTCCCCACGGAGACACACTAGGGTTGATATAACCCTTCCGCAAAAGCTCTTCCAGCTGCTTCCTCAATTCTTCCAATTCAGCGGGTGCCATACGATACGGCGCCTTCGAAATCGGCTACGCTCCCAGAACGAGATCAATAGAAAATTCTAGAGATCGATCAGGTGGCAAACCAGACATCTCCTCGGGGAAGACGTCGCCAAAATCACGCACCACAGCTGGCCACTCCAACTCCATCTGCATAGCCACAACCTCCACCGGCCTGGCCCGAAACCTGACAGGACCAAGCGAACTGCTACCACGGCTGAACTCAAATACTGGATGTCCGGGAATCTCGAACACCACCTTCTTCCTCCTGCAGTCAATCGTATCATAGAAGGTCGCAAGCCAGTCCATCCCAAGAACTGCATCATAGTTGATGATGTCGTGGACAATGAAATCGGCGAAAAGCTCATGTCCACAGACCACCAACGAGCAAGAATTGCAACCACGATGCACTGAGACCACGCCATTCTCTGTAATGATGTTCCAACTCTTGGGAAGAGGGGACGTCGACAAGGAATACCTCTACACAAAGCTCCGAGAAATAATGCACATCGATGCACCAGAGTCAAAGAGGACTCGTGCAGGAAATGTGCAAACCAAAACCACACCTAACAAGCAATTAATAATCAAACCCTAGTCTAGCAAACAATCATGTTCAAGCAAACAACATAATCTAATCAATCAAAACCAGCTAGGAAGGTAACAGCTAGATTGAGGATTACCTGCAATAACCTCATCCACAGCCTCGCTCTCCACAGCGGTCATCAGAAAAGCCTACCTCCTCGGCGGAACAGCCTGTCGAAAAGCCTACCCCTGTGGAACAAGAGCCGCTTCATGTCCAGCAGGAACAGACGCTCGCTGCTGCAACGGCTGTGCTGCAACAGGTGCCCTCCGCAGCTGATTCGCATACCGACAATCCTTCGCGACATGGGAAGCATCACCACAAACCAAACAATGGCCCAGAAACTTCCTACACTGATCCTTGATGTGGCCAGGCTTGCCGCAGAAATGGCAAGTCTTCAGAACAGGCCCTCCTGGCCTCTTAAACTGAGCTGGCTGATTAGGCTTGAAACCAGGCCTAACCACCGCCCTGGCATGCTCCATAGGCCTCTTCCCAGCACCAGAAACATGTCCTCTCCTCTGACTCAGGTTCAGCTCCTGCCTCCTCACAGCGACCAGAACCTTCTGATAAGAGTCCAGATAAGAGGAAGACACAAAACTCTGGAGCTCCAAAGCAAGTCCCTGCAGGAACCTCTGAGCCCTCTCATCAGCATCCTGCACCATCTTCGGTGCGAACCGACTCAGCCTAGTGAACTCTTGGTGGTACAGATCCACCGTCAAGCTCCCTTGCTTCAGATCAATGAAGCGCTACATCATCTCCTTTCTAGCAGCCTTCGCAAAGAACTCCTCATCAAACCTGGACTTAAAGGTAGCCCAAGCTATCGGCTCCACCAACATCTTCTCTTCCGCATCCCACCAGTTCCGAGCATTATCCTTGAGTTGCCTCTTCGCCAAATCAACCCATCCAGCCGGGGTGATCTTGGCCATCTTCAGATTATCCTCAATATTCCGAATCCACTCATCGGCAGCCAGAGGACCCTCAGACCCATCAAAATATGCGGGACCCAGCTCCCGAAATTGCTTCGCTCCCGGCTCAGAGCGAGGGGCATCCGGAAGCGCCTGGGCAACTCGAGCAAGTGGAGCATTCTGGACTTGCAGGAGCACGCCCTGCTGCACTTGCATCATCTGGAGCATCATCCGCATCATCTCACCGTTGGTGGGTTCCCGCTCAGGCTCCTCATCATGAGGGAGCGCACCACTACCCCCACCACGGGTGAATCGCCTTCCTGCCATCTAATGACACAGAAAACGAAGCAGATTAGACTAATAGCTTATGACTCGGACGTCGAACTTAGTTTATTAGACATTCTAATATTATTATCGTCATTCCAAAAATCGCAGTTACAGAAGGACCTGCATGGGCCACCAACAAAACCTGTCACGCCCCGCTTCCCTAAAATGGAGGCGGGACGTGAAAAGGTCCGCACGAGAGTGGAGCTGTGAAGCCCCAAACCCGATAAGCGTCAATAAAACATAAGCAGGTCCCTGTAACCACAACGGAACAACAATAATAACATAAGGAGAGACTGAAATAAAATCTCATATCTCACAAATTTGTCCAACATGAAAATAAGTTCAACATCCAGAAAAGCCACCAGGCTAAAAGAAAGAGTTTAAAGGCCCAGAACAAGGCCAACAAAAGCAACATCGCAACAAAGTATAGGTGCTACGCACCGACAACAAAATAGCAGTCTAAGCAAAAAGAAAAACACAACGAAGACACTAGGACTGGTCCCCAGTGTCCACGTACTCCCCGTCAAACACAAGCTCGGGCTCGGCGTCAGCAAACACCTCGTCCTCAACAAGGTACTCAGGCTCGGGATCTAACATGTGTCACCCAAAAGAGTAAAGGGGCACATGTCAGCAAGTCTAAAAGACTTGGGCAAGGAAACTGAAAGTACGGCAACTAGCAACCTAGCAGTTATAGTATGCATGACATGGCAGTTATACATGAGTGCACAAGCAAGACATGGCGAGACAATAAGTACAAGAGAACAATTTACGGGACAAGACAAGAGTAGCCAAGCTACTAACAATCTCAATCAATTTACTAGTCACGTTTCACATTGTTTGTAGATGTTTACGCCTTACAGCTAAATGGTTTGGCATTCACGCTGATTGGCCGCTTAACAACTACCCCAAAACCCAGAGTTTACGCCTTACCACTGCAGTTGCTGATCGGGCAGACTTCCAGTTGATTGGCCGCTTAACTCTTACCACCAATACCCACATGTAATCGAGCCAGGGTCCCCGCACACGAGCTCAGTAAATGAGCCAGGGTTGCCCCGCACAGGAGCTCGTATTCTATATCACGATTCATAAACAATTGGCGTCGGGGTGCACCTAGCCGGAAACAAGCAATTCCGGCATTGTCTATCAACCAACACATGGCCCGCTTCTGGAACACGAGCCAGGAACACAAGCATTGTAGCGAAGCTACGCAATCACGGAAATACTTAAAGGATGCAATGACATGACAATTAATTTGCGTACCGTTAATGGAAAGTAAACATGACATGGTAATTGTGCAACATGCTAAATGTCGGAACTAGCTTCGTTGTCAAGCTAGTTCCCCAATTTGCGCCTAGGCGAGTATCATTTCGTCGCCTAGCCTCTTTTACGCCTACAACAAGCAAATGGCCTAAAACATGGCCTAAACCCTAAGTGGCAAGTTTCACTTGCCTAGCATCGGGGATGACGATCACGAAGGTTCGTCTCGCGGATGCTAATCTACGGGGGAGTCGCTGTTATTTTGAGACAAACATCAAAACAACATTTATTCATTAGGGTTTCATAAAAACACAATAGGTTATGAAAACATCAAGAGATCGATTTCTTACCGTGAGGAGGCGGAAGAAACACTCCGGAGAACCTAGGGACCAGATCTGGAAACGAATGGAGAAGTTTGGGGAACTAGGGTTTTTGCGGGATTTTGGGGATTTGATGGAGATTTGGGGAAGATGAGGGGTAGAATGTGTTGAGGGATGGTTTGGATGATGGATCTTGGGCTTGGAATGAAGGAATAAGGGTTTGAGGTAGTAGGGGGCTCAATGGGGGAGAAATTAGGGTTTTAGGTCGTGAGGGAGAAGAAGAAAACGTTTGGAGGGGTATTTATAGAGTTTGGTGGCGGCTAGGGCAAAACTAGGGTTTCCTGCACTGCTTAGTCGGTCAAAGACCAACTGCTGACCGACTAGTTTGAGAACTAGTCGGTCGGTTGACCAACGCAGACCGACTAAGTGTAAACAGTAGCTCTAGTCGAAAACCTGAACTAAGAGTCAGTCGATCAAGGAACAAATACTGACCGACTAGTTTGACATCTAGTCGGTCGATGAACGTTCTTAGACCGACTAAGAGTAAACAGTAACTCGATTGTACAGAAGAACTAAGAATTAGTCGGTCTGAGTACAAAACTTAACCGACTAGTTTAACAACTAGTCGGTCGAAAGATGAACTTAGACCGACTAAGAATGAACAGTACTGATACCAAAAATTAGTAATTGAGTTAGTCGGTTAAAGAAGCATTGCTGACCGACTAGTTTGCAACCTAGTCAGTCAACCAACGTTCTTAGACCGACTAACGACAAACAGTAACTCCTGAGAAATTTAGAAAGCCAACTAGTCGGTTCAAGAAGGATTGCCGACCGACTGGATCGTCATCTAGTCGGTCGGTGCCCCTTCTTATACCGGCTAATAAGCACCAAAAGTTCCGATACGGAGCGCGGAGCTCCGGGATCGATTCCTAAGACTCCTAGGCTTGATCTAACAGTAAGATACGACTGTTATGAAGCCCGTCACGAATGACTTGCTCCGAAATCGACGATCCTAAGGAAGAAACGAGAAAACACGACGAAACGATCAAAAATGAAAGCTACGGAGACAAAAACCACACAAAAGGAGAAAATCCACCAAAACATATATTATATTGTAATAAATCCAGATACAAGGAAACCATTCGTTACAGGGGGGCTGCGGCGGCTAGGGCTAGCCGCCGCCGCCCCCAAGCACCGCCGCACCGGCGGCGGGGGAGGTGCTGCTCCCTGCATATGGGGCGGTGGGCGGGGCCGCCCCCCGCTGCAGGGGGGACGGCAGCGGCCGCCGCCCTACAGGGGAGGGCGGCAGGGCGGGGCCGCCCCCCCCCCCCCCCCGCTGCAGGGGGGACGGCGGCGGCCGCCCCCCGCTGCAGGGGGGACGGTGGCGGCCGCCCCCCTGTAGGGGAGGGCGGCGGGGCGGGGCCGCCCCCCGCTGCAGGGGGGAGCGGCGGCCGTCGCCCCCTGCAGGGGGAGAGCGGTGGCGGGGCCGCCCCCTGCTGCAAGGGGGAGCGGCGGCTGCCGTCCCCCCTGCAGGGGGAGGGCGGCGACGGGGGTCGCCCCCCTGCAGGGGGAGGGCGGCGGGGCGGGGCCACCCCCCTGCAGGGGGGAGCGACGGCCGCCGCCCCCCCTGCTGGGGGGGGCGGCGGGCGTCGGCCGCCCCTCCCGCAAGGGGGGGGGGTGGTCGCGACGCGGGGAGGGGGGGTTGCCGGCGGCAAAGCCGCCGGCGGGCTCATGTTTAGGTTTACACAACAAAAGCCCTAAAAATTTGATTTTTGGGATGAAAAATTCGTCGTTTTCAAGGCGACAATCGATCCCCATACCGATCTTGTGAGATCTAGGGATAGAGCAATCATATGTATGATTAAAAACATCGTTTTTAGTGTTTTTACCTCTATATCCGTCCTCCGGATATAGCGACGGTTGCACAAAGCCCTACGCGGATGACGACGCTCGATTGAGGAAGCCTAGCACCGCGCTCGTGGATCTCCTATCTCGCCTTCGCCTTCTACTTCGCAACAAACGAAAAAAAATTTTGTGGAAAAGAAAAATTTTAGAGGCTTGTGCTGATAACGTGTTATGAATCAACTACTGGGGGAGGAACCCCCAGCCCTTTATTTATAGGCATGGTAAGAGAGTAGAAAGATAGAATACATAGATATGGGCGTATCTCTAAGATACCCGCAATCCTAACCGACTCTGGTTATTTCCATTCACAACAGAGATTATTTGAAAGCAAAAACAAAAATAAGTATCTTATCAGCACACTAATTGAATATAAGTCCATACTTCTCTTCCAATGATCTCATTAACATACAAATTCAAACAAAACCATATATTTGTAATCTTGCCAAGTAAGAGCTTAGAGCTTATTCAAAGTCTCAACATCCACATCAATGGCCATGCGATGTCAAAAACGAATAAGTATGAAAAAGAAAAGAAAAAAGAAAAGTTCACCTGGCAACCGGAAAAAGAATAATTTAAACAAAAGCATTTCCAATTTCACACTATGTGGTGGTTATTTCCAATTAGGGATTGGAACCCTATATAAGCTCAAATTATAAACAGCGGTACTTCTAAGACTAATTGATCTCAATAGTGCAGGTAAAGTGCTTGCATTCACCTACTTGCCTTCAACTACATATAATTTGAGGAAAATAATAAATTCATATGATATCCTTCAACTACTTGCCTCTCATGATCACTGCAACTGGTGTTTGCAAGCCGGGCTTTATGATCATCACTTGTTGAGCCATTGTTCATATGATCAATAGTGTAGTTAAAGTGCTCTTCTAATGGGAAGTCATTGTGACTTGAAAAGTGACAAAATCGTATTAATCGATAATTATCGTATTAATTGATAATGACAAAATGAACGTAAATGTTCAAAGTGACCAAAGAAATCAGGACCTTCTGGCAGATCGAATTCTTCGAAACTGTAGCAAGATTAATGACTGTGTGCCTTCTGAACCAAGTTCATCTCCGAGAAACGCCTTCTTTCGAGTTCAAGCATATTCTCCTACTTCTCCATCAGGTGCTTTTTCAGTATCGTAGAACTTCCAGATTCTCTAGGGACTAAAAATGTAATACAATAGAAGCCATATGAAAATAATTTGGTTGAAGAGAACTTGCATTGCCTGTGTGATAAAATTACGAATTCCCACTTACTTGAATGAAGCTTTGGGTCCATTTGAAGATATTGATAAGAATAATAGATCGAAGGCTTTAATTTCGCTAGATAACTCCTAATGATTGAAAATTAGATGAAAAGAAACCGAGGTTAATTTCCAACTTAATGTTCTGTCCGAGCCAGATAATTCCAAAAGTTTGAGTTACTGTAAATTGAAAAGAAAAATGTTGAGACCAGGTATATTGAAAACTGGCGTTAAACTAAAAATCCTCGAAATCATACACAAATAACACTTAATTCACATTTTTAAAAAATCTCGAAAACATACACAATTCTGTTTTATTTAGTCCTTGCTTATAGACTTACAGGCATCCTTGTGTGATGATACTTACACCCAAGAGCTCATAGCCCAAATTATTTGCAGCACTAAACAAAAGCTCTTTTGTAATTTTGTGCAAAATAATTCTCTCAACTAAACCCCCCCTACTCTCAAAATGCTCTCAAACAAAGGTAATAGATTCCAAAATCAAGTCACAAAAATAAATTTTATATATATAAAAATTAGATCAACATAAGGTTTAAAAAATCTACTTATCATTTCAAAAGTCTTAAAAATACAGAATAAAAAAGCACACAATTAGCCTAAAACATTTATTTTAGCCTAATTAAAAGAATCCACTGAATCTATTCATTCATTCTCTATACTATCTTTTTCCTTCTTCTCTTTGTATAAGAGAGATATGTACATTATAATCAAAAGAGCATCACTGATGCCAGAATGGAGAGCCAATAATTTTCTTTGTTTCTTTATTTCTATTTTTAAATCCATCCCACATGGCCGAGGAAAAACCCAAAGAAAAACAGGACCATTCATTCATTGGCCCCCAAAATTTCAAATCTTCAATTTCTATCAGTTCTCCCCGATTATCAGGTTGCACTTCAAACCTTCAGAAAATTGCCTTAAAATCTTATGTTTTTAGTAACAATGGCATTATGGATGTTTGAACAAAAATCATCACTTTCTCACAAATCAATTGTATCTATTGTTATAACAAATATGTAATGAATCTGCATTTGTATATCATAGATTGGGGATCATGTATTCCTCTTAAATGAAATCAAGTGAAAATGCTTGAGGTTATTAGTGGAATACTAATGAGTTCTGCTACATCATACAGGTATTTAGAGGAATCAACATTAGCAGCAACTGCAGATATCACATGAGTATCATACGATTTATCGCCTGTTGAATTTTCATATTAGTAGTGAAATTTAATATTCAGTTAGTTTTCCAGTACTAAAAAGAAGTTACTTGACATACCATTTGAAACACATCATAGTTTCCATTATACAAATGCATGAAAAATATTAAAAGAACTAAGTATAGATGCTTTTCAAAATAATTACTGCATTGCTTTCAAAACACATATAAATTCTTGCCTAGCCAGAATTACTGCATTGTTTACGTGATATACATATTGGTAGAAACATATTTTGATCATTATCATTTATAAATTACACATATATGTTTGTCAAACCAGGACACATAAATTTATATGTGACTGAAACCAGGACACACTATTGGCAGAAACAATAGTTTTCGAAACAATAGTCAAACCAGGACATCAATAAATTTATATGTCCCAGAAACCAGGACACTCTATTTTATGAATATTTCGAAAACCACATAATTTATATGTGCCCGAATACAGGACATAATTGATTATAAGCAATTGATTACACAATTACACAATTTATATGTTCCCGAAACCAGGACACAGAATGTGCATAATTTATGTGTGCTTTTGACCTGTGGGAACATATAAATTACACAATTTAAACAGTACACAATTTATGTGTGTTTTTATCCATAATCTGGTATTCTCCACAACATTATATGTGCCACACACATCAAAAACACACATAAATCAAGTGTGTCATGCCAAACATCCACATATATAAATTATGGGCACATATAAATTACACAATTACACAATTGATTATATGCCAAACATCCACAGCTGATAAAGTTTAATTATAATCAAGTCTGGAAGAATACCAGATAGGGAGTTGTACCGTCAAAGAGTAATCCAGCTATTCCCAAATATGCATAGTCTGCAGGAGTTTCTGCAAAACACATAAGCCAATCTAATCATGTTACTAATTCCTAGATTGACATTATAAATCTTTAAGCCAAGCTATGTGTTGAACTAAGCATTCTCATGTTACTAATTCCTCCATAGACTTCTATGTTAAATATAATTCCTCCATAAACTGAAATCTCAAGAATTAACAATGGCATAGCAAAAGACCAGACTTTCTCAATGTCAAACATTCTCTCTCCACACTCATGTTTGTCCCACCATTCGAATGCATGAATTATCCCAGCAAAACGCCATGTGATCATCAACCTTCTTGGTAGCCAGTTCTGCCAGGTATGGACATGGATTAATTGTAAAAGAAAACATGTATGATTGCAGAACATGTGCTCTATTTATCTGTATTCTCATGCTGAGTTGTAGATTTAATATGGGAGATTTGAGATAAGCAATATTACATTCATGCAATAATGTTAACAGAATAAATAAACAAACATTAGGTATGATCATTAGAAACCCAAATCCCACCCAATTAAACGGCGATAAACATTTCCTGGTCCAAATCCCATCCAAATTATACAGACGAACATCAACCAAATCCATACGTAACCCACTACAATCCCCAAAATCAAGCTCAAATTCTAGGGTTTCAATCACAAAAAGATCAAAAATCGATACCTTGGCGCCATTCGGTATAACATCCTTCGACTATCAGGAATTGAATCCAGGGCCAAAACCAGAGCTGGGGTGAGGGTTTGATGGTGCGTGCGAGAAGTGCAAGGAGGTTGAGGTTTTGAGAGCTACGATGAGGCTTTGAGGGTTTGATGGTGTGCGCGAGACGTCGAGGAGAGGCTGAGGGTTTGAGAGCGGCGCTCCGGATGTGAGGGGATGAGGGTGATCTGGATGATTTGAGCAAAATATTTAGATCCCCGCAATTTTCTGTTCCCCCCCCCCCCCATTTTGAGGGTGATCCGGATGATTTGAGCAAAATATTTAGATCCCCGCAATTTTGTGTTTCGCCCAATTTTGTGTTTCCCCCCAAAATGTGAGCTACGTGGATCTCAAATTTTCTTGTGTGGCAGCTGTTTGTGTATGACTGGACTTATGACTGGGACAAAGAAATGATTGGACTTATGACTGGTACAAAATTCAAATAATGCTCTCTTTTATAGAATAGATATATATATACGCATGTATATACATATATACGTATACATGTATACACATACGTATTAAAACCAAATCCCTTTCTTCGTTCCTTCGTGTGTAGCAGAGATGGAGGGAGCCGAGGGCTCTCGAGGGTGACGGGCTAGGGCAACGGCCTCGCGGCGGAGCTGGGGTATGAGGAGGCGACAGCGGTGGTCAGGAGGCACTAGCGGCAGTGGCGATAGCATCGACAACGATGACGAGGAACGGGGGGAGTCAGAGATGTGGCGTGGTCGTCAGAGATAGGGTTGTGGCACCGGATTTGTTGGGTGGTAGAGGAAGGCGGAGGCGATGGTCCAGCGTGGCACATAAAGGACTGGGGTGCAGTCGGTGAGCTCGGGGTGGTGGCAGGCAGCGTGTGACATCACCGGAGAGAGAGAGGGAGGTGGGCGGAGCAAGGGGCGATTGATGGCACGAGGGTTGAGGGAGGCCCGAACTGTGCGGGTCGCCGGAGAAGCGGCGGGGACGTAGGGTGGCCCGTCGGTGAGGCGGGCTGATGGGGATGCTGCCTTGCAGTTGTTGCGGGAAGCGTTGTTTGTGGGAGGAGCTTGGTCTTGGGTGGAGCTCAACAGAGCTTGGCAGATCTGGTCGGAAAGAGATGGTGGTCGTCGAAGACAGGGAGAGGGGATGAGGACGGTGGGACGTTTGTTGCTGGGGGCGGCCTTCAAAGGGGCGATCGGTACGGGAGTCGTCGTTGGCAAGGGGAGTCACCGGCAGCAACGACGGCGGGCTCAGCTCGTTGCTGAGCTTCAAGCTGGAGGGCTCTTGGAGCAGCGTCATCGATGTGGAGGCGAGGGGGAGCTCGAAGGGGCTAAGTTGCGGGTGCTTTCGACGTCGCGAGGTTCACCGAAGGGAGGGTAGCGAGGCGGTAGCCCATGTCAGCTTGGAGAAGCGATGGACGGGTTTCGTTAGAGAAGAGGGCAGGAGATGAAGTGGGTTGCTGGGGTGAGATTATGAACAAAGGGAGGAGTGGAGAGGTTGCCCGAGGATCGAAATAAATGGGTGGGGATATAAAGGATTAGAAGGTAGTAAAGAAATAAATAATAACAACAATAATAATAATGGTAATAATTGATGTGTATTAACTATGGTGGTTAGATCCGAAACTATCGGATCTCACCCAACCAGTTAAAAAGGGTGGGGATAGGGTTAATTAAGGGTTTGGGGTAAAAGTTAAATGTAATTGGGTAATTAGTAATAGTGATTAATGGATGTAATTAGTAAAAACGGTGTAATATTACCCCGTATTCATATACGACTCCGAAAAATTACGAAAACATAGCCACGGGTTCGTATAGTTGCGAGGATCGTGAATACGAAGTCCATTTCAGGGTTTGAGCTGTGGAGATACTAGTTTTGGGTCAAAACATTTGGAATTCAGGTTGTTCTAGGTCGATTTGATTTTAGAAAATTACGAAATTAAAATGGGGGTGCTAATCGACCATAGAATCATACTGTAGAAGTTTGAAATCGTTTTACTGAAGTTTATATAGAAAATTAATTCCAGTAACAATTGAATATGAATTGTTATAAAAATTATTTAGAGGTATTTGATTATACTCGAACTTACTAAAATACGCCATAACTAGTTTGGTGCTTTAAAATATTTTTAACAAAGAATTTTGAAATCATTTTTGATATAAAACTCCTGACCAATGATTATAAAATACTTTTAAAATATGAAAATACGTCAAATACATAATTAGTCGTATTGACGAATACGGGTCGTTACACATATTATTAATTTTTATGAACATGTTACTAATATCACGATTAGTGCTAAGTTCATTTTTATGCTTCTAATGTCATATGATTGTTTTACTAAGTAGTTAGCCTCATTTGTCATGCTATTATGCATATCTTAAATGTTTCCATGTTGTCATGATGCTAAATGCCATTTGTTAATAACATCATTTGGTTAGCGTTAATATGCATAAATGCGATGTTAATCGTTTCATTTCATGCTAAGATGTTTTATGTCGTTATGAATGATGATGAATAAATCCTAGAATGAAATGTTGATGCGATGTCGTTGTTAAAAACACGATATTGACGAAATGAGAAGAAAAGGAAATGAGAATGCGATAAATGAGACCTTCGAATTATGAAAGAAATGAGGAATTGGCTGATAAACTAAGAGTGAGGAATTGAGTGTAAACAACAACCTAGAACTCGGTCTATCTTGAGATAAGTGAGATTCCAGACATGAGGTTTGTGTGGAAAAACGTGTAAAATATAGGCTTCAGAACTGGACGATATATGTATCTCACTCTCATCACTCCTGTTAAGGGGAATTGGCAGAGTTGAAGAGGCCATCGGTGTACTCATGATGCACCAGAGCTAGTTAAGTAATACTATTCTCACTCCTGGCATGGAGAGTTACGAGAGGCCACTTAAATTGATCAGTGCTCGTGTTCCACTGGTGGCGTACCACCTTTTTACCCACCATCGATGAAGTCCAGTTCCTTACGTCTTATGTTTTACATAGGTTTCCCAGATGTAATTATAACTTGTAACGGCCTGTATTTTTAGGCGTGTTTAAAGTTCGTGCGTATCTGTATTTTATTTCAGTCGTCCAAGAAATTTTCGTCCGTACGTTCTCTTTCCTACGCGTCGACGCGAGCGCGTCTCTGTTTTTAGTTTTTACCGTTTCATAACTAATTAAATATTAACCCTAACTAATTACTCCTAACTATTATTAAGTTATTAATTGTTTACCTAATTCCCAACTTCCCCTAAATATCTTCCGTGTTTTCCTCCTTCCCACAGCCAGGTGCATCCCCTAACACGTTAGTCAAAAACCCACAAAACTTCATTAATCCCTCAACATTAATGAAAAACCTAACCTATTGACTTATCATAACTCATGTTCCCCTGTCTCTTCTTTCTTAAGGATAATCCATCGTTTTCTGCAAAACAAATCCCCAAATGCTCATCTTCACCAACGAACAACCATCATCAGCCTTCACATCCCCCTGCAAAATTCCTTTCCTCTACCCTCTCTGATCAACCAAATTCCCCCAACAATTGAAATCAACAGAACCAAATTCACAAAACCAGAACCAATTCAGCCCCAAATCAAACATTTTACCAAATTAACCAAAACCCAAATTGAAATTCAAATCAAAAATTGAGAGATGAAGAAACCCCAAATCTGAAATCAACTTCAGATCAACCCAACGCAAAACCCCTCCTCTCTCTCCTGTGCCCCTATCCACCACAGGCCGTCGCCACCGATTGCTGCGCGCACCGTCGCAGCCGCACGTGCCTGCCGCCATTTACCACCTGACGCATGTCGCTCCTTGCCCCCATGTCGATCTCTTGAAGCTTCCTGCAAGAAAAAGAAAGGAGAAAAAGAAAGAATAAAGAAGAAGGAAGAGGAAAGAAAAGAAACAGAGAAAGAAGAATAGAAAAAGAGAAGATAGAAGAGAAGAAGGGGAAAGAGGTATAAATTTAAATGGCTTTTGGGTTTAAGTCATACTTAATGGGTATTGGGTATTGGGTATTGGGTGATAGCTTATTGGGTATGGTTTCAAATGATATTAGTTTGGGTATGGATTTTGGGTACAGTGTTATCTTATTGGGCTTTAGTTGGCTTATTGGGTTTTAAATTGGGTATTGCATAGTGGGTATTGGGTTTAAGCCATGCTTTTTGGGTAGTTAAGTTATAAGCCTATGAGTAAACAATAGGGTAAATTGCATAAAAATACCCTCACGTTTGGGCCATTTTCACGTAAATACTCTTAGGTTCATTTTGTGCTAAATTGATACCATGTAACGGAAAATGGTCTAAAGGTGTTAAATTACACCATTTTGCCCCTCTCTCTCATGTTACGGTAAATACCCTCACGTTTGGACCATTTTTACATAAATACCCTGAGGTCTCTTCTCTTTCTCTACCGAATCTCTCTACCGACTCTCTCTCTCTCTCTCTCTCTCTCTCTCTCTCTCTCTCTCTCTCTCTCTCTACTGATTCTCTCTCCTCTCTCTACAAATTCTCTATTTTTCTCTCTATATACCGAATCTCTCTCTACCGATTCTCTCTCCCCCCAATTCTCTCTCTCTCTACTGATTCTCTCTCTCTACCGATTCTATATATATATATCTCTCTCTCTCTCTACCGATTCTCCCTATCTATTTACCGATTTTTCTTATGTGCATGGGGTGCGTGTGTGCATGGGGTGCGTGTGAGTGTGGTTGGAGGGTGTGTGCGTAGGGTGGGTGTGTGCACGTGGGGTGGGTGGGGGTGGGTGTGCTTAAGGGGTGTATGTGTGTGTGGGCATGGGTGGGTGGGTGTGGGCATTGGGGGTGTGTGTGCATGGGGTGGGTATGTCAGCGTGGATTGGTGGGTTGTGTGCATGGGGTTTGTGCGCATATGGGGTGTGTGCTTAGGGTGAGTGTGTGCCTGGGTTGGGGGTGGGGTTGTGTGGAGTGGGCGTGCGTGCGTGGGTGTGTGGGTTGTGTGCATGGGGTGGGTGTGCGTGCATGGGTGGGTTGTGTGTATGGGGTGTGTGTGCTTGGGGTTGGTGGGTGCATGGGCGTGTGTGACCTGTTGAAGTATTGGCTCAATCTGGACACTATAAGGTAGACGATCACACATGCACTAATCCACCCCAATGCACATGCCCACCCAATACACACACACCCCCCATGCCCACACCCACCCCCATGCACCAACCCACCCCAATGCACACACCCACACACCCATGCACACACACGCACCCAATGCACACACCCACCCACCCCATGCACCCACACCACATGCACACACCCACACCCACACAACATGCACCCACACCCATGCCCACACCCACACCCACACCCCATGCACACACACACACACACCCACACACACACCCATGCATAAACCTACCCCAATGCACACACCCACCCACCACATGCACACAACCCACATGCCCACACCCACCCACCCATGCACACATCTACACATGCACAGACTCAACCACCCCATGCACACACACACACACACACACACCAAGCACACACCCACCCACCCATAGACACACACCCTCCCTATGCACGGACACACCCACCCCCCCATGCGTGCGTGCGCACACATGATCGCGCCCCCGGATACACACCCGGGACGACGATTGTAGTTTTACCGCAAGCGCACGGCAAAGTGGCGAGCGGGTATCGAACACGAGGAGGTGGTGTTGGTTCCAATCTATCCTAGGTTGGTTTGACTACGATGGTTTTATTGGTGGAGATGGCTATGGTATGATATAATGGAAATGGTGGTGGATGTCGGTGTCGGTGATAAAGAAATCGGTCAAATATCGATTCAAATACAATATAATAAAAGAGGGAATTTGCCTTGCGGCGATCCTGTCACAATCGTCGGGCAAAGTATGGGGATATAAAATCAAATAAAGACGTCTAGGGCTAGGGAATTCCCACTACGGATCGTCATACATCATCGTAAATAGTGAATCTCAATATAACTAGACTTGCATTGAGGTGAACTAGTCGTAACTGAATATAGAACCAAGCTCACGCTCTCGTGCTATTGCCGGTCTATAGCAACCTAGATTAGAGCCCAATCTCTTGCAAACCCTAACCTAAGCCACTAGCATGAAGATCGACGTCATCGTTCAATCGCTCCTCGAGCCCACTCTCGTGCAAACTCGAGTTACGATCTAGGTTGTGATAGTTCGTATTCGTCCAATCTCTTGCAAACGAATATGGGTATAGATTTACAATTAAAAATCCTAGCTTTGGTCCAATCTCTTGCAAACCAAATCTAGAGAAACCCAATTGTAAACCTAAATCGAATATCTAGGCCTTCCCATCGATTAGAATCCAATCTCTTGCAAATCCCAAATCGATGGAAATCCCTAGCTATCCGTAGTAAATCAATCACAATCTAACCTCCTAGCAATTCTAGCAATTTAGAAATTCATTCATCACAAATATGAAATTAGATCCATAGGGTTCATCCCCAAACCCTAGAACAACAAATCTACTCTAGCATAGCAATAAGGATATGAGAATCAATAGAAATCATTGCTTGCATACAAAAAGATAGAAAAACAAAGATTCAAATAAAAAGAAGAAAATACTTAGCTTGATGAAGATCCTCAATCCAAAATACAAGCTTTTTGATCCAAGAGGGGGCCTAGGGCATGGCCTAACCTCTAAAATAAACTCTAATAAAACATAATGGGGATCCCCTCTAATGGTGGCTACAAACCTCTTAAATACTCCCCCAAAACCCTAGCAAGAAACCCTAGAAAACCCCTCAAATTCGTGCCCAAAAACAGCCCAAACCGCAACTTAAAATCTGGGCCCAGGCCGCACTCGGCCGAGTGGAATATGTGACCCGGCCGAGTGACACTGACATGCAAATTCCAGCACTGCAGCATCAACTTGTAGAAATTCCCCAGATTTCATCCGACCTCCGATTTGCGCGTTCTTGGCGGCGTTGGAACCGTCATGAAGTCTAATATCCATAAAAAATATGAGAAAAATACTTTGATTGCTGGAATGATAGCAGATTTCAAAAGAGTGAGAGGCTGTCTGAAAATCTGGGCGCTGCATGTCCTCGGCATCACTCGGTCGAGTGGCAAATGTCACTCGGCCGAGGGGCATTTGGTACTCGGGCGGACGGCTTTCGTCACTCGGCCGAGTCGGGCTTCTGGGGCAGACTGACGGATTACAGTAAGTTGGACATTTTGGCTTGCCGTCGTCTGGGTGCCACTCGGGCGGACGGAGTCTCCGCACTCGGCCGATTCGGCGTGCGATGCTCGGCCGAGTGCACGCTGATACATCTCTGTTGCGTGTCCGATCTGGCCGGCCGAGCGGGGTCTCAATGCTCGGCCAAGTGACTCCTTCACTCGGCCGAGTGGCATGCTGAAAATGCCCAATCTTCATCTTTTCGCTCCCCCGTCGCTCCTACGGCGTTCTTTCTTCTTCCACTCCTCTTCCATTGCAGAATAACCCTCAAAAGGGTCATGGTTGACTCTCCGGAGTGGGCGCAAATCCTCTTGATCTCACAATCGATCAAAATCGCTCCATATATCCTGAAATACGACAAAAACAAGAAATAGTGAAAAGCATCGCAATATTGTCGAATAATCGTGAAAGCGTGATATGGGCGATCAAAACGGTATGCAGATATGCAGAAAAAAGGTGTAAAATATGGAGTGATCAAAATCCCCCAAGCTTACCTCTTACTCGTCCTCGAGGAAGATAAGTAGAGAGACGAACTCGGGAGATGAAAATAAAGAAAATGAAATGAAAAAAAGAAAGATCACGAGGTGGAAGGGGTCGCTAGATTCTTCTCTCAGATCTCAAGCCATAAGCTACACATCACGATAACTTGGAAAATACAAATCACATGCTATAAGGATTTCATATCTTACATAAACATGGCACTTGCAAGTTTTTAAGAACAACAAAAGGGATTCTCTAAATTCATACAATCAATTCATATCCACATCACGCATTTCATAGGATTTAATATACAAATGTTGGCGATGCACTTTTCAATCAAAAGTTATAAATGAAGCATATAAGATACACACCAAGCATGCAATAGAGAATAGAATAAAAGTCATGGCATTCACATATTTATTTCAAATCATGAAAAATCTCCATATCTAATATATTTTGCAAAGTCTAAGCATTATCGAATATTCCCATTCATGCACGTCTCCACTCTAATGTCATACTCACTCATATGGTCAAATGAATTCACCCCCCAAGCTTAGCTTTAGGCGTCGCATCCAAAGGAATATAATAGTGGAAATGGGATTTTTGCCTTGGTTTTCCCAAGTATTTTGTGGCTCCAATAATGAGATAGAGAAATATTTTTTTTCTTTCTTTTGGACTTTGTTTCTCATTTTTCTTTTTTGGATTTTTGTGGGAGCTATATGATTTGTATTTTTGGATTTTGGCTCCTTTTTGGCTTTTTGGACTTTTGGAGCTAACTTTTTCTTTTGTAGGGATTTTTGGGAAATAGATGCGACATAAGTAGCTTTAGGAGGTGGGCTCAAGTGACATGTAGAGAATAAAAAGATATATGTGGAGAAAGAAATAATGTAACACTCGGTTCACTCAAAGATGTGCACGAACGGTTCAATAAAATAATACTTCAACTAAAACTCATATGTAAGCATGGATATTCTCAATCATCTCAATAAAAAGTGAAGTCAAGCAGTAAAGAGTACTTTCATATCAAGCATGCAACAGAAGGTGAATAAGACAATAAGGCAGATGCTTCCGTTATACAATTGATGCGTGAATCTTGGAGCACTTCCAACAAAAGCATACTAAACACTAATCCATACATTCAGTTTCAACTAATATCATGCATTCATATAGAGAAATCATCAAAAGAATATATAAGCAAGCACAAGGATAGCAGGATGCTGAAATACTCTAAGTAGCATGGCAAGGAATAATAAGCATCGTGATGGTTGCTAAAGCAATAAGAGATATCATCATAAGGAACAAATCTAGCAAAAGAAGGAAAAGAAGGAAAAGAAAATAAAGAAAATAAAATAAAAGAGAGGAAAGAAAAGAAAATCAAGCACACAATTTGATGCATGAACACACATAAAAGGAAAATAAGATGGAAAAATCAAAAAGATGACGCGAAAATTTGAAAAATTTTAAAAACCCTAAAATAAAGTAAAAATGCAACTAATGCATCTAAATGGCATGGAAATGCACTCCCCCAAGCTTAAACTTCACATTGTCCTCAATGTGATCATAAAAGGAAAAATATGAGGAACAACGGTAAATATGAGGGAGGTGAATGAAAAATGATGAAATGAATGACATGAAATCCTAATGCAACTACATGCACATACAATGATGCATGAGAGCGCTTTCCCCCAAGCTTATACCAAACAAACCTATTCAAATGACTTGACCAAAAATGTCATGGCTTTGCAAAGCGTGATCAAGTCAAACGAATAAGAAAGTAAGGTTTCACTTGAAAGAAATGCTCGATGGTGGTGAGCAAAAGGATGCGGCACATAAGAATATGAAGAGGGCAATAAATATGTATAATGGGTTTGGGGTGTAAAAGATTTTTGTTGCCGTCATATGAGGTGATATTTATTCAAGTAAATCTATACGGTCCTCTCGCTGTCGAGAGGATTCGAGTTTATTGAAAGCATAAAATTTTCTACACTACTGGATTGATATCACCTATAGCAAAAGGCGGATCCAGTATCTTTGCCGGTGCAGGCAACTGCTCCAACTGCTCCTTCCGTGGCTCTGCCAGGCGCACATGTCCACGGACACCAACGAACTCTAGCAATGCATCCTCCAGCATTCCCACAAGGACTCCACCTGTACCCTGCAGAGAATAGGATGCATCAGTTCGCTGCAAAAATTTCACCCTCATAATAAAAGTATTCCAAAGAGGATCGTCAATAGAAATATATGAAATAAATAGTGGTGGACGATACTTCCCTGGAAATAATCCAATATCCTCACGTGCCGTGATAGCTGTCTCCACGGTGTCTTCTCTATGCTGCTCAGGTAAATCTAGATCATAGGTGTGGACCCCATCAAGATGCTCCTCATTATCGTCGGACTCATCCCAGTGCACCCCTTGATCATATTCATATGTTTCCATGGGTGCTAACTCCTCGCTCTCCTCCACATATACGTCACATCGTACCTCTTGATCGTATGTACATGAATCCTGCAAAAGGCACGATGAATCATAAAAAACATCATACACTGGAGGGAAATCAAAGATAAAGGGCGAGGGAGTAAAGAGATCTCCCTGAAGGGGAGCCATAAGCTCTGTGGGGTAGTCCTCTGCGTCAGCCGGAGGATGAGGTGGCTGCGGAAGCTCTAATGGAGGAGGATAGCGCTCGGGATCCTCATGAATGGCTGTGTCCTCGTCCCGATGCATGACCTCCTCGGTGATAAGCTCTGGCTCTGTGTGTAAGGCCTCCTCAAAAGCATGCTCTGGCTCGATAGTGTGCTCATTTGCCTTCTCATCAACTATTAATGTAGGCTCTCCCTGGGATGGTGATGCTGGCTGCTCATGTGTGTCAGCTTGTGGGGATGTATCATGTGGAGGGGAATGCCCGCAAGAAATCCGAAAATATAGTCTATCCCCCTCAAGTCTGACGTGGATGTCCTCCTCAATTGTTCCTGCAGCTGAAACACGGTTCATAACAAAATCTGCAAATCGTAGCTCAAATGCATCACCTGCCGTAATGCTCTCTGAACCGGTGAACCTCACTGACTCCAAGAGACCCTCCAATAATCTCTGAAATGCGTCCTCCTATGGCTGCGCATATGACTCAGTTTCTGCTTCCTTCACTGCCTCTTCGTCCATCCACTCTTCATATGCAATAGATGTATCGTAGGAAGTGGGATCGACGACGGCACATTCTGGCTCTGGTAGTAAGTCTGGCGATGCTTCTTGCCCATAAAATGAAGAAGCAGAACTGATATCTTTGGAAATCCCTTCAACCTTAAGCATGAGCATATTCATTTCAAGTTGCCTCTTCACCCGTTCCAATAGAAGGTTACCCTTTTCAAGCCCGGCTTGCACTTCAACCTGGTGTGCATGCATCTCATCAAAAAAGATCATTTGTCTCTCATCAAGCTCGGGCCAGTGCATCTCCTCAAAAAGGTATTCGCCCATCTGAGCACTCTGATCAAAATAGTATTCTCCCATCTGAGCATTCTGATCATAATAGTATTCTCCCATCTGAGCACTCTGATCAAAATAGTAATCTCCCGTCTGAGCATTCTGATCAAAATCTGTGGTCCACGTAGTATAATCCATAGCACCTGATCAACAAAGATAAATACCTGGAGAAAAGATATCAGTGGCACAAAAGAATATAGAAATGATAATAATGGTGGCAGGGGTGAAAATTTCCTTTTTATTTATTTATTTTATTTTTTCGTAGTCTAATCAACCTAATTGTGACAAATTGGCACCAACGGAAACACCTCCCCGGCAACGGCGCCAAAAACTTGATCGCGCCCCCGGATACACACCCGGGACGACGATTGTAGTTTTACCGCAAGCGCACGGCAAAGTGGCGAGCGGGTATCGAACACGAGGAGGTGGTGTTGGTTCCAATCTATCCTAGGTTGGTTTGACTACGATGGTTTTATTGGTGGAGATGGCTATGGTATGATATAATGGAAATGGTGGTGGATGTCGGTGTCGGTGATAAAGAAATCGGTCAAATATCGATTCAAATACAATATAATAAAAGAGGGAATTTGCCTTGCGGCGATCCTGTCACAATCGTCGGGCAAAGTATGGGGATATAAAATCAAATAAAGACGTCTAGGGCTAGGGAATTCCCACTACGGATCGTCATACATCATCGTAAATAGTGAATCTCAATATAACTAGACTTGCATTGAGGTGAACTAGTCGTAACTGAATATAGAACCAAGCTCACGCTCTCGTGCTATTGCCGGTCTATAGCAACCTAGATTAGAGCCCAATCTCTTGCAAACCCTAACCTAAGCCACTAGCATGAAGATCGACGTCATCGTTCAATCGCTCCTCGAGCCCACTCTCGTGCAAACTCGAGTTACGATCTAGGTTGTGATAGTTCGTATTCGTCCAATCTCTTGCAAACGAATATGGGTATAGATTTACAATTAAAAATCCTAGCTTTGGTCCAATCTCTTGCAAACCAAATCTAGAGAAACCCAATTGTAAACCTAAATCGAATATCTAGGCCTTCCCATCGATTAGAATCCAATCTCTTGCAAATCCCAAATCGATGGAAATCCCTAGCTATCCGTAGTAAATCAATCACAATCTAACCTCCTAGCAATTCTAACAATTTAGAAATTCATGCATCACAAATATGAAATTAGATCCATAGGGTTCATCCCCAAACCCTAGAACAACAAATCTACTCTAGCATAGCAATAAGGATATGAGAATCAATAGAAATCATTGCTTGCATACAAAAAGATAGAAAAACAAAGATTCAAATAAAAAGAAGAAAATACTTAGCTTGATGAAGATCCTCAATCCAAAATACAAGCTTTTTGATCCAAGAGGGGGCCTAGGGCATGGCCTAACCTCTAAAATAAACTCTAATAAAACATAATGGGGATCCCCTCTAATGGTGGCTACAAACCCCTTAAATACTCCCCCAAAACCCTAGCAAGAAACCCTAGAAAACCCCTCAAATTCGTGCCCAAAAACAGCCCAAACCGCAACTTAAAATCTGGGCCCAGGCCGCACTCGGCCGAGTGGAATATGTGACCCGGCCGAGTGACACTGACATGCAAATTCCAGCACTGCAGCATCAACTTGTAGAAATTCCCCAGATTTCATCCGACCTCCGATTTGCGCGTTCTTGGCGGCGTTGGAACCTTCATGAAGTCTACTATCCATAAAAAATATGAGAAAAATACTTTGATTGCTGGAATGATAGCAGATTTCAAAAGAGTGAGAGGCTGTCTGAAAATCTGGGCGCTGCATGTCCTCGGCATCACTCGGTCGAGTGGCAAATGTCACTCGACCGAGGGGCATTTGGTACTCGGGCGGATGGCTTTCGTCACTCGGCCGAGTCGGGCTTCTGGGGCAGACTGACGGATTACAGTAAGTTGGACATTTTGGCTTGCCGTCGTCTGGGTGCCACTCGGGCGGACGGAGTCTCCGCACTCGGCCGAGTCGGCGTGCGATGCTCGGCCGAGTGCACGCTGATACATCTCTGTTACGTGTCCGATCTGGCCGGCCGAGCGGGGTCTCAATGCTCGGCCGAGTGACTCCTTCACTCGGCCGAGTGGCATGCTGAAAATGCCCAATCTTCATCTTTTCGCTCCCCCGTCGCTCCTACGGCGTTCTTTCTTCTTCCACTCCTCTTCCATTGCAGAATAACCCTCAAAAGGGCCATGCACGGACACACCCACCCCCCATGCGTGCGCGCGCAGAAAAAAGGTGTAAAATATGGAGTGACACACGCCCCACACCCATGCACCCGCCCACCCCAATGGACACACACACCCAATTCAGGGTATTAACTTATAAAAGGTCCAAACGTGAGGATATTAACTTATAAAAGGTACATTCAGTGATAAATTTGTCCAAATTTCTGTCTTTTGGACGGAAAATTAAAAAAGGGTATCAACTTAAAAGAGTCGGAAAACGTTTGGATATATATTTTGATGAAAATAAACGTCAGTGTATTTACGTGAAAATGGCCCAAACGTGCGGGTATTTTTCTGCAATTTATCCTAAACAATACACTAGTTTTTTTAGTAATAGTTTTCTAAAATTATATAACATGTACTTATAAATGTTATAAATTTTTAATAGTATAATAGTTTTTAATAGCATGTTAGTTATAACTTAGCTCATAGCATGACAGTATAACGTAACTTAGCTCATACATAAAAAAGACAAATAGGTGTGTACTATTAGTCTGTTACATCTATAACAGCTTATATATGTTAAGAATAAACGTAGGTTAATTTATAACGGTATGACCTAAGTTATGTTAGCATTTAATTAGTTAAACATGTTTGGCTTATTGTCGTATATTTAATGACGCAGATACATCGCATCTTTCTATACAATTGCTTGGACACCCAAAACCTTCTCAACCAGGCAAGTGTGCGAATTATTGCAGTTTATTACATTTTAATTGCATTTAGACTTGTTAATGAAAAACACATATATGCAACATGTTCATCAATTAACCAATTAATTTCTTGTTCTGAAATGCCTTAAATTGCTTGTACACATATATCATGCTTCACACTATACTTGTACACACATTGTTAGATTGGACATTAATGGAACATTTTGAAAATACTTGAGTTCGTGAATTCGTGTACTTCAAAGGTGAAATCTTGAATTCGTGAACTCGTGGAACTAGATTAGGCTGGCTCGTGTTCCAACACAACATTTAGGGGAGTTAGGGTTGGGCGGCCCCTAAGCATGTGCAAGGGTCACCTTCCAGAGCACCACCCGCTGCGGTGGGTGGCGTCAATCACAATTATACCCCCGTGAGAAGGACTGACTCACTCACCACGTCTTAAAGGCGAGAACCATGTACAGATAGAAATCACATGCATTGGAACTTAAATCATTTATCGTCACTTCACTTACACACTAGAATTGTTTTGACTATCGTCTTGTACTATCTTTAGAACCACCATATTCTTAAATGCTTTTACTTTAACTGCTTAGAATTGCATGTTGAATAAATGTATAACTGTGACTTTAGAACTAATATTCTCATTTAATCTGTTTAATAATTCGTACACTTCGACTTGGGTCATCTCACCTTTTACTTGCCAGACCATTGCTGAAATACATTCATGTTTTTGAAATATATGTCAGATTGCGAGACAGATTACTAGGAGGAGGAGTTGTTTGAGGTGACTGACCCAGAGAGCCAGGAGTTTGTGGACCCAGAGTCGCTCCCTACGGAGGACTAGAGACTGGTTTGTTGGGGTTTTGGCGGACCCCCAGAGCTCGGATCTGTATCCGTCCTAAGTCGGACGGACCACGGAGGCACAAAAGCGCAGCGGAAAACCAGAAATCAAAATTTCTACACTAGCTAAACTATTTAGCTAGGCTCTGGGGAGCCAGAACCTAGCCCGATCTATGCCGACTTGGAGTGTGTCTGACCACCCCAAGAAGGATCTACACTAAAGCGACTAATTAAAACTACACTAGAAAACGCTTAACCACATACCCGGAATCTTGGCCCTGGAGTAGGCAAGATGTACCGCACCGTCTTGAGAAGCTCCTCGTAGCCGAGCCGCGTTGACCCGATCTGCCTGAGCCGCCTCGCACCCTCGCACCGATCCGCCCGAGCTGCTTTCACCTCCGAGCCGATCACACGCGGTAGAAAGTTTCACTTGAGAAGAAACCCGCGTCTTAGACGTCCGGATCAGATCCAAACCCCCTTCGTAGTCGTGCTAGGACTACTCCGGAGAATAGGAAAATAGAGAGAGAGATTTAGTCGCCGATCGAGCTTGCTCTAAAAATCTGGAGCTACTCGATCGTTGAATGGTGTGTGTTTCAACGAGGAGAGTGCACCCCTATTTATATAGGGAGTGAGCACTCAACTTCTCGTTGCGGGCAATGTGGGACAATTCCCATGAAGAGAAAAATTCAATTAAGCCATTTGGCTTAATTTCAACTTTAAAGTTAGCCTTTCACAAAGTCAAACTTTAACGAATTAATTCTCTTTGCATACTAAACTTCAGACACCAAACAAGCTATCAATCAGAAAAGCTTGGAATGGTGAACGCGTAGGAACTGACGGTGACGAATTTCAACTTCGTTTGACCCCTCAAACAATTGCTCAAAGTTTAGCAATTTCTCAAAATTCGTAGCCGTCATTAGGGGTTTCAAAAACCCTAATTTGACTTAAGTTGCGAGCGCGCCTGCTAGGCTTAGCGGGCGCGCCCGCCCAAGGGAGCAAGGGCGGGCCGCCCGCCCGCTGCTGCAGTGGGCGGGCGCCCGCTGCCGCAGCGGGCGCTGGCCCGCTGCGTGCAGCGGGCCGTGCCCGATGCTTCAGCGGGCGCTGGCCCGCTGTGCAACGGGCCATGCCCGATGCTGCAGCAGGCGTGTGCCCGTTGCGGCCAGCGGGCGGCGCCCGTTTCGCCTTTGCACATGGGCCTTTCGGCCCAGTGGGTCTAACCCACTTCCCCTTGAACTATTTCTGAGTTTCTGGACTCGTTTAAGCTCCGATTTGGACGCGGTTTGAACCTGTGTTTAGACCAGGACGATCCCGTCATCCAGGTAACCCTTTCCAACAAGTTTGTTCCTACTAAATTTGTCGTAACTAATTTACAACACGTTTAGTCAAAGTTAGCATCTAATGCAACGTTGTGTCCCTATTGCTAATGCGACTAATATTCACAACCGTCTTGTGAATGTTTAATATCATCAAATGATATTTCTCTCTATTCTATATTCCTATTACTAAGACACGAACACTACTCGGTGTGAGACCCTACAGCCTGACCTTACTACAAGTTGGGGCTCGAAACCCCTAGACGACGGTCACTACGAGTAGTAGCTGTCGTCCCTGTTTCAGAGTCATCATAACGTGATCGACCCTTCGACAAAAGTATCATATGGTTTGCATTGGCTGTGTCAGTGATGAATTCCGTTAGCTAAAATCCCTTCGTCAAGACTGTGTTTATTGTTGGCCTAGGGTATGGTTTTTGTCAACCCTATTAGACAACATTGGTCAGTATACGGCGGTCTTATTGTATACACGTTGTACTACTTGCAACGTACCCCGGCCGAGGATTAACATAAAGACCGTACTGAGCCTATAACACTAACTTCCCTTTAATGGAAGTGACGAATCCCATCTTAGTCATTTACTCACCTTGAGAGCTTCAGGTGCAACCCAACCTAAGATCTTTCATCAGGACTGGTCCTCAAAGCTAGATCATGGGTCTAAGCTACACCGTCCGCTCACAGGTTGGTACAAATGACTTCAGGTCTTAAGGATCAACTAACCTATCATCACCCTAGAGTTATTAAAGACAGATCATTAAAGTTAACTATTTAATAACTCTAACTTGGTCGTTCAGTGAACTCATTCCCCAATGAGCACATGTGTCTCGTCTCCGACTTCACCAAGTCGAATGACTATGAGATCACCATTACCCGAAGGTAAGACGAAGACACAGTGATCTATCCGATGTGTCGATATCCAGTTCTCGACACATCTATGATCACGAACAGTTTAAGACTTACGTTTCTATTCGGTCGCTTACTTACTCATAATCGAGATCTCATCTAGATATGTAAGGACCTAACTATAAGTCTATGGATATTATCTAAGTATATTAATACAAATGATTTTATACTTAGAATAATACGTACCATATACGGTATGAACAAGACGTATAATCAAGATAAATTGCCTTATGGGCATATATCTTCCTACATCTCCCACTTGCACTTAGGCTATTTATCTCGGTATCTCATACCGTTATAGCATATCAGTCACTTTGACATTTGATATGGCAAACCTAAGAATGGTTCTACTAATAAGTATCTACAACGAATTTTAATGGATTGAAATCACATCTCTTGATCACACAGGGTTGATCCTTTGGAAAAATTATCTGGATCAATTTTCCTAACTTCGTATAGCTAACAGTTAGCTTATACGATTTAGATGTGGGGTCTAACATTTCCGTAAGTTAGTTCCAGCTCACTCCACTTTATTGTGTCAATATGTCAAGCACATATTTGACACCCTAAGTCTCTATATATATATACTATTAAATCAAAACAATTTTGACTTAATGATTTATATAGAAGATTCATTAAAGTGAAATATCCCTTTTACTTAGTCACAAAAACGGAACTAAGTATATGAGCTCGCTCCCACTGACTTTAAGAATTACCTGGTTAAATTTCTTCAACATAATATCTAAATCATATTTAGATTTATGTGCAAAATTAACCATTTGGTAAGTGCCTCAGATGGAATGCACAAGTGTCAGGTTCGGTTTGACGAATGAGTCAAGTCAAGATCGTTTTAAGGAATCTTGACATTGACTCGTTCAATCAAAACGTCATACACTGTACTTGTTCCTGTTAACTACATTTAGCATTAACCTTTTAATAACTAGATGCAGATTATCAAGAATTAATCTTGATATGCGTATTATTGTGATCGCACACAATTTATACGCCCCCTAGAACCTATACTTAACTACTGATTGACTTTTAACATTTAGTCAGCTCCAAAATCAATATTATCGAAGCTATACACCATTATTCGAAAATATACGCAACCATCACAGAAAAGCCACATCCACAGAATTTAAGCCGATTCAATCTCAATTGCAACAAACGAGACATCCATTCCAAAACAACGGGTTCATGAAAAGAACCTTAACTTGTTTATCAAAAATAAACCTTGAGTGCAAAGCACTCATTCATTGTTTTCGATCCTTAAAGATGATACATTTTATTCAAATAAGAAAAATATCATCTCCATCACGATCATCGTCTCCAGAAGTCTTTGAGCGGTCCCAGCAGCAACTGTTGCTTTGATTGCCGACCGATCTCCGTACTTCTCCAATCTCCGGTTCTTATCAGCCACCTGTATACAGTACACAGATGTCTATAAGTGTCTCACACTATATGAATGGAAATAATTGCATTTAATTGAATTTTAATTTGTACCTGAGGTAGAGGCATCAGTATGCCCCTTCTTCTTCTCTGCAAGATAGATCTTGCAGTTCCTCTTCCAGTGGCCAATCTTGTGGCAATGGAAGCACTCAGATTTCGACGGGGCCCCTTTGTTCTTCTTCTTCCCATTCTTAGCCTTCGCAGGCTGTGGGACCTGCCTCTTCTTTCCTTTGCCTTTCGGCTGGTCGGAAGTAGCAGAGCCAACAACCAGTGTAGTCGGCTTCTTCTCAATCTCCTCAAATTACCGGAGCATATTGAGGAGACCAGGAAGATCCGTCTCAAGGCTGTTCATTATAAAGCCAGTTATAAAGGGCTTGAACTCGGGAGTTAAAGACTTTAGGATAATGTCTGTGGACATCTCATTGTCCAGGACAAATCCTAACTGGACGGCGTCCTCTACGTACCCGATCATCTTGATAACATGATCTTGTACGGGCCCTGTCGTCATCTTTGTGCCCCAGAGGTTGCTAGTAGCTTCGAACTTGGCAGCTCTGGATCGCTTGCCATACAACTCTTGTGCATTAAGGAGTATGCTCTGAACATCAATATGTTCATGCTTCCTTTGCAGTTCGTTGGTCATCGAAGCTAGAGTAAGGCATCTTGCCTTCTCTGCATCCCTCTGGTACAACTTAAAGGCTTCTTTCTCTTCGTGGGTCGAATCCTCATCGGGCTTCTCCGGAGCGTCCTCGAACAATATGTATCCAATCCCAGCTAGGGAAAGGACCAACTTAATGTTCCTAAGCCAGTCTTTGTAGTTGGTTCCATCCAGCACGTTCTTTTCTACCATGTATTTTAGGCCTGAGTCCATTCTGCATTTTATAGATACTTTAGTTAGTATATGTTCGTAGTATAGTTTTAATGGTTTTAATAAAACTATATTCTCCCACTAAATTTATTTAAAGCCATAATAATAAACAATTTATTATAAAATAATATTTGTGAGAGAGGGATCCGACTACCCTGAGTCTGACAACCTTGAGTGTATCTCAACAAGTTGTCCGACTCTGCAGTCGGTAGACGAACTCGTCGTCAATCATATTTACTATGATTCCCTATCGATTTTACCCCTAGTCATTTGTGATCATGAGTGTGCTCAACCGGATCACAATGGCTAGCCTAGTCGGACCCTTGTTTTCGTGTCTAGCCTGACTTGCCCCTTTGCTCGGTGTATGCACGACGCGCCGGTTTGGGTCAGGTCTTAGACTACATTCTTGGTTAGACTTACGCCGAAGCTCGAGGGATGAGACAACGGTTTCAGTCAGGTTAAGATGTCAATCAAGAAATCGGTTTCTATAAGATTGACATGTCACGGCTTGAGTGTAGCTCAACAACCGGAACATGTTTCTTACAGTTGCCAACTCCTAAAACAAGGAGGGCTACGATTTATCTTGAACAAGATTATTATCGTATTGACTTAGGTATAGTCGATGGACTTACATAGTCATGAATCGACTCCTTGCGGTCCAGCGGACGCTGCCAGGGAATTGACTAAGCCAGGACCACTTGTTACCCAGTCTAGCTAGGTTGGTCCAAAAACTTTAGCCAAGCACATTGACCGACATCATGATCCATTGAAGGAGTTGTCATCAATCTTATGTTTTCCAAACAACTAAATGGCTTTTAATTAAGAGAACTAGTTAATCCTTATCAACTAGTTGATCCTAAAATTCAAAATTTTTTCAGATTGGTTGAACATCTTTTATTAAGTCCTTATCAACTATAAGGTTCTTCGTTCAACTTACTACCCCAATCTAATTAGGATTTAATAAAACAATTCAACATTGTCTTTTTATGAAAATCATTTAATTGAACGTTTTAATGAAATGATTTACGAAACAAAAGGACTACCCTAATCAGGTATTAGGTTCGATGTTGTTTTGTTTTATCAAACATAGCATGTCACTGTCATATTAAAATTTCATCTTATAAAATTTTAATGGCTAACCTAATAAGGTTTGTGAATACATTATTCAACATGAAATGAAACAACTAACTTTATTCGCATAAAAGAAAGTTTCATTTTAGTGACATATAAAATGTATTTGCAAGTTTAAAAAAATTATCTATATAATACAAACATGCAAATCTAAATTTTAACACTTAAAATTAAAGATTAAAATTTTAAAGCCTTCGAAAAAAAAATTTATCGCATAAAACTAGGTCGTACAAAATTATCTAATAATTTTAAACCTAGGCCTTTAAAATTTTTAACCTTATTTCTAAAATTAAATTATCACATAATAATTTTAGAAACATCTATGTAATGAAAAGAAATTAATTTATGTTTCATCTCATGAAATAGAATCATTTCTATTACTTACATATTTTAAAATAATTTTAAAACTCTTTTAAAACTTTTAGAAATCTTTTTAGAAGCTTTCAAATAAAGTTTTAAAGATCTCTAACTTTTATGTAACTAAAGAAAACTTTTAGATTTCAAAAATAAAAAATTTTCTATAAGGTTTACATAAACTTTAAATACTCTTTAAAAAAAATTTTTAATGTCTCATAATAAAAAATTATAAGGTATTTAAAACATAGGAGACCTCTTTTAGATTTATCGCATAAAAATAATTTGTCCCAAAATTAAAATAAATTTCCGTGTTGCAAAATTAATTTTTGAAACACAAAAATATTTTCAAAACTAATTTAACATAAAGCTAAATAGTTTTGCATATGAAAGCTAAGCATTTTTAACGATTAAAAAGTCGCTATAGTAGATCTATAGCATAACCTATATGCTCTGATACCACTGTTGGGGTTTTGGCGGACCCCCAGAGCTCGGATCCGTATCCGTCCTAAGTCGGACGGACCACGGAGGCACAAAAGCGCAGCGGAAAACCAGAAATCAAAATTTCTACACTAGCTAAACTATTTAGCTAGGCTCTGGGGAGCCAGAACCTAGCCCGATCTATGCCGACTTGGAGTGTGTCTGACCACCCCAAGAAGGATCTACACTAAAGCGATTAATTAAAACTACACTAGAAAACGCTTAACCACATACCCGGAATCTTGGCCCTGGAGCAGGCAAGATGTACCGCACCGTCTTGAGAAGCTCCTCGTAGCCGAGCCGCGTTGACCCGATCTGCCTGAGCCGCCTCGCACCCTCGCACTGATCCGCCCGAGCTGCTTTCGCCTCCGAGCCGATCACACGCGGTAGAAAGTTTCACTTGAGAAGAAACCCGCGTCTTAGACGTCCGGATCAGATCCAAACCCCCTTCGTAGTCGTGCTAGGACTACTCCGGAGAATAGGAAAATAGAGAGAGAGATTTAGTCGCCGATCGAGCTTGCTCTAAAAATCTGGAGCTACTCGATCGTTGACTGGTGTGTGTTTCAACGAGGAGAGTGCACCCCTATTTATATAGGGAGTGAGCACTCAACTTCTCGTTGCGGGCAATGTGGGACAATTCCCATGAAGAGAAAAATTCAATTAAGCCATATGGCTTAATTTCAACTTTAAAGTTAGCCTTTCACAAAGTTAAACTTTAACGAATTAATTCTCTTCGCATACTAAACTTCAGACACCAAACAAGCTATCAATCAGAAAAGCTTGGAATGGTGAACGCGTAGGAACTGACGGTGACGAATTTCAACTTCGTTTGACCCCTCAAACAATTGCTCAAAGTTTAGCAATTTCTCAAAATTCGTAGCCGTCATTAGGGGTTTCAAAAACCCTAATTTGACTTAAGTTGCGGGCGCGCCCGCTAGGCTTAGCGGGCGCGCCCGCCCAAGGGAGCAAGGGCCGCCCGCCCGCCCGCTGCCGCAGCGGGCCGCGCCCGCTAGCAGCGGGCGCTGGCCCGCTGCGTGCAGCGGGCCGTGCCCGCTGCATCAGCGGGCGCTGGCCCGCTGTGCAGCGGGCCATGCCCGCTGAGGCAGCGGGCGCCCGCCCGCTGCACACAGCGGGCCACGCCCGCTGCTGCAGCGGGCCGCGCCCGCTGTGCAACGGGCGTGCGCCCGTTGCGGCCAGCGGGCGGCGCCCGTTTCGCCTTTCACATGGGCCTTTCGGCCCAGTGGGTCTAACCCACTTCCCCTTGAACTATTTCTGCGTTTCTGGACTCGTTTGAGCTCCGATTTGGACGCGGTTTGAACCTGTGTTTAGACCGGGACGATCCCGTCATCCAGGTAACCCTTTCCAACAAGTTTGTTCCTACTAAATTCGTCGTAACTAATTTACAACACGTTTAGTCAAAGTTAGCATCTAATGCAACGTTGTGTCCCTATTGCTAATGCGACTAATATTCACAACCGTCTTGTGAATGTTTAATATCATCAAATGATATTTCTCTCTATTCTATATTTCTATTACTAAGACACGAACACTACTCGGTGTGAGACCCTACAGCCTGACCTTACTACAGGTTGGGGCTCGAAACCCCTAGACAACGGTCACTACGAGCAGTAGCTGTCGTCCCTGTTTCAGAGTCATCATAACGTGATCGACCCTTCGACAAAAGTATCATATGGTTTGCATTGGCTGTGTCAGTGATGAATTCCGTTAGCTAAAATCCCTTCGTCAAGACTGTGTTTATTGTTGGCCTAGGGTATGGTTTTCTGTCAACCCTATTAGACAACATTGGTCAGTATACGGCGGTCTTATTGTATACACGTTGTACTACTTGCAACGTACCCCGGCCGAGGATTAACATAAAGACCGTACTGAGCCTATAACACTAACTTCCCTTTAATGGAAGTGACGAATCCCATCTTAGTCATTTACTCACCTTGAGAGCTTCAGGTGCAACCCAACCTAAGATCTTTCATCAGGACTGGTCCTCAAAGCTAGATCATGGGTCTAAGCTACACCGTCCGCTCACAGGTTGGTACAAATGACTTCAGGTCTTAAGGATCAACTAACCTATCATCACCCTAGAGTTATTAAAGACAGATCATTAAAGTTAACCATTTAATAACTCTAACTTGGTCGTTCAGTGAACTCATTCCCCAATGAGCACATGTGTCTCGTCTCCGACTTCACCAAGTCGAATGACTTTGAGATCACCATTACCCGAAGGTAAGACGAAGACACAGTGATCTATCCGATGTGTCGATATCCAGTTCTCGACACATCTATGATCACGAACCGTTTAAGACTTACGTTTCTATTCTGTCGCTTACTCATAATCGAGATCTCATCTAGATATGTAAGGACCTAACTATAAGTCTATGGATATTATCTAAGTATATTAATACAAATGATTTTATACTTAGAATAATACGTACCATATACGGTATGATCAAGACGTATAATCAAGATAAATTGCCTTATGGGCATATATCTTCCTACATGGTTCTGTTGTTGTTTCAGATTTGCTTTAGCACCTTGTAGTAGGAGTATGTTTCTATGTTGTATTTCCTTTGGCCATGCTGAGGCCGTGTTGCTTTTATTTCGTGTACGAACTTCTGGATGGGGCTTTGATATTAATTGATGTTTTTATTATTCTGAATGCATGCAAGAATCCTGCAAGGTTGTTATCACAGACTCTTAGTGAACTCGAGCTTCATCGCTCCAGTTCATGCGGACCTTTGTAACGTTCTCGCTTCCATCGTGCTTTGGGAAGCGGGCTATTACAGGTTTTAGTGGTGGCCCATGCAGGTACTGCATCTGCAAAAATTCAGAACAATAAGAATGTTATTATTAGCCAAACATATAGAGTAATCACGTACACGAGATTAATTCGGGGTTTTCTTGTCTCAGAATGGCAGGAAGAAGAAATACTCGACCTGGAGCCGGTGCTGCCGGAGTCAGAGATGAGGACATCAGCCAGATGCTTGGAGTCATGAGAGAGATGCTAGAGGTTTAGCATCATCTGGTTCAGCAGGAGCAGCAGGCTGCACCAGTTGCACCACCTCACCCTCACTTCAAGCCTGGAGCCAATCAATTCCGAGAGATGCACCCGAAGAGCTTCTCAGGAAGAGAGGGTCCACTTGGGGCCAAGAAGTGGATTCGTAGCTGATCACTCCATATTTTATACCTTTTTTCTGCATGTTTTCATGACGTTTTGATCGCCCATATTGCGTTTTCATGATTATTCGACGATATTGCGATGCTTTTCACTATTTCTTGTTTTTGTCGTATTTCAGGAAATATGAAGCGATTTAGAGCGAAAATGAGATCAAAAGAGTTTCACGCACTTCGGAGTGTCGCCCGCGGCTTATTTGAGGACTTATCAGTGATGGAGGATGAGCGGAAGAAGAAGGAATTCGATAGGAGCGACGAGGAGGCGAAAAGGAGAAGAAAGGAGCTCAACAGCACATCACTCGGTCGAGCAAGACAGCTCATTCGGCCGAGTGAAGGATCACCCTCGCCCGAGTAGAACGGATACACACCGAGGATTTCAGACGTTCACTCGACCGAGCAAGGATTTCCACTCGGCCGAGTAAGAAAGTTCACTTGCCTGAGTGGTACAGGGAATTCAGACAGAGAAGAGCTGAAGTTACTGGAAAATCTGAGAAAGCTCACTCGGCCGAACGAAGAAGGCTACTCGACCGAATGAAGAAGACTGCTCGGTCGAGTCACCCCGAGAGACAGACCCCTGAAAACCCCGAAGTTACTATTATTTTACAGGGTTTGTCACTCGGGCGAGTGACAAGGGTCACTCGGCCGAGTGACTCTCTCCGACTGCTGCTAGGAATGCGAATTCTGGGCTGCGCAGGGGCAGTTTTGTCACGATTTTTTGGACGATTTTGGCTAGTATTTAAGCCCTGTTTTTATCCTAGTTTTAGGAGAGACTTGAATTATTTTTTAGAGAGTTCTTTTAGGTTTTTGACGGCTATTCTTTGGAGAAATCTCAGCTGGAGATCATTGGCTACGTCATTGGTTTGTTCTTTCGTATTAAAAAACTCATTTTTATGAATTGTTTCTTATTCGCAATGAATTATGCCATGATTATTATTGTTATTTCTGATATTTTCATGATGATTAGTGAGTAGTTCCGTCGTTCTAGGGCATGGGGATGAACCCTATGGACCCGATCTTTGAATTATGATCAATTTATAGATTTGTTGCTACAATTGATAATGGTTAGTTTGTGATCGATTTATTGCGAGTAGCTAGGAATTCATATTGATTGGGATTTGCAAGAGATTGGATCCCAATTGATAGGAAGGCCTAGATATTCGATTTAGATTGATAATCAAATTTCTCTAGATTTGGTTTGCAAGAGATTGGACCAAAGCTAGGATTTTTAATTATGAATCTATACCAATATTTGTTTGCAAGAGATTGGATGAATGTGGACTATCATAACCTAGATCGTAGCTCGAGTTTGCACAAGAGTGGGCTCGAGATGCGATTGGACGATGATGACGATCTTCAAGCTAGCGGCTTAGGGTAGAGTTTGCACGAGAGTGGGCTCTATTTTAGGTTTGCTATAGACCGACAATAGCGAGAGAGCGTGAGCTTGGTTCTACATTAAGTTGCGACTAGTTCACCTATATTCAAGCTTAGGAACAATGAAATTTATGATTCACAAGGATGAGAGACGGTCCGTAGTGGGGATTTCCTATCCCTAGACGCTTTATTATATTGATATTTCTTGCTATTGAACGATTGTGACGATTACACCAAAATTATTCTTACTCTCTTGATAGCTAGGTAATTAAAGCGAGATACTGTCATTTGTCCTCCCTGTGTTCGATACCCACTCGCCACTACACCGTGCGCTTGCGGTAAAATGACAAGTCGTTTTTCTGGTGTATATCCGGACGCGATCAAGTCTTTGGCGCCGTTGTCGAGGAGGCGACGGTATTTTGTTTTCTTTACTTAGTCATTTCTTTTTGTTTTATTATATTTTTTATTTTTATTATTCCTCTATCGTGCTAACAATTCCATCAAAGCTCTATTTTTCTGTGCATGTACACGAGATCAACGGAGCATCAAGAAGATCTATTATTTGATCCAGAGATCGAGCGTACCGAAAGGAGGCTTAGAGCCGAGAGAAGACTTGCTATATAAGATGATTGTATGAACCGATGGGAGACACCGAAATAATTAGCGGCATGCATGGCTAGAATAATATCTATCAGAGATAGGCTTCGGCCTAAGACTACTTCTACTACTTCATCCATTGCGATGCCGAAGTTGGCGGCGGATAAGAATTTCGAGCTCAAGACGGGACTTGTGGTTCTAATGCAACAAGACCCATTTCATGGGAACTCCCATGAGAATCCACACTACCATCTTCAGTCGTTCTTGTCCAAGTGCGCCACCTTTCAGATGCCCAGTGTACCGGTCGATGCTATCCGACTGCGCCTCTTTCCATTCACACTCAGAGACAAAGCATTGTATTGGTTGAGGATGCAAGCGGAGGGGATATTTACTACATGGGATGAGTTGGCGAGTGCCTTTGTTGATAAATTCTACCCACCATCCAAGACAGTGAAGATAAGGAGCGCACTCATGTTCTTCAAGCAAGGACCACATGAGACTCTATATGAGGCATGTGAGCGATTTAAAGATCTCCAACATCAATGTGCCATCACAGCATTGAAGCATGTGAGCTAGTACATAGCTTTTACAATGGACTCCAACCGGGCACCAAGCAAACATAGATGCAACCGCCAATGGAGCCATTTTATCAAAGACACCGGATGAAACTACAGCCATACTAGAGGAGATGGCCTCTAATAACCAACAATGGGGCGATGAGCGAGGACATTCTACATCCTCCTTGAAGCCGACAAGCATATACGAGGCCAAGGCCGTAGCGGAGCTTTCTACGAAGTTTGACTCTCTCCACAAGGTCGTTGAGAGATTGGAGAAGTTGATTACCGAGCCACATGGAACTCCCGCCACATCTACATCGGGAGGTAATATGAGTGATTGGCAAGACCAATCTCAAGCTATGTTCGTTGGAGGAGAGCATGGAGAGGGTGCTATAGAGCAAATCCAATATGTTGCGGGGAACACCGGTTATTGGGCCAACTCGGCCACGAGAAATCATCCGGGCTTCTCATATGATAATAATGATGGAGCTTTAAACCCACCATCATCGCAACAACCTCAAGCTCGGCCTCCACCTCCGCAACCTCAATATCAACCGAGAGGGCCACCACAACAAAGCTACCCGCCTAGGCAACAAGCGGGGACCATATAGGCCACTGATCCACTCCATATTTTACACCTTTTTTCTGCATATTTGCATACCGTTTTGATCGCCCATATCACGCCTTTCACGATTATTCGACAATATTGCGATACTTTTTTACTATTTCTTGTTTTTGTCGTATTTCAGGAAATATGGAGCGATTTGGATCGATTGTGAGATCAAGAGGATTTTGCACCCACTCCGGAGTGTCAACCATGGCACTTTTTGAGGGTTATTCTGCAATGGAAGAGGAGTGGAAGAAGAAAGAACGCCGTAGGAGCGACGGGGGGAGCGAAAAGATGAAGATTGGGCATTTTCAGCATGCCCACTCGGCCAAGTGAAGGAGTCACTCGGCCGAGCATTGAGGACCCCGCTCGGCCGGCCAGATCGGACACGCAACAGAGATGTATCAGTGGTTGCACTCGGCCGGAGCATCACACGCCGACTCGGCCGAGTGAGGAGACTCCGTCCGTCCGAGTGGCACCCAGGACGGCGGCAAGCCAAAATGTCCAACTTACTGTAATCCGTCAGTCTGCCCCAGAAGCCCGACTCGGCCGAGTGACGAAAGCCGTCTGCCCGAGTACCAAATGCCCCTCGGCCGAGTGGACATTTGCCACTCGACCGAGTGATGCCGAGGACATGCAGCGCCCAGATTTTCAGACAGCCTCTCACTCTTTTGAAATCTGCTATCATTCCAGTAATCAAAGTATTTTTTCTCATATTTTTTATGGATAGTAGACTTCATGACGGTTCCAACTTCGCCAAGAACGCGCAAATCGGAGGTCGGATGAAATCTGGGGGAATTTCTGCAAGTTGATGCTGCAGTGCTGGAATTTTGCATGTCAGTGTCCACTCGGCCGGGTCACATATTTCCACTCGGGCCGAGTGCGGCCTGGGCCCAGATTTTAAGTTGCGGTTTTGGGCTGTTTTTGGGCACGAATTTGAGGGGTTTTCTAGGGTTATTGGCTAGGGTTTTGGGAGGCTATTTAAGGGGGGTTTGTAGCCACCATTAAGGGGGGCCCAAGATGTTTTAGGAGGATTATTTTTAGAGGTTAGGCCATGCCCTAGGCCCCCTCTTGGATCAAAAAAGCTTGTATTTGGATTGGAATTTCTTCATCTAAGCTAAGTATTTCTATTCTTATTATTTGAATCTTTGATTTGCTAACTTTTTTACATGCAAGCAATTGTTTTTTATTGATTCCTATATCGTTGTTGCTATGCTTGAGTAGATTTGATGTTCTAGGGCATGTGGATGAACCCTATGGATCTAATTTCATATTTGTGATGAATGAATTTCTAAATTACTAGAATTGCTAGGAGGTTAGGTTGTGATTGATTTTATTACGGGATAGCTAGGGATTTCCATCGATCTAGGGTTTGCAAGAGATTGGATTCTAATCGATGGGAAGGCTTAGATATTCGATTTAGGTTTACAATTGGGTTTCTCTAGATTTGGTTTGCAAGAGATTGGACCAAAGCTAGGATTTTTTAATTGTAAATCTATACCCATATTCGTTTGCAAGAGATTGGACGAGTACGAACTATCACAAACCTAGATCGTAACTCGAGTTTGCACGAGAGTGGGCTCGAGGAGCGATTGAACGATGACGTCGATCTTCATGCTAGTGGCTTAGGTTAGGGTTTGCAAGAGATTGGGCTCTAATATAGGTTGCTATAGACCGGCAATAGCGCGAGAGCGTGAGCTTGGTTCTATATTCAGTTACGACTAGTTCACCTCAATGCAAGTCTAGTAATATTGAGATTCACTATTTACGATGATGTATGACGATCCTTAGTGGGAATTCCCTAGCCCTAGACGTCTTTATTTGGCTTTTTTATCCCCATACTTTGCCCGACGATTGTGACAGGATCGCCGCAAGGCAAATTCCCTCTTTTATTATATTGTATTTGAATCGATATTTGACCGATTTCTTTATCATCGACACCGACATCCACCACCATTTCCATTATATCATACCATAGCCATCTCCCACCAATAAAAACCTTCGTAGTCGAACCAACCTAGGATAGATTGGAGCCCAACACCACCTCCTCGTGGTTCGATACCCCGCTCGCCACTTTACCGTGCGCTTGCGGTAAAAACTACAACCGTTCTTTGGGTCACATCCCGGGGGCGCGATCAAGTTTTTGGTCGTGCTCTTGGGTTGCATTCCGGAGCGATCAAGTTTTTGGCGCCGTTGCCGGGGAGGTGTTTCCGTTGGTGCCAATTTGTCACAATTAGGTTGATTAGACTACGAAAAAAAAAATAAATAAATAAAAAGGAAATTTTTCACCCCTGCCACCATTATTATCATTTCTATATTCTTTTGTACCACTGATATTTTTCTCCAGGTATTTATCTTTGTTGATCAGGTGCTATGGATTATACTACGTGGGGCCACAGATTTTGATCAGAGTGCTCAGATGGGAGAATACTATTATGATCAGAGTGCTCAGATGGGAGAGTACTATTTTGATGAAAGTGCTCAGATGGGGAGAATACTATTATGATCAGAGTGCTCAGATGGGAGAGTACTATTTTGATGAAAGTGCTCAGATGGGAGAATATTTTTTTGAGGAGACGCACTGGCCCGAGCTTGATGAGAGACAAAGGATTTTTTTTTTGATGAGAATGCATGCACACCAGGTTGAAGTGCAAAGCCGGGGCTTGAAAAGGGTAACCTTCTATTGGAACGGGTGAAGATGCAACTTGAAATGAATATGCTCATGCTTAAGGGTGAAGGGATTTCCAAAGATATCAGTTCTGCTTCTTCATTTTATGGGCAAGAAGCATCGCCAGATTTTACTACCAAAGCCAGAATGTGCCGTCGTCGATCCCACTTCCTACGATACATCTATTGCATATGAAGAGTGGATGGACGAAGAGGCATTGAAGGAAGCAGAAACTGAGTCATATGCGCAGCCAGAGGAGGATGCATTTCAGAGATTATTGGAGGGTCTCTTGGAGTCAGTGAGGTTCACCGGTTCAGAGAGCATTACGGCAGGTGATGCATTTGAGCTACGATTTGCAGATTTTGTTATGAACCGTGTTTTCAGCTGCAGGAACAATTGAGGAGGGACATCCATGTCAGACTTGAGGGGGATAGACTATATTTTCGGATTTCTTGCGGGCATTCCCCTCCACATGATACATCCCCACAAGTTGACACACCTGAGCAGCCAGCATCACCATCCCAGAGAGAGCCTACATTGATAGTTGATGAGAAGGCAAAGGAGCACGCTATCGAGCCAGAGCATATTGCCGAGGAGGCCTCACATACGGAGTCAGAGCATGCTTTTGAGGAGGCCTTACACACAGAGCCAGAGCTTATCACCGAGGAGGTCGTGCATCGGGACGAGGACACAGCCATTCATGAGGATCTCGAGCACTATCCTCCTCCCATTAGAGCTTCCGCAGCCACCTCATCCTCCCACTGACGCAAGAGGACTACCCCACAGAGCTTTTTGGCCCCCCCTTCAGGGAGATCTCTTTTACTCCCTCGCCCTTTATCTTTGATTTTCCCCTCCCGTGTATGATGTTTTTTATGATTCATCGTGCCTTTTGCAGGATTCATGTACATACGATCAAGAGGTACGATGGGACGTATATGAGGAGGAGAGCGAGGAGTTTAGCACCCATGGACCGCATATGAATATGATCAAGAGGTGCACTGGGATGAGTCTGACGATGATGAGGAGCATCTCGATGAGGTCCACACCTATGATCTAGATTTACCTGAGCAGCATAGAGAAGACACCGTGGAGACAACTATCACGGCACGTGAGGATATTGGATTATTTCCAGGGAAGTATCGTCCACCATTATTTATTTCCATACATTTCTATAGACGATCCTCTTTGGGATACTTTTATTATGAGGGTGAATTTTTTTGCAGCGAACTGATGCATCCTATTCTCAGCAGGGTACAGGTGGAGTCCTTGTGGGAATGCTGGAGGATGCATTTGCTGGAGTTCGTTGGAGGTCCGTGGGACATACGCGCCTGGCGGAGCCATGGAAGGAGCAGTTGGAGCAGTTGCCTGCACCGGCAAAGATACTGGATCCGCCTTTTGCTATAGGGTGATATCAATCCAGTAGTGTAGAAATTTTTATGCTTTCAATAAACCCGAATCCTCTCGACAGCGAGAGGGACCGTATAGATTTGCTTGAATAAATATCACCTCATATGATGGCAACAAAAATCTTTTACACCCCCAAACCCCATTATATATATTAATTCCCCTCTCCATATTTTGATACGCCACATCCTTTTGCTCACCACCATCGAGCATTTCTTTCAAGTGAATACTCACTTTCTTATTCATTTGACTTGATCACGCTTTACAAAGCCATGACCATTTTTGATTGAGTCACTTGAATAGGATTGTTTGGTATAAGCTTGGGGGAAAGCGCTCTCATGCATCATTGTATGTGCATGTAGTTTGCATTGGGATTCATGGCATTCATTTCATCATTTTTCATTCACCTCCCTCATATTTATCGTTGTTCCTCGTATTTTTCCTTTTATGATCACATTGAGGGACAATGTGAAGTTTAAGCTTGGGGGAGTGCATTTCCATGCCATTTAGATGCATTAGTTGCATTTTTACTTTATTTTAGGGTTTTTAAAATTTTTCAAAATTTTTGCATCATCTTTTTGAATTTTCCATCTTATTTTCCTTTTTATGTGTGTTCATGCATCATGTTGTGTGCTTGTTTTTCATTTCTTTCCTCTCTTTTATTTTTTCTTATTTCTTTATTTTCCTTTCTCTTCTTTTGCTAGATGCGTTCCTTATGATGATATCTCTTATTGCTTTAGCAACCATCACGATGCCTATTATTCATTGACATGCTACTTAGAGTATTCCATAGTCTTGCTATTCACATATGCTTGCAAATCTATTTCTTTTGATGATTCCTCTACATGAATGCATGATATTAATTGAAACTGAATGTATGGATTAGTGTTTTGGTATGCTTTTTGTTGGAAATGCACCAAGATTCACGCATCATTAGTATATCTGAAGCATCAGTTTTTATTGTCTTATTCACCTTCTGTTTGCATGCTTGATATGATTGTGCGCTTTACCGCTTGACCTCACTCTTTATTGAGATGATTGAGGAATATCCATGCTTACATATGAGTTTTAGTTGAAGTATTTATTTTATTGAAACCGTTTGTGCACATCTTAGAGTGAACCGAGTGTTACATTATTTCTTTCTCCACATATATCTTTTTATTCTCTACATGTCACTTGAGTTCACCTCCTAAAGCTACTTATATCGCATCTATTTCCCAAAAAACCCCCACAAAAAGAAAAGTTAGCTCCAAAAAAGTCCAAAAAGCCAAAAAGGAGCCAAAAACCAAAAATACAAATCATATAGCTCCTACAAAAAATCCAAAAAGAAACAAATGAGAAACAAATAGTTCAAAAAGAAAAAAAAAAGAAAAAATGTTTCTCTATCTTATTATTGGAGCCACAAAATACTTGGGGAAAAACCAAGGCAAAAAATCCCATTTTCCACTATCATATTCCTTTAGATGCGATGCCTCAAGCTAAGCTTGGGGGGGGTGAATTCATTTGACCATATGAGTGAGTATGACATTAGAGTGGAGACGTGCATGAATGAGAATATTCGATAATGCTTAGACTTTGCAAAATATATTAGATATGGAGATTTTCATGATTTGAAATAAATATGTGAATGCCATGACTCTTATTCTATTCTTTATCGCATGGCTTGGTGTGTACCTTATATGCTTCATTTATAACTTTTGATTGAAAAGTGCATTGCCAACATTTGTATATTAAATCCTATGAAATGTGTGACGTGGATATGAATTGATTGTATGAATTTAGAGAAATCCGTTTTGTTGTTCTTAAAAGATTGCAAGTACCATGTTTATGTAAGATATGAAATCCCTTATAGCATGTGATTCGTATTTTCCAAGTTATCGTGATGTGTAGCTTATGGCTTGAGATCTGAGAGAAGAATCTAGCGGACCCCTTCCACCTCGTGTTCTTTCTTTTTTTTTCATTTCATTTTTCTTTATTTTCATCTCCCGAGTTTCGTCTCTCTACTTATCTTCCTCGAGGGACGAGTAAGAGGTAAGCTTTGGGGGATTTTGATCACTCCATATTTTACACCTTTTTTCTGCATATTTGCATTACCGTTTTGATCGCCCATATCACGCCTTTCACGATTATTCGACAATATTGCGATACTTTTTTACTATTTCTTGTTTTTGTCGTATTTCAGGAAATATGGAGCGATTTGGATCGATTGTGAGATCAAGAGGATTTGCACCCACTCCGGAGTGTCAACCATGGCACTTTTGAGGGTTTATTCTGCAATGGAAGAGGAGTGGAAGAAGAAAGAACGCCGTAGGAGCGACGGGGGAGCGAAAAAGATGAAGATTGGGCATTTTTCAGCATGCCACTCGGCCGAGTGAAGGAGTCACTCGGCCGAGCATTGAGACCCCCGCTCGGCCGGCCAGATCGGACACGCAACAGAGATGTATCAGTGTGCACTCGGCCGAGCATCACACGCCGACTCGGGCCGAGTGAGGAGACTCCGTCCGTCCGAGTGGCACCCAGACGACGGCAAGCCAAAATGTCCAACTTACTGTAATCCGTCAGTCCTGCCCCAGAAGCCCGACTCGGCCGAGTGACGAAAGCCGTCTGCCCGAGTACCAAATGCCCCTCGGCCGAGTGACATTTGCCACTCGACCGAGTGATGCCGAGGACATGCAGCGCCCAGATTTTCAGACAGCCTCTCACTCTTTTGAAACTGCTATCATTCCAGCAATCAAAGTATTTTTTCTCATATTTTTTATGGATAGTAGACTTCATGACGGTTCCAACGTCGCCAAGAACGCGCAAATCGGAGGTCGGATGAAATCTGGGGAATTTCTGCAAGTTGATGCTGCAGTGCTGGAATTTTGCATGTCAGTGTCACTCGGCCGGGGTCACATATTCCACTCGGCCGAGTGCGGCCTGGGCCCAGATTTTAAGTTGCGGTTTGGGCTGTTTTTTGGGCAACGAATTTGAGGGGTTTTTCTAGGGTTATTGGCTAGGGTTTTGGGAGGCTATTTAAGGGGGTTTGTAGCCACCATTTAAGGGGGGGCCCAAGATGTTTTAGGAGGATTATTTTAGAGGTTAGGCCATGCCCTAGGCCCCCTCTTGGATCAAAAAAGCTTGTATTTGGATTGGAATTCTTCATCTAAGCTAAGTATTTCTATTCTTATTATTTGAATCTTTGATTTGCTAACTTTTTACATGCAAGCAATTGTTTTTTATTGATTCCTATATCGTTGTTGCTATGCTTGAGTAGATTTGATGTTCTAGGGCATGTGGATGAACCCTATGGATCTAATTTCATATTTGTGATGAATGAATTTTCTAAATTACTAGAATTGCTAGGAGGTTAGGTTGTGATTGATTTATTACGGATAGCTAGGGATTTCCATCGATCTAGGGTTTGCAAGAGATTGGATTCTAATCGATGGGAAGGCTTAGATATTCGATTTAGGTTTACAATTGGGTTTCTCTAGATTTGGTTTGCAAGAGATTGGACCAAAGCTAGGATTTTTAATTGTAAATCTATACCCATATTCGTTTGCAAGAGATTGGACGAGTACGAACTATCACAACCTAGATCGTAACTCGAGTTTGCACGAGAGTGGGCTCGAGGAGCGATTGAACGATGACGTCGATCTTCATGCTAGTGGCTTAGGTTAGGGTTTGCAAGAGATTGGGGCTCTAATATAGGTTGCTATAGACCGGCAATAGCGCGAGAGCGTGAGCTTGGTTCTATATTCAGTTACGGACTAGTTCACCTCAATGCAAGTCTAGTAATATTGAGATTCACTATTTACGATGATGTATGACGATCCGTAGTGGGGAACCTCAATATCAACCGAGAGGGCCACCACAACAAAGCTACCCGCCTAGGCAACAAGCGGGACCATATAGGCCACCGGGTTTTAATCAAGGGTGGAGAGCTCCAAACCCACCACAAGCACCACCAAGATCGGATCATGAAGCTAGGGTGGAAGAATTCATGGTGGAGCAAAATAAGATAAACGCTAGATTGATTGCTCAACAAGACTCTCTCAATACTGTCGTGGGTCAACTAGCGGAGCAACTTACGTTGCTCAATAAAAATACTCAACAATTGCCGGCTCAACCAGAGCCTAATCCACGGAGCAATATCGGCCACATCAATGCGATGGTGGCGGTTACTACAAGGGACGGGAAGGACACTACTCCCGCCATGGTTCAAACCACGGAGCCCGTGGAAGAAATTGCGGATGACAAGGAGCCGGCAATTGAGGAGGAGCGCCCAAAAGAGCTGCAAGAAGGTGAAAATTCTGAAATTGTGAAGCCACGCGAGGAGCGCACCTATATGCCACCGGTAACCTTTCCATAATGGTTGGCGAGAGCAAAGATTGAGAAGAGACTCGTCAAATTCCTTGAGTACTTGCGAGGAGTAAGCCTCAATATACCTTTCTTGGATGCTATTGTAGAGATCTCGTCATATGTCAAGTTCTTGAAGGACTTAATTTCAGGAAAGAAAAGAAAGGAGAAGATAATGATTGCCGAGCAAGGAACTTGGTTCACCCGGAGGGAGAAGGAGCCTAGGAAATTCAAAGATCCCAGAAGCTTCCGCATTCCTTGCACACTTGGAGGAGTCCGCTATAAAAGGCTTTGGTAGACTTGGGAGCAAGTGTGAGCCTAATGCCCCTAAGCATGTTTAAGAAATTGAATACGGGGGCCGACGTGAAGCTGATGGATATGAGAATACAACTCGCGGATGGTCGGGTTATTAGGTCGGTGGGAATTGCGGAGAACATACCGCTCCAAGTACCGGGAGGAATTTGCTTGCCGTGCGACTTCGTCATTATGGATATCAAGGAGGAGGGCGATACATCACTTATACTTGGACGCCCCTTCTTAGCCACCGCCGGCGTGATAGTTGACATGAGAGAGGGTACTTTATCTTTGAATGTCGGAAACATTGAGGTTGAGCTCCACATCCCTAAATCGATGAAGCATATGCCCTACCAAGAGGATGTCGACTATGTGGACCTCCTTGATGAGGTGATTGATGAAGCTATACTGCATTCTATTGGCGCCCTACACGATGACGGCCTTGAAGAAGGCCAATCTTCTTGTGACGGAGAAAATTTGGAAGTTCCACTGGACTATCCCTTGGTTGATGACAAAGACGACGCCTATGTCGCGAGAATAAAGGAGCTATGTAAGCTCTCCATGGCCAACAAATTGAAGAAAGCTCCACCGGAAAAGAAAGCATCATCACCGGTGAAGAAAAAGAATGGTACAAGCTCAAGCTTGGGGGACTTATCCCCCAACACTACCCATGATGAGAGAAAGCCGAGAAATACCCACGAGCATCAACAATTGAATCCGAGTGGCCTTCCCGTCAAATTTGACGGGCGCATCTCCCATGCGCCAAATATCAAGCACTAAACGAATATCTTAAGGGGTCGAGCTCAAGACCTTAAACGAGCGCTTGTCGGGAGGCAACCCGACGGTTTTACACTATTTTTAGTTGAATTCTAATTTTGCTTTAGATTTTTCTTAGTGTTTAGAGTCTAGAGTCAATAAAAATCGTGACAACGGGCTCTATTTTTCATGACAGTAGATGGAGAACGAGAAAACATTCATATGGAGGATGACCATGGCAAGGGAGAGTGCTCCAGGAACGCGCTCAGGCCTCAGGAAGAGGAAGAAACTGACGGGACGAGAAAAACAGAGAATGGCACAAAAACAGAGAGCCGAGGCTAAAAACAGCTAGCCACTCGGCCGAATGAACTTTTCATTCGGCCGTGTGAAGACTCTACTCGGCAGAGTAGAGTACCGATTTGGGAAGATCCTACAGACCCACTCTCTGTTATTTTCTGTGATTTACAGTGTTTATTGCCACTCGACCGAATGACTATGTCACTCGGTCGAGTGAATCTGATACCCTACACGCTTCAAAATCGCTGATTGGCCTCGCTACTCGGCCGAGTGGAACTTGTTCAGTCGACCGAATGAGAAAAGTTACTCGGTCGAGTCGTAAGTATTGGGAGATTTCGAAATTTTTTCAAAGAAGTGTCATTCGGCCGAGTGAACGCGTCACTCAGTCGAGTCGCCCATCCTTATATATGCCATCGGGCGCAGCACAATTTTCAAAACCGCAAAATTCCCAAATTTTCACCCGCAATGCCCGAGCTTCTTCGACTTCCCTCGCCCAAACCCCGCCTTTCCTCGACCGAACCACCTCCCATCGTCGTCGCCGACCGCTCCTGACCGGTCACCAACGCTCCTCGCCGTCGGTCACCGCCGGTGCCGCCGCCCTTCCGCAGTTCATCCCCTATTTCGCCCCAAAAATCCCATTTCTCCTCCATTTCTCCAATCCGTATGCCCCTACGCCCCAATTTCAAAATTAATTCCTATATATATATATATCTATTATCCCATATCTTCCCCATGTATATTGATTATCATTAGCTGATTTGATTGTTTGTTTTTCAGGCTAGCTTGGGGGAGCTTGGGGGAGATACAGGACACACCAGAGCTTCGTGGAGGAGACGATTTCTTCGCACGCTTCAGTTTTTGCTCTCGCGTCGTGCTCAGGTATATTCATTTCATTTTATAGCACGACGCATTTTCATTCGGGTGGGCACGTCTCACCGGCTTCATGTCCCCACGTCTTAGGCCGCGCACTCGGGAGCCCGCTCCCAAGCGAAAGAGGTCAGGTGATCCTGGCCCCTCTTCCGCTAGGGCAAACTCCCCTCCACCTAGCCCACCAACACCCACACAGCTGCCTCCTGCCGCATCCATTCCACTACCAGCACAGCTTGCCCCCGCGTTCGATGCGATGGGGATTACGTTCAGAGACGACGCCCAGCGCGCCAGATTTGAGTGTATCTCCCATCGCTCGATCGTACCCACTGGGTTTGCACACCTTGCTGACCTTAAGCGCCTAGGGGTCCTAGAGGGGCTACTCTAGTTGTATGACAACGTGGGGTGGCATGATTTCTTGTCGGTGTCGGCGGACACTTACATCCGCCCGACACTAGAGGTCCTTAGCTCTATTGACCGGACACCTAAAGGATGCTCCTTTCGTCTGATGGATCGGGAGTGCGAGATCACTCTCGACATGCTCTGAGCATTCTTCCAGTGGCCCGATGTCCCTGACCCAGACCGTGCTTACAGCCCCACGCACATCTCACCGCCGTCATTCGCCACCCATACTTTTTGGACACGGATCACTAGATCTCCCCTCGCCTTTGACCCTGGTCGGGCCAAGGCCTCTATCGTCCTCCACTCGTGCCTCTGCATTGCACAGCGCCTTATGGAGATCACTTTTCTAGCGAGGTACGAGCCCGAGACGTTGTCGACTCCAGAGCTCTACATGCTCTATGCGATGACACGTTCTAGGGTCTTTGATGGAGACGACATTTTGGTCCCCGCCATAGAGATTGATATCGTCAGTTGGTACATCGACCGCATCATTATTTCTGTGAGGCGCTCGGACGCCTATCTGTTGCGGCGGTCTGATTAACCTCTTGGCCCTTTTGTGTGGAGTTGACCTCCCAGCTGGCTTGCTGAGACCACCGGGCCCCACCTCACTCTCCATAGATGCCATGGCCCGGATGAGGATACTGCATCCTCATGGTCAGCGCCATTATGTGTGGCTGCACGATCCCCATGGTGCCGATTACATGATTCTCCCGAGCCCTGCTCGGACGCATATTGGACCTGCGGGCGGGGAGTGGATTCCAGCGATGGATCTCCTCATCCCAGCCGCATACGTGCTAGAGCCTGAGGGTGCTCAGCAGGAGCCCCTCCTTCCACCCCTTGACCCCGTGATCCCCCAGCCTGCACCTGCTTCGTCTGCACCTCCCGACGCCTCTGTCCACACGTCTGTCAGCGCCGGGAGCACTTTAGCTGAATCCACCCACACCACCACCACAGTGCCCATGTCGATAGATCCCATTTATGCTGCTAGCCCCGAGCGTCCCCCACCATAGTTGAGAGCGGCAAGCCTTCTTTTGCCTCCGTAGTGGAGACCCTTTCCTCATTTTTGTTCTCGACCCCTAGGGAGTCATTTCCTTATCACTTCACGACCTTCCTAGTCGTCGACCTGTCTGTCTCCACTGCCGCTGTATTCTTTGAGAGCGTCGTGATGTCTATTCCCACGTCTGTGTCACTGACCTCTCTGCCTGCCTCGTCGTTTGCCACCACTTCTGCTTCTGTTGCTGCTCCATCCTATTCGACCATTCTCGTGTCTCAGCCTCCCACAGAGGCTGAGCGACACTTAGTGAGCACAGCACCACCGCACCACCCCACTGTCGCACCCATCCTTTACAGTAGCCATGCGAGACAGCCCCGCTCTTCACATGTTCGTCCTGCTCGACCCTCTGTTCCACCTCCCCCCGACACCCTAGTTCAGCACCTGCGTGCTCTTGAGGGGACGGTGAGTGGAGATAGAGTAGATTTTCGGGCTCTCTCCACTATTGTTAGTGCAGTCCAGACCCGTGTCGCTTTACTTCCTGTTATTCAGGCTTGCCTGAACCAGATTCTTGAGCGTCTGCCTCAGCCACCCACACCCACCCTGCGTCCTCCACAACCACCACCTTCGCCACGGGACGGTGTTGGTGCACCCCCATCTGCCTAGGCACACACTGGATGCCTTCGATATTTTTGTTGTTGTTACGCTGGATATTTTTTTAGCCTGCTGATTTTGCACCCATCCTCCACACACGTTTTGGTCACTTTTTGTTCATATCTGTCTATTTCTTTTTGGGAGAGAGGGAGTATTTTTGGGGACACCTATCTGGCACTATTTTGATCTCTGCATGCATCACTTGCATTCCCATCACATATTTTTATTTTCCTTTTTATTTTTATTTTATTTTCATGCATGCATCCTCACCCGCCCCATCCACATTTTTGTCTCTCGGTGTACCACACTTTGCACATTGAGGACACTGTGCACTTTAGCTTGGGGAGTGAGTTCTCACGTACTTTTTATTTTTGTCGCCTTTTATTTTCATTTTCCCACTTTTCTTTGTTTTTACGCTTATTTTCACCCACTTTTTCATTTTTTTCCATGCATCACGTTTTTTTACTTTTTGAGTGTGCTGCATTGTACAGTAGCTTTTATTTTGTTTTATTCTTTTTCACAGAGATAAATTTTTTGGTGATGATGATGACGTGGTATTAGCTTATCTCTATATGCATATTATCTTGTCATGCCATAGTTTTTATTTCAGATATCATATGCTATGTCTTGCCATGCATTTGAGATAGTAACCCGCCTTTTCATGTATGAATATGGATGAAATTCTTTTATTAGCTGAGTCTGATGATTTTTACTGTATACTCTTCATAGAAAACACACCAAGCTTCACGCATTGATTGCTTATATTTTGAGCACTACTTTCTTTTCTTATATCACTTCTTATTGCATGAAAATTGTACGCTTTACTTTCAGGTTGATTGAATGTATGCTAGGCTGTTATAACTGGATTAGTTTACTTTCTGAGATTAAACTGAGTAGACTACATTACCCTGCAGAAAGTTGTCGTCACATTCTATAGAGTGAACCTAGTGTTACATATATTTCTTTCTCCACATATCTTGAGCATTATTTCTATACATAGAATCATTGGTGAATCTCGCTTTAGCGAATCCTATATTGGCATTTTCCCATGCTACAAAAATCTATGCTCCAATACCCCCAAAATCAAAAAGAAAAAATATTCTTGTATATCTCTCTTTCTTTTGATTTGGGATCACAGTTGTGTATATAAAAAAAGTTCATATATGGTCACATCTCATATTTTTTCTCTCTTTCTCCCCTCTTTTATTTTTATTTTTTTGGAGCTTCAAAAATGGGGAATAAGCTTGTTGATTTATCTTATGCCACCACGCTTATAGATAAGCTTGGGGGAGAGGATCCAATGATGTGTGAGAGTGTGACTACTTGATTGTGCATGGCAACCTAAGCCAGGAAATTTTATATACTCGGTGAGATTACTAAAAGTTTTTATGAAATCCAGGAATTGACACTTAGCATGCATTTCATGAAAGCCATACATTTCTATTCTTATTGTGTGATATCTCTTATACTCCAAATAGAAAGCATTAATTGAAAAGTGTGTGGTCTATGATTATGTATGCCGCTTTAGATGCCTCAGACGATGTTAATTCTAGAATGATTTCATATTTCATAATATTTTGATATTCTTGGGTTTCTACTCTGAATGCATCCATATGATTATGATATCGAGATAAAAATCTTTGGCATGTGTTTTATATTCGTCGTATGCTATATGAGTAAGCAAAACCCACGTCCTGAGAAAATGATCTAGCACCTCCCTCTTTGTTTTCCTTCCTATCCTCTATTTCTTTTCCCCCTTTTCCCTTTTCTTTATTTTTTTCGCCGGGTTCGCCTTTTGCTTGTCTTCCTCGAGGATGAGTAAGAGGTAAGCTTGGGGGATTTTGATCACTCCATATTTTATACCCTTTTTCTGCATGTTTTCATGACGTTTTGATCGCCCTTATTGCGTTTTTCACGATTATTCGACGATATTGCGATGCTTTTCACTATTTCTTGTTTTTGTCGTATTTCAGAAAATATGGAGCGATTTAGAGCGAAAATGAGATCAAAGGAGTTTCACGCACTTCGGAGTGTCGCCCGTGGCTTATTTGAGGACTTATCAGCGATGGAGGATGAGCGGAAGAAGAAGGAATTCGATAGGAGCGACAAGGAGGTGAAAAGGAGAAGAAAGGAGCTCAACAGAACATTACTCGGTCGAGCAAGACAGCTCATTCGGCCGAGTGAAGGATCACCCTCGCCCGAGTAGAACGGATGCGCACCAAAGATTTCAGACGTTCACTCGACCGAGCAAGGATTTCCATTCGGCCGAGTAAGAAAGTTCACTTGCCCGAGTGGTACAGGGAATTCAGACAGAGAAGAGCTGAAGTTACTGGAAAATCTGAGAAAGCTCTCTCGGCCGAACGAAGAAGGCTACTCGGCCGAATGAAGAAGACTGCTCGGCCAAGTCACCCCGAGAGAAGGACCCCTGAAAACCCCGAAGTTACTGTTATTTTACAGGGTTTGTCACTCGGGCGAGTGACAAGGGTCACTCGGCCGAGTGACCCTCTCCGACTGCTGCTAGGAATGCGAATTCTGGTCTGTGCAGTGGCATTTTTGTCACAATTTTTTGGACGATTTTGGCTTGTATTTAAGCCCTGTTTTTACCCTAGTTTTAGGATAGACTTGAATTATTTGGAGAAATCTCAGCTGGAGACCATTGGCCACGTCATTGGTTTGTTCTTTCTTATTAAAAATCTCATTTTTATGAATTGTTTCTTATTTGCAATGAATTGTGACATGATTATTATTGTTATTTCTGAGATTTTCATGATGATTAGTGAGCAGTTCCGTCGTTCTAGGGCATGGGGATGAACCCTATAGACCCGATCTTTGAATTATGATGAATTTATAGATTTGTTGCTAGAATCAATAATGGTTAGTTTGTGATCGATTTATTACGAGTAGCTAGGAATTCATATCGATTGGGATTTGCAAGAGATTGGATCCCAATTGATAGGAAGGCCTAAATATTCGATTTAGATTGATAATCAAATTTCTCTAGATTTGGTTTGCAAGAGATTGGACCAAAGCTAGGATTTTTAATTATGAATCTATACCAATATTCGTTTGCAAGAGATTGGATGAATGCAAACTATCATAACCTAGATCGTAGCTCGAGTTTGCACGAGAGTGGGCTTGAGATGCGATTGGACGATGATGACGATCTTCACGCTAGTGGCTTAGGGTAGAGTTTGCACGAGAGTGGGCTCTATTTTAGGTTTGCTATAATAGCGCGAGAGTGTGATCTTGGTTCTACATTAAGTTGCGACTAGTTCACCTATATTCAAGCTTAGCAACAATGAAATTTATGATTCACACGGATGAGAGACGGTCCGTAGTGGGGATTTCATATCCCTAGACGTTTTATTATATTGATATTTCTTGCTATTGAACGATTGTGATGATTACACCAAAACTATTCTTACTCTCTTGATAGCTAGATAATTAAATTGAGATACTATCATTTGTCCTCCCTGTGTTCGATACCCGCTCGCCACTACACCGTGCACTTGGGGTAAAACTACAAGTCATTTTTCGGGTGTATATCCAGACGCGATCAGTAGCACTGAGGATGACTTGTGTCTTTCCCGAGTCAATCCGATCGAGTAGGTAGAGATAGCCAAGAAGCAGTTGACGGATAATGCCCGCAACTGGTGGGATGTTGAGGAGACCAGGCTGATCAAGCCAATTCCATGGGCTACTTTCTGACTGTGGTTTGACGCTCAGTACTTTTCCAAGGTTGCGAAGGGAGATATGCAGCAGCAATTCATCAACTTGGTCCAGGGCACCATGACTGTTGATGGGTATGAGGCCGAGTTCGCCACGCTGAGTCGCTTTGCCCCTACTCTGGTGACGGACCCAGAGGACCATGTCCACCGCTTCCTACAGGGCTTAGATCTGGACATTCAAGCTTCGATGTCCTCGGCCACTTTTACTACTCATGAGGACGTCCTGATGGCGGCAAAGAAGCACGAGCTGATCGTGAATCAGAAGAAGGCGCGTCAGGCAAGCAAGCACCTGATGGAGTTGCAGAGGAGTGTACCTAGGCCCAGTTTTCGTCCAGTTCAGACTACTCAGTTCAAGAGGCCAGCTGCACCCGTTCCCAACCGAGCTCAGCTGACTTGCCATTACTGTAGCAAGTCTGGACATGTGAAGAAGGATTGCAGGAGGCTGCTGAACCAGTGCCTAGGTTATGGATTGCCTGATCATACTGCGAGGGACTGCCCCCGCGGCACTCAACATGTACCTGCTGGAGCACCTGGACCTGCTCAGCGAGATGGTACCTGCACCTGGATAGCATGGATCGTCTCTGGTTCCGTAGAATCGAGCTTTTCAACAGGCCAACCAGCCAAAGCGCCAGGCATTCACCATGACAGCTGTTGAGGCTGCGGCTGAGGATGATGTGATCGCATGTAACATCTCGACCTTGTCTTTACCTTGTTTATACATTCATGCTTGATTAGATCACCATGCTTAACTTAGTTATATTATATCTTAGATCATCTTAGTTTCCTCACACCCAGCCCTGACCCTGTTTGATTCTGGGGCTTCCATGTGCATCTTATCCCGGAAGTTTGTAGTTGAACATTCGATTCCCACTTTCACTCTCCTCAAGTGTTGGAATATCACCACTGGGAATGGTGTAGTGAAAGTTGCATTGGGATGTAGACCCTGTCCGTTGGTGATTAGTGGACATGAGTTATATGCTAACTTCATTGTCCACGATCTACCCAATTTTGATGATGTTCTCAGCATTGATTAGCTAGGAGCTTTCTATGCCATGATCGACTGTCACATGAAGAAGGTGGTATTCGAAATTTCTAATCACCCGGTGTTTGAGTTCGTTAGTGGAGGTCGTTCATTTGGGCCTGTCAAATTCTGGACCCAGCCGAATGATTTGATTGTTGCATCTTTGTTTGCTAAACCTGAGAAGCCTACAGTAGTGAGAGATTTTGAAGACGTCTTCCCAGAAGAAATTTCTGGACTGCTGCCCGATCGAGCATTAGATTTTGGCATTGATCTTATGACAGGGCTCAATCGATTTCGAATGTGCCTTATCGTATGGCTCCTGCAAAGCTAGAAGAGCTGAAGAAACAGTTGGATGAGCTATTGCAAAAAGGTTTCATTCATCCCAGTGTATCTCCATGGGATGCACCTGTCTTGTTGGTGAAGAAGTTGGATGAATCGAGGAGAATGTGCATTGACTATCGAGAGCTGAACAAAATCACAGTGAAGAACAAGTACCTGTTGCCTCGCATTGACGACATCTTCGACCAGCTTGGTTGGTCGAGAGTATTCTCAAAGTTGGATCTCCGGAGCGGATACCATCAGGTGAAAGTCAAGAAGGAAGATGTGTCCAAAACAGCTTTTCGGACTAATTATGGTCATTATGAGTTTGTTGTCATGCCATTCGGTGTGACCAACGCCCCTGCTGTGTTCATGAATTTCATGAATCTTATCTTCTATAATTTCCTAGATAAGTTCGTGGTGATTTTCATAGATGATGTCTTGGTATATTCGAAGAGCGAGGAGGAGCATACCGAGCATTTGAGGATGGTCTTGGAGACACTTCGTCGTCATAGTGTATATGCCAAGTTCAGCAAATGCGAATTCTGGCTGTGCAAAGTTGCATTCCTTGGACATGTGGTATCAGGATCTGGTATTTCAGTGGATCCGGAGAAGGTTAAGGAAGTGGGTGAATGGCATATACCTCGATCAGCCACTGACATTAGAAGTTTCCTTGGATTGGGGGGGATATTATCGCAGATTCATTAAGGACTTTTCGAGGATAGCTGAGCCTATGACGAGATTGGCAGGGAAGGATATCAAGTTCAGTTGGTTAGATTCTTGTGAGCAAGTCTTTAGCACTCTGAAGGAGAGGCTGACTACCGCACCGGTCTTGGCTATTCCAGATAGAAGTGAAGGCTTCGAGATATTCTGTGACGCATTAGGCAAGTGCACAGGATGTGTTCTGCATCAGCACAATCATGTGGTCGCATATGCTTCGCGTCAGTTGAATGTTCATGAGAAGAACTATCCGACACATGAATTGGAGTTAGCCGCTGCCGTCTTTGCATTGAAGATCTAGCGACATTTCTTACTGAGTAAGCAAGTGAAAATCTTCACCAATCACAAAAGTTTGAAATACATATTCACTCAGAAGGAGCTGAATATGAGACATCGTAAATGGTTGGAGTTGATGGCTGACTACGACATCGACCGTCAGTATCATCCGGGGAAGATGAATGTGGTACCTGACGCTTTGAGTCGTCTACCAGAGGTGATGATTCTTACAGCTCAGTGGGAGTTACAACAGGATATGCGGGGAATGTGTATAGAAGTTGTTTTACCGGGAGTCACCTCATCGTTGATGAACATGCAGATTCAGTCGATGATTGTAGATCGGATCAAGGCTGCTCAAGCGGGAGATGTTAAGTTGCGGAAGATCAGGGAGCGGGTTGAAGCAGGACTCCGAACTGATTTTCTTATTCATGAGAATGGATCCTTGACATATGGCAGTAGGATTTGTGTAACTGCAGAGGATATCAGAGAGGAGTTGATGAATGAGGCTCACAGTTCACCTTATTCTATTCACCCTGGTGGTACGAAGATGTACAAAGATCTTCGTCAGAATTTCTGGTGGCACAGAATGAAGAGAAGCGTGGCACGTAGTGTTGTCAAGTGCCTTGTTTGTCAGCAAGTGAAGGCAGAGCATCATCGCACTGTTGGACTGCTACAACCTCTGCCGATCCCGGAGTGGAAGTGGCAGCACATAAAGATGGACTTCGTGACTGGCTTACCTCTGAGCACCAAGCAGAATGACGTAGTATGGGTCATCGTCGATCGATTGACCAAGTCTGCGCACTTTATACCATTTCGAGTGGGACAATCCACGGAGATACTGGCGAGAAAGTATATGGAGGTAATGATCTAACTCATGCCTTTATAATTCTTTCTAGTATAAGTTGTGATGTGAAACATGTCGTGTAGGAGATCGTACGACTGCATAGAGTTCCTGTGAGCATTGTATCGGATCGAGATACAAGATTTACGTCTCAGTTCTGGAAAAGTCTGCAGACCAATCTGGGTACCAGCCTGAAATTCAGTACTGCGTATTACCTGCAGACGGATGGACAGTCAGAGCGTACCATACAGATCTTGAAGGATATGTTAAGAGCCTGCATGCTAGATCTCAAAGGCTCATGGGAGGATCATCTGCACCTGGTGGAGTTCTCCTCCAACAACAGCTATCAGGCGAGCATTGGCGTGGCGCTATTTGCTGCTCTCTACGAGAGGAAATGTCGATCGCCACTGAGTTGGGATGACATTGGTGATAGAGAGCTTTTTGGGCCAGAGACGATAGTGGAAGCGGTTGATGTTGTGTGAGATATCAGAGACAAGCTTCGGATCGCTCAGGACAGTTACAAGCATTGGGCGGATGCTAAACAACGCCTTCTGAAATTTCAGCCGGGAGATCATGTGTTCTTAAAGATCTCACCGAATCGAGGAGTGATCTGCTTTGGGAAGCGAGGCAAGCTTAGTCCGAGATACATTGGACCCTTTGATGTGCTAGAGCGAGTTGGAGAGGTAGCTTATCGCTTAGCACTACCACCATCCTTAGAGAGAGTTCATGACGTCTTTCATGTGTCTCAGCTCCGTCGTTATATCAGCGACCCTTCTCACGATGTGGACTACTCAGAGATTACAGTTCGGTCAGATCTGATGTACGAGCAGCGACCAGTGGAGGTCCTAGATCGACGCCAAAAAGTCTTTAGGAATAAAACTGTTGATCTAGTCAGGGTGATGTGGCCTCGCGACTCGCCAGGAGAGTCTACCTGGGAGCGAGAAGACGAGATGTGAGAGCGTTATCCATATTTGTTTCCTGCTCCTTAGTTGACGAGAATTCCAAGGGCAGAATTTTTCTTAAGGTGGGTAGAATGTAACGGCCTGTATTTTTACGCGTGTTTAAAGTTCGTGCATGACGGTATTTTATTTCAGTCGCCCAAGAAATTTTCGTCCGTACGTTCTCTCTCCTACGCATCGACGTGAGCGCGTCTCTGTTTTTAGTTTTTACCGTTTCATAACTAATTAACTATTAACCCTAACTAATTACTCCTAACTATTATTAAGTTATTAATTGTTTACCTAATTGCCAACTTCCCCAAAATATCTTCCGTTTTTTCCTCCTTCCCACAGCCAGGTGCATCCCCTAACACGTTAGTCAAAACCCCACCAAACTTCATTAATCCCTCAACATTAATGAAAAACCTAACCTATTGACTTATCATAACTCATGTTCCCATGCCTCTTCTTTCTTAAGGATAATCCATCGTCTTCTGCAAAACAAATACCCAAACGCTCATCTTCACCAACGAACAACCATCATCAGCCTTCACATCCCCCCTGCAAAATTCCTTTCCTCTACACTCTCTGATCAACTAAATTTCCCCAACAATTGAAATCAACAGAACCAAATTCACAAAACCGGAACCAATTTAGCCCCAAATCAAACATTTCACCAAATTCACCAAAACCCAAATTGAAATTCAAATCAAAAATTGAGAGATGATGAAACCCCAAATCTGAAATCAACTTCAGATCAACCCAACACAAAACCCATCCTCTCTCTCTCTCTCTCTCTCGTGCCCCTCTCCACCCTAGGCCGCTGCCATCGATTGCTGCGCGCGCCGCTGCACAGCGCACCGCCACAGCCCCGCGCACCTGCCGCCGGTTGCCGCCGCTGCTTGCCGCGTAGCCTTGCCGCCCCTTGCCACCATGCCAATCTCTTGAAGCTTCCTGCAAGAAAAAGAAAGGAGAAAAAGAAAGAAGAAAGAAGAAAGAAGAGGAAAGAAAATAAACAGAGAAAGAAGAATAGAAAGAGAGAAGACAGAAGAGAAGAAGGTGAAAGAGGTATAAATTTAAATGGGTTTTGGGTTTAAGTCATACTTAATGGGTATTGGGTATTGGGTATTGGGAGATAGCTTATTGGGTATGGTTTCAAATGATATTAGTTTGGGTATGGATTTTGGGTATAAAGTTATCTTATTGGGCTTCAGTTGGCTTATTGGGTTTTAAATTGGGTATTGCATAGTGGGTATTGGGTTTAAGCCATGCTTTTTGGGTAGGTAAGTTATAATCCTATGAGTAAACAATACACTAGTTTTTTTAGTAATAGTTTTCTAAAATTATATAACAGGTACTTATAATTGTTATAAATTTTTAATAGTATAGTAGTTTTTAATAGCATGTTAGTTATAACTTAGCTCATATCACGACAGTATAATGTAACTTAGCTCATACATAAAAAAGACAAATAGGTGTGTACTGTTAGTCTGTTACATCTATAACAGCTTATATATGTTAAGAATAAACATATGTTAGTTTATAACGGTATGACCTAAGTTATGTTAGCATTTAATTAGTTAAACATGTTTGGCTTATTGTCGTATATTTAATGACGCAGGTATGTCGCGTCTTTCCATACAATTGCTTGGACACCCAAAACCGTCTCAGCCAAGCAAGTGTGCGAATTATTGAAGTTTATTACATTTTAATTGCATTTCGCCTTCTTAATGAAAAACACATATATGCAACATGTTCATCAATTAACCAATTAATTTCTTGTTCTGAAATGCCTTAAATTGCTTGTACACATATATCATGCTTTCACACTATACTTGTACACACATTGTTAGATTGGACATTAATGGAACATTTTGAAAATACTTGAGTTCGTGAATTCGTGCATGTAACGACTGGTTTTCATGTGTCTGGATTAATTATATTATATATGCTTTGGTGGATTTTCTCCTCATGTGTGGTTTTCGTCTCCGTAGCTTTCGTTTTCGATCGTTTCGTCGTGATTTTCTAGCTTCTTCCTTAGAATCGTCGATTTTGGAGTAAGTCATTCGTGACGGGCTTCATATCGGTCATATCTTATTGTTAGATCAAGCCTAGGAGTCTTAGGAATCGATCCCAGAGCTTCGCGCTCCATTTCGGAACTTTCTGTGCACGTTAGTCGGTTTAAGAAGGGGAACCGACCGACTAGATGACGATTTAGTCGGTCGGCAAACCTTCATGGACCGACTAGTGGGCTTTGTTAATTTCTCAGGAGTTACTGTTTATCATTAGTCGGTCTAAGAACATTGGTCGACCGACTAGGTTGCAAACTAGTCGGTCAGCAATTGTTCTTTAACCGACTAGATCTATGATCATTTTTGATACCAAGTACTATTCATTCTTAGTCGGTCTAAGAACGTTCATCGACCGACTAGATGACAAACTAGTCGGTCAGTAGTTGTTCTTTGACCGACTAAATCTAAATCCTATTTTTGTACATGAGTTACTGTTTGGACTTAGTCGGTCTGCGTTGGTCAACCGACCGACTAGTTCCCAAACTAGTCGGTCAGTGGTTGCTCTTTGACCGACTAATCAGTGTCGAAACCCTAATTTCTGGGCAGCCGCCAGCACTCCCTATTTAAACCCCACCCACGATTTCTTTCATCCCTTTTTCATTCTCCTGAGCCTCCTTCTTCCCCAAATCACTCTCCAACATTTCCCCAAGCCATTCCTTCCTCCCTTGGAGTTTCCCTCTCCATTTTGACCAACCACCATGCCCTAGGCCATCTCCAACCCCCAAAAATACCCAAAACCCCATTTCTCCAGATTTTCCCCATCATTCCAGATCTGAAACCTAGGTTCCTCGGATCATTTCTTCCGTTGCCGTGCTTGCTCGGCATCATTCTTCCGCTCCGATACGGTAATAAATCGATCTCTTAATATTCTCATAACCCATTTGTGTTTTTGTGAAACCCTAATAAAACTAGGTTGGATGTTGTTCTAATATTGTTTTGCCATGATATCGATCTCATCTCCGTAGTTAGCATTTGTGTGACGGCCTCGTTGATCGTCATCCTCGGTGCTAGGCAAGTGAAACTTGCCACTTAGGGTTTTAGGCCATGTCTTAGGCCATTTGCTTGTTGTAGGCGTAAAAGAGACTAGGCGACGAAATGATACTTGCCTAGGCGCAATTTTAGGAACTAGCTTGACAACGAAGCTAGATCCGTCATTTTCCATGTTGCACAACTACCATGTCATGTTTAATTTCCATAACGGTACGCGAATTAATTGTCATGTCATTGCATCCTTTAAGTGTTCCCGTGATTGCGTAGCTCCGCTACACCTTGTGAAATGATTGAGGCTATGTGCACCCCTATGCCAAATGAAATACGCTCCTGGTTTGTGATCCAGGAAATGAGCTCTTGTGCGGGGCAACCCTGGCTCATTTACTGAGCTCGTGTACAGGGACCTTGGCTCGTTTACACGTGGGTTTTGGGGTAAGAGTTAAGCGGCCATTCAACTGGGAGTCTGCCCGATCAGCAACTGCAGTTGTAAGGCGTAAACTCTGGGTTCTTGGGTAGTGTTAAGCGGCCAATCAGTGTGAATGTCAAACCGTTCAGCTGTAAGGCGTAAACATCTACAAACAACGTGAAACGTGACTAGTGAAAAGATTGAGATTGTTAGCAGCTTGGCTACTCTTGACATGCCCTGATAATGGTTCTCTTGTACTTGTGGTTTCACCATGTCTTACTTGTGCACTCATACCATAACTGCCATGTCATGCATACTATAACTGCTAAGTTGTTAGTTTGCCTTCCATTTCAGTTTCCTTGCCCAAGTCTTTTAGACTTGCTGACATGTGCCCCTTTACTCTTTTGGGTGACACATGTTAGATCCTGAGCCTGAGTTCATTGTTGAGGACGAGGTGTTTGCTGACGCCCAGCCCGAGCCTGTGTTTGGCGAGGAGTACGTGGACACTGGGGACCAGTCCTAGTGTCTTTGTTGAGCTTCCCCTTTTTGTTTTAGACTGTTGTTTAGTTGTCGGTGCGTGGCACCTATACTTTGTTATGTTGTCCATTTTGTTGGCCTTATTCTGGGCCCTTGGACCTTTCTTTTAGCCTGGTGGCTTTTCTGGATGTTGAACTTAATTTTAATGTTGGACAAATTCTGAGATTTGAGATTTTATTTCTGTCTCTCCTTGTGTTATTATTGTTTGTTCCGTTTGTGGTTACAGGGACCTGCTTATGTTTTATTGACGCTTATCGGGTTTGGGGCTTCACAGCTCCACTCTCGTGCGGACCTTTTCACGTCTCGCCTCCATTTTAGGGAGGCGGGGCGTGACAGGTTTTGTTGGTGGCCCATGCAGGTCCTTCTGTAACTGTGATTATCGGAATGACGATAATAATATTAGAATGTCCAATAAACTAAGTTTGACGTCCGAGTCATAAGCTATGAGTCTAATCTGCTTCGTTTTCTGTGTCATTAGATGGCAGGAAGGTGATTCACCTGAGGTGGAGGTAGTGGTGCGTCCCCTCATGACGAGGAGCCTGAGCGGGAACCCACCAATGGAGAGATGATGCGGATGATGCTTCAGATGATGCAAGTGCAGCAGTGTGCGCTCTTGCAAGTCTAGACTGCTCCAGTTGTTCGAGCTGGTCGGGCAATCCAGGATGCCCCTCGCTCAGAGCCGGGAGCGAAGAAATTTCGGGAGCTGGGTCCCGCATATTTTGATGGGTCTGAGGGTCCTCTAGCTGCCGATGAGTGGATTCGGAACATTGAGGATAACTTGAAGATGGCCAAGATCACCCCGGCTGGATGGGTTGATTTGGCGAAGAGGCAACTCAAGGATAATGGTCAGAACTGGTGGGATGCGGAAGAGAATATGCTGGTGGAGCCGATAGCTTGGGCTACCTTTAAGTCCAGGTTTGATGAGGAGTTCTTCCCGAAGGCTGCTAGGAAGGAGATGCTGTAGCGCTTTATTGATCTGAAGCAAGGGAGCTTGACGGTGGACCTGTACCACCAAGAGTTCACTAGGCTGAGTCGATTCGCACCGAAGATGGTGCATGATGCTGATGAGAGGGCTCAGAGGTTTCTATAGGGGCTTGCTTTGGAGCTCCAGAGTTTTGTGTCTTCCTCTGATCTGGACTCTTATCAGAAGGTTCTGGTCGCTGCGAGGAGGCAGGAGCTGAACCTGAGTCAGAGGATGGGACATGTTTCTGGTGCTGGGAAGAGGCCTATGGAGCAGGCCAGGGCGGTGGTTAGGCCTGGTTTCAAGCCTAATCAGCCAGCTCAGTTCAAGAGGCCAGGAGGGCATATTCAGAGGACTTGCCATTTCTGCGGCAAGCCTGGCCACATCAAGGATCAGTGTAGGAAGTTTCTGTGCCAGTGTTTGGTTTGTGGTGATGCTTCTCATGTCGTGAAGGATTGTCGGCATGCGAATCAGCTGCGGAGGGCACCTGTTGCAGCACAGCCGTTGCAGCAGCGAGCGTCTGTTCCTGCTGGACGTGGAGCAGCTCTTGTTCCACAGAGGCAGGCTTTTCAGCAGGCTTTTCCGCCGAGGAGGCAGGCTTTTCTGATGACCGCTGTGGAGAGCGAGGCTGTGTATGAGGTTATCGCAGGTAATCCTCAATCTAGCTGTTACTTTCCTAGCTAATTATGATCGTTGGACTATGTTGTTGCTTGAACATGATTGTTTGCTAGACTAGGGTTTGATTGTTAAATTGCTTGTTAGGTGTGGTGTTGGTGTGCACATTTCCTGCACGAGTTCTCTTTGACTCAGGTGCATCGATGTGCATTATTTCCCGGAGCTTCGTGGAGAAGCATTCCTTGTCGACGTCCCCTCTTTCCAAGAGTTGGAATATCGTTACAGGGAATGGCGTGGTCTCGGTGCATCTTGGTTGCAATTATTGCTCGTTGGTGGTTTGTGGACATGAGCTTTACGCTGATTTCATTGTCCACGACATCATCAACTATGATGCGGTCCTTGGAATGGATTGTCTTGCGAGCTTCTATGCTACGATCGACTGTCGGAGGAAGAAGGTGGTGTTCGAGATTCCCGGACACCCAGTGTTTGAGTTCAGCCGAGGTGGCAGCTCGCTTGGTCCTGTCAGATTTCGGGCCAGGCCGGTGGAGATTGTGGCTATGCAGATGGAGCTGGAGAGGCCAGCGGTTGTGCGGGATTTTGATAACGTCTTCCCCGAGGAGATGTCTGGTTTGCCACCTGATAGAGCTCTAGAATTTTCTATTGATCTTGTTCCGGGAGCGCAGCCGATTTCGAAGGCGCCTTATCGTATGACACCCGCTGAGTTGGAGGAATTGCGGAAGCAGCTGGATGAGATGGCACCCGTTGAGTTGGAGGAATTGCGGAAGCAGCTGGATGAGCTTTTGCAGAAGGGTTATATCAACCCTAGTGTGTCTCCGTGGGGAGCACCGGTGCTGCTGGTGAAGAAGAAGGATGGTTCGCGTCGCTTGTGTGTGGACTATTGGGAGTTGAATGCGGTGACCATCAAGAATAAATACCAGTTGCCTCGCATTGATGATATTTTTGATCAGCTTAGAGGATCGAGGGTGTTTTCTAAATTGGATTTGAGGAGTGGTTACCACCAGCTGAAGGTGAAGAAGGAAGATGTTCCGAAGACAGCGTTCAGGACGAAGTATGGACACTACGAGTTTGTGGTTATGCCTTTCGGTGTAACCAATGCACCCGCAGTTTTCATGAATCTGATGAATCTGATCTTCTATGACTTTTTGGATAAGTTTGTCGTTATCTTTATTGACGACATTCTGATCTATTCGAAGTCTGAGAAAGAGCATGCCTCGCACTTGAGGACAGTGTTGGAGATTTTGAGGAAGCATCGGTTGTATGCTAAGTTTTCAAAGTGCGAGTTTTGGCTGGACAGAGTTACTTTTCTCGGGCATGTGGTGACTGGAGATGGTATTTCAGTGGATCCCGAGAAGATCAGGGCCATCAGAGGGTGGCCTGTTCCGCAGTCAGCATCTGAGATCCGGAGTTTCCTTGGGCTTGCTGGTTACTATCGGCGCTTCATTAAGGACTTTTCCCGAATTGCCGAGCCGATGACCAGATTGACGTGGAAGGATGTACCTTTTGTTTGGTCGGGTGATTGTGAGAATGCCTTTGGTGTTCTGAGGGAGAGATTGACGACTTCCCCTATTCTTGTTGTGCTTGATCACAGCGGTGGATTTGAGATCTTTTGCAATGCTTCTGGCAAGGGTCTAGGTTGTGTGTTGCATCAGCATGGGCATGTTGTGGCGTATGCATCTCGTCAGCTCAAGGTTCATGAGAAGAATTACCCGACGCACGATTTGGAGTTGGCTGATGGTGTGTTTACGCTCAAGATTTGGAGGCACTTCTTGCTGAGTGAGAAAGTGAAGATCTTCACCGATCACAAAAGCTTGAAGTATATTTTTACTCAGAAGGAGCTCAACATGCGACAACGTCGATGGTTGGAGCTCATGGCGGATTATGAGATTGATTTGCAGTATCACCCTGGCAAGGTGAATGTGGTTCCTGATGCGCTGAGTAGGCTTCCAGCGGTGATGATTTTGACTTCGCAATGGAGATTGCAGCAGGATTTTTGCGAGTCTGGTGTTGAGATTGTTCTTCCTGGAGAGGCTTCTTCGTTGATGAGTATGCAGATTCAGTCGACGATTGTGGATCGGATCAATGCTGGCCAGGCTAAGGATCCGAAGCTGGTGAAGATTCGGGAGCAGGTGGAAGCCGGTCTGCGGACTGACTTTTTGATTCATGAGGATGGCTCGCTGAGGTTTGGAGCCAGGTTGTGTGTGCCAGCTGGGGATATCAGAGAGGAGTTGATGGTGGAGGCCCATAGTTCGCTGTATTCTGTGCATCCTGGTGGGACCAATATGTACCAGGATCTTCGTCTGAACTATTGGTGGCATGGCATGAAGAGGAGTGTGGCTCGGAGTGTAGCCAAGTGCTTGGTTTGCCAGCAAGTGAAGGCGGAGCATCAGCGTGCGGCAGGGTTGCTGCAACCGCTTCCGATTCCGGAGTGGAAATGGCAACACATCACTATGGATTTCGTGACTGGACTGCCTCGGAGTCCGAAGCAGAATGACGCGATTTGGGTGATCGTAGATCGATTGACCAAATCCGCGCACTTTATTCCATTCCGAGTGGGACAGTCCACTGAGGCGCTAGCGAGGAGATATATAGAGGTAAATTCTTTTGCTCTCCGTTTTATTTCCTTTTCCTAGTTTAGATAGTGATGTAACATGAATCGTGCAGGAGGTCATACGGCTTCACAGAGTCCCTGTGAGTATCGTGTTGGACAGAGACACGAGGTTCACATCTCAGTTCTGGCAGAGTTTGCAGAAGAGTTTGGGTACGCGTCTGAGTTTCAGCACAGCGTACCATCCGCAGACGGATGGCCAGTCTGAGAGGACGATTCAGATCTTGGAGGACATGCTGAGGGCGTGCATGTTGGATTTCAAGGGTTCGTGGGAGGACCATCTACATCTGGTAGAGTTTTCTTACAACAACAGCTTCCAGGCGTCCATTGGCATGGCGCCTTTCGCCGCATTGTATAGGAGGAAATGTCGATCGCCATTGAGTTGGGATGACGTTGGTGATCGGGAGCTGTTGGGACCTGAGATGATTGTGGAGGCCGTGGATGTTGTCAGGAACATTCGGGAGAGGTTGAGGATTGCTCAAGACCGTTTTAAGCATTGGGCGAATGTTAAACGTCGTCCTTTGGAGTTTCAGTCGGGCGACCATGTGTTCTTGAAGATTTCCCCGAAATCGTGGTGTGATTCGCTTTGGGAAGCGAGGGAAGTTGAGCCCGCGATACATTGCACCGTTTGACAGTTTGGAGAGGGTTGGCGAGGTAGCCTACCGCTTAGCCTTACCGCCATCTTTGGAAGGAGTTCACAATGTTTTCCATGTGTCGCAGCTTCGTCGATACATTAGCGATCCATCTCATGCTGTGGATTTCTCGGAGATTACCGTTCGCCCTGATATGACGTATGACCAGCAGCCAGTGCAGATTCTGGACAGGCGTCAGAAGTCACTTCGGAACAAGGTTGTCAATCTTGTGAGGGTGATGTGGCGACACGGCTCGCCATTAGAGTCTACTTGGGAGAATGAGGATGAGATGTGAGAGCGTTTCCCACTTTTGTTTCCGGACACGTGAGTGTTGGGAAATTCCGAGGACGGAATTTTTCTTAAGTTGGGGAGGATGTAACGACTGGTTTTCATGTGTCTGGATTAATTATATTATATATGCTTTGGTGGATTTTCTCCTCATGTGTGGTTTTCGTCTCCGTAGCTTTCATTTTCGATCGTTTCGTCGTGATTTTCTAGCTTCTTCCTTAGAATCGTCGATTTTGGAGTAAGTCATTCGTGACGGGCTTCATATCGGTCATATCTTATTGTTAGATCAAGCCTAGGAGTCTTAGGAATCGATCCCGGAGCTTCGCGCTCCATTTCGGAACTTTCTGTGCACGTTAGCCCGTTTAAGAAGGGGAACCGACCGACTAGATGACGATTTAGTCGGTCGGCAAACCTTCATGGACCGACTAGTGGGCTTTGTTAATTTCTCAGGAGTTACTGTTTATCGTTAGTCGGTCTAAGAACATTGGTCGATCGACTAGGTTGCAAACTAGTCGGTCAGCAATTGTTCTTTAACCGACTAGCTCTATGATCATTTTTGATACCAAGTACTATTCATTCTTAGTCGGTCTAAGAACGTTCATCGACCGACTAGATGACAAACTAGTCGGTCAGTAGTTGTTCTTTGACCGACTAAATCTAAATCCTATTTTTGTACAGGAGTTACTGTTTGGACTTAGTCGGTCTGCGTTGGTCAACCGACCGACTAGTTCCCAAACTAGTCGGTCAGTGGTTGCTCTTTGACCGACTAATCAGTGTCGAAACCCTAATTTCTGGGCAGCCACCAGCACTCCCTATTTAAACCCCACCCACGATTTCTTTCATCCCTTTTTCATTCTCCTGAGCATCCTTCTTTCCCAAATCACTCTCCAACATTTCCCCAAGCCATTCATTCCTCCCTTGGAGTTTCCCTCTCCATTTTGACCAACCACCATGCCCTAGGCCATCTCCAACCCCCAAAAATACCCAAAACCCCATTTCTCCAGATTTTCCCCATCATTCCAGATCTGAACCCTAGGTTCCTCGGATCATTTCTTCCGTTGCCGTGCTTGCTCGGCATCATTCTTCCGCTCCGATATGGTAATAAATCGATCTCTTAATATTCTCATAACACATTTGTGTTTTTGTTGAGGACGAGGTGTTTGCTGACGCCCAGCTCGAGCCTGTGTTTGGCGAGGAGTACGTGGACACTGGGGACCAGTCCTAGTGTCTTCGTTGAGCTTCCCCTTTTTGTTTTAGACTGCTGTTTAGTTGTCGGTGCGTGGCACCTATACTTTGTTATGTTGTCCCTTTTGTTGGCCTTGTTCTGGGCCCTTGGACTCTTTCTTTTAGCCTGGTGGCTTTTCTGGATGTTGAACTTAATTTTAATGTTGGACAAATTCTGAGATTTGAGATTTTATTTCTGTCTCTCCTTGTGTTATTATTGTTTATTCCGTTTGTGGTTACATGGACCTGCTTATGTTTTATTGACGCTTATCGGGTTTGGGGCTTCACAGCTCCACTCTCGTGCGGACCTTTTCACGTCTCGCCTCCATTTTAGGGAGGCGGGACGTGACAGTGCGCTTCAAAGGCGAAATCTTGAATTCGTGCAACTAGATTAGGCTGGCTCGTGTTCCAGCATAACATTTGGGTGGAGTTAGGATTGAGCGGGCACTAAGCGTGTGCAAGAGTCACCTTCAAGAGCACCACCCGCATACGGTGGGTGGCGTCAATCACGATTATACCACCGTGAGAAGGACTGACTGACTCACCACGTCTTAAAGACGAGAACCCTATACAGATAGAAATAACATGCATTGGAACTTAAATCATTTATCGTCGGTTCACTTGCACACTAGAATTGTTTTGACTATCGTCTTGTACTATCTTTAGAACTGCCATATTCTTAAATTCTTTTACTTTAACTGCTTAGAATTGCCATGTTCATAACTGCATGTTGAATAAATGTATAACTGCGACTTTAGAACTATTATTCTCATTTAATCTGTTTAATAATTCGTACACTTCGACTTGGGTTATATCACCTTTTACTTGCCAGACCATTGCTGACATACATTCATGTTTTTGGAATGTATGTCAGACTGCGAGACAGATTACCAGGAGGAGGAGTTGTTTGAGGTGGCTGACCCAGAGAGCCAGGAGTTTGTGGACCCAGAGTCGCTCCCTGCAGAGGACTAGAGACTGGTTCTGTTGTTGTTTCAGATTTGCTTTAGCACCTTGTAGTAGGAGTATGTTTCTATGTTGTATTTCCTTTGGCCATGCTGAGACCGTGTTGCTTTTATTTCGTGTACGAACTTCTGGATGTGACTTTGATATTAAAGGATGTTTTTATTGTTCTGAATGCATGCAAGAATCCTGCAATGTTGTTATCGCAGACGCTTAGTGAACTCGAGCTTCATCGCTCCAGTTCATGCGGACCTTTGTAATATTCTCGCTTCCATCGTGCTTTGGGAAACGGGGCGTTACATAACTGGAGAACTATGAAGGTTAATGCATTACAAATTTTCTTTGAACCATCTTATGTGGATGTTCATTTCTCTTATATGTTTTCCATTGTGTATATTATCCTTGCAATACTTTTCTTTTAGGCTTAGTACATGTATGTGTTGTTCCTGCTTTACTCTCATGCATTCAATTGTTACTATGATTATCACCAGTAGCCATGTCCTAGTTATGTAGGACAGTTCTGAGACTGGCCTATACATAGAGTGGTTAGATTTCCTACTGTGTCACGCATTGAAGTGTCCCACCCCTTTTCCACAAGACTAGAGACAGAGATGATGGATCAGTACCATACCCTATGGATTAACCCCGAGCTTCGTGCCAGAGTTGGAGCCCTCGGATAGTGACTTTGTGAAGTTGGGATTCTCATGTGTAGATTAGGGAGTGAGTTGTAGTAGGGTGTCTTTGGGTTGGAGTTGTACTTTGTAATATGGTTGTTGTACTTGAACTTATATATATGTGTGTGTGTGTGTGTGTGATGGTTTTGTATATCTGTGTTCTGTGTTCCTTGTCTGTGTATTTGAGCATTAATTGTACCATCCCAGCATGTGCGCAGTGGCATGTCTGTTGTTCTTTGTACTCTCTCTCCTTACTCTCTCAGCACACTCATATCTCTAGGAGTCCTGGGAAAGTTTCGAAAATCAAGGGTATCCTGAAGAGTGGGACGTGATAGCCACCACATTAGTTAAGATCAGATGATGGGGGCCATTGACATAACATAATGATGACCCTAAGCTCACATGTCAGACATGCCCAGAGAGGTCCACAGCCTCGGCCTAGTAGCACTGGAGGCCGATCGCTTCTCCACTGAAGACAACATCTGAGCTAACCGTTGGACTCCCGCATCAATATCAACCGTTAATCTCATCATTAATAAGGGCATTCAATGACCGACCGTTGAGCTCATCATTATTGCCAACAGCTCAGGCCAAAGCAATCAATCGACTTAAATGCTCGGACGTTACCCTACAATGCCACTTGTTAGCCACGACTATATATAATCTCCTAGATGGAGTGAGAAATGTGGGCATTCTTATAGACACAGGAGGGGGATTTGGTACACAACTCTTGAGTCAGTCTTCTAATATCCGCTCCACCCAAACCCTTATCTTACCAAAACTTAGTTTAGAAAAAATCTACCGTTCATCGTGGTAGCCCAAGGACTCCAATTCCATAGCTCCGAGAGATAAACAACAGACGACTTCCCAATAGGCCGGACATAGTTACCCCGATCCCTCCTTGAGTCATTAACTGACTTAAGCATCGGATGTGATTTGGATCAGTCTCCAGATTCGACCCCCTGACGAGCTCCTCATGTTGTAGGCCCTTCGCGGTGAAGGAAGCGGGAAGGAGTCCAGGAAATCACTCGAAAACTGCTCGGGCTTAGCAGGAGACAGCCCGGGCTTTGCGAGGATAACTCGGATTAGGCAAGGACTGTTCGAGCCCGGCAGAGATAGCTCAGAGATGGGAAGACAGTTCAACGATAGCTCAGATATGCTCTCAACAGCTCTGTCCTGGTCTAAACCGCAGGGGAAACCTAGAGATAGCCCGAACCTGGCTCCAACACCTCAGATTGTGATATACTTAGCTCAGGTCAGCTTGTTCAGTGCCCGGTCAGCGACCAATAGCTCGGATTGAGCCCGATCAACCCGGAGATAGCTCGTCCAACCTGGTCAACCGTGAACCATCTACGATAAACCATGTTATAATCTCGTTGTAGACGCAGTGACCAAAAACCGGTCAATATAATTGACTTAAGTATGCATATTTCGCGTGTTAACCCCGTCGCAAGAAAGATATATTTATTTAGAGAATAATGAGTATCATATGACATGAGATGCATCTTCTCATATACAAGATACAAAAAATGAGGTGGTACAAGCCCATATGAACTTGTACTTGTTTTACCACCCCATCTTTTATGTCTTGATGTTAGGGGTGGCAAAATGGACCCGACCCGACCCGACCCGACCCGAACCCGGCCTCTTTAACCGGGTATGGGTAGCCACCCCTACTTGATGTATGAGAAGATGGCTACAATGACATATAATACCCATTATTCTCGTTCATTTAGCACTGTCCGGATTGATAGAAAGATACAGTTAACTAGCAGTTTGCTGTCGTTATATGCAATAGACGCACACTGCCGGCAAGCAAACTGAACTTTTTGCCAAGCACCCAAAAGGCAAAAACACGATAAAGCGCCCGTTCCAAGTGCACCCACTTTCGCCCACGGCTGGCATCACTTCTGGGTCCCACTTCGTTGCAACATTTTTAACTTTCAAAAACGGGCTTCTTGGTGGGCCTAAGTATCCACCCATTATTTACCAACCCGTTAGTGGGTATCCACCCATTATGTAACCCTACCACTATAAATATAGGGCTATGGTCTCCATAGCCGCCAAGTTTACAACAAATCTCAAAGTTTTCCGACATAATCCCCCATCATCGTCATCAGTCAACAAGCTGAATCATAAACAAAGCCAACACTCTCTCGTTCTCACATGGCCCCTCTCCCAATCTCTACCTCTCCCAATCTCCACCCTGTCATCCAAATCTCAATCACCCATTTTTCTTGATATCTTTATAACCTTCGATCCAAAACAGCAATTTTTTTGTTAAAAAAAGCCAACTTTCGTTGAGCAGGGAAGCCACAAGATCAAACAGTAACTAAATCATAGCAAAGTGCCAAAAAGGCCTCACCTTTCTTCCTTTTTTGAGCTTCTTTCTGCTCCACCTCTCATCTCTCTCCCCACAGAGAAGAAGCAAGTGGGCAACCCCCGCGCCCCCCTCAACTTTTGAGATTCTTTCTCTTTCTCAAAAGGAGATGTTCTCTGGTTTGACGATCCATCGGCAGGACGCTTCGATTCCAACACATGACGAGATCCACGGGCCCAGCCTCGTGCTTACGGCGGATCCCAAGCCCAGGCTCCGATGGACGGCCGATCTCCATGAGAGATTCGTCGATGCCGTCGCCCAGCTTGGAGGACCAGAAAGTTTGTGCTGTTCTCCATTTTATTCATGCTTTTTGTCTCTTTTTTTTTGCGATTTTGGGAAATGGGTACTTTCTATAATGTGTTGTTTGTTGGTTGTTCATGTCAAATTGGTGTATTTTGGGGGGTTCTTGTGGATTTGACCATTTATTATTTTGTTGGGTGACTTGGGTCTGTGAGAATTTCTTGATTTGCGCTTCCGTTTCATCGTTGTGTGCTTTACAATTAGGGATTATTTGTTTTATGTGTGTTTTTGATGCCATATATTGTCAAATTTTAGGTTTTTTGGGAATTAATGTGTTGTTATTGTTTGGTCAAATGTGCATTTTGCTAGATGGGTACTTGACATTTTGGAGGGTTTTATCAAGGATTTTTGTCAATTTAAGTTTCTGTTGTGCCAATGGGTCTATGTGAAAGAAATTCTTGGTTCTCTGGGTCGTTCTGCATTGTTCTGTAATGTGATTACTTGCAAATGTTAGATTTTTTTTTGGGGTAATTTAAATGTTATTTGAGAAAAGGTTAAGCTCGGGAAATGGGCTCCTATTTTTTTTGCTCTTGCGTTGTTGGTAATTTATGCCAAGTTGAAAATTTGGGGGTTTTTTTTGTGCATTCAAGTTTTTCATTTTATTGTTCTGTACTATGTATTGGCTCTGTATGAGCTGTTCTTTATTTATACAGAGAAAAAAAAGATAATGCATGCAATATAGAATTGGATTATATGTGTTTTAATGGGGCATGCCTAGTCATTTTTTAATTCTTTTTTAATTCTTCGGGATAATTGTGAAGCATAGAACATGTGAGTCAGATGTAAGGTTTGGAATTTTAGACTTTTATTGATTTCAGTGGATAATTTGTTTGAGGGAATTCCTCTGCGCATGACCATTTTTTACTCTGTGCACGACCACTTATTTACAAGTTTGCCATTACTCCCGCGCACAACCCATTTATTTACAAGTTTGCCATTATTCATCTTTTACCCTCGTCTGCATCCCCGCCCCCCATCGCCGTCGTCACTCGATGATGATTACGAGGACTCCGATGACGATTTATTAGGGATTGGAAAAGGGGGGTTGGGGAGGTCGGAGGAGTGGGCAGCAGAGAGTGCGGGGCTGGGGAGGTCGGAGGAGGGAGGGGGGGGGGGGGGGGGGGTAGAGGGGTCGGGGGGGGGTGTTGGGAAGGTTAGATGATGGGGAGGTGGGGCTGGTGAGGTTGGAGGAGGGGGGCGGCAGAGGGGGCAGGGGACTGGGAAGATCGGAGGAGGGGGAGATGGGGCTTGGGATGTTGGAGGGGGGAGTGTTGGGCTGTGGATGTCAGAGGAGGGGCGGCATTGCCGCCCGTCGCCGTTCGGCCGTTTTACTCATGGTGCACACCCAACGGCATTTTCGGAAATTTGTCCCGGTTGTGCGCGGTGAGCAATTTCAATGACAAACTTGTAAATAAGTGGGAAAACTTGTAAATGAGCAGTCGTGTGCGCAGAGTAAAACGGTAGGTGCGCGTCGCAATTCCCTTTGTTTAATCCTATGAGTTGTTTTGCATAGTTCTTAATGATGATTAACCTAGTGGGGGTTTAGAACATTTATGATTGCCCAGTATTAAATTGAATTTTTCATCTTTATAGTTTGACTAGTTTATGTTGCTTTGGTTAAATGAGATTGAGTACTTGATCGGCTTGATGAGCATAAATTCAATATTGTCTGTTTTATCTTTCTTTGTTATCACCAGCATGGGTTCGCCTTGATTAGAATTAATATAACCCAACACGAGAGAATGTGACATCTTAAGTAATCAATCTGGGAACTGAATTAGGGATAAGACTTTTCAGTATTACTGTGCAGATTCTTTTTTTTATTTTTTATTTCATTTTTTTGAATTGCTATTGCGCCAAAATGTGCCCTATTGATTGTAATAACGAGGATACAATTTTCATTGCAGAAGCGACTCCAAAAACCCTCATGCGAACAATGGGCGTGAAGGGGCTTACTCTTTTTCACCTTAAGAGTCACCTTCAGGCACTTCCTGCAATTTTGTAGCATTTTAACTATATTCATTAGACCCTTCCACACATGTAATAAACCTTACCTTAGAGAATGATACTTAATAGCTATTCTTTTGATGTCGTCCAGAAATACAGATTAGGCAAACAATCAGGAAAGGAGATGTTGGAGCAATCAAAAGATGGTAGGTCATACACAAATTCTTCATTTAGTATATGTTCTCATCATTATTTTTGTCTATTTAACTTTGATGCCCTCAATATGCAGCGATCACAAAGTCCTTTAATCTCTGTGCCATTTAGACCGACATGTTTCCATGTCACGTCCCTGTCTGTAGTGAGAATACTCTGATATATACTACTAACGTAACAATGGTCACTAATGGTCAACCCTGCTAGTAACATGCTAACCATTGCAATAAAAAATATATCCAGATTGTCCAGATATATCTATCAAATGCCATACCTTCATGTTCAACATTCTACAACCATTTTATAAGCTAAAAGTAGGTTTATTACAGCTATACTATCTTAGAATAATTATACAGATGCTGATGCTGCTGAGAACCATCTATACATATTTGTATACATCATCAAAAGGCTAAACAAAAGACAAACTCGGCACTCTCCAACTATTTTTTACTTCCGTGTCAGCATTTGCTAAATGTTACAGGCTTACAGCTACTAAAGTGGCGAGCTTGTGTGTTCAATGGGTAAAACCAACAATTAAGTTATGAAGCACAAGATAAGATAAACAAAACATCATTGTGAATGTCAGTTCCTAAGAATTAAGCACATGAATATGAACACATATATGGAAAACACAAAAAACACACAGAAATTGGTAACACAGTTTGGTGCGCACACCTACATCTGCAGGGCCACGCCCAGAAAAAGATACTATACTATGTTTAAAAACGATTACAATAACTAATGTTGCAGTTCCATTAGGAGAACTTACTCCCTCTCAATACAACCCACAATATGTGATTCCAGTCAACACACTAGCAAGATCCCCTTGTAACGAAAACTGACCTGAATCAAACTCTCTTTGATCCCTACCTTCGTAGCCGTCAGCATCATTCACTAAAATGAGAAAGTGGAGTAATCCTAGCAAGATGTCCTTGCAAAAAACTGACCTGAATTAAACTCCATTTAATCCCTACTCCCGTAGTCGTCAGCCTCTTTCCCAGGATGATGAACCAGTCTCTGAAAGGTTCACCCTAGCCGATCTCCTTGATAGCCTTTTATCCCAACCAACTCAGGTAGGAGATCTATTTCGGGTAAAATAGAACCATAAAATCTCAAGCATATATTCCACACAAATTAAGGAGCTATTTCGGGTAAATAGTCCTATAAAATTTCAAGCGGATATTCCCACTCATCAATCAAGTTACCACCGAGATTCTGTCATTAAATCAGTTATCTCCGCCCATCAATCAATCATGGATCTATTCGAGTAAATAGAACCAATAATTTAAGGAACCAATTAACCAATTCAGGTAAATAATTCTATCGAATCTCATGCAGATATTTCCCCCATAAATATAATAACTGCCAAGATTTCACGAGATTCTGAGCAAGTAAATTAGATCTGAGCAGAGCAGCAATAACCAGATCTAAATTTCTAAAGACAACTGAATTCCAGATACAACATGTTGTGAACAATGTTATGATATGACTTACAAGATGACTCATGCATGTATAGAACATAGTCAGATTTCTCAACCAAAACACTCCAAATCTAGTGCCACTAATGCCAACATATAGCAACAGAAAATCATCTCAACAATCATGAAATAAGAGTTTCATGATTGAAGGTGAAATAACACATGCAACAATTATTTCAACCAGATTTGTTATAAATTCTCAGGTGAAATTGGCCAAGGACATGCTATATATAATACATACTATATATAGTACCAGTCACAAAAGACTTAGAGCTTGACTGTATGGTACATGTAAAGAGGACCTATATAATGTACAAGTGGAACCTCTCATGAGAAAGTGCGGCCTAAATATGTGGCACCTGTCATGAAGATAGCTTGCATAAGTGGCACTGATCACGGGGACCTACAGTTTGTATAAATGGCACCTGTCACGAAGTACCTACATCCTGAACATGTAATGTCCTTAGCTGTTTATGATTCAACCAAAACATGATCAATCAATCAAAGCGATCAAGTAACATGAATATTTCAAAACTGATCTTAGTTGAGTATTCGTTCAGAAATGACATTCTCAATGATATATTTGACACAAGGACACAGCCAATTACCATATAACAACAATCAATAATTCATGGAAGATATGTATACTCCAAGATAGAAATTATACGATAAAATCACAATGTCATATTGATCTTCAGAAGCCTCGATCATGATACAACCAATCATATTAGTACATGGATTATTCGATGTCAAGTTCACAACGAAATGTAACAAGATATGAGTCAAGCAGCCTTTACCTCAGGCATGAACTATGCTTTCCTTTGCGTTTGGATCATCCACTGCCTTACCTTTAGATGTCCATATAGTTATAGACATAATGGTATACGCATTTATTCAATCATTACATTTTTGTTTTATCATTTGTTAATCAATATTGTTCAATTTTTCCCAATTTTCCATGAAATCTGATTCATCTCTATACCTTAACAATTACCCATCAATCCAAGTTTTAATGTTTCTACAAATTCTCTCATATGTCATCGATCCCTTATAATTCACCGTATCATTCCATATACAGTTAATTCCTTACTAATTCAATTGTCTAAATTAATTACACACATATTTATATATCTTATTTCCAAATTTCATCATATATATTTTCAATTATTAACTAATTATTCAAGGACCAGTAGAGATCAAACTTACCTTACAAGTACAAATGGGTCTTGTGCTCTTGGCTAGAGATGAAAAGGGTTTGGCTTCTTTGGTGTGCTCAGCTATATTAGAAATGGATCTGGCATTATTGTTGATTTCAGTCAAGAAGAACTTCGGCTAGAAGGTGATGCCTAACTAGACAAGAAGTTTTGCCAAGAGATGTGCTTGTCATATGGAACTTTGGCCAAGAAAGGGAAGCCAACCAAGAGATAATCTAGCCAAGGAAGCTCGACTTATGGCGCATCCGGTCAAAAGAGGATGGTTGGCCTCCTTGACGTGCTTTGGCTAAGGGAAGGAGGGGTCGGCCAATAGTCAGGCTTGGCTAGGGTGAATCCGGCCAAGGGTGAGGTAGAAAAGGGTGTTGATTGAAGAGGATGAAGAAGAAGATGGCGGTGATGGAGATGAAGAAGAAGGTGATAACGGATATGATGATGGGTAGCCTTTAATTTTTCTCCAATTATTTAACAGAATTTTGAAAATTTTCTAGGTTTTTTGAGTTGGAGTTCATGAGAATTTCATGAAAGAAAGATTGAGACTTTTAGTTTAATTAATTTCTCAAGGCGATCTTTGTGAGGGGGAGAGATGTTAGTAGAAGTTAAATGAAAGATTAGGAGAGTTTAGTCCTTATCCTCTCCCATTCAAATCTTATTCTCATTAACCCACGCATAAACATAATTTCTAATTTACCCTCACGTGGCTTATTCTTAATTTATCTTTATCTTCTTGTTTCATGATAATTGCTAAATGACCATGCTATCCACACCATATTAGATAATTACAATCCATTAATTTTTATTTAAATTATATATCTATGTATATTAAATAAATTCAGCACGTATTTGTACTTAGAAAATATAATATTATCCATGATTATTTAATGATAAATGTACTCAAATTTTTTAATAAATATCTTTTACCTCTTTAACGATTCATTCGTCTTAGAATAAAAAGAATCTCAAATTTTTTTCTTTGAGTGTATGGTCCACCAACATGTAACCTATTAATTAGTTTATCGTAAATATATGCATAGTAAAACATGGGTATTACATTATATGTCGAGTTTTCAAGCTGCATATTTTGTGCGGGATTCAGAAAAAATCAGCTGCAACACCCATTCTTGCAATTGAGAAATAGCATTATCAAGGAGTTGCTACATGACCATTCCAAATTTTAATCTTTTGTTGCATGTTGCATTAATATTTTTTATATATTATTTAGCAATAAGAAAGTCGGAGATATTACTTCTTTTTTCCTCTCCAAATTTTATAAAAGTATATGAAGGAGAAGCACTTTTTTATTCAACCCTTGTGCTAGCCGTTTGACTTGAGATGCTTGATGTACTTTAGCATTATTGATAAAATGTTAGCTTAAGCGATGCGTTTAACTGGCATCCTTCTCATGTTAAATCTCAGCTCCTTACCTTTTGGAAACCCCGGCCAGCAGTGCTTTGTCTCCGATAGTGCCTACTCCTGATGTGAACGAGTAAGATCATAGTTATGAATATTATAGCTTAAATTAAGTCTATATTTAACAAATTCAAGAGTGAATCGTGGGTACATTACGTATCCGAGGACATTAACTGAATGCTGAATGACTGTTGTAGGGGCCAGGAAGTCAAGGAGGCACTTAGAGCACAAATGGAAGTTCAACGAAGACTTCATGAGCAAGTAGAGGTATGTGATTGTCTTTACCTGTCCTTGTTCGGTTATAATCTGAGTCATGAACCTTGTGATAATTATCCTCTTAGGGTGTGGTCTTTGAAACTATAAAAATTGATCTTCTGCCTGCATTTTAAAGATTCTATTATGATTTTGCTAAATATTTTTCTTTACAATTTCTGATTTTAAGAATCATGTTGCCTCATAATTTAAACGATATACTTATTGCATATAAGAAATCATTTCCAAAATCATGTTACCATACTGCTGGTGGCATTGGATCTAGAACGTGGTATATGGATGCATTATAATCAACCTCATGATTTATAATTTGCCAATGTGATTCCATTGGGACATAATCTTCAAGCCAAGCCAATCAAAAGATCTAGAAATGCCTCATTAAAAGGTCATTCAGACTGCTATTGGGATTGCCGTGGTTACAATTATTTTATTTTTATCCTTTTTATATTTTGTCTTGTCTGTTTACTGTCCTGATCTCATCCAAAATATACAATTTTTGATTTAAACTAGATCTCAACAGTGGTAGATTTGTATCGATTCTGATGGAAGTGGTCAGCGGTATTACTGCCTTCTGGCCTAATTCTTCTTGTGCAGTTGTCTGTAGCTTTTGCTTAGTCAATTTAACCTATGAAATTATGACTCACTGCCCTGGCTATTGGTTATTGGTATGCATGCAACGAAAAGTTAAAATGCTAATATTGTCAGTACCATAGCAACTGATTTTGCCGATGCATGTTGCCAGGTAAACAACAAGCTAGTGGACAAAGGATAAATGACACCATCTTGGCTATATTAGATATACGATTCAGAGGACTGAATCCTACAATATAGCTTTCAAAGCTGAAGGTGACATCACATTTGTGTCTCAGTGTATAAAATATTTCTTAAGAATAATTTGAACATTATGATATTTAAAATACTGTGGAAGTAGCGACAAATCAATCACCTATTATAATACTAAAATAAATATAAGAATAGTTATTTTTGCTCCACATTTGAATGGAGGAAAGCGAGAAAGGGAGCCCCTACTCCCCCCCCCCCCCCCCCGTCTTTTTCCTCATCCCGTGATCACATATTCTAAATTACAATATATCAATAACACATTCCAGAATTTGGGGCCTGGATCATGGAGAAGAATTTTTGAATGAAATTGTGAAATGTAGATTTGTGACATTTGCCTTCTTCAACATATTAGAGATGTGAAGGGCTTACTATCTAGATATATAGACTAGATCTGAGCAATCAAATTCTTTATATGGCTCAGGAAGATTCGAAAGACTCTTAGATGTTATTAGTGAGATCATAAACCTAGGACAATACTGAAGGAACTTTACGATTAAGATCAATAAAGAAATGTGAGAAATATGCTGGATGGATCAGCAACACTGGTTTTTGTGTGACAGTCTGTTTGCCATTTTGGCTGTCTATTTACTATTTTCATACCGCTACAAGTTTTTGGTACATTCAGAAACCAAACAGTGGGCATGTAGAGCGAAGGAGTAGCTTCTTCCAGTAACACTTTAGGTACATATCACTTTTGAGTTCTAATCTTCAAGCCGTCTGATTTTTTGTCTTTGCGCAATGAGATCCCGGTCTATAACAATGGTTATTAACCGTATGTATTATATGAAAAATGTGATTGGAATCTTCTGAATGATGTTAGTACTGAGTGGAAAAATTTTCATTGTCTGTGATAATGTGTCAGTGTATTTCATCATGGGGGTATATAACAGAGCCTCAGGAGGTGGTTTAGCATATGCGCTTTCTTTTTACCCTTGTATGACTCACTATCTCCGTGTCTCCATGTTAGGGATGAGAATGGGCCGGGTCGGGCCGGGCCAGGCCCGGCCAAATAGATGTCCAATTCAAACGTGCGGGCTTTCGGGCTGGCCCAAAGCCTATATGTGCTTCTTCAAGAATGCCCAAATGGGTTTAAAGAGGGCTTTGGACAAGCCCATTGGGATTTGGCCCAACCCATTGGGCTTAACTTAATAAAAGTATTATAAAAACATTAAAAAAAGAAAAATGATTAACAACAATGAACAAATCATTAAAGCTTTACATAATTTTGAATGCCGCATAATGATTTATAATTTACAGTCAGAAATTCCCATTTGCAGCAAAGGACAGCAAAAAAAAATTCTAAAATTGTTCTTTATGAACTACTTCTTTGATGTTGAATAATTTTTTATTAATTATATCATTTTAATTTTACCATGAAATTGGATAGATTTTGCAAGCTTACACATACGGCCGACAGCTTGGATGTTGGTATTTGTTACATCCCATATGGCCTGCCATGGTTAGGCCATTGACATACCTGCCCATGGCTTCTTGGTTGAATGAACCCCCATCTCCCATATGAAGAGCCTTCAGTAGTGGGCGGTTAATCTTCATCAAGACCCACTTAAGTGGCCACAAATGAGAGAATTAAGGGCTAGATTCATGATGGGAGTTAATCACATGAAGCCACATTATTGGCCTACTTTTATGAGGACCATTATTTCCATTAAAACCACTTTATTAGTGGGGAGTTACAAGGCAAAATGGGAGATGATAAATAGCCGAGAGAACAAAGTGCCAGGGGATGCCAGATCCTATTTGGAGGTATCACCAAACTCTATACTCAATATTCCACAGTATATTTTTTCCTCATACATAGCTCGGCGTGACGGTGATCAGACGACCTTCCTATAGGTCGAGCCTAGCCGCCCCGAGCCCTTTTGGAGTCATCCACTGACTTAAGCGTCGGAGGGGAATGGGTCGGGCCCCAGACCTGAACCCTGACGATTTTCCTATGATGTAGATCAATGGAGATGTCCTGAAGCTAGGGTCAACCCTCATCTAAGGAGCTCAATCCTAGCTATCCAGGACTCGAGGACTCCTCTCCGCGGGTTCCACTTCTCAACCGGTGAAGGGTCCATACAATGAAGACGTCCTTGTCGGCCCATATTTACTGGGTGACAGATCCATCCGTCAACAGTATTGTTGTCATTATTTTCATGCGCAAGAGAAAGGCGAGGCCGTACATTTAAAATGAGAGAATTTTTAGAGTAAATTATACATTTGCCCTTATGGACCTTATCCTTAATATCCCTCTAGAAGCAGATGGGTTACCTCCTGGAAAGTCCTCATGTTTCTGCGACCCATGTGCCCTTCCTCCCGTTGTGTGAGGTCGAGGTTCTTTATTGTTTTATGATGAATCGTAAAAAGGATTAATAATAGAAAAATATAAAATATTGAACAAATTCTGTCAACATCTTGAAAACTCCAACAATGTGCCATTGTCGGCCATTAGTTTTTACTTTTATTATTCTATAATTTGAAAGCCGACAAGATTGGGGAGGGGATGAGGAGGTCAAGATTGGAAAAGTGATACCCAATGGGCATCGACCAGCTGAAGAAGTTGGGGGACGAGGAGGGCAAGCCTTGCTCGCGAAAGAGGCGCTTGCCGTTGCAGACTAGGAACAGTCATGTGTCATCGACAGAGAAGGCGTAGTGGGATCCGTCGCGGGTGGAGAAGAGCATAGCGTCGAAGGGGCATCCGACGCTGGTGCTGGTGACGATATCGAAGTAGTCGAAGATGGCGGCGTGGGTGTCATTGGATTTCGACTTGAGGGAATGTTTGAGGGAGGAGATGGCTTTACATAGGAGGGTGCTACGCATGCCGACGCCGATGCCGTCGTCTAGAATGGAGAAGATATTGTAGTAGAGCTTGTCATTGGGACACACATTTCTTTCTCTCTCGCACTCTGCTCTTCGGGCTTTGGGCAGCAAAGGCGGTCGGGGATTTTTCCCGAAGCGGGCAGCCCTTTGGGCTTTGGGACACGAGCGGGCTTTTCCGGTATTTTGCCCGATTTTGATTTGGGTATTTCATTTCGGGCTCGGGCTGGGTCGATGCCCATTTGGGTATGGGTATTAAATGGCCTTTTCAGGCTAACCCGATTGGGCACCGGGCCATCACATACCCATTATCATCCATACTCCATGTAAGGGTGGCAAATGGGTCGGGTGAGGTTATTGTCAGGCCAACCTATTTACTTAATCCGTAACCGACCTGTTTATTTGCATGCCAATTGACTTCTACCTGTTTCTGGCCTGCGTGCGATACCCGTTTGACCTTTAAGCTTTTACATTTCCCATCATCATCACCTTATTCTACTGCACATCAATTTTAGTCATGTGAAGCCATAAATCAAAACCAAAATTTAACTGCAACCCTTTAAAATCTTGCACCACAACCTCTAAAATTAGATTAAAGATTTATTTTTGAGTCAAACCCATTAAAAACAACATAAATAGAATACGTCTCAATTTAGAATCTTAGACAACAAACCGTTGAGATTTTCAGCAGAAACATAAATAATAAGCCCACTGTAAGACTTACCTATTAAAAAGTTTCATATGCAAACATCAACAAGATTCATGTGTGTGTAAACAGGTTGAAATGGGTGGAGATGGGTTAAGACGTCTAACCCATATCCGACCCGTTTAATAAATGGGTTAATGTGCTCGGGTCATAAATGGGTTAAACCCACATATGCTTGACCCAAACCTGTTTTAGCGGGGTGGGTGCGGTTTGGCTTGGCAGGCAGGGTTCAAATTCACATCCCTGTCTACATCATATGATATATTTTTCATGGACTCTTTTTCTTCCTCATGATATACAGGGCAATGTGCTTAGAGCAATAATGAAATGCTTTTTCTGTATTTTTCTTTTTCTGGTGCATGTATCTCAGTATAAATTGTTGGGAAAATCTGACACAATATCAAACAATACCTAAGTGTTCACAGCGGAATATATGATAAATATTGTGTCGCCAACCAAAACAATGCAGAGTTAGGATCTTGGATGAATCATAAGAAGCACAAGAAGACCACCACACGGTTGAATCAAGCAATCACACAGAGAGGCAATATTTATACTGGTTCGGCCCAACGTATGGCCTACGTCTAGTCTTTCGTTGTCACGGCTTCCACTAGATCATAGATGTCAATACAGAGAATACACCGATTACCAATCTCCTCCAGTACAATATGTATGCCTTCTCGACAAAATAACTCTAGCACTATAGCAATTACAATGTCTCATGCATACACCCAAAGGAGAGATCTTACCAGAGTCTAGAACAAGGAATACTCCCCTCCTAAAGCTCGTAGTCACCTTCTTCGTGAAGACACAAGGAAATCTTCGCTATTCTCCGTTGTGAATGTGTAGCCCACAGCCGTCGCGTGTGTATCTCTTGGTATATAATAGAAAACAATCCCTAGGGTAGAATAGGGCGTTTTCTATCATGTCCATCAGATTAAACCCCTTTGGAAATCAACGATCGAGATTAGAAGCTCAAATCTGGCCGTTTTAGGGTTTCTGGGTATCGGCTCGACCGTGCAACAAATCCGCAGGGTTATGCGCCAATCTGCGATTGTAAATTAGAGAGCTGCTGATGTGCACGGACAGTTTGCACGGTCGTACAAGCAACACGGACAGTTTGCACGGTCGTGCGCCAATCTGCGACTGTAAAACACAGAGCTGCTGATGTGCACGGACAATTTGCATTGACGGCGCACGGACGTATCGCAAATCTGTGAAAGTCACCTGATATGTCTTCTGACACGCACGGTCGTGCTAAGACACGCACGACCGTGTCAACCTCCCAGATTCTAAGATTGAAGCATAAATCAACAAACTCTATCTTGCTTCAATCTTCTTCAACTACCATGGTTTACTCAAGCTCTCCACAACAACTCTACCCAAATACCGAACATCTCCACCAAGATCTAGAATTTACGAAACTCTCATGACAACGGGAAAATATCAACCACTCACCATGTGTAGATCAAGTTCAAGCAATGCCTGAGCTTGACTACGGGAACGATCTTCGTGAGCATATCTGCAGGATTGTGATTCGTCGAGACCTTCTCCAGTGCTATCACCTTCCTTTCTTCTTGAAGAAAGAAGTCATGCACCTCTATATGCTTGGTCCTCGAACTGTAGGCCTGATGCTCCACCAAGTAAATTGCGCTCTGTCGCAATAGACATTCGTCACTTCTTGCGCTGTACCCAAGTCTCTCAGTAGACTCAAATACTTGCCTTCCTTGATCGCCTCAATTGCAGCTATCAGTTCCGCCTCCGTGGTTGACAGTGCTACAATGGACTGAAGGACCGATCTCTATGATATCACGGCAGTGTCCAATGTGAACACATACCCGGTCGTAGATCTCCTTCTGTCTCTGTCCCCTGCATAATCTGAATCACAGAATCCAGATATCACCAACCCATCTCCCTTGCCGAAACACAAACGAACGCCGGTCGTTCCATTTAAATATCTCAGTATTCATTTCACAGCCTGACAGGGTTCCTTTTCTGGATTCACCATGTATCTGCTGACGACTCCAACTGCCTGGGCTAAGTTTGGACGTGTACAAATCATAGCATACATCAAGCTTTTCACGGCGCTAGCATATGGGACTGTAGACATGTAGTGTGCCTCCTCGTCGGTGCTAGGTGACAGTCTCGCAGAAAGCTGGGAGTGAGTTCCTAGTGGTGTGGTGACAGGCTCCGCCTTCTCCATTCCTTAATGTTCTAGGACTTTCTTGATATAGTCCTCCTGGCTCAACCTCAACTCCCCATTCTTTCTGTCTCTGCTGATTTCCATGTCAAGGATTTTCTTTGCAGGCCTCAGGTCCTTCATGTCAAACTCTTCTGCAAGCTTCCCCTTTAACCTATTGATTTCTTTCATGTCCCGTGACACAATCAGTATATCGTCAACGTACAGAAGCAAGTATATCATTGACCTACCATCAAGTGTGCCAACATAAATACACTGGTCCTTTATACTCTGCTCGAAACCAATAATCATCATGAAGGTGACAAATCTCTTATACTACTGCATTGGACTCTGTTTCAAACCGTACAAGGATTTCTTCTGCTTGCATACCTTCTGCTCTTATCCCTCCATCACAAAGCCTTCAGGCTGGCGCATGTAGATTTTCTCATCAAGCTCTCTATGTAAGAACACCATCTTAACATCCAGTTGCTCCAACTCCAAGTTCTGAGCTGCTACCAAGGCCAACAACACACGGATGGACGTGTCTTACCACAGGCGAGAAGATCTCATTGTAGTCTTCTCCCTTCCTCTCAGCGAATCCCTTGGCCACCAACCGAGCTTTATATCTCACATCGCCGCCGTCTCCTTCCTTGACCTTATACATTCACTTGCAACCAATGGCCTTTCTGTCCTTGGGCAATTCAACCAATTCCCAAGCGCCATTCTTGTAGAGAGATTCCATCACCTCTATCATCACCAGCTGCCACTCTGCAACTGCACTAGAAGTCTGGGCTTTCATCAAACGTCAAGGGCTCCTCGTGCTCTATGTTAAGGGCGTATGCCTGCATATTATCAAATGCAAAACTAAAAGCAGAATAGTTCCACTCACCCAATTTCTCTGGTGCTCTCATAGTCCTCAATGACCTTCGCACCTCTTGCTGACTCTGGGCAAGAATCTCACCATGAGTCTGAACCTGATCTGTCTGTATCTGCTCTCTCTCTCAGCAGTAGAGTCCTGACATGTCTCAGCATCTCGTGTCTCTATCTCCAGGGTAGGTGGCTCGATCTCAGCGTCGACCTTCTCAGGCCTATGTCCAGCATTTGAATGAGTCATCTCTGGTCTGACCATCGATGACTCATCGAATGTGACATGCCTATTGGTGAACGTCTTCTTGGACACAGGATCTAGCAACATGTATCCCTTTACTCCCTCTTGATATCCAAGCAAGATGGCCTTCTTGGCTCTCAACTCTAGCTTGTTCTCTTTTTGCAAAGCATATGCAGAGCAACCAAATATCCTCAAGTACGAGTAATTACCAGTCTTCCATGTCCATACCTCAGGAATTTTGAAACTGATCATCGATGATGGTTCACGAGATGCACGTCGGTAGTCATAGCTTCACCCTAATATTCCTTAGGAAGTCTAGCAGTAAGCCTCAAGCATCGACACTTCTCCATCAGTGTATGATTCAATCTCTCTGCAACACCATTTGGCTGTGGATCTCCCGGCGTAGTGTAGTGCCGTAATATACCCTAAGATCTGTAGAAGTTTGTCAACACCCTTGAGGTGTAGTCACCACCGTTGTCTGATCTTAATATCTTGACGGCTCTTCCTGTCTGCTTTTCAACAAAGGCTCTCAAAACCTTGAACTTCTCAAAGACCTGATCATTTGATTTCATCAGATAGATCCACACCTTCCTCGAGAAATCATCAATGAAGGACACAAAATACTTTGCTCCTCTAATGGTAGGTACAGAAGTTGGCCCTCATACATCTGAATGTACATAATCAAATGGCCCTTTGCTGCTATGCTCTGCGGGCCAAAAGCGTGTCTTCGTCAGCTTTCCTTCTACACACTTCTCGCAGAACTCCAATCTCTCCTCTTTGGCCTGTATCAGCTTCTTTTTGCGAAGCACATCCAATGACTTCTCACTTGGATGTTCAAGGCGAAGATGCCATATCTTTGCTGATTCTTCACCACTTGTGCCTTGAGAGATGCTAGCCTCACCCCCAACGGTGTGCCATTGCAGCGCATACAAGTTTTGCATCTTCGTTCATTTCATCACGATGAGAGAACCATTGGAAACCTTTAATAGATCACCTTCTATTACAGTCATGCACCCAAGTCCAGCTAATGCACCAATAGAAATCAGATTATTTTTCAAGTCTGGTACGTGACACATCTGTAAGTGTCATGACGACCTCATCATGCATTCTGATTCGCACCTCTCCTACACCCACTGTCTTGCAAGCCATATTATTCCCCATCAGAACGTTACCGCCTTCTCTGGAAGAATATCAACTAAACCAACTCTTGTGAGGTGTCGTATGGAAAGAACAAACCGAATCCAAAAGCCATGAGATCTCTAGATCTCCTGATGCAGTTGCCATCAGTATCTCACCATCGTCACTGCTCTTGCTACTGATTCTCACTGAGGCAGAACAAGAAGCTTCATCCTTGCCTTTTCCATTCTTCTTTAGCCTTGGTCAGTCTCGTTTCCAATGTCCTGTCTCCTTGCACAAGTGACATCTGTCTCTGCGCCCTCGTGATTTAGATCTTGAACGATCCTTGTCCTTCCTAGAACCATGGCCGCCTCTTGAATCCCGACGTCCTCTGATGAAGAGTGCATCCCCTTGATCACCACCTTCTCTAGAAGTCACTTTGACACAAAGAACCTCAGAGTGTACAGCGGACTCTACCTCCTCCACAGATAAAGATTCACGTCCATATACCATGGACCTCACCAATGGGTCGAAGTCATCCGTAAAAAACATAGCAATATCATCGCTAGTTGTTCATCCTCGATGTTCACCCCATACTCCGCAAGTCAGATACAATCTTCGTGAAAGCATCAATGTGATCCTTAACATGAACTCCATCTCTCATCTTCAACACATATAATTGTTGCGTCAAATACAATCTGCTCGTCAGATTTTTCTTTGCATAGAGCGCCTCCAGCTTCTTCTAAAGCTTCTCCGCAGTAGCCTTCTCAGACACCTTTTTGAGCACTTCATTTGAAAGTTATTAAAGTGATTACTGTAGTGCGCTCAACACCGTTTGCTCAATCTCTGCCTTCTTAGCCTCCGTGACATCCTTGTCAAAACTGTCTTTCTCAAAGACAATTTACGAGCAACTGTCTCTTATGAGAAAAGCCTTCATCTTTAGTTTATAAAGATTGAAGTCGTTTCTCCCCGTGAACTTGTCCATCGTAAACGATGTGGTAGACGACGACATCTTGACTCCTCATCAGTAGATCTGATAACACTTGTTGGGAAAATCTGACACAATATCAAACAACACCTAAGTGTGGACAACATAATATATGATAAATACTGTGTCGTCAATCAAAACAATGCAGAGTTAGGATCTTGGATGAATCATAAGAAGCAAAAAATGACCACCGCACAGTCAAACCAATCAATCACACAGAGATAAGATTTATACTGGTTCGGCCCAACCTATGGCCTACGTTCCGTCTTCCATTGTCACTGGTTCCACTATATCAGATATGTCAATACAGAGAATACACCGGCTACCATCTCCTCCAATACAATATGTATGCCTTCTCGACAAAATAACTCTAGCACTTAGCAATTACACTGTCTCATGCACAAACCCAAATGAGAGATCTTACCAGAGTCTCTAGAACAAGTAATACTCCCCTCCCAAAGCTCGTAGTCATCTTCTTCGTGAAGACACAAGGAAATCTTTGTTGTTCTCTGTTGCGAATGCGTAGCCCATAGCCGTCGAGTGTGTATCTCTTGGTATATATGATAGAACACAATCCCTAGGGTAGAAGATGGCGTTTTCTATTATGTCCATCAGATTAAACCCATTTGGAAATTAACGGTCAAGATTAGAAAGTCGAATCTGGCCGTTTAGGGTTTCTGGGTATCGACACAGTCGTGCAGCAAATTCGCACGGATGTGTGTCAATTTGCGACTGTAAAACAGAGAGCTGCTGATGTGCATGGACAACTTGCACGGCCGTGCAAGCAACACAGACAATTTGCACGGCCGTGCGCCAATCTGCGACTGTAACAGAGAGCTGCTGATGTGCACAGACAGTTTGCACGGACGGCGCACGGCCGTGCCGCAAATCTGCGAAAGTCACCTGATATGTCTTCTGACGCGCACGGCCGTGCTAAGACACGCATGGCCGTGTCAACCTCCTAGATTCTAAGATTGAAGCATAAATCAACATAAAGTATAGAATTAGCCGATGATCTACACAAATGCCAAGACCAACTCTTTAGCAAAAATAGTTTGACCTGCATTTGGCAAGATGCAGCAGGTCTCCCTTTGATGCATTTTTTCACATGCACATCTCCCGCAATGACCCGGTCAGATAAAAGATGGTTTCATACGCTCCGTTGTGCATCTGTTTTTTTCATCCTACTATGGTGCTGCTATCGTGCTTAATTAACTCAGCAAAATGTTAAATCACACTATGTTTCGGCTCAATATTTGCTTCCTTGACTATCGTTCAGGTCCAGAAACATGTGCAGATCCGAATGGACGCCCTCCACAGGTACATCGACTCCTTGCTCGAGAAGGCCTGCAAGATTGCCCACGAGCAGATCTCTTCCGCTGGCTTGAATACCCCATTCATGTGTCCGCCCTCTGTACCACTGAGCCCGTCCCCCTTCCAACAGATATCAGTCGGCGGGATCACTCTCCACTCCCCTGACGACAAGTCTTCGATCTCTTCAGTCGGAGAAGGCCACTTCTTCTACCAGAAGACCCCAGAGCTCAAGAGGAAGGCGCCGTGAAACAACTTCATCTAGCCAGTTGTATTCTTGTACAACCTCAGATGGCAAGAGATTTGGAGAATTTTGTGGGAGAGGTTCTTATGATGAGAACTACTCACCAGCAATCTGGCATGTGGTGGCTTTGCCTTTGGTTATGTAATCTCTTTAACTGGACAACATCCTAAATGCTCCCTTTTCACCAAACGTGATTCTGGCCTATTATTGCCCATTGTTTGCTGATGAATATTCCTGTTACTTGGTCTGAAGGGTGGTTCTTTGCAGTTATAATCACAGCACCTATTAGAATCTGTTCATGATAATATTGTAAGAGCTAAAGTAGAAAATCAAAATATTAGAATAACAGATGAATATGATGGAAGTGAAAAAGAAAATGACCTTATAGCCTGGACACATGATAAAAAAGTAAGGCATAAAATTATAAAAATCATTTCAGCATAATGTAACTATTGTCGAACTATTCATCAACATGGGAAATATTCTGACAAGAATACTCTAGTGAGACGTTACCAGAAAAACATTTACATATGACAGTTGGTTCTTCTATTTCACAATCACAATTTAACATAATTGGGGGAGTTTAATGGGTATTTTTAGTATAACCATGACAAATGCAACCAAACAAGCAAGATAAATCATGATGGGAGAGTAAATTCTCAACTTTAGAGAACGCAAGGACTTTGATAGATATGTTAGATATGCGTCGAAGCCAAACTTCAGACTGGTAGTGAGAAATGTGCTAAATGCTAAATGCTTTTAACGCTACGACGATGATAATGATGTCTTAATTGTTGCTTATGTTGGGGATCCTGTAGATGGCAAGCAAATACTAGAGGGGATGAATATTGTTATCCGAAAATAATCACAAATAAAAATTAACCCCTCTATGAATGCCTGAGATTCCAACTTGACTCGCACTTGAATCTTAATCAACTAACTCAAATATCTGCAATAGATACCACAGTAAAAATGTAAACCAAGTATGCAAATATAGAGCAAGAGTGAGAGACAAAAGAAATCACAAACACACAAGATTTATACTAGTTCACCCTCCTGTGGGCTAGTCCAGTCCCAAGCCGTGCTTGGAGTTCCACTAATTGTCTCTCTCAAATAGACAACTTCTACAACCACTCTTTTAACAAGAAGACTAATACAACCACCTTGCCTCTAATAAGGATTTCCAAGTACAACAACAACAACCTCACGAAGTGAGGACCTCATACAAGAGGCTTTTACAACAATTACAATAATAAATACCAATCACTTATCACCACATCCATGTGTGGGTTTAACTTACATTTTTTGAATGTGAGAGTTACACCCTTCCTATAGCCACCAAGATTAAAGCTTTGGGTATGTGTATGCGGCTAAAAGAAAATCTTATGATTTCATAATAATGAAGATTTAAACACTTTGAAGATCAAAAGAATATTGACTTAGTCTCAAGAAAATAGAGATGAATCTCTTGTGACATTGAAATCAATTTGGCCAAGAAAACAAAGAATGCTTAAAAACTTACAAAACAACTTAAAACACTTTGGCCAAGAGAAAACTATTGAGGGCTTTTGAGTGCTTATAATCACTTGAGAAATCTTTAAAATTGATCAATAAATTCATAATAACTCCAGTAACCAACCATATATATATATATATATATATATATATATAGGGCAATCTTCGGGTGCGAAAAATCCCGTGCGAAAGCCGTGCGAAAACTTTTTTTTTATTTTTTTGAAATTTTTTTTTTCAAAAATTCTTTTTTTGGCACCGTGCGAAATGTTCTCATTTGAAAATTTTCCTATATATATATATATATATATATATATATATATATATATATATATATATATATATATATATATATATATATATATATATATATATATATATATATATATATATGGAACAAATCTGTCAATAATAGACTACCAATTTTTTCCTCAAACGTCTCTCTACGGCTAGTCAAAGTTCAAGTCAAATTGAGTAGTTGGACACTGGGAGTTGTCTACGGTACATTCACTGATTGACTCTTAGATCACAAGTCGACTTCCTGAACAATAAGAATCAACTTCCTATAGAATCCATAAACACCAATAGAGCATCCAATTGCTCACTAGCCGACTACTGTGTTACCACAAGTCGACCAATTTTCTGATACACAGAAATGTATCAGAAAATTATGTGATACACTATTTAAATAAATTTAAAATCTTTTATAAAAATATTTTGATGATTTAAAAATATTTTTCTAAGTTTTTCTATGTGTGTGTGGAGCTTCAATCTCACGGCCTTACAATGAAACTAAAGATATGAACTAAAATACATCAAAATTATCACACTCGTTGACTTTGATTTAGCTTTGAGTCTTCATCTCCATGTCTTTGACTCTTAAGCTTGAGTATCCTTGATTGAGCTTCCTCCACATTTCCATCTTGACCATGTGCTCTCCAATTTGAGTATTTCCATGGCTTTGAGCAAGCCCCATTGATCATGATGTAATTCTTTCTTTCACTGCTTTGAACTCATCCTTTTGAAATAAACTTTAATACCAACTTCACACTCAATAAACATAATTAGCACACTTCATTTGTTTAATCATCATCAAAATCACACTTTGGGTGTCTTAATATCTAACAACTTTAACTTCATTAGATACTGATATTTGCTTAACTTCTGATATTTAGACTAATAGAACTCACATGCTATATATTTATCTTATTGCTCATTGGATTATACTGATTAGACAGACTCATATATAACAGCTGAAATTACTAAAGAGTACAAGGAATATCAATATTTAACTATTTTTTCCTATTTAATTCAGTAATGTTAGCAATAATACCTCATCTATTCATGCTCTAATTAGTATATGCTGTTAGGTATTGGCTTTTTTAGTTCAATAGAGTTTTGATGATGACCACAACATTATGTTATTGCTAATGACTCTCAATGTTTTAGTTTCATCTTAAACAATTGAAGAATAGCATTTTGGAGACTAAAAGCTTGGTGCAAGGATGGACATCAAGTGGAGCATTGCCATAGCTTGGAGCTTGATGAAATGAAGCTGTAACGGCCTGTTTTCATCAAGACAAACTATTTACGTATTTGACCAATTTTTTTCAATTTTTAAACTATTTTATAATGGTTTGTCAGGAGTTTTACTGATTTCAAAAATTTCTTATAAAAATATTTTGAAGTACCAGACTAGTTATGGAGTATTTTAGTAAGATCGGATTTCATCAAATACTCAAAACATTTCTGATAAAATTCATTTTCAGTTATTACCGTTTTGACTTAATGAATATATTTTCTATACAAATATCATCAAAACAATTTCAAACTTTTACAGTAACATTCAATGATCATTTAGGGCCTCCCATATTAATTTCGTAATTTTCTGAAGTCAAATCAATAGAGAACCCGCAGACTCGCTTCCTAAACGTTTTGGCCTAAAAATAGTATTCCCGTAGCTCAAACCCTGAAACGGACTTCGTATTCGCGATCCTCGCGACGATACGATCCTGTTGGTATGTTTTCGTAATTTTTCGGATACGTTTATCAGTAGGGACAAAATCGTAATTTCGTACTTTTAAGTGTTTTACTAATTAAGTTTTACTAATTATGTTTTAACGTTTTAATTAACCCTAATTAACCTACCCTGAGAAACACGTTTTCCTTTTCCTAACGTGGTTCATTCCCCCCTCCAATTTGTCAAATTTCCTACCTAATCGAAATTAATACTCACCTAATGCATTAAATATTTTTGACTAAACACTACGTAATTATAGTTTAATTATCTATAAATTAAACCCTTTCCCTCTTCTTCCTCTCCCCAGGCGAATTCTCCCGCTTTCACTATCTATCTCTCTATCTCTCACTCTCTCGGATCTCTCCTCTCTCTAACTATCTCGTTCGAAACCCACCTCAACTCACCCTCACCCTCTCGCTCTCCCTACTGCTCCTTAGGGTCGACGCCGGCGAGTGCCGCTGCCTCACCGCCTGAGTTCTGCCCTCGAGCTCGTCGTTTCCGCGAAGAACCTGCCGTCAAGCTCCACCGGAACGTCTCCGAGCTCCCGCACGCTCAGCCATCGCCGAAGCTCCGACGAGCCCGCAACAGCTCCGCCACCGCTGCTCCGTGCATCTAGCGGCGACCCCCGTTCACCCCAACCCCGCTTCCCTCCGCTCCTCCGACGAGCAGCTCACCAAGCCCGCTCAACCCTCAACGCCGCCGTCAGTGAGCTCCGATGCTCGAGCGTCGCCGTGAGCCTCGCCCGCAAGCTCTCCGCCTCCAAGCAGCGACACCGCCTCCGCTCTTTCGAATCACCGTCGAAGCTCCTCGCACGGCCCCTCCAGCGATCCACGTCGCCCAGGCGAAACACCCCGCCCCCGACAACTCGAGCTGCGCCTTCCTAGCTCCCGCATGCATGCTGCCACCACCCGGAGCTCCGACTGCTCCGACTAGCGCCGCCGATCATGCCGCCAGTCGCCGCCCCTGGCCGACGCCTCGCCTACGTCGGAGAACGCCCATGCACACGACGTCGAACGAAGGGTAACGGGGTATATATTGCAATGGCATTTTCGTAATATTTCGTATTTTCGTATTTTATTAATTAATAAATGAGTTTATGGTATTAAATTCATAAGTAATTATATAAGCCCCAGAAAAATGTGAGACCAGTTCCAGAAAATCAGAAATGACATTCTGGACCCAATGGCACTAGTTTCGTCTCAATCGGATGCTTAGTTTTTCCAGAAATAATTTTTAAACCTAAAAGATAAATACGTTATTTTCGTTCAAAAATCCGTAACTCGCTATTTTCACGTAAACTAATATACGATAAAAATATATGTTAAAGTACTCTCTGATACGGTCATTTTGACAGTTCATTCGCAACTTTCCGATGCAGATTGCATCCAGGAAGAAATTATTGAATAATTACGTACTTAATTAAAAATTAGTTTTTAAATCTATTTTGAGCTTTTAAAAATTATAAAAATTACTATAAGCTTCCGAAAAATATTTCCTCTTACAGTAAAATTATTTTCCTTATATCTAGCCTATAGAAAAATTTAGAAAGCTTTTAGACGACATTTCAATCGGTTTATAAAATCAAAACGACCGATTAAATAGATAGAAAATAGAGTAGCCTGTAACTAACGATTTCTTGTATTTGCAGGTACCCATTTTCTTACACCAGCATCTTTATAAGCTCTAGCTCCAACCTCGTCTTGCTACGACGATCTCATTAGTAAGTCACTCTAATTCTAACTTTAGAAATCTGGATAGTGTACTCGTATGAACTTAGGACATGACATCTAGTCTCAGAACATCTATTGACTTGAACCAATGACTAGAGACCTAATTAACTTGAGGACTAATCAATAGTGGAATGACCAAAGGACTAAATTGAGATAGTGCACTTTTATGAGATTAAATATCATAGTTGTTGGACTTCAAATCATTGCTCTAAATTGGACTAAATTGAGATAGTAAACTTTCGAACTAAATTGAGATAGTAAACTTTTATGAAATTTGATATCATAGTTGTTGGACTTCAAATCATTGCTCGGACTAAATTGAGATAGTAAACTTTTATGAAATTTGATATCATAGTTGTTGGACTTCAAAGCATTGCTCAGGACTGATATTCTCTGTTGAGGCTTCTGCCTTGACTTTTCAGCAAGTAACTACCATATAAATGTATTTGATGTACTCATTGATAGATGTATTGTTGTACACATTGTTGGATGTACGAAATGATGGGCCTATGAGGCCATACGGTTACAGATATGGATATGGACACGGATACTGATACGGTTATAAATGTGAAATGTGATACAACATGGGTTATGGGGTAGTCTTGAGCTACGAAGTGTGCGGGAGTGACTGGGTCCACCCGTATTTGGTAAGATGTACCATCACCCTAAAGGGGATGGTAGGTAGATATTCCACGAGTTGCTCCGTGGGATGGGTGCACTTCTGGTTGCATATCGTACACTCGAGCTAAGACTGTTGCACTAGCTGACTGATACAGCGCCCATGAGGCCATATTGATACAAACACTGATATGAACATTGGACTATGATAATACACGGGATACGGGGTAGTCTTGAGCTACGAAGTGTGCGGGAGTGACCGGGTCCACCCTTATTAGTTAAGCTGTACCATCACCCTGCAGGAATGGTAGGTAGATATTCCACGAATTGCTCCGTGGGATGGGTGCACTTCTTGTTGCATATCGTACACTCGAGCCAAGGCTGATGCACATTTACGGAGCACACTATTGGGCCTTCGGGCATTTACGGAGCACATTACGGAACACACTATTGGGCCTTCGGGCATTTACGGAGCACATTTACGGAGCACACTATTGGGCCTTCGGGCATTTACGGAGCACATTACGGAACACACTATTGGGCCTTCGGGCATTTACGGAACACATTTACGGAGCACACTATTGGGCCCTTGCGGCATTTAAGACCGATGCACTAGTTTGATTGATGTTGCACAAATTGATAATTGATTGATACCGTTGTTTCGGTCACGACTACTACTATTCTACGGACCAAGTCGAGACTACTCGAACGTGATAGAACGGTTTAATAATGAGCGGTCTTGAATTACGACTGAATCAGTGTCTAGAAAGGAATGGGAAGGGGGTTGGTCAACCAAGGGACTTGTTCCTGCGGTCTTTGAAGTGACCTGTGCCTTCAAGCCCTGACTGACTGGCTGATTTGGAAGTTAAGTTAGACTTCTTATTATTAGGCCCGCCTACACTATTAGATAGCCAAACGACGCTCATCTTTTCTTAAGTATTACTAGATCGATCTATTGTCAACCCATTGGTCAAAACATTGTTAACCTGGTTGTCTTACTATTGCCATTCCATTGGTCAAAATATTATTGCTACCATATGCCATGTCACAGTTATCACTCTTACACTTGTACAGTCACCTTTACGTACATCCACCAGTGCCTTACTTATCGCTCTTACGTACCTGTCTGTTCTTACATTACTTTTTGCACCAGTATGACCATCTTTTGTTTACTATAGTCTGTTCCATACTTTTGCACCACTTTATTTCTATTGCTAGAATTGTTGTGACTTACCTACGGTTTCATCTCTGTGGCACCGCAGACGACGTACATATGGAGGCAGATGCTCTAGAGTTAATAGCGCCAGAATTTGACCATGAGTCTGCAGCTTTCAGAGTTGTTTCCAGTTGTATTTAATTTCCTTCATGTACGATTGTTGGACCATTTTTGTACAATATGGATGTAATAATTGGACACTATTTGGGTATTTTTGTACATCTCTGCATCGTGGCTATTTTGTTTTCACTGGTTAACTGCAGGACCTGCGCAAATATCAAAAAAGTAACGGGCCCGGGAATCGGGTCTTTACATAGGTATTGGCTTTTTAAGTTCAATATAGTTTTGATGATGACCACAATATTATGTTATTGCTAATGACTCTCAATGTTTTAGTCTCATGTTAGCATTTTGGAGACTAAAAGCTTGGTGCAAGGATGGACATCAAGTGGAGCATTGCCATAGCTTGGAGCTTGATGAAAGGAAGCTCATCAAGAGATACCAATGCTTGGAAGATGATGTGGAGAATCAAGGCTACTCAAGATTGAAGGCTTAGACTCTAGGAGAAGCACATTGTAATCAATGTAATATTTTATTACTTGGTTTTCTCTTTTTGAGTCTAGGACTTTGTAATGCCTTGATTAGATGGTCACTTATTCATGCATATGCATTAACCATCTTAGTGAACCTTAGGATCGTTATAAAAGCCAAATTCAATAGGTTCCACATGCCAGAAACTCAATTGGAGTTTATGGACTTCCAACAGAAACTCAATTGGAGTTTATGGACTTCCAACAGAAACTCAATTGGAGTTTCTAGACTTCCAACAGGCGACTGGTGTTCACCAGGCCCCTGGCCATCCTTCAACAGATGGCTGTCCTGCACAGGCTCAAGTCAATATTCCTTGACTCATACTTGAGCTTTTGTTACATGCAAATTAAGTACAAAAGACAGGTGCCTGAACATTATTCATCAGTCGCCTCGTGTGCCAATGTGCATAACTTATCATTTTAAGATCCTATCCATCTTGTGTGATAGCCGACTGAAATACATTAGTCAGGCACCAGTCAACCATCAGGCGCCTAGACGTTGTTCATCAGTCGCCTGAATGCACAGGTACGTAAGTTGTTTTTTCTAAGCTCAAATCCATCCTGTGTGGCAGTCGTCTGCTGAAGGCTTAACAGGCACCTGCACAGTAGTACATAAGCCGGTGTAGTCTTTTACAGTCACCTGTCCTGGCTCAGATTATAGCCGTTGGGATTATTATAGCCGTTGCATCAGTTGCATGTTCCTTCACTTACAGGCGCTTGTTCATGACGTTTTCAGCCAAAAACTAGCCGCAGCAGATTTTGTTGTTTGGCTTTTTGCTTGTGTTTTAGGGGGTTTCTTGCTTCCTTTATATAGGAGATGTGTTATTCTATTAGAACTCTTGGTTAACATTGAATATCATAGAGAATCAATAAGCCACTCTTATTTCTCTCATTTCCCTCATTCGAGCCTTAATCCTTTTCATGCATTGAAGCTAGCTCAAGGGAAATCCTCCAAGTGCAATCAAAGCACATCTCAACACTTGGAGATCCTCTTCCATGCCTTGCATTCATCATTGAGTTAGTTCATCTCATCAAGGCATATGTAAGAGTCTATTTGTTTCATATTTTACTTGAAACCCTAACTCTATTTGTGAGAGTTAATTTCTCCCTTTGTGAGAGTTTTCGTACTTGTGTAGGACTAACCCTTGTGTAGGGTTTGGTGTGTCCTTGTGTAGGACAAAATCCCTTGTGTAGGGTATCACTTGTGTAGGGATTGTATTCACTACACTGTGTAGGATCATAGTGAATATTGGTGTGGCTGGATGTATCCAAGTTCAGAGAACCAGGGTAAAATCATTTGTGTTTGCGTTTGCTTAATTGTGTAGATTATTCTCCTCTTGCACTTATAATTCCGTATTTGCAAGTTTAATTTTTAGTTACACAATTATTGCCATCACACTATTCATCCCCATCGAGTGTGTGTGTTATTTAGTATTGCATGGTAGATGGTCCTTACAATTGGTATCAAAGCAAGGTTGAAGCATTTAAACAACCATGGCATTCAACACTTCATCAACGTCTCAAGAAAAGGTCTATCAACCATTTGACCCCCGCTCTTCAACGGAACAAACTATCCAAGTTGGAAGACCAAGATGAGGATCTACTTGAAGGGTCAAGAACTATGGGACGTCACGGAGTATCCGTTTGTGAAGCCTACTACACCTTCGGCTACAAGGACAAAACTGGAGAAGGATTTGATCAAATCCAATGCGAGGGCGATAGACGCATTCCATTATGCCATCATCCACAATGAGTTCAACCGCATCTCTGTGTGCAAATCGACCAACGAGATTTGGCATACCTTGGAGATTACTCATGAAGGGACTTCAAAGGTAAAGAAATCTAAACAAAGTGTGTTTATATCTAAATATAAAATATAAAATGTTTAAGATGCAGGAAGGAGAGAGCATCTCGGAAATGTTCACAAGGTTCACGGATATCGTGAAAGGTTTGGAAGGACTTGGGAAGGTGATTTCTCAAGAGGATCGAGAGGAGAAGATCCTTGACTCTCTCACACCTCAATGAGAGTCAAAGGCCAATGGTATTGTAGAGTCAAATGACATGTCCAAATACATTGTTGAGGAGTACATTGGGAATCTCATGGCGTATGAATTAAAGCGTCAACATATGAAGGAGATTCAACCATCCAAGCCCGAGAAGCCCGAGAAGCAAAAGGGGATTGCATTTCATGCCGTGAAGAATCGCATCAAATGAAGAAGATGATGATGACGAGGAGCAAGCCCACTTGTGCTTCACGTTATTCGATGATCTCTCTTCAAGCTCAAGTGATGAAGAGGTGGAGGCTTGGCTTAACCCCAAGGAAGAAGCGTGCTTCATGGCTAATGTGGAAAATTCATCATCTAGCTCTAGCGAGGAGGAATGCGAAAATGAGGATGATAAAGACGAGGAGGAGCCAAATCTATCATATGCAGAGCTTGAACATCGAAATGAAGTGCTCTCCAAATGGGTAAGTAAATTCATTAAAGATTAATCTAAATTAAAATCAAAATTTGTTGATACTAAGAGTATGTTAGATGCATTAGAATCTACTAGTGTAAATAATAATTCTTTGCATATTTGTGACACTAGTGAGAGAGACACACTTCTCTCTCAAATTAAGAAATTGAGCATTTCAAATGAAAAATTAGTAGCTCAAAATCTTAGCTTAGAATCTCGCATTCAACAACTAACGTTGAAATGCAAAGAGGAATCCCAAAAGCTCATTAGCTTTGTACATTCCGAGGATTCACTCCACGATTTGTTGGAAAAACAACATCCGGCAAATCATAGAGGACGATTGTGTTATAGTCCAAATGTGGGATCCAAACCCACCTCTATTTCTTCAAATGGTGCAAAAGCAAGACATATTGCTAATGCACCTAAGAAGAATCACCATGCTTTCTTGTATAATAATAACACTAATAAGAAGTATGCAAATCACAAGGTGACGATGGAAAATGAAAATTCTTCATTTTTTGCTAAGAAGCAAGCCCCTCACTTTTTGCATGCTAATAAACATTTTTCTACACCTTTGCATGCCACATCCACCCCTCTTACAAAAGCAAAACCATTGCCTAGGAAATCCTTAAGTCTTTATATTCCCACGATGGTTAGTGATGGTTAGTGTACAAGAGAGGAATAGATATATCAACTCTTTAGTTAGGGATGTCATCACCTCATGTGATTATGTTAGAAAATCAAACTCTTCTTGGATTTGGTTCCCTAATATTTAGGTCTCTCACACATGTGCATATTGCATGTGTATTATGCTTATATTTCTATATCTTAGCATACCCATTGATTGTGTGTGATTTTTCATGATTTTGAAAATATTTTCAAACTATTTTTTCATGAAAATGGGACTTTGGGGATTTCATTGTCATATATGCATTTGTAGATCCATATGTATGACAATGGGGGAGTTAGTATGTTATGAATGTTTAAATTTATTTAAAACATACTTTAACTCTCATTTTGGGTTATTTTTGATATCATTACAATTTGGTATTGTGGTCTCAAACTCAACCATTGATGTTGCCAACATTGTTTATGCTATTTTCTCTTGGCAATGTCACTTGTATATATGATGCTTGATCTTTCTATATCAATGCATTGATACAATTTAGGCCTATGGGTCCAATTAATTGGTATTAGATCATAAGAGTCAACATTTTGACCATTTCTATGATCTAAGGGAGCATGTGATAGTGATTAATACCTACTTAAGATTTCATATTAGGTATCAAACATCTCTTAATCTCTTTTTTTGTCACATTTTAAAGGGAATCAATAACAAGAATTATTTCTTGTATGTTGTATCCACCTTTTTGACAATGACAAGATGGAGAGAGGTATGTATTATGTAAATCATATATATGGGAAGAGAGATATGAGAGATATGGTTTATGTAATCTTTGCCTATTATATGTCACAATTGATTTGAAGTTTTATTGGTTTATTTATTTTCAATTGGTGCATATAAGTAGGGGGAGCTCATTAGCGTTGTGCTTTATTTATTTATCTTTTACATAATGTGTGTCATCATCAAAAAGGGGGAGAATGTTAGGTATTAGCTTTTTAGTCCAATATAGTTTTGATGATGATCACAATATTATGTTGTTGCTAATGACTCTCAATGTTTTAGTCTCATGTTTAACAATTGAAGAATAGCATTTTGGAGACTAAAAGCTTGGTGCAAGGATGGACATCAAGTGGAGCATTGCCATAGCTTGGAACTTAATGAAAGGAAGCTCATCACGAGGTGTCAATACTTGGAAGATGATGGGAAGAATCAAGGCTACTCAAGCTTGAAGGCTTAGACTCTTGGAGAAGCAAATTGAAATCAATGTAATATTTTATTACTTGGTTTTCTCTTTTTGAGTCTAGGACTATTTAATGCCTTGATTAGATGGTCACTCATTCATGCATATGCATTAACCATCTTAGTGAACCTTAGGATCGTTATAGAAGCCAAATCCAATAGGTTCTCCATGCCAGAAACTCAATTGGAGTTTCTGGACTTCCAATAGGCGCCTGTTGAAGGCATGACAGTCGATTGGTGTTCACCAGGCGCCTGGACATCCTTCAACAGACAGCTGTTCTGCACATGCTCAAGTCAATATTCCTTGACTCATACTTGAGCTTTTGGTACAGGCGACTGAAGTACAAAAGATAGACGCCTGTCAACCAACAGGTGCCTGAACATTGTTCATCAGTCGCCTAGTGTGCCAATGTGCGTAAATAATCATTTGAGCTCATATCCATCTTGTGTGACAGCCGACTGAAATACATTAGTCAGGTGCCTGACAACCATCAGGCACCTGGACGTTGTTCATCAGTCGCTTGAATGCACAAGTGCGTAAGTTGTCTTTTCTCAGCTCAATCCATCATATGTGGCAGTCGCCTACTGAAGCCTTAACAGGCGCCTGCATAGTGGTACATGCGCCTATGTAGTTTTCTACAGTCGCCTGTCATGGCTCAGATTATAGCCGTTAAGATTATTATAGTTGTTGCATCAGTCGCATGTTCATTCTCTTACAGGCTCTTGTCCACGACGTTTTCAGCAAAAACTAGCCGTTGCAGATTTTGTTGTTTGGCTTTTTGCTTGGGTTTTAGGTGTTTTCTTAGCTTCCTTTATATAGGAGATGGGTTAGTTCTATTAGAACTCTTGGTTAACATTGAATATCATAGAGAATCAACACGCCACTCTTATTTATCTCATTTTTCTCATTCGAGCCTTAATCCTCTTCATGCATTGAAGCTAGCTCAAGGGAAATCTTCCAATGCAATCAAAGCACATCTCAATACTTGGAGATCCTCTTCCATGCTTTGCATTCATCATTGAGGAAATTCATCTCATCAAGGCATAGGTAAGAGTCTATTTGTTTAATCTTTTACTTGAAACCCTAACTCTCTTTGTGAGAGTTAGATTCTCCCTTTGTGGGAGTTTTCGTCCTTGTGTAGTACTAACCCTTGTGTAGGGTTTGGTGTGTCCTTGTGTTGGAAAAATTTTATTGTGTAGGGTATCACTTGTGTAGGGATTGTATTCACTACATTGTGTAGGATCATATTGAATGTTGGTGTGGCTGGATGTACCAAGTTGGGAAACCATGGTAAAATCATTTGTGTTTGCATTTGTTAATTGTGTAGATTATTCTCCTCTTGCATTTATAATTCCGCATTTGCAAGTTTAATTTTTAATTACACAGTTATTGCCATCACATTATTCACCCCCTTCGAGTGTGTGTGTTGTTTAGTAGTGCAAGGTAGACGGTCCTTACATATGCAACCATATTTAAATTTTTTAATATACTCATACATATCATACACTTAATATAATTGTTAAAGCCATGTTTGAAAAGATCATAGATCAAATTGACTTGTTTATGTTAAATATTGAGTCCCCTAGGTATATTTTGCTGATGATCAAACAATTAAGAGTTGCTAATGAGATTTGTGAGTGTAGGTACAAAAGACATATCTCAAAGCAATCAAGTCAACATGGTTAACATTTCATTCAAGCTCACGAGAACTGAAGATATGGAGTTAAAGCTTGAAGATTGGAGTCAAAGGATTTGGAGATCAAACTGAAGATTAGAAGCTCATCCAATGACTCATGTTGTGCAAAAGCTTCATAAAACAAGTTGATGGGTTAACGTGTACATCAAGACTCTAGTTATAGTGTGAGTGATGTATATATTTTTGTAACGTGTCTTAGATAGTTAACGTCATAGAATTGAAGCTTGCACATGCTTAGGAAAATGTTTTTAATGTTTTAAAATCCTGTCAATAGAAATTTCCTATGTTTTATGTGACATATCAGTGTATCTGAAAACCAGTCAACCATTTATAGAACAGTGATGACCTAGTGCTTGTGGAAATTGGTGGCAGACTACATTAGTCAATCATAGTAGTCCAATTGATCGACCAGTCAGCGACTAGTCGAGCAATGGATGTACTGTGGTTGACTAATTTGTTCCAACGATCATATTTGACTTTCTTTTTGACCAGTGTTAGAGAACATTCGATGGTATTTTGAGTAATTTATTTTAGGCAAATTCTCACCATATATATAAAGGGTTTGTTGAAATGTTTTGTATGAATTTATTGAGAAATTTTAAAGAGTTTTCAAGTGTTTTCAAAGCTCTCTTAAGCCCTTTAAAAGATTTCTTAAGGCCAAAGTTCGTACTTTTTTACAAAAGCTTTTAAGCAAATTGTTTTTTGGCATTTGTTGTTGTGATCTCCTCAAGCTTCATCATGATACTCTTGAGATCACAATTTATGTTTTCCTTAGCCACACATACACTCCTCAAGCTTCAATTGGTGGCTGATGTGTCATAATATTCCACATTATTTATATGCTTTTGCATGTCAAGATGATTGCTTGATACACATTATATTCCCATATTTTATTCATTTCCCAAACCATTTGACTTTCGATGCCTTTGTCGTATTTTCAGGGAAAATCGAGTAATTCGGAGCTATAGACGTGATTGGCAAAGTTGGAGCCTCATCGGTGTCTTACATGACGAGTTGGAAGCATGCTTGAGCATTAAAATACTCAAATGAAGAGTGGATGCAAGTAAGAAAATTGAGAAGAGAGCAAGAAGAATGGAGTTCCCATCATTCTATCAGCATGCCAGACCAGTCGGTCCTACTGGTCATCCCACTCGGTCCGAGTGGGTAAGGCGAAAGGAAGAACTTCAACACTTAGCGGCTGAAGCATTTGAAGGTCACTCGACCGAGTAGCTTTGCTACTCGGTCGAGTAGAAATTCGACAGAACGACAATTTTGAGCCAAAGTCGAGCTTCTGAGCTCGACCGAGTGACATGTCCACTCGACCGAGTGCCTAGGTGACTCGGTCAAGTGGAAATCAAGGTAGAACATCAATTTTTGGGCAGATCTCGAGCGCCTGAACTCGACCAAGTGGACGAGTCACTCAGACCGAGCGACTACTGCATCAGGTCAAGGACAAGAGAATGTCGAAGGCTGCTCGACTGAGCACGAAGGCTACTCGGACCGAGTGCAACCACACTCGGTCGAGTGAGGGAAAGCGCCCAGAATTCAGGATAGCCTCCTAGACTATGAAGATATGATATCATTACAGTTGGAAAAGTATTTTTCTCATATTTGTTATGGATAGTGGACTTCATGACAGTTCCAACGCCGCCAAGAACACGCAAAACAGATGTCGGATGAGTCCTAGGAAATTTCTACAAGTGCAGTGCTGAATTTCTGCAGCAACTCTCTGCCAAAGTTGACTCGGTCGAGTCAACTTTGACTCGACCGAGTCCACTCAGTTTCCAACCTATTGACCCATCAGCGTGGCTAGGGTTTAGGGATCCTGTTTAATGGGGGTTTGTAGCCATCTTTTGGGGGAGTTCTCCAATTTTTTTAAAACACTTTTTATGCCTTTTAGGGGAGATTTTCAGAGGTTAGGCTATGCCTTGCCCCCCCTCTTCTTGGATTTGATTCTTGAAGCATTGCACATGGGATCTTGAAGTTCTTGTTGGCGATCTCTATGCCTTTCTATCAAGCTAAGTGATCTATTCTTTTTACATATTTGCTATTTAAATTGATTGTTGATCTTTATTGTGCATGCAATGGTTGTTCTTGATTGTTATATCTTATTTGCTATGTTTGAGTAGAGTTGCATGCTAAGGCTAGGTTGAACCCTATTGTCTAGGGCTTTATCCTTTCTAGAGGAGGTGATCCAAGATATTGGCGTCGAATCTAGGTTTAGTGACGATGATCCAAGATATTGGCACCGCTACTACGTAGCTAGAAATTGATAAGTCCGTAGAGTTATGCTGTTGTCGATTACCATTAGGGTGTTGGGAATTCGATGCACATGTTGATCCATAATAGTGGCACTAGTCCTGAGAAGTCCCTACACATCTAAATAGAGTTGTAATGTTGTCCTCTAGGTGCGATGATCCACGATAGTGGTACCAACCTTAGTCTTTGTTATACCTTTATATCGCTTACGCGGTGATCCACGATGGTGTCACCAGTAAAGACCCCACACAACATATGATCGACTCATCGGACGAATCAATGTCTAGGTATGTATGATCTTATTTCTTAGTCCAAAGAAGTAGTGGGGATACCGACACCCTAGTACTTGTCTCTCATTTGTTATCTTTGTTTTATTTCTTTCTTTGTGGAGTAGATATTTGTGATAACAACGTGAAAATACTTTCACATCCATCTCCACCCTCCTTAATCCATCTCCACTAATAAAACCTGCAGTTAAACCAGCTTAGGAATTGTTCGGCTCTGGATATACACCTGGAGGCGCGAATCACAGCAAGTGTACAGTTGTGTAGTATAGATAAGAATGTCGAACTCTGGGGAGGTAGTTGTTTAGTATTTAGTTTGTTGGAAGATGGAGAATACGTGGTCAAGGGGTTGTCACGATTGAAGGGTTGTCACAAATGATTGGTTTAGCAAGATTCTTAATAAATCTAGGACAATCGGGAATCTCCGCTAGGTTTTTCGGGCTTGGATATTAGGTTAAGAATCCTTTCGTTGAATTATAAATGAGGGTAATAGTGTCACATCCGAGAATGAGAGCGAGTAGTCAACTCTCGTTATCCTACTCGTCTAACGTATCTTTATGCTCAGCCCAACTCTGGTGATAAGCCCCACATAAGGATACATGCATTACGCTTGACAAGATTCCCCTATCACAATCCGTATCCATTCTCATGGTCGACGGTTGGGATACTACACCATGATCGGTTCTAGCAATCGGTCTACTCTTGTAGTCACAGACTAGCGGATTAGAGGTTATTAATGACTCCTAGTGTGTGTCTCACTCTCGTGATCACGAACCCTAGAAGGCGACTACTAAACCCTAATCAGATTCGTGTGGATTTTCCCTAGCATTGGAGTCGTTCTCATGGTCCTCCAATTCTAGAGCTAATCCCCCCAAAATCCCGGTTCAATCGACCATAGTGCAACCCTAGATCCATTCAACTAAGGGCAACCTAATATTCAACCCCTAGGATCCTAGGGTTCATCCATAAACGCTAGAAAGAAACTACTCAGACATGGCAATAGCAACAATGCCAACAATAATAAAAACGATATAAAGATTCATCACAGACATTGCAAACATAGTGGAACTTATATTCAAAGACAACGAATGCAGTAAATAGTAAAAATATATAAAGTAATAACAATCAAACCGTTCACAAGAGATCACAATCCATTGAAAAGACGACAAGAATCCGTTTTCCCCAGCGACGACTCACAGAACTCTAGCAAAAACAAAGCATATTTAAAACCTAATTTTTGTTCACTTATATACAAATCAGTTAAAGTTTGTGGATATCCAAAAATTTCATACAACACCCCAATAAGAAACCCAATAATAATAGTCTGGTGGCCTTGTGCTCGGTTGAGCGCCTAGCGCTCGATCGAGCACTCTTTTAGGTGCTTTGCTTATCAAATCTGGCAGGGGGTAGCTCGATCGAGCGTGCCCTAGCACTCGGCCGAGCACCAACTTGGTGCTCTAACTCTTCTAACTTGGTGAAAGGGATGGCTCGACCGATCGCTTTGGCTTCTCGGTCGAGCTAATTTGACAGAGAATATGGCTCTTTTTCATCTTGTCAGGAGGAAGGGTCGCTCGGTCGCATGTTTGGGTCGCTCGGCCGAGATAATTCAACAGAGATATTCAAGGCAAAATCTTGGGGGTCACACGATTGAGCACACTGGGTCATTCGGCCGAGCGACATGCTGCCTGCAACTCGTTCTTGCCTTCAACGTTCCTTCCTCTCTCGTGATGTCAGCTCGACTGAGCATGTCATCTGCTCGGCCGAGCGACTTGGAAATCCAAGTAGGCAAGCTCCTTTTGAGTCTTCTTTCTTTCTTTATTCCTCTCCATTCTTTTTTTCTTTCTCTTGATTCTTCTCCAGTAGCTTCAACACGTTAAATATGATGCCCTTGATTCTCCGGCATCGATACTTGTGTCCATCGTCCAATATTGCTCCAAATTGCACCAAAGTTTCTGAAAATCCACAAAACACTACGAGAATCAAATAAATCGTGAAATACGCGATAAAATATAGAAAAGTGAACTTTGGACGATCAAAGTGATATGAAAAAATGCAGTAAAAACATGGAAAATATAGACACATCAGGAATCGATCGATACTCAGAAACCACCTCCCTGTGTTCGATACCTGCTTGCCACTATACTGTGTGCTTGCAGTAAAACGACATCGTTTCGGGTGTGAATCCGGAACCGATCAAGTAGTTGGCACCGTTGCTGGGGTGGTTTTTATTTGAGTACTAGTTTATCACAATTAGGTTGATTAGACTGCGTTAAAAAAGAGAGAAATTTTTTCCTGCCACCGCATCACTCTTATTTCTATCTTTCTTGAGCCATTGATTTCGTTTCTCCATGTATTTATTTTTCTTGATCAGGCACAATTGGTGCAGTGATGTTGCTCCCAAAGATGACCCGACTGAATTCTATACAGTCCTTCCTATATGTCACTAATTTCAAGCAGATTAATAGAGATTCCTTCGTGTAAGCCTTGGAGAGGTCCGAAGTAATATTGCAGACGGAGCCAGACCATGGGTGCAATGGTTCCAGGCTATTTTCTTTCTACGTTGGTGGACTACATGGACCTTCATTGGAGCTCTTGAGGAGGATGCAAGTTTTAACCTTCAAGGATTTATTTTACGCAGCAGCCTTAGAACGCTTATTGGACACAGCTCGATCTTCTGGCTCATTAGCCGTCGTGACAGGTGATCCAGCTGCACTCGAGCTCGCTAATGTTATTATAAATTGTGTGTCTGCTATTGGTACAATTGAGGAGGATATTCACGTTCAGCTTGGGAAAGGTATTATGCATTTCGATATTGCCATTTCTGTCGAGACAAGGGCACCTAGCACTGCAGAGTCAGCTTGTGACGTCGTCGCTTCGCCCTGCCAGCCACATGAGTTAAAGCAGCCTGCAGCACCATGGTACATTGTTGAGGAGGCTATGTTAGCAGAGCTGGAGCAGATGGTTGAGGATAATGCTATTCGGGACGAGGATACAGATATTCACATGGAACCTGAGCATTACCCACCTCCAGTTGAGCTTCCGCAGCCACCTCCACCATTCACTACGGCCGATGACCACCCATCAGAGCTTATTGCTCCCATTCAGGGAGATCTCTTTACCCACTCCATTTCTGAATCCTGTATTACATTTGATATTTATTTTGATTCAGTTATTTTTGACACGTCGTACCTATTGCAGTACACATGCGATTGTCCCTGCTTGAAGGGCTTGACCACACGAGGAGTTGCCTGAGGAGCTTGGAGACAACATCGGGGAAAGAGCTGACATGGATCTTGAGAGTAGAGATTTATTTCCAATAAAGTGTTTTCGACCGTTTTTATGTTAAATATTTATGGTGATGACCCTCTTTGGGATACTTATATTTTGGGGATAAACCTCTCACATCAGATTTTTGCGACTTATTTCCCACAGGGTACAGGTGGAGCCCTTGGGGAGATGCTTGGAGCCGCACTGCTGGAATCTGATGGGGCCCGTAGAGAAACACTGTTGGCGGAGCCACGGAAGGTGCTGATAGGACAGCTGGATGCACCGCTGAAGATATTGGATCCACCGTTTGCGCCAGGTGTATTCTAATCTAGTAGTGTAGAATTTTATTAATTTAAATAAACACGAATCCTCTCGATAGTGAGATGACCATATAGATTGCTTGATTAGTTAGTTTAAATAAATTCACCCTTAACGATGGCAACAAAAATCTTTTGCGCCCACCATATTCTATGATTTGATTGCACACCCTCATTTTATGATGCTTACTTTGCTTCTCTCTCCAATTTTTGTGCATATCTGTCCACACAGGGTACCATCTGATATATTTTGGGGGAGAGAGATTATTTTGTTGTGTAGCTCCCTATTTTGTCGTTGTCCAATATTCATATCACACATACATTGAGGACAATTTGGCATTTAAGCTTGGGGGAGTGCACAGTGCACACACTTTGCTTTGTCGTGAAACACACCCTAAAATTTTCAGATGAACCATATTCATTTCTTTATTTCTGTCTCATATGCTTCTTTTTATCATGGAATATTGTGGATTTAATTTTTCTATGAACTCTGATATTGTTTGGGCTAAAGCTTAATTCCTTGATTAGTATATCATCGTTAATATGCTTTTTCATAGGAAAATCCATGGTTCCACAACCATATTCTCGAAAAGTTGAAAATTGATTTTGCATTATTTAATTTGAAGATTGAATGAATTATTCGCATGACCTATTTAATCGCGACGTATTTTCATGGATGTTTAGTAATTCAAAAGAGATATGATAACCCCACGACAACCAAAGTAGTGATAATTAGAATTCTTGATACCGAGTCATGTCTAGAAGCTATTTTATTTTGCTGTTTATTTTTTTTACTTTTTTCTTTTGTAGTAGCTGAATAATGATCTTTGATCATGCTTTGCATCCCATTGCGTTCACACAAGTTTGCAAAAATCCCAAAAAATCACAAAACTAGAAAAGCCAAAAATCCTAAATAAATGTCCTTTGGGGTTCTTCGTAACCCGATGCCTAAGATCATTTGATCTGGGATGCATAGACCACTCCTTGCACTCCATTGCGTTTACGCAAGTTTGCTAGACAAAAAGCCGAAAAGCCCAAAAATATGATTATCACATATCTTTACCTAAAATTTCTATATAGCATAATGACATGGCAGAGTTGATGTGTTCTAGGAGTCATGAAATGAGCATAGTGTGGTGATCGCCTTACCTTAATTAAATTTACTAACTCATTCCATGAAGCTTAACAAAATACCATGCATGCTTGAAACTGTTTGATCATGACATATTTATATAGCTTAGAGAATAAGGTGTGGACATTGGATTTGTTTCTGTGAACTTAGTATATTTCATGATAAAATATGATAGGATGTAACTCTACTCTCATTTCATTGTTTATTAAGTTCATTTTGCTCATTGGAATCCATAATATGTTCATCAGTGGCGAGACTTGAGTATTGTTGTGAATGTGTGTTCAGATTTATTATTAGTGTGTGTTCATGAATTCATATGTTCATACATTCAATGAGTTTTGAGATTGGCCTATAAATTCAATTTCCACCGGCTTTAATCTTATAAGTCTTCCTCGAGGACGAGTAAGAGGTAAGCTTGGGGGATTTTGATGTGTCATAATATTCCACGTTATTTAAATTCTTTTGCACGTCAAATGATTGCTTGGCATTATATTCCCATATTTCATTCACTTCCCAAACCATTTGAATTTCGATGCCTTTGTTGTATTTTCATGGAAAATCGAGTAATTTGGAGATATGGACGTGATTGGCAAAGTTGGAGCCTCATCGGCGTCTCACACGACAAGTTGGAAGCAAGCTTGAGCATTAAAATACTCAAATGAAGAGTGGATGCAAGCCAACAAATTAAGAAGAGAGCAAGAAGAATGGAGTTCCCATCATTCTATCATCATGCCAGACCACTCAGTCCGAGTGGGTAAGGCGAAAGGAAGTGGAACTTCAACACTTAGCGACTGAAGCATTTGAAGGTCACTCGACCGAGTAGTTTTGCTACTCGGTCGAGTAGAAATTCGACAGAACGATGATTTTGAGCCAAAGTCAATCTTCTGAGCTCGACCGAGTGGACATGTCCCCTCGACCGAGTGCCTAGGGGACTCGGTCAAGTGGAAATCAAGGGAGAACGTCAATTTTTGGGCAGATCTCCAGCGTCTAAACTCGACCGAGTGGACAAGTCACTCTGACTGAGTGACTAATACTTCAGATCGAGGACAAGGGAATGTAGAAGGCTACTCGACCGAGCGGAAGTCTACTCGGGCCGAGTGCAACTGCACTCGGTCGAGTGAGGGAAAGCGCCCAGAATTCAGGACAGGCTCCTACACTTTGACTATCTGATATCATTACATTTAGCAAATTATTTTTATCATATTTTTCATGGGTAGTGAACTTCATGAAGGTTCCAACGCCTCTGAGAATGCACAAAACAGAGGTCGGATGAGTCCTAGGAAATTTCTGCAAGTTGACAGTGCAGTGCTGAATTTCTGCAGCAACTCTCTGCCAGAGTTGACTTGGTCGAGTCAACTTTGACTCGACCAAGTCAACTCGGTTTCCAGCCCATTGACCCAATAGCATAGCTAAGGTTTAGGGATCCTATTTAAAGGGGTTTTGTAGCCGTCATTTGGGGGAGTTCTCTAATTATTTTACACACTTTTCTAAGACTTTTTAGGAGAGATTTTCAGAGGTTAGGCTATGCCTTGGCCCCCCTCTTCTTGGACTTGATTCTTGAAGCTTTACACATTGGATCTTGAAGTTATTGTTGGCGATCTCTATGCCTTTCTATCAAGCTAAGTTATCTATTCGTTTTACATATTTGGTATTTGAATTGATTGTTGATCTTTATTGTGCATGCAATGGTTGTTCTTGATTGTTATATCTTATTTTCTATGTTCGAGTAGAGTTGCATGCTAGGGATAGGTTGAACACTATTGCCTAGGGCTTTATCCTTGCTAGAGGAGGCGATCCAAGATATTGGTGTCGAATCTAGGTTTAGCGACGGTGATCCAAGATATTGGCACTACCACTACGTAGCTAGAAATTGATAAGTCCATAGAGTTATGTTGTGGTCGATTACCCACATGGGTGTTGGAAATTCGATGGACATAGTGATCCACGATAGTGGCACTAGTTCTGAGAAGTCCCCACACATCCAAAAAGAGTTGTAACGTCGTCCTCTAGGTGCGGTGATCCACGATAGTGGCACCAACCTTAGTCTTTGTTACACCTTTATATCGCTTATGCGGTGATCCACGATGGTGGCACTAGTAAAGAGCCCACACAATATATGATCGACTCGTCGGATGAATCAATGTCTAGGTATGTATGATCTTATTTCTTAGCTGATAGCAGTAGTGGGGATACCGACACCATAGTACTTGTCTCTCATTTGTTATCTTTGTTTTATTTCTTTCTTTGTGGAGTAGATATTTGTGATAACAACATGACACGAATTTCATATCCATCGCCATTACGACCCTCCGTAATCCTGCTCCACTAATAAAGCCCGCAGTCAAACTCAGAGACCACCTCCCTGTGTTCGATACCTGCTTACCATTATACCGTGCGGTTGTGGTAAAATGACATCGTTTCGGGTGTGAATCCGGAGCCGATCAGTGGCCATAGGTGCATTGTAATTCTTCATACGAAAACGTAAGTGGACATCCACACAAGGGTGTGGTGGTTAGTGATTTGTGTTTGGTTTGTGTTGCAACTTGAAAAAAGCCTCAATTGTTGAGGCCCTCTAATTAAAGGGGATATTGGTTTGGAAATCCTCACTCGGTAAGGTTGGTTGGTTGTAAAACCCTCAAAGTGTGAGGCAAGCTGGAAGTCCTCTAGTTGAGAGAGGCATTTGGAACGTCCTCTTATTGATAAGTGGCAATTGTAATCTACTCTTTGGAGAGTGGGATTAGTAGATGGTGGACGTAGTCCATGGGAGGGTAAACAAGGATAACCTTGTGCATTTACAATTTCTTACTATCTCTTACCTCTATATCTCTCTATTTACATATTGTGCTTAATTTCGATTTGCTTATCTCTTTCTTTGCAAATATTAGAGATTTGTTGATTAAGTCCCAAGAGAGGTAACACTCATTGGAGACTTAGGTAAACCTAGAAGGTTAAATTTTAATTTGTGATTATTTTTTGATAACACTATTTACCCACCTCTAGTATTTACTTGCCATCTACAGGATCCCCACACGTGGTATCAGAGCATGTTGTTTAGATGACATTAATAAGGAGAACCAATGTTTAGACCCAACCAGAGCTTGAGCACTCCTCCCTCTTTTGAATTTGGAGAAGGAGGATGGAGATATTTCTTGAAGCCGAGAACCTTGAGTATGGAACATTCCTACAAGAGCCCTATGAAGTTCCAACTACTCCTAGAGGAACTTCGAGTCTGATGGTCGATCGCTCGACATGTGGTCGCTCGGTCGTAACTTGGTTAAAGTCAGTGTTCGGTTGAACAGTCGTATGGTGGATCGATGGTCGATAGCTCGTATGCCTAGCTCAGAACTTCAGTCGTTCGATACAGAATGAAGAGTGCTCGGTCGAAGTGAGCCCATTGGCCCACTAAGATGCGTTGAAGGTACGGTGCATTAATTGCATAGAGCTGTGATTGGATAGGATGCCGCCAAAGGCGGGATTCGTATCCTTCGGAATTCCTAGCCAATGATGACACCTATTATAACCTAGGGTTATAAATATGTGGGTTTAGGTTAGGGTTTCGTGTGTGACATCATAGGAACACATTGGAGAGAATTTGAGTCGTCATTTGTGGAGCCAACATTGAGAGATATTGTGGTGAACTTTTGAAGAGATCATTGTGTGCTTCTTCTTCATTGGACGAAGAGTGAAGATTTGTATTTGTTCTTTCCTTTCGTAATAAAGCTCATCGGTGTTCTCCCTTGGCCGGTCGATGGCCTAAAGTTGCTATCCCTCTAAGTGCTTCTCGTTTGGTTGTTGTGTTGCTGATCTTTGTCCTTGGTCTTTGACGATCTTGCGTATTTTGATGTGTTGGTGGTTCCTCCTCCTCCTCCGTAAGGGGTGAGGGTGCTCAACAAATTGGTATCGGAGCTGTTCGGTATCAGAGATCAACGTAGAAGGAGAAGATGAGTAGCGGTGGCAATGACGATTCCTCATAGGCGTCAACTTCTGCATATTCTTCATCGGCTCGGACTATCATGTCCCACATGAAGTTTAAAATTGAGAAGTTTGATGGTAAGATCAACTTCAGTATGTGGAGATGCGAAGTCATGGATATTTTGAACCAACTTGATCAAGATATCGTATTGGACGAGAAGCCGACAGGCATGTCTGATCAGGAGTGGAGAACTCTGAATCGGAGTGCATGTGGTACCATCCGCATGTATTTGTCAAAGGAGAAGAAATACCCATACATAGAGGAGACAAGTGCAAGCAAGTTCTGGAAGGAGCTCGACGACAAGTACATGAAGAAGAACATCCAGAATCAGCTACATGTAAAGAAGAAGATTCTCGGGTTTAAGTTGGCCGAGGGGGTTTCTATCGAGGAACACCTCAACCACTACAACAAACTTCTCATCGAACTAAGGATCGTAGATGTGAAGGTCGACGATGAAGACAAAGGAATGATTCTCCTCAACTCTCTACCTATTGAGTATGAGTACTTGGTTTCGGTTCTTACCTATGGTAAGGAATCGATCACATTTGAAGAGGTGTCCAACGCTCTGATGAGCAACGAGTTCAGGAAGAACAATTGGGACACCTGTAGCCGAGCTTCGAGCGATGCTCTTATGGATGTAAGGGGTCGTAGTGGTGAGAAGGGTGGAGATCAAAGGGGGTATTTCAGATCGAAGTCCAGAGACAAGACAATAGGCCCTCAGCGAAAGGTGCTGGTGAATGACCAATGCGCTTTCTGTAGAGAAAGAGGACATTGGGTCAGAGACTGCCTAAAGCTGAAGAAGAAGCACGCCGCAACTGCCAACGTCACGATGGTCATTGAGGTCGAGGAGTATGTATTGGTCAATGCTTCGGAGGTCGTGAAGCCAGATGGTTAGGTGCTCGACTCTTGGTCTTGTTCCATATGACACCACATCGAGAGTACTTTATGACTTCAGTGAAGGTGGTAAGAGTACAGTCTTACTGGGTGATGATCGAGCTTACATCACGGCAGGCATTGGAACAATGCAAATGAGGATAAGTGACAGTATTACATGAGACATCGATGAGGTACGCTTTGTTCCCGACCTAAGGCGAAATCTCATATCGCTCGGTTCACTCGAAGCTAAAGACTGCCGAGTGACCATGGAGAATGGAGCTCTGATGGTGACCCGAGGAGCACTGATCATGATGAAGGGGAAGCGCCAAGACAACCTTTATTACTTGGATGGTTCGGGCACAACAGCTCTGACTCGTTAGGCGAAGTGGGACGACTTATTGTTGTGGTACATGCGCTTGGGGCATGTGGGTGAGAAAGCTTTGCAAAAGCTTTGTAACGACCCGTTCCCCAGTATAACCAGAAAATATGAATCCGTCTCAGGTATTCCCTGATTAACGAGTGTTACGTAGAAAGCGAGGGAAGGAGAAATTACAAAATAATCTGCATGCCACTGCTGGAAAATACAAGAAAAACTCCATTATAGAAAATAACACATAGAATTGAACAAAAATACAAGTCCCATGATTCACGGTAATATTGCATATTTAATCCCTCACTTAGTGCCATTTTGTATGTATAAGATGCTTAATTGAACTTTAATGCGATCATATTTAGATTATTATAAATCATTAGAAGAATCACTTATTCTATGCACCAAATGCTATTTTACTGAGTATTCTAGTTCTCTCGTATTTTTCATGTGAAGATCTCAGTCTTACGATTCCAATGACTATTTATTCATATTTTTCTGAGATCTATGCTAATTACTACTAATTTTTGAATACAGAACACCATTTTAAATAAGGAAATACGAAACAAATACAATGAAATACGACAGAAATACGTTTTAAATATGCAACCATCTCAACTGTTGCCCACGTGGCATCATCTGGGTTGTTCCCGCCTGCATCCGATGGCATCTATAGGTGTCATGACGCGTCTAACTTCTAGCCGTTGGATGATGATCCAACAGACTCCGTTCTCTCCGCATTAGGGTTGGATGGAGTGCAGAAGGCAGGCCAAGTTGCGAAGCGGCTGTAAGGACACTGGCTTGAGGAAAACACTAGAAGGGGGTTGAACAGTGTTTATAAAATTTAAACGATAGTTATACCAATTTAAATCCCTAACCAACAATAAATGCGGAATTATAAATTAACCCGAAATGAAACAAGCCAACAAGAAGATGTTTCAAGAGTTCGGATTACCCAAGTCCAATCCCGACCTATTCCCGGTAATCCTACGTCCCTTCCACCCTGATACCTCCGGATACTCAAGTTAGAACCCTAATTTGAGATTTCCTTTAAACCCACTTGTAGCAACCTTACAGGTGTAATCGAATAATAATCGATGTCCTTGACTCCCACAACTTGGGATCAAGCAAACCCACTCTCACAAACCAAGAGTGAAATTGAAATACGAGATAATGAAATTCGAAATATAAACACTTACAAACACATATGCCCTGAAGTAGAACTTGAAGGAGAAAAATGAAGTGAGTGTTGATCACTTCCAAGAAGAGAGTGAAGCCCTTTCTCTTGTCACTACCAAATGCCAAGATGATATCAACTTTGATTCTAGGTTGGTGACCAAGAGAGAATGAGATTCTAGCGCTTAGAGAAAATGAGGGCTTGAGAGCTTGGAGATGAGATCAAAGAATTCTAAAGGGTTTCAAGGGTTCAAGAGATCTCCAATGGAACAGTAGGAGACCCTTTTATAAGTTCTCTAAACCCCTCAAGCAAAATACCCAAAACCTCCTTTGAAATTCATCTGGAAAACGCCAACGAATAGAAAATACGCTCCAGACAGCCGACTGATGAAGAACTCACAGTCGCTTGCTGCACTGTGTCAGAGTGTAGGCGAGAATTCAAACGGTAACTTACCACGTAGGACAGTCGACTGATAAAGGTCAGACAAGCGCTTGTAAACCAACATGCGACTGAGAAACCTTCTACATGCGACTGACTTCCTAACTGTGTAAGTGGTGAAAACTCAGGAGATTTGGGAAGATAGGACAGGCGAATGTAGAAGAATATACAAGCAACTGTGCCATGGGTAGGCACCGATAAATCCTTCTTACATCTCCTGCAGGCGCAAGTGCGAAAGTTGTCAAAACTAGGGAAGTTTGACAAGCTGGGACATGCGACTGTAGAAGCATATACAGGCGACTGTGCCATGGGCAGGTGCCTGTAAATCCTTCTTACATCGCCTGTAGACACAAGTGCAAAAGTTGCAAGACTGTGGACTTTTGGGCTAAAGGAGACAGGTGACTGACTAACAATTCACAGGCGCCTGTAACTGTATATGCGCCTGTACATTGTACAACAGTCGCCTGATGAGAGTTATAGCAGAAAGCCCAAAAGAAGAATTGAAAAAGTATATGCATAACAGAGGACTGTGGAACAAATCTCAGGCGCCTGTATGGAGATAGGCATTTGTAAATCATTCAGCAGTCGCCTGTTAAAACTCCAAAATGCACATGCTTGAGAATTAAGAATTGGAGGCCTAGGAAATGAGTCTAATGCTTTCCTAGGATAGAATGGAAGATGTGTATGTGCTCAAACATAATTCTACTTCTAAGCTACATTCTGGTAAGAAAGAAGAAGAGAATAAAAAGATTACATTTGGTTTTCCTCTCTTCTTTATATTAAATGATCCTGAAGTCTTCTTGAAGCTATCATTCAATTGACTTTACGAGCTTTGATTGATCCTTGAGTGACATCCATTGCTAATTAATCTTCATGATATGCTTAGACAATGGATTAACTGCAAATATTAGTCACAAGTATTTATGTTTGCTCATCATCAAAACCAAGTAAGGAGAAGTCCAATATTCAACATTCTCCCCCCTTTTGGTGATGACAAACAAACAAAAACAAAAGGATAAATAATAGTGCTTAAAAATACTTACTCCCCCTACATAGATGCCAATCAAGTTAGTCAATATAAATAAGGACATATAATGATCAATTTAAAGCAAATATGTAAGATATGCATGAATGAAATGATTTCAAGGTTATAAATTTCAGATTTTAGAATCCAAATTCATTATATCTTACTCCCCATGAATCTAAGGCAACTTCAATCTTAGATTCAAGTTTAGATTATACTTAGCACAAAATTATGATTTGTTTATTTTCCTCCCCCTATGTCATTATCCAAAAAAGCGGGAGTAGAGAAACAACAACAATAGTGCTAAATAAAACTAAAATAATCATGAGAATATAAAGAATGTGATACATATTCAATGTGATACCAAAATAAAATCAAGAAAACAAGAAGGTGCATCACACTAATAGATAAAAAAACTCATAAAAAATAGAAATCCTAGTTGACTAAAGGAATGAGAGTCCAATATCAACATTAAGCGTGCAACAAGTCTCACCACACATCATATAAATAAAAGAGCACATAGAGAGACAAGATTGCACACCATATACACAAGGATCACATCAGAGAGTAAAGAGTCAAAATGTGATATCATATATATATATATATATATATATATATATATATATATATATATATATATATATATATATATATATACACTAGTCATTACTCGTGCCCATAGGGCACGATTTATTTAATGGCTGAGTTTTCTCCCCCACAAATTTCAAGTTCACACAAATTTCAAGTTTTCCCACAAAATTTCAAGTTTCCCCCCAAATTTAAGTTTTCCCCCAAAATTTAAGTCCCCCCAAAATTGTCATTACCACCTAGGACAAACTTGCCACGTAGGACAAAGCTTTGTCCTAGTAGGATAAGATTCAAAATCTTCATAGAACTGGAAAAAAATGGCCGGAAGGGGTGAGAATAAAAAGTGTGGGTGTGTGTGTGGGGAGGGTCCATAGGCAAAAATACAAAAACCGGGGTTGTATGTACAAAATTCCCCACCTCCTCTTTTATCCCTCAAAATCTCATCTTTTATATTTTCTCTTATTCAATTTCCCTGTTTTATATAATAGATATCCAAATTCTCTTATCCAATTTCTAATGTCCAAATTCTCTTATCAATTTCTCTTGATAACATCCGTCTTTTATATAATAGATATCCCTTATCCAATTTCTCTTGTCCAATATCTCTTATCCAATTTCTCTTGATAACATCTCTCGTTTGTAATATAGATATCCCTTATCCAATTTCTCTTGATAACACCACTCTTATCCAATTTCTATTGTCCAATATCTCTTATGCAATTTCTCTTGATAACATCCCTCTTTTATAATATAGATATCTCTTATCCAATTTCTCTTGATAACATCCCTCTCTTCTAATATAGATATCTCTTATCCAATTTCTCTTGTCCAATATCTCTTATCCAATTTCTCTTGATAACATCCCTCTTTTATTGATAACATCCCTCTTTTATAATATAGATATCTCTTATCCAATTTCTCTTGATAACATCCCTCTCTTCTAATATAGATATCTCTTATCCAATTTCTCTTGTCCAATATCTCTTATCCAATTTCTCTTGATAACATCCCTCTTTTATAATATAGATATCTCTTATCCAATTTCTCTTTTCCAATATCTCTTATCCAATTTCTCTTGATAACATCCCTCTTTTATAATATAGATATCTCTTATCCAATTTCTCTTTTCCAATATCTCTTATCCAATTTCTCTTGATAACATCCCTCTTTTATAATATAGATATCTCTTATCCAATTTCTCTTTTCTAATATCTCTTATCCAATTTCTCTTGATAACATCCCTCTTTTATAATATAGATATCTCTTTTCCAATTTCTCTTGATAACATCCCTCTCTTATAATATAGATATCTCTTATCCAATTTCTCTTGTCCAATATCTCTTATCCAATTTCTCCTGATAACATCCCTCGTTTATAATATAGATGTGTGTGTGTGTGTGTGTGTGTGTGTGTGTGTGTGTGTGTGTGTGTGTGTGTGTGTGTGTGTGTGTAAAAAGGGATACATGGAGTACAAAATAAACTATCCACTCCATATACAAGCAAAAGTATATAACCATCCTCCATGCAGCATCCAAAAGTATGACTAACATCTATATAAGTGCTATAAGCACCAATACTAACATCCAAAATAAGATACAGACATCCATAGACAGACACTCAAAGCCTAATAAAAAGAAGTCCTAAGGTGAGTAGTATCTGAGTTCCTTTTGTCAATCTGGATGACAGTAGGATCTGAAGGGCGGCCAGAACAACGAAACATCAGTCTAGCAGAACGACGAGGATGGTACATAGGAGCCTTCCTCTTTGATGACGATGCACCACCACCAGCAGGGATCTCCATATGATTAGGCACAGAAGGCTGACTAGCAGTAGCAGCAACATGCTCTGAGAGATGAATAACAGGAGGAGGAGGTTGGGTGACCTCAGCAGGAGGGGCCTGAGCATCACCTGGAGGATGAGGAACAGCATTATGTATGACATCCTTGGAAGGAGGATAGATACCTTCCGATCCAAGAGGGTACACAGGAGCCGAAGGAGGTGGAGTCGATGGTTCAGCAGGATGTGAAGGAGAGGACTTAGACTCAGATCTCAAGGATTTAGAAGGAGGAGGGTCAGCGACAGATATCCCCAAAAATTCACAGGGAGAAGAAGAAGATCGAGCACTCTGAGTGCGCGGTGTGGATGGGGAAGCTGTAGGCGAAGAAACTTTGAATCAACGTAGGTAGGAGGAACACAAAGGAGGCTTCCTCAAAGATTTAAACCCCGAAGTTGCAGTTTTGGGGGCCATGAGCAAAAGTCGACAGAAATGAATGATTAGGGCTCGAAAACGAAAAATAGAGAGAAGTTATACCGAAATGATAGAAGGAGGATAGGATCCAAGCTTCGATTGATTGATTGGAGGGAGTCGATGGCCAGAGGAGGAGACTTTGACGGAGAAGGAAACGGACGGGGCTCATGTTTTGAAGGAAGGAGAAAGAGGGAAGTCGATCGGAGGGGAGAGAAAAAATGTGAGGGTACGATCTTTTAAGAGGTGGGGAAAATGATCTGGGCCATTGGAACAAAAAATAACGGCTCAGATCGTGGGCTACGAACCGCCAAACTTGGCAGACATGCAACTGATGCATAACGTGCAGTCGCTTGTCAAGCCCTAATAAAAAATGACTAAGAAATCAGACGGGAGCCTGTAGAAGAAATTACAGTCGCCTGTATTTGGACATGCGCCTGTCAAATGACTTACATGGGCCTGATGCACATTAAAATTTTGAAGAAATTTTGAGCCATCTTTCGGGAAAAATGGTGACAATTGAGCAGGCGCTTGATGACCAAAGTACAGTCACCTGACCGAAGAACAGTCAACTGGAAAATGGCCATCAGTCGCCTGTTATGAATAAGAGTTATGAAGACTAAAAACTGGAGATTGGACAGTCGACTGAAGAAGAAAAGTCAGTCGACTGTCCTGATTTTGAAATTCAGAATGGAGTTAGATTCAAGGATATGAGACTACTCACCGTTAGACCTATACTCGAATAACTCTAATAGCATCAAATCACTATCATTAATATATAGATTAACATACATAACTAGCATATAAATCCAATCATAAAATCAACAAAAATTTCCAAAAAATCTCATTGAAAGCATATGTGAAAATATGACATATATGAACATGAGATATGAAAATGATCAGATGAGCTCAAAATAGGTTATATCATATACAAATGAGCTCCTAAATCTCAGATTCACCCCTAATCCCTAATTCTCCACGCAACCTCACAAATGAGTCTCCTTAAGAGGTTTAGTGAAGATGTCGACGATTTGTTTTTGGGTTTCAATGTACTCTAAGATAATGTCCTTCTTAGCCACATGATCATTTATTAAATGGTGTCTCCCATCTATGTGTTTGGTACGGGAGTGGTGTACCGGATTTTTGAAAAGACATATTGCACTTTGGTTATCAACCATGATAGGGCAAGTATCACAATTGACACCATAGTCTTTGAGTGTGTGTCTCATCCAAAGGACTTGTGCATATGCAAGACCCGCGGTAATATATTCTGCTTCAGTCCTGGACCATGATACCGAGTTATGTTTCTTGAAAAACCAAGAAAGTAGGGAATTTCCTAGAAAATGGCAAGTGCCACTAGTACTCTTCCTATCGGATTTGCATCCAGCAAAATCGACATCACTATATGAGATTAACTCATATGTGCTAGACTTAGGGTAAAGTAATTTAGTGTTTAATTGAGGTAACAAAAAATTCGTTTAACCGCAATCAAATGTGACTCATTAGGTCTAGCTTGATATCTAGCACAAAGACATACAGAAAACATAATATCGGGCCTACTAGCAGTTAAGTAAAGTAAGCTACCGATCATACCTCAATATAGACGAATGTCTATATCTTTTCCGTTTTCATTCTTGTGTAGACAGGTTGTCCTACTCATGGGAGTCCTCTTACTTGAAGACGATTCCATCCCGAATCTCTTAATAAGATCCCCGGTGTACTTTGTTTGATGTATAAAAGTCACATCCTTCATTTTCCGAATTTTTAGTTCAAGGAAGTAGTTGAGCTCACCATATGGCTCATTTCGAATTCATCCTTCATAGACTTAGAAAATTCTTGGCAAAGATTAAAGTAAGTAGAACCAAATATTATATCGTCTACATAAACTTGAATTAAAAGGATGTCATTTTCATAATCCTTAATAAAAAGTGTTGAATCAACTTCACCCATTTTAATACCTAAATCCAAAAGAAAGGTTTTGAGTCAATCATACCAAGCTTTAGGAGCTTGTCTCAACTCATATAATGCTTTCTTAAGTTTGAAAACACGGTTTGGAAATTTTTCATGAATGAAACCGGGTGGTTTAGAAACATTAACTTCTTCATTAACGATACCATTTAAAAATGCACTTTCAACATCCATTTGAAATAATTTAAATTTTTTATGAGATGCAAAAAGTAAAAGCAACCTAATAGCTTCTAATCTAGCTACGGGGGCAAAGGATTCTTCGAAATCAACACCTTCCTCTTGCCGGTAGCCTTGAGCTACTAACCTAGCTTTGTTCCTTGTGATGACCTCATTCTCATCCGTCTTGTTCTTAAAAATCCTTTTGGTCTCAATGACTTGATGACCATTTGGAAGAGGGACGAGCTTCCAAACTTCATTTCTTTCAAATTGCATGAGCTCCTCTTTTATTGCAACTATCCACGAACTATCTTCACAAGCTTCTTGAATGTTCTTTGGCTCAATGGTAGAGACAAAGGCGCAATAAGAGAATTCATCAATACTTGATCTTGTTCGGACACCCACACCAATGTCTCCAATTATTTGCTCATATGGGTGGTTACAAACGGTCGGATAAGCTTTGGGAATACCTGGATCACTTGGAACATCCTCAACGTTTTCATTAGTATTGTTAGTCTCAATAATAGAATCATTAATTTTAACGTTACTAATGGAATCACATAAAACATCTACACTATCATCGACAACATGAGTCATATCAAAATCTTTATGAAATGAAACGTGCAGTGATTTCTCGATCGTTGAAGAGGTTTTGTTGTATATCCGGTAGGCTTTGCTACGTGTGGAATATCGAACAAAGATTCCTTCATCGGATCTTGGCTCAAATTTATCTAAGTTACCATTGGTGTTCTTTATAAAACATTTTGAACCAAAAACATGAAAATATTTAACTTGTGGCTTTTTATCATAAAATAATTCAAAACAAGTTTTTTTCGTTCGAGGCCTCACTTGGATCCTATTTAGCACATAACATGTCGTGTGCACCGCCTCCACCCAAAATTGTAGTCCAAGATGAATATCATGGAGCATGGTGCGTGTACACTCAATTAGGGTCCTATTCTTTCTCTTAATAACATCATTTTGTGGTGGTGCGCGAGGAAAAGAAAAGTTGTGAGTAATCCCGTTGTCATCGCAAAACATAGTGAAAAATTCATTCTCGAATTCTCCTCCATGATCACTACGAATAGTGATAATGGTGATTCCCAAGAGATTTTGAATTTTATTTGCAAATTTAGTTAACTCTTCAAAAGCTTCATTTTTATTGGTTAAATGAAACCCAAGTAAATCTAGAAAAGTCATCTACGACAACTAATCCATAATGGGCATTACCTAAAGATGCGGTTCTAGTTGGCCCAAATAAATCTAAATGAAGTAATTCTTGGGGCCTCTTAGAAGTTATGCCACCTTTAAGTTTAAAGGAAGATTTACTTAGTTTACCTCTTTGACATGAATCACAAAATATTTTCTTATTAAAAGAAATATTCGGAAAACCTTTAACTAGATCATGCTTAGCTAACTTATATAAGTGCTTAAAATGAACATGAGCAAAATGGCGATGCCATAATAATTGTTCATTTGTATTAGCAACTAAGCAATGTTCTATGGTTTTAGGCATGCTCAAATAATAAATATTTTTATGCATAATACCAAAAAACAAAACATGCGAATCATTATCAACTATATTACAAATACACTCTCCAAAGTTAACCTTGTAACCCTTGTCACAAAGTTTACTTATGGAGATAAGCTTATAACATAAACCACTAACTAAATAAACATTTGTAATAAGAGGTTTGGAAGGATTACCGACTTTGCCTACTCCAATGATGGTTCCCTTTTGATCACCTCCAAAAGTGATCGTTGCACCATCCTTGATGTGAACCACTTCGGAGAGCAATGTGGGATCTCCCGTCATGTGTTTAGAGCAGCTACTATCGAGTATCCATCCTTTTCTTTTGGAGCCAATATGTCTATTATTGCTCTCTTTCTTGTTCTTGGGTACCTACATAATATACCATTAGCTCATGGTACCTAAGCTTGTTGGGTCCAAGTGGATTAGCCCTTGGGAAACCAAGTCCAAGTGGACTTTAGTTTCCCAACATAATTATCACTATTTACCACATCTCTAAGATAAGAGTTTAAGTAAGCATTCCTATCATTAGTGCTTGTGTTCTTGGGACCCCAAATTTTGTATGTTTTGGGTGTCCTCTTCCTAGTTGCATGCACATTTGGTTAAGGTCTATGTGGTGCATGTTTCCTTGGAGCATGAGATTTAGCATATCAAGGTGGAGGTGGATATGCATGAGACATATATGGTTTATATGCAAATTGAGGAGCATGCATATTATATGAAGCATATGGATCATGCATGTGATGTGGTGGATATGCATGAGCAAACATGGGAGGATTATGAGTATGAACATATGAATATGTAGGAGCACGTGCATGAGTATTTCTCATGTGAGAGTTTGCACGTGCCCATGGGTATGGAGCATAGAATGTGTCAAATGTGCCCACATGTGAAGTAGGAGATTTCCTACGTGTATGAGTGTTAGTGTACATATAGGCATGTCCTTTCTTTTGGTTTCCACCCTTAATGGGTTTCTTGCCAAAAGAAGGAGAGTGTGAGGTGGTGGCCTTCTTTGTAGGTTTGCTACCAATATTGTTTTTGACACCACTAGTGGATGCACTGGAGGATGGCCTCACAAAATCTATAGTTACACCACTATAGGAGGTGCGAGAATTTGATGCATTTGCTTCCACATAACCAAGTCCAACAAGATGTGTGGTCGGAAATTGGTTTGAGAGAAATTCATCCAATTTCCATTTCCCTTTGTTAAATCGTTGAACTTGGGAGGACATGAGCTCATATTTCTTCCATTATATTTCTCCCTAATGGAAGAAATATTAGTATCCAAAGGGGACACACGTGTTTTAAGGTCGTGCATGTGGGTTTTGAGAGAATCATTCTCAATACCCATTAATGTGTTTTGTGCAAGTTGATCATCACTTTCTTTAAAAGATACGTGATCTAGTTGAGACTTGAGGGAATCCACCTCATATCTCAATGTGACATTTTTGAGCAAGCAAATTAGATTTCTCAAAAAGTGAGTGTGTCAACAATGGTGTCATTGTTGATGGTGGGTGACATGGATGAATTACATGCATTTACCTCTTTAAAATTAGTAAATTTAAGCATGAGTTTTTAATACTTAGAAAATAACTTTTCATTCGCTATTCTAAGTTCATCCATAGTTACCTCAGGTTCGTCATCCTCACTCTCACTACAGCTTCCATCCGATGGTGAATGCTCGTATGCCATGAAGCACATGTGTGCGCTCTTGCCCTTCTCATCCTCAGATTCGCTTGAGGAATCTCTACTTGAGTCATCGCAAGTCCCAACGAGTACTTTCTTCTTGTCCTTCTTGAATTTGTCGGACTTGTGAAACTTTGGTGCTTTCCACTTTTCTTTGTTCCTTAGCATTAGGGAATCCTTCTTGATGTGCCCTGGCTTGTTACACTTAAAACAAAGAGAAGAGGAATTGTTAGTGGAATCAAATTTATATTTGGAAGGGAATTTACCTTTGCGAAAGAAGCGTTGGAAATTCTTCGCCATTTGCGCCATTTCTTCCAAATATATTTCGTTATCAGATTCATACTATCGGAGGATGAAGAGGTAGGCTTGAACTCTAACGCCTTCTTCTTTGCCTCCATTGAATTCATCATAGCTCTAATCTTCATTTGGTTCTCTATTGTTACTTCGTAAGACATGAGAGTACCGATAAGATTCACCACTGTATAGTTTTTCATGTCATTGACCTCCTTAATGGAAATAGCTCTTCTTTCCCATTTTGAGGTCATTCCTATGATTATCTTTCTTACCTTTTCTTGTTGTGTGTATACTTGATCGAGAGATTCAAGCTCATTGGTGATGTCGGTGAAACGACCGTACATCGTTGCAATGTTCTCACTTTCCTGCATATGAAACATGTCGAATTTTTGTATGGCAACATATAACTTTGACAATTTTACCTTGTTCGTCCCCTCTGGGTGACGACGATATGGTTCCATATTTGATATGCACTCTTACATGCGCATATCTTGTTGAACTCATCCGGATCCATTGAGAAATAAAGAGCGTTCATTGCTTTGGCATTGTTCACCTCGACAGACTTCTCGACGGGAGTCCATTTGTCCAAATCTTCTTCGGTGGGTTCAACGTACTTCTTATAGAGGGTTCTCCAAAGAGAAGCACCTCCTTAGGAATGTCTCCTTCTGGTACTTCTAGCCAAAATTCGTGCCATTGAAACACGGAGGATGAACCATTGATTGTCCTTCGAAAACGGTAGAAGTACCATCATGATCGTGATTGTTGTACGAAGGAGGTGGAGGAACGTGGTTGTAGTTGGATGCCATAGCTATAAACCTTGTGCTCTGATACCAATTGTAAGGACCCTGTCAATAAGGAAAATACTAGAAGGGGGTTGAATAATATTTATAAAATTTAAACGATAGTTATACCAATTTAAATCCCTAATCAATAATAAATGCGGAATTATAAATTAACCCAAAATGAAACAAGCTACAAGAAGATGTTTCAAAGGGTTCGGATACCCAAGTCCAATCCCGACTTGTTTTCGGTAATCATATGTCCCTTCTATCCGAATACCTCCGGATACTCAAGTTAGAACCCTAACTTGAGGTTTCCTTTAAACCCACTTCTAACAACCCTACAAGTATAATCAAACAACAATCGATGTCCTTGACTCCCACAACTTGAGATCAAGCAAACCCACTCTCAAAAACTGAGAGTGAAATCGAAATACGAGATAATGAAATTCGAAATGTAAATACTTACAAACACATATGCCTTGAAGTAGAACTTGAAGGAGCAAAGTGAAGGGAGTGTTCATCTCTTCCAAGAAGAGAGTGAAGCCCTTTCTCTTGTCACCACCAAATGACTAGAGGATATCAATTTTGATTCTAGGTTGTAGAGCAAAAGAGAATGAGATTCTAAGGGCTTGGAGAAAATGAGGGCTTGATAGCTTAGAGCTGAGATCAAAGAATTCTAAAGGGTTTCAAGGGTTCAAGAGATCTCCAATGTAACCGTAGGAGACCCTTTTATAAGTTCTCTAAACCCCTCAAGCAAAATACCCAAAACCCCCTTTGAAATCCATCTGGAAAAAGCCAACAGATAGAAAATACACGCCAAAGGATATGTGAGAATTCAAACGGTAACTTACCACGTAGGACAATTGACTGATGAAGGTCAGACAGGCGCCTGTAAACCAACAGGCGACTGGTACACCTTCAACATGTGACTGACTTCTTAAGTGCATAAGTGGTAAAAACTCAGGATATTTGGAAAGATAGGGACAAGAGACTGTAGAAGAATATACAGGCAACTGTGCCATGGGCAGGCACCTGTAAATCCTTCTTACATCGCCTACAGGCGCAAGTAGGAAAATGTCAATACTAGGGAAGTTTGACAAGTTGGGACATGTGACTGTAGAAGCATATACAGGCGACTATGCCATGGGCAGGCACCTGTAAATCCTTCTTACATTGCCTGCAGATGCAAGTGCAAAATTTGCAAGACTGGGGACTTTTGGGCTAAAGGAGACATGCGACTGACTAATAAGTCACAGGCGCTTGTAACTGGACAGTTACAGGCGCCTGTACATTGTACAACAGTTGCCTGATGAGAGTTATAGCAGAAAGCCCAAAAGAACAAGTGAAAAATTATGTGCGTAACAGACGACTGGAGAATAAATCTTAGGCGCCTGTATGGAGACAGGTGCCTGTAAATTGTTCAACAATCGCCTGTTAAAACTCCAAAATGCACATGCTTGAGAATTAAGAATTGGAGGCCTATGAAATGAGTTCTAATGCTTTCCTAGGATAGAATGAAAGATGTGCATGTGCTCCAACATAATTCTAATTCTAAGCTACATTTTGGTAAGAAAGAAGAAGATAATAAAAAGATTACATTTGTTTTGCCTCTCTTCATTCTATTGAATGATCTTGAAGTCGTCTTGAAGCTTCTATCTTCATCGTCGATCATCCAATCTACTTTACGAGCTTTGATTGATCCTTGAGTGACATCTATTACCAATTGATCTTCATGATATGCTTAGGCAATGAATTACTGCAAGTAGGGGATTAGTCACAAGTATTTATTTTGCTCATCATCAAAACCAAGTAAGGAGAAGTTCAATACTCAACAAAGGCATCGATTTGATCCATCATCCAATGGGCGTCGAAGGAGCTTAGCAGATGGGTGACATGACCGTATCTCACTCGTCCATCTCACATCCAACGACGTAGATGAGAGCCCAAATGAAGATCGGATTCAAGTGAAAGCAGGCGATTCAGCTTCGCGAGTGGACACATGGCGGGTTCTAAGCTGATCCCGCCCAGATGTGCAGTCCATAATTGTAGCACCCAGCGGATGCAGATCTATTCGAAAATGAAGCGGGTCTGAACCTGCTAGCAACCCCAAACCTGCAATACCCATATATATATATATATATGTGTGTGTGTGTGTGTGTGTGTGTGTGTGTGTGTGTGTGTGTGTGTGTGTGTGTGTGTGTGTGTATTTAGGGGGTTGTGGGTATTCTTTGCGTATTCTAAGCTCTAGAGAGCGTATTTGGCCGTGATTTTGGAGCCTCTGGATACAGAGGTTGAGAGTCACCATTGAAGGAGATCTAGGGTCTATTTGGAGAGAATTGGTGATAAATTCCCTATCTTTTGCCTTGTATTTTGCGTATTTGGCTTGTATTTGGAGTATTCTTCACGTATTTGAGTATTTGATGATGTATCTGTCTATGCATATTGAATATTTTCTCTCTATGCGTGGTTAATCTCTATATGTGTTGGTTTTGATATAGTTAGGATGTTGTAATCATTGATTTCGATATATTTTCGCCCTATATTCATGTTATAATCATGTATTTTGTCGTTTTCTACATATAATCTATTTGAGTATGTTAATCGGAGACGTGTGCATGATTGAATCGAATAGATCTGAGTAATAATTATTCGTGATGCGATCTGAGAGTACGTATCATGATTCGAGAGGGCATTTATGCATATTGTCTTCATGAAATCGATATTATACATGGTTACTCTTTGGCACGTTTTTATGTACTTTATCGCCATACTTTCCGATGTTCTCATGCCCTAGCCGGATGAAATGTTGAGTTCTAGAAAAGATAATAATAATAATTGATTGCATATACCCTAACAAAATCACAACCAACACATACTCTCCATATTAGTACCCTAGTATCGAATTCACCGTAATTATGTAGGATTTTGTTTTCGTATTCTAAACCCTCGACCCCATTACTTTTATGCCTAAAAGGCAGTTGTTTCTTGTCGTATTAGTACGCTCTATAAACTGAAATTGGTGGTTTTGCAGGTCAGTTGTCCCGTGGATACGATACCTGGACTCACCAGGATTATTACTTGTTCGATCTCCTACACTTGGGAGTAGCGCTCGCATATTTTGAGACGAGTCAAGTTTTTGGCGACGTTGCCAATGATAACGATACTTGTGATCTACGATTTTAGTTTGTACGGAGGAACATTCGGTGAGATCCTTCCATCTTATAGTTTAGGAATTTATTAGTTTTTTTTCTTTTTCTTTTTGTTTGTTTCTTTAAAAAAATTCAGAAAATGGAATTCTATCATTACTATGTTACATATTATTGGTGTGATGCAGAGTACATTATTGCACACAAGCATAAAATGGAGAAACTCAAGATCGTTAATTTCAATCAGCGAGACTGTGAAACTTTCTATCAGGCCTGGGTGAGGTTCACATACATAGTATTGGGATATCTGCAGCATGGGTACACAAAGAAAGAGCTTATTGAGTCCTTCCTATTTTGACTACAACCACAGCTGAATTAATTTTTTAGAGTCATGACGTCGACAAAGGCATGGGAGTACATGGAGTCCTTAAAAGAGAATGATTAAATCATGAAAGAGACTTCAAAGCGTGAGTCAACGGAGCCTTCTTGCGATGACACTATGTAATGATTCGGGTTCAATATTACATATTTAACCCCCCATTTAGCCCTATTTTGTGCTCATGCGATGCTACATTGTTCTCTAATTCATACGTATTTTCTACACATTTATTTATTAGAGAAAACACACTATTTGAGCACAAAACAGCATTTAACGATGCAATTATGCACATTTTATATTTTTTCATAGCTTGGTCTCGATCTCACGATTCCAACGACTATTTATTTGTATTTTTCTGAGATCTGTGCTAATTACTGGGTATTTTTGAATGCAGAATACCAATAAAATGAGGAAATTAAAGTTTGCACGAATCTTGGCGTACACGTGGCAGCATCTCACGCATTCCCGCCTCATCCGACGGCGCAGCACAAAGTGGCGACGCGGATATCTTGTGACCGTTGGATGATGATCCAACGGCGAGACTGCAACCGGATTCAAACGCCAGGAGAATCATCGAGATCCACGTGTCAAGACGGCATCAAATCCCGCTGTTCATCCGACGGCCAACAATCAACGCAACATATCACGCTGAAGGAGGCGAAACGCGGGCCACGTGGCGAGGATCTATTGGCTGTCTGCTCAATCGGACGGTCGAAAATAAATCAAAGCAGAAGCGAAAAGGCAGCGCAACGTGGCCTCGCCACAGCGCTCAGATGAAGATCCGACGGCCGAGAACTCACCCGACCCAAATTCGAAGAGCAGCGCATTGACTGGTGACGTGGCAAGATCGCGGCCGTTTGCCGCTCGTGTGGACGGTCGCGATGGAGTCGTGTTGGATTCGAAGAGTCGCGCGGGCGAGATCCGATAACGACGGACACGTGTCGCTGCGTGGAGCGATCCCGCATGGATCAACGGCTGAGAATTGCCCCGATCGAGATCAGCGGCTCAGATGCATTCGGGTGCGATTTTGGTGCGGGTTTGAACCCGTTAAGCCCAAAAACCCGTAATCTCTTTATTTAAGCGTATTCTAGGGGTTTTGGGCGTATTCAAGCAGATTGGGGCGTATTTTGAGCGTATTGGAGGCTCTAGGAGCCGTATTTTCCCCCTGAAAAATTCTGTAAAATTCCAGAGGCTTGTATTATTATTTCCAGAGAGTTTGAAGTCTTTTCAAGGAGAATTGGTGATATATTTCTTAACTTAAACCCCTTATTTGATGCTTTTCTACCGTATTTTGCTATAATCTTGATGTATTTTGCCATGAAAGTTGTTTATTATTGCATGATGAGTAGCTAAATCTCTGTTGTGCATGGTATGGAGTAGTTAGGGGCTATGATTTGTGTTAGTTTGGTTGTATTCCTTGTGCTAAATCGTTAAACGTCGCTAAAATTGTAATCTTTGTTCGTAAATCGACTTTTTCAGATTCCAAAAGAATTGATTTAGTTGATGATCGCCCCAAAAGGGTGAGTTTTGATCTCCCCAAAAGGGAGTTTCATACCGTAGTTTTGATCTCTCCAAAAGAGAGTTTCATATCGTATTATAACTTTAGCGACGACCTTTTTGAATATTGTGTTTGAACCCCCAAAAGGGCATCTTCCGATGAGTTGCTCCCAAAAGGAGAATTCATTGAGTTATATTGGGTATTTTCCGGTGAATTGCTCCCAAAAGGAGAATTCATTGCGTTATATTCATCAACCAAATTAATACGAATCATTGATCCTAACGAACCCATACCATGTGCATACTTTTTATAGATATTTTCATACACGATTTTCTATGTTTATATTGTTCACGTGTTCACATCACCATCACCGTCACCATTGTTGAAGTGGTTAGTTTTTTTCGTAGGATTTCAATTTGATTTGAATTGTGGTTGCAACAGATTTCTTCCCGTGGATTCGACATCTGGACTCCCAGATTTTACTATTTGTACGGACTCTTGCACTTGAGAGAGAGCACCTTTCAGAGCCCACCAAGTTTATGGCGCCGTTGCCGGGGAGGAATGGTTTGCGACTACGGTTTATTTCATTTAGAGGACCTCCGGTGAGATCTTTCCACTTTACTGTACATAAATTTTTATTATTATTTTATTTTAATTTTTAAAAAATGGAATATATGAATTTCTATTGCACGAACAATATGTATGATGCACAGTATGCTAATGCACACAAACATAGGATGGAAAAGCTCAAAATTGTTAATTTTAATCAAACCGACTGTGAAACTTTCTTTCAGGCCTGGAGGAGGTTCACAAATATAGTATCGAGCTATCCGCAGCATGGGTTCACAAATGAAGAGCTTATGGCATCCTTCCTAGATGGACTACAACCACAGCTGCAGGAATTTTTGGAAGTCATGACGCCGACAGAGGCGTGGGAATACATGGAGCCTCTGCAAGAAAATGAAGAAACCATGGAAGAGACTTCAGATTGCGATTCAACGGAGCCTTCGTGCCTTGATCAAGATGAGCAAAGCGTAGACGTACCTTTGCAATCCTTGAAAGAGGATGCTTACCTGACTATTCAGACACAGGAGGCCACATCCCATCAATTCCAAGAAAATTTCCTTGCTCGGAGTCGGCAAATTCAGGAATCCATTGAAGATCTTAATTTGATTGCCACTTGCGTAGAAGAAGGTAATGCTTTTGAAACTCAATTTAAAGAATCTAATACGAGTTTATCTTCTATTGCAGGAAAATCGAGCAAGCCATGTCACGTTGATGACACGAATAAAAATATATACATGGCAAAAAGTGTGTGCGAAAGAGAGGACGAACTAGCAATTTTGGATGAACGAGAGGAGGAGACAGCTAGGGACAAGGGTTTTGAGATTATCGCCATGGAGTCAGAACCATGCCCTCCTCCAGTTTTGTCCCAAAATCATTTATCCCTCTCCCCAACGATCGAGCATCGTACAGAGAGTAGTGCAAATCTTTCAGGGAGTAGTCGTCAACTTGCTTTAATTTCTTTCACTTATTTTGATGACTACATTTGGAATACTTTCATTGAGAATAATTTTAAAATAATTTGGACCGACATAACTCATCTCTCGCAGGACATTGGCAAACAGCTTATAGAGATGCTTGGAGTTGTGTTGCTGGGGTCCAAATTAGTTTTTGGAGGAAAAATAATCGCCGAGGAGCGCAAAGAGCAAATTGAACAACTTCCTCCACCATTAAAGATTCGGGATCCGCCATTTGATCACGGTGTGTTCTTTCCAGTAGTGTAGTTTTTATATGCCTTCTAAGTTGCTTGCTTGAATAAACTCGTACCTCTTCCGACATTGAGGACAATGTCCATCTTTAGTTGGGGGGTGTGTATGAGACCTTAGGATTTTTTAGAATAATAAATCACCAAAGCTCATCTTTTAAAACTCCTTCATATGCCTCGAATGCGGATGATTATACATTGATTTTGTTCTTAAAATTGTTTGCGGCTTGAGTTGATTATTATTTTTTCCTTCATGGAATTACCGTTAATATACTATTCATGAAAGCTTTCAATTTCCATGATTAATATCTCGAAATAGTTTGAATTTATTTCATGCATGCTAATGTGATGAAAAAGCTTAAGTATACACGATTTATAAGAATAGTTTTCAAGTTGAAGAGGAAATTGGCCTTTGTTATTAATTTTTATATTCAAAGAATGGGTGTCGAGTTGCTTACAAAGAAAAAGAGAAAAAAAAAAGAAAAGAAAAGAAAAATGAATGAAAAATGAATGAATAAGTATGTCACTAATACATAACTTGGTTGGCTTGAGTAGTACAGTCCGATGGGTCCTTTTTGGCCTAATGCCATATTATCGTCTGATTTGGGAGCCATTGACCGGAACCTCACTCATTTGATGGAGCGATCCAAGTTATACTTTTTCCTGCGAATGTTGCTTGATGCGCGTTACGCGGAACGAATAAAAGAAAAGAAATGGTGAATATACCAAGCAACTCCAATACCCATGTCTTGAATGATTATTTTGATAGGCCAATTCCTTGGAAACAAGAAAACTAGAGAAAAACGACGTGTTATACTTTCTCTTGCGCAAAACGATGCTTGCATGTTATTTATTCATACTAAATTAGAGAAAATTTCATGTGATTGATTTTGTTCATGGATGTGTATATTGATGGCCAAGACCATGTTGGAATGCGTATTATTGAGCCATGCCATAAGCAATTCGAAAGAACTTATTGTTTTATTACCCATCCGTATTTATCGCTCTTTTTGCTAGAGACTAGCAAATCGCTAGTTGGGGGTGTGATTTGGGTTCAATATTACATATTTAACCCCCCATTTAGCCCTATTTTGTGCTCATGCGATGCTACATTGTTCTCTAATTCATACGTATTTTCTACACATTTATTTATTAGAGAAAACACACTATTTGAGCACAAAACAGCATTTAACGATGCAATTCTGCACATTTTATATTTTTCATAGCTTGGTCTCGATCTCACGATTCCAACGACTATTTATTTGTATTTTTCTGAGATCTGTGCTAATTACTGGGTATTTTTGAATGCAGAATACCAATAAAATGAGGAAATTAAAGTTTGCACGAATCTTGGCGTACACGTGGCAGCATCTCACGCATTCCCGCCTCATCCGACGGTGCATCACAAAGTGGCGACGCAGATATCTTGTGACCGTTGGATGATGATCCAACGGCGAGACTGCAACCGGATTCAAACGCCAGGCGAAGCGTCGAGATCCACGTGTCAAGACGGTATCAAATCCCGCTGTTCATCCGACGGCCAACAATCAACGCAACGTATCACGCTGAAGGAGGTGAAACACGGGCCACATGGCGAGGATCTATCGGCTGTCTGCTCAATCGGACGGTCGAAAATAAATCAAAGCAGAAGAGAAAAGGCAGCGCAACGTGGCCTCGCCACAGCGCTCGAATGAAGATCCGACGGCCGAGAACTCACCCGACCGAAACTCGAAGAGCATCGCATCGACTGGTGACGTGGCAAGATCGCGGCAGTTTTTCGCTTGCGTGGATGGTCGCGATGGAGTCGTGTTGGATTCGAAGAGTCGCGCGGGCGAGATCCGATGACGGCGGACACGTGTCGCTGCGTGGAGCGATCCCGCATGGATCAACGGCTGAGAATTGCCCTGATCGAGATCAGCGGCTCAGATGCATTCGGGTGCGATTTTGGTGCGGGTTTGAACCTGTTAAGCCCAATAAACCCGCAATCTCTTTATTTAAGCGTATTCTAGGGTTTTTGGGCGTATTCAAGCAGATTGGGGCGTATTTTGAGCGTATTGGAGGCTCTAGGAGCCGTATTTTCCCCCTGAAAAATTCTGTAAAATTCCAGAGGCTTGTATTATTATTTTCAGAGAGTTTTAAGTCTTTTCAAGGAGAATTGGTGATATATTTCTTAACTTAAACCCCTTATTTGATGCTTTTCTACCGTATTTTGCTATAATGTATTTTGCCATGAAAGTTGTTTATTATTGCATGATGAGTAGCTAAATCTCTGTTGTGCATGGTATGGAGTAGTTAGGGGCTATGATTTGTGTTAGTTTGGTTGTATTTCTTGTGCTAAATCGTTAAACGTCGCTAAAATTGTAATCTTTGTTCGTAAATCGACTTTTTCAGATTCCAAAAGAATTGATTTAGTTGATGATCGCCCCCCAAAAGGGTGAGTTTTGATCTCCCCAAAAAGGAGTTTCATACCGTAGTTTTGATCTCTCCAAAAGAGAGTTTCATATCGTATTATAACTTTAGCGACGACCTTTTTGAATATTGTGTTTGAACCCCCAAAAGGGCATCATCCGATGAGTTGCTCCCAAAAGGAGAATTCATTGAGTTATATTGGGTATTTTCCAGTGAATTGCTCCCAAAAGGAGAATTCATTGCGTTATATTCATCAACCAAATTAATACGAATCATTGATCCTAACAAACCCATACCATGTGCATACTTTTTATAGATATTTTCATACACGATTTTCTATGTTTATATTGTTCACGTGTTCACATCACCATCACCGTCACCATTGTTGAAGTGGTTAGTTTTTTTTCGTAGGATTTCAATTTGATTTGAATTGTGGTTGCAACAGATTTCTTCCCGTGGATTCGACATCTGGACTCCCAGATTTTACTACTTGTACGGACTCTTGCACTTGAGAGAGAGCACCTTTCGGAGCCCACCATGTAACGACAGGTTTTTATCATTAATTTTATCTGTATTTCTCTCGTATATTTCTATCAGTATCCGTAGCTTGGCGTATTCTGTCCCCGTACTCACTCCAACTTTAAATATATTTTTTTCTTTTCATATTAATTATTTTTAATCATTATTTTGAACTCCTTGGTTAAATCTTTTATAATAATTATTTTTTTTAAAAAAAACATCTTCTTATATTAATTTAAACTTTTGAAATTCAAAATTTGATTTTCAAATCTTCTTAAAAGCCAAACGAGACTGTCCTTGTTAGAGCCCATTTAATCTAATTGACGAGCCCTAATTTCCTTGATTAACCTATTAAATACAAATTCCCTTAAATGAAAATTATCAAATTTCGAATTTAAACTTTTTCAAACATTTGAAAAGTTTCCTTATTAGACCCTTTTAAACCTATTAATTGGCCTTATTTCTCTTGTTTAAACCCATTCAATGCTATTAATAATATTTTCAAATCTTTCCTTAAATCACTAGCTCATTCTTGGACTAGGCCAAACCACCCAACACGCAACACTCACGCACAGTCACCAACACACACACACATCATGTTAACACAACCCATTCTTTTATTCAAATCCTAGGGCTAGTATAACCTACTACACTCTTACATATTATAAACCTATAGGCTAGCACAGCACCCTTCACCTACTATCTATTATTTAATATTAAACCCTATAGCCTAGAACTCATTCACGTGCTGCACAACCAACCCACATCATTTCTTTATATAATAACCCTATGCACAGCTAGCCTACACAAAAAAAACAAGAAGAACTTGAAGCCTGGTCATTCACGTGTGCAAAAAAAGCACACTATTCTTTCTCTGCTAGCTCTTATATAATAACCTCTAGGCTAAGAACCCTAGGGCACTTTATTTTCCTTCACCCTATTATTAAAATATAACCCTAGAGGCCTAGGGTTACACCCCCCTCAAACTTGCAGCCGCCTCCTGCCATCAATGTCTCCTTCCTCTCTTCTCCATACGTCACGCCCGGCAAAGCTCGCGTGCGACTCCTCCTCTCCCACAGGCCACGGCCTCATCCCCCGGCCTTCCTCCTCGCGCTCCAGCCACACCGGCGCTGCTCCCACAGCCGCAACACCCCAGGCCGAGCCTCACCCTCACGGCTTCTCCTCCTTCCTCCCTCTCCTCCCAGACTCCAGCCCAGGCCGAGATCTCCCCCTCACAGCCCCTCTCTCCTCCTCGCAAGCCGCGTAGCCTCCCATGCCTGCAACACGCGCTCAGAACGACGCCGTCAGGCCGCGCACACGTCGCTAGCCTCAGATCTGACGTCGACAATCCCGTGGATCCGCTGTAAATCCTTGCTACTACCAGCTGAGTCCCCAGACACTTCTGTCCGTCGACTTCCTCGTCGCCACGACGAGTTTCAGACCGTAGACGGTGCACGAATCACTGTCGCTGCCCCCACTCGCTGCGTAACGGTTAGTACCCCTACCTACAACTCATAACCCACACCGTAAAGTAGAGAACCTAATAAAAACTGGGTGATTAGACGTCGTAGGGGCTATTTGCAAATCTGTCTTGAACGAAAAACATCTATACTGATTTCATGTTTTACCAAAACAGCGAACCAAACCCTCCATAGCATAGTACTCGTCGAGACGATTCCAACTACACCAAGAATGTCGAAAACAAGCAAGTATTTGATTTTATATGAATTTATGAAGTTTTGACACTTTTGCGCCATCTTTACGTATTGCTGTGTAACTCAAAAACTAGGCATGAAATGACGTACAAAATTGACATCATAATGATTAGGACGAAATTTGGGATCCAACGGTATATCATACGATGTACCTTAATTTTGAACAAAAAGGAGGAAAAATACTTTCTGTAACAAGTTCAATAAAACACGTGTTCGTTATTATTTCAAGATTTCTGTAAAAATTGTTCAACCCATTTCTGCCTTGTAGAACTGTCACAATAATGTAGTAATGTTGATAACATTAAATTTCTGCGTGTCTTGACATGTCTAACAAATATTGACATCGTGAAAATCGTGCGCCTCGAAGGCAGAATCGTGAATTCGTGATGTCGTGTGAGTCGACTAGGCCGGCTCGTGTTCTGACAAACTTTTGGGTGTGGTTAGGGTTGAGCGGCCACTGGGCGTATGAAAGGTACTCTCCTCAAGAGCACCACCCACACGCGATGGGTTAACGTCAATCACGGTAAGCCCCTGTGAGAGGAACGACCTTCTCATCACGACCTAAAGGCGAGAACCCTAGATTAGATGTGAACTCTTGACATGAAAACTTGCAACACTAACTCGGTCATCTTGAAAATTGAAATGCTAATGAACTCAGAGAAAATCCCAACTTTAATCTTACAAACGTCTAGAACTGCATGTTAGGAGTGCTTGTCATGCTTCAACAAAAAAAATTGTTCAATATTAAATTGCTGCAATCGTTTCTTTAAATTATTAATGCTTCTAAAATTCATATACATCAGATATCTTGCCTTGGGATGCTAACACTTTCTTGCAGACCCTAGCTGACATACATTCCTTGTTTGTGGATGTATGTCAGATCCATCGCTTGAGTACCCGGAGGACCCGTACGAGACGCCAGACTTGGAGAGTCAGGGGTTCACACCTGACGCAATGCCTCTTCCAGCTGAGGACTAGAGGACCCCTCACTTCCAGTTTTCTTAGTTTACTTTCAGTCACTTGCTGTAGTCGTGTACGTTTCTTTTGTTGATACTTTAGCCCAGCTGTGGCTTGTTTAATTTCGTGTACGAACTTTTAATCTATGGATGTGGCTTTTATCTTTATAACATTGTTTTGTTCTGATTGTTCTGATACGCAAATGCAAGGATCCTTTTTTGTGCTTTTATCATAGACGCTTATTGAACTCGAGCTTCGCCGCTCCAGTTCAAGCGGACCGCGTAACGTTCTCGCTTCTGGTGTCTTTTGGGAAGCGGGGCGTTACAGGTTTTGTTGGTGGCCCATGCAGGTCATTGCAACTGCGAAATTCATAACAATGAGAACACTTTTCATTAGCCAAAACATCCAGAATTAGTTCGTACACAAAATTACTCGAATTACCTTGTCTCAACACGATAGGATAGGAAACCAATACCAGGATAATCAGAAGAGTTAGTTGGACGCTCGTGCTCGTTAGTTAGACACCCTTACCACGACTTAGAATTATCTCGGGAGTCACCCTAGCGATTGATCATCCAACTCTGACCATATTAGACTTTTGGGTTCGTTAGTCGTTCGCTAGATTCATCGAATCTAGGGCCCAACCGAACGTAGCGATTGTCACTATGCAAGTCAAACCTGGGACGCCTGTTATGAGTAGACTTCGAAGCGTAAGACGTTCCAGATCTATAGATAAGATCTCGATCTCGATCCTCAACGACCCTTACATTGGCTTCCTTATCGCAGTTTAATTCGTTGATGAACCTTAGTGCTAAACCTTAGTCGACCCAATGATTATTTTCCCCCTGATTTTATCATTTTCTAATCATTACACTTCCATGTTATGAATCGTAGAAAGTCATCGTAGCGTATCCACAGAGTTACTGCTTAGCCGTCCTTACGTTTTGATCGTCGAACCTATTCCTTGTCCTCGATTCACATAATCTTCACTCTTTATTTTAAAAAATTTTATTTCTATTTCGCTAGCTCAAAATATTATCCCCTTTTTCTTACTAATAAATTTCAAAGACAGTCATTCCTATATACTTTTAAAAATACCTTCCTAGGTTATATAGAACTTCAAAATCTCGTATGTCAGTTTTATAGTCATTGCCGTCACATTTAAAAAAAAAATTCTCTTACGAACCTATTTTCCATTTACAAAACAAGCACTACGACACTATGCCAATATTACCCTTCACTTATTATTTGACTGATCACATTTTACGTCTTAACTCCTACCGTATGCTCACTATTTTACGTAAGTTATGACGATATCGCTATTCTTATACACGTCTTTATCTTCTTACTTTTGTTCATAAATATTTTATCTCACCCAATCGACTAACCTCTTAGCCATCTCACATTCGGAACCGTCCATCAGAACATTAACTCGTTGCCTCATTCAACTCTGAATCCTACCCTATTACTTGGTTACCACGTTAGTGCTTATCCTTGTTTATGTCAGCCTTAGTTAAGTATAGTGGGACCATTAGCTTGATTATGGTGTTGTGGTGCATGTATATAGATAGTGAGTGTGGACCCGTGTATGCGAATCTCTATATACCACCCATGTATGAGTGTGCTTACCCTTAGTATATTAGTATGGTGTGATTATATATTGTGTTGTGTGTGCATGTACGGTAATATGTGACATATATGTATATAGTCGAGTATAGAGTAGTAAGTGTGATATTTATACGTAGGCGAGTGATTGGTCATATCACTATGGGAATATCTGAGCGTATTAGATTTAGTATTGGTTAGTTACGAGGAATATAGGTATCTTAGCTGTACTTGTTAATGGTTGTAATTGTATGCTAGTACAGTGATGTACATGTTAGGTGTAATGATAATGAGTGTACGTATAGTTGTGTGTGCAGATTTATTGTGTGATTTATATGTTAGAATGTCTGGCGTGTACTCGTGCGTGTATATGTATGTGGTTAGTTATAGGTGTGTGTATAAATATATATTGTATGAACAAGTGTGTTTTATATATAGTAGAATTGTTATAATTACCCCTATGGGATGATGTATGGGCATGTGTATACCAGGAGGTATGCATGGCCGTATGTTTGTGACTACGTATATATGAATGTATGTAATAGTGTACTAGCCCTATGTAAATTACCATGGTTGTGAATACCGGTGTGTGTATATAACTGTTCTATGTAGATATGAGGTAGGCGTGTAGTAGTGTAAGCATGTATATGTGTGTAAACTGAACGTATGTAAAGGTAATTGAAAGTGTGTGATATATGCGTAAGTGTATGCATATGGATGTATATAGTTTCATTGTAATGTATGCATGACTGGGATAGAATGACCTTAGTGTCTAAGTCTGCTCACCCCTATGTCGGCCTATTTAGGGAAGTCTGAGGACGGACTTGATCTTAAGGTGGGTAGATTACGATGACCCTAGTGCTAGGGGTAAAACTTATATAATTCTCTGTATGGTGTAAGGTATTACGTGCATGTATATACGTGTAGTAATTTGTATTATATGGTAATATGCGGTATGTAAAAGTGGTTGTACGATTGAAGTATTAATTGACTAAGAATAATCATATTTATGTTTAAGTGACATGTGATACTATATCATTATAGATTGTGAGTGTATAAGATGTATGGTATTACCTTACGTATTGGTAATAATGTGAGTGTGCAAGGTGATGGCACACTTACAGCTAGTAAATTGATGTGGTTGTGTAGTAAGTATTGCTATTCGCCGAGTATATTATTGGTTGGATTATACTTATAGGATGGTATTATATTAAATGCGTTAGGTTAATACGTAATTAGTGATGTGTGTATGTACATTGTTACTACTATTAGCATGAACGTTGATTAGTATTATCAGCAATAATACTATCGGTATGGATATTAGTATTAAAAATATTACTTAGATATGGCATGATGGTTGTTTATGGTGTGTACGCATTAGAAGAGAGATGCGAGCATCACCCTTACGTTTCCCGGTACCTTGGCCAATAAGATTCCGAGGACGGAATCGTTCTTAAGATGGGTAGGATGTAACGACCGGTTTTATCATTAATATTATCTGTATTTCTCTCGTATATTTCTATCCGTATCCGTAGCTTGGCGTATTCTGTCCCCGTACTCACTCCAACTTTAAATATATTTTTTTCTTTTCATATTAATTATTTTTAATCATTATTTTGAACTCCTTGGTTAAATCCTTTATAATAATTATTTTTTTTTAAAAAACATCTTCTTATATTAATTTAAACTTTTGAAATTTAAAATTTGATTTTCAAATCTTCTTAAAAGCCAAACGAGACTGTCCTTGTTAGAGCCCATTTAATCTAATTGACGAGCCCTAATTTCCTTGATTAACCTATTAAATACAAATTCCCTTAAATGAAAATTATCAAATTTCGAATTTAAACTTTTTCAAACATTTGAAAAGTTTCCTTATTAGACCCTTTTAAACCTATTAATTGGCCTTATTTCTCTTGTTTAAACCCATTCAATGCTATTAATAATATTTTCAAATCTTTCCTTAAATCACTAGCTCATTCTTGGACTAGGCCAAACCACCCAACACGCAACACTCACGCACAGTCACCAACAAACACACACATCATGTTAACACAACCCATTCTTTTATTCAAATCCTAGGGCTAGTATAACCTACTACACTCTTACATATTATAAACCTATAGGCTAGCACAGCACCCTTCACCTACTATCTATTATTTAATATTAAACCCTATGGCCTAGAACTCATTCACGTGCTGCACAACCAACCCACATCATTTCTTTATATAATAACCCTATGCACAGCTAGCCTACACAAAAAAAACAAGAAGAACTTGAAGCCTGGTCATTCACGTGTGCAAAACAAGAAGAACTCCCATGCCTGTAACACGCGCTCAGAACGACGCCGTCAGGCCGCGTACACGTCGCTAGCCTCAGATCTGACGTCGACAATCCCGTGGATCCGCTGTAAATCCTCGCTACTACCAGCTGAGTCCCCAGACACTTCTGTCCGTCGACTTCCTCGTCGCCACGACGAGTTTCAGACCGTAGACGGTGCACGAATCACTGTCGCTGCCCCCACTCGCTGCGTAACGGTTAGTACCCCTACCTACAACTCATAACCCACACCGTAAAGTAGAGAACCTAATAAAAACTGGGTGATTAGACGTCGTAGGGGCTATTTGCAAATCTGTCTTGAACGAAAAACATCTATACTGATTTCATGTTTTACCAAAACAGCGAACCAAACCCTCCATAGCATAGTACTCATCGAGACGATTCCAACGACACCAAGAACGTCGAAAACAGGCAAGTATTTGATTTTATATGAATTTCTGAAGTTTTGACACTTTTGCGCCATCTTTACGTATTGCTGTGTAACTCAAAAACTAGGCATGAAATGACGTACAAAATTGACATCATAATGATCAGGAAGAAATTTGGAATCCAACGGTATATCATACGATGTACCTTAATTTTGAACAAAAAGGAGGAAAAAATACTTTCTGTAACAAGTTTAATAAAAACACGTGTTCGTTATTATTTCAAGATTTCTGTAAAAATTGTTCAACCCATTTCTGCCTTGTAGAACTGTCACAATAATGTAGTAATGTTGATAACATTAAATTTCTGCGTGTCTTGACATGTCTAACAAATATTGACATCGTGAAAATCGTGCGTCTCGAAGGCGGAATCGTGAATTCGTGATGTCGTGTGAGTCGACTAGGGCGGCTCGTGTTCTGGCAAACTTTTGGGTGGGGTTAGGGTTGAGCGGTCACTGGGCGTATGAAAGGTACTCTCCTCAAGAGCACCACCCGCACGCGGTGGGTTAGCGTCAATCACGGTAAGCCCCTGTGAGAGGAACGACCTTCTCATCACGACCTAAAGGCGAGAACCCTAGATTAGATGTGAACTCTTGACATGAAAACTTGCAACGCTAACTCGGTCATCTTGAAAATTGAAATGCTAACGAACTTAGAGAAAATCCCAACTTTAATCTTACAAACGTCTAGAACTGCATGTTAGGAGTGCTTGTCATGCTTCAACAAAAAAAAATTGTTCAATATTAAATTGCTGCAGTCGTTTCTTTAAATTATTAATGCTTCTAAAATTCATATACATCAGATATCTTGCCTTGGGATGCTAACACTTTCTTGCAGACCCTAGCTGACATACATTCATTGTTTGTGGATGTATGTCAGATCCAGCGCTTGAGTACCCGGAGGACCTGTACGAGACACCTGACTTGGAGAGTCAGGGGTTCGCACCTGACGCAGTGCCTCTTCTAGCTGAGGACTAGAGGACCCCTCACTTCCAGTTTTCTTAGTTTACTTTCAGTCACTTGCTGTAGTTGTGTACATTTCTTTTGTTGCTACTTTAGCCCAGCTGTGGCTTGTTTAATTTCGTGTACGAACTTTTAATCTCTGGATGTGGCTTTTATCTTTATAACATTGTTGTGTTCTGATTGTTCTGATACGCAAATGCAAGGACCCTTTTCTGTGCTTTTATCACAGACGCTTATTGAACTCGAGCTTCGCTGCTCCAGTTCAAGCGGACTGCATAACCTTCTCGCTTCCGGTGTCTTTTGGGAAGCGGGGCGTTACACACTGGGGTATGCCTTGATCAAGGAGAGCAAAGTGTAGATGTACCCTTGCAACCCTTGAAAGAGGAAATTCAATTGCTCATTCAGACACATGAGACTAAATCCCATCATTCCAAAGGAAATTTCCTTGCTCAGAGTCGGCAAATTCAACAATCAATAGAAAATCATACTCTGATTGCCACTTGCTTATAAGAAAGTAATTATTTTGAAATTCAACTTCAAGAATCTAATATGAGTTCATCTTCTATTGCTGGTATATCAAGCAAGCCATGTCACGATGAAAGCACAAATCAGAATATTAACATGGCTGGAAGTGTGTGCACGAGCTAGCAATTTTGGATGAATATGAGGAGGAGATAACAAGGGACTTGAGTTTAGAGATTATCGATATGGAGCCCAAACTACTCTTTCCTCCATTTTCCCCCCAAAATCCTTCATTCCTCTCCCATATGGCTGAGCATCATATCGAGAGTAGTTCAATTCTTTCAGGGAGTAGTCATCAATATGTTTTACTTAATTTTACGTACTTTGATGACTACATTTGGAATGTGTTTATTGAGAAGAATTTTGGACTCAATTGGATTGACATACGCATCTCTTGCAGGTTACATGTAAACACTTATAGAGATGCTGATAATTACGTTACTGGGATCCAATTTAGTAGTAGAGGAAGATTACATGCCGAGGAACGCAAGGAGCAGATAGAACAACTTCCTCCACCATTAAAGATCTTGGATACATCATTTAACCACGGTGTGTTCTTTCCATTAGCATAGATTTTTATCTGCTTTTTAGGATTTTTGCTTTTGAATAAACTCATAAACTGTTCGACATTGAGGACAATGTCCATCTTTAGTTGAGGGGAGTATAAGCTCTTACGATTTTTTAATAAAATGAGAGAAAAAGAATCGGCCACTGTTAAGGCCAAAATTGACCGAGATGGCTGTCAAGCTGACGTAGACTCAAAGCGCTGAGTTAGAACCTTGTCAGCAGCTGGAGTGGGACCCTTGGTTAGAGGAACCTGGGTTGAATGATGATAGTTAGAGGTGATGCGACCTTCGACCGACCCTCGGGTGGCCGTTGCGTCGATCTTTCGAGGTTGGAGAGTTCGACGTCGACCTTCGATGTTGGATGGCGATCGCCGATCTGCACCACATGGACTCGTTAGTGGGGTCGGATCTGGGTTTCGACGCAAATCTCCTCCGCTGCTTAAGGTAGTGTGGAACTTAAGAAAGAGAGTGAGCTTGGTGTAGCTGAGATCAACCCATGAAGGTTCGTCTCTAGACTGACTTTGCAAGCTCGAATATAAGAATGGTAAAAGTGAGAAGATAGAGTTCTATGTCTTAAACCTCGTACCTTGAAGATGGAATCCTTTCACCTATTTATAGAGGTTCGGTTCCCTTTTGAGACATTGGGGAGATAACTACCACCCATAATGGGGCCATGATCTTGAAGGATCCATCTGCTGAGGTCAAGCAATGTTACATCGCATTTAATGGGGAACGACAGTTGAGAAAATAGCACTCGATTTCTACGCGTCAAAACACCCGCCTCGGTGATTCAGATGATTTGTCGGTTCGAAATCCTAGGCATTCTGGGTTCTTGGATCCTTGACAAGTGTTCCATCATGCGGTTGTTGCCTCGCCCATATACGACGGTTCCAGCGATGGAGTGCGGGAGTACCGTTTTCATTCTCTCAATTCAGATTTTCCTTTTCTCGAAAGAATGGCTTCGTCCTCTGCCTCAAGAAGAAACGTGGTCACAGCCATTCAGAAGAATCGAGAAGGGGTTTTGGAGCCGGACTTGCTGGCAATGTGAGGTCCAAAGTCAAGGCTGGCCAAATCGACGTGCTTCAGAGGAGCTATGTACGTCTTGATTATCAGATCAGGCTGCTTGGAAGGGATGAGAGGGCTCATCGCCCTAGCGATTGAGAAGCGGGGGTTTATATCAAATCCTTCCAGGGGGCCTCGGTTTCCCATGCATCCCTTCCTTCGGTATTTCCTGTATACCTTGAACATTTCTCTCTGCCAGTTGATGCCGAACGCCATCGGCATGTTGATGGGCTTCATAGTCATGTGTGTGTGACGAAGGGAATTGAACCATCCTTGTATTTGTTCAACCACTTCTTCTGGATCCCTCCCCTTAAGACCTTGGGGTGGTATACGATAATGGCCCGTCGAGGGAGAAAGCTAATGGAAGATCTTCCCACCTCCAACCCCAAGTGGAAGGACGAGTTTGTGTTTATGGTCTTCCAAGGAGAGGCAAGCTTCTGCACCGGTTGGGATGCCCCTGATTTGGGGCCTACTATGGGTAAGTCGTTGACCATTGAGGAGAAGAATGCCGCCGACAATCTAAAGAGCCTGCCAGAGGGCATGAGGTCGATCGAGTGGCTATGGTCAGACGATGTATTGCATCGGACCGTGTGGACGAAAGGTTGGTTCAACCGTGTTTTCCAACTGTTCGACCTTCGTCACTCTAACTAACTCATTTGTTGCTCTAGCAGGATTGACCAGTGTGGATTATCAGGTAGATCCTGCACTGAAGGAAGCAGTCGAGGCTTCCATTAGAGAGGGGAGGCAAAAATACTGTCGCCCTGGGCGCCGACCATATCGAGGTCGATGGCCCAGCTGTCTAGAGATTGGCCCATGATCGTTGAGGGGCTTACCCAGGCAGCTCGCCCTCAGTAGCAGAAGAAGAAGAGTCCCCCTCCAAGTTTGAAGTGGTTGCACTGGAGGGGGGGGGGGGGGGGTAAGAAGAGGCGGAAGCTCATTCTCAGCGACTCGGAGCCGTCTGGGTCGAACGTAGCTGGGGAGCAGGTCTCCCAGCCAGGGAGCATCGCTTTCCACGAGGAAGATCTGAGGGGGGACTCAGGTTCCGTCGGATCTCCACGTGCACCAGGGCTCCTGGCCTTGGGGGGTCTGTTTCCCTCCGTATGGTTGCCTGAAGACATCCCTGAGGAGTATAGGCTGATGTTGCTGGAGGGCCGATCTCCTTAGGCCCTCTCGAATGTTCTAATGGGGATCTTGTCGAGGCGAGGTTTCCATTGAGGCATGGATATTTTGCTCTCCTTGACTGTGGGGCCGCCTCCCGTATCGCCGAGAATGCGACCCTTCCACGGGATATGGCTGTCGTGGAAAGGGTCGATTTTGAGCGGCTTGCGTCAATAGCTGTCCATGCCAGCGTTCAGGTAATTATCATTTGGGCATATATCGACGCTGATATCAGTGTATAAGCTGACCATCTAATGTTGTGTGTAGGCCCTTGTGGCAACTGCGGCATTGCGTCGTCGAGCTTCGGTGTTGGCTGATCATGGCATCACCCTGGAGGCCGTCAGGTCGAGAGTGGAGAAGTCCCACGTTGAGCTAGAAAGAATCATCCTTCTCTCTGAGACGAGGTCACTAGTAATTAAGAAACTCGAGCAAGAGCTAAGCGAGTTTCGTAGGAGAGAGGCTGAACAAATCGCCTCGAGAGAGCGAGCGGAAGATGCTCTACTGGAGAAGAGGGTCGGAGCCAATGTCATTACGGAGAAGGCGATTAGAATTTCACGAGATTCATTTTCCAACTTTGACAAGCTATATAAGAAAGGCTACGAGCGATGTCGATTGGAGGTGAAGAACCGATTCCCCGACCTCTCCGCGGAGAACGACGAGATCCCGATGATATTTCTGGCCCTCGATGAAGATGAGTCGAGCCGATGTGATGATGAGTCAAGCTGAGGCATGGAGGAGGCAGCTCCCGCGGACGAGGCTACCACCATGGCTGGTGACGAAGCAAGAACAGGCGCTACGGGAAACTCAGAGCCTACGACCGTGCAGGATGGAGATCAAGGGCCTGAACGGCCTCTGTAAGATCTCGGCACTTTTGCCTATAGAAATTTTTGCAGGTATAGTGTTGAGTATTGATTCTCCGGATTTGGTTTTGATGATGAACAAATATAAATATCATGAACTAACTCTTTGTAAGCGCAGTTATGGAGATCGTCGCCAAAATTCTACGTACATCAAAAGCGACGTTTCAAGACTTCTCACAGCGCGTGATCGTGTGCCTGAAGCTTCGTTGAAGCTTTAGGAGCATTATTGAAGTCAAGAGATTCGGATTGAAGCTTTGAAGACGGTTCATCTAGTTTATTTTATAGTCTTCTAGCTTCTTTTCGTAGAATGTTAAGCCTTGAGTAGGACTTACATTATAATCTTTTTAACACTCATATCTTAGAGCTAGGATTATCATAGAAGCCCATGAAGGAGTACTATGCTCGCTTCGTTGACATTACCAATGAGTTAGAGGCTCTTGGAAAGACTTACACCCAAAAGGAGAAAGTCTCAAAGATTATTGACGGACCTCCTTCTTATTGGAAAAAGCGTACCTTCGCCATCGAGGAAGGTAACGATATGAATAAGTATACTGTCGTACAACTAATGGGTACTTTGATGTCCTATGAGGTACGCAAGGACAGTAAAATAAAGATGCAGGACAAGATGCAGTCGTACTTGAAGCAAGACGAGCCGAAGAAAAAGGTGATTGCGTTCAAGGCCGCTCCATCTACATCTACCGATAATGAAGAATCGGAAGACGAGTTGGACTTAGAATCCATTACCCTTATGGAAAAGAAGTTCAACCGATTCTTCCGGAAAGGTAACTTAAAGAACAAATCTAAATTTAGTTCTACTAACGCCTCCGCTCCTTTGTGTTTTAAATGCAACAAGCCAGGACACATCTAAGCGGATTGTCCTCAAAACAAACAAAAGGAGAAATGGAAGGTGCCAAAGTTCGACAAGTCTCGAAAGTACAAGAAAGGGTACAAGAAAGGACTTGTTGGCACATTCACCGACTCCGACGAGGACTCCTCAAGTGGAGGGTCGGACGATGAACAAGTGGAGCAAGCACACATGTGCTTCATGGTAAGAGAGGAACATGATTAAGAGACCTCTTCTGATGAAAGCGAGGATGAAGGCGATGAGGTAACGATGGATGATCTTAGATTAACTAACGAGCAAATTTGGTCTAAGTATCCTAAACTAGTAAATAGATATACTAAGACTAAAGATGAGCTAGCTAGTCTCCAAACCTCACTTAAGCCTATCATCATCAACAACGACACCGTTGTTTAAGGCTTGAGAAATGAGATTGTAAATCTCAAATCTCAACTTGAACATGTTCATATTGAGAATTCAGATGAACGCAAGATAGCGGATTTGATTTCTCGAAACTCAACTTTGAGTATTGAGAATGAGAATCTCAAGTCTCGTGTTTGTGTACTCACAACTCAAGTGTCCACTTAGGATACTTCAATACTTTCTCTCACCGAGAAGTATGAGTCCACATTAGGCCGAATTAATAAATTAAATAAAGGTAAGGACCATTTGGATAATATCCTAAATGACTTACTTCTGGCCAATCATCGTATTGGCTTGGGGTATAAAATGGGAAGTTCATCCAAATCTTCCACCACCTTTGTTAGGCCAACTTCCGAAGCCTCAACTAGTGGGAGTAAACACCCCATGGGTAGTTCATCTACCAATGGTGCTTCCACTAGGTATACACCCCCGTTTGGAAAGAAACCCACTTTGGGTGGACCTCCAAAGAAGGGTCATGCATTTATGTACACCAATACTATGCCACGTAGGAACACACCTCCTACTCCACATGTTCACACGTATGATGATTTCTATGCTCCACGTCCACGGGCACGTGCACACCAAGTGAGACACACTCACGCACGTGTTCCTCCACATGCATATGGTCAACCACATCACTACTATATGAACGATTACCATCATGCACCATATCATATGTCGCCACCACCATTTCATCATGTGCCATATGCTTATCCACGACATGCATTTCCTAGGCCACCTCCTCGTAGGCCACATGCATCACGTAGACATCAACAACGTATGCATGCTCCCAATAGGAATAGGGCGCCTAAGACATTCACTATTTGGCGCCCGAAGGACACAAGCATGCACGAAAAACAAGCATACATTAATTCTTATTTCATGAATGTAGTGCACAATGATGATTATGTTGGGAAGTCTAAGTCCAATTGGACTTGGCTCCCAAAGGTCTAATCTCTTAGGACCCAATGACCTTAGGTACCATGATACGATATGTTTTATCGTCAGGTACTCAAGAAAAAGAAACGGAGCAACAAATCCAAATTTAGCTCTAAGGATAGGTGGATACTCGATAGCGGGTGTTCAAAACACATGACGGGTGAAGCTCAATTGCTATCCGGAGTGGAGCCCATTGAGAATGGGAACCGAGTAGTCTTTGGAGGCAACGAGAGCAGAACAATCATTAGTGTTGGTAAAGTTGGTAACCCCTCTAAACCCCTTATAAGTGATGTTTACCTTGTTAAAGGCTTAAATCACAATCTCATTTCAATAAGCCAACTTTGTGACAAGGGTTACAAAGTTAGCTTTGCGAAAGGAATGTGTCATATTTTAAGTAAAGATAATAATAATTTGTTATTTTCTGGCACACGCCATAAGGATATCTATATCCTAGATCTTCCAAAATCACATGAACAATGTCTCATTGCCAACACAAGTGAACAACACTTATGTCATCGACGTTTTGGTCATGTGAACTTTGGAACACTTTTTAAGCTATCCAAGTTAAACTCTATAAAAGGATTTCCTAAGCTTACTTTTCAAAAGAAAAGCTTTTGTGACTCGTGTCAACGAGGCAAACTTCCGAAATCGTCATTCAAACCTAAGAAGAGCATATCCTCTAAACGGCCTCTAGAGCTTTTACATCTAGATCTTTTTGGGCCAACTAGAGTTGCTTCATTAGGGAATGCTCGATATGGACTTGTCATTGTTGATGACTTTTCTAGATTTACTTGGGTATTTTCTTTAACTAATAAAAATGATGCTTTTGAAAACTTCACAATATTTGTTAAGAAAGTACAAAATCTCATTGGAACCACCATTTTCACTATTCGTAGTGATCATGGAGGGGAATTTGAGAATGTGTCTTTCTCAAATTTTTGTGATGCAGTTGGTATTACACACTGTAACGGTCGCTTTCCGATCGTATCTTCTTCGTGCACGTGCTGTTGACCGTGCACGTGTTTGTTCTAGACTTTGTTTGCTTTTGAACACTATGGTGTGAAATGTCGTTGTGATCGTCTCTGAGAGTATTAAATTGTGGCACTAACTTGGAACGACATTTCTCGGGTCGTTCTTCCACGATTTGAATTTGTTTGATGAGACGTCACGATTTTGAGGTCTTTATTTTTAGTTTCATTCCTCATCGTCGAACTTGTTATCCGTCTCCTTAGTTTTGTTTCTCTCGTCGACACGGTCGCCCCAGTATTTATTTCACAATTTTCGGGCTTCGTATGACCCACTTTCACTTTTTCCCTAGTTTAATACTGTTATAACCCTAAGTCTCTTTTGGTTATTGTCCCCTAATATTTTTATAATGATAATGAATTTTTCCCTAATGTTGACTTAACTCCTTTTCCCCCACTTGACCGCACTCATCCATGTGAGGGGATAGAGAGACCCCCCTTTTTGTTTTATTTTTTTGATTGGTGATAACAAAATCCCTAATAATAATAATCCTACATCACCCAAGCCCACTTGGTTGTACAGCCGACCCCGTATGACTCACGCACATGCCTAGGCCCAACACACACTCACACTTCAACCTATAACAATGATTTATAATAATACTTAGGGCTAAAACCCAAGCCCACGTGCTGTACCCTAGGCCTTTCATTTTTTTTCTAACCCCAAGCTGTTATCTCCCAACTAAACAGTAGAAACACCTATAAGAAGCCGTCGCAGCCTAGGGCTTTAGGGTTTCACGCAATCGAGTTCCCCAGCGCCGCCATCCCTTCTTTCATCTTTCCCCCGCACGCATGGACTCCCCTCCGGCCTCCGGCGGCTCGCTCCGTCAACCCCGACCGGTCACCGCCCCAACACCACCGGAAAAAAAAACTCCCCACAGCCGCATCCACGTGACATCCGGCCATCAGCAGCTTCCCCTCCGGCCTTTCTCCGGTGACAGGCCGCCGGAAACCCCCTAGCATCCTCCCTCTCCTTAGCAACTCCGCGCAAGCCCCATGGGACCATCGGCAGCGCTGCCAAGCACCCATCGGCGCCGCCCCGAGTCTGTTGCCCCTCCGGCGTCGCCTCGCCACGCCACAGACCCCGACTCCCTTCCGTCAGATCGTCGCCCTAGTCGCCAGGAGCATTGCGCAGCGCCTCCCTCCATTGTAAGCGCAGCAACCCCGCAACGTCGTGTTCCCCTCGCTGGGATCTCCCCCGAGCACACAGAGCTGCCTGCTTCTCTTTACAGCGACGCCCACCCCCTGAATTTGCCGCAGCCGTGCTCTCCCAAGCACGCAGCACGCTCGCGTGCTTTTGGTGATCTTCACTCCGGCCTGTCCCCGCAACGTCGGCGCAGTCCTTCCCCTGCATCACCTGCAACAGAAGAGGAGCACTCCAAGAGGTTAGTTTTGCTTGGTTAGAGTCAGTTGATGATTTTTAACTGTGTTTTGGTTCATATGATGACCATTTATTATATTAGTTAGGTTTTTAATATTGAGTTGAGTTAGACACTGTCAGGCTTTATAGTATAGGGTTTATATAATATTGGTTTTTGTAATTAGAATGCTTTTGTTACGTTAATGATCACTATTAATGCTAGATGATAGTATACATATTGTTAGTAGTAAAATTAGTTAGAGTTAGTAAGTTAATGGTTAAAGTTTTAATATATAAAAACTGTGACCTACTTATTACCATGTTAGTGATATATGTTAGATGTTAGACTATACAGGTTGTAACAGACTTAACGAAATTGGTGTTTGCATGCTAGTAACGTTTTATAATGTTTATATAATTTTTAGTTAACATGTTAGCCTAAGTTGCTTGATAATATTGTTGCATATTTACGTATTAGCAACTTGATGTGCTAACATGTTAGTAACTTAACGTATGGTAATATTGATGTGGACCCATCTTAGGGTATAGAACGTAAGTAAAATTGGATCATTAGACGTTTTATGGTTGTCTAAAAATTTTAGTCCGACGATTCGAACTTATTCGTGCACGTATTTTATCTCAGAGTATCTGTCGTACCGTGCCGTGCCCACTGCAGGAATCCAACCCCTGACGTCGCCACCCGACGTCAGAGTAGCTCTCGCGTCGTGTTGAGGCTGGGCTGCGAACTGAACAAATAGGTAGTTTGGACTCTGATTGATCGTGACTTCAGCTTGGTCGTCTAGGCAAGTGAAACTTGCCAACTCTTGTGTAGGGCCATGTTTTTAGGCCACTTCCTTGTTTTCAGCGTAAAAGAGACTAGTCAGTGAAATGATAGCTGGCTAGACGCCTACTTGATCTAGTTTGACAACGAAACTAGATCCGTCACCTAATTGATCTAGCTTGACAACGAAGCTAGATCCAACCCTTTAAACTTTTTGTTCATGCATACTAAACTGTCACGTTTACTTTCCTTAAACTGTACGTACTTTTAACTGCCATGCATTGCATCTTACATGTCATCCAAATTGATTGTTGCATTGTAGCACACGCTACAAAATACTTGTACAAATCCGTGTTTCCGTGTTCCTGGCTAGGTGCACCCCTAGGCCATACTTGTTTAAAACACTTCCTGGCTCGTGGTCCAGAAGCGGGCCTCATGTGTTGGCTGAAAACCAATGCCCGATACACATGGAGGGGTAGGGATAAACGGTCACTTGAGCTTAGGAGTGGCTTGATCAGCCCTCTAGCCAAAAGACGGAATTTCTGTGCACGAGGTGCTTACTTTACTTGTCTTGTACTTGTCTTGTGAATGATTCATGTAATACTTGTCATCCATGCCATGTTTAAATGCCCTGCTCGTACTTTACTTTACTTTACCTTACCTGTTGCACTCATTACTTTAACTGCCATGTCATTACATCATGCTAGAACTGCTAGGTTGCTTTACTTTTGCCTACTTTTAGTTTCCTTGCACAAGTCTCTTGTAGACTTGCTGACATGTGCCCCTTGCTCTTTTGGGTGTCACATGTTAGACCCTGAGCCAGAGACCGTTGCAGAGCACGTGATGTTTTGCTGACGCTGAGTCTGAGTCCATGATTGCCCAGGAGGATTTTGGTGGACACCGGTGACCATTCTTTGAGTCTTTGTTGAGCTTTATTTTGTTTTAGGCCTTTTGTTAGTTATTGGTGCGTAGCACCGTCGTTTGTACTTTGTACTTTTGTTGGCCATGTTTGGGCCTTTAGTCTCTTTTTCTTTTAGCCTGGTGGCTTTTCTGCGATGTTGGAATTTATATTTATGGATATTCTGAGATTATTCTTTTGTCTCATTTCATTATTATTATCTTGTTTCGCTCGCGTTGCAAGGACCTGCAGTTTTAAATTTGATTGACGCTTATCGGACTTGCAGCTTTGTAGCTTCCAGTCTGAGCGGACCTTCTCACGCTTCGCCTCCATATTTTTGGGAAGCGGGGCGTGACAGGTTTTGTTGGTGGCCCATGCAGGTCTCCGTCTTGCAATTGCGAATTAACGGAACAACGATAATAACAGAATGTCCATTAAATAAATTGCAACACCCGAGTCATAAGCCTTGAGTCTAGTCATTCTCCTATGTCACTAGGTGGTAAGAAGATTTAGTTAGACTCTGTGCTTGCTAGTTAGAGGCCCCTGATTGTTAGTTAGACTCCATGATAGGAATTGATTTAATCGTCTTAGGCGTTACCCTAGTGGTTCTTGTCTAAATTCTGACCATAGTAGACTTCCAGAATTCCTTTAGTTGCTCGCTTGGGTTCATCGATTTCGGGCCAAGCCGAACGCATCACATTACAGTCTTGTTCCTTAGGAAGTTTTAGCGGCAAGTTCTAAACCTTTAGTTGGTCAACCGTAGTAGTTTCCCCATAGATTTTCATGGTTCATTTCCTAGGCGTGTTTATGTTTGATCATGCGACCAATTCCTTGCCTCGATTGACGTGATCACCACATTACGATAATCGTGATCTTTCGAATGTCCTCTTTCGCAAAGCTCGATTCTTTCAAAGCTATTTTTCGATTTCCCTTATTAAAAGTTCTTGCTAAGATTAAATTTTGTTTTAAACTCTCTACGTATGTATTTAAAATTCCTCGCTTTTTGATTGAGTCAAAATTCCTTGTAGATTTTGAAATATATTGGTTGTCTCGTAACTTTTTTCTACTCTATATTTTTCCGCATTTCGGTTTTTTTTAAAAAAAACTCTATTATTATTTTGAAGATTCGATATACCATCTTTCCTAAACTACGAGATTCCTTTTAATCGCTTAGCATACATACTTTAAAATCTTTTTCCAAGATAAATAGAATTTCAATTATTTTTATATATATCAGTTCTAGGTTCGTTGAACTCGTACTTTAAGATCTTTGTATAAAACAGTTTCTTTTGGCAAATCCAGTCCCTCTAAAAAGTATTTTCAATATTATATATTTGAAATTTCTCTTCAGTTTTAAGACTTTGAAAACATTTAGCATGAGCTTAAATTCTTCAGTTAATTTAATTTCATTCTTTGAATTTCGAAACTCTTGCCAAAATTTTTAAATTACTGCCTTATAGAATTTTCTAACCTGTCCTTAATGTTCGTGTTAATGTTTTACTCTACCTTATAATGATTTTTCAATAAGTTAATAAACCATTTTTCTCTTATCACGTACATACGACTCAAACTTATTTTGAACAACCCGCTTTATCGATCTTCAAATATTTTATATAGATGAGGATTCCAACTTTTGAGGTACACCAGTTTTCAATTTCACATATTTTAGTTCATGTTATTTACGCCGTTTCCTTCCTCTATCCTATATAAGTATCACTACATCTCCCTTTCCTCTACCTAAGCATTCACAAGTGAGTCAATGTTTCGTCTAACCAAGCTGTCTCCTCGTATTCGTCCTATCTGAACTCGTGCTTATCGATCCTTCCCTCGTCACGCTTTCGACCTCGACCTCCCTTTATTGCTTAGGCTTTAGTGCCTGTCAATGACTGTGTCAACCCTGAATTGTTAGTATGCCCTTGGACCCTTGTGATGTTGTCGTAGTGCACGTACCAAGTTGTGTACGTGGGCTTGAATGAGTGTACTCTCCCATAGAATATTAATGGCTGCTTATTGTGTGTTATATATATACTCGGAGTTATTCAAGATGTGTGAAGTTGTTTATGTGTTAGTATTTATAGATTTGGGTGTGGTTAGCTATACTATACTAGTGATGCCTGTGTATATAAGAGTTAGCGTTGAAATATCTAAGTTGTGTATGTAGTTAGAGATACTTGTAATGGTTGAAATAAAATGATTGGTAAAGCTATGTGTATGTTAGGTGTGATAATAATAAGTGTATGTATAGTTAAGTAAGTAGGCCTATTGTGTGACCTATATATTAGTACGTATGTGTATGTGCTCGTATGCAGGTATGTATTATGCTTAGACGTAAGTAGTTATGTTTTGTTGCCTAAGTATATAGGTGATATGCATATGATAGTAGAATTATAATTTTGATTGGTATTGCTTGCTTTGTGGGATGTTGTATGCGTGTATACCGTGAGGTATACACGACTATTACACATCTTAACTATGTATGTATAGGTGTTGGTATACTAATTATAGGTAGTAGGCTATGGTGTGAATATATATGTTACATGCGTGTGACTATACGATGAATACGTATGCATGTATTGGGGAGTGTATTATAATTATACGTGTGCTGATGTCTGTATTATTATTATTATGGTATATAGAGTGATTGAACTATGTGAGTATTACCTGACTAAATATTAGGTGTGAATGACTTATAGTATGTATACGGTTGTATTGGTAGACATATATATATATATGTTGGAGTGGTATTGGTATAGGTATGAATGCAGTGTTACGTATATAGAATATTCTGATATGTGTATTGAGTCTCACCCAAGCTTAAGTGAGTATACTCTAAGTATATTGAATGTATGTTTGTAGTTTGAATATAGCAATGCTTGATGTATGTATAGTGATAGAAGTGTTTGTGCCTGGTTGTGCTACGCACATGATTGTGGGTCGCTACACCAGTATATAGTTATAGGTGTTGGTCTTGTTGTATAGTTAATTATTAAGGACTTGCCTGTGTGAACGTATGTGTGCTAGCTAAACTAGGTGTGTAGATGTGCTAGTTATATAATGGTACGATTGGTACACGTGAATGAAATGTTAGCGTGTATGGGTGTGCACCATGCACGGGTAAGTGTATGTTTAGTTATAGGTATTGGTGATAATGGTATATATGGCGTGTTGTAAATCCAGTTATAGGACCGTAGGTGATGTGAATATATGGTAAAATATTTGCATGCTTTTGAATGACTATATATTGTGAAATTATAGTATTAGTTATATAAGGGATGTATACATATGATTGAAATATGTTCGTGAATATATGCATGATAGCAGAGTTATTGGTTGACTACCTAGTGCATATATAAGCACGTGTAATGACTATACCTGAGTGAATTATGGTGTGATGTGATTGTGATATCTACTAGTCTAGCTAGAGTTATATTTATAGTTAGAAAGTCTGAGGACGGACTTTATTCTATGGTGGGGAGGATGTAACGGTCGCTTTCCGATCGTATCTTCTTCGTGCACGTGCTGTTGACCGTGCACGTGTTTGTTCTAGACTTTGTTTGCTTTTGAACACTATGGTGTGAAATGTCGTTGTGATCGTCTCTGAGAGTATTAAATTGTGGCACTAACTTGGAACGACATTTCTCGGGTCGTTCTTCCACGATTTGAATTTGTTTGATGAGACGTCACGATTTTGAGGTCTTTATTTTTAGTTTCATTCCTCATCGTCGAACTTGTTATCCGTCTCCTTAGTTTTGTTTCTCTCGTCGACACGGTCGCCCCAGTATTTATTTCACAATTTTCGGGCTTCGTATGACCCACTTTCACTTTTTCCCTAGTTTAATACTGTTATAACCCTAAGTCTCTTTTGGTTATTGTCCCCTAATATTTTTATAATGATAATGAATTTTTCCCTAATGTTGACTTAACTCCTTTTCCCCCACTTGACCGCACTCATCCATGTGAGGGGATAGAGAGACCCCCCTTTTTGTTTTATTTTTTTGATTGGTGATAACAAAATCCCTAATAATAATAATCCTACATCACCCAAGCCCACTTGGTTGTACAGCCGACCCCGTATGACTCACGCACATGCCTAGGCCCAACACACACTCACACTTCAACCTATAACAATGATTTATAATAATACTTAGGGCTAAAACCCAAGCCCACGTGCTGTACCCTAGGCCTTTCATTTTTTTTCTAACCCCAAGCTGTTATCTCCCAACTAAACAGTAGAAACACCTATAAGAAGCCGTCGCAGCCTAGGGCTTTAGGGTTTCACGCAATCGAGTTCCCCAGCGCCGCCATCCCTTCTTTCATCTTTCCCCAGCACGCATGGACTCCCCTCCGGCCTCCGGCGGCTCGCTCCGTCAACCCCGACCGGTCACCGCCCCAACACCACCGGAAAAAAAAACTCCCCACAGCCGCATCCACGTGACATCCGGCCATCAGCAGCTTCCCCTCCGGCCTTTCTCCGGTGACAGGCCGCCGGAAACCCCCTAGCATCCTCCCTCTCCTTAGCAACTCCGCGCAAGCCCCATGGGACCATCGGCAGCGCTGCCAAGCGCCCATCGGCGCCGCCCCGAGTCTGTTGCCCCTCCGGCGTCGCCTCGCCACGCCACAGACCCCGACTCCCTTCCGTCAGATCGTCGCCCTAGTCGCCAGGAGCATTGCGCAGCGCCTCCCTCCATTGCAGGCGCAGCAACCCCGCAACGTCGTGTTCCCCTCGCTGGGATCTCCCTCGAGCACGCAGAGCTGCCCGCTTCTCTTTACAGCGACGCCCACCCCCTGAATTTGCCGCAGCCGTGCTCTCCCAAGCACGCAGCACCCTCGCGTGCTTTTGGTGATCTTCACTCCGGCCTGTCCCCGCAACGTCGGCGCAGTCCTTCCCCTGCATCACCTGCAACCGAAGAGGAGCACTCCAAGAGGTTAGTTTTGCTTGGTTAGAGTCAGTTGATGATTTTTAACTGTGTTTTGGTTCATATGACGACCATTTATTATATTAGTTAGGTTTTTAATATTGAGTTGAGTTAGACACTGTCAGGCTTTATAGTATAGGGTTTATATAATATTGGTTTTTGTAATTAGAATGCTTTTGTTACGTTAATGATCACTATTAATGCTAGATGATAGTATACATATTGTTAGTAGTAAAATTAGTTAGAGTTAGTAAGTTAATGGTTAAAGTTTTAATATATAAAAACTGTGACCTACTTATTACCATGTTAGTGATATATGTTAGATGTTAGACTATACAGGTTGTAACAGACTTAACGAAATTGGTGTTTGCATGCTAGTAACATTTTATAATGTTTATACAATTTTTAGTTAACATGTTAGCCTAAGTTGCTTGATAATATTGTTGCATATTTACGTATTAGCAACTTGATGTGCTAACATGTTAGTAACTTAACGTATGGTAATATTGATGTGGACCCATCTTAGGGTATAGAACGTAAGTAAAATTGGATCATTAGAGTTTTATGGTTGTCTAAAAATTTTAGTCCGACGATTCGAACTTATTCGTGCACGTATTTTATCTCAGAGTATCTGTCGTACCGTGCCGTGCTCACTGCAGGAATCCAACCCCTGACGTCGCCACCCGACGTCAGAGTAGCTCTCGCGTCGTGTTGAGGCTGGGCTGCGAACTGAACAAATAGGTAGTTTGGACTCTGATTGATCGTGACTTCAGCTTGGTCGTCTAGGCAAGTGAAACTTGCCAACTCTTGTGTAGGGCCATGTTTTTAGGCCACTTCCTTGTTTTCAGCGTAAAAGAGACTAGTCAGTGAAATGATAGCTGGCTAGACACCTACTTGATCTTGTTTGACAACGAAACTAGATCCGTCACCTAATTGATCTAGCTTGACAACGAAGCTAGATCCAACCCTTTAAACTTTTTGTTCATGCATACTAAACTGTCACGTTTACTTTCCTTAAACTGTACGTACTTTTAACTGCCATGCATTGCATCTTACATGTCATCCAAATTGATTGTTGCATCGTAGCACACGCTATAAAATACTTGTACAAATCCGTGTTTCCGTGTTCCTGGCTAGGTGCACCCCTAGGCCATACTTGTTTAAAACACTTCCTGGCTCGTGGTCCAGAAGCGGGCCTCATGTGTTGGCTGAAAACCAATGCCCGATACACGTGGAGGGGTAGGGATAAACGGTCACTTGAGCTTAGGAGTGGCTTGATCAGCCCTCTAGCCAAAAGACGGAATTTCTGTGCACGAGGTGCTTACTTTACTTGTCTTGTACTTGTCTTGTGAATGATTCATGTAATACTTGTCATCCATGCCATGTTTAAATGCCCTGCTCGTACTTTACTTTACTTTACCTTACCTGTTGCACTCATTACTTTAACTGCCATGTCATTACATCATGCTAGAACTGCTAGGTTGCTTTACTTTTGTCTACTTTTAGTTTCCTTGCACAAGTCTCTTGTAGACTTGCTGACATGTGCCCCTTGCTCTTTTGGGTGTCACATGTTAGACCCTGAGCCAGAGACCGCTGCAGAGCACGTGATGTTTTGCTGACGCTGAGTCTGAGTCCATGATTGCCCAGGAGGATTTTGGTGGACACCGGTGACCATTCTTTGAGTCTTTGTTGAGCTTTATTTTGTTTTAGGCCTTTTGTTAGTTATTGGTGCGTAGCACCGTCGTTTGTACTTTGTACTTTTGTTGGCCATGTTTGGGCCTTTAGTCTCTTTTTCTTTTAGCCTGGTGGCTTTTCTGCGATGTTGGAATTTATATTTATGGATATTCTGAGATTATTCTTTTGTCTCATTTCATTATTATTATCTTGTTTCGCTCGCGTTGCAAGGACCTGCAGTTTTAAATTTGATTGACGCTTATCGGACTTGCAGCTTTGTAGCTTCCAGTCTGAGCGGACCTTCTCACGCTTCGCCTCCATATTTTTGGGAAGTGGGGCGTGACACACACACCTTTTCTTTCCCTCGCGCACCCACTCAAAATGGTGTTGTTGAGAGAAAGAATAGGACGCTAGTGGAATGTGCTCGTACAATGCTTGATGATAGCCAACTTGGCCATCAATTTTGGGCAGAAGCGGTACATACCGCTTGCTATGTGTTTAATAGAATACTCTTGAGGCCCGGCACCAAACAAAATTGTTATGAATTGTTGTTTGGTAGATTACCTCAAGTTAAACATTTTCGAGTTTTTGGTGCAAAATGTTTTATTAAAAACACGTATGGTAGTTTGGACAAATTTGATCTAAGATCCGATGAGGGGATATTTGTTGGATATTCCTCCCATAGCAAAGCCTACCGGATATACAACAAAAAAACCTCAACGATCGAGGAATCACTTCATGTTTCATTCAATGAAAATTTTGTCCCATCTAGAATTATCAATGATGATGACTCCATGGAAGTTATATGTGATTCTATTGGTAATTCTAATTCTATTGATTCTATTGATACTAACCCTACTGATGATTCTTTTGAGAATGTTCCCAGTGATCAGGGAGTTTCCAAACGGCTTCATACAGTTCGTGACCATCCCCATGAGCAAGTCATTGGCAACATACTTGATAGTGTCAAGACGAGATCTCAAGTCAACTACTTCGCTCATTGTGCCTTTGCCTCTTCAGTAGAGCCAAAGAATATTAACGAAGCGTGCGAAGACAGTGTTTGGATCCTAGCCATGGAGGAGAAATTCATTCAGTTTGAGAGGAATGAGGTTTGGAAGCTAGTTCCATTGCCTTCGAAGAACCACACCGTTATAGGAACGAAGTGGATTTTCAAGAACAAGACCAACGAGAACCAAAATGTCGTCCGAAACAAAGCTCGGTTAGTAGCTCAAGGCTACATGCAAGAGGAAGGTATAGATTTCGAAGAATTCTTTGCTCCTGTAGCTAGATTAGAATCTATTAGGTTGTTGTTATCTTTTGCATGCCATAAAGATTTTAAACTCTTTCAAATGGATGTAAAAAGTGCTTTTTAAACGGAGATGTCGTTGAGGAAGTTTATGTTTCTCAACCTCCGGGTTTTATAAATGAAAAGTTTCCAAATCACGTTTTCAAACTTAAGAAAGTACTTTACGGTTTGAGACAAGCTCCAATAGCTTGGTATGACCGCCTAAAGAACTTTCTTTTGGATTTGGTTTTTAAAATGGGTGAAGTTGATTATACACTATTTGTTAAGTATGCCAATCATGATATTATTTTAGTTCAAATTTATGTTGATGATATCATTTTCGGTGCGACTAACTTCACTCTTTGCGAAGAGTTTTCTAATGTCATGAAGGACCAATTTGAGATGAGCCACGTGGGTGAGCTCAAATATTTCTTAGGTCTCCAAATTTGCCAAATGCACGATGGAATCTTCATCCACCAAACCAAGTACACGGTGAAGTTGCTAAAGCGATTTGGAATGGAGAATGCTTCTGGCAAGAAGACTCCAATGAGCACTACTACACATCTTGATAAAGATACGGGCGGTAAAGATGTAGACATCCGTCTATATCGAGGTATGATAGGAAGTGTATTATATCTTACTGCTAGTAGGCCTGATATAATGTTCGCCGTATGTGTTTGTGCTCGGTATCAGTCATAACCTAAGGAATCTCACTTAGTAGCGGTAAAACATATTTTCCGTTATTTAAGTTACACACTCGACTACGGATTACTTTATCCAAAGTCTAGCACATATGAGTTAATCTCATATAGTGACGCAGATTATGCTGGATGCAAATCCGACAGGAAAAGTACTAGTGGCACTTGACATTTTATAGGAAATTCTCTTGTCTCTTGGTTTTCCAAGAAGCAGAATTCCGTATCACTTTCAACCACCAAGGCGGAATATATTGCCGATGGTGCTACGTGTGCTCAAGTTCTTTGGATGAGACACACTCTTAAAGACTTCGGTATAAACTATGATACTTGCCCTATCATGGTGGACAACCAAAGTGCAATAGGTCTCTCTAAGAATTCGGTACACCATTCCCGTTCCAAACACATAGATGTCCGTCACCATTTTCTAGATGATCATGTTGCTAAAAAGAACATCATTTTAGTGTACGTTGAAACCCAGAAGCAAATCTCCGATATTTTCACGAAACCACTCAAGGAAGATTCCTTTGTGCGGTTACGTCGAGAATTGGGGATTATGGGTGAATCCGAGATTTAGGATTCATATTTTTCGATAATCCTGTATGATAATAATTTTTATATGCTCATGCTAGATTTGTTGGGATTTTCTGGATTTATGATTGGATTTTTAGAATTTATGCTAGATATGTTCATACACGTCGTATTCATGATTTTCTATGTTTTATGGGGTAGAATAAGAGTGTATGAGAGTATTTCGATGTCTCGTCCAAGTGTTCTTTGGAGAGAACTTAAGATTTCAAATTCTCAATTTTTTGGACTCTTTTAGTCGGTCCCAGTTCATTGGCCGACCGACTAGTTTCAGTTCTAGTCGATTATTGATTGAACTCAGACCGACTAATTCTCGTCCTATTTTTTTTTTGACTTCGTTGCTGTTTGCACTTAGTTGGTCCAAGCTCATCGACCGACCGACTAGATTGCATTCTAGTCGGTCAGCTCTTGAACTTAGACCGACTAAATATACAGGGACATTTGTGTCTTTTATCTCCCGAATCGATTTATATCTCCTTTGCACCGATTAGATCTCATTCTAATCGGTGTGTAACTTTTCCTAAACCCTAAAACCTTCGTCTCCTCAGCCTCCTCCTCCGTCTCCGACCGCCGTGCGCCGCCGTTTTCGGCCACTGTCAGTCGCCACCAGCCATCTCCCCTCCTCCTAGGGTGTATCTCCTCTCTCCCTCTCATTGTTTAGGGTTCAATCGTGTTCATTTTCCACTAAATCACGTTCGTACTAGGGTCTCTATCTAGCTCGATTTCGCTCGGTTTCTTTGTCTCGATCTCATGGTGAAGACTCGCATCCCTGTCCGTTCTACCACTCCGTCTCCCATGACCGTCGAGCCTCCTCCTACCGACCCTCCTCAACCCAAACGTCGTGCCAAAACCACTCGTCCTTCCTCTTCCTCGCCTCCCCTCAAGAAGAGGACTGCCGTTTCCAAGCCAAAACTCACATCTCAATCTCAATCCAAGCCCCGGAGCAAGGCCAAAGCCCACATTCAAGAATATCTTCGCCATGATCCCAAGGTGAATTCTCATCCCTATCCCAGACTCGTCAAATTGTTCTATGCCAATCGAGTACGGGGTGAGTATGATGACACCCACTGCATTGAGACCACTGTCTTGGGGACACCTATTGTCCTCACGGCAGAGATCTTAGGGCAGTTGATTGGTGTCTCATCCTCTGGCTTGCTCCCTTCTGATATCTCCGTGGATAATATCCACGATCTTGACCAGACCATGCTTGCTGAGATGTTCCACGTCATTCCTCCCGCCATGATTGGTGTTCCTTCGAAATCATTCAAGTCGAACGCGTGGGTCCTTAATCTCATTCTGAAGTCGTGTCTTCTACCGAAGTATGGCTCTTCTAGCTTGCCCTCTCAGCCATTTCTCAAGCTTATCTACGCTCTTTTTATGGGGAGCGAGATAAATTGGGCCCGCATTATCCTCGACAAGATGGATTCCTTTGAGTGTATAAGGAAGTCCACCAAGTCAGCCCATATTCCTTATCCCTGCCTGCTGACCCTTGTTTTCCGCCACTTTGGCGTTCCTCTCCCTCCTGATGATCAACGTCCGTTGGGTCCTCCCCTAAACGTGACTGCCGTCAAGAAGTCTCTTGCGGCCTTGCGTCACATTCAGAGGACTACCCCTTCAGCTCCTCCTCCGCCTTCACGCCCTGACTCTTCTGCTTCTCAGAGCCATCAGGAGGCTCGTATTGCTCGATGTGAGGAGATGCTTGCTCGCATCTGTCATCACTTGGGCATTGAGATTGCTCCTACAGTTTCTGATGAGGAGGACATGGATGATGCTGATCTTGAGGAGCTTGTTGCTTCTTCTGTTCGTGCCCCCGAGGGTATATCTGCTACTGCTTATTCTGCTCGTGCTCCCGAGAGCACTCCTGCTGAGAGCACTCCTGCTGCCACCATTCCTTCGGTGGACACTCCAGTCGTTCCAGAGACCACCACCTCTTCTTCACAGCATGCTGCTGGTGTAGATCCTACCTCCGCCTCCTGAGCTTGCGTTGGATGACTCTCCCATGTGCACTTGGATGATCTATTTTGCCGTGAGAGAGTGGGATAGGATAGTTGGGTGGTTATGTATTTTTGATGTATTTTTGGATATTTTGGTGATACATTTTGTTGTATGTTAGTTTTGATGTCTGTTGAGACATGTGTTGTATGTTGTTCACCGATCTGATGATCGTTTATATTTTTGTTGGCGGATGTATACCTTTTGATGTATCATGTTATATATATATATATACATCGTGTTGCCATTTACTTCAGTGTGCACATTATATTTTTTTTGTCTCTGATGTTGATTTCGTCGCTCAACGATTATATTGATTAAATAGAATTGTTTCTATGAAAACATAGAATTGTTTTCCATGCACTAAATTCACTAAGAATGTTGATATTGGAGAGTATGTTCCATAACTCAATACGTGAAATTGATTTGAGTTTTGATGATTTTATTTTTCGATTTTCGACTATGGTCTCGTTGGCATGCTTTGATTTTCTTCATTATTTTACATTGGTGTCATTTGGACCGTGGTCGTATTCTTCGACTCTCGTGCTTTTATTTTAGCCATTGTTGTTGTCGTTGATCTCCTCCCGCTCTTTTTGCTAATGCCAAAGGGGGAGAGAATTAATAATGACGATGTGCTAAATGATAATTTAACACAACTTACCGTGAATCTAATTTGATATGTTAGATTCAGGGGAGTGAATATATAAAAATGGATTTAGATCCTAAATTTCAATAATTGGGTTCATATTATATACTTTCCTCGTCTGCTTGATGTAGGATCCCATCATGCAATGATGGAGGATCGAAGGAGAACTTACGTTAGCGTACGCGGCGTTGTAGTCTCTGAACTTTGCCCTCGGATTTGCCACAACGGTTGGTACTTCGTCACAGATGATCGAAGCAGCGTTTCACCGTCTAAATCTCTACTTGGATGAAGAACTTTAATGGAAGGGAGAAGAGGAAAGAAGATTGCCTTATGCAAACTTATGGCACGAAGGATTAGCCTTAAATGCCTTACCCTTGGGTCCTATTTATAGGCTTTAGGGGTAGTTATTGTAGGAAATAACTACATATAAGCTTATTAGCTTATATTAACACCCTTGCTTATCCTCTTCTTCATGCACTTATCAAGTGCCTTTATGCACTTATAATGTGCCTTTTTCTACTTATCGAGTGGTCCTTTCCACACATACAAAGGTTCCCTTCGCACATGCTTTTATGTACGCGACATCAGAGGTCCATAGACCCTCATACATCCCCTTATGGGTGTATACATGTCGTCCATATCCAACATTTGATGCATATGATTATTATTTAATACGGAATTAACGTGTCATCAATGCATGGGGAGTAAGTAAATTTCATTTGACTCATTATTATTGATTATTATTTATGTTGGTTTTTCATCACCAAAAAGGGGGAGAATGTTGAGTTTGATTCCCCGGATTTGGTTTTGATGATGAACAAACATAAATATCGTGAACTACCTCTTTGTGAGCGGAGTTATGGAGATTGTCGCCAAAATTCTACGTACATCAAAAGTGACGTCTCAAGGCTTTTCAAACTGCGTGATCGTGTGCCTGAAGCTTCGTTGAAGCTCTAGGAGCATTATTGAAGTCAAGAGATTCGGATTAAAGCTTTGAAGACGGTTCGTCTAGTTTATTTTATAGTCTTCTAGCTTCTTTTCGTAGAATGTTAAGCCTTGAGTATGACTTACATTATAATCTTCTTAACGCTCATATCTTAGAGCTAGGATTATCGTAGAAGCCCATTGAAACTTTCTCGATGCTTCACGCTTCATTTCGTGGCTTCTAGTGCATCTTAGTTGGTTCAAGAAGAAGAACCAACAGACTAGATTGTCATCTAGTCGGTTAAGAATCCTTCTTGAACCGACTAGATTTCCTTGCTCAATTCAGCCTAGGCACCGTTAACTAATTAGTCGGTCTAAGAAGGTTCACCGACCGATAGTTGTCAAACTAGTCAGTTGGGAATCCTTCTTAGACCGACTAGTTATACTTTCATTTCTTCAGCCTAGCTACGGTTGACTAGTTAGTCGGTCCAAGAACATCCATCGACCGACTAGTTGTGAAACTAGTCGGTTGGAATTTGTTCTTAGACCGACTAGTTCTCTTTGTGTTCAACCTATTGAATTTCAACTCTTAGTCGGTCAAAGAATACTCACCGACCGACTAGTTGTCAAACTAGTCGGTTGGCAAGTATTCTTAGACCGACTAGTTCTATCTCCTGAATTCTCCTATCTTGGCTGTGAACCATCTAGTCGGTCCAAGAAGAATCACTGATCGACTAGTAGCGAAACTAATCGATCAGTGATCCTTCTTAGACCGATTAGACTGCTTCAGAAATAGATCCGTTGGGGCATTTAATGCCATGATTTTTCTTTTCTCTTCGCTCTATCCTATATATACTTGAAGTGCTTCTAACCTAGCATTCAAGGCTGCTATTATTGAGTTTTATGAGAATCAAAGAGAAAGCATTCAACTCTCATTTCCAAGCTCTCTCTTCTCACTAAGAATCTCTCCCCAACTCCTTGAGCCCTTATTTCCTCAAGAGAGATTCTCTTCATTGTGAGCCACTCAAGCCAAGAGCTTGATTCAAAGTCACCAACTCCATCCTAGCCTTCGATCGCTGTTCATCTTGGTGGAGCTAGGGTTTGGTGACATTCTCTCGTTCAAAATCTTCCTTGCCCTAAAATCTGTAAGTTTACTCAAGGCATAGGATTTTGTTGGTAAGTGTTTATTGTTTCATTTACTTTGATATTGCAAGTTTATCTCTCGGTTGTGAAAGAGGTTTGTGATCCCGGTTTGTGGGAGTCACATTTAGTTTTGTGTATGATTTGATCTTGTAGTAGTTTCTACAAGAATTTCATAGTGCAAAACTTTGGTTAGAGGATTCTAACTCAAGTAGCCGGAGGGGATCCGGGTGTTTGGGACGTAGGATCACCGGGAACAAGTCGGGGAGACTTGGGTGGATCCGAACCCGTTACATCGCTTGTTTGCATTGTCTTTCTTTGTTGTCATATTTTCATTCCGCATTGTTGGTTGAGTTTGCACAATATTTAGGAATAATTATCTTGATTATTTTAAAGTACTATTCACCCCCCTCTAGTACTTGTGCAGTAGCTATCAGGGCATTACATATAGAGGGTGATGTAAATGAGAACAATGTTTTGCAATGGAAAGAGACAGTAGGATTGGTATGTGTATCCTTATATGCCATTGTATTGCCTCTCTTTGTTTGTTGTTGCCCACACCCCGTGGTGGTCTTAATGCCTGATGTCCCCTTTCGATGGGTTAGGCCCTGCTTCGGGGTAATCGAGGATAAACCATCAAACCCCATTTATAATTTTGGCCACCATGTTCCCTGGTGAGGGAGAGACTCACCCAACTCCTGATCGATGAAAATGGGAGTCATTCAGCATCGACTTACAGCTGACGCTCATTTAAGAGAGTCGTTCAGTAGCGAAGGGGTGGCCCTTTCGACTTATAGCTGACACTTGTTCAAGAGAGTCGTTCAGTAGCGAAGGGGTGACCCCTTCGACTTACGGATGATGCTCGTTCAAGTGAGTCGTTCAGTAGCGAAGGGGTGCCCCTTCGACTTACGGTTGACGCTCGTTCAAGAGAGTCGTTCAGTAGGAAGGGGTGGACCCTTCGACTTACTGCTTCTGCTCGTTCAAGAGAGTCATTCATTAGCAAAGGGGTCGCCCCTTCGACTAACGGCTGACGCTCGTTCAAGAGAGTCATTCATTAGCAAAGGGGTGGCCCCTTCGACTTACGGTTGACACTCGTTTAAGGAAGTCATTCAGTAGCGAAGGGGTGGCCCCTTCGACTTACGACTGACGCTCATTTAGGAGAGTCATTCAGTAGCAAAGGGGTGGCCCCTTCGACTTACGGTTGACGCTCGTTTAAGAGAGTCGTTCAGTAGTAAAGGGGTGGCCCCTTCGACTTACGCTGAAGCTCGTTAGGGAGATTCGTTCAGTAGCGAAGGGGTGGCCCCTTTGACTTACGGCTGACGCTCGTTTAGGAGAGTCGTTCAGTAGTGAAGGGGTATCCCCTTCGACTTACGATGCTGATGCTCGTTTAGGAGAGTCATTCAGTAGCAAAGGGGTGGCCCCTTCGACTAACGGCTGACCCTCGTTTAGGAGAGTTGTTCAGTAGCGAAGGGGTGGCCCCGAGAGTCGTTCAGTAGCGAAGGGGTGGCTCCTTCGAATTACGGTTGACACTCATTTAGGAGAGTCGTTCCGTAGCGAAGGGGTGGCCCTTTCGACTTACGGCTGACGCTCGTTTAAGAGTCAATTGCATCAATGTAAGTTTAGTTTTCCCAAGATATCCCGAGGATCGGATCCTTTTCGAGGGAAGTTTTGATGGGATATTTTTTCTCTTTTAGACTTTACGAAGGCTTATGGAAGCGAAACTTTTATTTGGAAAAAGAGACATGCTTTATTGACGGAAGTAAAAGAAAAATGGAAAAAGCGTACAGGTGTTTTTCGATCGAGTCGGAGCTGTTGCCGTTCATTGCCCTTTTATTTGCCTTGAGTCTTGGATGGCTTATTAGTCGACCACCTTAGTGACAGGCGATCCCGTCATCTTGCCCTTCTGTTTCGAGGATCCTTCCTTACTGGGTGGATCATTGGATGGGCCCTTGGGGTGTCCTCGCTTGACTAGGGCATCGATCTCTTTTTTGAGATTCCAACAGTCGTTTGTATCATGCCCGTAGTCGTTGTGATATTTGCAGAATTTGAGTCGTCCATCTTCTCGTATTTGCCCTTCTTTGCAGCCTCTTGGATCAGCTCTTCTCGCAAGGTTTAGGCAAGGACTTCCATCTTAGGGATGACCGGTGTTATGCCCTATAGGCCGGCCCATGAAATTAATGCCCGTATGCATCAGGGGCCCAAGCAAACACATCACCGACCCACCTGACAGGACACTAGCCGAGCTGAAGATCGCTTCCACCCAGAGGAGCTCGCCTCACCCCGCCACAAGCTCGCCCCAAGGTCGACCAAGAAGCTCGCCCGTCCGACCGTCAAGCTCGCCTACCCTCCTCTGACTAGAAGCACCGTCCAGAGGAGCCGAGCTTAATCGTCGAGTTGTGGCTCGTCCCCGAGGGCGACCAAACATAAATATCTCTGACAGGGTGACGTAGGCTCTCCTCCTCTCCATTAACACCAGAGGTTAAGGGCAAGAACTGATAGCTGCCCCTCACGTCTTCTTAATACACCTGACACCGTCTGACACCATTAATGCAGGAAATATCCATGACACAGCTCACTGACCTATCGCTTCAGCACTCGAGTGCCAGCTGGGTTGATTCGACAGCTGACAAGATGGTGAACAACCGCCTCTCAACCCTATAACTACCCCCCCTCATGCCTCCATAGAGAGGGTTGGTCAGTTAAGTCTTCTAACTCATCTCAATACACAAGGTCGGATATCTTCCACATATCTACGCCTTCCTCATAAGCTCGCCAAGCTTCGCCGATTTGTCTTAAGATCGCCAAGCGTGTTCGACGCCTACATTTTACGTCACCAGCTGACTTAGACATCGGAGAGGCTATGGGCTGATAGCCAACGCCACCTTTCTGAAAAGTTATTGATTCTCGCAGGAAGCTCGCCTCAGCTACCGGGAGACGGCGACCTTCAGGCGACTTTGGATCCTTCACATCAGAAGCGAGTTCCGAGTCGTGCTAACCTCTCTATAAGCCAAAAACTTGTAAATCATTATACCCGTGATTCCCACTTCAAATAAATTTCATTGTGTGCAGATCTGACCCGCAACAACCGGTTTGGCATATGTAGGCCGCTCCTTGCTTCGAGGGCTCCTTTCTGGGCCTCTTGTCTCGGGACTCCTGGCAAGGTGTTCCTGAGTTTGGTTTCTCTCGCCTCGTGTCTTCGTGATGGGGAGGGGGTGCTCTTTGCATTAGCTCCAGCTGGTTCTTCCGCTTGCTTGGAGGAAGTGAACCGATCTGTTATGTTGAGCATCTCTACGACGGTGTTAGGGGAAACTGGTGAAGGGCCCTCCTTAGGTGCTTGTTCCTGACCTCTTGGGTGAGTGCCACTATGACGGTCACGTCTGGTGTCTCTTCTACATCGAGCCTCTCGTCGTTGAATCTCTGGACGAAGGCTCGGATTGACTCATTCTCGTTTTGTTTGAGCGAGAAGAGGTGGGACGACTTCTTCTTGGGTCATCATCCTGCAGCGAATTGCTTGCAGAATATCTCTGCCAGTTCATCGAATGAGCCGATGCAGCCACGATGTAGCCCTTCGTACCAACTTTCTACCCTTTTAATCAGGGTAGCATGGAAAGCTCTACAAAGGTATGGCTTGTCGGCCCCGTGGAGTAACATGACATTCAAATACTTATGAATATACGACCATGGGTCGCCTCTGCCATCATAAGCTGGTAGAGCAGGGAGCTTGAACTTAGGAAGAAAAGGAGCAGAGAGGATATTCTCCTTTAGGGGGTCTTCTGAATCGTAGATTGGACCAGTACGGATCCTCCTGCTCCAGGTTGCGAGAAGTAGGCTCCGAAGGATCGATTTAGGATCTCTTCCCTCCTCGCAAATCCTCCTGCATGGTTTAGCAGTTTATAACCTGGAGGAGCACCGTACATTACCTGATCCAGTATGTTGCGGGTGGCCGCCCAGTAATTGGAGTAGGGGGGTTCCCCCTGGGGCACGAAAGCTCGATTATTGACTCCTGCTCTGTTGTATTGGTGGGTAGGGGGGTCGAATCGTGGAGGTTAATATCTGCTCTTGGGTCCCCTAGATCTCGAAGGAATGATGACCCTTCGTTGGCGGCGGGTACGGGTTTGGAGGCGGTGTCAGCTCATTTACTGGGGATGGGCTCCCCATGTTCTGGCATATTAAGGTCGCCAAAGCACCTAGGCTCCTATCGATCTGCTCAGTGAACTGGGTGAACTCCTTTCGGGTCACCCCAGGCTCCTTTGTTTCCTCCGTAGGTCGAGGTGGCGTTGTGGAGTCCGCGACGTCCTCCACCAAGACGTTGTTTCCTCTTGGCCTCTCATTCGGACTTTCGACCAGTCCAATGTTGCTGGGTCCAGCTGTCATAGCTTTTGGATTGCTTTGGGATGTCAAGTGACGTGCATTAATATTTCATATATTTGCGCACGTTTTCTTCCGTGTTTTTTCGTTATTTACCGCCGTCTTATATTCGTTTTCTCGTTTTTCCTTGTTTTCTTACACTTTTCCGTGTTTTTCGTATTTTGCAGGAATTTACTGGCATAGGGGACATAAAACGACGATATAATGAGTCCCCGGAGCAACGGGAGGAGTCACACGTGATCCAGAGGGTCAAACGACGAAGATCGCATCTTTCAGCCCCTCACCCGACCTGTTGGTCACTTCCAACCGATCGGGTGATGCACGCGTGCACCACCCGGACACAAGTTGGAGCGGCCAAGAAGTCACCCAGTCGGTTCAGAGACCGGTTCAAACGCCCCAACTCTCTGGATTCTGATGCTAAATGCCAACCGATCAGGTGACCTTCACCCGATCGGTTCACTTGTAGCCGATTCTCTGAAGCCAAGACACGGAGAGATCAACCGACCGGTTCAACCGACGGCACGAAGATACCCTCAACCGACCGTGCCGGGGTGACCGGGTGAAGTCCCGTGCTGAACTATCGAAGAAACGATGCAGGTCACCCGATCGGGTGACTTTTCACCCGATCGGGTGATATCGTATTCTATATATATGACCCCTAGGTTTTCCAGAAACGGGAGTTGTTGTTTTTTGCTGTTTTTTCTCTCTCTTGACGGCTGTAATTTTTCAGATATTTGTAAGTCTTCCGATCTTTGTCAAACTTTAATATAGTGTTATTAGCATTGTTCTTACTGCTTTTCAATCGTCTGATCATGATTTTTACGGTCGATTTTGCTTTAGATCGCTTTTTACTAAATATGTGTGAGTAGTTCCCAAATCTGGGATTTTGGTGGAAACCCCTTCGTGGGCTCTCCCGATGTGTCCATAGGACTAGGAAATTGTGAGGGATTATGAATCTATAGGTTACGCGGGGTGTTTTATTGTCATCGGTGGGAAAAAGACCGCCCTTGACCGTCAGGCCAAGGGGGAATAAACTTGGCGGTTGACTCCCTAGCCATAGCTCACGCCCTTAGTGTAGACGTCGAATCCTAGCACGCGGAGCGGCAGGATGAGACGTTGGGAGTCATCGTTGAGAGCTTAGTGCTCCCGGAGTCGGTCAGTGTTAATGGACACGGGAGTGCCCACTGACCGAACCTGTGAAGTCCGACGTATCATCCTGGGCACCGATCGGAATATCGGGCCCATGGGACGCTGGTACCACTTTCAGAGGCAACGTCTCACCATTAGACCCTAATTCCGATCGCTATCCTACCCGTAGGCCGTATCGGCGAGAATCGCACGATAGGGTGGAAACCAGAGTTCCGGGTTTTTCCTTTATATTGTTTATCCATTGCATTCCATTTACCGTGACAACCCATCATCCGATTCAGGCTAGCTCGCCCATGGGGTGAATTTGATCTTACTTGACACAAGCTCATCCACGCCTCCCTGAGTTCGACCCCCAAGCCACACTACAACACCGTGCGCTTACGGTTACAAATATTTAAATCTCACGCCCCCAATCATATTATTGCATACATTCAAACACGCATAAGCGGGGGGGGGGGGGGGGGGGGGGGGGGGGGGGGGGGGGCGTCAAGCTTTATGGCGCCGTTGCCGGGGAGGCAACGTGCTTGTTATTTTAGGATTTCATGAACCCTTATGTCTAGCTCTCATCCCTATCTTGCGATAATTTTCACACTCTACACTTTTTGATTTCACTTGTACATATTGTAAATAGTAATTGTATAGAACTGATTGACTAAGTCGCCGGGCTGCTGTCGCTACATTCGCCTCCCATTTATGCAACCCGTGCTTTTGACGTGTTTGCTATTTGTGCAGTTCTCTCTCTTCTTTCTTATAGGTTCTCTGCCCCATGACGAGGATGTTGTATGCCATTTCGGGTGATATCTGGGATCATTCGCACCACATCCGCTGCTTGGCACAAACCTTGGCGGAATCCCTAAATGCTTCAAACATTCTAACCCTTCTGTCTACCGCTGTGGAAAATCAGAGATGGTATCTTGATATGCAGCAGTATCCAGTCACGACAACTCTCCTTCCTCCTGATAATGTAGCATGTGTCGACATGCCCAGTTCCGAACTCGGGGGAGAAGAATTGTTCACGGAGCCCGGTCGGGAGAACCACCAGGCAGAGTCTGTCAGTTGCATTGGACAGGGGCCGATATATACCTTACAGACTTTTATCGAGCATCCCGGATCTTATTGGAATGAGGAAGCAGGGAGCAACGGTTGGGAATCTTCAACCATTGAAACCTATTTTCACGTCGAAGCTTTCTTCCCCGAGAATTACTATGAGCTTGAGAAAGACCCGATGCCTTCATCAGTTGCCCCTTCGATACCTTGCGATGGTTTACCACGTGGAACCACGGTTGGGAGTGAAGTTCTGAACACTGGCTTTCGAGAGATCCACGAAGAAGTCCTTTCATTAGAGGATTCTCAGCTTGAGAAGTATGCGTCGGGGCCTCACGAAGTTGAGATGAAAGAGCTGCCCACCGGGACTAAAGTATGAATATTTGGGGACGGACTCGGCCCTGCCGGGCATAGTGAACTCCTCGCTGCCTGAAGACCAGATGACCAAACTTCTTAGTGTTTTAAAAAGGTTTAAGGGAGTTTTCGGATATGCAATTGAAGATTTAAAAGGTGTTAGCTTAGGCCTCTGCTCACACAGAATACTGCTTGAGGATGAGCAAGCCTCCTCGATTGAGCCGTAGTGGAGGCTAAATCCCATAATGATGGAAGTGGTGAAAAAGGAGATTGTTAGACTTCTACATGCCGGTATCATATACCCTATCTCCGATAGTCGCTGGGTTAACCCGGTGCACGTCGTACTCAAGAAAGGAGGAATGACGGTGGTTCGCAACGAGAAGAACGATCTGATACCTACGAGGACCGTCACAGGGTACCGGATGTGCATTGACTATAGAAAGCTGAACAAAGCCACGAGGAAGGATCACTACCCTCTCCCCTTCATTGATCAGATGCTCGAGAGGCTGGCGAAGCACAATTATTTCTGTTTCATGGACGGGTACTCCGGATTCCTTCAAATCCCTATTCATAACGATGACCAGGAGAAGACGACGTTCACTTGCCCATTTGGGACATATGCCTATAGAAGAATGCCGTTCGGACTTTGTAACGCCCCAGCTACGTTCCAAAGACTCATGTACGCTATCTTCTCCGACTACTCCCAGGATATCATGGAGGTTTTCATGGACGATTTTTCCGTCTATGGAACTAAGTTTGACTCATGCCTTAGCAATCTAACTAAAGTACTGGAGAGATGTCAAGAAAAGGGATTAGTCCTGAACTGGGAGAAATGCCACTTCATGGTCCAAGAAGGGGTTGTGCTGGGACACGTCATCTCTTCGAGGGGAATCGAGGTTGATAAGGCTAAAGTTGAGGTGATTGAAAAGCTTCCGCCATCGCTCAATCTTCAAGGAGTCCGTGGGTTTTTAGGACATGCGGGATTTTATCGCCGCTTCATAAAAGACTTCTCGAAGATTTCCAGGCCGTTGACCCAACTCCTCGTGAAGGACGCGCCTTTCATCTTTGACGAGGAGTGTATGGAAGCCTTCCACACCATGAAGCAAGCTTTGATTTCTGCGCCCATAATACAGCCACCGGACTGGAATCTACCCTTCGAGCTAATGTGCGACGCTAGTGATTACGCCGTTGGTGCCGTCTTGGGGCAGAGGAAGGATAAAAATCTGCATGTCATATATTATACGAGCAAGACCCTTGACGCCGCCCAAAGAAATTATACTACCACGGAAAAAAGAATTGCTAGCGGTCATCTACGCCATGGACAAGTTTCGGCAATATCTCGTGGGTGCTAAGGTGATCATGCACACTGATCACGTGGCTCTCAAATACCTATTGAGCAAGAAGGAAGCTAAGCCGCGGCTCATTAGATGGATTCCCCCCTCCAGGAATTCGACCTGGAAATCAGAGACAAGAAGGGGGCGGAGAATGTAGTTGCCGATCACCTGTCCAGAATGTCTACCCTCGATTTAAACGCTACTCCGATCGATGATTCGCTCCCTAACGAGCATCTTTTCTCCGTCTCTTCCACCTGGACCCCTTGGTACGACGACATCGCAAATTATCTGGCCTGTTCCATCGTCCCCCACAATGTGTGCTACCAGCAGAAGAAGAAATTCTTCCATGAGGTCCGCAAATTTTATTGGGATGACCCCCATTTGTACAAAACCTGCAACGATGGGGTGATACGGAGATGCATCCCTGAAACTGAAATGACCTCTATAATTTCCCATTGCCATGGTCAGCAATGTGGAGGGCTTGTGAGCACCTATAAGACGACTGCGAAGATTCTCCAAAGCGGATTCTACTGGCCAACCCTCTTCAAAGACACCCATGCTTATGTCCAGGCCTGCGATAAATGCCAAAGGACGGGGAATATCTCCAAACTAAATGAGATGCCTCAACACTACATCCTAGAGGTAGAAATCTTCGATGTGTGGGGAGTGGACTTCATGGGACCGTTCCCTTCCTCTTCAGGGAACCAGTATATCTTGGTAGCCGTGGACTACATATCGAAGTGGGTTGAAGCGATAGCCAGTCCAACCAATGACTCCAGAGTGGTGGCCAAGTTCTTTAAAAACAACATCTTCCCACGGTTCGGTGTACCTCGAGTCCTGATCAGTGACGGAGGGAGCCACTTTATAGAGAAGAAATTTGAGACTCTCTTGAAAAAGTACGGGGTACAACACCGGGTGGGGCATGCCTACCACCCGCAGACTAGCGGCCAGGCAGAAGTCTCTAACCGGGAGATTAAAAGCATACTAGAAAAGACGGTGGCCAACTCTAGGAAGGATTAGTCATCGAAACTTCCTGACGCGCTTTGGGCTTACAGGACGGCATTTAAAACTCCGATCGGCACAACCCCCTACCGGCTTGTCTATGGGAAGGCATGCCATCTTCCGGTGGAATTGGAACATAAGGCATTTTGGGCAATCAAGAATCTAAACTTCGACGCCAAGGAGGTTGGAGGGCACCGGCAGTTACAACTTAACGAGCTCGACGAGATCCGGCTCAATGCTTATGAAAATGCCAGGATCTACAAGGAGAAGCTGAAGCGGTGGCACGATAAGCGCATCTTGAAGAGGGAATTCAAGGAAGGGGACTTAGTTCTCCTATTCAACTCAAAGCTGAAGCTCTTTCCTGGAAAGCTCAAGTCTAGGTGGTCGGGACCTTTCCGCGTCACCAAGGTCTTCCCGCATGGGGCTATTGAGATAATGGGAAGGGATGAGCCATTCAAAGTCAACGGGTAGCGCCTGAAACACTATGCGGTAGAAGAACCAGAATTCTATCCGGTCGGATTCTCAGCGACCGACGACTCTTCCTCAAACCCACCGGACCCCACTTGACCACCATATGAGGCGTCGAGCAACCGACGTTAAACAAAAGCGCTCCATGGGAGGCAACCCATGTTCTACACTCTCATCCTTTTTTAAGACTCATTTTTAACTTTATTTTATCTATTTTAATAATTGAATTCGGCCGCGAGATCATCCGTCAAGAAACTTAGGCCAATCGTGAATTTCTACAGGAAACAAGCCCTCACCCGATCGGGTGACTTCTCAACCGATCGGGTGAGACGTATCAGATGATAGCCGTATCTGCTCTCCTTGCGAACTGGTCGGGTGAAGCATCGCATGACCAGGTGGCAGACCATGCGAGAAGGGCCGAACTCTCGGGAAATTTAGGGGATATACCAACCGATCGGGTGAGTGAAGCCGCTGTCGTGTGGCTGACCGGGTGAAAAGTTACAGATTCGCGGGAAGAATTGAGAAGCGGTCAACCGATCGGGTGAAAACTCACACGATCGGTTCACCTGTAGCTATTGGCCGACGGAAAATTTTCGAGACTTATCCACCCGATCGGGTGAAAACTCACCCGATCGGTTCATTTTCACCCCTATAAATACCCCTGTTGCACGATATCCTCCACCCGACCCCCAAACTCCCCTTCACACGATCTCCCTCCCTCCAACTGCTAAATCGACCTCCTCCATCCACCCCACTGCCCCTAGATCTTCACCCCCACTCATTTCCATACTCCCCCACCCTCGCCACCTCGCCATCATCAACATTCTCTCATCAAACATCCAAACCCTAACCCTAACCCCCAAATTTTCGAAAATTTCGATTCTTGTCGGATCAGCGAGCGGCGGCTTCCCAAATTGCTTCCTTATATTGCGTGGGGTCTTTCGGGTGCTTGATCTCACAATGTCGATGGGTAACCTCTTTCCACTCTTCACATTTATTTCATTTTATGTAATGTCTTGAATTTGTTTTTGCACACTTTATCTGCTTCTTCATCTTCATAGACTCCATATCCCGCTCCATCATCTTTCCCATCGCCGTCACCATGTCTGGGAAGGGAAAGGAAAAAGCCTCATCGTCACGCAGACATCCCCTTTACAGTCCTTTCTCCCCGTCTTTCCTCGGCATAAACCCTTCGTCCGAAGAGCAATCCGATCGCTTGCAAGCCCTCCTTCATCGCCCAATGCGACCTACTCTTTTTGCCGACTTCCCCACCCTATAATCTCTTGGACTATTTAGGGGCGTCTGTGCACTTTTTCGCTTCATAGGTTGCGATTATCTTCTGCGGACCCACGCCAATACACACATGAATCTCACACTCGAGTTCCTCAGTTCTCTTGAAGTGTCCGATCACGGTTTCACCATCCGAGCCTTCAATTGTGATTTTTCCATGAGCTTCGACACGCTTAATGACATTCTATACTTTCCTCACCCCGATCGCCATGTTGAATGCTCCACTTTTGATCGATCTGACATCTTTTCTCGCTTTCGGGCCGATGGCGCTTGGCAAAGATTCACCCGATATACCACCTTTCCTGCGGTAGCCCTCGCCTCCTACATCATACACCCATGCTACCGTTTCGGCCATTGCTTCCTTGCCTGCACCATTTTTGCTCGTGTAGATGTATCCACGGTGTCTAGGGATGAGTTGCTCTTTCTCTATGCCATGTCCCATGACCGGATTCATGGCAACATCCCTTTACCCTTAAACACCGCTCATTGGATCATCCACGAGATCCTATCCGTTAGCCACGCAGCTTCCGGCTCTATCTGCTGTGGGGGGATGGTCACTCTTATCGTCAGTTGTGTCTTGAGGATGCCGCCGGACCTCCCTATTGTCCCGGGACGTAGCCGTATTGATCGCGATTACTTGATCTCTATCGGTATGATTACTCCTTTTGGGGAGGATCATGCAGCCTACCTCTATAGTCCTGCCTACACTCCTTTTGCCATCCTCCCACCCTCATCTCCGGAGTGTTTCCCCTTACGACTTACACACCTACCCTGGGAGTTCTACCAAGATCCTTGGTACGCTTCACTCGTTCACTTCCCACCCATGGATCCTCCCGATTGGCACCCATGTGTCGGTCCACCCCATCCCACCATCATTCACCACGATCCACCGATGTATCCCGATCCTCCAGTAGTCTTGCCTGTTGCTCCTCCTTCTCCTATTCGCACACCCTCTCCTTCGTCCTCGGAGGATTCCTTCTACCATTATTCACCACCTTCTTCGCCGTCTCCTTACCATTCTACCGCTAGCGACTCCGATTGACATCCCCCTTGCTTATCTCTGCATTTTCACGATCACATAATCTTGCTAGCATTGTCACGTCTAGCTTGGGGGAAGTCAAATTTTTTGGGTGTGCTGTCGTGTTTTGTTTTTCTTTGTCTGTTTGTTTACTTGTCGTGTCGTGTGATTTTCCTTTTTATTTTCCTTTTTTATTTTATTTTATTTTCTGTTTATCTGTCATGTGGTGTGCTTTATATTTTTATTCGTATTTTCAGTCTCGTTTGTGTGATTTTCTTGTCTTTCGTGTCTTTTTGTGTCTGTGCGTATTCCCCCCATATTCATTGCCATCCCGTATTTAATTCTATTGCATTGAGGGCAATGCAAGTTTCAACTTGGGGGAGTCGCACTTCGTGTGTCATTTGTCTCTTTTTCTTTGTTATTTGAGTCGTTTTTCTCCGCCTTTTTCTTTTTCTTTTTCTTTTCTTCTTTTTATCTCTTTCTCCTAGAGATGAACCCTATGATGAATTGCCAAAAAATCTCACACACCTAGCATGGCATCGATAATCACATTCACTAACCCTAGGATATTGAGTCCTCCTGCATTTCATGCATCGTGGGTCCACTTAGCTTTTTGTGAGTCGTGTGTCGTGCCTAGCAATTTGGCGTGCTTCTGCTTTGTGATTTTACTTTATATACTTGTCCTGGAATGACCCCTAGATTATCATGATTCGATTTGAATATGCGGTATTTGTTTCTACTGTCTGCTTCTTCTGCATGCTATATATATCGTATACTTCATTTCGTATGTGTCGGGATTCCATAATTAAGGACTAGGATAACCCATTTAGCCCATGCTCTAATTAGCAAGAATAGTTTCCTTTGCCCAAGTGTTTAGATTCCGATTTCTTTTTTGTTTTACTTGGTGCAAATCCCCTCGTCGTGTACCGTTCTCCCACTTGGGAGAGTACACATGTGTATAGCCAAAAACCCTAAAATCCAAAAAAGGAGAAAAGAAAAGAAAAACCCAAAAAAGAAAAGAAAAGAAAAAAAATTGTATAGCCAAAAATCCAAAAAAAAAAATACAAATACCTAAAACCCAAAAAAATTCCCGTGTGAATATTTTCCTACCTACCGAGAATAAAGGGAAGGCGAGAATTTGCACCGAGTGTTCTACTCCACATCATCTCAACCCCCATCGTTTTCGAAAACACTTGGCTTAGGAACTTTTTAGCTATTATCTAGGCTATAGTGTGGTGATCTCCTTAACCCTAGTTGTGGAGTCCCTGACGCATGATATGTTTCGATTCTCTCTCTATTCTCATGCATGCTTGAACTATATATTCACCGCTTAATTCGAATCGAATCGATATTTGGGTCATTTCTTGGATTTGTGTATATCGAGCTTTATTGTACAATGTAGATAGTGACACCGTCTGCTAGCACACGACCACACTCACTCGCACTTCACCGCGTGGGCCCACGGCACTTGTCTGGACTTGTATACCTTGATTTAGTGATGTGATTTGGCGTTTGCTTGCTTGGTGTGTCGTTTTTAATTTTGTTGGCCCTGACGGGCGATCTAGGATATAAAGTTTTCTTTTTCTCTCTTTCTCTCTATTTTCTCTCTCCGAGCTCCTACTCTCACTCGTCTTCCTCGAGGACGAGGAAGAGTTCAGCTTGAGAGAGTTTGACGTGTGTTTATATTTCATATATTTGCGCACATTTTCTTTCGTGTTTTTCCGTTATTTACTGCCGTCTTATATTCGTTTTCTCGTATTTCCTTGTTTTCTTTCACATTTCCGTGTTTTTCGTATTCACAGGAATTTACTGGCATATGGGACATAAAACGACGATATCATGAGTCCCCGGAGCAACGGGAGGAGTCACGCGTGATACAGGGGCTCAAACGATGAAGATCACATCTTTCAGCCCCTCACCCGACCGGTTGGTCACTTCCAACCGATCGGGTGATGCACGCGTGCACCACCCTGACACAAGTTGGAGCGGCCAAGAAGTCACCCGGTCGGTTCAGAGACCGGTTCAAACGTCCCAACTCTCTGGATTCTGATGCTGAATGCCAACCGATCGGGTGACCTTCACCAGATCGGTTCACCTGTAGCCGATTCTCCGAAGCCAAGACATGGAGAGATCAACCGACCGGTTCACCCGACGGCACGAAGATACCCTCAACCGACCGTGCCGGGGTGACCGGGTGAAGTCCCGTGCTGAACTGTCGAAGAAACGAAGCAGGTCACCCGATCGGGTGACTTTTCACCCGATCGGGTGATATCGTATTCTATATATAGGACCCCTAGGTTTTCCAGAAACGGGAGTTGTTATTTTTTGCTGTTTTTTCTCTCTCTTGACGGCTGTAATTTTTCAGATATTTGTAAGTCTTCCAATCTTTGTCAAACTTTAATATAGTGTTATTAGCATTGCTCTTACTGCTTTTCAATCGCCTGATCATGATTTTTACGGTCGATTTTGCTTTAGATCGCTTTTTACTAAATATGTGTGAGTAGTTCCCAAATCTGGGATTTTGGTGGAAACCCCTTCGTGGGCTCTCCCCGATGCGTCCATAGGACTAGGAAATCATTAGGGATTAGGAATCTAACGGTTACGCGGGGTGTTTTATTGTCATCGGCGGAAAAAAGACCGCCTTTGACCGTCGGGCCAGGGGGAATAAACTTGGCGGTTGACTCCCTAGCCATAGCTCACACCCTTAGCGTAGACGTCAAATCCTAGCTCGGGGGAGCGGTAGGATGAGACGTTGGGAGTCATCGTTGCGAGCTTAGTGCTCCCGGAGTCGGTCAGTGTTAATGGACACGGGAGTGCCCACTGACCGAACCCGGGAAGTCCGTCGTATCATCCTGGGCACCGACCGGAATATCGGGCCCATGGGACGCTGGTACCACTTTCTGAGGCAACGTCTCACCATTAGACCTTAATTCCGATCGCTATCCTACCCGTAGGCCGTATCGAAGAGAATCGTACGATAGGGTGGAAACCAGAGTCCCAGGTTTTTCCTTTATATTGTTTATCCATTGCATTCCATTTACCGTGACAACCCATCATCCGATTCGGGCTAGCTCGCCCATGGGATGAATTTGATCCTACTTGACACAAGCACATCCACACCTCCCTGAGTTCGACCCCCCAAGCCACACTATAACACCGTGCGCTTGCGGTTACAAATATTTAAATCTCACGCCCCCAATCATATTATTGCACACATTCAAACACGCATAAGGGGGGGCGTCATCAAGCTTGTTAACGTTTCCCACAAACGATGCCAAACTGTTAAGGCCAAAATTGACCGAGACAGTTGTTAAGCTGACGTAAACTCAAAGCACTGAGTTGGAGCCTTGTCAGCAGCTGGAGTGGGACCCTTGGTTGGAGGAACCAGGGTCGAATGATGATAGTTGGAGGTGATGCGACCTTCGACTGACCCTCGGGCGGCCGTTGCGTCGATCGTTCGATGTTGGAGAGCTCGACGTCGACGTTCGATGTTAGATGACGATAGGGACTTGTTCGGGGGGTCGGATCTGGGTTCCAACCCAAATCCCCTTCGATGCTTAAGTTAGTGTAGAACTTAAGGAAGAGAGAGAGCATGGTGTAGCTGAGATCGACACACGGAGGGTCGTCTCTAGACTGACGACCAAGCTAGAATATAAGAATGGTAAAAGTGAGAAGATAGAGTTATATGCCTTAGACCTCGTACCTTGAAGATGGAACACTTTCACCTATTTATAGGGGTTCGGGGTCCCTTTTGAGACATTGGGGAGATAACAACCACCCATAATGGGGCCACGATCTTCCCTCATGAATGTGAGTAAATGTTACCCACATCCTCGAGATTCCCGAGATCGCCTTTAATCCCACGTTCTTGTGAATCGGACCCAACGGTCGACTGGCTATTTGGGCTTTGACTGAGTTGACATCGGGCTTCTTTGGTGCGCCTGGTGGGCCTTAGTCATCTGTCGACCGAGTTGCCTCGAATGCCGGCCCAATGACTCAACAGTCACCAATTCTCATAATTTAAAACTCCTTCACATATCATTTTATCGGATGGTCATGCATTGATTGGATTCTAAAAATTGTTTATGGCCTGAATTAATTATTTTTCTTGATTAAATTAACCATTAATGTGCCGTTTGTGAAAAAATTTCAATTAACATGATTAATATCTTGAAATAGTTTGAATTTATTTCGTGCATGCTATTGTGATGCAAAAGCTTAAGTATACACGATTTATTAGAATAGTCTTCAAGTTGAAGAGGAAATTGGCCTCTGTCACTAAAGTTTATGTGTGATGAAGGTGTATTGAATTGCTTCCACACACACAAAAGAGAAAAAAGATAAAAAAAAAGAAGGGAAAAAATAAAACTTAGATGATTCGAGTTATTAGGTTTGAGTGGCTTTTCTAAGCCTAATGCCCGAAGGTCGTCTGACCTATGAGTCATTAACTAAAAGCTCGTTACATGAATCATTCTATGTCAAAAAAAGATTCAATAAAAACTTAGATGGTTCGAGTTATTAGGTTCGAGGGGCTCTTCTAAGCCTAATGCTCGAAGGTCGTTTGGCCTAGGGGTCATTAACTGAAAGCTCGTTATATGGATCATTCTAAGTTATAAAAAAAGAAGAAAAAGAAAAAGAAAGAAAAAAGATATGGTGAATAAAGGAAGCAAACTCAATACTCATGAATGGAACGATCTTTATGCGATGCCAAGTCCTTGTAAATAAGAAAACTAAGATATAACGTCGTGTTATACTTTCGCTTGCGCAAAACTTGTATGTTATTTACTCAAATTAAATTAGAGAAAATATCATATGATTGATCTTATTCATGGATTATGTATATTGATGGTCAAAATCATGTTGGAAAGCGTATTATTGAGCCATGACATAAGTGACTGAAAGAATTTAACATTTTTATTAAGTATCCGATTTAATCACTCTTTTTGCTATGGACTAGCAAATCACTAGTTGGGGGTGTGATTCAAGTTAATTATTGCATATTTAATCCCTCAATTAGTGCCATTTTGTGTGTATAAGATGCTTAATTATACTCTAATGTGATCATATTTAGATTATTATTAATCATTAGAAGAATCACCTATTCTATGTACAAAATGCTATTTTACTGAGTATTCTAGTTCTCTCATAGTTTTCATGTGAAGATCTCAGTCTTACGATTCCAATGACTATTTATTCATATTTTTCTAAGATCTGTGCTAATTACTATGAATTTTTGAATGCAGAACACCATTTTAAATGAGGAAATACTAAACAAATACAACTAAATACAGCAGAAATACATTTTAAATACACAACCCGCTCAACTCTTGCCCACATGGCATCATCTGGGCTGTTCCCGCCTGCTTCCGACGACATCTGCAGGAGGCACGACGTGGCTAACTTCTAGCCGTTGGATGATAATCCAACGGACTCCGTTCTTTCCACATTGGGGTTGGATGGAGTACAGAAGGCGGGCCATGTGGCGAAGCGGCTTTGATTTGATCCATCATCCAACGGGCATCGAAGGAGCTTAGCGGATGGGTGACATGGCCGTATCTCGCTCGTCCATCACGCATCCAACGGCATAGATGAGAGCCCGAATGAAGATCGGATTCAAGCGAAAGCAGGCGAATTCAGCTCTGCGAGTGGACACGTGGCAGGTTCTAAGCAGATCTTGCCCAGATGTGCGGTCCACAATTGTAGTGCTCAACGGATGCGGATCTATTTGAAAACGAAGCGGGTCTGAACCCGCTAGCAACCCCAAACCCGCAATGCCCCTATATATTCATATTTTTAGGGGTTGGGGATATTCTTTGCGTATTCTGAGCTCTAGAGAGTGTATTTGGCTGTGATTTTGGAGCCCATAGAGACAGAGGCCGAGAGCCACCATTAAAAGAGATCTAGGGTCTATTTAGAGAGAATTGGTGATAAATTTCCTATCTTTTGCCTTGTATTTTGCGTATTTGGCTTGTATTTGGAGTATTCTTCACGTATTTTGAGTATTTGATGATGTATTTGTTTATGAATATTGAATCATCTCTATCCATGTGTGGTTAATCTCCATATGTGCTGGTTTTTATGTAGTTAGGGTGTTGTAATCATTGATTTCGATATCTTTTCGCCCTATATTTATGTTATAATCACGTATTTTGTCAGTTTATACGTATAATTTATTTGAGTATGTTAATCAGAGACGTGCTCATGCTTGAATCGAATATGATCTGAGTAAGACTTATCCGTGATGCGATCTGAGAGGAGCATCATGACCTGAGAGGGCATTTGTGCATATTGTCTTCATGAAATCGATATTATACGTGGTTACTCTTTGGCACGTTTTTATGCTCTTTATCGCCATACTTTCCGACGTTCTCATGCCCTAGCCGGATGAAATGTTGAGTTCTAGAAAAGATAATAATAATCATTGATTGCATATACTCTAACGAAATCACAACCAACACATACTCTCCATATTAGAACCCTAGTATCGAATTCACCGTAATTATCGTAGGATTTTGTTTTCGTATTATAAACTCTCGACACCATTACTTTTATAGCTGAAAGGTGGTGGTTTCTCGTCGTATTAGTACTCTCTATAAACTGAAATTCGTGGTTTTGTAGGTCAGTTGTCCCGTGGATACGATACCTGGACTCACCAGGATTATTATTAGTTCGATCTCCTACACTTGGGAGTAGCGCTCACATATTTTGAGACGAGTCATCCCACCATTTCATTTTATTTATAAACGATGCGTCATTTACATGTGCCCTCTCCATACTGAGTACAAAATTGGTAAACAAGGAAAACTCCCCAAAGAACCCAAAAAGGGAAAGTACTCACACACTATACAACGTAAAACTCACAGTGTCTCATGAGTTCATGAATCAATTCTGTTGCTTAAATATCTTGTACAGTCTTTTCCTCACAGGTTGCAAATTGCTATCAAATGTCTAATTGCTGCAGCTCTTACAAATTGAACTTGATGCTTGCTTCTATGTACTCATACTAAGCTCGAGTGTAAAGTTATGACTAAATCTATAGAGCAGAGATTATTAATTGGCGTTCTTATTATTGGGCCCCGAGCCAGCTGGAATCGCTTGTGTCCAAGTTTGGATCACCCTAACGGGATAGTGACCTGCTTGGCCAACCTTGACTAAGCCCGTTCGTGAGGATCAATGTTAGAATGCCGATTATCATCAATGCAAATATTGATTATGGTTAAATCTTGATTTTAGCTTGGATTAATTAAAATACTTAACCTTTCTGTTACGGAGATTATTTGCCGAGTAAACCTCACTAACGTGCATTTCATTTTGTTGTTTTATGAAATGTCCTTCAGGTATTGACAGTGAGTTAATGGAAGACACAGCTGTAGAAGTTGAGCCAGTGCTCGAAGAGTACGTGGAGTATCTACCTATCGAAGACTAGACGATCATCTTTGCGACTGCACTTTTAAATTTGGAATAATGTAATTTGTGTACTATGTTGTTTCGGCCATACTAGGCCTATGTTTTACTTTACTTTCAAACTCTGTAGTATTGTAATAATGTCATATGTACTATTTCTTGAATAAGGATGCAAGGATCTGATGTTGTATTCACAGACGCGTCATTGTGTTTAGACCAATGAGGAAAGAAACGACACACACACACACACACACACACACACACACACACACACACACACACACACACATCCTTGTTTTAAGCACATCGCATGCCCGTTCACGTTCTCGCTCCACGTCCTCGCTCCCAGTAGAATGGGAAGCGGAGCGTGACCGATATATGCAGAAAACAAGATCATATATATTTTCAAATAAAGAAAGTAATTGGGTCAATATACTTCACTTATTGAAGAAACTTACGCAATCCAAAGATGGAAAGGGAATGGATTAGAAAGAAAGTTATTCTAATTGTCGACAAAAAGATAGCAAGGATGGGTTTGAATAGGACAACCAAAGGTCAGGAAATCAAAGAATTTTGGTTAAGAGTTTCAAGGAAAATGTGGAGTTCAAGGAAAGGAATGTCGAAAATACTTTCTAGAGAAGTAGGATTGTAACATCATTAGTGCCGTTCTTAAAGTATTTTGCACGACTTGCGTGGGCCACCACAAAAACATGTCACGTCCCGCTTCCCATTATACTTGGGAGCAAGCTTAAAACAAGGAGTATTTTTTCTTTTCTTCTTTTCTTCCTCCTTGGTTTAAACACACTAAGCGTTTATGATTTAGAATTGCAGGTTCTTGCATGCTTACTTAAGAAACAGCCTGAATTTCATGCCCCGTTCTCCAAAATTCGCTAAAATAGGTACATTCCTGGGTATTTGTAAAGAACGAGTAGGGACAAGGTTGCGATAGTATTTAGACCCAAGGCTTTAACCCCTTGATTCTAAATACTACGAAGCGTAAATTGCTATTCTTAAATAATAAACGTATCCAAAGGCCACTACAAATGCTAGAATAGTACATACAAGGAAACCTGTAAATGCTCTAACACAGAAAATCACAGATACAACATAGAGATCAAAAAATATTTACTTACATTTAGTTGAAAAGATACTATTTACATACACCAATTGTGCAAGTAAAAAAGAGGAAATGGCAGACTAGATTCCCAGACCCATACAAAATGGTGTCCACACATCAAGTACAACTCACTCCCTAATCTACCCTTGGGAGCCAGCTCCACGAAATCGCCCTCCAAGGGCTCCACCTCTAGCTCGAAACTCTGGGTAGTCTCCGGAATGGGATGCTGCTCTGTCATCACAGACTCTAATCTTGGGAAAAATGGGAAGGGACACATCAACACGTGCCCAGTAGGAAACTAACAACCCCAGGTAGATATGCCCGGCTCAAAATTGTCCTATCTAACTAAGTGTCAGGCTACAATGATAATAATGACAAACAACGAATTAATTTCATAATTTAACAGAAACATCCACTTTCATGTTTATAAAGGAAAATACAGTAAAAAGTAGTGAGCATAAGGAAATTCAGACAGAAAATAAGGGAACAACTACAGATAATAACTAAGGCAATTACTAGGACAACATTTATATAATTTTTCAGTTATAGTTATGATTTTGAAACCCATGTATCTTGTTGAACATAATGCACTGGACCTCACCCAGGGTGGGTGGATGGGTGGCACCCAGCCAGCGACACGAGCACTATGACAAATGGGGCCTCTCATAACTCCACCGTTTCGGCAGTGAGAATATCATGTCATACACATCAATTACCACATGGTTCATCATGAGTACACTATGGGCCTCTCCAACTCTGCCAACTCCCTATGCCGGTTGACAGGAGTGCGAGCATATTAACGAGTCCAGTCCTTATGTGTACGCTTTACCTGGTTTTTCCCCAACCCTGGAATACTCACACACCTCGGGGTAGAATGAGATATCCCAGGTTATATATGTCACACAAAATCCTTACTCTTAACACATAACAAAGTCCATCATTTTAACAATTCCACGGTCTCATTTACCGCTTGCTATCGTCATTTCGTCGATGTCGTGATTTAACAACGAGCATGGCAATGCAATTTTAATAAGGAAGAATATTACAACACAACATGCTTCTGTGGCTTGAGCATAATTCACATTATAACATGGCATATTAACATACTTAGTCTTTCTAGCATATACATGACATATAACAACATATGCTTACATGGCTTGAGCATAATTAACAGCATCGCATGTCATATTAACCTACATGGTCCTTCTACATGACATATAACAACATGTGCTTAAATGGATTGAACATAATTAACATTATAGCATGGCATATTAACTTGCATGATCTTCTAACATAAACATGACATATAACAACATATACTTCCATGGCTTGAACATAATTCATGGTATAACATGGCATATTAACATACTTAGTCTTTGTAGTATAAACATGACATAACAACATATGCTTCCATGGCTTAAGCATAATTCACATTATAGCATGGCATATTAACATACAATTTAATGACACAAAGGATTAATCTAAACAACATGGCACTTAGCATAATCAAATTAGCATGAGCATTAACATATTTAGATTTGCATGTATATTGCACATTAACATACTACTATTAGCAAAACACTAATACATTTAGTTTAACATGAGCGTAGTATACATTCTAATATAAATTGCAACATAGCAAACATATTAGCAAACTATGTACTCATGACATGCAACTACCTCTTCCTACAACCATCACAACATATTAGATATGGTCATCATTATTAGCATACAAGTAGTATTATAAGCATGCTAATCATAATACATGACATAACTACACTTCCTAAGAGCAATCTTAAGAATAACATCCTAACTAAAGTTGAAGTCTCCTACCTTGAGAAAGTCCTGCTTCTTCAAGCTCTAGCTTTCTTCTAAGCTCCTTTCCTCCCAGCTCCTTCTCCTTTCTTCTCCTTCAAACTCCAAGTGCACCAAGGGTGTAAGAGGTGGTTCGGTCTAGGTGGTGGGAGAGGAGATGGTGGTGGCTTGGTGGCGGTTTGGCCTAGGTGTGGGGGAGAGAAGAGGATGAAACACTTAGTTTTTGTTTTCCCCTTTTCTTTTCTTTTCTTTTCTTTTTCGTCTCCTTCTCCTTCTTATTTTTCTCGTTTAAATTTTTCTGCCCAAGCCTAATCATCATGGCAAGAGATAATGGAGTGCCAAGTAGAGGATTTGATGGCATGGTTAGGCACAAATGGCTAGAAGAATGACACATAAGGGGTTAAAGTGGCATGCCCACAAAATTAAGGTTTTCTAATTTTTGAAAAAGGAAAAAAAATACACTAATATTACTAGTAGCCATACCTTACCATAATGTATTCCATCAAATACAATCACATTATCATTACTAATAAAGATTTAAAGCATTTAAAAATAGATCTATAATATTATAAATTTTAGAAATATTAGGAAAAATACCCAAAAAATACATAAAGCTGTATGCATATAAATATGATCGAAATACATAACATAATACGTCATATATTAACAATAGGGCGGTTACATCCTAAACTCCTTAAAACAAATTCCGTCCTCGGAATTTCAAAACAACTAGGAGCGAAAGATATTTCTATACATCAACCAAAATATATACAAACATATGAGGATATCTCTCTCGTGTCTCATCCTCGAGTTCCCAGGTGGACTCCTCTGAAGAATCTCGGTGCCACATGACCCTCACAAGATTGATGACCTTCTTCCTTAGCAACTTATGTCTCCTGTCTAGAATGTGTTGAGGGATGTATACCCTCAGTTTATTTGTATTTGATGCAAATGGATTTTAATATTAAATGAGAATTATTCATGTTGCATGTGATGCATACATAAAAGGAAATAAATAAATTAATATGTCACAAAGTTGTTTGTAAGCATATAATGCATAGAAATATAGAGAGGATTTTTCCACGAATGTCGGTGAGAAAACCGCGCTCAAATCGGAGACCAGATGGGCCCAGAAAATCTATTTAAAAGGAGTTTTAAATAATATATATATAAGCCAGGAAAGTCAAAAATATCAGGCCCAAGAATTACAATTTTAAAGGGACTTTCCCTTTATTTTTGGACCCGGCCCATTGGGCCAGGTCAATTTTTGGGAACAAGGGCACCTGAGGCGCCCTTACGACCAGCAAAATGCTGGCGCCTTTGCGCCAGCTGCACGTGCAAGGGTGTGTACATTGCACGCACCCAGCCAAGGTGACATGTGGGACCCACCCGCCTGCTGCAGGCAGGCCCACCCGCCTGCGCAGGCACGGGGGCGTGCCAGGCAACACCCTGGGGCGCGTTCCTGGCATGTGCCCCCATGCCGGGTGGGATTCAACTTGTGGGGCCCACACCGTAGGCCCAACACATAGGGTTTTGAACCCTAATTGATTTATTTTTTACGGCTGAATTGTTCAGTGAAAATTTGGTTTTGGGCCAACTTTCGACACAACATTTGTGGGGTTCAAACAAAGTCAGATTGGAGCGCCGTTTATTTCTATGCGTTCACCGTTTAGTGCTCTTCGATTTGATCTATTATATCATTAGCGAAGCTCAACTGTAAGGGATGGAAAATTCATTAAAGTTTGACCTTAGTGTAAGGCAAACTAAATTAAATTTTCACTCTTAATTCTTAAGTTCCACATCGGATATGATGAGAAGGGGGGTCAGCCGCCTATATAAATAGGGGCCAACCCCCTTCCTTGAAACCTGCACCAAGTCTTCAATTCAAGAAGCTCCAAGAAGTTTTGAGCAAGCTCGGATTAAGACTTAAATTATTATTCCCTCTTTCTCTCAAATTCTTCCTTACTCCTGATCGGGCTCTAGGAAAGCTACGAAGGAGTTCGGATCAGATCCGAAGTCTTGACGGAGGATCCACTCAAGGCGAAACTTTATTTGGCATGTGGTTGGCTCGGTAATAGGGGTGTTGCTCGCATCGGGACGTGGTTTGGCTCGGGATGTGGTTAGACTCGAGAGAAGCGGCGTGTGGCATCGCTTCAGAGATAAAGAAACGTTGCTGAAAACGACCATTCGTATTCTGCGGAAACAAAGTGAAAGGTAGGTAGGTTAATTAACATGCATTTATAATCGCAATAGGTTGATAAATCTATCCTTAGGGGTTGGTCGGACCAAACCCCGGGATAGTAGAGATTCTGGTTAGGGTTGTTTCTTTAGGGCTAGACTTAAAATAGTTTTAAGTTCTTTTTCCGCTGCTTTTATGTTTTCGTCGTCCATCCGACTTAGGCTGGACGTCGATTTTATAGCCCCAAGGATCCAGAAAACCCTACAGTGGTATCAAAGCTAGTCTACTTGATCTATATGTTTTTGCAATTATAAAGTGCATAGGTGCAACATGTTTCTCCATCAGATGGAGGTTTCTACTTAAGCTATTGTCGTTCCATGTGATGTTTTCATTTTCGGAAAATTGTTTTGTTTTTGAAAATTAGATCTAATTTTAAAATCATGTAAAAATTTTATTAATTAGATCTTTAAAATTATATGATAATTTTTGATGTAACTTAGATTTATGAGATAATTTTAAGTTGCATGCTTAGCTAAATTTTATGTGATAATTTTTGTTGATCTGTTATCATGCTAAAATGTTTAATTTAAATTTTTAATGGTTATATTAGTTCTTGTTGATTATGTGATAATTCAAGAAAAACTTTTAGGATAGCTATTAAAAGCTTTAAGAAAATTATTAGATAATTTTTGATAGACATGCTATGATTTAAAATTGTTGCAACAAATTAAACTCCTAATAATTGATTAGAATAGCACTCTTCGATAATTATTAATTTAACTGTTCTAATAATAATTATGAAAAGGCTATGATTTAAATTGTTGCAACTTAAATTTAAAACTCATAATACCAGATTAGGATAGCACATTGATATTAAAGAATCATCATAGTTGATAAGGACATTAATAAAAGTTATTAACCAATCTTAATAATTTCAAATTTTAGGATTCAACTAGTTGATAGGATTAACTAGTTTTAATGAAGCCATTTCAAGTCGCTGTCACACAAATGAATAATTAGTATCCTTCAATGGATTATGATCTGGTCTAGTGTTTTTTGACTAGTGTTGTGGATCACCCTAGCTAGACTCGGGATAGTGATCCTGGCTTACCAAATCCGTGGTCATGTTCCACTGGACTGCAAGGATGCGAATTATGACTATATGAAACCATCGATCACATCTAGTCAATTACATTTAAAATCTTCTTCAAGATTAGCCGTAGCCTTCCTTGCTTTTGGAATTTTGGAAACCAAGGATTCTTGTTATAGTTGTTGAGTCAACTCAAGCTATAACATGATTGTCTTTTGGGTACCAATTCCATTAAACATGTGATGTAGTTCGACTTAATCCAAACTGTCCTGTCGTAAACATAACCGAGTGCCGGTGTAAGTTAGGATTGGACAAGAAAGCAAGAGTCTGACTAGATTAGTCGTTATGATTTGTTGAGTCAACTCAAGGTTATAAGTGACTAGGGGTAAAAACCTATAAGGGAATCACATACGATGTTATTGGTGAAGATTCATATACCGATCGCAGAGTTAAGCAACTCGTTGAGTCAACTCAAGGTTGTGAGACTAAGGGTGGTTGAGTCCCTTTCCCACTAAATATTATTATTCGTTCATCTATATGGGTTAAGATGATCGCAAAAATAGTGGGAGGGTATAGTTGAATAAAATTCAATTTAACTATATTTAAAAATCATTGAACATATGAAACTTGGATAGTTATATGTTTTACCGAAGGAATCCAAGTTATAATATCCTAAAAGAATAAATAAACTGGTCAAAATGGTTGGTTAAGAAATATCGACTCAAAATCAAATTTGATAGTCTAAACCAGGTTCTCACTGATCTTAAAGTGTCCTTCTTAGCACAGGCTTAAGGACAATGATTTCCTTGAGCTCTGGGTTCAACAAAATAAATGCACGCTACCCGTGACTTGCCTCTATGAGGGGCAGCTTGAACATACTGATGTTCAAAGCAAGTTTCTCCTTACAATTTGTTGAGTCAACTCAAGGTTGTATGGAAAATAGTTTCGATCCGCAAAGTTTGAAACTTCGATCAAATTGTTTATCTCAAAGATGAGTGCATGAGCAGCGCATGACCATGTATCCAAATCAGATCTTGAGGCAAGCAACTTGTTGAGTCAACTCGAGTTGTGAAGCTCAAGTGTTTGGATGCAGGAGGTGCTTGCACAGCTAATATTTGTGTTGGGACGTGTAATGTCTAAATATGATTTAGAAAAGAAGAAAGCATTCAAGAATGTTGTTTGAGAAAGAAAGTTTTGACTATCATAAGAAAAGTCAAAAGTAGGAGGGACTGAAAATGTGACACATTTGATATCACAGTTTCAGGATAATCGTTATACAAAAGGAATAGATTATCTTACATGTTAAAAAAGGAGCAATTGGTGTTTCTTAGACCATAGAGGACGTCTAACACATTTTAGAGAATGTCATCACCTTGCTTTCGAAGCAATGTGTAATTTGTATAACAATATTGTATTAAGTGATAATACTTGAATGTGCAAGATATAAAAAACTTATCTATGGAAAATTAGACTAGGCCATACCGAAGAGAACAGACTTGACAAGTCACATAAAGAGAGTGCTTTTGACCACTCGTATTATGAGTCGAAAGTCACTTGTAAGTCTTGTCTCAAGGTATGATGGCCAAACTCCTTCTGTAAGACAGTGTGAGAATGAGTTGGAGAACTCACGGTCTTGTACATATGGATGCATCCAAACCCAAGTCTAAATTAGCATAGATATGTTATACTTATTTTATTACGACACATGTTCTTGATGAAACACAAGTCTGATAAAATAGAGTATACAGCGATAGAAGTATTTGAACTGCTTCGATCAGATCGAAGAGTCGAATACTTAGCTATATAATTCTTGCGTAATTAAAAGAAAATGTGATTTTCTCTCAGGTCAAGTCTCTTAACACATCGGTGTGTTGGAGAGCATGAATCGCATTTTGTTAGACATGGCGCAATACATGGCAAGTGATTCTGAGTTACAATCCTCCCTTTGTATTAAGTCTCAGATAGTAATGCCTAAGTTCTTGATAAGGTTCTGTGAGGACCTTATCAATATGATATTCCTCAAATTAATCGTTAGAAAGTCACAGGATTACTCGAGTCTTGTGAGACGAAAGAGTCGAGTAAAACATCATAGATGATGATGGCCTAGACAACTTCCATGATGTCTTTCAGAGTAGTGACTCTAAGAAATGTCTTGATGCAATCCGAAAAAGGTCCGTGCATGTAAATAAGGTATGGACCTTAGTTGATGTGCCCAATGAAAGTGTTTCCTTTGGCTGCAAGTGAATGTTCGAAACAGAAGATTAATGCAGATGGAAATTAGTGAAGTACAACTTATGCTGGTTGAGAATAGTCATCATCAGAACTCTTTTAAACAGATTGTGATGAAATTTTCTCGTCAACAACTATGTATATATTTATTCAGATCAGACTCGATGTAAATGCTCATGATGACCATGAAAACAGGAGTATTCATGTATAGTCTATTTTCTAAATATGATTTAGAAGAACAAACTTATATGAATCAGTCAGACAGTTTTCAAGGTCAATGGGAGCAAATAAAATGCATGAGAGGCATCAAGGAGCCAGAACATATGTTTTGATAAAGTGGTCAAAGTGTTAGACATTTTATCAGAAATGATTATAAACCGTGCGGATGAACAGTGACTATCTTGAAGCATTCTCGTAAGGTACGAAACCGATATTGTTTTAAGTCTCAAGTGAGGACATTGAGTTAGATGAGATCCAGGCAAGTTAGAAATTATGGATTCCAAAAGACCAAGGTAATAATTTGGATGAGATTCAAATGATTGGTCTATCATAAACATAAAAACTCCTTAAGTTTATTCGATAGACGATTTAGCAAATCCACTCACGAAGGTTCTACTACATAAAGTCTAGAGAGACGTGTGTAAAAGCGTTATGAGATACTGTGATAAATGGGCCTGAGTGCAAGTAGGAGATATTGAGAGAGGAGTATGCCCTCTAGGCAATCTATCTCTGTGTACGTGTACAAACGTCTTGTTGAAAATAACAGTAAGCTATTTGGTAAGAATTTATCTAAGTTAATAATAATGTAGTCGACATTAGAACTTAGGCAAAGTCCTGAGACTTAATTCAAGGTTAAACAAGTATCGAAATGAGGATCTCGATCATGGAGAATTATTTAACCATTAATAACATAAGTCTGAAATCGTTCGTGGTCGTAGATGTTTCGAGAAAAGGATATTGAAACATCGGAAAGACTAGTGTGTCTTTGTCTTCACCATGGAGTGATGATGATGATCTCATGGTCGTTTGACTTGGCGAAGTCGGAGACAAGACACCGGTGCTCATTAGAGAATGAGTTCATTGAACGACCCAACAAGAATTATCACATGGTTAACATTATAAATCTGTCAGTGATAACTCTCATTGATGATAGGCTAGTTGGTCCTCAGACTTGAGGTCATTGTACGAACTTGTACGTGAACGGTATCACTTAGATCTCTGACATAGCTTCGAGGCAAGGCCTGTCGAAAGGTCTTTGGTTGGGTGACACTTGAAGTATGCGAGGAGAGTAATGACCAAGAAAGGATTCATCTCTCCCGTTATGGAGAGTTAGTGTCGCATGTGTTGGTTCGGGCTTTAGTGAAAAACTTTGGCCAAAGTATGTTGGAAGAAGTCCAACGTTATCTGACTAAAAACCGATAGAGACTAACCAAGTTCAAGCTATTATGGTTGACAGTTTGACCGTACCCTAGGCTTGACTAGGCGACATAGTTTTGACGAGGGGACTATAACTGCAATATTCATCACGGACACATTCAGGGTAGTCCCGACAATACTCATGTCAATGAGTTAACCACATAATTATGATACCAAAATAGGGATGACACCCACTGCCCGTGGTCACTACCGTCTGGGGTTTCGAGCCCCACTTGTAGTAGGGTCAGGCTGTAGAGTCTCACACAGAGTGAGACCTTCATTAAGTAATAGGTAGAATTAAGGGAGATAATACATTGGATGTATGGAAATTTATTAAGTCGCAAAGAGTTTGTGATACAAGTCTAAAATATTTAAGTTGTGGGTTTAATGCATTTGATGCAAGAAACATAAAACTGCAAAGAGTTTGCAGAAAGCTTCTGGATTCGAGATAAATGATCCTGAGTGCAAGTGGGAGATGTTGAGGGATGTATGCCCTCGGTTCATTTGTATTTGATGCAAATGGATTTTAATATTAAATGAGCATTATGTATGTTGCATGTGATGCGTACATAAAAGGAAATAAATAAATTAATATGTCACAAATCTGTTTGTAAGCATATAATGCATAGAAATAGAGAGATGATTTTTCCACGAAAGTCGGGGTGAAAACCGCGCTCAAATCGGAGTCCAGACTGGCCCAGAAAATCTATTTAAAATGAGTTTTAAATAGAAAATATATAAGCCAGGAAAGTTAAAAATATCACCCCCAAGAATAGCAATTCTAAAGGGACTTCCCCTTTATTTTTGGATCCGGCCCATTGGGTTGGGTCAATTTTTGGGATCAAGGGCGCCTGAGGCGCCCTTGCATCCAGCAAAAATGCCGGTGCCCTTGCGCCAGCTACACGCACCAAGCTAAGGCGGCGGGTGGGACCCGCCCGCATGCTGCGGGCGACCACCTACCTACGCGCTGCCAGGCACGCGCCCGCATGCCTGGCAATGCCCTGGGGGTGCGTGCCTGGCACGCGTCCCCAGGCTGGGCGAGATTCAACTTGTGGGGCCCATGCTGTGGGCCCACACATAGGGGATTTAACCCTAATTGATTTATTTTTTACGGCTGAATTGTTCAACGAAAATCGGGGTTTGGGCCAACTTTGGACACACGTTCGGTACTCTTTGATTTGATCTATAATATCACTTGCGAAGCTCAACAGTGAGGGAGGGAAAATTCATCAAAGTTTGACCCTAGTGTAAGACAAAGTAAATTAAAATTTCACTCTTAATTCTTTAGTCCCACATCGAATATGATGAGAATGGGAGGGGTCAATCGCCTATATAAATAGGGGCCAACCCCCTTCCTTGAAACCTGCACCAAGTCTTCAATTCGAGTAGCTCCAAAAAGTTTTGAGCATACACGGATTAAGACTTAAATTATTATTCTCTCTTTTTCTCAAATTCTTCCTTACTCCTGATCGAGCTCTAGCAAAGCTACGAAGGAGTTCGGATCAGATTCGAAGTCTTGACGAAGGATCCACTCAAGGTGAAACTTTTTTTGGTGCGTGGTTGGCTCGACAACAAGGGTGTTGTTCGCCTCGATACACGGTTTGGCTCGGCACGTGGTTTGGCTCGGGAGAAGCGGTGAGGGGCATCGCTTCAGAGAAAAAGAAATATTGCTGAAAATGATGCTTCATATTCTGTGGAAACGAAGTGAAAGGTATGTAGTTTAATTTACATGTGTTTATAATTGCAATAGGTTGATAAATCTATCCTTAGGTTTGGTCGGACCCAACCTTGGGATAGTAGAGATTCTGGCTAAGGTTGTTTCTTTATGGTTAGAGTTAAAATAATTTTAAGTTTTTTTCCGCTCCTTTGATGTTTTCGTCGTTCATTCGACTTAGGCCGGATGTCGATTTTATAGCCCCAAGGACCCAGAAAACCCTACAGAATGGCCACCGATAGCTGATCATATGTTAAATCCAGTCGCATCTCGATGTCTGAAAAGTCCACGATGTGACTGGTGTCTCCCACGTACTTCCTGAGCTGAGATATGTTGAAGACGTCATGTATACCCTTGAGGGATGGCAGCTGTTAGATATGGGGAGGCGCCAGAGCGACGACGAGCTCATCGGGCTTCGTCGACGGTCGGTGGAGCACAGTGGAGGGGCTCGGGGGTGAGGCGAAGCATATCAGCGGCTTGCGGTGGCTGTGAGCTGCGGGGGCTTCACCGAGCTCATACTCGGGGTTCATTGGCAAATGGTGAGAGTGACATTAGGCAGAGATACGGTGGAGGTTAGAGCTCCGAGAGGGAGGCGCGGAGGCAGAGGACGTGCGGAGGCCAAGGCTGGCGGCCCGTCAAGCACAGCAGCGGTGGGGCTTACCATACGGGGGGAGATGGTTGCTGTCGGTCGATGATGATGGTGAAGGGTGTGATGTGAGAGAGAGAGGGTATAGGAGAGATTATATAGGATTTAGAAAAATAAATAAATAAATAAATAAATAAATAAATTAAAATGGGTAGTTGGGGTTGTGGGTAGATGTGGCCCCTAGGAGTTAGACGTGGAATTATGTAGGGATTAGATGAAGGATTAGGGAAGGGAATAAGTTAATCGTTTTTCATGAAATTACGATTTTCCCCTGGAAATAAACGTCTCTGAAAAATTTCAGAAAATTACCACTGGTTCGTAACGTCATAAGGATCATGAAAATGATATCCATTTATAATTTTGAGCTACGGAATATGAGTTTTGAGGCTAAACTCGTCTATCGATCGCAGGTCGCGGGTTTACGGGTTTCGAGTCGATTTGATCTCCAAAAACTACGTAAAATTACAGAAAATAAGTAATGACCATAGAATCATATTTATAATAGTTTAAAACTATTTTGATAATATTTATATAGAAAAATATTTAATAAAACAGTTTCAATGATATTTGTGAAAAATATTTAAAAATCATATAAAATATTTATAACCATTTTGATGATACTTAAAAGGGGTATTCACAAAAAAATACCCTAACGTTTGGTGCCTCTTTCAGCTTAATACCCTAAACATTTAACTCGTTCAAAACTAAAACTTTTCTTGTGTTTTAGGTAACGGAAGTAGACGGTGTGAATTTTTTCCAGTTTTGCCCCTGATACCATTGCACATGAGCTGGGGTGTCTCGTTGTAAAATGGGGGTAAAATCCTTGGAGTGAAATGAAGAGAAGTAAAAGCGTGATCAATAAGCGGGTGATTGGGAGAAAGAAGTAAAATTTTAGGGTTAATAATAGACGAGAGGGAACATTCGCTGCTAGAAGAGGAGAGATATGAGGGAAGAGGAGATCAGCTGAAGAAGGAAGCGGTTCGTTGCTGGAGGTCGAAGCTGATGGTAGACGAATTTCACAAGCAAATCACACGATGGTGAGTACTATGTAATTTTTCATAAATATTGTGACTTTATGATTTTAGTTGAGTTATATTCGTGAGACGAGGAAGTGGGAGAAGTGATTATGGGTGTAATGTATTTTACAGAGCCACAGAGTACAGAGTAACGTTGAAGGTTCATCATGGGGGATTGCTGAAATAGGGGCAGATGGGTATTATGGTGGTGGTGAGGAGACTGTGTTTAAAGATTGTGTTGCAGGGTTGTTAAACATGGAGAATTTAAACATGCTTATCAAGGACCTAGGTCATAACGGTCGTTTCTTCTTGTACTACAAACCATGGAGAAAACAGTTTAATTGGTGCATGAAAATATATCATGATGAGCAGGCATCAGAAATATTGAACATGCAGGGTAGTAGGATTGTGGATTTTTATGTTGCACATGAATGTGATGAGCTTCCATTAGAAGACATACATCCTACTGAACGTGACATTATAAGCGTGTGTGATTCAGCAGAGGCAGAAGCTGATGAGGATGTTGAGTCAGTTGAGGTGATTCTAACTATCCATCAACTGTACCAATGCAGGAGCATACGAAGGAGCCAAGTGAGACTGCAACATATGAGACAAATAAGGAGCCAATTGAGCATACGGAGGAGACAATTGATCAGGCAGAACAGTAACATGAGCAGTGTGCAATGTTCATGCAGTAACATCAACAGACAGAGCAGATAATTGAGCACAGAGAGGAGCCAATTGAGAAGATAGATTAGCTACATGATCAGTCATCAATGCAGCAAATGAGGATGATGAGCAACAACATGAACATAAGCAGACAGTTTAGCATTATGAGGAGGATGAGCAACATCATGAAGCTCATAAACCTGAAGTACACAACAGTAGTGATGGTGAGTCTAATCCTGAGTATCAGCCTAGTTCTAATGATGCAGATGGTGAAGAAAGCATCGGTTGAGATAGGGATGACAATGATGGGGCTGACAATGATGGGGTGGCACTTCTGGGCAGACATGCATAATGACAAGAAGAATGATAAGGCCTGATGGAGTGCATGTGTTTGCTGGTCCTGAATGCGAACCTCTAACTGAAGGGCTAAAAATTCTGATGATTTAGATACGATTAGGAGTTTGCATGGCTGTGATGATGAGCAATGCCAGAGATGGGGACAACATTGTCTTAGGATTGATATGGAAAACCATCACTTGGAAGTAGGAATGAAGTTTGCAATCCCTACAGAATTTAGGGAGCTATTGAGAGAGAGCATGCCATTAGGAATGGCTACAACTTTAAATTTAAGAAGAATGAAGGAGGGATAATAATGGTATATTGCATTAATAGGTGTGGTTGGATATGTGCAGGTTCATGGTATAGGAACAGAGAGAAGTGGGTAGTGAAGAAGCTAACAACACATATAGACAGCCATGTTGTTAGAAGCAGTAATCAAGTGACCTCTTATTGGATTGCGAAGAAATATTTGGAGCACTTTAGAGATCAACCCCAATTACCAATCTCAGCAATAAGGAACTTATTGAGTATGGACTTTGGAATTGATGTAAAGCAAGATTCTAAGCTATGGAGGGCTTGGAGATTTGCAAGCAAATATATTGCAGGATGTTATAAGACGCAGTTTAGAGAGCTTTGGAACTATTCACATGTGGTGTTGGAGTGGAACCCTGAGACATACTGCAAGATAAGAACAATGACAAGTGACAAGGAGGATGAGCCTTTTTTGATGGCATATTCATCACCTACCCATGTCAAGTTAATGGATTCAAGGCAGGATGCAGGCCTTTTATAGGCCTAGATGGTACCTATCTGAAGACAGAAATTGGGGGAGTGTTGTTGAGTGCAACCAGTAGAGATGAAAACAATGAAATGTTTCCCTTGGCAGTTGCTATAGTAACAAATGAATCAAAGGATGCATGGAGTTGGTTTTTACGTTGTTTGCTTGAAGCATTAGATGTGAGCTATAAGCAACAATTCACATTCATTTCTGACAGACAAAAGGTATAGCATTCAACATGTCATGTATTTCCATACTATTGCTTAATAAATTAAAGAAGGCTACTGCAGTTTGGCACACTTCAAACATTTGGAAGTTTATAACCTTACAGAATAGAATGCAAACTATATTTCTTTAAAATAGCATATATCACAAGGCTACTGCAGTATGGCACAAGGCTACTACAGTATGTCACAATGCAAACTATATCACAAGGCAGTATGTCACAATACAAACTATATTACAAGGCACTATGTCACAATGCAAACTATATGCTTTAGTCTACTGAAGTATGGCACATCTGTACAATTGCAGTTTCATCACCCAACACCAACATAGCATCAAATTATATTTTCTTTAAAATATTACTTGACTACTCATTGTTTTATAAGGAAATGCCATATATGCTTTAGTCTTTATGTAGTTAAAAACTCATTTGTATGCTTTATGTAAAGTTCAGCCACTTTGTATGCTTTATGTAGGGGCTTCTGGAGACATTCAAAGATATTATGGCTAATGCACATCATAGGTTTTGTGTTAGGCATATGTATGAAAATTTTAGAAAGGAATTCAGGCCCCTGCTTTTTAAGAAAAATTTGTGGAAAATTGCTAAAGCATATGTTGAGGAGGATTGGTTATCTTCAATTGAAGACTTATACAAGTCTTCTCCTGCGGCTGTGAAATGGCTATGTAATATGAAAATTGAATCATGAAGTAGATGTTATTTCATAGAAAACAGTTTCTCTGTGACTTGCTTTTGAACAACATATCAGAATTATTTATAGTTTTATTTTGGAAGATAGGGATAAAACTATCATTACATGCCTAGAAATGTTAAAGAGGCAACTTATGATACATTTTTAGAAGAAAAAAACAATTACTGCCAGTCGGACTGCTGCCATTTGCCCCCATAATCATTGATAAATTACTGAAGTTGAAGGGAACAAGTAGAAGTCTTCATGTTGTTTATACTGGAGGAGGACATTTTGAAATCAGAGATGGGAATGGAACATATACAGTAAATATTGAAACAAGAAGATGTGATTGTAGATATTGGGACATGACAGGGATTCCTTGCACTCATGCATGTGCTGCTTTATGTTAGAAAACAAGCAGCCAGAAGAGTATGTGAACATGTATTACAACAAGGAAACATATTTGATAGCTTATGCAGGCATGATATGTCCCATTCCAGATTCCAGATTTTGGTCAAAGACTCAATATTCAGCATTATTGTCCCCAACTTATAAGAAGCATCCAGGAAGGCCACCCAAGAAGAGGAGAAAATGAGAGTTTGAATCTGGCCCTAGTCAAGTTCTAGAAAGGGCCAGATTCAAAAATGTCAAAGGTGTCAGGAAGGACACAACAAAAGGAGTTGTAAGAATGATATGGTGCCAAACCCAAGTACCAAGACTGGAAATCCTAGAGGAAGGCCACCAACTCAACAAAAAGAGCTCAGCCAGATTGAACAACCCAAATTTGAGTCTTTATTAAAGGGAGCTGGTATCTATATCAGACGCAGTAATCCCAGAAATCCTCCAGTGATGAATGTAGTAAGTTATTTATTATGATGCAAGTAGTATCTAAATAGTGTTTGATTATTTGTGTACATTTTGTCCAGCCAAGTGTGCAGCAAGGTCCAACCAATAACCAAAGTAACATTGCTAGCAGAATGACTCAGCATCAGCAAGTTCCCAGCAATCCTCCAGCGATGAATGTTGTAAGTTCTTAATTATGATGCAATTAGTATTTAATAATAGTTTGATTATTTATTTATATGTTTGTATAGCCAAGTGTTCATGAAGGTCCGAGGAATATCCAAAGTACCAATGTAGACAGAGTGCCTCACCATAATGCTCCAAGAAATACAGGAGGAAATTTACAAACATCCCGTTCTGGCAGTTTGTCCCATCATCATGTTCCAATTTTTGCTCAAGTGCTGAAAGCAATAAGCTCAGTATTTTGATGCAAATAATATCTAATATGTGTGAACTCATTTATGTGTATGTTTGTATAGCTAAGTATGCATCAAGGTGCAAGCAATTTTCATAGCAGTGTGACACAGCAGCATGATCAAAGAAATTTTCCAGGCAATCACATGCAGGAAGTGCAAGCAATTTGCAACATCATGTGATGAATGTACTGTGATGAATGTAGTAAGCTATTTATTATTATGTAATTAGTATGTAATATATATATGATTATATATGTTTATGTTTGTATATGCAAACATCTAGCAATGTCCAAGCAATTTCCAGAGTCCATTTGATAGCAGAGTGCCACAGCATCATGCTCCAAGAATGCTAAAGGAAATTCACAAGCAGGCAGTGCTAGCACTGTGTCATAGCATCAAGCTCCTAGAGATGCTCAATTTGTCTCTGGACAGCTCTAATTAATGATCATTTCATTTTATATCTGAATCAACATTTTATTTCATTTTTATCAGTTGGTCTCTGTACATCTCCAATTAATGATCTTCTAATAACTTAATTTCTGTTAAATCTGTACAGCACACTCAACTACATGGGTCTGCAGTAGCACATAGACATGGAACTAAGAAGAAGAAAAAGTCATCTCATCAATTTCAGACTCCAGATGTTCAGAGGCCACTTATGGAAGAAGGGCTGTCTACAGAATTTCAGAGGGGGAGTAGAGAAGGAGGTCAGAATCCAGAATTTCAGATGCCACTAAGAGAAGCATTACAGACTCCAAATGCTTTATCAATATGTTAATATATGTGTTTATATGTTTCAGTTCAGCGTGCTTTATCATAATGTATCACAATGCTTTGAATTATTCTGCATCTTATTGCTATTGTATAAACATGCTTTATCAAGCTCTGGCCACGTGATGTTTCCAGGTCAGGTCAATGTGTTTTCATTTCAATTAGCTCTAGCAATGTGACGTTTGTGCAATATGTTATAGCAAATGGTTTCTGGCAGTGTGGTTTTGTATGAAGATCAAGGAATGTGAAGTGATGTGGGTTGGTTTTTATCAAGCTCCAACTAAGGAAGTGTGCAATTTGAATTATATTTTCAGCTTTGGCAATGTGTTTCCAAGCTCTTGTAATGTTTTTATTAAGCTCTGGAGGAAATGCGATGTGGGTTTTTTGCAATATGTTATAACAAATGGTTTCTGGCAGTGTGGTTTTGTATGAAGATCAGGCAATGTGATGTGATGTGGGTTGGTTTTTATCAAGCTCTATCTCAGGAAGTGTGCAATTTGAATTATATTTTCAGCTCTGGCAATTTGAATTATATTTTCAGCTTTGGCAATATGATTCCAAGCTCTTGCAATGTATTTTTTAAAGCTCTGGTGGCAATGTGATGTGGGTTTTGTGTAATATGTTATGCAAATGGTTTCTGGCAGTGTGGTTTTTATGAAGCTCTGGCAATGTATCATGTGATGTGGGTGTGTTTTTTTCATGCTCAATCCAGGCAGTGTGCACTGTGATATGGGTTTTTAGTGCAATATATTTCAGTATGTTATGAAATGTGTTTCTGGAAATGTGTTTCTCGTCCATTTATATGCTACAATGTGTTTGCAATATAATTTCATTTCAGTTGCAATCTAATCAATTTTCATTGTATATGGTTCAGGCGAGGATGATAGAAGATGGGAATATGTGTTTGTAATATGTCATCAATAATCACATTGTTGGCTATTTGTACAAGGGAACCCCTTTGTAATATGTGTGGAGAAACATTAAATATGACACATCTTATAAAAACAGAGATTTAGAGACAAATAAGTAAAAGATGTCTTGACATTTTTTCTTCAGCATCTCTACATGGATATAAGGTTTCATAAGCATGAAGACTTACACACTTTCATAACAAGATCACTAGATCTTGTTATTACTAGAAAATATCATAAGAAACATAACAATGATGAGTGACAACAATCCCCACTTAATGTATTTGTTCTCCGTAAGGATGCTCTTAATTTTGATTGTTCTTCTCTCTAACTTCCCTATTGCCGTCTCCAATCGATTATCTCTCTCTATCAGCCTCCTCTTCGACAAGGCAATGGAAGAAATGTCCAGCCTGCTCCTTCTCTCATTCTCATCTATTAAGTGCAATATCACCATTCTTAAACATTTCGAGTACGGGGGATCCTTCCATATAAAGAACGAGCATCTATTTTTCTGAGCACTACAAGTCCAAAATCTCCTTCCTAGATTTGATCGGGTCCATGAAGTATTCCTCGGTGTCTGCAACCCATAATTGCAGATCTTGAAATCCTCTGTATCAGTTTCCATTTCAGCACTGATGTCCTCTCTAGTGCAAGCTCTACTAGTAGAGCTATCTCCATAACTCATGTTCTTCTTTTCAATGAAAACAAAAATTAGAACTTCGGCAAAAAACTTGTAAATAAGAGCTCATGGGATGGGAGAACCTGATTAATATGAGAGCGCCCTTTCAGATCTTCAGCCTTGCATTTCCCTCTTCAACCCTAATAAAAACTTGAGTTCGATTGGATTTTATTTTGGTGGGAAGTCGGTGGGGGATTTGGCACACTTTATAAAGGAGAAGAGTGGTAAATTCGTCCACTAATCTTCACGTGGGCTCTCAGATAGACGACAAATTATAAAAATGTATCATGTTTAACCTACTCACTAACGCTCGGGTTTAAATATTAACAACTTAAATGTTCAGGGTATTAAGCTGAAAGAGGCCCCAAACGTTAAGGTATTTTTTTGTGAATACCGCTACTTAAAATTATAAAAATATATTATGGGAGCTTAAGGTTGTAAATATATGTTTTAACTTTGAGATATAAATATCATTATCATCTTCATATTGTTTTCTTCATTTTAGGATGATTAGTTTGAAATTAACACTTGGTATCACATGCGTGACATATAAACTAGATTTGTTGATTCACACACATTATGGATATCATTGTGATTTTACTAGCACATGATGATACATGTGACACATGTATGGCTGTATTATAAACCTTCCATAATATGTAAATGTTGTATATCATGACTCGATGTATTGAATGACAACTCACTTTGAGTCATGTTTTATGAGATAATTTGTATTGTGACTCACATGCATAAGCTTGACATATTTTTTGTCACATACACACTTATTGGAATATTGCTAGACATGTCTCATATTATGCCAAATAGCAAATGTAGTGAAACATTTGATTATGTTGAGATATATCATTTATACTTTGTCATAATTTGTAGTATCACACATTTTGAACTTCATTATGAATGTTGAATATACTAGTCTAAAGAGAATGAGTTTTAAGACCAATTTAATAGAAAACAATGTGGCAATATTGAGTCACCTCTCTTAGAAACTATTCCATTCCTTAATGGATGAGAAGATTTATGGTATATTATGATTTATGCTATATTATGAGTTGTGTTCAATATCTTATGATAGCTAGTTTAACATTGTTATTTGGATGCTCACTTAAGATTGATGAGCAAAATGAGTTACATAGGTTGATTCGTCATACTCATGTCTCTTATGGATAAACTTTGTGGCACTTATGCTTATGCTTCAACATCTATGCCAGTTTGTCTTATTGAGATCCATAAGAGATAGTGTGTCATATTAAATCATGTGTTTCATCTTATGACAAATTATGTTCACACTTCAATTAGATAATATTTGTAACATTTTTAGTGATGTTTGTGATCATTGATGACATATGTGTTGACTCATGCTTATTCTCTTGACATATGTCTTCTATATTATAACACTTGGTATCATACTTTTCACTGAGGTCTATGGATTATGGATGTTTTTATCATAAGGGCAAAATTCATATTTGACTTAGAAAGATTAAGAATGTGGTATGGAGTCACCCTTGATGAGAAGATATTCTATTTTTCATAAATATCAAAGAATTGTGTTATGCCTTGATGATAGGTTTATAAACATTCCTTTATAAAAAAAATATTTTTTGAATATTGATCACGACATGCTTATTTATTTAGTCACTTTAGTTGATCGTTGATCGCCCTTTTTGATAATGTCAAAAGGTGATAAATTTAAGTGACATAAATTATGGCATATTGACTTCGCATACTATATACACGCACTAAGCACACTTTTGATATGTAAGGACCCTGGCTATGAGGAAAACACTAGACTGGTGGTTGAATAGTGTTTATAAAATTTAAACGATAGATATACCAATTTAAATTCCTCAACAAAAATAAATGCAGAATTATAAATAAACCCAAAATGAAACAATGCTAACACAAAGTATGTTTCAAGGGTTTGGATCACCCAACTCAACTCCCGACTTGTTCCCGGTAATCCTACGTCCCTTCCACCCGGGTACCTCCGGATACTCAAGTTAGAACACTAACTTGAGGTTTCGGTTAAACCCACTTGTAGAAACCCTACAAGTGAAATCGAAACACAATCGATGTCATCGACTCCCACGACTTGGGATGAAGCAAACCACTCTCACAAACTGAGAGTAAAGCTAATATCGAAAGATATGAAATAATAAAATAGCAACACTTACAATCACATATGCCTTGAAATAGAACTTGAAGGAGCAAGTGTGTTGTGTGTTGAAGTCTCTTCCAAGAAGAGAGAAAAGCCCTTTCTCTTGTCACCACCAATTGCCTAGAGGATATCACTTTGATTCTAGGTTGGAGAGCAAGAGAGAATGAGATTGGAATTCTAGGACTTTTAAATTTGAGAGCTTTAAAAAACTTGAATATGAAAGCTAGGGGTTTTCAAGAGATGATCAAGAAGATGAGTAACCCCTCAATGGAACAATAGAAGCTCTCTTTATACGTTCTCTAACCCCTCAAACAAAATCCCCAATACCCCCTTTGAAATCTGTGGAGAAAAAGCCAACTGATAGAATTTACACACTCGACAGTCAATTGATGAAGAAACCACAGTCGACTGCTGCACTGTGTCAGAGGGTAGGTGAGAATTCAAAACGGTAACTTACCACGTAGGACAGTCGACTGATGAAGGACTGACACGTGCCTGTAAACCTAACAGGCGACTGAAAACCCTTCTATAGACGACTGGCTGCAACATGAGTAAGCTGAGAAAACTCAAAAAGTTTTGGGAAGACATGACATGCACTGATGTGGAATTCACAGGCACATGTGCCATGGGCAGGTGCCTGTGAAACCAACATCAGTCGTCTGTCCCTAATAGGTGAAACTTTCCAGAGAGCAGAGTTGCAGAGAAAGAATCGACATGCGACTGTTGAAGCATTCACAGTCGCATATGCCTTGGGCAGGTGACTGTCAATACAACATCAGTCGTCTGGCGACTAAAGAAGAAAATGATCTTTGGACAGGAGAGAGACAGGCGACTGACTAACAAATCACATGCACCTGTAACTTAGACAGGTGCCTGTCTTTTGTACAGCAGTCGCCGGGATAGAGTTAAAGCTGAAAGCCCAAAAACTAATTAATAAAGTATGTGCATAACAGGCGACTGTAAAACATATCACATGCGATTGTTTGGACACAGGCGCCTGTAAAACGTTTAGCGGTTGCCTGTTTAAATTCCAAAATGCACATGCTTGAGAAATGTGAATTGGAGGCTAATGAAATGTGATCTAATGATTTCCTAGGACAGAAATAAAGATGTGTATGTGCTCCAACATAGTTCTACTTCTAAGCTATATACTAGAAGAGAATAAAAAGATTACATCTTGTAGTAGCCTCTCTTCTATCCAAAGAATAAGCTTGAAGTCTTCTAAGAGCTTCATTCACCATCTTTAATCATCCAATCCACTTTTCATGCTTTGATTGATCCTTGAGTGACATCCATTGCTAATTGATCTTCATGATATGCTTAGTCAATGGATTAACTGCAAATAGGGGTTAGTCAAAAGTATTTATATTTACACATCATCAATACCAAGTAGGGAGAAGTCCAATACTCAACATCTCCCCCTTTTTGATGATGACAAACAAACAAAAACAAAAAGAAAAATAATTGTGCTAAACAAAAACTTACCCCCTACATAGATGCCAATCAAGTTAATCAATATTTATAAGAGCATATATAGATCAATTGAAGTAAGCATATAAGATATGCATGAATGAAATGATTTTAATGCTAGAAATTTAGAATTTTATAATCCAAGTTCATTATATCTTACTCCCCTTGAATCTAAGGCAACTTCAATCTTAGATTCAAGTTTAGAATTTACTTAGCACAAAATTATGATATGTGTATTTCTCTCCCCCTATGGCATTATCCAAAAAATGGGAGTAGAGAAACAACAACAATAGTGCTAAATAAGTACTAAAACAATTATGAGAGTCTAAAGATGGGATGTATATTTAAAGTGATGCCAAAATAGAATCGAGAAAACATGAAGCTGCATCACACTAATATATACCAAAAACTCATCAACACAAGAAATTTTAGTTGACTAAAGGAACGAGAATCCAATATCAACATTTCAAAAACAAAAGGAACGTGTCTCACATCACATCATGTATAAAATAGAGAATAAAGAGAGACAATTTCACAACATATGAATATGGATCATAATGCATAAGAAACAAGAAGTGATATCATATATATATATAACTGAATATAAGTACAAAAGTATACCAGGAGTACAAAAAGAGACTAACTCCAAATGGTATAACAACATCCAGAGGTACAAACAAAATATAGACAGACACTCAAACCCTAACAAAAAGAAATCCTAGGGTGAGTAGACGCTGAGCTGCATCAGTCAATCTGAATGAAGTGGAGTTCGAAGAGCAGCCAAAGCGACAGAACACAAGTCTGGCAGAGCGACGAGAAGGACATACAGGAGCCTTCCGCTTTGATAACGAAACACCAGCAGCAGCATGGATCTCCACATGATTACATACTGAAGACTGACCAACAGGAGCAGTAACGGGCACTGAGAGCAGAACATCAGTAGATGGAGGCTGGGTGAACTCAGCAGGAGGTGCCTGAGTATCAACTGGAGGATGAGGAACAACAGTCTAGTGGACATACTTGAAAGAAGGGAACAGACCCTGGAAAGAGGCTAGAACCAGAAAGCCGTGATACTGAAAAAACTTATAATTCAGCTCAAGAAGAAGCAAAAGCTTCTGATCAATGTCCGAAACTTTCATTTCAAGCTGAGAAACTTGCTCATTCAACTGAACAAGGAGAGGATCAGCCGACGGAGCTGAAGGAGAGGTTGATGATGGCTTGGTTGGAGGCGAAGGCGAGGGTTCAACCTCAGATGTTCCCTAGAAACTCTCCAGAAGACGACGATGACTGAGGACTCTGAGAGTGGGGTGAGGATGGAGAACCATGTTTCCTAAAATGTTTGAACCATGAAGTAGCTGTTTTGGGGGCCATGATCACAGATCGACAGAAAAATAAGGAAATAGGGCACGATCGAATGAAAATGAGATAGATCTACCAAATTTGCAACGAACGACGGAGTATGAGACACCCAAAACTCTCGATCGAGTGATCGGAGAGAGAGATCGACGGGTTGGATCTTCGAAACGACAAGGAAGATAAAGAGACGATTGAAGTTCAAAGGAGGAAGACGAGGGAAATCAATCGGATGAAAGAGAAAAGATCGATGGCCTCGTGTATATAAGTTGGGGACAAATGAATCTGGGCTGTTAAATCGTCAGATCGACGGCTCAGATCGAGTTAACGAACTGCCACTGATTTAAATTGTCGACTGATGTGTAATCGTCAGTCGACTGGCCGAAAAAATAGAGAACATCCTTGGGTGGATAGACAGGCAACTGTTGAGTAACTCATAGTCGCCTAGCAAATTGACAGTCGACTGTAAATTACACAAGAGTCGTCTGACATATGGTCAAAAAATATGATGAATAAACAGAGACATTTCAAGATCAGGACAGGCACCTGATGAACAACTTTTAGTCTCCTGTCAGAGAGACAGGTGTCTGGAAAATGTACACCAGTCGCCTGTGCAAAAAATATAGAATTCAGATATGAATAATTGGAGTTGGGCAGGCGATTGTCGAAGGAATGACAGTCGTCTGTTCTGGTCCAAAAATGTACAATGAGGCTGAAATCCAGAGGATTGAGATTACTCACCCTAAGACCTATAGTCTAACAATACTCTAATCATGAAATCATTAACAAAATATTATAGATAACATACAAATCACGTATATTAACCCAAACAAACCAAATCATCAAAATCTCAAATACATCTCATTGTAAAATATGTGAAAACATATAACATATCGAAGTGAAGTGAAATGATGACATGAGTTCAAAGCATGATTTAATATAAAAATATGAACTCCTATAATTCGGATTCATCCATAATCCCTACTTCTCCACACAACCTCACAAATGAATCTTCTTTAAGAGGTTTAGTGAAGATGTCGGCGATTTGTTTTTGGGTTTCAATGTACTCTAAGATGATGTCCTTCTTAGCTACATGATCATTAATGAAGTGGTGTCTCACATCTATGTGTTTGGTACGGGAGTGATGTATCGGATTCTTCGAAAGACAAATTGCACTTTGGTTAGCAACCATGATAGGACAAGTATCACAATTAACACCATAGTCTTTGAGTGTGTGTCTCATCCAAAGAATTTGTGCACATGCAAGACCTGCGACAATATATTCCGCTTCAGTCGTGGACAATGATACCGAGTTCTATTTCTTGGAAAACCAAGAAACTAGAGAATTTCCTAGAAAATGGCAAGTGCGACTAGTACTCTTCATATCGGATTTGCATCCGGTAAAGTCAGCATTACTATATGAGATTAGCTCATATGTGTTAGACTTAGGGTAAAGTAACCCATAATCTATTGAATGATTGAGGTAATGAAAAAATCGTTTAACCGCAATCAAGTGTGACTTCTTAGGTCTAGCTTGATATCTAGCACAAAGACATACCGAGAACATTATATCGGGCATACTAGCGGTTAAGTAAAGCAAGCTACCGATCATACCTCGATATAGACGAATGTCTACATCTTTCTCGTTCTCATCCTTGTGTAGATGGGTTGTCGTACTCATGGGAGTCCGTTTGCTTGAAGACGATTCCATCCCGAGTCGCTTGATAATCTCCACGTGTACTTTGTTTGATGTATGAAAGTTACATCTTTCATTTGCCAAATTTGTAGTCCAAGGAAGTAGTTGAGCTCACCCATATGGCTCATTTTGAATTCATCCTTCATAGACTTAGAAAATTCTTGGTAAAGATTAAAGTTGATAAAGCCAAATATTATATCGTCTACATAAACTTGAATTAACAGGATGTCATTTTCATAATCTTTAATGAAAAGAGTTGAATCAACTTCACCCATTTTAAAACCTAAATCCAAAAGAAAGGTTTTGAGTCGATCATACCAAGCTCTAGGAGCTTTGTCTCAACCCATATAACAATTTATTAAGTTTAAAAACATGGTTTGGAAATTTTTCATGAATGAAATTGGGTGGTTGAGAAACATAAACTTCTTCATTAACAATACCATTTAAAAATGCACTTTTAACATCCATTTGAAATAATTTAAAATTTTCATGGGATGCAAAAGATAAAAGCAATCTAATAGCTTCTAATCTAGCTACGGGGGCAAAGGATTCTTCGAAATCAATACCTTCCTCTTGTCGATAGCCTTGGCTACTAAACTTGCTTTATTCCTTGTGATGACCTCGTTTTAATCGGTCTTGTTCTTTAAAATTCACTTGGTCCCAATCACTTGGTGACCACTTGGAAGAGGAACGAGCTCCCAAACTTCAGTTCTCTCAAATTGATGAGCTCTTCTTCTTTGCAACTATCCAAGAGCTATCTTCACATGCTTCTTGGATGTTCTTTGACTCAATGGTAGAGACAAATGCACCTTGACCTTGTTCGTACACCCACACCGATATCTCCAATAATTTGGTCATGAGAGTGATTGCGAACAATCGGATAAGCTTTGGGAATACCTGGATTACTTGGAACATCCTCAACAATTTCATTAGTATTGTTAGTCTCAATAAAAGAATAATTAATTTTAACATTACTAATGGAATCACATAAAACATCTACATTATCATCAACAACATGAGGAATATCAAAATCTTCATAAAATGATACGTGTAGTGATTCCTCGATCGTTGAAGAGGTTTTGTTGTATATCCGGTAGGCTTTGCTACGTGTGGAATATCCAACAAAGATTCCTTCATCGGATCTTGGCTCAAATTTATCTAAGTTACCAAAGGTGTTCTTTATAAAACATTTTGAACCAAAAACTCGAAAATATTTAACTTGAGGCTTTTTATCATAAAATAATTCAAAACAAGTTTTGTTCGTTCGGGGCCTCACTAGGATCCTATTATGCACATAACATGTGGTGTGCACCGCCTCCGCCCAAAATTGTAATCCAAGATGACTATCATGGATCATGGTGCGGGCACACTCTATTAGGGTCCTAGTCTTCTCTCAACAACACCATTTTTGGTGGTGCGCGAGAAAAAGAAAAGTTGTGAGTGATCACGTTGCCATCACAAAACTTAGTGAAAAATTCATTCTCAAATTCTCCTCCATAATCGCTACGAATAGTGATAATGTTGGATCCTAAGAAATTTTGAATTTTCTTTGCAAATATAGTTAACTCTTCAAAAGCTTCATTTTTATTGGTTAAAAATAAAACCCAAGTAAATCTAGAGAAGTCATCAATGACAACTAATACATAATGGGTATTACCTAAAGAGGCGGTTCTAGTTGGTCCAAACAAATCTAGATGAAGTAATTCTTGGAGCCTCTTAGAAGTTATGCATTCTTTAAGTTTAAAAGACGATTTACTTAGTTTACCTCTTTGGCATGAATCGCAAAAGTTTTTCTTACTAAAAACAATTTTCGGAAAACCTTTAACAAGATCATGCTTAGCTAACTTATATAAGTGCTTAAAATGAACATGACGAAAACGGCGATGCCATAATAGTTGTTCATTTGTATTAGCAACTAAACAATGTTCTATGGTTTTAGGCAAGCTCAAATAATAAATATTTTGTGCCTAATACCGGTAAATAAAACATGTGAATCAATATCTACAATATTACACATACCCTCTCCAAAGTTAACCTTGTAACCCTTATCACAAATTTGACTAATGGATATAAGGTTATGACATAAACCACTAACTAAATAAACATTTGTAATAAGTGATTTAGAAGGATTACCGACTTTGCGTACTCCAATGATGGTTCCCTTTTGATTACCTCCAAAAGTGACCGTTGCACCATCCTTGCTGCTAATCACTTCGGAGAGCAATGTGGGATCTCCCGTCATGTGTTTGGAGCATCCGCTATCGAGTATCCATCCTTTCTTTTTAGATCCAATATAACTTTTACTGCTCTCTTTCTTGTTCTTGGTTACCTACATAATATACCATAAGCTCATGGTACCCAAGCTTTGTTTGGTCCAAAGGGATTAGCCCTTTGTAAGCCAAGTCCAAGTGAACTTTTGCTTTGCCACTATTTATCACATCACTAAATAGGAGATAACATAAGCATTCTTATCATTTATGCTAGTATTCTTAGGATCCCAAATTGTGTATGTTTTGGGTGTCGTTTTCCTAGTTGCATGCACCTTTGGTTGAGTTCTATTTGGAGTTTCCTAGGAGCATGAGATCTGGCATATGAAAATGGAGGTGGATAATCATAAGACATATATGAGTTATATGTAAAATTAGGAGCATGCATGTTATATGCAACATATGGAGCATGCTTACTATGAGGTGGATGAGCTACATGGAAGGATGATGTGTATGAACATATGAATGTGTAGGAGCGCGTGCATGAGTATTTCTCATGTGTGGGTTTACACGTGTCCGTGGGTGTGAAGCATAAAATGTGTCATTCGTGTCCACTTGTGAAGTATGAGATTTTCTATGTGTATGAGAGATAGTGTACATATATGCATGACCTTTCTTTTGGTTTCCACCCTTAGTGGGTATCTTGCCAAAAGAAGGAGATTGTGTAGTGGTGGCCTTCTTGGTAGGTTTGCTACCAATAGTGTTTTTGACACCACTCGTGGATGCACCGGAGGATGGCCTCACAAAATCTATAGTTACACCACTATAGGAGGTGCGAGATTGGGATGTATTTGCTTCCACATACCCGAGTCCAACACGAAATGTGTCCGAAAATTGGTTTGCAAGCAATTCATCCAATTGCCCTTTCACTTTGTTAAATCTCTTAACTTGGAAGGACATGAGGTCATATTACACCTTAAGAGAAGAAATATTGGTATCCAAAGTGGACACACGTGTTTTGAGCTCGTGCACTTGGGTTTTAAGAGAATCATTCTCAATACTCAATTGTGTGTTATGTGAAGCTAGATCAATACTATCTTTAGGATAAGTTTGATCTAGTTGAGATTTGAGGGAGTTTACCTCATTTCTTAAGATGTCATTTAGAGAAACCAAAGTGGCTTTCTCAATTGTAAGTGTATCAACAATAGTGTCATTGTTGATGATGCATGGTGTTACGCCTATTCGACCGAGACCCGAAAGACACGAGCCCAGAAGCCTGACTGCCGGCTCCGAAGCCCATCTACGCGCTCAGGCCCACTCGATAAGGCCCTATAAGGGACCCCCCAAATGTCGACCCGGCCCCGGTAACACGCTGGTCACTCGCCCACTCCTGCGATAACCGCTCCCCCGGTTCCGCGACCACTAAATGGCGGTAATGGGGAGGTACTGGCATGGCCCAGGGAGCGGTGACGGAGGGGCGGATCGAGGGGGCACGATTGAGGGCGGATGAGCGACGTGGGCCGGGGGCAATCACGCCGGGAGCTCTATAAAAGGGCTAGGAGGATGACAGGACAAAGGACCGCATCTCAGGTATCTAAAACCTAAGGTACTCCATCAACGACCTTGTTCCCCCATTTCATCTCCTTCCTCCCCCGCTCGCGCCGTGAGACGCCGTTCAGATCTCCTCTCGAGTCGAACCGTCTCCGCCGGGCCTCCTCTCTCAGATCACCGTCTGACTTAGGCATCGGAGGGGATTTGGCCGGAACCAAGGTCCGGCCCCCTGACGAGCGTTCTCGTCTGCGCAGGAGGACATCCGATCCACTGGCCGAGGCTTCCCCTCCGCCCCTCTCCGACCACGTAACCAGCTGGACGATCGAGGCTACCCCTCGTCGTCCGACCGTCGAGGCCGAGCAGGTCCGACCGAGGCCGAGCGTCTCAACCCGGGCCGAGGCTTCCCCTCGCCCTACCGACGACCGAGGACCCCGATTCGGCCCAGCCGACGCGCTCCACGCCGTCTGCAGCTCCGACTCGCGCCTCGACCGCATCGATTCGACGCATCCAAGGGACCCAAGTGGATCCCTTGACCACGTTGACCGGGTGTCCACGGTCAACGCTTTTGTAGTGAGAAAACACTCTGAAACATCTGGCGCCGTCTGTGGGAACTACGAATTGTCCCACGAAGAAGCAAACCACACCCGCAATGGCACGAGCCAGCAACGGAAGGAAGCGCATGCCCCCCATCCCGGAGGAGGGGAATGGGGCAACCAACGGCAACCTCGAAGGCTCGCCCGTCAACAATCACCCCGCCCCCACAACTGAAGAGATTGGCGGGTCGGAATTGGCCACACAGGGACAACTCCGTGCCCTGGCCCAGGAGACCAACGCGAACATCCAGACGCTAGTCGCGGCGGTCCAGCAGCTCGTCAGCACTGCGCCGGCTAACGGAGGCGCATTGGGCGACGACCATCGTTGGGCAGGGGGTCCCCCGCGCTTACGATCCGCTGTGGTCGACGACCACGGGAACCAAGGACCGAACGCGGAGCATCGGTTCACGTTGTCTGGCTCCCGCCAGGCGAGATCACACGCCTCCTCCCCTCGTTGTGAAAGGAGCCGAAGAGAAACTGAAGGCACGAGGGACGAATCGGTGACCGCGTCATCTCGTCGACCACGGTCACCCCACCACAGGAGAGGCAATCGACACCACTCGAGAGACCGATCGCGGCGGAGCGGGAGCTCCCACCGGAGGAGCCGGGAACGTTGGGTCAGCCCGACCCCCAGTGTGGCGAGGGCTGCGGAGCCAGCCCCGCCGGCGCTGGTGCCCCCTCCACCACCGAACGGACCGGAGGCAGATGGGTGTCAAACCCCCGGAGGCATCCATGGGGACCGGTGCCCCTTATCACGGAGGATAACCGACGCGTGGGTCCCCTCTCGATTCAAGATCCCGACGCTGGGGAAGTACGACGTGATAGGGGACCCGGGGAACCACGTGATGGATTACGAGGGGGACATGTCCTTCCAAGGAGCTGACGATGACCTGCTCTGTCGAGGCTTCTATTCTACTCTCAGGGGAGCGGCGAGGACCAGGTACCGCAGCCTGCCCAGCCGCTCCATCGACAGCTTCGAGGAACTCACCCAGCTGTTCTGCAAACAGTTCATGGCGGGGAGGCAGATCAAGCCTGATGCTGAACATCTGTTCAACATAGTGCAGGGCCCAGCCGAGCCGCTCCGGCAGTTCATGTGCTGCTTCAACGCAGAGAGGATGAACGTGAACAGCCCTCCCGACCTTGTGGTCCAAACGGCCCTTAAGAAAGGGTTGCGCCACAGAGGCCTTAAGAAGTCTCTGCACAACGATCCCCCGAATGACCTCCCCAGGATCATGGTGAGGGCCGAGCGCTTCATGTTGACCGAGGAGGCCTTGGCCGTTGATGCAGGAAAAGCCACTCGAGGGACCAAGCGCGGTGACAGCGGACGAGGCAGCCCCGAAGGATACCGGACCGAGAAGAGGCCGAGAAACAGGCAGCGCGGAGAAGGTACGAGAGACGCCACCCCAGACGCCATCCTCGCTCAAGTGCAGAAGGAAGAGCACGCCGATCGCCCCCCACCGAGGACAAAAAGAGGTGGGAAGAATAGGGAGAAATACTGCAAGTACCACAAGGACGATGGCCACGACACTGAAGACTGCTGGCACTTAAAGAAGGACATCGAGAAGCTGATGAGCCGGGGACACGCCAAGAGCTTAACCGATGAGCCAGCCCACGGAGAGGGGACCTCCATGCAACCGGACAAGGGGAAGAAGATCAACACCGTCCAAGGACCCCTCCGCATCATAGAGTGAGCTGGCGAGGTCTCTCCCCCCAGTCACAGCCTAGTCCGAGGGGATCACCTAGGTTTACATCCCTCTGTCTAGCTTCATTTCCTTTTTTCTTTCCTCCAAATGTACTAGTCCGACAGGACTCTTAAGAGTACAATCGCATTCCCTTTTGTCTTTTCTTAATCTTTGACATTTCACTGAGGGTGCATAAGAAGGAAGACCTCCGCTTTACCGGAGGGGGAGGGGGTCAGACCGAGCCGGTCCTTCGCCCTCGCAAATCGGTCCTAAGCCGAGGAGCTTTGCCCTCGCCGACCGACCCTTGCGCTCGTAAGTCTGGGGGCAACTCCCCCAGCCGGCACGGACGCCGACTGGTCCTAAGCCGAGGAGCTTTTCCCTCGCCGACCGACTCCCACGCACGTAAGTCTGGGGGCAATTCCCCCAGCCAGCGCGGACGCCGATCGGTCCTAAGCTGAGGAGCTTTTCCCTCGCCGACCAACTCCCGCGCACGTAAGTCTGGGGGCAATTCCCCCGGCCAGCGCGGACGCCGATCGGTCCTAAGTCGAGGAATTTTGCCCTCGCCGACCGACTCTTGCGCTCATAAGTCTGGGGGCAATTCCCACAGCCAGCGCGGACGCCAACCGGTCCTAAGCCGAGGAGCTTCGCCCTCGCCGACCGACTCCATCGCTCTAAACTTGAAGACAACTCCCCCCGCCAGCTCGGGCGTCAGCCGATCCTAGGCCGAGGACGAAGCAACAAAGCAAAATACTCGAGAAGTCCAAGTAAGTCAAATTTCGTTTATAATAGTGTGTCTTATTTACAGGAAATCAAAGTGAAGAAGCCTCTCTACAAATCATCCGCTCTCAACAAACGACAAAGCTCGTCACCTACAGAAACTAGGGCAACACCGACGAAGCAAAACTTGTCGACCAAGAACCCAAAAGTTGCTGGCCTAAGAAAACATCCATGCAACCAGCAATTGTTGGCTCTGAAGCAGGGAGTCGGTGGCGAGGTCGAAGGAGAAAGCGGGGTCAGGGATCCATTTCAAGTAGACTGGCCCAAAGCGAAGCGGATGCTAAAAAATTTGAGGATAACCGGCCAGGAGGGACGACCTAGGGGACCTGGGCTCGAGAGGACGCATCCTCGGGCGCCTCCCCCTGCTCGGAGCAAGGAGGATCGACCGGCAGAGGGGCTTGCCGAACGTGCTCCGCACATTCCCGGAAGGAAGACTGGACGACTTCGACGATCCGAGGGGCGATGAGGTCTTCATACGCACCGAAGGCCTCCCTGAGAACCTCGAAGATCCTCTTCCCCAGGGTCTCGACGACGCCCCTCTCCACCTCCTCTGCAAGCCACGTCACCTGGCACCGATCCGACAGTTCCCTCTGAAGCTCCTCCCTCTCCAGGCGGAACGACTCCGCCGCTTCCTCAGCCGACTGCCGAGCGTCCTCCAACTTTCCCTGGAGGTCACCCACTCGTCCCTCCAACTCGGCCACACGGAGCTTGAGATGCCGAGACTCCATCTGTGCCTCCGTCATAGCCACCTCCGCCGCCCCGGCCCGCTCGTGGGCCCTCATGGAGGACTCCTCCAGCTCCCTCAAGCGGACGGCTCGGCACTGCAACTCCACGGCGAGCGCTGAACCCTGGAAGACGAGACAGGGGCTAAGAAGAGAATAAAGGGAAGGAAAGGACAGCAAGATAGCCGAACCTGCTGAAGGATCCAGATCAAGGAATCCGACATCTTGTCGGCAGGGATCTTCTCGAGGAGACTGCGGTCCCGGGGGAGGACGGAGACCTCAGCAACCTGCTGGGCCAAGGCTCGATCGACAAACACCGAACTCCCGGGGACGACATCGAGGGAAGCCATATGGCTCGCCAACAGGGTTCCGATTCTCGGCGACGGAAGCAGGGACGCGGCGACGGGGGTGGTTGTCAGAGCCACCGGAAGATCCCCGGTGGTAGCCGCAGGAAGCACGGAACACGCCGGGCTGGAGGGTTCCGCATCCTCCATCCTCTTCTTCCCTCCGTGAGGCTCCACGAGAGATGAAGGGGAGCGCTTCCGCCTTGTCCCATCTCCACTCTCGAGGACGGGAGGGGGCGCGCCAAGGGCAGGAGGGACCACACCGGACCCGTCATCATCCCCTGCCCCTTGGGCTGACGGGGCGGGTCCGGCCCTTACGACGCCCCCGGGGAGGAGATCGCCAGAAGAAGAGGCGGGAGGCACGGCCACCACCTTGCCCACGGAGGGCTCAGCTCGGTGCTCCTCCTCCTCAACGGTCCGTCGGGGCGACCTTCCGGAGGTACCCGCCTCGGCTCCGAGAGGCTCCACGACGGATCAGCTCATCGACGTCACGGACGAACTCGCGGCCAGCCATCCCTGCAAGGGAAACCAAAATCAGGATGAGTCACATGGCAATTCAAGACTGAAAAAGCGACCTACCCGGAGACCACAAGACGGCCTTCAGGAGTGGTCGTCCAACAAGGACCAGATGGACTTCGATTCCAAGGGGAGGGTCGACAGCAGCACGGCGGCTGCCTGATCAATGTCAGAGAGGGCTAGCGGCGGACGAGGCTGGACAGACCCGCCCCAACTTGTCAAAATCTGGCATCCTCCAGGAAGATCACAAAGACATAATCCGAACTCCAATCCCCCGACCAGCGGGGCAGCCCGATCAGGCACTCCCTCCTCGAGCGAGCTCGGAGTTGCAGCCATGACCCCGGGCCGACCGTCTGGATCTGATAAAAGTGGAATAGAAGGGGGAGAGACGGCTCCAGACCGCGGGTACATCAGAGCGTCGCGAAGCCCGTCAGTACCGCAATCGAACAAGGGGTGAACTGGCAAAGGGGCACCATGAGATATTCCATGACCTGGATGAGGAAGGGATTGAGCGGGAAACGAAGACCCAAGAGAAACATCTCGACGTAGACGCCGACCTCATTGCTCCTCGGAAGGCAAATCCGCTCGTCGGCGAATGGAACGCGGACATCGTACGGGAAGCAGAGATACCTTTCCCGGATCTCCGTGGCCACTGAAGGAGGGGTCCCCGACGGCGTTCGGAGGACAACCGGGGGCACGTTAAGCCGCACGGCAGCCGACGCCTGCTTGAACGCGTCTCAAGTATGTAATGCTTAAGCGCTACTCCCAAGTGTAGGAGGACGTCAAATAATAAATTTATATCCGGTGAGACCGGGTCGGATCACGGGGACAAGTCGTTTTGCAATCACAAATTCAATTAATAAAGGAGAGATAAAGTCGAAACTACAACCAACTAAGCTAATGGTGGAAATGCGCGTGAAAATGTGGGTGAGACCATCTACCAAACCAACATCCTAGGGTTCGAGAATCGGAGAGGGAAATAGGCGAGAAAGCTTGTGTGGTGTGTGGGAATGAGGTTGCTAAGCATATGGGTTCAATCCGAGGATAACTCAATTGTCTTTCCGGCTAAGGAAAGCGCAATCGGTGGATGTGGCATTTTAACAAACACTTGGTGTGCAATGAAAGTAGGGTATGGAAAATCGAGATAATAAACAACCAAGCATATATGAATGGTACCACTCGGCAAACTCCACTCTAGGGATACCCACTAGGATCCCTAATTCAAAGTATATCCCAAAAAAAATCCTACCACATAAACTTTTAAACATGCAAGATTGAAATTCCATAGCCCAAGCAAGCAATATCACCACACAACCACACACAATGAGATCTAGCTACTCATAGCAATAAAAGAGACATTTTCATCTCTAAAACCCATCATCCAATATCATTACAAATCACCAAATCAAAATACACAAAGAAAGGGAAAGAGTTCACCAAGATTTCTCTAAGAAAAACATAAACTTTCTCTTCCAAAGTGCTCCTCCAAGCTTTCTTGCTCCTCTCCAATGGCCTCTAACCCTAAGAATGAAGAAGAAGGAGAGTGGAATGAGGGGGAAAGAGGGGAGGAAAGTCCAAGAAATAGACCCAGAATTTCGGGTCTGAAAACAGCCCAAACGGGTCGAATCCGCGCCCAAACCCGCAACTAATCCCAAATCTGCAGAAATTTTCAGCACCGTCACCCTGTCTTGCGAAAATTCTAGAAAAATCATCCGACCTCGGAATGACGTTTTCCAGGCGGCGATGGAACCGTAACAAAGTGTACAACACCAGAAAAATATCACTAGGCCGGAAAATACACTGGAATGATAGCAGATTTCTTCACAAGAAGGGGCCAATCTGCAGAAATTTTCAGCACCGTCACCCTATCGTGCGAAAATTCTAGAAAAATCATCCGACCTCGGAATGATGTGTTCCAGGCGGCGATGGAACCGTAACAAAGTGTAGAATACCAGAAAAATATCATTATGTCGGAATATATGCTGCAATGATAGCAGAATTCTGCACAAGAGCGGAAAAGCAGACTTTCTAGCCCAGAAATTTTCAGCACCGTCACATTGTCTTCCAAAAAATGCAGTAAATTGCTCCGACCTCCATAAATTCTGAAAAAATATGCGTTGGAATCGGGACTTCACAAAATTCAACTGAAAAATAATAGAAGACCAAGATGAAGATGCTAATAAGCTGTAAAAATCATGTTTTAAGCATATAAAAACGGTAGGCTCCAATATTAAGTGATATCATCAAAATGCACGTATCGGAGCCAAAATGAATACAAATTATGCACAAAATGCCATCTAATGAGGGGTAAAATATACAATATTGAACCCTAATCACACCCCCAACTAGCTTTTTGCTAGTCCCTAGTAAAACAAGCGATATATTCGGATTCACAATATAGCAAACATCAAACTCCACAATATTCATGGAACATGAAATTTTTTCAATATAAACTCAATTCCAATATACTAACTCATAAAAGAGAGCAAATCCAAGACCAAAACTCCAATATGGCTTAAACCAACAAAGTACAAGCAAATTTTGCATTCATTGAGATTAAAACATAAGCGTGTCATAGTATCACAATCTTCAAGAACTTGGCCAAAAATAACACTTAGCTTTCTTAATTCATGGAAGTTTGATATGTGGATCATGTTTATTCATGTTTTTTTAATATGAAACTTAGAATGACCCATGTAACGAGGGTTCGGTCAATGACTCCCAAATCAGAAGATTTTGGGGCATTAGGCGAAAAAGGACCCCGCGGACCTAGTAACTCGAATCACCTAAGATTCACTTATTTTTCTCTCGTGCACTCCCCTAAATCCTATCTTTCGACACGAATCCCCAATGTTTCATGAGGACGCGGCTACTTGACAAAACTAGAAGAACGATGCACTTATTCTTTTTTTTTCTTTTTTTCTTTTTCTTTTCTTTTATTTCTCTTTTATTTCTTTTTTTTTGATCCAACACACCAATCAACCACTCCTCAAGCATAAACCAAGCGTATATCCAAGGCCAAATTCCATCAAATTGAACACCAAATTACACTAATGACTTAATCCAACTCGTGCATCACAAAGTTTGCACAAAACTGATCCAAACCACATCGAAGACAAAATTCATCGAATTATGCACTATTTTATGAATGGCATATTAAAGTTGATCCCATGAAGAAAAAGTAATAAAATGCATGACAATCACTATTTAGGAGTTTGAACATAAGATTTGAATCCAAATGTATGCATGAATATGAAGCATATAAGGGACTAAGCACAAAGCTAGCAAATGAGCAAGGAGGGTCAATTATATGCTCGCAAGATATTGGTGATGTCAAAATGGATGTCGCCAACAAAAAAAAATAAAACGAAAACAACTAACTAAACATCCTAAAACCACCTACTACTCTCCCCCCCCCCAACTAAAGACAAACATTGTCCTCAATGTTGAAAAAGTAGAGGTTTATTGAAATAAAACTATCCTAAAAAGCATAGAAAGTGCATTAAATTAAAATTTCTATACTACTAGAAGGAGATCACCGGGGTCAAAAGGAGGATCTTGGATGTATAACGGTGAGGAAAGTTGCTCAATTAGATCTTTACGCTCCTCCGCAAGCGTCTTCCCTCCACAAATCACTTTGGACCCTAGCAACACACCAACAAGTGCACCCTCCATAAAATTTCCAATCGTGCCCTGCGAGAGAGAGGGTATGTCAATCCAATGCCGACACCGTTGCCTTTCAACAAAAGTGATCCAAATATAGTCGTCAACATAAGATAAAGAATTTAAATCAAGTTGACGAAAACTCCCTAAAGTGATTGCGTCCATCTCCATATGATGCATGCCCACGGGGGAGAGGAATGATGGATTTTGGGACAAGATTGGGGGAGAGCATGGTTCGGACTCCACCAAAATGATCGATGAGCTCGTGGCCCTACTAGTCTCCTCCTCCACACCATCCAAAATTTCACGCTCGTCCTCTACATCTTCACACAAATCTCCTACAAGAGAAGATGAATCCAAATCAGATAATAAAAGTTTTTGAGTGGTTTGATTACCTTCTCCCAAGCAACAGGCAAGCAATGCGAGACTGGAAATGATCTCATGGATATACTGGCTTCGAGTCTCCATGCTCTGCAGAAAATATCGGGATTGAGCCTCCTGTGTCTGAATAAGCAATTGAAGTTCCTCGCCCAAGGGTTGCAAGGGTGCGTCCACGATTTGCTCTCCTTGGTCAAGGGATGCTCTAATGCTATCGTGATCTGGCGGAAATGGATCACTCCCTGAAGTCCCATCCAATGGTCGTGCCATATCCTCCATGGACTCCAAGTACTCCCAAGCATCCACAGGTGACATGTCAAATAGAGCTCCATCGTCCAATGTTGCCATGTAGTCATGCATCTCCTCCTGCAACCCCTCGTAGAAAAACTGGAAAAGATGGTCTATCGTGAATCCATGATGTGGACAGCCGCTTAATAAATCCATGAACCTCCTCCAAGCTTGATAGAAGGATTCACCGCCAATTTGAGCAAAGCCGTCAATTTTGAGCTTCAAAGAAGTGGTCCTGTGCAAAGAAAATGAAAGTGCATCATACAAAGAATTTATTTCGTTAAAGTCCATAGCTTTTTTTTTGAATTTTTATAAAGGAAATTGAAAATAAAGATAACAAAGGACTCAAAAAGTGAAAAATAAATAAAGATGAAAGATAATAAATGGAAGATAAAGAATAAAAAAGACTCACACTAAATAGTAGGATGTATCACGTCAAAATTTCCTAAATCAATAAAAAATGTAAATGCAAAAACCGTTGTCCCCGGCAACGGCGCCAATTGCTTGAACGCGTCTCAAGTATGTAATGCTTAAGCGCTACTCCCAAGTGTAGGAGGACGTCAAGTAATAAATTTATATCCGGTGAGACCGGGTCGGATCACGGGGACAAGTCATTTTGCAATCACAAATTCAATTAATAAAGGAGAGATAAAGACGAAACTACAACCAACTAAGCTAATGGTGGAAATGCGCGTGAAAATGTGGGTGAGACCATCTACCAAACCAACATCCTAGGGTTCGAGAATCGGAGAGGGAAATAGGCGAGGAAGCTTGTGTGGTGTGTGGGAATGAGGTTGCTAAGCATATGGGTTCAATCCGAGGATAACTCAATTGTCTTTCCGGCTAAGGAAAGCGCAATCGGTGGATGTGGCATTTTAACAAACACTTGGTGTGCAATGAAAGTAGGGTATGGAAAATCGAGATAATAAACAACCAAGCATATATGAATGGTACCACTCGGCAAACTCCACTCTAGGGATACCCACTAGGATCCCTAATTCAAAGTATATCCCAAAAAAATCCTACCACATAAACTTTTAAACATGCAAGATTGAAATTCCATAGCCCAAGCAAGCAATATCACCACACAACCACACACAATGAGATCTAGCTACTCATAGCAATAAAAGAGACATTTTCATCTCTAAAACCCATCATCCAATATCATTACAAATCACCAAATCAAAATACACAAAGAAAGGGAAAGAGTTCACCAAGATTTCTCTAAGAAAAACATAAACTTTCTCTTCCAAAGTGCTCCTCCAAGCTTTCTTGCTCCTCTCCAATGGCCTCTAACTCTAAGAATGAAGAAGAAGGAGAGTGGAATGAGGGGGAAAGAGGGGAGGAAATTCCAAGAAATAGACCCAGAATTTCGGGTCTGAAAACAGCCCAAACGGGTCGGATCCGCGCCCAAACCCGCAACTAATCCCAAATCTGCAGAAATTTTCAGCACCGTCACCCTGTCTTGCGAAAATTCTAGAAAAATCATCCGACCTCGGAATGACGTGTTCCAGGCGGCGATGGAACCGTAACAAAGTGTACAAAACCAGAAAAATATCACTAGGCCGGAAAATACACTGGAATGATAGCAGATTTCTTCACAAGAGGGGGCCAATCTGCAGAAATTTTCAGCACCGTCACCCTGTCTTACGAAAATTCTAGAAAAATCATCCGACCTCGGAATGACGTGTTCCAGGCGGCGATGGAACCGTAACAAAGTGTAGAATACCAGAAAAATATCATTATATCGGAATATATGCTGAAATGATAGCAGAATTCTGCACAAGAGCGGAAAAGCAGACTTTCTAGCCCAGAAATTTTCAGCACCGTCACATTGTCTTCCAAAAAATGCAGTAAATTGCTCCGACCTCCAAAAATTCTGGAAAAATATGCGTTGGAATCGGGACTTCACGAAATTCAACTGAAAAATAATAGAAGACCAAGATGAAGATGCTAATAAGCTGTAAAAATCATGTTTTAAGCATATAAAAACGGTAGGCTCCAATATTAAGTGATATCATCAAAATGCACGTATCGGAGCCAAAATGAATACAAATTATGCACAAAATGCCATCTAATGAGGGGTAAAATATACAATATTGAACCCTAATCAACGCCACGTCATCACAGGCGAAGTCTGGGAAGAGTTTCCCATTCCCCTTATCTCGGAGGGGACGACTCCCCGCGGAGGAACCAGATCCCACTAGCCGGGGCCCGCGCCGCCTGGACTCCAGAGAATCCCTCGCCCCTTGGCCAGAGCCGCCTATCCTAAGAGCAGCCATAATACGAAAGCAAGAGAGGAATTACCTTTTAACTAGTTTGGAGGAGACAAGGAAGCGAAGGCGACGGGAAACTCCGAGTTGTGGAAAGCCTAGAACAATGGAAGAGCAAGAGAAAAGTGGAGATCAACGCAGCTGGGGATTTATATACCGGGCGCAGGGGCGAATTCCAAGCGCCTGACAAGAACGCGTGGCAGGCCTCGAAGAACCGGCGGCGTTTCGAAATCGGTGCCAAAGGAAGTCCAATCGATCCGCCTCATCATGACCTACATTTATGACCACGCCTCGACTGAAGCGCTACTCGGAACCCCAGGAGGCACAGTGGTCGAACCGAGCTAGCCAAGGCCGATCGCCCCCACCGATTGCGGCTCACGAACCCCTCAGCTTCCCAACTTAAGACGACCCCGCGAACGGTGGGGATAAGCTTGCAGCTACACGTGGCAGCATCAGAGGACCTACGGCGCTTCGGAGCCCGTGCCTTAAAAGTATCGAACGGACCAACTCATGATGACGACTAATAAATGAGTCAGCATCAACTGACGAGCCTGTCAAAGTCGGCGGAAGTCACATCGGCCGAGCCGAACCGGCCGAAGCCGATCAACCCGACCGATGGGGGCAATTGTTACGCCTATTCGACCGAGACCCGAAAGACACGAGCCCAGAAGCCCGACTGCCAGCTCCGAAGCCCATCTACGCGCTCAGGCCCACTCGATAAGGCCCTATAAGGGACCCCCCCCCCGAATGTCGACCCGGCCCCGGTAACACGTTGGTCACTCGCCCACTCCTGCGATAACCGATCCCCCGGTTCCGCGACCACTAAATGGCGGTAATGGGGAGGTGCTGGCATGGCGCAGGGAGCGGCGACGGAGGGGCGGATCGAGGGGGCACGATTGAGGGCGGATGAGCGACGTGGGCCGGGGGCAATCACGCCGGGAGCTCTATAAAAGGGCTAGGAGGACGACAGGACAAAGGACCGCATCTCAGGTATCTAAAACCTAAGGTACTCCATCAACGACCTTGTTCCCCCATTTCATCTCCTTCCTCCCCCGCTCGCGCCGTGAGACGCCGTTCAGATCTCCTCTCGAGTCGAACCGTCTCCGCCGGGCCTCCTCTCTCAGATCACCGTCTGACTTAGGCATCGGAGGGGATTTGGCCGGAACCAAGGTCCGGCCCCCTGACGAGCGTTCTCGTCTGCGCAGGAGGACATCCGATCCACTGGCCGAGGCTTCCCCTCCGCCCCTCTCCGACCACGTAACCAGCTGGACGATCGAGGCTACCCCTCGTCGTCCGACCGCCGAGGCCGAGCAGGTCCGACTGAGGCCGAGCGTATCAACCCGGGCCGAGGCTTCCCCTCACCCTACCGACGACCGAGGACCCCGATTCGGCCCAGCCGACGCGCTCCACGCCGTCTGCAGCTCCGACTCGCGCCTCGACCGCATCGATTCGACGCATCCAAGGGACCCAAGCGGATCCCTTGACCACGTTGACCGGGTGTCCACGGTCAACGCTTTTGTAGTGAGAAAACACTCTGAAATACATGGCATGGATGATTTGCTAACATTAGATTTCTTTAAAATAGTATATCTAAGCATAAGAGGTTAATACTTAGAAAATAATTCTTCGTTAGCAATATGAAGTTCATCCATGGTTACCTTGGGTTCATCGTTGTCACTATCACTCTCATCGGAGAGTAGATCTTCTCGGACCATGAAGCACATATGTGCACTCTCACTCTTTTCATCCTCGGATTCACTAAAGGAATGTCCGTTTGAATCATCGAACGTCCCAACAAGTCCTTTCTTCTTGTCATTCTTGTATTTATCGGACTTGTGGTCTTTTGGAGCTTTCCACCTTTCTTTGTTTCTAAGCACTGGGCAATCATTCTTGATGTGCCCTGATTTGTTACACTTAAAACAAAGAGACATGGTATTGTTCGTGGAATCAAATTTATTTTTGGAAGGAAATTTACCTTTGCGAAAGAACTGTTGGAACTTCTTCGCCATTTGTGCCATTTCTTCCAAGTCCATTTCGTTCTCGAATTCTTCACTATCGGAGGATGAAGAAGTAGTCTTGAATGCTAACGCTTTCTTCTTGGCCTCCGTTGGATTCATCATTGCTCTAATCTTCATTCGGTTCTCCCTTCTTACATTGTAAGACATGATAGTACCGATGAGATTCACCACAGTGTAATTCTTCATGTCATTAACCTCCTTAATGGCGATTGCTCTTCTTTCCGATTTTGAGGTCATTCCCATGATTATCTTTCTCACCTTTTCTTGTTGGGTGTAGACTTGTCTAAGAGCTTCAAGATTATTGGTGATGTCAGTGAAGCGTCCGTACATTGTTGCAATATTCTCATTATCATGCATATGAAACATATCGAAATTTTGTATTGCAACATACAATTTAGACAGCTTTACCTTGTTTGTTTCCTCGTGGGTAACGACTTGATAGTTCCATATTTGATATGTACTCTTACATGTGCATATCTTATTGAACCCATCCGGATCTAATGCACAATGAAGAGCGTTCATTGCCTTGGCATTGTTCACTTCGGTGAACTTCTCGGACGAAGTCCATTTGTCAAAATCCTCTATGGATGGTTCAACGTATTCCTTATGAAGGGTTCTTCAAAGAGATGCACTCCTAAGAAACGTCTCCATCTGGCACTTCCAATAGCCGAAATTCGTGCCATTGAAATGTAGAGGCCGAATAGTTGATTGTCCTTCGAAGACGGTAGACACACCATCACGATTGTGATTGTTGTACGAAGGAGGTGCCGGAATGTTGTTGTTGTTGTTGGATTCCATGGCTAAAAACCATTGCTTTGATACCAATTGTAAGGACCCTGGCTATGAGGAAAACACTAGAGGGGGTGCTGAATAGTGTTAATAAAATTTAAACGATATTTATACCAATTTAAATTCCTAACCAAAAATAAATGCGGAATTATAAATAAACCCAAAATGAAACAATGCTAACACAAAGTATGTTGCAAGGGTTCAGATTACCCAAGTCAACTCCCGACTTGTTCCCGATAATCCTACGTCCCTTCCACCCGAATACCTACGGATACTTAAGTTAGAACCCTAACTTGAGGTTTCCGTTAAACCCACTTGTAGAAACCCTACAAGTGAAATTGAAACACGATCGTTGTCATTGACTCCCACAACTTGGGATCAAGCAAACCATCTCACAAACCAAGAGTAAAGCTAATATCAAAAGATATGAAATAATGAAATAACAACACATACAATCACCTATGCCTTGAAGTAGAACTTGAAGGAGCAAGTGTGGTGTGTGTTGAAGTCTCTTCCAAGAAGAGAGAAAAGCCCTTTCTCTTGTCACCACCAATTGCCTAGAGGATGTCACTTTGATTCTAGGTTGGAGAGCAAGAGAGAATGAGATTGAAATTCTTGGGCTTCTGAATTTGAGAGCTTTAAAAAACTTGAATATGAAAGCTAGGGGTTTTCAAGAGATGATCAAGAAGATGAGTAACCCCTCAATGGAACAGTAGAAGCTCTCTTTATACGTTCTCTAAACCCTCAAACAAAATCCCCAATACCCCCTTTGAAATCTGTGGAGAAAAAGCCAACGGATAGAATTTACACACTCGACAATCGACTGGTGAAGAAACCACAGTCGACTGCTGCACTGTATCAGAGGGTAGGTGAGAATTCAAACGGTAACTTACCACGTAGGACAGTTAACTGATGAAGGACTGACAGGAACCTGTAAACCTAATATGCGACTGAAAACTTCTACAGGCGACTAGCCGCAACAAGAGTAAGCTGAGAAAACTCAAAAAGTTTTGTGAAGACAAAACAGGCAACTGATGTGGAATTCACATGTGCATGTGCCATGGGTAGGCGACTGTGAAACCAACATCAGTCATCTGTCCCTAATAAGTGAAACTTTCCAGAGAGCAGAGTTGCAGAGAAAGAATCGACAGGCGACTGTTGAAGCATTCAATCGCATGTGCCTTGGGCAGGCGACTGTCAATACAACATCAGTCGTCTGGCCGTCTGAAGAAGAAAATGATCTTTAGGCAGGAGGGAGATAGGCAACTGACTAACAAATCACAGGTGCCTGTAACTTAGACATGCGCCTGTCTTTTGAACAGCAGTCGCCTGGATAGAGTTAAAGCTGAAGCCCAAAAACCAATTGATAAAGTATGTGCATAACAGGTGACTGTAGAGCAAATCACATGCGACTGTTTGGAGACAGACGCCTGTAAAATGTTCTACAGTCACATGTTGAAATCCCAAAATGCACATGCTTGAGAAATGTGAATTGGAGGCTAAGGAAATGTGATGTAATGATTTCCTAGGTGAGAAATAAAGATGTGTATGTGCTCCACCATAGTTCTACTTCTAAGCTACATACTAGAAGAGAATAAAAAGATTACATCTTATAGTAGCCTCTCTTCTATCCAAAGAATGAGCTTGAAGTCTTCTAGGAGCTTCATTCACCATCTTTGATCATCCAACCCACTTTTCATGATTTGGTTGATCCTTGAGTGACATCCATTGCTAATTGATCTTCATGATCTGATTAAGCAATGGATTACCTGTAAATAAGGGATTAGTCACAAGTATTTATGTTTGCTCATCATTAACACCAAGTAGGGAGAAGTCCAATACTCAACATGATACATATATGATACATATGATTTGAACTTTCTTATTTCTAACATGCATTGATGCAAGAGGAGTTTTAAATCTATTACACATCAATGTAGGGGGGAGTAATTATTTAATTTCTGTAATTTCATATTCTATGTATCAAATTATTTGTTATCATCAAAAAGGGAGAGAATATTAGATATTGAGTCACACCTAGGTATATTTTGATGATGATCAAACAATTAAGGGTTGCTAATGAGATTTGTAAGTGTATGTACAAAAGATATATATCAAAGAAATCAAGTCAACATGGTCAGCATTTCATTCAAGCTTACAAGAATTGAAGATATGAAATTAAACATTGAAGATTAGAGAGTCAAAGGATTCAGAGCTCAACATGAAGACTATTATAAGATCATCCAAGGACTCATGTTATGCAAAAGCTTCATAAGACAAGTTGATGGGCCAAAGAATACATCATGACTCTAAGTATAATGTGAGTGATGTACATATTTTTGTAACTTGTCTTGGATTGTTATAGTCATAGAATTGCAGCTTGTACATATGTAGAAAAATATTTTTAATGCTTTAAAAATATTTTAAAAATCATTTCAATAGAAATTTCCCAAGTTTTTTGAGCCATATCAGTGTATCAGAAAACTAGTCGACCAGTTATAGAACAATGGTCGACTAGTGCTTGCGAAAATTCGTGGTAGACTGCAGTAGTCAACCACAGTAGTCCAACTAGTCGACCAGTCAGTGATTAGTCTACCAGTGGATGTACTGTGGTCGACTAGTTTTTTCCAATAGTCATATTTGACAAGCCATTAGAGATGTGTTGGAGAGTATTTTGGTTAGCCTGTTTTAGTCAGATTCTCACCATATATATAAAGGGTTTGTTGAAATATTTTGCATGAATTTATTGAGCAATTTTTAAGAGTTTTCTAGTAATTTCTAAGCTCTCTGATCGTTATCCAAACGACGATGCTAACAATAATACCGCAGTGCATGGGTCGTGTGTAGCGCTAACGGGTCGAACACATGGAGGTGGTCAATGAGTACCAATCTATGAGTTCTCGTTGGTTGGTGAAATAGGAAGAGGGTGAATCAAAAGATAAAGGCTCTAGGGCATGGGGAATCCCCGCCATTGGACTAAGGTTAGGGTTAGACTAGTAATCAACTGGTTGCCGAACTCATTGGGACTCGGGAGAGGTCGTGTGACCTAAGGGCATTCGCCTATCCACCACTAGTGTGATGCATGATAGGTATTCCCTTATGTCAAGTCCTACCTCCTGCTATTGTGATGCAATGATAGGCCAACCCAACCTACGTCGATGTCAACTCTCACTGATGCATCGGTGTACGTTGAGCGCATTACGCTCGACAAATATCCACAATCTTCCTCCCACCCACAGTGCCATTTGGGGATCAGTCCTACATCGGGAGGGCTTTAATTCCTGACTCTCATCAGCCACACCGATAGTACGGATCGTCCTAGGGATCGGATCCCCGGATTGGTCTCGATTTTCACTGGTGGCTAATACGATCACCCCGAAGGGAGGGGGTCGAATCTATAACACTAATAATTATCCCAATGTATCCCCAATCTCAATTAGAGCAGCAACTAAGCTAATAAAATCATCCAACCCATAGCTCTAATCCAATGTGGTTCATCCCATTGCCCTAGATGAAAACTACTCGTTATTCATAGCAATATGGGTTATTTCTAGCAATGGGTAAGCAACAAAAGCCATGGATTCAGCTTAAATTAGCAATGAATGATAAAAAATAGCAGCAATAATAAAAGGAGAGAAATTCAATTAAAAAAGCTAAACTATTACAAAGGAAAGCAATAAGAACAACTAGAATCACAAAATACTAGAGTTAGAAATTCTTACAAACCCCTCCAAAGCCCTAGAAAATAGCTAAAACTGATAAAAGAGAATATCCTCTTGCAGGAGGAAGAAGGGCGGCTTAAATACGCGTGCCCAAATGACTAAAAAGCCCCCCAGAGCATGTCCTAGCTGCCTCAGGAAACCAATCTGATGCGACCGCATCAAAAATGACGCGGTCGCATCTCTCTCTAGCGTAAATGGGGAAGTGGGGGCTTCAGTGATGCGGTTGCGTCACTAAGGGCGCCGCCGTGTGGAATCAGGCTTCACGGCCGCGTTGACTACGATGCGATCGCTTCGATTGGTTTTAGTCTTCAGAAAGGCACAGCTGCATCTTCTTCTTTTGCATGGGTCGCGTCGACTTTAGATCTTCTATCTTACTCCTCAGCGACGCGGTCGTTTGGTGATCTTCAACACGACCACGTGGATGCATGTTCTGGGGCGCTTGGACGCGGCCATGTGTGTCAGTGTCACGCGGCCGCATGGATCTTCTTCCCAATGCACATTGGTGCGGCCGCGTGGATAAGTATGACGCGGCCGTGTGGGTCTTTGTTGCTCACAATTTTCTCCTCCCTTGCACATTTTGATCCCCTGGCTTCACTCCTTTTGCCTCTTTGCGCTAAAATCTCGTCATATGGTCTCTACACAGCACATATTTCCTGCAAAGCACAACATGGACCATAAAAGCAAAAGAGAAGACAAAACGGGGAAAACGGGGAGGAATAGAGAATAGAACGATGTAATACATGCATGAAAAAGAGGAAAAAACTATGTATAATAAACACTCATCAATCTCTTTATCCCTCAAAATATTTTTTTAAGGCCAAAGTTTTTAAGTACTTACAAAAGCTTCTAAGCAAATTGTTTGCTTGCCCTTTCTTGTCGTAATCTCCTCAAATTTCTTCTTGATATTCTTGAGATCACAATTTGTGTTTTCCTTAGACACACATACACTCCTCAAGCTTCAATTTTCTGCTATATGTGCATTGTAATTCTCCCTATAAAAGTGTAAGTGGAAATCAATACATGGGTGTGGTAGTAAGTGATTTGTGTTTGGTTTGTATTGAAACTTTAAAAAACCTCAAGTGTTGAGGTCATCTTGTTGAAGAGGTTATTGGTTTGGAAATCTTCACTTGGTGAGGCTAGTTGGTTGTAAAGCCCTCAAATTGTGGGATAAGTTGGAAGTCATATAGTGAGAGAGGCATTTGGGAAGTCCTCTTATTGGAAAAAGGCAAATGTAATATGCTCTTTTAAGAGTGATATTAGTGTATGTTGGACGTTGCCCATGGGAGGGTGAATCATTGTCACACCCCGCTTCCCAATATACTTGGGAGAGAGACCGCGAACGGATCCACGATGTGCATTAAACACTGAGGAGTATTTTTTACTTTTATTTTTTTCCACCTTGGTTTAATACACTAAGCGTCTGTGATTTAAAACTGCATGTTCTTGCATGCTTACTTAAGAAACATCCAGAATAATATTATTACAATGAAATCATCCAGAATAGGATAGATGCATAGACCTAGCATGGCCAAAACAACAATAACGCACATAAGTCTTAATAATAGTACAACTCATCGGCACAGATGCGAAGGTAGTAATCGCCCTAATCTTCAGTAGAATGAAGCTCAACGAGTCTTTGAGTATTGGCTCGATATCTGTAACAGGTGTTGAGAGATGTATGCCCTCGAGGCTATTTATCTATGTAAAAACATCTTGTTCACGAATGAAAGTATACTTTTTGGTATCAATTGTCTAAGTATTTCTGTTATGATGTTTTTATTGAATTACTTAGATAATTTCCTTAGGCTCATAGTAAGGTCATACACGTATCTAGATAGAGATCTCGATTATAACAAGTGTCTGACCGATAGGAGCTTGAGTCTTAAAGTGCTCATGGTCATAGATGCTTCAAGAAAAGGATATCAGTACATCGAACAGACCATTGTGTCTTTGTTTTAACCTAAAGGGTGATGATGATCTCATAATCATTCGACCTGGCAAAGTAGGAGATGATGTTGGATATTGGACTCCCCGGATTTGGTTTTGGATGATGAACAAACATAAATATAACGTGAACTAACACTTTGTGAGCGCGGTTATGGAGATCGTCGCCAAATTCATATGAATATCAATTACGACGTCTCAAGACTTCTCAAAGCACGTGATCATATGCCTAAAGCTTTGTTGAAGCTTATGGACCTTTTTAGAAGTCATGAAGATTCGATTGAAGCTATTGAAGACGGTATCGTCAAGTTTTATTTATAGTCTTTAAGCTTCTTTCGTAGAATGTTAAGCCTTGAGTAGGTCTTACGGTTTAAATCTTCATAACACTCATATCTTAGCTCTAGGATCTTAGTAGAAGTCCATACAATCCTTCCCGAAGCTTCGCGCTTCGATTCGCGACTTCTTGTGCATGTTAGTTGGTTCAAGAAGAAGAACTGACCGACTAGATGGTGATCTAGTCGGTTGGCAAAGATTCTTGGACCGACTAGTTCTTGTCAGTCATTTCCAAGCTCTTTACTGTTTACAGTTAGTCGGTCTAAGTTGACTCACCGACCGACTAGTTTGTGAACTAGTCGGTCAGTGATGCTTCTGTGACCGACTAGTTGAGCTTTCCCTGTACATGCACATTTGAGCCTAAGCTACTGTTTATCATTAGTCGGTCTGTGTTCATTGATCAACCGACTAGTTGATGAACTAGTCGGTCAACTTTCCTTCTTGGACCGACTAGTTTACTTTTACTGTACATGCCAATTTTTCACCTAACTTACTGTTTATCGTTAGTCGGTCTATGCTCATTTGGCGACCGACTAGTTGGTGAATTAGTCGGTCAACATTTGTTCTTGGACCGACTAAGTCTATTTATGCTCAGACTTCAGCTTTATCTGTTAGTCGGTCTCAGTTGTGTAACCGACCGACTAGTTGTGAAACTAGTCGGTCAGCTACTCTTCTTGGACCGACTAATTCTTTTTGTCTGTGCTTTGATCTTTTCTCTATTCACTCATTAGTCGGTATACGTTAATTGACCGACCGACTAGTTGATGAACTAGTCGGTCGATGGTTGTGCTTTGACCGACTAGTTGGGTTCAGAAAAGAGCCGTTGGAGCTTTAATTGAAACGTTTTTCTCTCTCTCTCCTCTATCCTATAAATACTTGTTGGGCTGCATTCATTGCAGTCAAGGCTGATATTATTGCAAGTTTAGAGATCAAGAGGAATCATTCCAAGCTCATTCAAAGCTCATTCATTCCATTCAATAATCTCTCCTCACTCTTACTTCCAAAGAGAGATTCATTGAGTGTGAAGCCTTCCAAGCCAAGTGCTTGATTCTAGGTCACCAACATCCTCATAGCTCTCCATCGCTGATCTACATCTTGGAGCTAGGGTTTGGTGCCACTTCTTCTTCCTCAAAATCATCCTTGCCCTAATTCGTAAGCATTACTCAAGGCATAGGTATTTTGTCCGTAAGAAGTTTCTTATTTCATTTCAATTTCATATTGTAAGTTTCACTCTCGGTTGTGAGAGTGTGGTTGTGATCCCGGGTTGTGGGAGTCACAAATTACTTTGTGTGTGATTTGACTTGTGGAGGTTTTTCACAAGTAATTCATAGTGGAAATCTTGAGTTAGGGTTTCTAACTCAAGTATCCGGATGGGATCCGGGTGGTTGGGACGTAGGATCACCGGGAACAAGTCGGGGAGACTTGGGTGGATCCGAACCCAGTAATATCTATTTTTAGCATTGTTTATTTTGTTGTTGTCTTCAATTTAAGCTTCCGCAAATTGATTTGGTAGTTGTTTGCACGATAATTAGGAATTATACTCCTTGTTATTTTTAAAGTACTATTCACCCCCCCTCTAGTACTTGTGCAGTAGCTTGTAGGGCATTACATTTGGTATCAGAGCCAGATACTTAGCTATGTCTGCCAACGACAACAAGACCGTGCGTCCACCTTCCGACTATGGCACCTTCAGGAACCGTGAAGGAGCATCTTCGGTGATGGAAGGACATTCCTCAACGAGGCCTCCATTCTTCAACGGTACCAACTACGGGTACTGGAAATGCCGGATGGAAACTTTCCTCCGGAGTGCATCTCTATGGAGGACCACGATGAAGGAATACGTCGAGCCCGTCGAAGAAGACTTTGAGAAATGGACAACCTCGGAGGTCGTCGCGGAGGTAAGCAATGCCAAGGCAATGAACGCCTTGCAATGCGCATTGGAGCCCGAGGACTTTAATAAGATATGCACATGTAAGAGTGCATATCAAATTTGGAACTCCCTCCTCATACTACATGAAGGGACGAGTAGGGTAAGAGACTCTAAACTCGTAGTTGTTAACAAAGATTATGAAATGTTTCATATGCAACAAGGCGAGAAGATGAAGGAGTATTACACTCGCTTCATCGACATCATAAACGAGTTGGAGGCTCTCGGCAAAACCTACACCCAAAAGGAGAAGTATTCGAAGCTTATCGAAGGACTTCCTTCTTCTTGGGAAAAGCGTACCTTCGCCATCGAGGAAGGTAATGATATGAATAAGTACACCGTAGTTCAACTAATGGGTACTTTAATGTCATATGAGGTACGTAAGGATAGCAAGCTAAAATTGTAGTAAAAGATGAAGTCCTACCTAAAGCAAGACGAGCCAAAGAAGAAGGCTATTGCTTTCAAGGCCGCTCCATCCACATCCACATCAACCGATGATGAAGACTCGGAAAACGAGTTGGACTTGGAGTCCATGGCACTCATGGCCAAGAAGTTCAACAGTTTCTTCCGAAAAGGTAACTATAAGAACAAAGCTAAATTTGGTTCTTCTAACGCCTCCTCCTCTCCGTTGTGTTTCAAGTGCAATAAGCCAGGACACATGAAAGCGGAGTGTCCTCTAAATAAGCAAAAGGAGAAGTGGAAGGCGCCGAAATTCGATAAGTCCAAGAAGTACAAGAAAGGGAACAAAAAGGGACTTGTCGGAGCAACATTTACTGACTCCGAGGATTCCTCAAGTGGAGAGTCGGACGATGAGCAAGTGGAGCAAGCGCACATGTGCTTCATGGCAAGAGAGGAGCATGATCAAGGATCCTCCTCTTCAGATGATAGTGACGACGAAGGCGATGAGGTAACTATGGATGACCTTAGGAATGCTAATTCTCAATTTTGGTCTAAATACACTAAATTAGTAAATAGATATACTAAGGTAAAAGATGACCTAGCTATCATTCAAACCTCGCCTAAGATTGTCATCACCAACAACGACACCGTTGTTGAAGAGTTAAGAAATGAGATTGTTAATCTCAAATCTAAACTTGAACATGTTAGCATTGAAGATCCGTAGGATCACAAGATAGCATATTTGACTTCTAAAAACTCGACTTTGAGTATTGAGAATGAGAATCTTAAATCTCGTGTTTATGTGCTCACATCGCAAGTACCCAACTTGGATACTTCTATGCGTTCTCTCACCGAGAAATATGAGAACACATTAGGCCGAATTAATAAATTCAATAAGGGTAAGGACCATTTGGATAAAATCCTAAGTGACTTACTTCCGGCCAATCACCACATTGGCTTGGGGTATACGATGGGACGTTCATCCAAATCGGCCACTACTTTTGTTAGGCCAACTTCCGGTGACTCAACGAGTGGTAGCAAACACTCTATTGGTAGTTCTTCTACCAATGGTGCTTCCACCTCGTCCACACCCTCTTTCAGAAAGAAACCCACTTTGGGTGGACCTCCAAAGAAGGGGCATGCTTATATGTACACCAATACTATGCCACGTAGGAACACACGTCCTACTCCACCGGCTCACACATATGATGATTTTTATGCACCACATTCACGGGCACGTGCACACCATGTGAGACACCCTCACGCACGTGTTTCCACACATGCATATGTTCACCCACAACATCATATGAATAATTATCCACATGCACCATTCCATCATGTTCCTTATGCCTATCCACGACATGCATCACGTAGAAACCAACAACGCATGCATGCACCCAATAGGATGAGGGCTCCCAAGATTTTCACTATTTGGAGCCCAAAGGACACAAGCATGGATGAAAAACAAGTGTATATGAATGCTTATTTTTCAGATGTTGTGCATAGTAGAAATTATGTGGGGAAGTCTAAGTCCAATTGGACTTGGCTTCCAAAGGTCTAATCTTTTGGACCCAATAACCTTGGGTACCATGATATGAAATTTTCTATCTTTAGGTACTCAAGGAAAAGAAAAAGAAAGGGAGCAACAAATTTAAATTAAGCTCCAAGGGGAATTGGATACTCGATAGCGGGTGTTCAAAACACATGACGGGTGACGCTCAATTGCTCTCCGGAGTGGTTCCCATTGCAAATGGAAACCGTGTCGTATTTGGAGGCAACGAGAGCGGAACCGTCATAGGTGTTGGTAAAGTGGGTAATCCTTCTAAACCCCATTATATGTGATGTTTAACTTGTTAAAGGATTAAACCACAATCTTATTTCAATAAGTCAACTTTGTGACAAAGGTTACAAAGTTAACTTTGCGAAAGGAATGTGCCATATTTTAAGAAAAGATAATAATGAATTATTGTTTTTCGGCACACGCCATAAGGATATATATATCCTAGATCTTCCAAGATCACATGAACAATGTCTTATTGCCAACACAAGTGAACAACACTTATGGCATCGACGTTTTGGTCATGTGAACTTTGGAACACTTTTTAAGCTTTCCAAGTTAAATTCTATTAGAGGCTTCCCTAAGCTTGTCTTTCAAAAGAAAAGCTTTTGTGACTCGTGTCAACGAGGCAAGCTTCCAAAATCTTCATTTAAACCTAAGAAAAGCATTTCTTTTAAGCGGCCTCTAGAGCTATTACATCTAGATTTATTTGGGCCAACTAGAGTTGCTTCATTAGGTAATGCTAGATATGGACTTGTCATCGTTGATGAATTTTCTAGGTTTACTTGGGTATTTTCATTGTGTAATAAAAATGAAGCTTTTGAAAACTTCACAATTTTTGTTAAGAAAGTACAAAATCTCTTAGGAACCACCATTGTCACTATTCGTAGTGATCATGGAGGTGAATTTGAGAATGAGTCTTTTGAGACATTTTGTGATGAAGTTGGTATTACACACACCTTCTCTTTCCCTCGCGCACCTCCTCAAAATGGTGTTGTTGAGAGAAAGAATAGGACGCTAGTGGAGTGTGCTCACACTATGCTTGATGATAGCCAACTTGGCCATCAATTTTGGGCAGAAGCGGTACACACCGCTTGCTATGTGTTTAATAGAATACTTTTGAGGCCCGGCACTAAACAAACTTGTTATGAATTGTTGTTTGGTAGGTTGCCTCAAGTTAAACATTTTCGTGTTTTTGGTTCGAAATGTTTTATTAAGAACACGTATGGTAGTTTGGACAAATTCGATCCAAGATCCGATGAGGGGATTTTTGTTGGATATTCTTCGTGTAGCAAAGCCTACCGGATATTCAACAAACGAACCTCAACGATCGAGGAGTCGCTTCATGTGTCATTTAATGAAGGATTTGTTCCAACTAGAATTACTAATGATGATGAATCTATGGATGTCTTATGTGATTCAATTGGTAATTCTAACTCTAATGATTCTATTGATTCTATTGAGACTAACCCATCTAATGAAGTTGTTGAGAATGTTCCTAGTGACCAAGGTATTCCCAAACGGCTTCATACCGTTCGTGACCATCCTCATGAGCAAGTCATTGGCAATATCCATGATAGTGTCAAGATGAGATCGCAAGTGAACTACTTCGCTCATTGTGCCTTTGCCTCCTCGATAGAGCCAAAGAACGTTAATGAAGCATGCTAAGATAGCGCATGGATCTTAGCCATGGAGGAGGAACTCATTCAATTCGAGAGGAATGAAGTTTGGGAGCTTGTTCCATTGCCATCGAAGAACCACACCGTCATAGGGACAAAGTGGATCTTCAAGAACAAAACCGACGAAAACCAAGTCGTCGTCCGGAACAAAGCTCGGTTAGTTGCTCAAGGCTACCGTCAAGAGGAAGGTATTGATTTCGAAGAATCCTTCGCTCCGGTAGCTAGATTAGAATCAATTAGATTATTATTGTCTTTTGCATGCCATAAGGATTTTAAATTATTTCAAATGGATGTTAAAAGTGCATTTTTAAATGGAGATGTTGTTGAGAAAGTTTACGTTTCTCAACCTCCGGGTTTTATTAATGAAAAATTTCCAAATCATGTTTTTAAACTAAAGAAAGCACTTTACGGCTTGAGACAATGTCACGACCCGCTTCCCTAAAATGGAGGCGAGACGTGAAAAGGTCCGCACGAGAGTGGAGCTGTGAAGCCCCAAACCCGATAAGCGTCAATAAAACATAAGCAGGTCCCTGTAACCACAACGGAACAACAATAATAACACAAGGAGAGACTGAAATAAAATCTCATATCTCATAAATTGTCCAACATGAAAATAAGTCCAACATCCAGAAAAGCCACCAGGCTAAAAGAAAGAGTCTAAGGCCCAGAACAAGGCCAACAAAAGCAACACCGTCACAAGTATAGGTGCTACGCACCGACAACAAAACAGCAGTCTAAACAAAAGAAAAACACAACGAAGACACTAGGACTGGTCCCCAGTGTCCACGTACTCCCCGTCAAACACAAGCTCGGGCTCGGCGTCAGCAAACACCTCGTCCTCAACAAGGTACTCAGGCTCGGGATCTAACATGTGTCACCCAAAAGAGTAAAGGGGCACATGTCAGCAAGTCTAAAAGACTTGGGCAAGGAAACTGAAAGTAAGGCAACTAGCAACCAAGCAGTTTTAGTATGCATGACATGGCAGTTATACATGAGTGCACAAGCAAGACATGGTGAACAATAAGTACAAGAGAACATTTAACGGGATAGGACAAGAGTAGCCAAGCTACTAACAATCTCAATCAATTCACTATTCACGTTTCACTGTTGTTTGTAGATGTTTACGCCCTACAGCTGAATGGTATAACATTCACGCTGATTGGCCGCTTAACACTACCCCCAAAACCCAGAGTTTACGCCTTACCACTGTAGTTGCTGATCGGGCAGACTCCCAGTTGATTGGCCGCTTAACTCTTACCCCCAATACCCACAAGTAATCGAGCCAGGGTCCCCGCACACGAGCTCAGTAAATGAGCCGGGGTTGCCCCGCACAGGAGCTCGTATTCTATATCACGATTCATAAACAATTGGCGTAGGGGTGCACCTAGTCGGAAACAAGAAATTCGGGCATTGGCTATCAACCAACACATGGCCCGCTTCTGGAACACGAGCCAGGAACACAAGCATTGTAGCGAAGCTACGCAATCACGGAAACACTTAAAGGATGCAATGACATGACAATTAATTTGCGTACCGTTAATGGAAAGTAAACATGACATGGTAATTGTGCAACATGATATATGTCGGAACTAGCTTCGTTGTCAAGCTAGTTCCCCAATTTGCGCCTAGGCAAGTATCATTTCGTCGCCTAGCCTCTTTTACGCCTACAACAAGCAAAATGGCCCAAAACATGGCCTAAACCCTAAGTGGCAAGTTTCACTTGCCTAGCACCGGGGATGACGATCACGAAGGTTCGTCTCGCGGATGCTAATCTACGGGGAAAATCGCTGTTATGGGGAAACAATCATCAAAACAACATTTATTTCATTAGGGTTTCATAAAAATACAAATAGGTTATGAAAACATCAAGAGATCGATTTCTTACCGTGAGGAGGCGGAAGAAACACTCCGGAGAACCTAGGGACCAGATCTGGAAACGAATGGAGAAGTTTGGAGAACTAGGGTTTTAGGGGGATTTTGGGGATTTGATGAGATTTTGGGGAAGATGAGGGGTAGAAAGTGTTGAGGGATGGTTTGGATGATGGATCTTGGGCTTGGAATGAAGGAATAAGGGTTTGGGGAAGATGGGTGCTCAATGGGGGAGAAACTAGGGTTTTGGGTCGAGTGGAGGAAGAAGAAAACGTTTGGGAGGGGTTTAAATAGGATGGGCTGGCGGCTGCCCAGAAATTAGGGTTTTAACATAGATTAGTCGGTCAAAGAGCAACCACTGACCGACTAGTTTGGCAACTAGTCGGTCGGTCGACCAACGCAGACCGACTAAGTGTAAACAGTAACTTCTGAACGAAAATAGAAATCGGATTTAGTCGGTCGAGGAACAACTACTGACCGACTAGTTTGACATCTAGTCGGTCGATGAACGTTCTTAAACCGACTAAGAGTGAACAGTATTGATACCAAAAATTAGTTGAAGAGTTAGTCGGTTAAAGAAGCATTGCTGCCCGACTAGTTTGCAACCTAGTCGATCAACCAACGTTCTTAGACCGACTAACGATAAACAGTAACTCCTGAGAAATTTAGAAAGCCAACTAGTTGGTCCAAGAAGGATTGCCGACCGACTGGATCGTCATCTAGTCGGTCGGTGCCCCTTCTTACACCGGCTAATAAGCACCAAAAGTTCCGATACGGAGCGCGGAGCCCCGGGATCGATTCCTAAGACTCCTAGGCTTGATCTAATAGTAAGATACGACCGTTATGAAGCCCGTCACGAATGACATACTTCGAAATCGACGATCCTAAGGAAGAAACGAGAAAACACGACGAAACGATCGAAAATGAAAGTTACGGAGACGAAAACCACACATGAGGAGAAAATCCACCAAAACATATATTACAATATAATAAATCCAGATACAAGAAAACCAGTCGTTACAGACAAGCTCCTCGAGCTTGGTATGATCGCCTAAAGAATTTTCTTTTAGATTTGAATTTTAAAATGGGAGAAGCTGATTCTACAATTTTTGTTAAGCATTCGAATAATGATATAATTTTAGTTCAAATATATGTTGATGATATCATTTTCGGTGCTACTAACTTTGCTCTTTGCGAAGAGTTTTCTAATGTTATGAAGGAACAATTTGAGATGAGCCACATGGGTGAGCTCAAATATTTCTTAGGTCTCCAAATTCGCCAAATGGACGATGCAATCTTCATCCACCAAACGAAGTATACGGTGGAGTTGCTTAAGCGATTTGGAATGGAGAATGCCTCCGGGAAAAAGACTCTAATGAGCACGACTACGCATCTTGATAAGGATACGGGCGGTAAGGATGTAGACATTCGTCTATATCGAGGTATGATATGTAGTTTACTTTATCTTACCGCAAGTAGGCCCGATATTATGTTTGCAGTATGCGTATGTGCTCGTTATCAGTCTCAACCTAAGGAGTCTCACTTAGTAGCGGTAAAACGTATTTTCCGTTATCTAAGTTATACACTTGATTTTGGATTACTTTATCCAAAATCTAGCACGTATGAGTTAATCTCATATAGTGATGCCGATTATGCGGGATGCAAATCTGACAGGAAAAGTACTAGTGGCACTTGCCATTTTATAGGAAATTCCCTTGTCTCTTGGTTTTCCAAGAAGCAAAATTCCGTATCACTTTCAACCACCGAGGCAGAATACATTGCCGCCGGTGCCGCGTGTGCTCAAGTTCTTTGGATGAGACACACACTTAAAGACTTTGGTATAAATTGTGATACTTGCCCTATCATGGTTGACAACCAAAGTGCAATATGTCTTTCCAAGAACCCGGTACACCATTCCCGTTCGAAACACATAGATGTCCGACACCACTTTTTAGATGATCATGTTGCTAAAAAGGACATCATTTTAGTGCACGTTGAAACCCAAAAGCAAATCACCGATATTTTCACGAAACCCCTAAAGGAGGACTCCTTTATGCGGTTGCGTCGAGAATTGGGGATTATGGGTGAATCCGAGATATAGGATTCATGTTTCATTCAATAATCTTGCATGCTATTATATTTCGCAATATTTCATTCATGCTAGACTTATTGGATTTTTCGGGATTTTATGTGATATTTTGAATTTTTGCTCGAATTCATGTTTGAATGTCGTATTTGAGATTTCGATGTTCAATGGGGTAGTTTAGATGATTTTTGAGAGGATTGCGATGTATCGTCCAAGTATTTTGAGGAGAAAACATCATTATCAATTTTTGGACTCCTTTAGTCGGTATCAGTTCATTCACCAACCGACTAGATTCGTATCTAGTCGGTTAGTAAAAGAACTCAGACCGACTAACTCAAGCTATTTTGAGTTTCCTCTCCAGCTTAACTCTTTAGTCGGTTCAAGCTTACTTATCGACCGACTAGATTGAGTTCTAGTCGGTCAGTACTTGAGCGTAGACCGACTAATTCTCGTTCAGGAAATCTTCGACTGTTCTCTGTTTCCACTTAGTCGGTTTAAGCTCGTTAACCGACCGACTAGATCATCATCTAGTCGGTCAGCCATTGAACTGTGACCGACTAAGTGCTCAGGGGCATTCATGTCTTTTCGCGATTTCGACCGACTATATCCTAATCTATCCGATTCGTTTTCATTTTAGTCGGTCTCCAACTCGAAAAACCCATGTACCCCGCTCGAGTCTCTTCCTCTTCCATAGATCTCCGGCCTATTTCCGACCAATCTCGTCGTCGCCGACCGTCGACCTTCGACCTAGGGTAACCCCCCTCACTCCCTCTCCTGTCTAGGGTTCTTTTTTCAGCTTAGGGTTAGGTTTTTGTCTAGATTTCATCTTCTAGGGTTTTGAATAGGGCTTCCTCAATTCGGCTAGGGTTTCTTCGCTTTGATCTCTCGTGTCTCGTGTAGTGCCGCGATTATGGCTCGTACACGTATCCCGATCACTCCCTCTAGCCCCGCGTCGTTGACCGTAGAACCTACCCCTACGGATCCTGATCAACCTTCGCGAACCCCTCATAGACGTCGTTCGAAAACCACCCAACCCTCTTCGTCTTCGCCTCCTCTTAAGCGTAAGAGGACGGCGACTGCGAAACCCCGAGCCCGACCTCAGCCCAAGCCCAAGCAAGTTATTTTTCGTGCTCCCACTCCACCCGGTGCTTCGGATTCTGACACCGAGTATATCCCCGAGCCTGAGACTCATAGGGAACCCACTCCTCCTACCCATCCCGAGTCTAGCTCCCGACCTCGTTCGTCTACCCGTAAGCCTAAGGGAAAGGCTCCGATGCCGGTAGGTGGTGTCGATATCTCGTTGTGTCGCGACGACCCTATGTGTCTTGCGGCTTACAACCGTATCGAACATTGCCCACTGCTTCTGGAGCATTTCGTTCAGTTCAGTGACTTCATATGGTTAGCTGATCTTCTTTCGTCCTCGGGTCTTCTCGATTACCTTCGATATGACCCGAAGGCGAATCCTCACCCCTACCCTTGATTAGTAAAGCTATTCTATGCCAATAGGATCCGGGGTCAGTACGATGAGACCCACTCTGTTGAGACGACTGTTTTGGGGACTCCTATAGTCCTCACAGCAAAAATCTTAGGAGAGATTTTGGGTATCTCCTCGTCTGGCCTCCTCCCCTCAGACATTTCTGTTGATGATATTTCTTCCCTAGATCAGACCGTCCTTTCTGAGATTTTCCATCAGATTCCTCCTGCCATGATTGGCGTGCCTTCCAAATCTTTCAAGCCAAATGCATGGGTCCTCAATTTGATTCTGAAGTCGTGCTTGCTTCCCAAGTACAGCTCCTCATCTCTATCATCCCAGCCTTTTCTGAAGCTGATCTATGCCATTTTCATGGGGAGCTCGATTAACTGGGCTCGCATTATACTCGATAAGATGGACTCTTTCGAGTGTATTCGCAAGTCCACGAAATCGGCTCATATCCCCTTTCCGTGCTTGTTGACCATTGTTTTCCGTCACTTCCGTGTCACTTTGCCTCGTGACGATGAGCGTCCACTTGGTCCTCCCCTGAACGCGACGGGTGTCAAGAAATCTCTTGCGGCGCTCCATCACGTTCAGAGGACGACACCTTCAGCGTCTGCCTCTGCCTCTGCCTCAGCTGCTCCCTCTGCCACCCTTGATGATGTCGTTCGGTTACTTCGTCGTCACGAGTCTCGTTTGGCTCGTACCGAGGAGGTAGTTTGCCGTATGGCTAGTCTGATGGGTATTCAGCTTCCTCCTCATGTTTCTGAGGATGAGGAGATGGATGAGTTGGCTAAGGAGGACATTGAGGAGCTTTGTCGTGCTTCCACTCGTGCCCCCGAGGGCACTTCTGGTACTGCTGCTGCTGCTACCACATCTGTTGCTGGTGCTGCCTCTTCTGGTGCTGCTGTTGCTGCTTCGTCTGCTGGTGCCCCCGAGAGCACACCTGTTGCCACCGCTCCTGTGGTGGAAACTCCGACTGGTGCTCCCGAGGCTACTCCTGTTGCTGCTCCAGAGATTTCCACTTCTGCCGATGTTCCTGCTGATCCAGTTTCCACCACTTCTCCTGCAGAGCCTGCTGCTGCTGCAGAGCCTGCTGCTGCTGCAGATCCTACCGGTTCCTTTTGAGCTTCTTTGAGTACTCTCCGATGCTCCTTAGATGATACATCCAGTGTGAGAGAGTTTGGTTAGGATAGAGTGGATTTTGGATCTTTTTGATGATGTATTTTGATGTACTTTGATGATCTTTTTGATGTATTTTGATACTTTTGATGATGTATATTCATGTATTTTGACACTCCGATATCTGTGATATGATGATGTATTTTGTGCACCGATCGGTGGATCGATGTTTTGTATGTCAGTGATGTTCATTTTTGATGTACTCGGGTTCATATTTTATATATATATATATACATCGCAGTTGACATTTCATTCTATTGTGCACAATTTATAATTTTTTTTATGTCTCTGATGATTGATTTCGTCGCTCGACGATATTAACTTGGTTTAATAGAAATTTCTTCTATGGAAACATAGAATTGTTTTCCATGCACTAAATTAACCAAGAATGTTGATATTGGAGAGTATATTCCATAACTCAATCCGTAAAAATGATTTGAGTTTTGATGATTTCGTTTCACGATTTTCGACTATGGTTTCATTGACACGCCTTGATTTTATTCGTATTTTCTCTTTGGTGTCACTTGAACCGTCGTCGTATTCTACGACTCCCGTGCTTTTTTATTTGAGGCCATTGTTGTTGTCGTTGTTATCCTCCCGCTCTTTTTGCTTATGCCAAAGGGGGAGAGATATAATAATAACGATGTGCTAAATGAAAATTTAAAGCATTATTCCAAGAATCTAACTTGATATGTTAGATTCAGGGGGAGTTAAGATATATAAATGGATATTCAAATCCGATATTTCAATAACCTACGTTTGGTATTCGATAATTCAATAATCGATTCTCATTTCATATACTTCACTCGTCTGCTTGATGCGTATTATTTTTGTTTAAATTGGAATTAACGTGTCATCAATGCAGGGGGAGTAAGTAAATTTCATTTGAATTATTATTTTTTGATTATTATTTATGTTGGTTTGTCATCACCAAAAAGGGGGAGAATGTTGGATATTGGACTCCCCGGATTTGGTTTTGGATGATGAACAAACATAAATATAACGTGAACTAACACTTTGTGAGCGCAGTTATGGAGATCGTCGCCAAATTCATATGAATATCAATTACGACGTCTCAAGACTTCTCAAAGCACGTGATCGTATGCCTAAAGCTTTGTTGAAGCTTATGGACCTTTTTAGAAGTCATGAAGATTCGATTGAAGCTATTGAAGACGGTATCGTCAAGTTTTATTTATAGTCTTTAAGCTTCTTTCGTAGAATGTTAAGCCTTGAGTAGGTCTTACGGTTTAAATCTTCATCACGCTCATATCCTAGCTCTAGGATCTTAGTAGAAGTCCATACAATCCTTCCCGAAGCTTCGCGCTTCGATTCGTGACTTCTTGTGCATGTTAGTTGGTTCAAGAAGAAGAACTGACCGACTAGATGGTGATCTAGTCGGTCGGCAAAGCTTCTTGGACCGACTAGTTCTTGTCAGTCATTTCCAAGCTCTTTACTGTTTACAGTTAGTCGGTCTAAGTTGACTCACCGACCGACTAGTTTGTGAACTAGTCGATCAGTGATGCTTCTGTGACCGACTAGTTGAGCTTTCCCTGTACATGCACATTTGAGCCTAAGCTACTGTTTATCATTAGTCGGTCTGTGTTCATTGATCGACCGACTAGTTGATGAACTAGTCGGTCAACTTTCCTTCTTGGACCGACTAGTTTACTTTTACTGTACATGCCAATTTTTCACCTAACTTACTATTTATCGTTAGTCGGTCTATGCTCATTTGGCGACCGACTAGTTGGTGAATTAGTCGGTCAACATTTGTTCTTGGACCGACTAAGTCTATTTATGCTCAGACTTCAGCTTTATCTGTTAGTCGGTCTCATTTGTGTAACCGACCGACTAGTTGTGAAACTAGTCGGTCAGCTACTCTTCTTGGACCGAATAGTTCCTTTTGTTTGTGCTTTGATCTTTTCTCTGTTCACTCATTAGTCTGTATACGTTAATTGACCGACCAACTAGTTGATGAACTAGTCGGTCGGTGGTTGTGCTTTGACCAACTAGTTGGGTTCAGAAAAGAGCCGTTGGAGCTTTAATTGAAACGTTTTTCTCTCTCTCTCCTCTATCCTATAAATACTTGTTGGGCTGCATTCATTACAGTCAAGGCTGATATTATTGCAAGTTTAGAGATCAAGAGGAATCATTCCAAGCTCATTCAAAGCTCATTCATTCCATTCAATAATCTCTCCTCACTCTTACTTCCAAAGAGAGATTCATTGAGTGTGAAGCCTTCCAAGCGAAGTGCTTGATTCTAGGTCACCAACATCCTCATAGCTCTCCATCGCTGATCTACATCTTGGAGCTAGGGTTTGGTCCACTTCTTCTTCCTCAAAATCATCCTTGCCCTAATTCGTAAGCATTACTCAAGGCATAGGTATTTTGTCGGTAAGAAGTTTCTTATTTCATTTCAATTTCATACTGTAAGTTTCACTCTCGGTTGTGAGAGTGTGGTTGTGATCCCGGGTTGTGGGAGTCACAAATTACTTTGTGTATGATTTGACTTGTGGAGGTTTTTCACAAGTATTTCATAGTGGAAATCTTGAGTTAGGGTTTCTAACTCAAGTATCCGGAGGGGATCCGGGTGGTTGGGACGTAGGATCACCGGGAACAAGTCGGGGAGACTTGGGTGGATCCGAACCCAGTAATATCTATTGTTAGCATTGTTAATTTTGTTGTTGTCTTCAATTTAAGCTTCCGCAAATTGATTTGGTAGTTGTTTGCACGATAATTAGGAATTATACTCCTTGTTATTTTTAAAGTACTATTCACCCCCCCCCCCCCTCTAGTACTTGTGCAGTAGCTTGTAGGGCATTACAGATGAGACACAAGTGCTCATTGGAGAATGAGTCCACTGAACAACCCAATAAAGGGTTATCAAATGGTTAACATTAACTAAACTATCATTGATTACTATCTAGTGATGATAGGCAAGTTGGGCCTTAAGACTAGAGGTCATTGTACGAACCTGTCCGTTAAAGGTGTCACTTAGACCAATGATCTAGCCTTGAGTTTTCACTCGCTGAAAGGTCTTAGGTTGGGTGACACTTGAAGCATACGAGGTAAGTATTGATCAAGATAGAATTCGTCGCTTTCGATCATGGGAAGTTAGTGTCACAGGTTCAGTATTGTAACGACTGGTTTTCGTGTAATTGGATTATCTATATTAAAATATATGCTTGGTGGATTTTCTCCTTGGATGTGTGGTTTTCGTCGCCACAGCTTTCACTTTCGATCGTTTCGTCGTGATTTTCTAGCTTCTTCCTTCGATCGTCGATTTCGGAGTGAGTCATTTGTGACGAGCTTCAAATCGCTCATATCTTCGATTTAGAGTGATCTTAGAAGCCATAGGAATCTTCCCGAAGCTCTGCGATTCGAATCGGCACTTTTAGTGCATCTTAGTTGGTTCGAGAAGAGGAACCAACTGACTATATTGAGATCTAGTCGGTCGATAACTCTACTCAAACCGACTAGTTCCTTGGATTAATTTTACTTAAGTTACTGTTTCTGTTTAGTCGGTCTAAGTTCATCTTTCGACCGACTAGTTGTTAAACTAGTCGGTTAAGTTTTGTACTTAGACCGACTAATTCTTAGTTCTTCTGTGCAGTCGAGTACTGTTCATTCTTAGTCGGTCTAAGAACGTTCGTCGACCGACTAGATGAGAAACTAGTCGGTCAGTAGTTGTTCTTTGACCGACTAAATCTAAATCCTATTTCTGTACATGAGTTACTGTTTGGACTTAGTCGGTCTGCGTTGGTCAACCGACCGACTAGTTCCCAAACTAGTCGGTCAGTGGTTGTTCTCTGACCGACTAATCAGTGCCAAAACCCTAATTTCTGGGCAGCCGCCAGCCCTTCCTATTTAAACCCCTCCCAAACGTTTTCTTCTCCTTCCTCACGACCCAAAATCCTAGTTTCTCCCCCATTGAGCCCCCTACTACCTCAAACCCTTATTCCTTCATCCCAAGCCCAAAACCCGTCATCCAAACTCTCTCTTAACACATTCTACCTCTCATCTTCCTCAAAATCTCATCAAACCCCCAAAATCCCCCAAAACCCTATTTCTCCAAACTTCTCCATCCATTTCCAGATCTGAACCCTAGGTTTCCCCGGATCGTTCTTCTGTTGCCGTTCTTGCTCGGCATCGATCTTCCGCTTCTATACGGTAGGGTTCGATCCTTTGTTTTTCTCATAACTCTCCTTGTGATTTTATTGAAACCCTAATAATAAACTAGGTGGATGTTGTTTGATGATTGTTTCTCCGTGGCAGCGATTTCCTCTCCGTAGATAACTTTTGTGGTGTGCCTCGTTGATCATCTTCCTTGGCGTGAGGCAAGTGAAACTTGCATCTCTTGATTTGGGCCATGTCTTAGGCCATTTCCTTGCTTTAGCGTAAAAGAGACTAGACGGTGAAAGGATAGCCGTCTAGACGCCATTGACCTAGCTTGACAACGAAGCTTGGTTCGTCACCTTCATCATACTTGTATGTCACGTTTACTTTCCTTAACGGTACGCGTATTAACTGTTCATGTCATCCATGCATCCTTAACTGCTATTGCATTTTAACTGTCATGTTTAATTTAAATTAACGGTACGCGAATATGTTCATGTCTTTGCATTTCGCCTGTCACGTTTAATTTCAATAAACGGTACGCGTATTAACTGTTCATGTCATCCATGCATCTTTAACTGCCATGTTTAATTTAAATAAACGGTACGCGAATATTGTTCATGCCATTGTATTTTGCCTGTCATGTCTAATTTCAATAAACGGTACGCGAATATCTGTTCATGTTATTGCATTTTGCCTGTCACGTTTAATTTCTATTAACGGTACGCGAATATCTGCTCATGTCATTGCATACTTGAATACTCATCGTGATTGCGTAGCATCGCTACATACTAGTGCTACTTGTTCTGGCTAGGTGCACCCCTACGCCATACTTGTTAAATACACTTTCTGGCTCGTGTTCCAGAAGACGAGCTCAACACAGCCTGCGGGCAATAGGGCACTCGTTGAGTGATCCCTTATACTTGATGTGTGAACACAGCCTGCGGGCAATAGGGCACTCTCTGAGTGATCCCTTGTATATGACTACAGCCTGCGGGCAATAAGGCATCCATGTGTGGGTGATCCCTTGTACTTGTTACTTGACAATACATGTCACAACTACCACTTGTTACTTGATGTGTTCATTTGACGTGTTCATTTGACGTGGTTTACTTGACTTGTACTTGTCCGTGTTTAAACTTGCAAAACTTGTTATCCATGCCATACTTGCTACGTGCTACTTGTACTTCCCTTTACTTGTCACTTCCATGCTATATTTGCCATGTCATGCATCATACTATAACTGCTAGGTTGCTAGTTTACCTTTCTTTCCGTTTCCTTGCACAAGTCTTTCCAGACTTGCTGACATGTGCCCCTCTCTCTTTTGGGTGTCACATGTTAGACCCAGAGCCAGAGCTTTGTTGCAGGGGATATGGTGTTGCTGATGCTGATGTTTGCTGTGGAGGTGAGTGAACACCAGGGGCCTGTCTTGAAGACCGCTCGTGTTCACTTCTTTGTTTAGGTTTGCTGTTAGTTGTTGGTGCGTGGCACCTTTGTATGTATGTTATACCTTGTTGGCCATGTTGGGCCTTAGACTCTTTTTCCTTTAGCCTGGTGGCTTTTCTGTGATATTGTAATTTGTTTATGGACATTTGGAGATTCAATAAAATGTCGTCTCATTTCCTTATTATCATCGTTATTTCGTTTCTCTTTGCAAGGACCTGCCATAATAAGTGTTTTTTACGCTTATCAGACTTGGAGCTTCACAGCTTCAAGTTTGTGCGGACCTTCTCACCTCTCGCCTCCACATTTTTGGGAAGCGGGGCGTGACAGGTTTTATTGGTGGTCCATGCAGGTCCATTTGCAAATGTGAACTATCGGAACAATGATAATAATTATGGAATGTCCATTAAATAAATTAGAACTTTCAATTTATAAGCCTTGAGTCTAGTAGTTTTCCTATGTCATTAGATGGTAGGAAGACTTAGTTAGACATCCGTGCTTGCTAGTTAGAGGCCCCTGATTGTTAGTTAGACTCCCCGCTTGGAGTTGATTTGGTCGTCGTAGGAGTTACCTTAGTGGTTCCTGTCTAGCTTTGACTAGGGTAGACTTCTTGTAACGGCCGGTACCCACTATTCGTTATACGGCTGTGCGTATAGCAATTTCGGGTGTCTGATTGGTTTGTTGCTTTGTATGTGAGTCGTATCGTCGAGTCATTAGGGCCGTAGCACTTGGTTGCGTCCTTAGGAAGCCAACCCCGGCGTGTACACAACTTAGAATCACCGTCGCCTTTGGACCCCGTATCCTTTATACGCTTTACGTGCACGTAGTCTTGTTCGTGCACGTAATTATTTAGACATTGTCTGTATCCGAACCCTTTGGTGCGATATGTCGTTGTGGCCATCTCTGAGAGTATTGAAATTGTGGTGTTGATGTGCAACGTCATTTCACGGGTCGTCCTCCCACGATTTGACCTTGTTTGAAGAGACGCCACGATTTACACTTTTGTCGTGAGGCCTTTTCATTTTTAGTTTCGTTTCTCGTTGTCGAAATTGTGATCCGTCTCCTCTGTCTTATTTCTCTCATCGTCCCGGTCACCCGGCATTTATTTCATAATTTTAGGGCTCCATTTGATCCACTTTCACTTTTCCCCCAGTTTAAATATCGGTTTAACCCTAGGTTGCATTTGGTTCCTTCCCCAATAATTTATCAATAACAGCGTACATCCCAAATTATTTGACCTAGCCCTTTGTTTGCCTTGGCTGCACACACGAGAGAGTGTGTGTGTGTGTGCTAAGTCTTTTAATAATTTATAATTGAAATTTTTAAAACCCAAACTACTCATGGGCCGCGCACAGCACATTGTTGGGCTAACTTTGAATCAATAATAATAATAAGGAATAGTTTTAAACCCTATCTAAACTATCACTAGTGTGAACCCCTGCCTCTATATTACAATAGAACCCTAGGGTTTATTTCGTTGCTCTCTCCCAGCCAACACCTAGAAGCCGCTGGCCCTAGGCATCCCATCCCTTTTAATAAAATAACCCTAGGTCTAACCCTAAGCTAGCAACCCACGTGAGCCCCCTCCTTTTTATAGCAACCTAGGTATCTTATTTCTCCCCACAACCACGGAAATCGCGGCGGCCTCCTTCTTTTCGCACGCCACGCAACGAAACCCTCGCCCCGACGTTAACCCATCACCGGCGTCGTAACCGACCTCCGACCATCGTCCCCGACGTCCCTCCGACCGCCGTGGGCCGCGCTGACCACCGCAGCACCGTCGGAAGTCACTCAGGCCACTATTTTGCTCCAGCAGCAGCGGACCCGAAACTCGCCGGCCTTCTTCTTCATTCTCCGACCAGAACTCGCCGCCGGCGGCCTTCTCACCTCGTCCCCGACCTCCATCCTCCCTCAGGTCACCGTGGGGCCCCGTAGCTCCGCCGGGAACCACCCAAAACCCCGCTGTAATCCGTTGTCTTCGCAGCAGCGGCGACTGCGGCCGTCACAGCTGCCTCTCCGACGTGTGACCCTCTGTCGACCTCCTTTGGACTCCCTGCATAGCCGTGGCAGCCCTGCTAGCCTCTGTTGCTCTGAAACAGCGAGTGATCTCGTTGTTTTGGTGTTTTACCGACGTACCGTCGCGTCGTATCGACGCTTCGTCTCCTGCTCGCTGTTGGGATCTTCCGTCGGCCCCCTACTACTCCTAGGGGTGCTTTCCGACGTCGTGGACTTTGCGTGCGTCAAGCTGTTCGTTCCGGTTAGTTGATACAGCTTCCCGGAAGCTGTAGAAACGCCTACCGGCACCCTACTCGCTATTGGAATCTCGATTCGCTGTTTTGGTCACTGCTCGAGGATCAGCAAGCGAGGAATCCTGTCTGGAATCTGGACTAGGAGCGCGATCTTTTATTCCAACCCTTGGCGTCGCTACCCGACGCCAGTGTAGCTCTCGCGTCGTGTTGAGGTAACGTTCTGCACTTTTAGGACCGCCAACCCAACCCTGTTAAACAAGATAAAAATCGGTATCTTAGTTGATTGATGATTCACTAATGAAGATAACTTAAATTGGGACTGTAGGCTGGTGGACTTGTGCACCTATGTTGTTTGTGACTTGTGGACTTTTGGACGGAGTTTTTCAGACGTCAGATTCGCAGGCAAGTGAAACTTGCCAACTCTTGTGTAGGGCCATGTTTTTAGGCCACTTCCTTGTTCCTAGCGTAAAAGAGACTAGTCAATGAAATGATAGCTGGCTAGACGCCTACTTGATCTAGTTTGATAACGAAACTAGATCCGTCACCTAATTAATCTAGCTTTGACAACGAAGCTAGATCCAACCCTTTAAACTTGTTGTTCATGCATACTCAACTGTCACGTTTACTTTCCTTACCTGTACGCACTTTTAACTGCCATGCATTGCATCTTACATGTCATCAAATTGATTGTTGCATCGTAGCACACGCTACAAAATACTTGTACAATCCGTGTTTACGTGTTTCCGGCTAGGTGCACCCCTATGCCATACTTGTTAAAAACACTTCCTGGCTCGTGATCCAGAAGCGAGCATTCCAAGTTCGGGGGTAAGGCCCTGGCTCGACACACGTGGAGGGGTAGGGATAAACGGTCACTTGAGCTTAGGAGTGGCCTGATCAGCCCTCTAGCCAAAAGACGGAATCTCTATGCACGAGGTGCTTACTTTCCTTGTCTTGTACTTGTCTTGTGAATGATTCATGTAATACTTGTCATCCATGCCATGTTTAAATGCCATGCTCGTACTTTACTTTACTTTACTTTACCTGTTGCACTCATACTTTAACTGCCATGTCATCGCATTCATGCTAGAACTGCTAGGTTGCTTTACCTTTGCCTACTTTCAGTTTCCTTGCACAAGTCTCTTGTAGACTTGCTGACATGTGCCCCTTGCTCTTTTGGGTGTCACATGTTAGACCCTGAGCCCGGGACCGTTGCTGTGTACGTGGTGTTTTGCTGACGCTGAGCCTGAGTCCATGTCTGCCCAGGAGGAGTTTTGTGGCCACCGGTGACCTTTGCTGAGCTTCCTTCTATTTTAGGTTTTTCTGTTAGTTGTCGGTGCGTGGCACCTTTGTTTTGTACGCTGTACTTTTGTTGGCCATGTTTGGGCCCTTAGACTCTCTTAATTTCAGCCTGGTGGCTTTTTCTGTGATGTTGAAACTTATTTCATTGATATTCTGAGATATCTCTTTTGTCTCATTTTATTATTATTATCTTTGTTTCGTTCGCGTTGCAAGGACCTTCAGTTTTAAATTTGATTGACGCTTATCGGACTTAAAGCTTTGCAGCCACAAGTCTGAGCGGACCTTCTCACGCTTCGCCTCCATATTTTTGGGAAGCGGGGCGTGACAGGTTTTGTTGGTGGCCCATGCAGGTCCAGTCTTGCAATTGCAAATTAACGGAACAACGATAATAACGGAATGTCCATTAAATAAACTGCAACATCTGAGTCATAAGCCCTGAGTCTAGTCGTTTCCCTATGTCACTAGGTGATAAGAAAAAACTTAGTTAGACGTCTGTACTTGCTAGTTAGAGGCCACTGATTGTTAGTTAGACTCCATGCTAGGAATTGATTGAATCGTCGTAGGAGTTACCTTAGTGGTTCCTGTCTAGCTCTGACCATGATAGACTTCTAGAATTCTTTTAGTCGTTCCCTGGGGTTCGTCGACTTCGGGCCAAGCCGAACGCAGTTCATAAGGTCTAGTTCCTTCGAAAGCCCTAGTGCCAAGTTTCCTGAATTTTAGTTGGTCGACCGTAGGGGTTTCCCGTAGGTTTTCCTGAGTCATATCCTAGGCGTGTTTATGTTTCGATCATGCGACCAATTCCTTGCCTCGATTCCCATGACCACCACATTTCGATAATCGTTGATCTTTCGAATGACCCCTTCGCAAAGCTTAATTTCTTTTAAAGTTATTTTTTCGATTTCCCTTATTAAAAGTTTTCACTAAGCTTAAATTTTGTTTTAAACCCACTACGTATACATTTAAATTTCTCATTTTTCGATTTAGTCAAAATTCCTTGAAGATTTCGGAGTCTTTTGATTGTAATCTTAATTACTAACTTGTAATTACTTTTTATCTATATTTTTCACATTTCGGTTTAAAAACTCTATTACTATTTTGAAAATTTTGATATACCATCTCTTCCTAAACTACGAAATTCATTTTAGACATTTACCATACATACTTTAGAATATCTTCCAAGATAAATAGAACTTCACTTATTTTTATATATCAGCCCTAGGTACGTCGTACCCATAAATTAAAATCTTTGTATGAAACTGTTTCTGTTAGCAAATCCTGGTTTTATTAAAAGTAGTTTCGATATTATTTATTTTAAAATTCTCCCCAGTTCAAAGACTTTGAAAGCATTTAACATGAGCTTAAATCTTCTACATTTCAGTTAATCAAATTTCATTTTTTTTGAATTTCGATATTTTTGAAATTATTAAATTTCTGCTGTATTATATTTCTAACATACGACCTTAATGTTTGAGAGAATGTTCTAATCTTCCTTATAATGATTTTTAATAAGCTAATAAATTATTTTTCTTATTACGTAAATACGACTCACACTCATTTCGAACAACTCATTTCATCACCCACCAATATTTTCTACGCATATGAGAACTCCAATTTTTGAGGTATGACCAGTTTTGTACTCTTCTTTTTACCCTATAACTGTTACACACCAATCTTCTGTACCCTATAAAAGCATCATTACATCTTTCCTTCCACCTAAACGATCACAAGTATACCCCTGATTCACCTAACTAAACTGTTCCCTTATCCTCGCTCTATCGGAACTCGTACTTTTCGATCTTCCTTCGTTACACTTTTGGTTACGGTTTCCTTTCTTTACAGTTTTCGTCGTTGCCCGTGTCAACCTTAGAGTAGTAGTGGGCCCATTGGTATAGTTGTGATGTCGTTATAGTGCATATAATTACATGGTATTTATGAAGTTGTAAGTGTATTAGTATTTATAGATAGGTGTGAGGATAGCTTTACCATACTAGGGATGTCTATGTATATAAAAGTTAGTGTTGGAATATCTAATAGAGTGTATGTAGTTAGAGATACTTGTGATGGTTGAAATAAATTGTTGGTAGAACTATGTGTATGCTAGGTGTGATAATAATAGGTGTACGTATAGTTAAGTGAGTAGGCCTATTATATGACCTGTATGTTAGTACGTGTGAGTATGTGCTCGTGCGTAGTTATGTGTTGTGCTTATGCGTAAGTAGTTATATATTTGCTGCATGAGTATATATGTGATATACATATGGTAGTATGATTATAATTTTGATTGGTATCGCTTGCTTTTGTGGGATGTTGCATGCGTGCGTACCGTGAGGTATACTCGACTATTGCACATCTTAACTATGTATGAATAGGTGTTGGTGTACCAATTATATGTAGTAGGCTATGGTGTGAATATATACATTACTTATGTGTGACTATACTGTGAATGTTTGTACTAGGGAGGGTATTATAAATATGTGGGTGCTGATGTCTGTAATGTTGTTATTATGGTATATAAATTGATTTAACTATGTGGGTGTTATCTGACTAAATATTAAGTGTGATTGACCTATGGTATGTATATGGTAGTATTGGTAGACGTATAAATATTGGAGTGGTATTGGTATAGGTATGAATGCCGTGTTACGTATATAGAATATTCTGATATGTGTACTGAGTCTCACTCAAGCTTGAGTGGGTATACTCTAAGTATATTGAATGTATGATTGTAGTTTGAATATAGCAATGTTTGATGTATGTATAGTGATTGAAGTGTTTGTGCCTGGTTGTGTTACACACATGATTGTGGGTCGCTACACCAGTATATAGTTATAGGTGTTGGTCTTGTGGTATAGTTAATTACTAAGGACTTGCTCATGTGAACGTATGTGTGCTAGCTAAACTAGGTGTGTAGAGGTACTGGATATATGATGGTATGATTGGTGTATGTAAAAGAAATGTTAGCGTGTATGGGTGTGCACCATGCACTGGTAAGAATGTGCTTAGTTATAGGTATTGATGACTATGGTATACGTGGCGTGTCGTAAATACAGTTATAGGACCGTATGTGATGTAAATATATGGTGAACTATCTGCATGTATTTGAATGACTATATATTATGAAACTATAGTAGTGGTGAATGTATATTAGATATAGTAAAACTTGATTAATAATGGTATGGTGTGACTACTTATGTTGATGTGTTTAGTATTGGATGTATACTAGGAAAATATTAGGGAGTCTTATACCCATGTTGTTTGTGCATAGGTAGCTATCTATACTTTGAACAACGATTGTATTTGCTAGTGTGAGATTATACTTATATGAGTATCTGAAATATTGTTTTAAGAAGGTAGTGGTTATATAAGGGATGTATGCTTATATATACGATTGAAATATGTGTATGAATGTGACTGGCTATAATGGGTCTAAGTGTATGACGTACGTAAATATATACACGTGTTGGAAGTGTTAATGTTTGACTACCTAGTGCATAGATAAGCACTTGTAATAGCTATCCATGGGTTAAATTATAATGGGATATGATTGGGGTAGTTACTAAGAGCGACTAGATATGTTAGAAAGTCCGAGGACGGACTTTATTCTAAGGTGGGTAGGATGTAACGGCCGGTACCCACTATTCGTTATACGGCTGTGCGTATAGCAATTTCGGGTGTCTGATTGGTTTGTTGCTTTGTATGTGAGTCGTATCGTCGAGTCATTAGGGCCGTAGCACTTGGTTGCGTCCTTAGGAAGCCAACCCCGGCGTGTACACAACTTAGAATCACCGTCGCCTTTGGACCCCGTATCCTTTATACGCTTTACGTGCACATAGTCTTGTTCGTGCACGTAATTATTTAGACATTGTCTGTATCCGAACCCTTTGGTGCGATATGTCGTTGTGGCCATCTCTGAGAGTATTGAAATTGTGGTGTTGATGTGCAACGTCATTTCACGGGTCGTCCTCCCACGATTTGACCTTGTTTGAAGAGACGCCACGATTTACACTTTTGTCGTGAGGCCTTTTCACTTTTAGTTTCGTTTCTCGTTGTCGAAATTGTGATCCGTCTCCTCTGTCTTCTTTCTCTCATCGTCCCGGTCACCCCGGCATTTATTTCATAATTTTAGGGCTCCATTTGATCCACTTTCACTTTTCCCCCAGTTTAAATATCGGTTTAACCCTAGGTTGCATTTGGTTCCTTCCCCAATAATTTATCAATAACAGCGTACATCCCAAATTATTTGACCTAGCCCTTTGTTTGCCTTGGCTGCACACACGAGAGAGTGTGTGTGTGTGCTAAGTCTTTTAATAATTTATAATTGAAATTTTTAAAACCCAAACTACTCATGGGCCGCGCACAGCACATTGTTGGGCTAACTTTGAATCAATAATAATAATAAGGAATAGTTTTAAACCCTATCTAAACTAGCACTAGTGTGAACCCCTGCCTCTATATTACAATAGAACCCTAGGGTTTATTTCGTTGCTCTCTCCCAGCCAACACCTAGAAGCCGCCGGCCCGAGGCATCCCATCCCTTTTAATAAAATAACCCTAGGTCTAACCCTAAGCTAGCAACCCACGTGAGCCCCCTCCTTTTTATAGCAACCTAGGTATCTTATTTCTCCCCACAACCACGGAAATCGCGGCGGCCTCCTTCTTTTCGCACGCCACGCAACGAAACCCTCGCCCCGACGTTAACCCATCACCGGCGTCGTAACCGACCTCCGACCATCGTCCCCGACGTCCCTCCGATCGCCGTGGGCCCCGCTGACCACCGCAGCACCGTCGGAAGTCACTCAGGCCACTATTTTGCTCCAGCAGCAGCGGACCCGAAACTCGCCGGCCTTCTTCTTCATTCTCCGACCAGAACTCGCCGCCGGCGGCCTTCTCACCTCGTCCCCGACCTCCATCCTCCCTCAGGTCACCATGGGGCCCCGTAGCTCCGCCGGTAACCACCCAAAACCCCGCTGTAATCCGTTGTCTTCGCAGCAGCGGCGACTGCGGCCGTCACATCTGCCTCTCCGACGTGCGACCCTCTGTCGACCTCCTTTGGACTCCCTGCATGGCCGTGGCAGCCCTGCTAGCCTCCGTTGCTCTGAAACAGCGAGTGATCTCGCTGTTTTGGTGTTTTACCGACGTACCGTCACGTCGTATCGACACTTCGTCTCCTGCTCGCTGTTGGGATCTTCCATCGGCCCCCTACTACTCCTAGGGGTGCTTTCCGACGTCGTGGACTTTGCGTGCGTCAAGCTGTTCGTTCCGGTTAGTTGATACGGCTTCCCGGAAGCTATAGAAACGCCTACCGGCACCCTACTCGCTATTGGAATCTCGATTCGCTGTTTTGGTCACTGCTCGAGGATCAGCAAGCGAGGAATCCTGTCTGGAATCTGGACTAGGAGCGCGATCTTTTATTCCAACCCTTGGCGTCGCTACTCGACGCCAGTGTAGCTCTCGCGTCGTGTTGAGGTAACGTTCTGCACTCTTAGGACCGCCAACCCAACCCTGTTAAACAAGATAAAAATCGGTATCTTAGTTGATTGATGATTCACTAATGAAGATAACTTAAATTGGGACTGTAGGCTGGTGGACTTGTGCACCTAGGTTGTTTGTGACTTGTGGACTTTTGGACGGAGTTTTTCAGACGTCAGATTCGCAAGCAAGTGAAACTTGCCAACTCTTGTGTAGGGCCATGTTTTTAGGCCACTTCCTTGTTCCTAGCGTAAAAGAGACTAGTCAATGAAATGATAGCTGGCTAGACGCCTACTTAATCTAGTTTGACAACGAAACTAGATCCGTCACCTAATTGATCTAGCTTGACAACGAAGCTAGATCCAACCCTTTAAACTTGTTGTTCATGCATACTCAACTGTCACGTTTACTTTCCTTACCTGTACGCACTTTTAACTGCCATGCATTGCATCTTACATGTCATCAAATTGATTGTTGCATCGTAGCACACGCTACAAAATACTTGTACAATCCGTGTTTACGTGTTTCCGGCTAGGTGCACCCCTATGCCATACTTGTTAAAAACACTTCCTGGCTCGTGATCCAGAAGCGAGCATTCCAAGTTCGGGGGTAAGGCCCTGGCTCGACACACGTGGAGGGGTAGGGATAAACGGTCACTTGAGCTTAGGAGTGGCCTGATCAGCCCTCTAGCCAAAAGACGGAATCTCTATGCACGAGGTGCTTACTTTCCTTGTCTTGTACTTGTCTTGTGAATGATTCATGTAATACTTGTCATCCATGCCATGTTTAAATGCCATGCTCGTACTTTACTTTACTTTACTTTACCTGTTGCACTCATACTTTAACTGCCATGTCATCGCATTCATGCTAGAACTGCTAGGTTGCTTTACCTTTGCCTACTTTCAGTTTCCTTGCACAAGTCTCTTGTAGACTTGCTGACATGTGCCCCTTGCTCTTTTGGGTGTCACATGTTAGACCCTGAGCCCGGGACCGTTGCTGTGTACGTGGTGTTTTGCTGACGCTGAGCCTGAGTCCATGTCTGCCCAGGAGGAGTTTTGTGGCCACCGGTGACCTTTGCTGAGCTTCCTTCTATTTTAGGTTTTTCTGTTAGTTGTCGGTGCGTGGCACCTTTGTTTTGTACGCTGTACTTTTGTTGGCCATGTTTGGGCCCTTAGACTCTCTTAATTTCAGCCTGGTGGCTTTTTCTGTGATGTTGAAACTTATTTCATGGATATTCTGAGATATCTCTTTTGTCTCATTTTATTATTATTATCTTTGTTTCGTTCGCGTTGCAAGGACCTTCAGTTTTAAATTTGATTGACGCTTATCGGACTTAAAGCTTTGCAGCCTCAAGTCTGAGCGGACCTTCTCACGCTTCGCCTCCATATTTTTGGGAAGCGGGGCGTGACACTTCTAGAATTCTTTGGTCTCTCGCTTTGGTTCATCGATTTCGGACCAAGCTGAACTCATTTCATCGCTGTCTAGCCCTTAGGGAAGTCTTAGCGCTTAGTTCCATAATCTTTAGTTGGTTGACCGTAGGAGTTTCCATAGATTTTCCTAAGTCATAACCTAGGCGTATTTATGTTTTGATCATCCGACCAAATCCCTTGCCTCGATTCCCACGACCACCACGTTTCGATAATCGTTGATCCTTCGAATGTCCCCATTCGCAAAGCTTAATTTCTTTTAAAGTTATTTTTCTATTTCCCTTATTAAAGTTTTCGCTAAGTTTAAATTTTGTTTTAAACCCGCTACGTATGTGCTTGAATTTCTCACTTTTTGATTGAGTCAAAATTCCTTGTAGATTTCGGAGTCTAATGGTTGTAATTAAAATTGCTATCTCGTAACCATTTTCTTGTCTATATTTTCGCATTTCGGTTTAAAGACTCCAATACTATTTTGGAAAATTCGATATACCATTTTCTAACTATGAGATCCATTTTAATCGCATGGCATACATACTTTAAAATCTTTTCCAAGCTAAATGGAATTTCAATTGTTATATGTATACTTATATCTCATACTCTTTCGTTGACTTAAATTAATTTTTGAAATTCGAAAGTTTTGACAAGATTTTGATTATTGTTTTATAATGTTTTACAGCCTATACCTTTCATACCTATTTGAATATCTTGTCCCTTTTCATAAATCGATTTAATTCTGAGCCGCAATTCTATTTTCCAAATTCGATTTATGAATTTTCATTTCTTATTTATGCTATTCAAATGACTCGTCGCGCTCCCTTAATATACTTTTCAAGTCACAGATGATTTCAGCTTTCAACAAAATCAAAGTTATGTTCAAACATTTTCCCGACTACAGATTTTTGGAAAATTACGTTTCCATAACCACTTCCCTTGTCCTCAATTCACATGATCACCTCATTACAATTATCCTTGATCTTTCAAATGTTTTCCGTTGCAAATCTTGATTCTTCCAAAGTTATTTTCGAATGCTTTCCTTATTTAAAGTTTCACTCAATTTAAATTTTGTTCTAAACTTCTTTAAATATGTCTCCCTAAATTTCGATGGAGTTAAAAGTCGTTCTTGAATTTTGAAGACTTTTGGTCGTAATTTTAAAATTACTATCTTGTACTATTTTTCTAACAATGTATCTTTCGTATTTCGATTTTTTAAACTTTATTACTATCCTGATGGTTCGATATACCGTCCTTTTTCCTAACTACAAAAATTTATTTTAACCACCTATCTTACATACCTTTAGGGGTATTTTTCCAAAACTGAATGGACTTCAACTAATTTTTGTATCAATTATAGGTTCGTCGTACTCGTACTTCAAAAGTTTTTATACCAACACGTTCTTTTGGCAAATCCTTATTTCCCTAAAAGTATCTTCGATCTTCTTCTTTCGTTAAGTTTAAATTTGTTCGAAACACTTTTGATATATGTAAGGTTTCATGCTCCTTCGCCGACTTAAATTATTTATGTTTTTAAATATCGAAACTTGTGTTGAGATTTTTAGATTAGAAGTTTATAATATTTTCTGCATATACTTTCGTATCGATATAAATGTCTTGTCCCTTTTCATATACCAATTTCATTCTGAACCGTATTTCTATTTTCCTAACTTGATTCATAATTTCTTTTCTTACTTGTGCCATTAAAATTTTATTCGAAAACACCTCGTGCTTACTCTTAATAAACTTTTCAAGTCCCTTTGGACTTCGGCTTTTAGCAAGTCGATTTTATGCTCAACATTTTCCATATTTCAGATTTTTGTAATAAAAAAAATTATTACTATTTCGAAATCATTCCTGACTTAGACCCTTCATAAAACGGTTTAAAAGTTTTAATACTAACTTGATGAGTTTAAATATCCTTTTCTCTTTCCATACTACTAAGATATTATCTTTCCATTCACCATACACACTTTTAAGATAATTTCTAAAATATGACTTCAATTATTTTTATATATCGGTACCACGTTCGTTTTGTTCGTACATTAAGATCTTGTATAAATCAATTTTTGTTGGCAAATCCGGATTTCTCCAAAAGTATTTTCGACATGGTTTATTTGGGATTTCTCTTCAGTTTTAAGATTTGGAAAACCTTTAGCATGCGCTTAAATTCTCCACACTATACTTGATCTGATTTCAATCTTCAAATCTCAAAACTTTTCCAAAATTTTTAGATTGCTGCCGCATAACATTTCTGACCTATGTTTTAATGTTCGAGTAAATGATTTCCTTTTTCCTCATGATGATTTTATATAAGCCAATAAACCACTTTTCCTCTTATTACGTATATTCGTCTCAAACTCGCTTTCAAACAACTTGTTTATCGACCTCTAAATAATTTTATACAAACGAGGACTCCAACTTTTTGAAGTACAACGGTCTTTGAATTCACGTATTTTAACTTATATTGTTTACACTACCTTCTTTATGTATTCCTTAAGGGTATCATTGCATCATCTTTCCACCTAAACATTCACAGTCTTACCATGATTCCCCTAACCAAATTTGGCTCCTTATCTTCGTCCTAGCTGAACCCATGTTTTTCGATCTTTCTATTCGTCATGATCTAGGTTTGGTTCTTTCCTATTGTCTAGCCCATAGAACTTGTCGTTGCCTGTGTCAACCTTGTTATAGTTTGGTGGGCCCATTAGTTAAGTGGTTATGTCATCGTAGTGTTGATTTTGTGGTGTGTATATAGTGGTATGGGTGTTGGCAATTGTATGTTGTGTGTAGGTAATTTTCTGCTTGAGTATGATGTGATATACGTATGATAACGGAATGATAATTTTGATTGGTACTACTTGTTTTATGAGATGTCGTATGCGTGTATATCAGGAGGTATACCCGACTATTGCATCTCTTAAACTTTTATGTAGTTGATGTGTTGATATGGTGATTATAAATGGATGGATATGGTGTGAAAATATGTGATACGTGGATGTGTATGCCTTGGAGTGGTATTGGTATGTGTATGGATGCTGTGTTACGCATATAAATGTCCTGCTATGATTTGAGTCTCACTCAAGCTTGAGTGGGTATACTCTATGTACTTTGGTATAATTGTATGTGGTGGTGAATAGTGATGGATGATGTATGTATGGTGTTTGAGTTGTTTGTGCTTGGTTGTGTTACGCACACGATTGTGGGTGGCTATACCAATATATAGCTATAGGACTATATGTGAGGTGAAAATATGGTGAAATATTTGCATGTATTTGAATGACTAAATAAATGTGAAATTATTTTCAAATAAGAGAGGCTTGGTTATTTTCTTACAGTAAGTAATAAGTGTTTATTGTTGTATAAATATATTGACTATATATATGTGATTGAAATACGTGTATGAAATTGATTGACTATAATAAGTATGAGTGTACTATGTGCGTGAAAATATGTGTGTAGTGGTAGTAATATTTGATTTCTAGTGCATGTATATATAAGCACTTGAAATGAATGTACTTGGTTGAAATTTTGATGTGATATTGATTGAGGGTAGTTACTAGGGCGACTAGATATGTTAGAAAGTCCGAGGACGGACTTTATTCTAAGGTGGGTAGGATGTAACGACTGGTTTTCGTGTAATTGGATTATCTATATTAAAATATATGCTTGGTGGATTTTCTCCTTGGATGTGTGGTTTTCGTCGCCATAGCTTTCACTTTCGATCGTTTTGTCGTGATTTTCTAGCTTCTTCCTTCGATCGTCGATTTCGGAGTGAGTCATTCGTGACGAGCTTCAAATCACTCATATCTTAGAGTTAGAGTGATCTTAGAAGACATAGGAATCTTCCCGAAGCTCTGCGATTCGAATCGGCACTTTTAGTGCATCTTAGTTGGTTCGAGAAGGGGAACCAACCGACTAGATTGAGATCTAGTCGGTCGGCAACTCTACTCAAACCAACTAGTTCCTTGGATTAATTTTACTTAAGTTATTGTTTCTGTTTAGTCGGTCTAAGTTCATCTTTCGACCGACTAGTTGTTAAACTAGTCGGTTAAGTTTTGTACTCAGACCGACTAATTCTTAGTTCTTCTGTGCAGTCGAGTACTGTTCATTCTTAGTCGGTCTAAGAACGTTCGTCGACCGACTAGATGAGAAACTAGTCGGTTAGTAGTTGTTCTTTGACCGACTAAATCTAAATCCTATTTCTGTACAGGAGTTACTGTTTGGACTTAGTCGGTCTGCGTTGGTCAACCGACCGACTAGTTCCCAAACTAGTCGATCAGTGGTTGTTCTCTGACCGACTAATCAGTGCCAAAACCCTAATTTCTAGGCAGCCGCCAGCCCTTCCTATTTAAACCCCTCCCAAACGTTTTCTTCTCCTTCCTCACGACCCAAAATCCTAGTTTCTCCCCCATTGAGCCCCCTACTACCTCAAACCCTTATTCCTTCATCCCAAGCCCAAAACCCATCATCCAAACTCTCCCTTAACACATTCTACCTCTCATCTTCCTCAAAATCTCATCAAAACCCCATAATCCCCCAAAACCCTATTTCTCCAAACTTCTCCATCCATTTCCAGATCTGAACCCTAGGTTTCCCCGGATCATTCTTCCGTTGTCGTGCTTGCTCGGCATCGATCTTCCGTTTCTATACGGTAGGGTTCGATCCTTTGGTTTTATCATAACTCTCCTTGTGATTTTATTGAAACCCTAATAATAAACTAGGTGGATGTTGTTTGATGATTGTTTCTCCGTGGCAGCGATTTCCTCTCCGTAGATAACTTTTGTGGCGTGCCTCGTTGATCATCTTCATTGGCGTGAGGCAAGTAAAACTTGCATCTCTTGATTTGGGCCATGTCTTAGGCCATCTCATTGCTTTAGCGTAAAAGAGACTAGACGGTGAAAGGATAGCCGTCTAGACGCCATTGACCTAGCTTGACAACGAAGCTTGGTCCGTCACCTTCATCATACTTGTATGTCACGTTTACTTTCCTTAACGGTACGCGTATTAACTGTTCATGTCATCCATGCATCCTTAACTGCTATTGCATTTTAACTGTCATGTTTAATTTAAATTAACGGTACGCGAATATGTTCATGTCATTGCATTTCGCCTGTCACGTTTAATTTCAATAAAAGGTACGCGTATTAACTGTTCATGTCATCCATGCATCTTTAACTGCCATGTTTAATTTAAATAAACGGTACGCGAATATTGTTCATGCCATTGCATTTTGCCTGTCATGTCTAATTTCAATAAACGGTACGCGAATATCTGTTCATGTCATTGCATTTTGCCTGTCACGTTTAATTTCTATTAACGGTACGCGAATATCTGCTCATGTCATTGCATACTTGAATACTCATCATGATTGCGTAGCATCGCTACATACTAGTGCTACTTGTTCCGGCTAGGTGCACCCGTACGCCATACTTGTTAAATACACTTTCTGGCTCGTGTTCCAGAAGACGAGCTCAACACAGCCTGCGGGCAATAGGGCACTCGTTGAGTGATCCCTTGTACTTGATGCGTGAACACAGCCTGCGGGCAATAGGGCACTCTCTGAGTGATCCCTTGTACATGACTATGTTGGGATTTTGACGGACCCCCAGAGCTTGGATCCGTATCCGTCCTAAGTCGGACGGACCACGGAGGCACAAAAGCGCAGCGGAAAAGCCAGAAATCAAAATTTCTACACTAGCTAAACTATTTAGCTAGGCTCTGGGGAGCCAGAACCTAGCCCGATCTATGCCAACTTGGGGTGGATCTGACCACCCCAAGAAGGATCTACACTAAAGCGACTAATAAAATCTGCACTAAAATGCTTAACCACATACCCGGAATCTTGGCCCTGGAGCAGGCAAGATGTACCGCACCGTCTTGAGAAGCTCCACGTAGCCGAGCCACGTTGACTCGATCTGCCTGAGCCGCCTCGCACCCTTGCACCGATCCGCCCGAGCTGCTTTCGCCTCCGAGCCGATCACACACGGTAGAAAGTTTCACTTGAGAAGAAACCCGCATCTTAGACGTCCGGATCAGATCCAAACCCCCTTTGTAGTCGTGCTAGGACTACTCCGGAGAACAAGAAAATAGAGAGAGATTTTAGTCGCGGATCGAGCTTGCTCTAAAATTCTGGAGCTACCCGATCGTTGACTGGTGTATTTTTCAACGAGGAGAGTGCACCCCTATTTATATAGGGAGTGAGCACTCAATCTCTCGTTGCGGGCAATGTGGGACAATTCCCATGAAGAGAAAAATTCAATTAAGCCATTTGGCTTAATTTCAACTTTAAAGTTAGCCTTTCACAAAGTCAAACTTTAACGAATTAATTCTCCTCGCATACTAAACTTCAGACACCAAACAAGCTATCAATCAGAAGAGCTTGGAATGGTGAACGCGTAGGAACTGACGGCGACGAATTTCGGCTTCGTTTGACCCCTCAAACAATTGCTCAAAGTTTAGCAATTTCTCAAAATTCGTAGCCGTCATTAGGGGTTTCAAAAACCCTAATTTGACTTAAGTTGCGGGCGCGCCCGCTAGGCTTAACGGGCGCTCCCGCCCAAGGGAGCAAGGGCGGGCCGCCCGCCCGCTGCCGCAGCGGGCGGGCGCCGCTGTCGCAACGGGCCGTGCCCGCTGCGTGCAGCAGGCGCTGGCCTGCTGCATGCAGCGGGCCGCGCCCGCTGCGTGCAGCGGGCGTGCGCCCGTTGCAGCCAGCGGGCAGCGCCCGTTTTGCCTTTGCATATGGGCCTTTTGGCCCAATGGGTCTAACCCACTTCTCCTTGAACTATTTCTGCGTTTCTGGACTCGTTTGAGCTCCGATTTGGACGCGGTTTGAACCTGTGTTTAGACCAGGACGATCCCGTCATCCAGGTAACCCTTTCCAACAAGTTTGTTCCTACTAAATTCGTCGTAACTAATTTACAACACGTTTAGTCAAAGTTAGCATCTAATGCAACGTTGTGTCCCTATTGCTAATGCGACTAATATTCACAACCGTTTTGTGAATGTTTAATATCATCAAATGATATTTCTCTCTTTTCTATATTCTTATTACTAAGACACGAACACTACTCGGTGTGAGACCCTACAGCCTGACCTTACTACAGGTTGGGGCTCGAAACCCCTAGACGACGGTCACTACGAGCAGTAGCTGTCGTCCCTGTTTCAGAGTCATCATAACGTGATCGACCCTTGACAAAAGTATCATAGGGTTTGCATTGGCTGTGTCAGTGATGAATTCCGTTAGCTAAAATCCCTTCGTCAAGACTGTGTTATTGTTGGCCTAGGGTATGGTTTTCTGTCAACCCTATTAGACAACATTGGTCAGTATACGGCGGTCTTTATTGTATACACGTTGTACTACTTGCAACGTACCCCGACCGAGGATTAACATAAAGACCGTACTGAGCCTGTAACACTAACTTCCCTTTAATGGAAGTGACGAATCCCATCTTAGTCACTTACTCAACTTGGGAGCTTCAGGTGCAGCCCAACCTAAGATCTTTCATCAGGACTGGTCCTCGAAGCTAGATCATGGGCCTAAGCTATACCGTCTGCTCATAGGTTTGCACAGATGACTTCAGGTCTTAAGGATCAACTAACCTATCATCACCCTAGAGTTATTAAAGACAGATCATTAAAGTTAACCATTTAATAACTCTAACTTGGTCGTTCAGTGAACTCTTTCTCCAATGAGCACATGTGTCTCGTCTCCGACTTCAGCAAGTCGAATGACTATGTTCCATGTCCTACTAAGGTAAACTTGCATCATGATTCATCTAGAGATAGCGATTCATCATCAAGTGATGATGAAGACATGGATTATAGGGGAGCATATAAGGAGCTATGCAAAATGCATGAAAAGCTCATAAAAGTACATAGAAGAACACTTAGGAATATTAAGAGAGATGCTAAAGAGAAAGAAGAGATTATTAAAGAGAATAATATTTTGAAGGAAAAGAATGACTCTTTGCAAAAAGACATTCTTTCCATGAATGAGAAAGTTGAAAATTTAAATAATCTTCTCGTACCCGTCAAAGATAAATACGACTCTACGATGAAGATTATTGAAATTTTCAACAAGGGAAAAGGAAAGCTAGATAGTTTAATAGATAATCAAAAGGCTTCATCTAGTAAAACCGGACTTGGATATGATATAAATCATACCAAGAAACGGGTTAAGCATACTAGGATGCATCATTCTAACAATAATTGTCTGAGCATCAGGATACCAAAGAACTTGTTCAATCAAAAGAAGAAAAGGCACGCTGCTAACTTTGTCCAACAAGTTCATTTAAACAAAAATTATAAATATATTTTTCATGAAGGAACTAAACCATATTGGGTTTGGTTTCCTATAGACTAACCTCCCGGACTCAAAAGTAAAGAGTACCATAAACGTTTATATTTTTAGGTACTCTAAAATTAAAACATGGAGGAAGAGCAAGATCAGCACCAAAAATGCTTTACGACAAAAGCAGATTGTTTCGCTAAATTTAAATTTATTTGGATGATTAAATGATTAATAATTTTATTTAAATTTTATTTATATGCTTATAAATGTTTATATCATCATAGAGTAGATTTTTAATAAATATGCACTCACCATTGGACCAAAATCCCTCGGAATGAGAAAACAACTCAGTCCAGCAGGGAGTCGACTACCACCATCAGGGAGTCGACTACCAGAGTGATGTGCGGATTTCTGGGTTTCTGTTTTGATTCTTTTTCTAACTTCTTTTGGGTTCCATTAAGTCAAACGAGTTAAAAATCCAAAGGTAACTTAAACCCAATAAGCAATTTTGATCTCAACCCTTCATTGTTTGATCTAAAGGCTTATATTCATCATCTCCTTTCACCTCAAGAGATAAAAATCCCCAAGGTGAAAACCCTAGGTAGCCGACTACCCCTCTCTCATCATCTCCTTGAAAGTTTTTCTTGGCACTTTGAGTTCTCTTGGGTCTTCATCTCCTCTCATCATCCTCCCAAGAAAAATCACTAAGGTAAAATCATCTCCAATCTTCTCTTACTGTTTTATTTACTACTTGTTATTCTTGCATATCTAGTAAAATCAATTTTTTTTGTTTTTTCTAGAATGCCTTTCAAGAAGATTGCTTCTAAGAAGAGAAAGGTTACAAATGAATCTCTTTCTAAAAAGGAATTCATCAACCATATCTTTTCAGAACTACTATCTTTGAGCATTTTGTCAAAATTTCCAATAAGCAAATCCTCCATGAGATGTTTGTAAAAATTGACCATCTTGAAAACTATGGCATTGATAGTATCTTGGAATTTCAAAACTTAGCCAATCTTTTTTCTTCTGAAAATATATATCTGTGCTATCCTAGGCTTGTGCATCTTTTCTATGCCAACATGGACTACGATCTTGTTAAGTGTAGATTCATCACTAAAGTCCTAGACTACAAACTTGCTATAACTGTCAAATCTCTAGTAGAAGCTTTAGGAATCACTTACACTGGAATGTTATTGGAGAACATAGAGATGGTTGATGATAGTATTCTAGAGAAAATGTATTTGCCCGAAAGATACTTCCAAAAAAAATTACCAAGTAGCAATCTTCGCTATCCAGGAAGAATCCTAGCAAATATATTATCTTATAATATTACTTAGAAATCTGGAAGCCACTCTGTGTTATCTGAGAAGCAATCTAAGTGCATTTACGCCATGCTAGGAAACATCTGCGTAAATTGGGCTAAAGTCATCATGGACTCCATCCTTGCAACTGCTTCTTCTGATAGACCTTCATCTACCTTAGCACATGGTCATTACCTCACCATATTATTCATTGGATATAATACACCTTTGGATAAAGATACCGAAATTCTGGAACCGGTTCGCATCTTTGATGTACATGCTCTTGGCCGAATGAATCTTCATAAAGATCTTGACCAAAATATTCCAGAGGAAAAGCTAGCTGCTGAAGGAGGATCATCTTCTTCGAAGAAGAAAGGTAAAGAAACCCTCATTTCTGACACAGATGAAGAAGAAGAAGGAAATGATGGCAAAGGAGAAGATGAAGAACCATCGGCATACATTTTTGAGCTTCAAGATATACTTTTAAAGAAGATTGGGAAATTGAAAATTTCTCAAGAAAAAGGATTTGAAGTCCTCAACAAAAAGGTGGATGATCTGAAGGACTTTGTGGTGAGCAGCAACAAAATGACGGATGAAAACTCTGAAGTTGATCCTTGGCGAGATCAAGGAATTGAAGAAGAATGGAGGAGCTTCATAAACTAAGTCATTTTGGTTTCTAACAATGGTTCTTTGGCAAACAACATTTATTTTTGGTCTGTAATAAATTTTCTGTGATGTGATGTTTTGAACTAATTACTCATGCTTTTAGTTTACTATGTTTATGATTATGGTTTGATATGTTATGCTCCAAAACATGCTTTAATCTTATCATATATCATTATCTACTAACGATGTTTTGCAGAAATGATCTTAAAGTACCTTGAACTACTTCTCTCTCTAAACTTTTATATTTATAGCTTGATTGATTCTTGGAGAAATATTATTTGCCATTTTTTTTATTTATGACAAGGGGAGAAAAGGGATAAAATGCAAAAATGTGAATGATTATTTTACTAAATCGGCTTTGATGCAGAGGGAGTACCGCATCTAAGCAGGGGGAGTAAGTTATTTCAATAAGTCAATATTCACTTAATGTATTTCACATTTCACATTTCATTTGGGTGTCATTATCAAAAAGGGGGAGAGTGATGAGAAATTGAATCCCACCCCTAAATAGTTTTGATGATGAGCACACCAAATGATATTAGTGTACTAACTACAGTACAACTCAAGTGTGCAGGTTATACGACAAACGGTGACTTTACGCATACTCCGAAGAAGCTTAACCACAAACGAGACGAAGACGAATTTGCTAGTTCTACATCAAGCACAAGATGACGCCCGTGCTCAAGCTTAATGAAGAAGGAACTCAAATTCAGGAGAAGCAAGCATCTACCAGATCTGCTTCCCGAAAGGTCTTGTCTTAGTGTAATGTATGTGAGTTCTTAGGATTATGTTAAAGCCAAAGTAGATATAGCACACATACATAAATGATTTCGAAAATAAATGTCTTAAATATTTTAAAATCATTTTAAACTCTTGAGAGCAATTGCTAGCTTTTCATATCCTAGTAGTCAATCTCCATTACACCCAGGAGTTGACTGCAATCTTTGCTAGCTAAGTTTAGAAGAAATTGCTCTGGGAGTCGACTACCAAAGGAGGGAGTCGACTACCAGCTAGAAGCAAATATTCAATGAAATACTCTGGGAGTCGACTACCACTCCTAGGGAGTCGACTACCAGCTGGTGAATTTCAACGTTTTGACTTCCTGATTTCTATCATTCACCCTTAAATTTTGGGACGAAAGTCAAACCTCATTTGATATTTGAATCCTCTCTTATCACTATAAATAGATGACTCTATGAGATCTTTTTACACAACAATATCATTATCAATTCTAAAATCTCTCTTGTGCTAAAATTCTCAGATCTCTTATTCATTCTGCTCTCATTATTTTTAGCCAAATCTGTTTTAATTTCTGATCTCCTAATTGTTTTCAAAGTTATTATTTTTGAGATCAAACTTTCTTTAGCTATTAAAATTCATTTTTCAAAATCCTCGTTCTTCATTTTTATCTATTGAAAGGATTTTTGAAAACAAACGATCTAGATCACAAAGAATCATTCTATATCTTTGTGTGATCTAAAAGATCGATTTGAATTCTTTTTAGCCACGTAATACACTTGTTATATTTTACTTTGGCTAAAGAATTCTGGGTGTAATCCAAACTCCACTAAATTTTGTGGTGAGTTGGAAAGTTGTTTTTATTTTGTGGATTCCCTTTGTTGTAAGGGACGAAAAATCCTAGACAAGTCTAGGTAATTGGAAATTCTGGTCAAGGCTAGGTGTTTGGGAAAATCCTAACGAGTGAAGTTAGGTGTTTGTATTGCTAAGGCAATAGTGGAAAATCTTGTACCGGATTGGTTGAGGACTGGACGCACCTAAGTGGCGGGGAACCAGGATAAAAATCTCTGTGTTTGCGTTTGCATTCTTCTGCAATTGTTTATAATTGTTCTTGCACTCTTTATTTGCTAACAAATTATTATGTGTTCATATTATTGCAAGTTAATTCTTTTGTTTATATTCGCTGTGTAAAGATCAATACCTATTTGTATAAAGATATCTGATTGTAATCTTATTATCTTTCAACAGAGTTTTGCCTGAAAACTCTTTAGGAGTCGACTACCATTCATAGGGAATCGACTACCAGCTGTGTTATCTCTCTGATTAATATTGCTTATAATATTAACTTGTTGATTAAGACCCAAGCGTAGATCACTCTACTTGATTTCTTAAGCAACAGTAGAAGGATTATAATTATGCTAATCAACGAATGAAAAAGATTTAGTATTTGAACAAACACTATTCAACCCCCTTCTAGTGTCGCTTGCCATCCACAGGATCCAACAACCTTTACCTTACTTATAACACTTGCATGTATGGCTGCTTTTACTTTACTTGTCGCACGTGCATGATCATTGTTAAGGCCAAAAATGACCGGTACAGTTGTCAGGATGACGGGGACTCGTAGCACTGAGCTGGAGCCTAGTCAACCCAGGTATGGTATTTCGAACTGATATCTTTATCTTTGCTATTCACGGTAATTATCTTCGTTGTCTACAGATATGACCAATGGCAACCGACGCAGCAGAGAGTCTAGCTTGGACTGGGTCTGAAGGAAGCAGAGGAAGAAGAAAAGGACGGCCGAGAGGTCAGGCACTTAGAGCGAACGATCGAGAGCTCATGTCGAGGGGTCGGATTCTCGGTCCCCCTTTCCGTCCACCCGAGCTCCTCCTCCGAAGGGGGAGAGACCAGGTGGACGCCCAGGCCTCCTCCTCGAGCCTCTTTAAGGAAGGCCTCTAGCCAGGCTCTTACACTGCCTCCCGCTCCTCTGGCTCCCATCGTGGTTGGAGCGGTGCCGATGGTGGTTGATGTCGACTCTGTCGATGTCGTCGAGTCGACTGGGGGAGTCGGTCAGAAGAGGGAGACGTCTTCTTGCAAGGAGGAGGGGTCTCCGAAGAGGAGGCGTGTAGGTAGAGAGGACCCCATGGGAAAGGGCGAGGGGGTTGCTCCCCTTGAGACTCCAGAGGCAGTGGAGATCCTCTCGATCCCCTATGGCCCTGCGACGCCCCTCATTGATACGTGGCCATTGGGGGACATTGTGTCGCCCACCTCGTTAGTCGACCCAATTCCTGGGGAGTTCGACCGGGCGCTCATGCTCAATCGGCTCTCGATTAGGCCTTCGGGACCGATTGAAGGTAAGCTACACCAGCTCCCCTTCTTCGTCGGTAGGGAGGAGTCGGCCCTGATGGACTTCAGGACGACGGCCAGGGTGGTGGAGAACTCGATCCTCCCCAAAGATTCGGAGTTCCTGTAGAAGCTGGACCATGAGCGTATGTCCAACTTCTTCATTGGGAGTGGGTACCAGGTATGTCGTCCGAGCCTCTGTTTTTTGGTACCCGACTTGGTCATCATTCTGGGCTGACCTTCGTTTATTTGCAGATGTCTGTTCTTGGGGATGCGTTGCGTCGCCAGGCTGTCAAATTGATCGACAGAGTTCGGCGGGTGGTGGACGTGAAGCGTAGAGCCCTCCTCTCCGAGGCACGGGCGAAGGAGGTGGGAGAGGCCCTAAGTAAGATCCTCGCTGACAAAGCGGCGGTCGAGTGGGAGGCGACAACGGCTAAGGACAGCCTTTCGTCTCTATCGGACATTCACTAGTCCACTGACTCCAGTGTTGGACGAGGAGGGCTCGGCTTGAAGAGGAGCGTGATGCCTTCAAGAAGGAGAAGGTCGAGCTTCAGACCAAAGTCTTTGACTTTGAAAGGTGGGGGAAGGCTAGCAAGGTGGAGAAGGCCGAGTTCCAAGCCAGAGTTGTAGGGCTCGAGGAGGCCGCTGCGAAGGAGAAGGTCGAGCTGACTGCTAAAGTCATGAAGGCGGTGGCGGCCTTCGCCAAAATCTTGGTCTCAGGGAGCGCTCCCCCTCCCTCTTAGGTTCTAGGCAGTCCCTTTGTAACTCTTAATTTTGTAGTTTTTTCGATTTGAAATCGATGAAGAAGAAACTTTTTGCGGCTTTATTTCTTTATCCCGAAAAAACAATTTATATCTACTGCGTGTGTATGGCCCCTCAATGTCATAACTTGAAAGAACATAGAAATCCTTAAGCAAGTTATGTCGTGGATAGGTTAGGTGTCTTCACCATAAATCACGCTCCTTTGATCGTAAGGGGCGTGGCCCTTACATCCAACGAGGGTCGTTCGGGGGCGAGGGGCGTACACCCTTCGATTTACGACCGGTGCAGGTCGTTCGATGGCGAGGGGCGTGGACCCTTCGACTACGGTCGGCGGAGGTCGTTCAACGGTGAGGGGCATGGCCCCTTCGGCTTACAGCCGAGGAAGGTCGTTCAGCAGTGAGGGGCATGGCCCCTTCGGCTTACAACTGACGAAGGTCGTTCGGTGGTGAGGGGCATGGCCCCTTCGGCTTACAGCCGACGGAGGTCGTTCGGTGGCGAGGGGCATGGCCCCTTCGGCTTACGGCCGACGGAGGTCATTCGGTGGCGAGGGACATGGCCCCTTCGGCTTACGGCCGACAGAGGTCATTCGGTGGAGAGGGGCATGACCCCTTCAGTGGCAAGGGGCATGGCCTCTTCGACTTGCGTTCGACGAAGCTCGTTCGATGGCGAGGGACATGGCCCCTTCGGCTTACAGTCGACGAAGGTCGTTCAGTGGCGTGGGGCATGAACCCTTCGACTTACAGCTGACGAAGGTCGTTCGGTGGCGAGGGGCATGGCCCCTTCGACTTATGGTCGACGAAGGTCGTTCGGTGGCGAGGGACGTGGCCCCTTTGGCTTACGACTGACGAAGGTCGTTCTGTTTCTATTGATAGTACTTTCGTAGATGTTTTCACGTTCCAAGGATGTGGAAGCTCCTCGCCATTCAAAGTGGCAAGCTGGTAGGTGGCAGGATCGAGTACGTCGATCACTGAGTAGTGCCCCTTCCATATTGCAGCGAGCCTTCCCTTCTGGAGGACCTTGGGAGTGAAAGCGGCCTTGCGCGGCATCAAGTCTCCCATACGAAAATTGCGTTTATGAACTTTTGAATGAAGTAGCGTGCCATGCGCCTCTTTTGTTTGGCGAGGGTTGCCAACACCCGTTCACGGACCTCGTCCCCAGTTGTAGGTTGAGCTCGAGGCCATCCGAGTTTCCTTATTTGTCGTAGCATCGGAGACGAAGTGGTCGCTCACTGACCTTGACGGGGACGACGGTCTCGTATCGTAGGCCAGAAATATCCTTGTCTCATGGCCTTTAGAGCGATTGACTTTCCTCCGCGATGGCTCCTGCAGCCGCCCTCGCAGATCTCCCAGATCTCGTAGCTTGCTTCCTCCACTAGGTCGGTCCTGCATCTCTATCTGGACGAATTGATATCCTGCATTCCCACCATGGCCACCCCCGTGTCTGAGCAGCGGAATATCGGATCCATCCATGCGGCTCCCTGACCGAGGCTTGGAGGCTCTTGTGGCAGCCCATTGGGATGGGATAGGCATTGTACGTACTTGATTCGACCGGACCCAGCTGGGGTCGGACGATTCAACTGCTGATAGGGTGTCAGCCTGATGATTCTTCCACATTGGAGCGTAGTGAATCTCGGCGTGTATGAAGGTGACGAGCTTAGCTTTTAGCGACCTGTGCATAACTCTGCATTGAGTCATCGTGGGCCTTGATGGCTCTGTTCAGTTGATGGGCGACGATGCTGGGGTCGCTAAATAGCTGGACTACATCGCCCCAAGGGCTTGGGCCAATTGGAGCTTGTTGATGGCTGCCTCATCTCCCTCACCATTGTTGGTGGCTTGGACATCGAAGCAGAGCGGGTATTCGAACTGGTCGCCCCCAGAGGTTTGGACGATTATCCCGGCCCCACTCCCAGCTTGTGTGGATGAGCCGTCGGTTTGTGTGATCCAGGTTCCCTCTTGCCCTTCTGACCCCCTTTGGGGTCTTGGAATTTTATCATCTGCTGGAAGGTCGAGACCACCACTTCTATGGCGTTTAGTAGCGGCCTTTCGATGATCCCGTTGTACACCGAGTCGATCTTTTTCACCATAAAGTTAGTTAGGCAAATAATTTGTCGAGGATACATATCGAGGGTCACTGGAGAGGTGATGATGCCTGCTATCGGGTTGGAGTGCCCGGTGAACCCCACCAAGGGTCTTATGCAAGGCATCAACTCGTCGGACGATATCTTCATCCTCTCCAGCGTAGTGAAGAAGAGTATGTCGCACAAGCTTCTGGTGTCAATGAGCAACCTTTTCACAGCGATTTCTCTGATCGTGGCCGTGATAACCACGACATCATCGTTGGTAATTCCACCCCTTCCAGATCGTCTTCCGAGAATAAGATAGGAGGCGTAGAGTATCTGGGGTGCTTTCGCCCCACGGAGACTGTCATCAATCTCCCAGTGTAGGAACTTTGGAGGGAGGTCGATAGCTCCGGGTACAGGGGACCTTCCGTTATCATGTTGGTGATCCCGACACTGGGGGGTCCTGCAGTAACCTTGGATGATGTGGTTTGGTGAGTCGGCATACTCGAGTGGTTCGTCGAGGGGGATGTCGACTCGTGGTTTCCCACAGACGGCGGCAAACTGTTAAGGCCAAAAATGACTGATATAGTTGTCAGGCTGACAGAGACTCACGGCACTGAGCTAGAGCCTAGTCAGCCTTTAGAGTGGGACCCTCAGTTGGATGAACCGGGGTCGGTATTTGGTAGTTGACGATTGTACGACCATTAATCGACCCACGAACGATCGTCGGTTCGGTCATTCGAGGTTGAAAAGCTTGATATCGACCTTGTGCGTTGGATGGCGATCATCAATCTGCACCACAAAGAGTCGTTAGGGGGGTCGGATCTGGGTTCCGATCCAAATCCCCTCCGATGCTTAAGTTAGTGAGGAACTTAAGGGAGAGAGTGAGCTTGGTGTAGTAGAGATCGACCCACTAAGGTTCGTCCATAGACTAACAACACAAGCTCGAATAGGGAATGAGGAAGTAAGAAGATAAAGCTCTATGTATTAGCACTCGTACCTTGAAGATGGAACTCCTTTACCGTTGTCCGTCGACCTATTTATAGGCAGCTTTTCCTTGATGAGGCGTAACTGCCACTCATTGATTAGGGCACGATCCTCTCCTGGATTTGAGCTAACGGCTGCCCATTTATTAGGCCACATTAACTCTTCCTTGAAGGTCGGAGCCAGTCCAACGGTCGTCTGACCCGTTCACCCAACTCAATAGTAGCCCGCTTAGAGTGTGGGGGATAACGGGTCACGGAGAAGAAACGAGTCGGGTATGCGAATACCCAATCGAGCTTTTATCCGTGCACTAACACACATACTCTGGAAGCTCAAATTTATTGAATGAAGTACTAATGTACTTACATGTAGGAATCCATGATGAAGATACATAAAAATGGATTTTGATATTTTAGCTTGGTGGAAAAGCAAAAAAATCCTTATATCTTGTCCTTTCCAACATGACATTTGATTTACTAACAATTTTTAGTATCTAGAATAATGTCAGAAAGATCGTAAGCACATATAGTAGGGTATTGAATGAGAAAAGATACACCTTGAAAGGAATAACCTTAGAATGCTTTCGTGGTCAAGATTGGGATCTAATAGAAATAAGGAAGAAATGCATAATAGCTCTAGATTCAGATGTTACGTAAGAAAATCTATGGGGAGTTCTTTAAAGTGCATTACAAGATGCAACAACAATGAAGATGAAGAGTAGAGGATAACATATTATTGTAAAATTGTAAAGAACAATGTAGAACTAATTCCCTCACAATTTGTGATTTGTAATATAGCATGAGGGATAAGTATACATGCTAGAATCTCAGATAGGTGCTGTCTACAATGTCAAAAATTATTTCTTGTTATGAAAGGGCTTTTGTAGGCCTAAGTGGAGCCCAATAAGGTTTAGGGTATCCACCCATTATGTAATTGTTTTTCTATAAATAGAGGGATATGGGTTCAGTAGCAGGCACTCTCATAACACGTTATCAGCACGCTTATAGCTGAGCAGGACCTCTGCCGACGGACGAATCACGACGCGAAAGGGCTTCCTTCACCGAACATCGCTAGATCTGGTGGGTAGGATCTAGATGTAACCTTTATCCTATAGATCTAAATTTTTCATGTGCATGATAATGAATCTATGATTCCCTTTAATTAGATCTATCTCTTTTACTTAGATCTGAATGAAAAATCACATTTTAAATATAGATCTCTTTTCAAAAAAGAGTTTTTATATCATTTTTGGAGGAAAAATCAACTTTTTCATGCTAAAATCATATTTTTACGGTAAAAACGTTGTTTCAAAGATTAAAGATTGTATTTTTACAATAAAAATCGAATTTTTCCTCCAAAATCCATGAATTCAGAGGACTTGGCACCCCCGCGCATGCCCTACGTGTGCGCTGCGCAAAACCTGGCCAGACGCCATGCCTGACGTGCGGCCAGCCACCGTACGAGGCGAGGCCAGTCGCCGCGCCCGATGTGCCGCTCGACCCACCGCCGCGCCCGATTTGCCGCCCGTCGCCCCCCCCCCCCCCCCCCCCCCCCCCCCCGCTGCGATTGACGCGCGGCCCGCCACCGCGCACCTGCCGCGGCGTGCGCGCACTCCGCCGCCGCGCACCTGACGCGCGCCCCGCCTGCATGCCTAACGTGTGCGCACGCACATTTCCCGTGCGTGCCTCGTCGCAACGAAACCATATCTAGGGTTTTTCTATTTTTTAATTAAAGGCTATTTTAAGAAATTAATTGGATTTACTTAGGGGTGAGCACGGTTTGCTCAAACCGCCCGAACCGAACCAGACCGAGCCAAAAACCGAACCGACCCGCTCTCCATCGGTCTGGTTTGGTCTCAATCGTGGGAAACCGCCACCTATATGGTCTAGTTTGGTTTCACCCTGTCAAAACCGCTTAAACCGAACCGACTCATAACATATATTATATATTGTGCTGGAAATCTGTTGGGATTTTAACCCTAGTCCCTAGGAACCCTAGCCTAAGGCCTTTAGACTGAACGGCGCTGTGCCGGCCCTATTTGGATATCTGCCTACTTCAATCTCCAGTCTTCACTCTTCAGAGTTCAGACTGCATTCGTTTTTTTCTCGTTTGAGCATCGCTAATTCTCCATAAGCGGTCAGCCCATCGCCCATCGCCAACACCAGGACCAGGTAAACCCCTCCTCCTCGTTCTTATTCTTTCTTCTTCTTCTTGTTTTTCTTCGTATTCATCTTCTTATTTATTCTTCTCTTTCAGCTAAGAAGCAGTCCGACACCGGCATTGAGAAGCTGTCCGACGCAGTCGCGCAACCCGTCTTCGGTGGTCACAGTGGGTTCGATGGGGGAACGAGGAACTGAGGTAATGAGTCATTTAAGCTACTGATTCGGATCTCAGATCTGCTGGTTGGGGTTTAATAAAGCCATGTCATGAAATTATTTTAAAGACAAAGTCTATATTTAGCAAAAGGGTTTTTAGCATATTTGTCCCCTAAATCTTGCGTATTTTGATATATGTCCCTCAAATCTTCATATTTGCCCTCAAGTGCGCACGCGCGTTTCCCGCACGTGCCTCGTCGCAACGAAACCCTATCTAGGGTTTTTCTTTTTTTAATTAAAGGCTATTTTAAGAAATTAATTGGATTTACTGATCGATTTTTTTTCCAAATAAATCTAATTCATCATATGTGTAAACCATCACTAATCGCATTTTTTGGATTAATTGACTATTTTTTACGTTTAATAATTAAGAGGATCCTGAGACCACTCTCTCGTTAGTCAGCTAACCTAACGGGGTATGACATTCCCACGTGGTCCGATTAATTATTAAACAAAAATATTATATTCCATTATAAATGCATGTGATGTTGCATATTTTCATTGCCTGTAGTATGAAATTGCGTTTACACATACTACATGACTGTGATGAATAATTAAATGTCTGCTGCATTGTTGATGTCTCTGCGACGAATGTTAATATTTGGTTGTGGTTTTGGATTGGGTAGTTGTCACCATTTATTTTTCTCGCATTTTTTTCTTTTGAGAGAAATTGTAGTGAGGATTAAATTGTATAAATTCCGAAGTCTAGTGCACGTTCCACGGTGATGAAAATCTACTTCCAAAAGAAGAGGGGCCCCATAAGGGTTCCCAAGTTGTATTTTCTTTTTTAAATGGGACTATAAATGGAATTTATTTTGTACTTTAAAAATGGTGACCAGCCGATCCACACAACAAATATCTGTGTCTGAAATGCATAATTATTTATTTTCAAATATTTAATTACTGCCTGTTTGACATGCTTAGATAAATGGCAAAGATAGCGAGCGTCCACTTCGACGTATTGGATGCAACATGCAAAAACTATTTGAGCTGGCAGTTGGATATCAAATTCCACATGTGCTCACAGGGATTGAGTCATGTCATTGCTATAGGCGATTTGGTTTCTGACATAGATAAGGCGAAAGCAATTATCTATATCAGACGCCATATCGATCGGACCCTGAAGGCAGAGTACCTCACAGTGGAAGACTCAAACGAGTTATGGACCGCCCTCGAGGATCGATACAAACATCAAAAAGATGGTATCCTTCCTCGAGCGCGATATGAATGGAAGAACCTCCATCTGCAGGACTTTAAGTCCATTGCCGAGTACAACTCAGCACTATTCAGCATCACCTCACGCCTAAAATTGTGTGGTGAAAAAGTGACGGAGGAATGCATGCTAGAGAAAACTTATACATCTTTCCACGAGAAGGATGTTATCCTCATGCAACAGTATCATGAACGGAAATTCACGAAATACTCTGAACTTCTCTTATAACTTCTGATGGCAGAACAGAATAGGGATGGCCATCCATAACTTGCGCCCTGCTGGCACTGCACCTGCGCCTGAAGCGCACAATATCTCCTCCTAGAAGAAGAAGAATAAATTCAAAGGCAACCCCCCGAAGGGAAAGGCATTGAAGAAGCAGGCTAGATGACTCCCTCCAAAAACCAACAATGAGGGGAAGATGAAAAATGTGTGGAAGAGGAAAGACAACGGCCAAACATCTGCCCCCAAGAAAGATTGGGAAGACAAATGCCACAGATGTGGCATGACTGGACACTGGTCCAGAAACCGTCGCACTCCATGCCACCTCCAAGATTTGTACGAAGCTAGCCAGAAGTCTGCTGAAACAAACCTGGTGGAAGAACCAAGACCTGGCTCCAATTAGGTACATCGTCGAGGACTTCTCGACCGATGACCTGCTAGACTAATGCCTTATCTATTTCTGCACTTTGATGTAGTTGAAAAAACAATTTCATTTCTGGTTGTTTATTTCTATCAAGCATGTTAGTTCGATTTTCAAACTTTGAATGACAGTTACTTGTTTTGTGCCTTATACCGCTATGCTTTTTCTTTCTTGCTATATATGGATAATAAATGCCTAGTGGACAGTACTTCTACGCACACGATCCTTCAAGATATTTGCTTCTTTCACAGCATCAACCAATACGATGGCACCGTGAATGCTATTTTCGGTCCATCAAGTATAATAGAAGGATCAAGGGAAGCAAACTTTTTGCTCCCCAATAAAACACAAATCTTAATAAAATGCTCTTTTCTCTCCAAGCTCGCACAGAAACTTACTAAGTTTCAGAGATATCCGTTAAAACAGATACCACCTAGAAACGGTGAACAAATATAACAAATAATACTTGTACATAACAGCTCTTAAAAACGGTGCTAAAACCATCGTTGAGCTTTTGAGGGACTCCCGTCGGGTCTTTACCATACAACAATACGAGCAATGGAAGCCAATAAAATTGAGCACCAGAAGAGCAAAAATCAACCAGAATTCCAACTCTGGCATAATCAACTCATACACCCCAGATCGGTAATGATGCAACACATCATATCCCAATCCAGTGGAATTAATTTGAAGAACCTTACTTCGAAAGGGTGAATTTTCTTGTTCCCCCTTGTTCAAAAGGTAAATTGATTACGAGACCATCTCCACCTAAAGTGGACTTAGAGTCTCCCAACTTCCTAGAGAGAATACATGGAGACATTTGTGGGCTTATTCACCCCTCAAGTGGCCCATTCCGATACTTTATGGTACTGATAGACGCATCTTCCAAATGGTCATATGAGTGCCTACTGTCCACCCGCAACATAGCCTTTGCAAAGCTACTGGCACAAATCATAAAGTTGCGGGCACATTTCCCAGCTAACCAGATTAAGAAATTACGTCTGGATAATGTTGGGGAATTTATATCACAAGTCTTTCTATACTACTGCCAAGCAACTGACATTGAAGTTGAATATCATGTAACACGTGTTCACATCCAGAACGGACTAGTTGAATCTCTTATAAAGTGACTACAATGGATCACTCGTCCATTGCTAATGCAATCCCAGTTGCCTGTGACTGCATGGGGACCTGCAATCTTGCATACTGCATCGCTAATAAGATTACGACCTTCTGTTAGTCAAACTTATTCACCGATGCAACTTGCATATGGAACTCCACCAAACATCTCTCACTTGAGGACATTTGGATGCACAGTATATGTCCCTATCGCACCGCCACAGAGGACCAAGATGGGTCCCCAACGTCGCCTAGGTATCTATATAGGGTTCGACTCACCATCGATCATTAGATACCTGGAACCCCTAACGGGGGACGCTTTCAAAGCACGTTTAGAAGACTGTGAGTTTGACGAGAATAACTTTCCCAAACTAGGCATAGACACTAAGAAGCCTGAAGCTTCAAATACCATTTCTTGGGATATAAAAACCTTATCCCACTTTGATCCGCGTACAAACCAATGTGAAGATGAGATCCTGAAGATCCCCCAAATACAAAATACAGTTCACATACCACCGAACAAATTCACTGACACCCAGAAGGTCGTCAGATCACACGTCCCTGCTGCAAACACGCCAGCTAGGATTGACATACCCAAAGATGAATGCAATCCACCTGCAGTAGAAGCGGCCGTACCTCAACAAAAGAGAGGACGACCCCCATGCTCTAAGGATAAACTTCCTCGAAAGAGGAAAACTCCTGGAGAAATTAAAACGATACCACCACAGGATGCTGAGCTCAGCCCAGACAACTCTCCCCTCCTAAAACCCCCTGAAGAGGAAAATATAGGAGAAATATCATTAAAGAATGTACGTATTGGGGAGATACTGGACAGAAAAAGCACAATCATCGATGACGACTTCACATTCGTTATTGCTAATCACGTCACTGAATATGACGATGATATCGATCCACGCACTCTAGCAGAATGTAAACGCAGAGAGGATTGGCCAAAATGGATAGAGGCAATAGGAGTAGAGCTGGACTCACTCTCGAAACGCAAAGTCTTTGGACCTGTAGTCCCAACACCAAAGGGTGTAAAACCCGTGGGATATAAATGTGTATTCGTAAGAAAGAGAAACGGAAATAATAAGATCGTACGCTACAAAGCGTGCCTTGTTGCATAAGGGTTTTCCCAATGACCAGGAATAGATTATGATGATACATACTCTCCGGTCATGGATGCGATCACTTTCCGATTTATAATTTAGATTAACGGCTAGGAAAGGCCTTGATATGAAGCTCATGAACGTTGTGACTGCATACCTATATGGCAATATAGATAAGGACATCTATATGAGACTTCCAGAAAGGTATAAACTTCCAACAAAAATGTCAGATAGACCTCGGGACATCTATTCTGTCAAACTTCAATGATCACTGTATGGTCTAAAACAATCGGAAAGAATGTGGTATAACAGACTCAGTGAATTCCTCGTGCAACAAGGATTCAAAAATAATGAAGTCTGCCCTTGCATCTTTATAAGAGTAAAGGGAACATAATTCGTAATAATTGCTGTCTACGTTGACGATTTAAATCTCATTGGATCTCCTGAAGAGATAGCTAAGATATCCAAAAGCCTTACACAGACTTTTAAGATGAAAGACCTTGGCAAAACCAAATACTACCTCGACTTACAAATTAAACACCTCAACGGAGGAATCCTATTACATCAATCCACTTACACACGGAAATTGCTGAAAAATTTCCAAATAGACAAATGGCACCCGCTGAATACACCAATGGTCGTCAGATCATTGGATGTTGATATAGACCCCTTCCATCTGCTGGAAGAGGGGGAGGAAACACATGGTCCTGAAATACCTTACTTAAGTGCCATTGGAGCACTCCTCTATCTGGCAAACTGTACACGTCTCGATATAACATTCGCAGTTAACCTACTAGCCAGATGTAACACCCAGATCCCTGTGATACCCAGAAAGACAAGGTACATGACGAGAACTAAAACGTATCTGCAGGTCCACTACGCGCTGCTGGGAATAGTACAAGTAATGTTCGATAAACAACCAACCAATGAACACAGAACGACACAAAGCCACAGAGAAATGTTAAAATAAAACAAACACTGTACAATTTCATATACACCTCACAGCATCATTGTGCATCGATTCATATAGAACAAGCATCTCTCACCCCAAAAGAAAACCCAAAGTACACTTAGCTCTCTCATTACCCCTCACCACCCAACCTAAGATCCAACTACCAACAACAGAACTCCAAACTCAACCTCCAACTCCACCTGCCATCCCCAATAACCACACCTGAAAAGTCAACGGGGGCACGTCAACGCATGATCCAATAGGAATGCCATACTCCAACCTAAATGCAACACACGCTAATGCCACTATTGAGTGCACAGTGCTACAAGTGAAAGTGCGACAACTGAACATGGCATGTGTAACAAAAGTAAGCAAACAATAGTGCCGCACATAGGGGAAAGAGAACAGAACCAAAGCAGAGGGTATAAGAGGAGGGGTGACGATAGTACACCAAACAACAACAAGTACGCCTAAGGCGCAAAAGAGAGTCAGTCAAACAATTTCATACAATGTTAGCTTTTGGAACCCTAATATAGAATACGACGTATGGGACTGGACCTCTCCCAACTGTATGGAAGAGCAAAGAGGACTCCCCGCCGCGCTAGCCCATCAGGAGCCTCGGGTACCACTCTACACTCCCCGCCGCGCTAGCCCGTCAGGAGTGCAAGTGTACCCACCAAACAAAACCACAAAGACACCACAACCAGTCCATCCCATAGGCCTTCCCGATACTTCGGAATTCCCCCCAACACGTGCCACCCTCCCTTAAGGAGGACTGAAATACTATCTCACTCTCACATGTTGCACTTTCCATTTCCACATATGAAACCAACCATTTCAACGTCATCAAGACATCACCACATCTTATGAAACCAACCATGAAACATTGCACTTTCCATTAACATAACACATTCCATTCCACCATCACATAACATAAGTGCCAACATTCCTCGTATCTATGCATAAAGTAAATGACAACATAATGTAGCACAATAAAGATAGTTCAACTTATCACAATATCATGACATATATAGATCATTTTCTTGGCATAAATTGGAACATCCTCATCATATTGTCCTCATAAGCAAAAGAGGAGTTACACAGGCTCCACATGATTTAAAACATAAGCATGATAAGTAGGACATCATCTCCATACCTTAAGTCTTAAAATTTTAAGCATGGAAACACCACAAAATATCATATGCATAAATGAAATATCATGATCTTGATGTTGAACATGTGCATACACCTAACATCATAGCATCATGGTATAAACATAAATATAACAACATTGATTCTTCTAACATGAGAGCTAGCAGCAAGATAAACTTCATGGTATAACGTACATAAACATAGAAACATGGTGTATGGAGTAACTTCCTTAACATAGTGCATACTAATTATAAAAGCATGGTCATACTAATTATGGGAGCATATGAAAGCATGGAACATACTAAGCCTTGCATAAATTTTTAACATGGTATGAATGTGACTACATCACTTACAAAAGAGCCTTAAAATGAAACATCAATTTTTTATTAAGATACTAGCTTGGCATAATACAACATGTTATATTAAAAGGTGCTAACTTTAGCTCAAGAATGGCATACTACTTAATTGACACACTAACTTTAAATAAATGAGTCAGGAAAGAATGGCATACTACTTATTGAGTTGACATGCTACATCAAAGGTGCATTTAACACCAAGGCTAGTTTATTCCATTTCATTTAAATTTGGTGTGTAGCATTAGGTTGACATAAGGAAAGTGAAAGGCTAGCATGCATTAAAATTAAAAGACTAACATACATTAGGAATGACATGTTGGAACCTAAGCATACAACATAAGGAGGCAACATAATCCATAATTAAAAGGAAGCAACATGAACTAATTTCAATAAGACATCATTATAGAATTAATGATTAGTTAGCAACATAAACCCTATTCAATAGAACATTACTATGGCTAAGGAGTAGCATGCAACATTACGGATGTCTTAAGGAAGCATTCGAGAATTTTAAATTGTAATTTAAATTAAATGACTTGCACCATTTTTAATTGAGAGCTTAGCATGATTTTAGTCAATCTTCATGCAACATACCCCTTCTCCATGCAACATCAATTCTTAAAAGAATGGCATACCACATACACCTCTCCATACAACATTTCCCATCCTCCATTGATATTTATCATTCCCCATAACTTAAACCTAGCAACATTTGGTTAAGGCTTAAATGCAACATGAACCATATCAACATTTGAATGAATCATACCACCTCTTCATACAACATACACCATCTTACACCATGCACCATTTGAATGGAACATTGTTAACCATCATCCATGCAACATTTGGTTAGGGATCAAGCAATTCTCTAACAAGAATGCAATATTAACAAAAAGAACTTCTTACATTAATTTAAAGGTAAACATTAAAAGCTACCAACACTAAATTCTTACAAGAAGAATACTACCTTTGATACAAGCACAAGTTCACAAGGAAAGATACTAACTTTAATTAAATTCACACAAGGGGGCAACCATTCTCCAATTTTAGAATGCAACTTTATAAAATCACACAAGGATCTACTTGGGAATATATCATAATGATGACAAGATGCTAGCTTTAGTTGAGATGGCTATGAAAAATGTCATCTTTGGCATAAATGAGACACTTTTCTTAAGGAGGTGGCCTTCTTTCAATTTAATCCCAACTAAAAATGCCATCTTTCCAATTATTATTAGCATATACAACAACAACCCAACATTAACATTTAATTTGCACAAGTATGAGATCCTACTTAATAAAGAGAGCATCTTGCATGAAAACGCATACTCTTCATAAAAATGGTAACTTGGGTGATTAACATGCATAACTTTGGTAGAAAAATGCAAATTTCTACTTTAAAACTTAGCATACATTACACATTAAATGGAGTATGGATTCCTACCTCTCAAGATGCAAATTATTTCCTTGATTGCCTTCCTTTAAAGCCTCCTCCCTTAAAAGCTCCACTGATTCCTTTAATTCTCATCATTTAATTCCTAAACCTCTATTTTCTCTCCTTCCTTTTTGACATGCTAATTAAGGAAAGAATTTAAGGGGATGAGAAAGGCTCGGCCAAGAGGGGGATGGTTGGTTCAGCCTTAACAAATGAGAAGGAGAGAAAGAGGTAGAAAAGGAAAGAAAAGAGAAAGAAGGAAGTCTAGAATTCTCTCTTTATTTCTACCCTTTTCTATTCTTAATATTTCTTATACATCTATTCATCCAATAGGTCATCCAACACATCATTGCTATATAGACTACATAATTACTATATGCACCACACTGTTCCTATATACACTACGGAGGCGCACAAGCACATCATATACTCATTCAAGTATACGTATGCTACATACATCAATCAAATAAACATACCCTAGCATACATGGCCTAGGGCCATTACACCAGATACAGTTCTGCGCCCACAAAGCGCCACTGGAACAGAGTGAAGCACCTTCTGCGCTACCTTCAAGGGTCAGTCGACCTGAGACTATACTAGCAGAAAGGCATATCCTCCAACTTAGTTGGTTTTGCAGATGCAGGATACAGATCTGATCCGCATACCGCAAAGTCCCAGACTGGTTTCGTATTCACCTACAGTGGAACAACATATCATGGAGATCTGTGAAGCAGACCTCGACAGCAACCTCATCCAATCACTCCGAACTCATTGCGCCCATGAAGCTAGCAGAAAATGCTTTTGACTACATTCAGTCATTCACCACATCCTGGTGACAACCGGCCTGAAGACGGGTGATCTTGAACCAACCACCATGTACGAAGACAATGCAACTTGCATAGCTCAACTACGAGGTGGCTACATCAAAGGTGACAGGACGAAGCACATTTCTCCCAAGCTTTTCTGGACGCATGAACTACAAGAAGACGGACATATCGACATCCAGCAGGTCCAGTCTTGCAACAACCTGGCAGATCTATTTACTAAAGCACTACCTCGATGTACCTTTAGAAAACTTGTAATAGGAATTGGGATGAGACAGGTGAAAGACTTACAAGCCTGAAGCTTGTACACAGCAGGGGGAGTTAATATTGTATTGTACTCTTTTCCCTTAGCTATTGGGTTTTTCCACTGGGTTTTCCATAGCCAAAGGTTTTAACGAGGCAACCACATCAACTTTGGATCCAGTAGCATCCACCGCTGGTAATATCCACAGATCAGGGGAAGTTAAAGAGACTTGCACTCTTTTCCTTTAGCTACTGGTTTTTCCCACTCGGTTTTCCATAACCAAAGGTTTTAACGAGGCAAGACCTCCTAACTAAGGATCCAGAAGTGTTCATATCCTCATAACCTGATAAGCTCTATGAATCCGGAAGTATTCATATACCAAGCTTACAACAATGGATGGATAAAGGGAAGTGTTATTGACGTGCTTTTGTAGGCCTAAGTGGAGCCCAATAGGGTTTAGGGTATCCACCCATTATGTAATTATTTTTCTATAAATAGAGGACTACGGGTTCAGTAGCCGGTAATCTCATAACATTTCTGATTTTCTTACTATCAAATAATTTTTATTAATTCCTTGTTTTGTTATGAATCAACTACTGGGGGAGGAACCCCCAGCCCTTTATTTATAGGCATGGTAGGAGAGTAGAAAGATAGAATACATAGATATGGGTGTATCTCTAAGATACCTGCAATCCTAACCGACTCTGCTTATTTCCATTCACAACACTCCCCCTTATCCAGCCATAGGCGTGGACTCTGCTCAAGAGTACTTCGGGATTCTGAGCGTAATAAGAGTCTCACATGGGGTGGATACTTCAGGATCCTGAGTTGGTGAGGTTTGCATCGTTAAAACCTTTAGCTATGGAAAACCCAGTGGGAAAAACCATAGTTAAGGAAAAGAGTACAAATTCTCTTTAACTCCCCTGATTTGTACAAGTGACTCTGCTCATGAATACTTCGGTATTTTGAGCGTCACAGAGGGGTGGATTCTTCAGGATCCAGAGTTGAGTGATTTGCCTCATTAAAACCTTTGGCTATAGAAAACCCAGTGGGAAAAACCATGGCTAAGGGAAAAGAGTACAAATTCCATCAACTCCCCCTGATCTGTAAAAGCTCTTAGGCTTTCAGATCTCTTAGGCTCATCTCATCACTCCTATTTACAACATTCCGAAAATACACACAGATTACAAAGTTATCACAATTAAGTAGCTACTGAATCCAGAAACTCTGGAGAGGTGTGTTAAGTATCGTCGCCTCTGATGTGGTCTTCAGACTATGTGGTCAGCTCCACAATACCAGCCTCTATCCCAATCGTCACTGGGATGTGATGTACCAGCAGGCGCCCTCAAATACACCATTGGTGTGGTGAGGATCTCGGAATGATAGGATGATGTCGCCTTCATAAATTGCTTTACAGATCTGCAGTAGATGGCCATCCCACTTTGGGTACTCGTTCTGTGATTTCTCAGTATAGTGACCGGACCTATAACCTGCATTTTCATGAACATTGGAGGATGATACTTCATATTGTAAGTCCAAATCTTTCGACCCTGGGAGGAAGCGCAGAAGGCTTAACTCCGGTCTAATGACCCTTTTTAGGTGCTGATTACTCCATATTTTACACCTTTTTTCTGCTTGTTTCCATGCCATTTAGATCGCCCATATCTCGTTTTTCACGATTATTCGACAATATTGCGATGCTTTTCACGATTTCTTGTTTTTGTCGTATTTCAGGAGATTTGGAGCGATTTGGAGTGATTCTGAGGTGCACCCACTCCAGAGTGTCACCCGTGACTCTTTTGAGGGGAATTCTGCGATTGGAAAGGAGTAGAAGAAGAAAGAACGTCGTAGGAGCGACGAGGAAGCAAAAATATGAAGATTGGGCATTTTCAGCATGCCACTCGGTCGAGTAAGGAGTCACTCGGCCGAGCATCGATAGCCCGCTCGGCCGGCCAGATCGGACACGCAACAGACTCCATATCAGCATGTACTCAACCGAGCATCGCCAGACCACTCGGCCGAGCATGGATACACCACTCGCCCAAGTGGCATCAAGACGACGGCAACCAAAATTCCCAAGTTACCGTAATCCGTCAGTCAGCCCCGAGTTCCAACTTGGCCGAGTAAAGAAATCCCATCGGCCGAGTGAAGAAAGTCACTCGGCCGAGTGACTCTCGAGGAGACGACCCCCAAAAGTCCAGACTTACTGGAATCCGTCAGGGTCCGTCACTCGGCCGAGTGAGCCGCGCTGCCTGTAGCGTAAAGTGCGATTTTCAAGCTACGCGGGGGCAATTTTGTCACAGTTTTTTAGGCGATTTTGGGGGGGTATTTTACCCCAGTTTTTAACCTAGTTTAGGAGAGCTTTTTCATACTTTTGGCAGTCCTTTTTGATTACTTTTTAGGAGATTAGATTTAGTTCTTTGGAGGGAGATAAAAAGTTCTATTTTGTTGGATGCTATTGAATCTTCATTGGTTTGTCTCTCTTTCTATCAAAAACCTCATTTTTATTGATATGTTGTCTATTGCAATGAATTCTATCGTTTTTATTATTGAATTTCTAATGATTTGCATTATGAATAGTGAGTAGTTTTATCGTCTTAGGGCGTAGGGATGAACCCTACGAACCCTATTTCTAATTTGTGATGAATTGGTGAAATTCTTGCTAGAATTGATTAGGGTTAGTTTGGGATTGATTTAATACGAATAGCTAGGGATTCATACCGATTGGGATTTGCAAGAGATTGGATCCCAAATCGATAGGAAGCCCTAGAAATTCGAATTGGGTTATAATTGGATTTCTCTCGGATTGGTTTGCAAGAGATTGGACCAATACTAGGATTTTCGATTGTAATTCTATACTAATACCCGTTTGCAAGAGATTGGACGGGTAGGAACTATCCCAACCTAGGTTGTAGCTCGAGTTTGCACGAGAGTGGGCTCGAGCTACGATTGAAAGATGATGTCGTCCTTAACGCTAGCTTGTTTAGGTTAGGGTTTGCAAGAGATTGGACCCTACCCTAGGTTTGCTATAGGCCGGCAATAGCGCGAGAGCATGAGCTTGGTTCTACATTTAGTTGCGACTAGTTCACCTGAATTTCAAGTCTAGCAATTATGAAACCTACGAATCACAATGTTGAGATACGGTTTGTAGCGGGGATTCCCTATCCCTAGGCGTTTTTATTGATTTGGTATTTTCTTTATACAATTGAACGACTGTGACCGCTTTATTACGAATATTTCTCGACTGTTCTTATAGCCAGGTGAATTGAAGAAGACACCGTCATTTGCCCTCCTCGTGTTCGATACCCGCTCGCCGCTACACCGTGCGCTTGCGGTAAGACTAGCGAGTCTCGTCCCGGGTGTGTATCCGGGGTGCGATCAAGTTTTTGGTGCCGTTGTCGGGGAGGCGATAGTGTTTGATTCTACCTACCTAGCTATTTTTCTTTTTGTTTTATTATTTCTATTTTTATTTTACCCTTCCTTTGTGCTAACTATTTCTTTGAAACTCTGTTTTTCCTTGCATGTACACGAGATCCACAGCGGATCCCGAAGAAATACTATACGATCCGGAGATCGAACGTACATTGAGGAGGATCAGAGCGGAAAGGAGACTCGATACGGAAGGGAATTTTATGACCCATCTTGAGACAGTCGAAGAATTGGCGGCGCGAATGGCGAGGATCATTTCCATTAGAGATAGGCTTCGGCCTAAGGCTTCCTCCACGACCTCGTCCATAGCTATGCCGGAGTTGGCGGCCGACAAAAATTTCGAGTTGAAGACTGTATTGGTAGTTCTGATGCAGCAAGACCCTTTTCATGGGAATTCCCATGAAAACTCTCATTACCACATCCAACTCTTTTTATCAAAATGTGCCACCTTCCAAATGCCGGGCGTCTCCATAGATGCTATCAGACTGTGCCTCTTCCCCTTCACACTCAAGGACAAGGCCTTATATTGGTTGAGGATGCAGGCTGAAGGAATCTTCACCACTTGGGATGAATTGGCGATTGCCTTCGTCGACAAATTTTACCCGCCCTCCAAGATGGTGAAGATAAGAAGTGCTCTCATGTCCTTCAAGCAAGGACCGCATGAGACTCTCTATGAGGCGTGGGAGCGCTTCAAGGACTTGCAGCATCAATGCCCCCATCACAGCATAGAGGATTGGGAGCTTGTCCACAGTTTCTACAATGGACTCCAACCGGGCACAAAACAGATTATTGATGCTACCGCCAACGGAGCCATTTTGTCAAAGACCCCCGATGAAGCTACGACCTTGCTAGAGGAGATGGCCTCCAACAACCAATAGTGGGGCGACGAGCGAGGACATTCTTTGTCCTCCTTGAAGCCCACGAGTATTTATGAGGCCAAGGCCGTGGCGGAGCTTGCTAGCAAAGTTGACTCTCTCCACAAGGTAATGGAGAGATTGGAGAAATACATTACCGAGCCGCATGGAGCTCCTTCTACATCTGCACTGACAAACCATATGAGTGATTGGCAAGACCAATCCCAAGCCATGTATGTAGGAGGAGAGCATGGAGAAGGAGCTTTGGAGCAAATTCAGTATGTTGCGGGAAATTCTGGATATTGGGCCAACCCGGCCGCTAGAAACCATCCGGGTTTTTCCTATGCTAATAATGATGGTGCCTTGAACCCCCCGCCACAACAACCTCCTCAAGCTCGGGCTCCACCACCACAACCGAATTATCAACCAAGGGGGCCACCGCAACAAAACTTCCCACCTAGGCAACAAGTGGGACCTTATAGGCCACCCCGGTATAATCAAGGTTGGAGAAATCCCAACCCTCCGCAAGTTCAACCACGTTCGGATTTTGAAGCTAAGGTGTATGAGTTTATGGTGGAGCAGAGAAAGATTAACGCCACGTTGAAGGCGGGACAAGATTCTCTTACCACCGTCGTCGCTCAAATTGGGGAGTAACTTGCGTTGCTCAATAGAAACAACCAACAATTGCCGGCTCAACCCGAGCCAAATCCACGGGGCAACATCGGCCATATCAACGCGGTTGTTGCGGTTACGACAAGGGGTGGGAAGGATACCACTTCCGTCATGACTCAAGTCAAGGAACCCGTGATGGAGATTCTAGAAGAGAGCGAGCCGGCAATTGAGATGGAAAAAGAGAAGGAGCCGCAAGAAGGAGCAAAATCTAGAGTGGAGGAACCTATTGATGAGCGCCGATTCATGCCACCGGTGCCTTTCCCTCAACGGCTAGCTAGAGCCAAGATCGAGAAGAGGCTAGCCAAGTTCCTCGAATACTTGAGAGGGGTGAGAATATCCCTTTCCTTGATGCCATAGTGGAAATCCCATCCTACACGAATTTCTTAAAGGACTTGATTACGGGAAGGAAAAGGAAAGAGAAGATCATGCTTGCGGAACAAGGAACTTGGTCCGCCAAATTTAAAGATCCCGGGAGTTTCCGGATTCCTTGCACACTAGGAGGCGTCCCCTTACAAAAAGCATTGGTTGATTTGGGCGCTAGTGTGAGCCTCATGCCTCTCACCATGTTCCGGAAGTTGAACACCGACACCGATTTAAAGCCGACCGATGTGAGGATTCAACTCGTGGACGGTCGGATCACTAGGCCGGTTGGGATCACGGAGAACATCCCACTCCAAGTTCCGGGAGACATATGCTTGCCTTGTGATTTTGTGATTATGGATATCAAGGAGGAGGGTGACACATCGCTCATACTTGGACGCCCATTCCTCGCCACCGTCGGTGTAATCGTCGATGTGCGGGAAGGGACTCTTACCTTGAATGTCGGAAACATTAAAGTCGAGCTCCATATACCAAAGGCTATGAAGCACATGTCATATCATGAGGAGCTAGATTATGTGGACCTCCTTGACGAGGTTATAGAAGAGGCTATCCCCCACTCCATCGGTGCACTCCATGATGATGGCTTTGAAGAAAGCCAAGATTTGAGCGAAGAAGAGAAGATGGAGGACTCTCCCAATAGCTCCACAGCAAAAGATGATGGCGACACTGACGTCGTGAGAATACGAGAGCTTTGTAAGCTCTCGACATTGAAGAATCCGAAGAAAGCTCCACCGATTCGAAGATCGGTGTCACCGGCGAAGTCAAAGACTGGAACAAGCTCAAGCTTGGGGGAGCCATCCCTCAACATTTCCCATGATGAAGGGGTGCTGAGGAAGGCCACGCACCACCATGATCCAAATCCGAGCGGTCTTCCCGGCAAATTCGACGGGTGCATCTCATACGCACCCAACATCCCTACGCTAATTTGAAAATCCAAAGGGGTCAAGCTCAAGACCTTAAACGAGCGCTTGTCGGGAGGCAACCCGATGGTTTTTGCATTATTATTATTTTGGTTTTTATTTTTGTTTTAGACTTTATTAGTGTTTTGAGTCAATTGCCTATAAAAATCTTGACAACTGGTCTTAATTCTTATGACAGGAGAGGAGAAAAGGAGATCTCTCACATGAAGGATTACCGAGGCATGGAAGAGCGCTCCAGGAATGCGCTCGAGGCTTAGGAAGAGGAAGAAACCAACTGGAGGAAGAAAAACAGAGAGTAGAACGAAAACGGAGCCCTGAAGCAGAAAACAGCACGTCACTCGGCCGAGTATCATATGCGACTCGACCGAGCAAAGGACCCCACTCGACTGAGTGGGGTACCAACCAGGGAAGTCTGCGGAACCAACTCTCTGTCTCTTTTGTGCATTTCAGTATTAACTGCCACTCGGCTGAGTACAATTGTTCACTCGACCGAGTGAAACGGATACCCTCCTAGGGCGAGAATTGCCGAGTAGCTTGTGCCACTCGGCCGAGTGGAGATTCTCCATTCGGTCGAGTGTGGCAAAGCCACTCGGCCAAGTCGCAAGTGGCGGGGAGAAATTTAAAAATTCTTTCGTTCACGTCACTCGGCCGAGTGACATATTCACTCGGCCGAGTCGTAACATCCCCTATATAATCGGCAGCGGGCTCGACGCGATTTTCAAAGCGCTTTATTCCCAAATTCTCGCCCGAGGCAGTGCCGATTCACATCCCCTCACCTGCAGCCTCAGTTCCATCACCCGATTCGACTCGTCGCCGGCTCAAACGAACCGACCATCGCCGGCGACGACTCCCCACCGCTCGCCGACCTCCGGCGACCACCCCTCGCCACCGGCCGACCGCCGTTCTCCCCTATTTTGCCCCAAACTCCATTTTCTCCCCATTTTTCTTGATCCGTATACCCATTGAGCCCCATACTTAAATTAAATTCTTTATCTATCTATTATACCCCATCTCCCCCATGTATTCTGAATATTATCCGCTGATATCATTGTTTGATTTGCAGGCTATCTAGGGGGAGCTTTGGGGAGCTTCTGGATGTGTTTTTGGCTTCGCGGAGGTGGCGCTCTTCGCACGCACTTGTTGATTTGCTCTCACGGTGTGTTCAGGTACATTCATTCCATTCTTTTTAGCACGCCGCATATTATTCTTGTTGGGTGAGCACTCGCGGCACACATGCCGCCCCGCACTAGGCCACGCACACGAGGATCCGCCCCCAAGCGGAGGCGGACCGATGACCCCGGTCCCTCTTATGCTAGGGAGGACTCTCCTCCACCTAGTCCACCTCCACCCATACAGCCGCTTCCCACCGATCCCATCCACGCACAGCCACCACCGGCTCCCACCGTCGGGCCGCTAGGGATCACGTTCAGAAACGACGCATAGCGCGTCTGATTTGAGCGTATTACCCAGTGCTCGATAGTGCCCTCTAGGTTCGCACACTTAGCAGACCTTGACTGCCTAGGGGTACTAGAGGGGCTTCTCACATTGTACGACAATGTGGGATGGCGTGATTTTCTTGCTGTGTCGACGGATACCTATATCCGTCCGACACTAGAGGTCCTGAGCTCGATTGACCGCACCACTGGAGGATGCACATTCCGCCTGATGGATCGAGAGTGCGAGGTCACTCTCGACATGCTTCGTGCGTTCTTCCAGTGGCCCGCTGTCCCTGTCCCCGACCGTGCCTACGCACCCACGCACATCCCACTACCGTCGTTCGACTCTTCCACCTTTTGGACCTGGATCACGGGTTCACCACTTGCCTTTGACCCTAGTAGGGCCAAGGCCTCAGCTATAGTCCACCCCTGCCTCCGCATAGCACAGCGCCTTATGGCGACTACTTTCTTGGCGAGGTACGAGCCTGGGACGATGTCTATGCCTGAGCTCTACATGCTCTACGCGATGACTCTCCCTAGAGTTCTGGATAGGGGTAGCGACGACCTGGTCCCCGCCGTTGAGATTGATATTGCTAGCTGTTTTTTAGACCGCATCATCATTTCGGTGGGCGGTCGCTCACCTATTTGCTACGGCGGTCTGATCACGCTTCTAGCCCTTATGACCGGCGTGGACCTCCATGACGACTTGCGTCGAGCCCCGGGCCCCACTACTCTCTCAATAGATGTTATGGCCCGAATGAAGATGCTTCGTCCCCACGGCCAGCGGCACTGGGTATGGTTGCACGGCCCCTTTAGTTTCGATTACATGGTTCTTCCGAGTCCCGCTCGGACACATATAGGACCGGCACACGGGGACTGGCTTCCGGCGATGGATCTCCTGATCCCCGCCGCCTACGTGCTAGAGGCCGAGGGAGCTGAGCAGGCACCACCTGCACCCGTCGACCCGGTGATCCCTCAGCCTGAGCCTACACCGTCTGCACCTCCCGACACCTCTGTCCCCACTTCTGTCAGTGTCGGGAGGACCCTTGCTGAGTCGTCCACCACGTCCACCCCCACGACCACCACCACTGCTGTGCCTATCTCAGTTGAGCCTATTTCCTCACTTCTTCCCGAGCGTCCACCCACCATACTAGAGAGCGGCGAGTCTTCCTTCGTTGCCGTCGTGGAGACCCTATCCAGTTTGATCTCCGTTGGGGTGTCACCTTTTGGGACCTACACTTCCTCCCCAGTAGTCGACCCTTCTGTCTCCACCGCAGCTGTCCTTTCCGAGAGTGTCGTGACATCTGTTCCCACGTCTGCGTCACAGACCTCTCTTGCTGCCTCGTCGCCGATTTTGTCTTCCACCACTGCTGCTGCTGCCTCCTTGTCCCAGCCTGCCTCCCAGCCTCACACTGAGGTTGGGCATCCACTAGTGAGCACAGCACCTTTTCCGCACATACCTGCTGGCCCGATTATTTACACAGCCCGTGTCAGACAGACCCGTCCTTCACAGCCTAGACATGTGCGTCCCTCTGCACCACCTCCCCCCGACACTCTACTTCAGAGCATTCGTGCTCTTAAGGGGGCGGTGAGTGGACTCAGAGGTGACTTTAGGGCTCTGTCTGCCACAGTCTCCGCTGTGCAGTCTCGCGTCGAGCTACTTCCCAGTATTCAGGCTTGCCTGACTCAGATTCTCGCGCGACTGCCACCACTGCCACCACCCACCCAGCAGCTTCCACACCCACCACCCCCACCCTCACCCCCACCCCCACCTTCATCACAGGATGGAGATGGTGCAGCACCACCAGCTTAGGCACACTCTTGATGCCATTGATATTTTTGTCGATTATGCTGCCTATTTTCTGCTGGTCCTGGAGTTTTTTGCCCCCCCCCCCCCTCCTCCACACACTGTTTTGGTCGCTATCTTGCTCATATCATTCTATACCTTTTTGGGAGAGAGGGAGAGTATTTTTGGTGACACATTACCTGCATCACTCTGATCTTTGCATGCATCATTCATATCCACATCATATTTTCTATTTTTTTCCTTTCTTTCTTTTTTATCATGTATGCATCCTAACCCTTCCCGCCCATTTCACGTCTCTCGGTGTGCCACACTTTGCACATTGAGGACACTGTGCACTTTAGCTTGGGGGAGTGAGTTCTCACACTTTTTGCTTTTATCGCCTTTATTTTTAGTTTTTTCACGTTTTTACCGCTTTTGCACCCATTTTTCATCACTTTTTCATTTTTTACCATGCATCACGTTTTTCTTATTTTCTTTGTGTGATGCATTATAAATAGTTCTGTTTTCTTTTATCTTTATTTCTTTCATCTTTTGCTAGAGATGATTTTTTCTGTGATGACGATGACGTGGTATTAGCTTTTCTGTATATGCATGCTAATTTTGTCATGTCATAGCTTTTGTTTTTGATATCATATGCTATGTTCTGCTTTGCATTTAGAAATAGTAACCCACTTCTTTTTCCGTATGAAAATGGATGAAATTCTATTATTAGCTGATGTATGATGATTCATATGTATGCTATCGTAGAAAACACACCAAACTTCACGCATTGATTGCTTATATCTGGAGTACTGCTTTCTTTTATCATATCACTTCTTATTGCATGATTTGTACGCTTCACTTCAGGTTAATTGGATGTTTGCTAGCATTGATATATCTGGACTAGTTTGCTTTTGGAGATTAAACTGAGTAGATTAAATTACCCTGCTGAAGTTGTCCTGCACGTCCTATAGAGTGAACTGAGAGATACATTTACTTCTTTCTCCACATATCTTGAACATTATTTCTATATTTTAAATTCATTGGTGAATCTCCCCTTAGCAATTCTATTATTGGCATCTCCCCCGTTATTATATCCCATGCTCCAAATTCCCCAAAACCAAAAAGAAAAAATATATACTTGTATATCCTTCTCTTTTGATTTGGGATCATTTGTGTATATATGTTATTCGAAAAAAAAGAGAGATTTGAGAAAAAGAAAAGAAAAGAGAAAATAAGTTCGAAAACGATCCCATCTCATACCCTTTCTCTCTTTCTTCCCTCTTTTTGCTTTTATTTTTATTTCTTTTACTTTTGGAGCTTCAAAAGAAATGGGGAATGTAAATATTGTTTTGTTTATGCCAGCACGGTTATGGATGAGCTTGTGGGAGGGGATCCAATGATGTGTGAGAGAGTGACTACATGACGGTGCATGACAACCTAGGCTAAGTAATATTTTATACTCGGTGAGATTGCTAAAAGTTTCACGAAATCCAGAAATCTGCGCTTAGCATTCATATCATGAAAACCACACTTTTCTATTCTTACTACTCTATTGTGTGATATCTCTTATACTCATTATAGAAAGCATTCAATTGAAAAGTGTGTGATCTACGATTTTGTATACCGCTTTAGATGCTTCAGACGATGTTAATTCTAGAATTATTCCATTTTTCATGCTATATTGATATTCTTGGGTTTTCTATTTCAAATGCACCATTATACTATGATATCGAGATAAAAGTCTTTGACGTGTGTTTTATATTCGATGTGTGCTATATGAGTAAGCAAAACCCACGTCCTGAGAAAAATGATCTAGCATCTCCATCCTCGCTTTCTGTTTTCATTTTTCATTTTCCGTTCTTTCTTCGTTTCCATTATTTTTATCTACCGGGTTTGCTTTTTACTCATCTTCCTCGAGGAGGAGTAAGAGGTAAGCTTGGGGGATTTTGATCACTCCATATTTTACACCTTTTTCTGCTTGTTTGCATGCCATTTAGATCGCCCATATCTCGTTTTTCACGATTATTCGAAAATATTGCGATGCTTTTCACGATTTCTTGTTTTTGTCGTATTTCAGGAGATTTGGAGCGATTTGGAGTGATTCTGAGGTGCACCCACTCCGGAGTGTCACCCGTGACTCTTTTGAGGGGAATTCTGTGATTGGAGAGGAGTGGAAGAAGAAAGAACGTCGTAGGAGCGACGAGGAAGCAAAAATACGAAGATTGGGCATTTTCAGCATGCCACTCGGCCGAGTGAAGGAGTCACTCGGCCGAGCATCGACAGCCCGCTCAGCTGGCCAGATCGGACACGCAACAGACTCCATATCAGCGTGTACTCGGCCGAGCATCGCCAGACCACTCGGCCGAGCACGGATACACCACTCGCCCGAGCATCGCCTGGGCGTTTGTAATAGGATTCTATGAGCCATGACTTTATATTTGCCTAGGTCTTTTGTTTCATGTTTAATAGTCAGGCTTGAACAGATGTTTCGGTTTTCTCTTCAGGAGATCCGATGAGATTTTAGTTGTTTACAACTATGATCTCTAATCATGTTCTTTGCTTAGATGAAAAGACAACCCTCAGTAGGAATCATTGATTTGTCAAATGATTCTCTTGGTTGTACATTTATTTATTATACTTATTTTTTTTCTTCAATTGAATAGACGTCCCGAAGTCTATTCATGCATTTAAGAAAATATGGAAATTATCTTTACCAAGATATCCACGAATTATGCTGTCACGACATCCAATAACAGCATATCCAAAATTTTCCTTTGCCAAATCGTAAGGTATTCGCTTTTGATAACTTCGGGAGACTGATGCATCATTTATGAGACATGCTCATTTTAATTTGTTTGATCCCTAGTTTCAGCGAAATTTTCCTTGGGCTATAGGTTGTACTTTATAGCATACGATTTTGTATTTATTTTTCTTATGTGTGCAATATTTTATTTTATCCACAGGTTTGACACCTTTTGGTGTCTGGACTTCAGGTCCGAACATTTCACGTTTCATAAGTGAGTCCAGCTCATCTTTTTATTGCCTCGTTCCACATTTGGCCAATCTCAATGTTTGCATACTAGCAACGGAGTATGGAACGTTAATTTATAAACATCATCGCTTTTGCGATGTATATGGCAATATGATACGTGAACACATTGTTGACAATTTATGTTCTATCTGTCCAGCACCTCCCCAGTACGTACAACATTTACTTTCAATTTCAGTTTTTCCCGGCAGTTCCTCTGCAGTGGATTCCGGGAAGGGTGAGGGTATGGACAGGAGCTCATTGTCCTGTGGTAGTATTGTCTTAAGGTCTCCAGGAGTCTCTGTCCTTGGAGCCTAGTGGTCTGCCTCTCTTCTGTTGAGGATTAGCCACTTCTGCTACTGGTGGATTGCATCCATTCTCGGGGATGTCAATCTTAGCTGGAGTTTTTGTAGCAGGGATGTGTGATCTGACAATCTTCTGGTTGTCAGTAAATGAGTCTGGTAACTGGTGAACATTGTTCTATATGTAGAGGATCTTCAGGATCTCATCTTCACATTATTTTGTTACCGGATCATGGTGGGTCAAACTTTTTGTATCCCACGTTATAATTTGCTTTGCACCAGATTTCTCAGGGTCTGGGCTTATTTTGGGGAAACTCGTCTCATCGAAATTACAGTCTTCAAGATGTGCCTTAAATACATCCCCGTTTGGGGTTCTAGGTATCTTATAATTGAGGGTGAGTCAAACCCTACATAGATACCTAGGCGACGTTGAGGATCCATTTTTGTCCTCTGTGGTGGTGCGATGGGGATTTAAACTGCGCGACCGAAGATTCTCAGATGAGAAATGTTCGGTGGCATTCCATTTGCAAGTTGCATTGGAGACTATGACCTCCAAAGTGTCTAATTTTCATTTACAATGCAGCATGCAGAATTTGCATGTCCACATGCATCCATAGGCAATCGGGATTTAATGGACGTTCAATCCATTGGAGTCTACTTTTCAGTGACTCTGTCGACCCATTTTGGGTATGAACATGCGGCACTTGTATGTTCATTTTCTATTCTCGTTGCTTGGCAGTACTCTTGAATTGACCGGGAGGTATATTTCCCAACATTAACCAGAATTATTTTCTATATTTTATTGTCTGGGAAATGTGCCCCCAACATTTTTATTTTTGTGCCAATAGCTTTGGAAAAGCTAAGTTTGCGAGTCTGTAGTAGACACACATACGAATATTCTGAGGATGCATTTATTAGTACAATGAAGTAATGAAATAGCCCACTAGGGGGTGGATTTTATCCACATCTATCTCCTTATATTCGGTTTGAGGAAGCGTGGAGATTCTTTTTCAATTTTTTGTAGAGATGGCCTTGTAATTAGTTTTCCCTTATAGCAAGGGATGTGAGGGACTTCTCCCTTCTGAAGAATCTTCTGGTTCTTCAAGTCATACCCATGGGATAAGATGCGGTGCATCATCACTGATCCAGGGTGGCCAAGTCTATTATGCCAGTGTAAAAACTTGGCTGATGTCGGACACTAAGGTGCTCCGTTTAATTTCGCTTCCTTCCTCCGAATCTTTGTATGGTTGAGGCCTGTAAGGCTCTCAAAACGTTCAAGTATGGATTTTACTCCTTTTTCTTGAGACGTTACATACAGTAATTTGTTTTTCATTTACATTTGTTGTTTCCAAATGGAATCCGTTGAAACGGATGTCCTTGAAACTTATAAAGTTTCTTTTGGAATTCGGAGAGATTAGTGCATCCTTTTTTTGTTTCTGTGTCATTTAGGGGCACCAGTGTTGCATTCCCTGGATCTTCAATATGGCTCTGATGTTGGGCTTTTTATTGAAAGATTGTATGTGTTTATTGTCTACTAATCAGTCATGAGAGCAGTTCATCTATTAAAAGATGAATCGTATAGGCACATGCATTTTCAGATAAACATTTTCATTCAAAACAAATTACATAATTCAAATGCTCTCATAACATAAATTATTCTCAAAACAATTTGCTAAGATAAAAATAGGGGCTAATCAAGCATGTCATCATTTTCGAAGTCGTCAGCTGTAAACTTGACTGGAGCATTAGAGGCCATCAGGTTTGTTTCAGCTTTATTTTTCTTGTTCTCTTTATACAAATCCTGGAGATACTGCGGAGTTCTGCACACTCTGAACCAGTGGCCTTTCATGCCACAACTACGGCACTGGTCTTCCCATTCCCTCTTGGTGGGGGTGCATCATCTCTATTTTTGTCATTTCTGCGCCAGGTGAACTTACGCTTACTTTCATTTCTTCGTTGTTGGACTTGGCCCCTAGCCCTTTTGTTCTGTCTCCCTTTCTGTGGTCTTTCTTTTCTTTTGTTGTCCCTCTTCTTTCGAGAAGAAGATGCATTATGAGCTTCTGGGAGAGGGGCAGTGCCAGGGGGCGCATGTTGTGAGTGGCGAGGAGAAGCTCTCTGTTTTGTTCAGCCATGAGTAAACATGACATCAGCTCAGAATACTTGGTGAACTTGCGTTCACGGCATTGCTGCATTAGTATCGCATCTTTTTCATGGAAGGACGTATACGTCTTTTCCAGCATGCGATCTTCTGAGACTTTTTCACCACACAACTTCAGGCGTGAGGTGATGCTAAAAAGTGCTGAGTTGTACTCAGCAATGGACTTAAAGTCATGTAGTCTCAGGTTCTCCCACTCATATCGTGCCTTTGGGAGTATAACATCTTTCTGATGTTTATACCTATCCTCAAGGGCAGTCCATAGCTCAAGTGGATCTTCGACCGTAAGGTATTCAGCCTTTAGGGTCTTGTCCACATGGCGACGAATATAGATAATGGCTTGTGCCTTTTCTATATCGCTTACATTTTCATCATTAGTCACAGCAGAACTGAGAGACTTTGCCCGTAGATGAAACTTCATATTGAGCTACCAACTCAGATAGTTTCTTCCTGATGCATCCAGCACTTCAAAATCGACACTTGCAATTTTAGCCATTTATCTAGCAGAGCACAAATATGCATGAATTAATAATTTAAACATAAACATTTTCATGCAGAGTCAATTTGAAGGGCTAATTGCGTGGATTGGCCAGTCCCACATAAATAATAGTCCAAAGTCACATTACAGTCCATATTACACAAATGAAAGCTTTAAAAAGAAATTACAACTTTGGAAACCTCCGTGGGTCCCATATAAGATCTTCAGCTTTAACTGTGGCCTCCGTCTCCATGGAAAATGGTCTTCGGTCTTGGACATTTACAAAATTTTCTCACTACAATTTCTCTCAAAAGTAAAAGAAAAGTGCATGAAAATAAAATGTGGGACTTAAACAGCCGATCCAAAAACCACAATTAGCCATCCATGCAGAAAATTTGTGCTCATCAAACATTTTCACCAGACATGTTCGTCAGACATTTTCATCACAGGCATCACATGCATTTAATATTCGCAGAGATGGATAAACAATTTAATCACTTAATAATTATTGGACCACTGGGCAACATCATACACCGTTAGGTTAGGTGACTAACGGCAGAGCGGTCACAGGATCTTCCTAATTATTAAGCTTAAATATAATGCACAACCACGTATGTAATATCCACAGAATAGGCCAGTGATGCAGAGCATGTATAGATGATTTTACAGAAGAAATCATTTAATGCAAGGGTTGTGCAAAATTTGGGTTTATTCCAAGAATTGGAAAGAGAGCCCAATAATTAAACATGTTCTTCGTAAAAGGAAGAAGTTTTCCTTTTTAAATTCATCCCTAATATCCCCCAATAGTCCCCAATAATCCCTTATATGTCCACTTATTGCCCTCATAGTATACCGTGATTTTTTTTACGAATTTTTAGGCCCACAAACGCCCTTTTTAATTAATTTTTAGCACAAAAAGCCTTTTAAGGCTTATTTTTAGCCTTCTCCCCACGTTTCTTCTTCTTCTTCTTCTTCTTCTTCTTCTTTTTGAAATAAGGCATGCGGGCCTGAGGCCCGAAGTTCACTTGGGGGCTTCAGGCCCGCAATATTTTTTGAAGAAGAACTGGCATGCGTGCCTGAAGCCCGTAGGTTGGCTGCGGGCTTCAGGCCGCAGTCAAAATTTTTTTTTTGTGAATCTCGGCTCGTAGGACCAGTAGGGTTTTGGGGCGACGGCTAGGGTTAGCCGCCATCGCCCCTGTACAACCGTTAAACGGCGGAGGGGGGCGGCCGCCCTCCTGCAGGGGGGCGACGGCGGGGCTTCATCGGCCCCCTACAGGGGCGACGGCGGGCCGCCGCCCCTGAAGGGGATACAGCAGCAGGGCACCAGCCGCCCCCTGCAGGGGGACGGACATGGCGCCGGCCGCCTCCCCTAAGAGGGGGCGGCCATGGATGGTAGGGGGTGGGGGAACCCTAAAAATTGGGGTTTGGGGACGAAAAAATCGTCGTTTTTAGGCGATCTAGTAAATCCACGTCTCGATCTTGCGAGATATAGGGGAAGAACAATCATACGTATGATTAAAAACATCGTTTTTAGCGGTTACCTCTATATCCATCCTCCGAATATAGCGACGGTTGAATGAAGCCCTACACAGAGAGCGTCCCGGTCTTTACCAAGAGCGTCGTGACATCTGTCCCCACGTCTGCGTCACTGACCTCTCATGTCGCCTCGTCGCCTATTTTCACTACCACTTCTTCTTCTTCTTCTTCTTCTTCTTCTGCTTCTGCTTTGACACAGCCTGCGTCCCAGCCTCACACCGAGGCTGGGCATCACTTAGTGAGCACAGCTGTAACGGCCGCTTTCCGACCGTTCGTATTTTCTACGTGCACGTACCTTTCGTGCACGTATTTTATTTGACTCTTTCTTTGTTTTGGTATATACGATGTGATATGCCGTTGTGACCGTATGGAAGTGTAGAATTTTATGGTAATTTTTGGGAACGTCATCTCACGGCTCGTTTTCTCGCAAAACAGCTTTGAATGGAAGGGCGTTTTGGTCCTTTGGCACCAATACGCGGTTCCTGATTTTACGATAATTTTTGGTAGATGTAACACGTGATCGGATCCCGTAGCCTCGTACTTCTCGTCTCCACGATCGTCCCGGTATTTTCGGATTATTTTTTCGATGCCCGTGGTGGAAGATATCCCCTAATCAATTTTCAACCGTTGATTAGCCTTTAATCTTTTTGAAATTTCAAAATTAATCAAATCCTATAGAATCCCTACGTATCATGCATGTGGGATTTCTTCTACTACCCACACCCAAAACTACACCCCCTCCTCTCACAAACTTTTATAATTAAAACCTAAGGCCTAGGTCCCTATCTATTCACAGGTTGCTCCTCACACGCTCAACTTTAAAACCCTTGATACTAATATTACTAAAGAACCTTAAGTCTTTTCTTTTCACCTACCCTACAGGCAAATCGCATGCTGCCTAAGCTGTAGCCCATACTCCTATTTAATAATAAACCCTAGCTTGCAACCTAACCCTATTTTTTCAGCCGCCGCCAAGCCTAGATGGCTCTCGGCCATCTCATTTCGGCCTCCCCTCTCCCTTCCTACACGCGACCAAAGACCCCCCTTGCTATTGCACATCTCCACACAGCCATGTGACCATCGGCCATCTCCCCCTTGATTACGATCACGTAACACCTGAGCAGCCACCGTCATGGCTCTCCGACCCTATCCTCTCCTCTCAGCCGCGCTGTAGGCCGCTTAGCCGTCGGAGCTCCGCCTGCGTGCCGTGGCAGCCGCAGCGAGCCACTGCCACAAACAACAACAGTAGCAATCCACGCACGGCAGCGACGCCGTGTCTCCAACCCCCTCTCGGCCGCCCCCGACCTCCTGCACCATCGGAGCCTACGCCAGCATCCTCTAGGCGCGGCAACGCGCGTACAGCACCCGACAGTTGCGACAGCTGCTGCTGCTCTCTGCAGTAGTGTGCGGCGGTGCCGCCACGCACGCCCGACCCCCCTCTGACGTTCCCGTGTTCCCCTTGGACCCCCGCGCCGTCACGAAGCCGCGCCCCTCACTTCTTCACCTGCAACACATGTAAGTGTTTCCTTTTATGCATGAAACTATTTAGCAACTCATCAAGTGCTTATATTTTTGTAGTATCTGGTTTTGCATGCAGTAATGACAGCAAACTATATAATATGCTAGATTACTCCATGATTGGCTTTTGGCGGTATGGCGTGTTTGGGTTATAAACTTAGTATACCTGTACTATAGATGCTAGATTATCACAGACATTTTATGTGATGTAATAGGCCAGTATAGCAGTAGGTGTTGGCTACGGTAATTTGATCACTACCCCAAATGAATGTACCCTAGGGTATATTAGTGTTATCTTGTTATATATATAGCAGTAAGATATCTATATTGTTAAGCTATTTATAAAGTTCATATATTTATGTACGGTATGTATTTTATTAGCAAGTTTCATATGTAGGGTTTATTTATACGGTATGCCTTCTAGCGTAGCGTTGTTAGCTTACCTCTGCGAATCTGTTGACGCGGAGATGATATGTTTCCTTCGTGACCCGTAACCGTTCCGTAGCCGTGCCGTTCAGATCGGTCGCTGTTCAGACACTACATCCTTTCTACATCGAACACCGGAGAGGTTAGTCCACCCTAACTCGTAGCGAACCCACACCGTAGCAAAATCAGACCCTAAACTAAAAGTCGACAACTTTAATTAAAATTTCTTTTTCGCTCTTTTAAAACGTTGTGCAAATGTAGAAAATCGACAAATGGACTTGATGACTGTGCACATAGGATAGATCGTCGATTAGGCTGAACATCAAAAATGTGACTTAGGACGAATAGGATAGTCCCGATAACCTAGAAACAAACCCTAAATAGGAATTACTGAAAACGCGACTTGACACCGTCACCGTGACCTATTTCAGACGGACTACCACAGATGCGACGCCTGGACGAGACGCTCCAGACGGACGACACGCTCACCACCGCAGGCAAGTGGATCCCACTTGCACTTTTGGCCGTGCTTAGGCCTTAGTTGGTTAGAATTGTTAATTGTGAACAAAAAGAACCGGACGTGAAATGATAGCGTCCGGGATGACCCCTGACGGCTCAGACTTGACGACGAAGTCTGAGCCTGACAACAACAACTTTTGATATCGTAGGGCTATCATATGTGTGCGTGTGTGTGGACACCCTAGCATAACCCTTCCCGTCTTGTCACGTCCCATCCCGTCTTGCATAGCCTGCGGGCAATAGGGCACTCTCTGAGTGATCCCTTGTATTGATTCACACCCTGCAGGCAATAGGGCACTCTCCAAGCCAGAGAGAGTGATCCCTTGTACTGATACACAGCCTGCGGGCAATAGGGCACTCGCCAAGCTAGAGCGAGTGATCCCTTGTACTGTTTGTCTTGTCTTGTCTTCCTTGGTGTTTGGGGTTGGGTTGAGCGTGCGCACGGCAAGAGGGTCTGATCCCCCTCGAACCGTAAGGCATGAACCCTTTTCGTGTCTCACTTTTCTTGTCTCGTCTTGTCCCGTCCCGTCCCGACTTGTCTTGACACCTGTAGGTTAGTCCCGTAGTTAGTAGCACACGCTACGACTACTACCTGTCCCATTTTACTTTCCTGCTGCGTTACTTTCTTTTGTTCTCCTGTTATAACCACAGCATGCTAATCAACCAGTAAACTGTTGTGTAAAAGAACCTCGGCATGCTAATCAACCAGTAAACCGTTGTTTAAAGTTCGGTGCACTTGCAGTAAAGTCTAACCCTTCTTGTAGACTTTACCTGACGTACAGTTCCTTTCTCTTGGGTGTTGTACGTCAGGTGTTCAGCCAGAGTTCATGGACGAGGCAAAATAACTGGGGTACGAGGAGCCGAGGACGTCGACCCAGAGTACGTGCCCGACGAGGACCAGACCTTGAGGTCTTTTTAGTCGTCACTTTCAGAGGTTACTGCTTTTAGTTTGCTTTTAGATAGTTTGTTGCCATGCTTAGGCTTCTTTTTAGACTTTGTACTCGTTGGATATTATATCTCTAATTTAATGAATGCAATTTCCTTTTTGTACATTATGTTGTTTCGAACTTTATAAATGCAAGAACCCGAAACTTTTAAAATGGTACCCCTACAGACGCTTATTGGGTCCGAGCTTCTCAGCTCTGGCCTAAGCGGGCCTTAGTCACGCTTTGCCTCCGTTGTTTTGGGAAGCGAGGCGTGACAACAGCACCACCACCCCACTACCCTGTTGGCCCCGTCCTCTACATTGCCCGCCAGAGACAGCCCCGCACTTCACCTGTTAGACCTGTGCGTCCCTCTGCTCCACCACCCCCAGACACTCTTGTTCAGAGCATTCGTGCTCTTGAGGGGGCTGTTAGTGGACTTAGAGGAGACTTTAGGGCTCTCTCCGCCACGGTCAGCACCATGCAGACCCGCGTCGCCATCCTTCCCAGTACTTAGGCTTGCCTGAATCAGATTCTGGCGCGTCTGCCTCCACCACCGACACCCTCCCAGCGGCTTCCACGCCCACCACCTCCACACCCACCACCTCCGCCACAGGACGGTGCTGGTGCACCACCACCAGCCTAGGCACACACTGTATGCCTCCTATATTTCTGCTGTTTTGCTGGTTGTTTTTGGAGTTGATGATTTTTTGCCCCTCTCCTCCACATACTACTTTGGTGCCTTTCTGATCATATCTTTTTATATCTTTTTGGGAGTGAGGGAGAGACTTTTTGGGGACACTTCTATCTGCACCATACTGATCTTTGCATGCATCATATTCATTCACATCTTATTTTCTTTTTGTTTTTCTTTCTTTTTCATCATGCATACATCCTCACCCACCCCACCCACTTCACGTCTCTCGGTGTGCCACACTTTGCACATTGAGGACACTGTGCACTTTAGCTTGGGGGAGTGAGTCCTCACACTTTTGCTTTTCGTCACCTTTTATTTTTATCTTTTCCACCTTTTCTTTGTTTTACACCACTTTCACTCATTTTTTCGTTTCTTACCATGCATCACGTTTTCTTATTTTCTTTGTGTGTTGCATTGTATAAATAGTTCTATTTTCTTTTATCTTTATTTCTTTCATCTTTCGCTAGAGATGACTTTTCTGTGATGATGATGACGTGGTGTTAGCTTATCTCTATGTGCATGCTATTTTGTCATATCATAGCTTTTGTTTCAGATATCATATGCTATGTCCTGCTTTGCATTTGAAATAGTAACCCACTCTTTTTCTGTATGAATATGAATGAAATTCTGTTATTAGATGATATCTAATGATTCATATGTATGCTTTTCATAAAAAACACACCAAACTTCACGCATTAATTGCTTATATCTGGAGTACTGTTTTCCTTTCTCGTATCACTTCTTATTGCATGAGTTGTACGCTTCACCTTCAGGTTGATTGAATGTTTGCTAGGATGATATATCTGGACTAGTTTACTTTTTGAGATTAAACTGAGTAGATTATATTACTCTGCTGAAAGTTGTCGTGCACGCCCTATAGAGTGAACCGAGTGATACATTTATTTCTTTCTCCACATATCTTGAGCATTATTTCTCTACTTAAAATTTATTGGTGAATCTCCCTTTAGCAAGTCTATTATTGGCATTTTCCCCGCCATTAATTTTCATGCTCTAATTCCCCAAAATCAAAAAATATATATACATGTATATTCTTCTTTCTTTTGATTTGGGATCGCTTGTGTATATATGTTTATATATATATATATATATATATATATATATATATATATGTTGACTAGGATCCATTCAAATGGATCAAACATGCGGCTCCATCCAAGTGGAATTTAAAGCTAGACAATGTAAATAGAAAATCTGACCGTTGGATGTCATCTAACATGTCTAAACTACCTCCAACCAAAATTTCAACTAATTTGGACATGTTTTTGCCCATGCATCAAGTGGTTGCAAAATCGACTTCTTTTTCTCAATTTTTCTCTTATATATATATATATATATATATATATATATATATATATATATATATATATATATATATATAGAGGGATCTTCAAATGCGAAAAAGAGGCTTTTCGCACCGTGCGAAAAGATTTTTATCTTTTTTTTGAAATTTTTTTTCCAAAAATTCTTTTTTTGATGTTTAATCCATACAATTATATACCCCAGGGAAAATAATGGGTGAACCCGTTGGGGATTAGAGCACCCATCCACCCATTACAAATTTAACGGTCTCAAAACGTGCGAATTTGATGAAATGCCTTGATCGAAGGCCAAATGACATTATTTCTCAACCATTATTTTTTGAGGGGGGTATAACAACATATAATGAGGGTGGAAAAAAGAATTTTTGAAAAAAAAAATTTCAAAAAAAAAACTAAAAACATTTTCGCACGGTGCGAAATGTTCTCATTTGAAAATTTTCCTATATATATATATATATATATATATATATATATATATATATATATATATATATATATATATATATATGTTGACTAGGATCCATTCAGATGGATCAAACATGCGGATCCATCCAAGTGGAATTTAAAGCTAGACAATGTAAATAGAAAATCTGACCGTTAGATGTCATCTAACATGTCTAAACTACCTCCAAACAAAATTTCAACTAATTTGGACATGTTTTGCCCAACAAAAGATGGAAGAAAGAGAGAAAGAGTATGAGATGGGATCGTTTATAAACTTCTTTTCTCTTTTCTTTTCTTTTTCTCAATTTTTCTCTTTTATATATATACATGTATACATATATGTACATGTATACATGCATGTATGCATGCATACATGCATGTATACATGCATGTATACATGTATGCATCTACATAGATGTATACATGTATACATGCATGTATACATGTATACATGTATACATGCATGTGCATGTATACATGTATACATGCATGTGCATGTATACATGTATACATGCATGTATACATGTATACATGCATGTATACATGCATGTATGTAGATGTATACATGTATACATGCATGTATACATGCATGTATACATGTATACATGCACATGCATGTATACATGTATACATGCATGTATACATGCATGTATACATGTATACATGCATGTATACATGTATACATATATGTATACATATATACATATACATATATACATATATCTATATATATATATATACGTTGACTAGGATCCATTCAGATGGATCAAAATGTAAATAGAAAATCTGACCGTTGGATGTCATCTAACATGTCTAAACTACATCCAATGGCAGAGGCATGGGCAAAACAAGTCGATTTTGCAACCACTTGATGCATGGGCAAAACATGTCCAAATTAGTTGAAATTTGGTTTGGAGGTAGTTTAGACATATTAGATGACATCCAACGGTCAGATTTTCTATTTACATTGTCTAGCTTTAAATTCCACTTGGATGGATCCGCATGTTTGATCCATCTGAATGGATCCTAGTCAACCTATATATATATATATATATATATATATATATATATATATATATATATATATATATATATATATTATAAAACAGGGATGTTATCATGGGTTTTTGGATAAGAGAAATTGGATAAGAGATGAGAAATTGAGTATATATGAGGGATGTTGTTAAGAGAAATTGTATAAGATAAGAGAAATTGGATAAGATAAGAGAAATTGGATAAGTTAAGAGAAATTGAGTTTGAATTTTTGGGGGGGAAACAAAATTTTTGGGGGGAAACAAAATTTTTAGGGAACAAACGTTGAGGTGGGGGCTTTTTAAAAATTTTGAAACAAAAATTCCCAAATCAGCAGCTGCCTCAGCCCCGATGCTGCCCTCATCCTCTCGCCCCTCGCCCCGCAGCCCTCATCCTCTCGCCCCTCGCCCCGCAGCCGCCTCAGCCCCTCGCCCCTCACCCCTCGCCCCTCAGCCCCTCGCCCCTCGCCCCTCAGCCCCTCAGCCCCTCGCCCCTCGCCCCCGCAGCCACCCTAGATCTGGAGAAGGAAAGGGAAGATGCGGAAGATTTGGAAATTGGAGATGGAATCGAGATTCTGCAAAGAGGAGGGAGAGAGACCGATTGCTGGATCTTATGGATCTCTTCTCCATCGATCACTTTCCGTTCTCTCAACCGCACTTCCCCGTGGATTCTAGGGTTTCGCTCACCGCTCAGAGCTTAATGAAGAAGAAGACGCAGAAGGAGAATAATGACAGCACTCATAGCAGCAGAAAGGAGTGTGCTTTCTTCAAGACCATGCTTGGGGATTTCAAGAAATTTCTGGTAACATCACGCCTCTTTAGTCTTCGCTCTTTGATTCCTGCTATGGCTCTTTCTTTTCTTCAGATTTTTGTTTAGTTCTACGGTTGTTGAAGATTTCCTTTTTGTAATTTTTAAGAGCTCAAGCCGATCTCTATTGTTCATACCACCACTTCAGTTATGGAACTGCATTTGCAATTGCATCTATCTCTTTTCGCATCTATCTCATCGTTATTATGATATTTGGAAACTCTCTAACTCTAAAAATTTTGACTTTAAAAGTCATTTCGTGACAATATATAAATTCAAAAGGTTTTGAGCAATTTGATTAATTCTAGATTTTTAAGATTCTCTCTCCAGCAAAATTTACGCTGCTTACGTTTTTGAAGCATATTATATGGAAAGAATTCATTTGAATAACTGGAGCTTTTGTCTTGATTGGGTATCTATTTCTAGGGAGGCATGCACTGAAGATTTTGTTGGAGATAAAGAGAGATGACGCATCTGGTCCTTTCCCCTTTTAAGCAAAATCATATCAAGGTAGACTCTGGTTAGTGGTTTCTTAAAATGCATATTTCCCCCTAATTAGTGGGTTGTATTAGGATTTGGTGTTTATTCTACAACCAATTTGAATTGAATTTACAGTTTTCGGTGATGGAGAGAAAGAAGAGTGCAAAGTGTTTGTTAAAATGTCGCAGAGAGAAGTTCTGGAAATTTCTCCGTCATCGTCTGTTTTTTGGGTGGATGGTTAACTTGTGGTCTGCATCTTGATCCCACACCCACGTCCATTATAATGTAAATGTTAGATCATGCCTCCTAATTTTTCCACCTTCAATTTAGCAAATGGTGCATAATTGCATGAAGTATACCCCCCCCCCCCCCCAAAAAAATGGATAATATACTTCATGCACTTGAAGATGGCATAATATACTTCATGCAATTTTTGTTCATTACGTTTGTTTTGGTTTTTGATGCAGCTCTGGTGGTGACATCGGGGTGATCCTAGGGCGCTTTCACTTTCATGTGTTCTAGAGTATCATTTCTCTTCTCAAGTTAGAGTTTCTTTTTTTTTCTTTTTTTTCTTCTTCTTTTTCCTAAAAAATTGGTCATGATGTGAAAAATAACTTCTTTAAATATTAGTTCTACTTTATAGAATTCACAGAAAGTTGATATTAACCGAGCCATAATCATTTGTGATTAGTGCCATTACGTTGAAATTTTGCATTTGATTTTAAGTCCCTGTTTTTACAAGGTGTAAGTGGATTCAAGTTTGCGTTTACAGGGTGAACCTCCTTGGATCCTCTATATTCAAATGATATTTTTGGCCACTATTGATGTATCTCTAAGGTCATTAATTTTTATTCATGGTTTTGTTTTGGTTTTTGATGCAGCTTTGGTGGTGGGTCACGTCACGGCTCTGCTTCTAATTGTGGGGAATATCAGGGTGATCCTGGGCATCTTCCCCTTTAACGTCTTCTGGACTGCCTACTCTCTTCTCAAGTTTGAGCTTCTCCTTTTTTAAAGCTTTTTTCCAATTTATCTGATCTTGAAATTTCACATTGTTAAGAAATTCATGTTTAATTATTCATTCTTAAGGTGCAGCATTATGGCACATCAATTTGGACTACGAATTTGGTCCTCGAATAGAAACAAAACTTTAGAACTAATGCTTCAGTTAAATTAGTGAATTGGCTAAATGAGTTAAGTCTATTGGTATTGAAATTTCCAAAAGACAACATGAAGAAATCACGAACTAGCCTTTCTTCATTTAAGGGTCGTTTTGTCCCCTTCTTCTCTTGATCAATGCCATTAGCAATAAACTTCAACAGAAGAAAGCATATCATAATTTGACAGCGTCATCAAAGGAAACCATTTGTGGTATTGTAGATAGTCTGGCCACAACATTCTTACCATGCCCTCCTTCCACTTAATTGATGTTCATGTTATGTTAGTTGTTCCTTCATCAAGGAAAGTGTATGTCTTTGTAAGCTCTGTGTCTTCAAAATAAGGGTTATGAGAGAAGTTCTGGCTATTATAAGATTGAGGTCAGATTAAGTACTAGAACATGACAATTATGTCATTAATAAATTTTAATAAGTAAAACATCAACAGAACTCACAAATGTAATGGTATAGCCTGACTTCACATCTTTTGAATCCTCCACATCTAAAGACAACAAGTATTTGAATATCTGTAAACAAAATATGATTTACTCTGCATCAAGATGGAAATTATGGGTCCAAAATAAGAAAAGAAAAAAAGAAAACCATAGACAATCGCTGAGTCCGGTCTAGCTGTCAAAACAGCCCAGCTTGGATCGTTGAATTATTTAGGTTAATCATTTTCTGGCAACAGTAACATTATTAATTGTATGCATTTTGACAAACCTCTTGGTCATCCTTAATCAAGAGATCTCCTAGCGCAGGATGACTCAAAAACTGCAAAAATAAATATATGAGTTGCATGATTTTAAAGAGGCAGAACTGATGAAAGCGTTACACAGTAGCTGGAGAAGATGGGAAACCCTATGGCTGTTATCCAAAAGTCTGGGATAGATTGTATATATGCTAAAAGTTTAGCAACTTCCTGAGTTTGCAACTTCCTGAGAAACTGTGCCCGATTTTGCAACTTCCTGACATATATAGCACCAAATTTTGCAACTTCAACAATTGTTACTTCCTGACATATATAGCCTGAGTTTGCAACTTCCTGACATATGTTTAGTGTTATATATGTCAGGAATTTTTTGATGAAGTTTAGCAAATTTCCTGAGTTTTGATTTGATGAAGTTGCAATCTCCTGACATATGTGCTCTTTGATGAAGTTCAGGACCAAAATTTCCTGAAGTTGCTTCTCTATAAATGCCTTCCCTTATTGCACTTATGCTAAATCTATAAATATAATTTCCTTGCAGAGCTTCTCCTTTTGAAGTGAAACCATGAAGTTGCAATCATTTGATGATTTTTTGGGAGAAATTTTGCTAAATTTTGCTATTGGGAAGAAAAATGCCTTCCCTTATCAAGAGTGATTTTTTCCATTCAAAGGCACTGAAACTGAGTTCTGATTTGAAATTAAGTTCCGATTTGAAATTCTGTACGAATGATAAAGAAGGAAATTATATATTGGTAATTTGGGTTTGCTTGCATTTGTTGGTGCATGTGAGATCTTTAAGTAAAGTTGTTTGTTGTCGTGCAGATCTTTAAGAAAAATGCCCTCACCCTCCGCCATCGGCTCCATTAAGCTCTCTCGCTCAGAATCAGGTTTTTCATTCTCCTATTTAAATTTTAGCTTTGATAATGACATTTGTTGCTTATTTCAAACAAAAAAGTTTTGATTTTGCATTCTAGGTCATTGAAATTCAGAGGATTGGGTTCACCATTGTTCGATTAGTTCCACCTTTTCATAGAGATGTTCTGGGACTTCATTGCCCTGCAATTGATGTGCTAAGATTTTTATACATTTGAATCTCACCGAGGTCAAAGGCCGCGCAAAGGTGACGCCTTTATTAATCCTTTTTATATTTCCTTAAAGGCTATAGAGTTCAGTGTAAAACTCTAACTCGATGTCAGGTGTTTCTCATCATCTTCTTGGGATCGTTGATGCGTCCGTGGAGTTCACTTCCAGAGATTTTCTTGATCATGCTGAGCCTGTAAAAATCGCTACTTTGCCTTTTGATTTAATTGATTAATTACTTATTTTCTTAGTGATTTTTTAGTATTTGCTCGGATGAGTTAGATTATTGACGACATACTATCTCGCAATTGCCTTCCAGTTATTGTTGGGGGTACAAATTACTATATACATGTTCTTTTTCATCTCTTCAAATTTTCAAATACTTAGTACTTAACTATTCGCCAAAATTGATGCAATTATATTGCTGTTGTTGTTTGTGGGCAGGGTTTTGTAAGTCCATTCCTTATAGATGATTGGTGGAAGATATGGAAGAAGGAACTATAATCGACGTACAAGGTTAGAAACGAAATGAGAAATTTGATTGATAGTTCAAAAACAGTTAGCTTTAATTTTATTGTTTCACAAATTTTGGCTTCTTACATTTTCTTGGTAGACTTGGGCAATGCAGGTTTGACTGCTAGCTATGAGCATCTTAAGGACATTGATCCAGTTGCGGCAAACAGGATTCACCCGAATGATCAAAGAAAGGTAAGAGTTCCTTTATCTTAACTCGAATATTATCGTTTTTTGCCAGTATCTTAGTCTTTCACTAATTTAAATTGCTTTTGCATACTAAGTAGTTGAATACTGAAATACAGTTCTAAGCAATTTTGTTAGTTATCATTTAATTGCCATGTTTTGTTTAGAAAATCAACTACTTTTATAGATAACGACACTATTTATAAAGAGGTGAGCACAAGTTCTTTACAATCCACTTTAATGTTGAGAATAAGCTTAAGTAGCAGTCTCGAAGGGGATGCTTAATTCTTCATGTTATCCCTCCAATCTATCAAATGAAAGACTTTAAGATTGCCTAATAAGATTCCACATGAGGCGGTAAAGAAAAATTTGGATCCCAAGCATTTTCAGTTTGAACTATTGTTTCTTATCTGACAGTATAATATTTTGGACACTGAATCTATATATTTAATAAGAGAAATTGCAAAAGTCCTTTTTTTGTTGATAATAATTTTTGTTTGATTAGTAGTTCCTCAAGATCGACATTACTTTGAAAAGGAATGTGGGCAGTATTTTTGTTTTTTCCCCTCTTTCGACAAACCCGACACCCAAACCCCGACCGATTGTTGCAGAAAACCGACACCCAAATCCCTTCCGAACGTTGCAGAAAAAGAAGAAGAACGAACAAGTAACCATTTTTTGGAAAGGTGCCTCTTAGTGTTATATCCAAATGGTAACCATTTCCTACAATACAAATTTGATGTCCAAATGGTATACTTCACAATTTGATGTCCAAAATTAAATCCTATATGCCATGTTATTGCCATGTTATTGTAATATCCTGATGTTAAATTGAACCTGCATGTTTTTGTGTGAAATATGAATATCAAATAACAGGAGTTTAGGATCATATCCTGTCACAATACAATTTTGAACCCAATGAGAAAATTTATATAGTCTCATTTAAGAAAAATTTAGCATCAAGATAATATCCCGTCAAATTTGTATTGACAAGATACAATGGGTTAAAATCTATTATACATTTGACATCGATTTTTGAATCCTAGGGCTGACTAGGACAATCTGACTAGGACAAAGGGGTTGATAAAAAGATGGCTAGGATTTAATCTTAGAGAAAGAACGATTGAGATGCGGTTTTGAGAAAATTTTGGAAGTAAACTTTTGAATTTTGGATGCGGCTGGTATCATCTCTTCAACCTCTCTCATCATCTCTTTCTTTTTTCAGCCAAACCAACATGGACACACTATGCAGCACGCTGTAGATTCTGGAAAAATTCACAGGACAAGACTGATCGACACGTGTCCAACACGACATGACTTCAGAATAGGAGTGTTCATGCTATGTAGTTAGCAACATTTAACAATGCATTCACATAAAAAATATGCAATTCGTGATTACCAATTAACAATTTGGGTCTACATTAACAATTGGGGGATACATGCTTCAACACCTAGGAAATGACGTGCCTTACTACAAGTTTCTGCTAAATGAGACATTAAATTAAGTGTAAATTCTTCCAGGATATATGAAATATGCTGATGGTATAAATCATATAAATAACCTATGAATGTTATAGCAAGAAAATCAAATTAGATGTCATCTCTATTTTATTCATCGCAATAGCATAATGATAATTTATATAGTTGGACTCAATAAGAAGGAATAGCCAACCTTGAAGAGCAAGGCCCTATGACGAGACAACCCAACTTCCAGTAACCCAAGAGGAAGAACAATAGTGTTCAAAGATGTCCGCAGTTCGTAGCTCTTGAATTTCCATCTTCTTAGCATGACCTCAGCATCACCAACAGGACCACCCATACTGTCAACAACAAGATCAGCCATCTTTTGAACCAAACCACTAGAAATTGGTCCATGTTCAACTGCATTGCATTCAGAAGCAATAGTTGACACTCTCCTTTGAAGTTGTTGAAGTGCATGATCTATAGTGCGATTTACTAAGACAACTTCATAGTCAATATTATCTAAAACTGGTATTGCCTGAAGATCTACCAATGAAGGCATCTTTCCCTGTGAGGTTGGATTTGATACAACACCATATACATCATAAAATCCATCAATCAGCTTCTCATCATAGTTTACAACATTGTAACTCTGCACAGAACATACATTGATTAACATAGACCTAACACAAGCACAAACCATATCAGCTGAAATTACTTGCATTGTTATAAATAAAAATGATACAGAAATAACAAAAGAAACCACAATTGACTTTACGCAAAATAAAAGTCAACTAAATACTGATCATATAACAATGAATCATTTGATTTTAATAAAAACCGGAATAATGCCAATAAAATGTGAAGTTTGCTGATATAGTCAACCCGTATTTCATGTATGGTTGATGAATTGTTTAAGTTAAAGCATTTCTGGCACTATGCAAATTGCATTATAAGAGTGAAATTTATTAGCAGTTTGCAAACTTAGACAAGCTATGCAATAAATTGTAATACCCAACTTAATGCCCCCCACCCCACCCTAAGAAATAGATATAGCTATAAAAAAGAAATATCCAGAAAACACGGAAAAAGGCAGAAGGGGAGAAATAAAGAAAAAAAGATGATGAGGTTGGTGTGAAAATCATGAAACATTGTGTGTGTGTGTGTGTGTGTGTGTGTGTGTGTGTGTGTGTGTGTCATTTTCATCGTTTTCCTTTATTTCTATCATTGTGTGTGTCATGTATCTGACGATCCTAACTGTGGAATTCTAGCAAGCAAGAAGATCAATGCATCCCACGAAAGTAATATATTCCATGGTTAAAAAATTATGCATGATAATATAATATAAAACATAATAAACATGCTTTAAAGTAAAAGTATAGTCATATACACATCAAAAACAGCAAGAATGCCTATTATTGGAATTCTTTTGGTTTGGCATATTCTGCTCTAACTTCTACTAAATTAGTAACCTTCATATCTTTCTCTACAGACTCAATCCGTATCGTCTTGGTATACGCTCATCCTTGCAGTAGATTTTACAGCTACAAGCCCATTGCTCCTTTAAACCAATAATAAGCAACATGGAAATGTGTCATTTTAAAGTGGGAATTATGATAATTGACCCAATTTTGATAGTATGGGATGGTTCTTTATCCAAGCAACATCCTAGAAGTAATTTTTGGGAGGTTGGCAAGGTGATATTGATTGACTTACTTTTGAGAGATCAGCACGTGATTTGTTGTAGTGTATGAATGGCTTCTTAATGATGATAATGGCATTCTAAGCCTTACCATGTTGGCATTTGATTTTTCACTTACTCTTTTTTAGATTTACAAATTTAGCTCAATTTTTCCCATGTTACATATCTTGATTACAGGTTTGTTGCCTATTCATGAGATCTCGGCTTTCTTGCATTTGGTATATTATATTTAATATGCATTTTCATTGCATGTTTGTTATTGATAATGTGTTATTTTTACCACGTGAATTTGAAAAAATAAAGATTGATGTAATTGTTGCCATTGCAAAATATAAAGTGTGTAGAATTTTGTAATTAATATACAGATTGGTGTAAATTTGTAATGCTCAAATTGTGGTGAAATGTAATTAAAATTATGTAAATGATCTAAGGTTGAATTACCGCAAATATTTTTTTGGGTGTTCAAATTATTTTTAATGTGATGAAAATAGTTAGAGGACCACAATAATTTGAAAAATGATGAATTTTTTTGGGATGAAAAGGTTTAGGTGATCCAAGATTTTGAAGGGGAAATATTTTCAATTAACCGTGCTAAATTCGTAGTTCTTTTTTTAAAGACCATTGGCAGCGCTCCATTAAACAGAATTGATCAATAGTCAAATTCATACTTAACAATCAGTGCGACTTCACTTTAGCCATTGTCACTATGTCAGGCCTAACACCATGGGCCTCAAATCCCCGGAAATGGCTTCCAGTGCGCAAAACCAGCCTAGACCTCATCTACTATACAGAGACCGCGAGCTAACTTTATACTTTTCTATACAGCAGGCAATTAACCTGGAACTAATTCTGAAATTCCACATACTCCCTGTCATATTTAGGAATTACAGTAATCGAGCAATACAGGTCATAAGAATAGAGGGACACATAAAAATGAATTAAGCAAGTGGCACAATGTAATTCAATTTGACAAGATAACATTCAATCTGTCCAGAATTATCAGATAACATATGATTATATTTGATGGCATATTTCCTATTATTATTATCTTTGATTGGTGAGATTTGAAACTCACTCTTGCTACAATATCATCAGTTTAGGCTTGATGTTTAACATTATCTCACAAATAATCTGCCTGATTCATCTTTTAATTTGTTACCAAATCTAATCCAACATATTAATTTTGTTGATTGCAGGAAAGTTGAAGGCTTTGGGTCTGCCATGTGTGCTGAAAATGGAGGCTGCAAGTGTGGATCCAACTGTACATGTGACCCATCCAACTGCAAATGAAGTTGTTGATGTATTGTGTTTGAAGGAGTCTTAATTTAATTGTTATTAGGTTCTTAGAATAATAAATGAGGCCATGGCCAATATCATGTCATACTTAAAAAGAAAGGGGGTTATGTGATAAGAAAGCATAAGAAATGAGCATTAACATATGCCATTAGTTACTAAAATGAGCTCAGCATAAGACAGCATATATGTGATAAATGATTTCTTTAGCATAGTGGGGGTCTTAATCATCATTTTGTGATCAATCATGTTTTATAGATTCACTGCAAGCGAGGACCCCCAGGTCACATGAGTATTTTTCATGATTTTTTAAAGCTTTTTCTTTCAAGAATATCATGCTTGAATGAGTTTACTGCCCATGACATGAGTTTTATTCGATGTTCATTTGAAGGCTTTTTCTTTTATTCTATGTTCAGTTATTATTTTTGTGGCAGAGATGCTAAAACGTGACAAGGTTCTATAGTTTACTGCCCAGGACAAGAGTTTTATGATGGAAAGAAACTGGCAGATGAATATATACTGAGAAAATCAAATTTTACAGAATATACATCTAAATGGTTTCTTATGTTTTGACAAAATAATGCAAGGATAAGGACTTCAATATTCTATTCTTTCTATTGAAGAAACAGACTTGCATTTCTAAAGATAAGTTTGGATATCTCATAGCAAACTCTGATTGAACGAAATTGGAAAAAAAATATAGAGAGAGATAAAGATCTAAAGTAAAAACTTGGAAAGTCTCTCCATGACACACAGAAAAAGAGACCCATTTTACAGCGCGTGGTCGGCCTGCCGATTCACCGAATCTTCTTTTTTCCATTCTCTTTTGGAAAGATGAATACATAGTAACCTAGCAGAGTTCATAAATTTATTCTCCATGGAAGTAAATTTTGAGAAACCATTGAACAATACAAATGCTAAAAATATGTAATTCTCCACAAATCAAGCTTTGCTTTCATTATTAAAAGCTTAGGACTCATCTTCAAATGTTCCATACAAATGAAACCTCCCAACCTCCAATTCTAAATATCAATTAATTTTCGGTGCCAAAGGCGCCCGCGTCGACGACGTCCACCCGCTAAATTTTTTAACGCTAATTTGTTGTTCCACACCGAATTTGTTGTTTCGAGTCAAAGGCGTCTGCGTCGAATTTGTTGTTCCGCGTCAAAGGCGTCCGTGCTGCTAAATATTTTTACGCAAATTTGTTGTTCCGCGCAATTATGTCTGTGGAAATAATTTTTTGGGGAACAAAGATTTCGCGGGGTAAAATCTAAAATGAACCGTGCCCGCGGACACGGGTTATGACTATATATATTTAATTTAGGCCCACTACTACAACTGATTCCCATAACAATATTGAGCTCTCAGCTTTCAATTGTGGGGTTAAAGTTATACTAATCTGATTTGATTCTACAACATTTTTCACATTGATCGAAGTTGTTGAATGTGATACTTATGTGTCAACATTCTTAGTGGCTGCAGTTGTCATATTAGGACAAACAAGTAGATAGAGGGGAGGCCATAGTTCGTGTGGTTCTCTTTTGGGCCGGGGTAAATTTTTTCCCAGACCCGAAGGTGTCCACGCTAAATTTTTTAACGCTAATTTGTTGTCCGTGCCGAATGCACGCGGAAATTTTTTTACGCTAATTTAGTATTCCGCGTCGAAGGCAACCACGCCGAATTTGTTGTTCCGCGCCAAATGCGCCGGTGCCGCTAAATATTTTTATGCTAATTTGCTATGCTTTTAAATTTTAACTGTGAAAATAATTTTTGGGGAGGGCACGAGTTATGCGCCGAAGGCTCCCGCTCGGCTAGATTTTTGTTCGTTTAGATTTTGGATGGAGAAATAATTTTTGGGGAGAACAAAGATTTTGAGGGGATATCTTAACTGAACCGTGCCCGTGGGCGCGGGTTACGTGCCGAAAGCGTAGATTTTTGTTCGTTTAGATTTTGGAGGAGAAAATAATTTTTGGAGAGAACAAAGATTTTGAGGAGATATCTAAACTGAACCGTGCACATGGGCATGGGTTATGCGCCAAAGGCACGTGGGCTCCCGTTCGGCTAGATTTTTGTTCGTTTAGATTTTGGAGGGGGAAATAATTTTTAGGGAGAACAAAGATTTTGAGGGGATATCTTAAATGAACTGTGCTCGAGGGAATGGGTAATGCGCCGAAGGTGTACGCCTGTGCCGAAGGCTTAGCCTGCGCCGAAGGCATATAATATTGTTCGTTTAGATTTTGGAGGGGGAAATTATTTTTGGGGAAATCAAATATTTTGATGGGATATCTTAAATGAAGGCGCCTGCGCCGAAGGCGTAGATTTTTGTTCGTTAGATTTTGGAGGGAGAAATAATTTTTGGGGAGGACAAAGATTTTGAGGGGATTTCTTAAATGAACCGTGCCCAAGGGCACGGGTTATGACTAGTATATATATATATAAGAAAAAAGTTGAGAAAAAGAAAAGAAAAGAGAAAAGAAGTTTATAAATGATCTCATCTCATACTCTTTCTCTCTTTCTTCCCTCTTTTGTTTTTATTTTTATTTTTTTGGAGCTTCAAAAGAAATGGGGAATGTACATATTGATTTGTTTATGCCACCACGCTTATGGATAAGCTTGGGGAGAGGATCCAATGATGTGTGAGAGTGACTACTTGACGGTGCATGACAACCTAGGCTAAGTAATCTTCTATACTCGGTGAGATTGTTAAGGTTTCACGAAATCCAGAAATCGACACTTAGCATTCATTTCATGACAACCATACTTTTCTATTCTTACTGTTCCATATCGTGTGATATCTCTTATACTCCTTATAGAAAGCATTCAATAGAAAAGTGTGTGATCTATGATTATGCATACCGCTTTAGATGCTTCAGACGATGTTAATCCTAGAATGATTCCATATTTCATGCTATTTTGATATTTTGGGGTTTTCTATTTTGAATGCATCATTATACTATGATATCGAGATAAAAGTCTGTGACATGTGTTTTATATTCAAGGTATGCTATATGAGTAAGCAAAACCCACGTCCTAAGAAAAATAATCTAGCACCCCTTTCTTCGCTTTCTATTCTATTTTTATTTTTATTTTTCCTTCTTTTCCATTATTTTGCCCGTCGGGTTTGCTTTTTACTCATCTTCATCAAGGACGAGTAAGAGGTAAGCTTGGAGGATTTTGATCACTCCATATTTTACACCCTTTTTCTGCATGTTTGCATGCCACTTTGATCGCTCATATCGCGTTTTTTACGATTATTCGACAATATTGCGATGCTTTTCACAATTTCTTGTTTTTGTCGTATTTCAGGAGATATGGAGCGATTCGGAGTGATTTTGAGATCAAGAGGATTTGCACCCACTCTGGAGTGTCACCCAAGGCTCTTTTGAGGGCTATTCGGCGATGGAAGACAAGTGGAAGAAGAAGGAACTACGTAGGAGCGACGAGGAGGCGAAATGATGAAGATTGGGCATCTACAGCATCTCACTCGACCGAGTGAAGCACTCACTCGGCCGAGCAAGAAGACCACTCGGCCGACCAGACCGGACACGCACCACAGAAGGAAATCAGCGTGCACTCGGTCGAGTGACGATAGTCCACTCGGCCGAGTATGTAGATCCCCTCGCCCGAGTGGCACGGGAAAATCCACCCATCGAAGGAGCCGACTTACTGGAATCCGTCAGTCGATTTCAGAGTTATGACTCGGCCGAGTACCTAATGCCCCTCGGCCGAGTGAGTAAAGCCACTCGGCCGAGTCACCTCCGAAGACAGACCCCCCAAGACCCCCGACTTACTGGAATTTTACAGGGTCTGTCACTTGGCCAAGTGACATTTGTCACTCGGCCGAGTGAGCCGCTCCGCCTGCTGCGTAAAGTGCGATTTATAGGCTTCGCATGGGCATTTTGGTCACGATTTTTTGGGCGATTTTGAAGGGTATTTAAACCCAGTTTTTGCCCTAGTTAGAGAGGACTTTTTGATACTTTTTGGCAGGCTTTTTGAGAGCTTTTTAGATCATTAGATTTAGCTTTTCTTTTAGAGATTAAAAGGCTACTTTTGTTGGATGCTATTGGATTCTCATTGGTTTGTCTCTCTTCTTATCAAAAACCCTATTTTTGTTGATAATTTCTCTATTGCAATGAATTGTGTTGATTTTGTTATTGATTTTCTTATGAATTGCATGATGATTAGTGAGAAGTTGTATCGTCTTAGGGCGTAGGGATGAACCCTATGGACCCTATTTCTAAATTGTGATGAATTGGTGAAATTCTTGCTAGAATTGATTATGGTTAGGTTGGGATTGATTAATTACGGATAGCTAGGGATTCATATTGATTGGGATTTGCAAGAGATTGGGTCCCAATTGATAGGAAGCCCTAGAAATTCGATTTAGATTTTCGATTGGACTTCTCTAGAATTGGTTTGCAAGAGATTGGGCCAAAGCTAGGATTTTTAATCGTGTTTCTATACCAATATCCGTTTGCAAGAGATTGGACGAGTAGGAACTATCTCAACCTAGGTCGTAGCTCGAGTTTGCACGAGAGTGGGCTCGAGATACGGTTGAACGATTATTTCGTTCTTCACGCTAGCGGCTTAGGTTAGGGTTTGCAAGAGATTGGGCCCTACCCTAGGTTTGCTATAGACCGGCAATAGCGCGATAGCGTGAGCTTGGTTCTACATTTAGTTGCGACTAGTTCACCTAAAATTCAAGTCTAGCAATGATGAAACCTATGAATCACAACGACGAGATACGGTCCGTAGCGAGGATTCCCTATCCCTAGGTGCTTTATTTTATTGATATTTCTATCGACTTTCGAACGATTGTGACAATTTTACCCCAAGTTATTCTCGACCATTTTGATAGCTAGGTGATTGGAAGGAGACACTGTCATTGTTCCTCCCTGAGTTCGATACCCGCTCGCTGCTACACTGTGCGCTTGCAGTAAGACTACGAGTCGCTTGTCCTGGGTGTGTGCACTCCCGGGGCGCGATCAAGTTTTTGGCGCCGTTGCCGGGGAGGCGACAGTGTTTTATTCTCTTTACTTAGTATCTTCTTTTTCTTTTATTACTTTTATCTTTTTAATCCTTAATCGTGCTAACAATTCCTTTGAAACTCTGTTTTCCTTTGCATGTACACGAGATCTACGGTGAACCCCGAGGAAATACTATTTGATCCGGAGATCGAACGTACCGTGAGGAGGATCAGAGCCGAGAGAAGGCACGCTACGGAAGGTGATTGTATGAACTGTACGGAGACACCGGAGGAACTAGCGGCACGTATGGCGAGGATTATATCCATCAGAGATAGGCTTCGGCCTAAGACTTCCTCCACTACCTCTTCCATCGCTATGCCGGAGTTGGCAGCGGACAAGAATTTTGAGCTAAAGACGGGGTTGGTAGTATTGATGCAACAAGACCCATTTCATGGGAACTCCCATGAGAATCCGCATTATCACATACAGCTTTTCTTGTCCAAGTGCGCCACCTTTCAAATGCCGGGCGTTTCCGTTGATGCAATCTGACTGCGGCTCTTCCCCTTTACGCTTAAAGAAAAAGCTTTATATTGGTTGAGGACGCAAGCGGAAGGTACATTCACTACTTGGGATGAGTTGGCTAGCGCCTTCATTGACAAATTCTACCCGCCATCCAAGACGGTGAAGATACGGAGTGCTCTTATGTCCTTTAAGCAAGGACCGCAGGAGACCCTCTATGAGGCATGGGAGCGCTTCAAGGATTTACAGCACCAATGCCCCCATCACAGTATAGAAGATTGGGAGCTTGTTCACAGTTTTTATAATGGACTCCAACTGGGCACGAAGCAAATTATAGACGCAACCGCCAATGGAGCCATATTATTAAAGACCCCGGATGAAGCTACGGCCTTGTTAGAGGAGATGGACTCTAATAACCAACAATGGGGCGACGAGCGAGGACATTCTTTGTCCTCCTTGAAGCCCACTAGCATTTATGAGGCCAAGGCCGTAGCGGAGCTTTCGAACAAATTTGACTCTCTCCACAAGGTAGCGGAGAGATTGGAGAAGTATATCACCGAGCCACATGGAGCACCCTCTACATCTACGCCGATAAGCAATTTTAGTGATTGGCAAGACCAATCTCAAGTCATGTATGTAGGAGGAGAGCATTGAGAGGGGGCCTTGGAACAAGTGCAATATGTTGCGGGGAACTCCGGATATTGGGCCAACCCGGCCACTAGAAACCATCCGGGCTTTTCATATGCAAACAATGATGGTGCTTTGAACCCCCCCGCCACAACAACTTCCTCAAGCTCGACCTCCACCACCACAACCTCAGTACCAACCAAGGGGGCCACTGCAACAAAATTACTCGCCTAGGCAACAAGCGGGACCGTATAGACCACCCGGTTACAATCAAGGTTGGAGAGCTCCCAACCCACCTCAAGCTCAACCACGATCGGACCACGAAGCTAGGGTGGAGGAATTCATGGCAGAGCAAAGGAAGATCAATGCTAGGTTGACGGCGGGACAAGATTCACTAAATACCGACGTCGCTCAACTTGGAGAGCAACTTGCGTTGCTAAACAAGAACACCCAACAATTGCCGGCTCAACCCGAGCCCAATCCACAGAGCAACACCGGACACATCAATGCGGTGGTGGCGGTTACAACAAGGGGCGGGAAGGATACCACTCCCGCTATGACCCAAAACAAAGAACCCGTGGTGGAGATTTTGGAAGAAAAAGAGCCGGCAATTGAAGAGGATAGCCAAAAGGAGCCGCTAGGAGAAGGAAATTCTAAAGTGGTGGAGCCATTTGATGAGCGCTGCTACATGCCACCGGTGCCGTTTCCACAACGGCTAGCTAGAGCCAATATAGAGAAAAGGCTCGCCAAGTTCCTTGAATATTTGAGGGGGAGTAAGTCTCAATATTCCTTTCTTAGATGCAATAGTAGGGATCCCGTCTTACGTGAAGTTCTTGAAGGACTTGATATCGGGAAAGAAAAGGAAGGAGAAAATCATGCTTGTGGAACAAGGAACTTGGTTTACCCGGAAGGAGAAGGAGCTCGTGAAATTCAAGGATCCCGGGAGTTTTCGCATCCCTTGCACACTTGGAGGCATCCCGTTGCAAAAAGCTTTAGTTGACTTGGGCGCGAGTGTGAGCCTTATGTCCCTTAGCATGTTCCGGAAATTGAACACGGGCACCGACTTGAAGCCGACCGACATGAGAATTCAACTTGCGGACGGTCGGATTACTAGGCCGGTAGGGATCGCAGAGAACATTCCACTTCAAGTTCCGGGAGGGATATGCTTACCTTGTGATTTTGTTATCATGGACATCAAGGAAGAGGGCGACACTTTGCTCATACTTGGACGCCCGTTCCTCGCAACCGCCGGTGTTATCGTCGACGTGCATGAAGGAACTCTATCCTTGAATGTCGGAAACATCGAAGTCGAGCTTTACATACCCAAGGCCATGAAACATATGCCCTATCACGAGGAGTTAGACTATGTGGATCTCCTCGATGATGTGATTGAAGAAGCAATCCCCCACTCTATTGGCGCTCTCCATGACGATGGCTTAGAAGAAGGCCAAGCTTCGGGTGAAGAAGAGAAGTTGGAGGACCCTCCAGATAGCTTCACGGATGATGATGAAGGTGACGCTGATGTCGCAAGAATACGGGAGCTTTGCAAGCTCTCAAAGGCAAAGAATCCGAAGAAAGCTCCACCGAATGGAAGATCGGTATCATCGGCCAAGAAGAAGATTGGAACTAGCTCTAGCTTGGGGGACTTATCCCCCAACATTACCCATGATAAGGGGGGCGTAGAGGAAGATCAATGATCATCACAACCCAAATCCAAGCGGCCTTCCCGACAAGTTCGACAGGCGTATCTCGTATGCGCCCAACATCACGAGCTAAACGAATATCTAAAGGGGTCGAGCTCATGACCTTAAACGAGCGCTTATCGGGAGGAAACCCGACGGTTTTTTTGCATTGTTCTTATTTGATTTTCATTTTTGGTTTAGACTTTTATTAGTGTTTAGAGTCTTGTGTCCATGAAAATCGTGACAACGGGTCCTAATTTTCATGACAGGAGAAGGAGAAAGGGAGATCACTCATATGGAGGATGACCGAGGCAAGGAAGAGCGCTCTAGGGACGCGCTCAGGCCTTAGGAGGAGGAAGAAACAGACTGGAGGAAGAAAAACAGAGACTGGAGCGAAAACGGAGAGCCGATGTAGAAAAAAGCACCTCACTCGGCCGAGTAGCTTATGCCACTCGGCCGAGCAAAGACTCCACTTGGCCGAGTGGAGCACCAAATAGGGAAGTTTCTGCAGACCAACTCTCTGTCACTTTCTGTAACTTTTAATCTTAATTTCCACTCGTCTGAGTACCTTATCACTCGGCCGAGTGAAACAGATACCCTCATACCTCAAGAATTGCTGAGTGGCAGAGCCACTCGGCCGAGTGGAGTTTCTCCCTTCGGCTGAGTGAATCAAAGCCACTTGGCCAAGTCGTAAGTGGCGAGGAGAATTTGAAATTTTTTTAGCTTACGCCCCTCGGCCGAGTGACATTGTCACTCGGCCGAGTCGTAACATTTCCTATATAAGCGAAAGCGCAGCGGGCGCGATTTACGATACCAAAGTTTCCCAAATTTCGCTCGAGCCCGCTGTCGATTGCGCTTCCCTCTCCCACGCCGACTTTCCCTTACCCGATTCACCCACGCCGACGCCCGAGTAGGCCCCCACTCGTCGGCGATCGACGCCCCGTCAACCGCCGACGACCGGCCACCCCTCCCCCACGGCCGGCGCCGCCTCCGATCACCCCTGTTTTGCCCCAAAAACCCCATTTCTCCCCATTTCTCTTGATTTGTACGCTCGTGAACCCCAAATTCAAATTAATTTTCATATCTATCTATTATCTCCTATCTCCCCCATATATATTGAATATTATTCGCTGATTTGATCGTTTGGTTTACAGGCTAGCTTGGGGGAGCTTTGGGGAGTTTTTGGACGCGCTTTGAGCTTCGCGACAGAGGCGTCTCTTCGCACACGCTGCTGATTGCTCTCGCGGCATGTTCAGGTATACTCGTTCCATCATTTAGCACGTCGCATTACTTATTTGGTTGGGACACGTCTCGCGGCACACATGCCGCCGCGCACTAGGCCACGTACACGGGGAGCCGCTTCGAAGCGGAAGAGGACTGATGATCCTGGTCCCTCTTCTGTTAAGGAGGACTCCCCTCCACCTAGCCCATCGCCACCTACATAGTCGATCCCTGCCGATCCCATTCCACCACCCGCTCTCACCGTCGGGCCAATGGGGATTACGTTTTGAAATGACGCACACCACGCCAGATTCGAGCGTATCTGCCATCGCTCGATAGGACCCTCTAGGTTTGCACACCTAGCTGACCTAGACCACCTAGGGGTACTTGAGGGGCTTCTCACGTTGTACGACAACATGGGATGGCATGATTTTCTGTCGGTGTCGGCGGATACTTACATCAGTCTGACACTAGAGGTCCTCAGTTCCATTGACCGGACTGCTGGAGGATGCTCCTTCCGATTGATGGATCGAGAGTGCGAGATCACTCTCGACATGCTTAGAGCATTCTTCCAGTGGCCCGCCGTCCCTAACCCAGACCGCGCTTACGCTCCCACGCACATCCCACCCCCGTCGTTCGACACCCACACCTTCTGGACACGGATCACGGAATCCCCACTCGCCTTTGACCCTAATAGGGCCAAGGCCTCAGCTATCCTCCACCCCTGCCTCTGCATTGCACAGCGCCTTATGGCGACTACTTTTCTCGCGAGGTACGAGCCCGGGACCATGTTTACGCCAGAGCTCTACATGCTCTATGCGATGACTCACCCTAGGGTCTTAGATAGGGGTAGCGACGATTTGGTCCCCGCCGTTGAGATAGACATTGCCAGTTGGTTTTTGGACCGCATTATCATTTCGGTGAGCGCTCACTCACCTATCTGTTGCGGCGGTCCGATCACCCTTTTGGCCCTTATGCCTGGCGTGGACCTACCTGACGACTTGCGTCGACCTCCGGGCCCCACATCACTTTATATAGATGTTATAGCCCGGATGAAGATGCTTCGTCCCCACGGTCGCCAGCACTGGGTATGGTTGCACGGTCCCTTCAGCGCTGATTACATGGTTCTCCCGAGCCCCGCTCGGACACACATTGGACCGGCTCACGGGGACTGGATTCCAGCGATGGATCTCCTCATCCCCGCCGCCTACGTGCTTGAGCCCAAGGACGTTGAACAGGCACCTGCTGCACCACATATTGACCCTGTGATCCCTCAGCATGCACCTGCACTGTCTGCACCTCCTGACACCTCTGTCTACACGTCTATTAGTGTCGGGAGCACTTTATCTGAGCCGTCCACCACTACCACCACCACTGAGCCTATGTCCATCGAGCCCATTACCACACTAAGCCCTGAGCGTCCACCCACCATTCTTGAGAGCAGCGAGTCTTCCTTTACTGCCGCCGTGGAGACCCTCTCCCGATTGCTGTTCTCGACTCCTGGGGAGTCATCTTTTGTGCCCTACATAGCCTCCCCGGTCGTCGACCTTTCGGTCTCCACTGCCCATGTCTTTACCGAGAGCGTCGTGACATCTGTCCTCACGTCTGCGTCACTGACCTCTCCTGCCGCCTCGTCGCCTATTTTCACTACCACTTCTTCTTCTGCTGCTGCTGCTTCTGCTTCGACACAGCCTGCATCACAGCCTTACACCGAGGCTGGGCATCACTTAGTGAGCATAGCACCACCACCCCACTTCCCGGCTGGCCCCGTCCTCTACACTGCCCGCCAGAGACAGCCCCGCACTTCACCTGTTAGACCTGTGCGTCCCTCTGCTCCACCACCCCCAGACACTCTTGTTCAGAGCATTCGTGCTCTTGAGGGGGCTGTTAGTGGACTTAGAGGAGACTTTAGGGCTCTCTCCACCACGGTCAGCACCGTGCAGACCCGCGTCGCCATCCTTACCAGTATTCAGGCTTGCCTGAATCAGATTTTGGCACGTCTGCCTCCACCACCGACACCCTCCCAGCAGCTTTCACACCCACCACCTCCATGCCCACCACCTCCGCCACAGGACGATGCTGGTGCACCACCACCAGCCTAGGCACACACTGTATGCCTCCTATATTTCTGCTGTTTTACTGGTTGTTTTTGGAGTTGATGATTTTTTGCCCCTCTCCTCCACATACTACTTTGGTGCCTTTCTGATCATATCTTTTTATATCTTTTTGGGAGTGAGGGAGAGACTTTTTGGGGACACTTCTATCTGCACCATACTGATCTTTGCATGCATCACATTCATTCACATCTTATTTTCTTTTTGTTTTTCTTTCTTTTTCATAATGCATGCATCCTCACCCACCCCACCCACTTCACGTCTCTGGGTGTGCCACACTTTGCACATTGAGGACACTGTACACTTTAGCTTGGGGGAGTGAGTCCTCACACTTTTTGCTTTTCGTCACCTTTTATTTTTATCGTTTCCACCTTTTCTTTGTTTTTACACCACTTTCACTCATTTTTTCGTTTCTTACCATGTTTTCTTATTTTCTTTGTGTGTTGCATTGTATAAATAGTTCTATTTTCTTTTATCTTTATTTCTTTCATCTTTCGCTAGAGATGACTTTTCTGTGATGATGATGACGTGGTGTTAGCTTATCTCTATGTGTATGCTATTTTGTCATGTCATAGCTTTTGTTTCAGATATCATATGCTATGTCCTGCTTTGCATTTGAAATAGTAACCCACTCTTTTTCTGTATGAATATGGATGAAATTCTGTTATTAGCTGATATCTGATGATTCATATGTATGCTTTTCATAGAAAACACACCAAGCTTCACGCATTGATTGCTTATATCTGGAGTACTGCTTTCCTTTCTCGTATCACTTCTTATTGCATGAGTTGTACGCTTCACCTTCAGGTTGATTGAATGTTTGCTAGGATGATATATCTGGACTAGTTTACTTTTTGAGATTAAACTGAGTAGATTATATTACTCTGCTGAAAGTTTTCGTGCACGCCCTATAGAGTGAACCGAGTGATACATTTATTTCTTTCTCCACATATCTACAGCATTATTTCTCTACTTAAAATTCATTGGTGAATCTCCCTTTAGTAAGTCTATTATTGGCATTTCCCCCGCTATTAATTTTCATGCTCTAATTCCCCAAAATCAAAAAAATATATATACATTTATATTCTTGTTTCTTTTGATTTGGGATCGCTTGTGTATATATGTTTATATATATATAGGTTGACTAGGATCAATTCGGATGGATCAAACATGCGGATCCATCCAAGTGGAAATTAAAGTTAGACAATGTAAATAGAAAATCCGACCGTTGGATGTCATCTAACATGTCTAAACTAACTCCAAACAAAATTTCAACTAATTTGGACATGTTTTGCACATGCATCAAGTGGTTGCAAAATCGATGTTTTTGAATAGTTATAAAATCGGCTTATTTTACAACCAATTGATGCATGGGCAAAACATGTCCAAATTAGTTGAAATTTTGTTTGGAGGTAGTTTAGACATGTTAGATGACATCCAACGGTCGGATTTTCTATTTACATTGTCTAGCTTTAAATTCCACTTGGATGGATCCGCATGTTTGATCCATCCGAATGGATCCTAGTCAACCTATATATATATATATATATATATATCCTAGTCAACCTATATATATATATATATATGGGTAAAGTGTTCCTAGGGTGACTCCTTAGATTAAATCTAAGGAGTCGCCCTCATTTTCCCCCATATCCGACAATTTTTTTGGATTTTATTTTTCATGGGGTTGTTGTTCATATCATGGATGGTCAACATACCAAAAATCAAGGCATTCCAATACTTTTAGAACCCCCATCTACCCGTTGCAACTTCAACGGTCTAAAAACGTGTTGAAAAACCCATGAAGTTGCAACGGGTATATGGGGGTTCTAAAAGTATTGGAATGCCTTGATTTTTGGTATGTTGACCATCCATGATATGAACAACAACCCCATGAAAAATAAAATCCAAAAAAATTGTGGGATATGGGGGAAAATGAGGGCGACTCCTTAGATTTAATCTAAGGAGTCACCCTAGGAACACTTTACCATATATATATATATATATATATATATATATATATATATATATATATATATATATATATATATATATATATATATATATATATATATATAGGAAAAAGGGGATCTAAGGTGCCTCCTTAGATGAAAATCTAAGGAGGCGCCCCCATTTCCCCCCATCTCCTATAATTTTTTTGGAAATTTTTTTCATGGGGTTGTTGTTCACATCATGGATGATCAACTTACCAAATTTCAAGGGATTCCAATACTTTTTGAGCCACCATCTACCACTTACAATTTCAACGGTCTAAAAACGTGCTGAAAACCCCACGAAGTTGCAAGGGGTAGATGGGGGCTCAAAAAGTATTGGAATCCCATGAAATTTGGTATGTTGATCATCCATAAGGTGAACAATAAACACATGAAAAAAAATTTCAAAAAAATTGTGTGAGATGGTGGGAAATGGGGGCGCCTCCTTAGATTGAATCTAAGGAGGCACCTTAGGATCCCTTTACCCATATATATATATATATATATATATATATATATATATATATATATATATATATATATATATATATATATATATATATATATATATATATATATATATATATATAAAAGAGAAAAATTGAGAAAAAGAAAAGAAAAGAGAAAATAAGTTTATAAACGATCCCATCTCATACTCTTTCTCTCTTTCTTCCCTCTTTTGTTTTTATTTTTATTTTTTTGGAGCTTCAAAAGAAATGGGGAATGTACATATTGATTTGTTTATGCCGCCACGCTTATGGATAAGCTTGGGGGAGAGGATCCAATGATGTGTGAGAGAGTGACTACTTGACGGTGCATGACAACCTAGGCTAAGTAATTTTCTATACTCGTTGAGATTGTTAAGGTTTCAAGAAATCCAGAAATCGATACTTAGTATTCATTTCATGAAAACCATACTTTTCTATTCTTACTATTCCATATCGTGCGATATCTCTTATACTCCTTATAGAAAGCATTCAATAGAAAAGTGTGTGATCTATGATTATGCATACCGCTTTAGATGCTTCAAACGATGTTAATCCTAGAATGATTCCATGCTATTTTGATATTTTGGGGTTTTCTATTTTGAATGCATCATTATACTATGATATCGAGATAAAAGTCTGTGACATGTGTTTTATATTCAAGGTATGCTATATGAGTAAGCAAAACCCACGTCCTGAGAAAAATAATCTAGCACCCCCTTCTTCGCTTTCTATTCTATTTTTATTTTTATTTTTCCTTCTTTTCCATTATTTTGCCCGCGGGTTTGCTTTTTACTCATCTTCATCAAGGACGAGTAAGAGGTAAGCTTGGAGGATTTTGATCACTCCATATTTTACACCCTTTTTCTGCATGTTTGCATGCCACTTTGATCGCGCATATCGCGTTTTTTACGATTATTCAACAATATTGCGATGCTTTTCACAATTTCTTTTTTTTGTCGTATTTCAGGAGATATGGAGCGATTCGGAGTGATTTTGAGATCAAGAGGATTTGCACCCACTCCGGAGTGTCACCCAAGGCTCTTTTGAGGGCTATTCGGCGATAGAAGACAAGTGGAAGAAGAAGGAACTACATAGGAGCGATGAGGAGGTGAAATGATGAAGATTGGGCATCTACAGCATCACACTCGGCCGAGTGAAGCACTCACTCGGCCGAGCAAGAAGACCACTCGGCCGACCAGACAGGACACGCACCACAGAAGGAAATCAGCGTGCACTCGACCGAGTGACGATAGTCCACTCGGCCGAGTATGGAGATCCCCTCGCCCGAGTGGCACGGGGAAATCCACCCATCGAAGGAGCCGACTTACTGGAATCCGTCAGTCGATTTCAGAGTTATGACTCGGTCGAGTACCTAATGCCCCTCGGTCGAGTGAGTAAAGCCACTCGGCCGAGTCACCTCCGAAGACAGACCCCCAAGACCCCCGACTTACTGGAATTTTACAGGGTCTGTCACTCGGCCGAGTGACATTTGTCACTCGGCCGAGTGACATTTGTCACTCGGCTGAGTGAGCCGCTCCGCCTGCTGCGTAAAGTGCGATTTCTGGGCTGCGCAGGGGCATTTTGGTCACGATTTTTTGGGCGATTTTGAAGGGTATTTAAACCCAGTTTTTACCCTAGTTAGAGAGGACTTTTGATACTTTTTGGCAGCCTTTTTGAGAGCTTTTTAGATCATTAGATTTAGCTTTTCTTTTAGAGATTAAAAGGCTACTTTTGTTGGATGCTATTGGATTCTCATTGGTTTGTCTCTCTTCTTATCAAAACCCCTATTTTTGTTGATAATTTCTCTATTGCAATGAATTGTGTTGATTTTCTTATTGATTTTCTTATGAATTGCATGATGATTAGCGAGTAGTTTTATCGTCTTAGGGCGTAGGGATGAACCCTATGGACCCTATTTCTAAATTGTGATGAATTGGTGAAATTCTTGCTAGAATTGATTATGGTTAGGTTGGGATTGATTAATTACGGATAGCTAGGGACTCATATTGATTGGGATTTGCAAGAGATTGGGTCCCAATTGATAGGAAGCCCTAGAAATTCGATTTAGATTTACGATTGGACTTCTCTAGAATTGGTTTGTAAGAGATTGGGCCAAAGCTAGGATTTTTAATCGTGTTTCTATACCAATATCCGTTTGCAAGAGATTGGACGGGTAGGAACTATCTCAACCTAGGTCATAGCTCGAGTTTGTACGAGAGTGGGCTCGAGATACGGTTGAACGATGATGTCGTTCTTCACGCTAGCGGCTTAGGTTAGGCTTTGCAAGAGATTGGGCCCTACCCTAGGTTTGCTATAAACCGACAATAGCACGAGAGCATGAGCTTGGCTCTACATTTAGTTGCGACTAGTTCACCTAAAATTCAGGTCTAGCAATGATGAAACCTATGAATCACAACGACGAGATACGGTCCGTAGCAGGGATTCCCTATCCCTAAGCGCTTTATTTTTGTTACGACTGGTTTTTGTATGATTGGATTATCAGTGTGTTTTGCTTGCGATGGTGGGTTCTCTCCTTGTGTGGTTTCCATTTCCATAGTTCTCGCTTCCATTCATCTCGTTGAGATTTCCTAGCTTTCGTTTTCATTCCTTTTCATGCGATCTTCTAGCTTCTTCCTTAGAATCATTGAACTCGGAGTAAGTCACTCGTGACGAGCTTCATATCGATCATATCTTAGAGTATAAATCGATCCTAGAAGCCATAGAAATCTTCTCGAAGCTTCGCGCTTCGAATCGGCACTTTTCGTGCATGTTAGTTGGTTCAAGAAGATCGACCGGCCGACTAGATTCCAATTTAGTCGGTCAGGAAATCAACTGGAACCGACTAGTTCGTTCAATCAATTATTCAGGAGTTACTGTTTACTCTTAGTCGGTCTAAGAACAACCATCGACCGACTAGATGCTAAACTAGTCGGTCAGGAATCCTTCTCAGACCGACTAACTCTCATTTCCATGATCTCTCTCAGAATTCAGCCTTTAGTCGGTCAATGAACACTCACCGACCGACTAGTTCTCAAACTAGTCGGTTGACAAGCCTTCACAGACCGACTAACTCATAGTCCAGTTTTCCTGAGCGAGCTACTGTTTACTCTTAGTCGGTCCATGTTGAACGACCGACCGACTAGATCCTCAACTAGTCGGTCACCAATCCTTCCTTGACCGACTAATCAGCCCAGGAAACCCTAGTTTGCCTTAGCCGCCACACGATTTTCTATATAAACCCCCAATCGTTTTCTTCTCTTCCCTCTCTTCTCCTGAACCTCCTCCTTCCCCAAATCATCCCCCTTCATCCCCAAACCCTTCCTCCTTCATCCCAAGCTCATCCATCATCATCCAAACCCTCATTTCACATATCCTACCTCTCCTCAACCTCAAACCCTCATCAAATCCCCAAAAGCCTCATCCAAACCCATTTCTCCAGGTTTTCCCTCATTTCCAGATCTGGGTGGTAGTTCTCCCGGATCGTTCATCCGTTGCCGTGGTTGCTCGGCGTTGATCTTCCGCTTCCATTCAGGTAGTGTTCTTCCTTTAATATTCTCTTAACCCCCATTATGATTTGTGAAACCCTAATAATAATGGATGTTGTTTGATGATTGTTTCTCCATGACAGCGATTCCCTTCCCCGTAGATTAGCGTTCATGAGACGAACCTTCGTGATCATCATCCTCGGTGCTAGGCAAGTGAAACTTGCATCCCTTGATTTAGGCCATGTCTTAGGCCATTTCCTTGTTTTAGCGTAAAAGAGACTAGACAGTGAAAGGATAGCCGTCTAGACGCCATTGACCTAGCTTGACAACGAAGCTTGGTCCGTCACCCTTATCATGCGTGTATGTCATGTTTAATTACAATTAACGGTACGCGAATATTGTTCATGTCATTGCATTTTGCCTGTCACGTTTAAATACCATTAACGGTACGCGAATATCTGTTCATGACATTGCATAAATCGATTGTTCATCGTGAATGTGTAGCTCACGCTACAAAACTGATAGTTCCTGGCTCGTGACCAGAAGCGAGCATAATGAGTTGCTAACCCCAACGCTCGATATTGAGGCTAGGTGTCCCCTACGCCATACTTGTGTTTCCTGGCTCGTGACCAGAAGCGAGCATAATGAGTTGCTAACCCCAACGCTCGATATTGAATTGTGAACTAAGAAACAAGCTCCCGTGCGGGGCAACCCTGGCTCACTTGCTGGGCTCATGTACAGGGACCCTGGCTTGTTTACGTGTGGGATGGGGTAAGGGTTAAGCGGCCATTCAACTGGGGGTCTGCCTGATCAGCAACTGCAGTCGTAAGGCGTAAACTCTGGGGTGGGGTAGTGTTTAGTGCCGATCGGTGTGAATGATGAACCATTCAGCTGAAGGGCGTAAACATCTACAAACAACAGTGAAACGTGAATTGTGTTTAGTGCCGATCGATGTGAATGATGTACCATTCAGCTGAAGGGCGTAAACACCTACAAAACAATGTGAATTGATTGAGAATGTTAGTAGCTTGGCTACTCTTGTCTTGTCCTGATAATTGTACTCTTGTACTTGTTGTTCATCATGTCTTAATTGTGCACTCATGTTATAACTGCCATGTCATGCATACTAAAACTGCTAGGTTGCTAGTTGCCTTACTTTCAGTTTCCTTGCCCAATTCTTTTAAACTTGCTGACATGTGCCACTTTCTCTTTGGGTGTCGCATGTTAGTTGCCGAGCCAGAGCTTGTTGCAGAGGACGATGTGTTTGCTGAGGAGGAGTCTTGTGGACACCAGTGACTTGTTGAGTTTCCCTTTATGTTTTAGGATTCCTGTTAGTTGTCTGTGCGTGGCAACCTTGTATGTATGTTATTCCTTGTTGGCCATGTTTGGGCCTTAGATTCTTTTTCCTTTAGCCTGATGGCTTTTCTGCGATATTGTAATTTGTTTATGGACATTTGGAGATTCAATAAAATGTCGTCTCATTTCCTTATTATCATTGTTGTTTCATTTTCGCTTTGCAAGGACTTGCCATAATAAGTGTTTTTATACGCTTATCAGACTTGGAGATTCACGGCTTCAAGTCTGTGCGGACCTTCTCACGTCTCACCTCCACATTGTTGGGAAGCGGGGCGTGACAATTTTATTGATATTTCTATCGACTTTCGAACGATTGTGACAATTTTACCCCAAGTTATTCTCGACCATTTTGATAGCTAGGTGATTAGAAGGAGACACTGTCATTGTTCCTCCCTGAGTTCGATACCCGCTCGCCGCTACACCGTGCGCTTGCGGTAAGACTACGAGTCACTTGTCCCGGGTGTGTGCACTCTCGGGGCGCGATCATACGCTCACGCCGTCTGCCACCCACCGGGCCGGGCATCTTCCACTGGTCCTACTTCATCTACCGACAGCCCCCTTGGACACTCGGAGTTCACGTGTGTTGCCGAACGCACGTGTTTTTAGCCGTTGTCGTGAAGATCCGTTGCGCTACCCGCAACGGGAGGAAGATCGTTGTTAGCTCGCTGATTTTGTGCCACCACCCCACTGTCCAAAGGTACCTCACTGCACTACCCGCGGCCGAGGAGTTCCAGACGACACCGACGCTTTGTCGTTCAGACCCGACTTCCGCTTGTTGGACGACGTCACGAGGTTGGTTTCCCTAACGAGTAGTAAAACCCACACTATAACTCATCAAAACCTAATCTAAAATTGGTCAACCTGAACTAAAGTTAATTTCAGCATCTGTAAAATGTTGCCCACCGTAGGAAAGATTGACGAACAGCTATTTTCTGTGCACATAGGGTAGGCGTCGATCTAGACTGAACAAACATAAAAAACGTGACTTTTTGACTGATAGGTTAGTCCCGCCAAATTTAGAAACAAACCATAATAGTTTTGACCAAAAAGCGCGATCTGACTTCGTCATGATACGGTTTTAGACGGACCATCGCCGACGCGACGTTTCGACAGGACGCTCCGGACAGACGACGCACTCGCCACCGCAGGTAAGTGTACCCACTTGTACTTTCAGACGTGTTTAGGCCTTAGACCCTTAGAACTATTAGAATGTAAATAAAGAGAATCGGACGTGAAATGATAGCGTCTGGGACCCCCCTTGACAGCTTCGATTTGACGACGAAGTCTAAGCAGCACAACAACAACAACTGACACCTTAGGGTTATTCTGTGTGTGCGTGCGTGTGGACACCCTAGAATGAAATTTCCCTCAACTCTGTCATGTCATGTCACGAAAGCCTACGGGCGTTTCAGGTGCCCTCCATGCGAGGGTAATCTCTGGTTGTCTTGTCTTGAGCACTTTGGGTGGAGGAAGGTTGAGTATTCCCTCGGCTTAGCGGGTTTGGCCACCCATAGACCGAAAGGCGTGAATATCTCTTGTCACCCTCAGTCTTGTCTTTTTCTGTGCACAAGGTTGAGCGTTCCCTCGGTTGAGAAGGTGCTGGCCTCCTTCTAACCGAAAGGCGTGAACATGAGTGACACACTCCTCAGTATTGTCTTGTCCCGTTCACAAGGTTGAGCGTTCCCTAGGTTGAGAAGGTGTTGGCCGCCTTCTAACCGAAAGGCGTGAACCTTAGTGACACACTTCTTGTCTTGTCTTGTCCCGTGCACAAGGTTGAGCATTCCATCGGCACAGACCGAAAGGTGTGAACCTTAGTGATACACTTCTGGTCTTGTCTTGTCTTGTCTTGTCCCTTTTAGATTAGTCCCACAGTCGGTAGCACACACTACGGCCACAGCGTGTCGTGTTTACTTTTCCTGCACCGTTTTACTTTCTTTAACTGCCATGTTATAACCCCAGCATGTTAATCAACCAGTAAATCGTTGTTTTAAATTACAGCACACTTGCAGTAGAGTCTAACCCTCTTTTGTAGACTTTACCTGACGTACAGTTCCTTTTCTCTTGGGTGTTGTACGTCAGTTGTTGAGCCAGAGCACGTGGACGATTCGGACAATCCTGAGTACTTGGAGCCAGAGGACTTCGACCCGAAGTACGTATCTGACGAGGACCAATCTTAGAGGTCCCTCACCATAGCAGTTCAGAGGTTTTCCTACTTTCTAGTTCGGGTGCGTAGCACCATTTACTTTTCTGCCTAGGTTGGGTGCTTGCACCAGAAGTTTACTTTCTGCGTGTTGCCATGCCGGGCATTACTTCCTTTGTTAGACTCTTGTACTTCTGGATATCTTGATGGAATAAAATGAATGCATTTCCTTTCAGTACTTTCTGTTGTTACGAGTTTTTATATATGCAGGAACCTGTTTGTTTCTATCTTTGATACCCCTACAGACGTGTAACGACTGGTTTTCATGTATCTGGATTTATTATATTATATTATATGTTTTGGTGGATTTTCTCCTCATGTGTGGTTTTCGTCTCCGTAGCTTTCATTTTCGATCGTTTAGTCGTGATTTTCTAGCTTCTTCCTTAGAATCGTCGATTTTGGAGTAAGTCATTCGTGACGGGCTTCATATCGGTCATATCTTATTGTTAGATCAAGCCTAGGAGTCTTAGGAATCGATCCCGGAGCTTCGCGCTCCATTTCGAAACTTTCTGTGCACGTTATCCGGTGCAAGAAGGGGAACCAACCGACTAGATGACGATTTAGTCGGTCGGCAAACCTTCATGAACCGACTAGTTGGCTTTGTTAATTTCTCAGGAGTTACTGTTTATCATTAGTCGGTCTAAGAACGTTCGTCGACCGACTAGGTTGCAAACTAGTCGGTCAGCAAATGTTCTTTAACCGACTAACTCTATGTTCATTTTGATGCCAAGTACTATTCATTCTTAGTCGGTCTAAGAACGTTCATCGACCGACTAGATGACAAACTAGTCGGTCAGTAGTTGTTCTTTGACCGACTAAATCTAAATCCTATTTTTGTACAGGAGTTACTGTTTGGACTTAGTCGGTCTGCGTTGGTCAACCGACCGACTAGTTCACAAACTAGTCGGTCAGTGGTTGCTCTTTGACCGACTAATCAGTGTCGAAACCCTAATTTCTGGGCAGCCGCCAGGTCATTTTCTATAAATACCCCACTTCGTTTCTTTTCTTTCTTTCTCTTCTCCTGGACTCTTTCCTTCCCCCTTGACCTGTGATCTTCCCCAACCTTCCTCTAGCCTTCCTCCTTCATCTAGAACTTCTCCCCCTCTCCATTTTGACCAACCACCATGCCCTAGGTCATCTCCAACCCCCAAAATCCCCCAAAACCCCATTTCTCCAGATTTTCCCCATCCTTTCCAGATCTGAACCCTAGGTTCCCCGGAGCGTTTCTTCCGTTGCCGTGCTTGCTCGGCATCGTTCTTCCGCTTCCTATACGATAATAAATCGATCTCTTAATGTTCTCTTAACCCAATGTGTTTTTGTGAAACCCTAATAAAACTAGGTTAGATGTTGTTCTAATATTGTTTTGCCATGGCAGCGACCTCATCGCCGTAGTTAGCATTTGTGTGACGGCCTCGTTGATCGTCATTCTCGGTGCTAGGCAAGTGAAACTTGCATCTCTTGATTTGGGCCATGTCTTAGGCCATTTCCCTTGCTTTAGCGTAAAAGAGACTAGACGGTGAAAGGATAGCCGTCTAGACGCCATTGACCTAGCTTGACAACGAAGCTTGGTCCGTCACCCTCATCATGCTTGTATGTCACGTTTAATTTCAATTAACGGTACACGTATTAACTGTTCATGTCATCCATGCATCTTTAACTGCCATGCTTAATTTAAATAAACGGTATGCGAATATATGTTCATGCCATTGCATTTTGCATGTCATGTTTAAATTAATTAACGGTACGCGAATAACTGCTCATGTCAAGAGCGACCGTGTAGTTTTACCGCAAGCGCACGGTGTAGCGGCGAGCGGGTATCGAACACAGGGAGGACGTATGACAGTGCCTTCTCCGAACAACCTGGCTATAGGGACAGAAGAGTAGAAAGTGCCTTTCGGCGATGTTGTCACAGTTGTCAAACAAAGTATAGAGATATAAAATCAAATAAAGACGCCTAGGGAATAGGGAATCCCCGCTACTCACCGTATCCCGTCAATGTGATTCATCGGTTGTAATGCCCTACCAGCTACTGCACAAGTACTAGAGGGGGGGGTGAATAGTACTTTAAAATAATAAGGAGTATAATTCCAAATTAAATTGCAAACAACTACCAAATCAATTTGCGGAAGCTTAAATTGAATGACAACAATTAAATTAACAATGCAAACAAACGATGTTAATGGGTTCGGATCCACCCAAGTCTCCCCGACTTGTTCCCGGTGATCCTACGTCCCAACCACCCGGATCCCCTCCGGATACTTAGGTTAGAAACCCTAACCTAAGATTTCCACTATGAATATCTTGTGAAAAACCTTCACAAGATCAAATCATACATGCAATAGCAAACGTGAATCCCACAACCCGGGATCACAACCTTCTCTCACAACCGAGAGAATCACAAAGCAATATTAAAGAGTTTAATATGAAATAAACAATCTTACCACAAAATCCTATACCTTGAGTTTTTCTTACCCAAATGATGAAATGAAGGATTTGAGGAAGATGAAGTCACCAAGACCTAGCACCAAGGAAATGACCAGCAATCGGTGCCTAGGAATGATTTGGAGACTTGGATCAAGCAATAGCTTGAAGAGCTCACCAAGAACAAGCTTCTCTCTAGATCTAGAAATGAGAGAGAATGGGTTTCTTGTGAGGAAGAGAGCTTTAGATTTGAGGGAGAATAGCTATCTCTTTAGAACTCAATGAATCTCTTAATGGCAGCTCTAACCTAGATAGAAATGACCTAGGTTCGTATTTATAGGGTCCCATAAAAACAAGTTAGGTCATTCACCAACGGATAGAAATCTGTGAGAGTTAGTCGGTCAAAGAACAATCACTGACCGAATAGTTCATCAACTAGTCGGTCAGTCAAACAACGTGGACCGACTAAGTGTAGATCTGAGAAGAGATAGAATTTCAGACCTAGAAATCTAGTCGGTCCAAGAAGACTGTCTGACCGACTAGTTTCACAACTAGTCGGTCAGTCAATGAACGTAGACCGACTAAGAGCAATAAGAATTAGTCTGAATGCAAGTTGACTTAGTCGGTCCAAGAACAAAAGTTGACCGACTAGATTGTCAACTAGTCGGTCACCAAACGTTCTTAGACCGACTAACGGTAAACAGTAGCTTAGGAGAAATTTAGCATGAACAGTAAGTCACAACTAGTCGGTCAAAGAAGCATCACTGACCGACTAACTGTAAACAGTAAAGTCCAAGAAATTAAGGAATCAAACTAGTCGGTCCAAGAACAGTTGCCGACCGACTAGATCACCATCTAGTCGGTCAGTACTTGTTCTTGTACCAACTAACATGCACATACAAATCCGAATCGAAGCGCGACGCTTCGAGGAAGTTAGAATGAACTTGTGCAAGGATCCTAGAGCTACGAAATGAGCGTAATGAAGATAGAAACGTAAGATATACTCAAGGCTTAACATTCTATATATCGAAGCTAAAAGACTATAAATAAAACCTTAATAAACGGTCTTTGAGAGCTTCGATTGAATCTTCATATCTTCCAAAGCGTCGCAAGAGCTTCAACGAAGCTTTAGGCATGAATATGAGCTTTGGAAAGTGTTGAGATGTCGCTTTGAATGTTCTCGTGAAATTGGCGACGATCTCCAATACTGCGCTCACAAATTGTTAGTTCATGGATTATTTATGTTTGCTCATCATCAAAACCAAATCCGTTGAGTCCAATATTCAACATTCTCCCCCTTTTTGGTGATGACAAACCAACATAAATAATAATCAAAAATAAGGATTCAAATGTAAAATACTTACTCCCCCTGCATTGACGACACGTTAATTCCAAAATGAATATATATGAATTGCATCAAGCAGACGAGTAAGATAAATAAAGAGAATCGATTTTCGAAATATCGGATTTTGAAAATCCTTATATATATCTTAACTCCCCCTGAATCTAACATATCAAACTAGATTCTTGGAAATTGAGTTAAATTTTCATTTGCGCTATTTATTATCATTATCTCTCCCCCTTTGGCATTATCCCAAAAATGGGGGGCATACAACGACAACAATTAGTAAATGTAAAATCCAACATCGGGAGTCGTAGACAATGACGATGGACCAAATTGACACCAAGGAAAAAAAATGTGGAAATCAAATCAAGGTGTGCCAAAATGTCCATTATCACAAAAAGATCAAAAATCATCAAAAATACCAAATAATTATTCATTTCTTGAATAATGAAACATACTCTTCAATATTCAATATTCTTGGTTATTTTTGGGCATGGAAAACAATTCTATACAATTCTAGAATTTAAATCTATTTAACCAACTTTTCATGCGTCGAGCGACGAGTTCACATTTCAAATGTATTCAACGAATATGAAAAAAAAAATGCACGACGAATGAAAGACAAAGTGAATGACGATGAACATATATATATATATATATAGACATCATGAGTATATCAAAAAGGTATCACATCGAATACATGCGGTACATCATATGAAGCGAGACACATCATCTATATAAACATCAAAAAAAATACATCATCATCATCAACATCATCAAAGTGTATCAAAATACATCAAAACAACATCATATCATAATATCCAACTCCGACATCCAGAAATCGCAAAAATACATCAAAACATCTCTCAAACCCCATCCTAACCCAAAATACTCTCACTAAAAAAAATATCATCCAAAGCGTAGTGGAGAGTCCTCGAAACACGCGATCACGAGGAGGAGGCTGGATCTGCAGTGTCCGTGGGTCCAGTCGACGGAGTGGACTCAGGCTCTGTAGGGAGTAGAGGTGTCTCAACAGATGGAATCGTCGGGGCAGGAGTGGAGATCTCAGCAACAGGCTCAACAACGGGAATCTCAACAGCAGCATGGGTCTCGACAGAAGCAGCAGCAGCAGTGTCAACAGCAGCAGGAGATACATGAGCAGGCTCGGAAGTCTGAAGAGCTGAAGCAGAAGGGTCTGGAACACCGGAAGTGGTGCCAACTCCAGGAGCAGAAGTAGAAGTACCAGCAGCAGCAGTGGCCTCATCGCCACGGGCAAAAGAAGTGACAAGCTCGTCAATCTCCTCATCGTCCATCTCCTCGGCCTCAGAGACTGAAGGAGGAAGATCAATCCCCATCAGACGAGCCATACGGCAGACGACCTCCTCGGTACGAGCCAAACGTGACTCGTGCCGACGAAGAAGGCGTACGACATCGTCCAATGTAGCAGGACGAGAGGGGGCTGCAGCAGCGGACGGAGAAGCCTGAGAAGCAGATGCGGTAGACCTCTGCACGTGACGAAGTACCGCTAGAGATTTCTTCACGGCCGTCGCGTTCAGAGGCGTACCCAAGGGACGCTCATCGTCAGGAGGGAGAGGGACTCGGAAATGTCGAAATACAAGAGTCAACAGGCAAGGGTATGGAATGTGCGCAGATGATCACTCCATATTTTACACCTTTTTCCTGCATATTTGCATACCGTTTTGATCGCCCATATCACGCTTTTCACGATTATTCGACAATATTGCGATACTTTTCACTATTTCTTGTTTTTGTCGTATTTCAGGAAATATGGAGCGATTTGGATCGATTGTGAGATCAAGAGGATTTGCACCCACTCCGGAGTGTCAACCATGACCCTTTTGAGGGTTATTCTACAATGGAAGAGGAGTGGAAGAAGAAAGAACGTCGTAGGAGCGACGGGGGAGCGAAAAGATGAAGATTGGGCATTTTCAGCATGCCACTCGGCCGAGTGAAGGAGTCACTCGGCCGAGCATTGAGACCACCGCTCGGCCGGCCAGATCGGACACGCAACAGAGATGTATCGGTGTGCACTCGGGCCGAGCATCGCACGCCGACTCGGCCGAGTGAGGAGACTCCGTCCGTCCGAGTGGCACCCAGACGACGGCAAGCCAAAATGTCCAACTTACTGTAATCCGTCAGTCTGCCCCAGAATCCCGACTCGGCCAAGTGACGAAAGCCGTTCTCCCGAGTACCAAATGCCCCTCGGCCGAGTGACATTTGCCACTCGACCGAGTGAAGCGGAGGACACGAAGCGCCCAGATTTTCAGACATCCTCCAACTCTTTTGAAATCTGCTATCATTCCAGTGGGTTAATTATTTTTCTCATATTTTTTATGGATAGTAGACTTCATGAAGATTCCAACGCCGCTAAGAACGCGCAAATAGGAGGTCGGATGAAATCTGGGGAATTTCTGCAAGTCGATGCTGCAGTGCTGGAATTTGCATGTCAGTGTCACTCGGCCGAGTGACATTTCCACTCGGCCGAGTGACCAGTTTTTGACAGTTTTGACAGAGTGCTGTTTTCTGGAGTTTCTGCAGGAAAGTTCACTCGACCAAGTGAGATTTCCACTCGACCGAGTGAGCTGTCCACTCGACCGAGTGAGATTTCCACTCGACCGAGTGAGATTTCCACTCGGCCGAGTCGTAACTGGCGCAGATTTCTGGGCACGCGCAGATTCAGTTTTGGGCCCGATTTTCAGGGGCTTTTTAGGCAGTTTTGCTAGGGTTTTTGGGGAGAGTATTTAAGGGGTTTGTATCCACCATTAGAGAGGATCCCACATGTTTTCTTAGCCCCCATATATGTTTTTCTTAGGATTATTTTAGAGGTTAGGCCATGCCCTAGGCCCCCTCTTGGATCAAAAAGCTTGTATTTTGGATTGAAGATCTTCATCAAGCTAAGTATTTTCTTCTTTTTATTTGAATCTTTATTTTTCTATCTTTTTGTATGCAAGCAATGATTTCTATTGATTCTCATATCCTTATTGCTATGCTAGAGTAGATTTGTTGTTCTAGGGTTTGGGGATGAACCCTATGGATCTAATTTCATATTTGTGATGAATGAATTTCTAAATTGCTAGAATTGCTAGGAGGTTAGGTTGTGATTGATTTACTACGGATAGCTAGGGATTTCCATCGATTTGGGATTTGCAAGAGATTGGATTCTAATCGATGGGAAGGTCTAGATATTCGATTTAGGTTTACAATTGGGTTTCTCTAGATTTGGTTTGCAAGAGATTGGACCAAAGCTAGGATTTTTAATTGTAAATCTATACCCATATTCGTTTGCAAGAGATTGGACGAATACGAACTATCGCAACCTAGATCGTAACTCGAGTTTGCACGAGAGTGGGCTCGAGGAGCGATTGAACGATGACGTCGATCTTCATGCTAGTGGCTTAGGTTAGGGTTTGCAAGAGATTGGGCTCTAATCTAGGTTGCTATAGACCGGCAATAGCGCGAGAGCGTGAGCTTGGTTCTATATTCAGTTACGACTAGTTCACCTCAATGCAAGTCTAGTAATATTGAGATTCACTATTTACGATGATGTATGACGATCCGTAGTGGGAATTCCCCATTCCCCTGGACGTTCTTTATTTGATTTTATATCCCCATACTTTGCCCGACGATTGTGACAGGATCGCCGCAAGGCAAATTCCCTCTATTATTATATTGTATTTGAATCGACTTTTGACCGATTTCTCTATCTCCGACACCGACATCCATCACCATTGCCATTACATCATACCATAGCCATCTCCACCAATAAAACATTCGTAGTCGAGTCAACAAGAGTCAACAGGCAAGGGTATGGAATGTGCGCAGACTTATTGGTCTTGCGTATACACTCGAAAGAATCCATCTTATCGAGTATCACGCGAGCCCAATTAATCTCGCACCCCAAGAAAAGAGCGTAGATCAATTTCAAGAACGGCTGGGATGGGAGTGAAGAGGATCCATACTTAGGGAGGAGACATGACTTCAAGATCAGGTTAAGAACCCACGCATTCGGTTTGAAAGATTTCGAAGGAACACCAATGAATGCAGAGGGGATAACCTGGAAAATCTCAGAAAGAATAGACTGATCCAAGGAAGAAATGTCATCGACGGAAATGTCCGAAGGGAGGAGACCACACGATGAACAACCAAGAATCTCCCCCAAGATTTCTGCCGTGAGAACTATAGGAGTTCCCAAGACAGTCGTCTCAATGGAGTGGCTGGCATCGTACTGGCCTCGAACACGATTGGCATAGAACAATTTCACGAGGCGAGGATACGGTTTGGGATTGGCCTTGGGGTCGTATCGGAGATAATCAAGAAGACCACTATAGGACAGAAGATCAGCAAGGCCGAGAAAATCAGAGAACTGAACGTAATGCTCTAACAATAGTGGACAGTGCTCTATACGGTTGTACGCTGCGAGACACTGAGGGTCATCGCGGCACAACGATATGTCTACACCGCCGACTGGCATATGAGCTTTACCCTTAGCCTTACGGGTCTTCAGAGGAGGAGTGGGTTCCCTAGTGATAGGCTCATCCTCAGGCACAAATTCAGAGTCGGAATCGGGAGGAGTAGCCGGAGTGTGAAGTAAGGGCTTTTTGGGCAAATTCTTTCTGGGTTTAAGAGTCGCCGACCTCTGCTTCTTCAGAGGAGGCGAAGAGGGGGAAGCTTGGGTAGATTTGGCACGGCGCTTGGGCTTAGGTGGATTCCTAGGGTTGGACGGCCCTACGGTCATAGGAGAAGCCCCGGAAGAGGCGATAGGAATTCTCATCTTTGCCATGGTCGAGGCACGACGAGAGCAAGCAAGTAATCACGGAGGATCAACAACCCTAAGAACACAACCCTAACACACAAGCCCTAAGATAAAAAACTTAAATCCGAAACCCTAGAATACCTAGGAGGAGAAATCGAACCCTAGGGCAAGAAATTGACCTAGGAGGAGGAGGGAGATACCTAGGAGGTGGAGTCGACGGCGACGGACGACGGGGATCGCCGGAGATCAGGCCGGAGTCGACGGAATTTGAAGGGGCTCGATCGGGGTTTGGGGGTTTTCGGGCTTGAGCTGGAGAGAAGACCGACTAAAAAAGAATATAGTCGAATGAAATAAGAGAATAAGTAGGTCGGGAAACGAAAAGACTCAACTGCCCTAACACACTTAGTCGGTCATAGTTCAAGCACTGACCGACTAGATTACGATCTAGTCGGTCGGTCAATGAGCTTGAACCGACTAAGTCGAAACAGAGGCACAGATGAATTTTTAGGGCAAGAATTAGTCGGTCGCAGTATATTCACTGACCGACTAGTTTTCAATCTAGTCGGTTGGTAAGAGTACTGTGACCGACTAACGAAAGAAAATGATAGGAGTTAGATATAGGCTTGATCTAGTCGGTCTGAGTTCATTTGCTGACCGACTAGATGAGCATCTAGTCGGTTGACAAGTGAACTTAGACCGACTAGAGGAGTCCAAAAATTGATAATTGATTTCTCTTCACAAACCACTTGGATGAAACATCATAACTCACTCATTAGTCATCTAAATTACCCCATAAAACGTCGAAATCTTAAATACGACTTTCAAATACGAATTCGATCATAAATTCAAATATATCACATAAAATTCCCAAAAATTCAATAAATCTAGCATGAATGAAATATCGCGAAATATAATAGCATGCAAGATAATTGAATGAAATATGAATCCTATATCTCGGATTCACCCATAATCCCCAATTCTCGACGCAACCGCACAAAGGAGTCCTCCTTTAGGGGTTTCGTGAAAATATCGGCGATTTGCTTTTGGGTTTCAACGTACACTAATATGATGTCCTTTTTAGCAACATGATCATCTAAGAAATGGTGTCGGACATCTATGTGTTTTGATCGGGAATGGTGCACCGGATTCTTTGAAAGACAGATAGCACTTTGGTTATCCACCATGATAGGGCTAGTATCACAGTGAATACCAAAATCCTTCAAAGTGTGTCTCATCCAAAGAACCTGGGCACAAGCGGCACCGGCGGCAATATATTCCGCCTCGGTGGTTGAAAGTGATACGGAATTTTGCTTCTTGGAAACCCAAGAGACAAGAGAATTTCCTAGAAAATGGCAAGTGCCACTAGTACTTTTCCTGTCGGATTTGCATCCCGCATAATCGGCATCACTGTATGAGACTAACTCATACGTGCTAGATTTCGGATAAAGTAATCCAAAATCTAAAGTGTAACTTAGATAACGGAAAATACGCTTTACCGCTACTAAGTGAGACTCCTTAGGTAGAGACTGATAACGAGCACAAATGCATACGGCAAACATAATATCGGGCCTACTTGCGGTAAGATAAAGTAAGCTACTTATCATACCTCGATATAGACGAATGTCTACATCCTTACCACCCGTATCCTTGTCGAGATAAGTAGTCGTGCTCATTGGAGTCTTTTTCCCAGAAGCACTTTCCATTCCAAATCGCTTAAGCAACTCCACCGTATACTTCGTTTGGTGGATGAAGATTGCATCGTTCATTTGGCGAATTTGGAGACCTAAGAAATATTTGAGTTCGCCCATGTGGCTCATCTCAAATTGTTCCTTCATAACATTAGAAAACTCTTCGCAAAGAGTGAAGTTAGTAGCATCGAAAATGATATCATCAACATAAATTTGAACTAATAAAATATCATTATTCGCATGCTTAACAAAAAGTGTAGAATCGGCTTCGCCCATTTTAAAATTCAAATCCAAAAGAAAATTCTTTAGGCGATCATACCAAGCTCGAGGAGCTTGTCTCAAACCATAAAGAGCTTTCTTTAGTTTAAAAACATGATTTGGAAATTTTTCATTTATGAAGCCCGGAGGTTGAGAAACGTAAACTTCCTCAACGACATCTCCGTTTAAAAATACACTTTTAACATCCATTTGAAATAACTTAAAATTTTTATGGCATGCATAAGACAATAAAAGTCTAATTGATTCTAATCTAGCTACCGGAGCGAAGGATTCTTCGAAATCGATACCTTCCTCTTGGCGATAGCCTTGAGCAACTAACCGAGCTTTGTTCCGGATGACGACTTGATTTTCGTCGGATTTGTTCTTGAAGATCCACTTTGTCCCTATGACGGTGTGGTTCTTCGATGGCAAAGGAACAAGCTCCCATACCTCATTCCTCTCGAATTGAATGAGTTCCTCCTCCATGGCAAGGATCCAAGCACTATCTTCGAAAGCTTCAACTATATTCTTTGGCTCTATTGATGAGACAAAGGCACTATTGGCGAAGTGGTGGACTTGCGATCTCGTCTTGACACTATCATGAATATTGCCAATTACTTGCTCATGGGGATGGTCGCGGACGGTTTGAAGCCGCTTGGGAATACCTTGATCACTAGGCACATTCTCAACAACTTCATTAGTCGGGTTAGTCTCAATAGAATCAATTGAATCAATGGACTTAGAATTTTCAAACGAATCACATAAAACATCCATAGAATCATTGTCATTTGAAATTCTAGAAGTAATAAAATTCTCATTAAAAGAGACATGAAGTGATTCCTCGATCGTAGAAGATCTTTTGTTGTATATCCGGTAGGCTTTGCTACGTGAGGAATACCCAACAAATATCCCCTCATCCGATCTCGGATCAAACTTGTCCAAATTATCATATGTGTTTTTAATAAAACATTTTGCGCCGAAAACACGAAAATGTTTAACTTGAGGCAATCTACCAAACAACAATTCATAGCAAGTTTGTTTGGTGCCGGGCCTCAAAAGTATTCTATTAAACACATAGCAAGCGGTGTGTACCACTTCCGCCCAAAATTGATAGCCAAGTTGACTATCTTCGAGCATAGTGCGAGCACACTCCACAAGCGTTCTATTCTTCCTCTCAACAACACCATTTTGAGGAGGTGCGCGAGGGAAAGAAAACGTGTGAGTAATTCCAAGATCATCACAAAAATTTGAGAAAGACTCATTTTCAAATTCACCCCCATGATCACTACGAATAGTGACAATGGTGGTTCCGATGAGATTTTGTACTTTCTTTACAAATATTGTGAAGTTTTCAAAAGCTTCATTTTTATTACATAAGAAAAATACCCATGTAAATCTTGAATAATCATCAACGATGACTAGTCCATACCTTGCATTTCCTAAGGAAGCAACTCTAGTTGGCCCAAATAAATCTAGATGTAATAGCTCTAGTGGCCGTTTCGTAGAAATGCTTTTCTTAGGTTTAAATGAAGATTTAGGAAGCTTGCCACGTTGACAAGAATCACAAAAACTTTTCTTTTCAAAAACAAGCTTCGGAAAACCTTTAATGGAATTTAATTTCGAAAGCTTATAAAGTGTTCCAAAGTTCACATGTCCAAAGCGTCGATGCCATAAGTGTTGTTCACTTGTGTTGGCAACGAGACATTGTTCATATGACTTAGGAAGATCCAAAATATAAATATCTTTATGGCGTGTGCCGAAAAATAATAATTTATTATTATCATTTGAAATATGACACAATCCTTTCGCAAAACTAACTTTGTAACCTTTGTCACAAAGTTGGCTTATTGAAATAAGATTATGATTTAAACCATCAACTAGATAAACATCGCTAATTAAGGGTTTAGAAGGGTTACCCACTTTACCAACACCGACGATGGTTCCGCTCTCATTGCCTCCGAATACGACTCGATTTCCATTTGCAATGGGAACAATTCCGGAGAGCAATTTAGCGTCACCCGTCATGTGTTTTGAACACCCGCTATCGAGTATCCAATTCCCTTTGAAGCTAAATTTATATTTGTTGCTCCTTTTCTTTTTCTTTTCCTTGAGTACCTAAAGATAGAGACTTTCATATCATGGTACCCAAGGTCATTGGGTCCTCAAAGATTAGACCTTTGGAAGCCAAGTCCAATCGGACTTTGACTTCCCCACATAATTCCTACTATGCACAACATTCGAAAAATAAGCATTCATATATACTTGTTTTTCATCCATGCTTGTGTCCTTCGGGCTCCAAATAGTGAAAATTTTGGGAGCCATCATCCTATTGGGTGCATGCATGCGACGTTGATTTCTACGTGATGCATGTTGTGGATAGGCATACGGGACATGATGAAATGGTGCACGACGAGAATTATTCATATGATGCGGTGGGTGAACATATGCATGTGTGGGAACACGTGCGTGAGGGTGTCTCACATGGTGTGCACGTGCCCGAGAATGTGTTGCATAAAAATCATCATATGTGTGAGATGGTGGAGTAGGACGTGTGTTCCTACGTGGCATGGTATTGGTGTACATATAAGCATGCCCCTTCTTTGGAGGTCCACCCGAAGTGGGTTTCTTTCCAAAAGAGGGTGTGGACGAGGTGGAAGCACCATTGGTAGATGAACTACCAATAGAGTGTTTGCTACCACTCGTAGAGTCACCGGAAGTTGGCCTAACAAAAGTAGTGGCCGCTTTGGATGGACATCCCATCGTGTACCCCAAACCAATGTGGTGATTGGCCGGAAGTAAGTCACTTAGGATTTTATCCAAATGGTCCTTACCTTTATTGAATTTGTTAATTCGGCCCAATGTGTTCTCATATTTCTCTTTGAGAGAACGCATAGAAGTATCCAAATTGGATACTTGCGATGTGAGCACAAAAACACGAGATTTAAGATTCTCGTTCTCAATACTCAAAGTCGAGTTTTGAGAAGTTAAATCCGCTATCCTATGTTCTTCCGGATCCTCGATGCTAACATGTTCAAGTTTAGATTTGAGATTAACAATCTCATTTCTTAACTCTTCAACAACGGTGTCGTTGTTGGTGATGATAGTCTTAGGCGAGGTTTGAATGCTAGCTAGGTCATCTTTTACTTTAGTATATCGATTTACTAATTTTGTATATTTAGACCATAAGTGAGAGTTAGCATCCCAAAGATCATCCATCGTTACCTCATCGCCTTCGTCGTCGCTATCATCGGAAGAGGAGGATCCTTGATCGTGCTCCTCTCTTGCCATGAAACACATGTGCGCTTGCTCCACGTGCTCATCGTCCGACTCTCCGCTTGAGGAATCCTCGGAGTCGGTGAATGTTGTTCCGACAAGTCCCTTTTTGTACCCCTTTTTGTACTTCTTTGACTTGTCGAACTTCGGCGCCTTCCACTTCTCCTTTTGCTTGTTTTGAGGACAATCCGCTTTGATTTGTCCTGGCTTATTGCATTTAAAGCACAAAGGTGGAGAGGCGTTAGTAGAAGTAAACTTAGATTTTTGTTTGAAGTTACCCTTTCGGAAGAAGCGATTGAACTTCTTTGCCATGAGTGCAATGGATTCCATGTCCATTTCTTCTTCCGAGTCCTCATCATCGGTAGAGGTGGATGAAGCCGCCTTGAATGCAATCGCCTTTTTCTTAGGTGCATCTAGGTTCAAATAGGACTTCATCTTTTCTTGTAACTTCACCTTGCTATCTTTGCGTACCTCGTATGACATAAAGTACCCATTAGTTGAACAACGGTATATTTATTCATGTCATTACCTTCCTCGATGGCGAAGGTACGTTTTTCCCAAGAAGAGGGAAGTCCTTCAATAATCTTTGAGCACTTCTCCTTTTGAGTGTAGGACTTGCCGAGGGCCTCTAACTCGTTTATTATGTCAACAAAACGAGCGTAATATTCTTTCATCTTCTCGCCCTGTTGCATATGAAACATTTCGTAATCTTTGTTTACGACTACGAGTTTAGAGTCTCTTACCCTACTCGTCCCTTCATGAAGAATGAGGAGGGAGTTCCAAATTTGATATGCACTCTTACATGTGCATATCTTATTGAAATCCTCGGGCTCCAATGCACATTGCAAGGCGTTCATTGCCTTGGCATTGCTTACCTCCGCGGCGACCTCCGCGGTAGTCCATTTCTCAAAGTCTTCTTCTTTGGGTTCGATGTATTCCTTCATTGTAGTCCTCCATAAGGATGCACTCCGGAGGAAAGTCTCCATCCGGCACTTCCAGTACCCGTAGTTGGTACCGTTGAAGAATGGAGGCCTCGTAGAGGAATGTCCTTCCATCACCGATGACGCTCCTTCACGGTTCCTGAAGGTGTCATAGTTGGAAGGTGGAGGCACGGTCTTGTTGTCGTTGGCAGACATAGCTGAGTATCTGGCTCTGATACCAAATGTAATGCCCTACCAGCTACTGCACAAGTACTAGAGGGGGGTGAATAGTACTTTAAAATAATAAGGAGTATAATTCCAAATTAAATTGCAAACAACTACCAAATCAATTTGCGGAAGCTTAAATTGAATGACAACAATTAAATTAACAATGCAAACAAACGATGTTAATGGGTTCGGATCCACCCAAGTCTCCCCGACTTGTTCCCAGTGATCCTACGTCCCAACCACCTGGATCCCCTCCGGATACTTAGGTTAGAAACCCTAACCTAAGATTTCCACTATGAATATCTTGTGAAAAACCTTCACAAGATCAAATCATACATGCAATAGCAAACGTGAATCCCACAACCCGGGATCACAACCTTCTCTCACAACCGAGAGAATCACAAAGCAATATTAAAGAATTTAATATGAAATAAACAATCTTACCACAAAATCCTATACCTTGAGTTTTTCTTACCCAAATGATGAAATGAAGGATTTGAGGAAGATGAAGTCACCAAGACCTAGCACCAAGGAAATGACCAGCAATCGGTGCCTAGGAATGATTTGGAGACTTGGATCAAGCAATAGCTTGAAGAGCTCACCAAGAACAAGCTTCTCTCTAGATCTAGAAATGAGAGAGAATGGGTTTCTTGTGAGGAAGAGAGCTTTAGATTTGAGGGAGAATAGCTATCTCTTTAGAACTCAATGAATCTCTTAATGGCAGCTCTAACCTAGATAGAAATGACCTAGGTTCGTATTTATAGGGTCCCATAAAAACAAGTTAGGTCATTCACCAACGGATAGAAATCTGTGAGAGTTAGTCAGTCAAAGAACAATCACTGGCCGACTAGTTCATCAACTAGTCGGTCAGTCAAACAACGTGGACCGACTAAGTGTAGATCTGAGAAGAGATAGAATTTCAGACCTAGAAATCTAGTCGGTCCAAGAAGACTGTCTGACCGACTAGTTTCACAACTAGTCGGTCAGTCAATGAATGTAGACCGACTAAGAGCAATAAGAATTAGTCTGAATGCAAGTTGACTTAGTCGGTCCAAGAACAAAAGTTGACCGACTAGATTGTCAACTAGTCGGTCACCAAACGTTCTTAGACCGACTAACGGTAAACAGTAGCTTAGGAGAAATTTAGCATGAACAGTAAGTCACAACTAGTCGGTCAAAGAAGCATCACTGACCGACTAACTGTAAACAGTAAAGTCCAAGAAATTAAGGAATCAAACTAGTCGGTCCAAGAACAGTTGCCGACCGACTAGATCACCATCTAGTCGGTCAGTACTTGTTCTTGTACCAACTAACATGCACATACAAATCCGAATCGAAGCGCGACGCTTCGAGGAAGTTAGAATGAACTTGTGCAAGGATCCTAGAGCTACGAAATGAGCGTAATGAAGATAGAAACGTAAGATATACTCAAGGCTTAACATTCTATATATCGAAGCTAAAAGACTATAAATAAAACCTTAATAAACGGTCTTTGAGAGCTTCGATTGAATCTTCATATCTTCCAAAGCGTCGCAAGAGCTTCAACGAAGCTTTAGGCATGAATATGAGCTTTGGAAAGTGTTGAGATGTCGCTTTGAATGTTCTCGTGAAATTGGCGACGATCTCCAATACTGCGCTCACAAATTGTTAGTTCATGGATTATTTATGTTTGCTCATCATCAAAACCAAATCCGTTGAGTCCAATATTCAACATCGGTATCACAATTGCTAGGGTAGAATTTCAGGTGAACTAGTTGCAACTGAATGTAAAACCTGGCTCACGCTCTCGCGCTATTGCCGGTCTATAGCAAACCTAGGTTCGGGTCCAATCTCTTGCAAACCCTAGCCTAGGCAAGCTAGCATTAGGATCAACATCATTGTTCAATCGCATCCCGAGCCCACTCTCGTGCAAACTTGGGCCACGACCTAGGTTGGGGTAATTCCTACCCGTCCAATCTCTTGCAAACGGGTATCGGTATAGAATTGCAACCGAGAACCCTAGTATCGGTCCAATCTCTTGCAAACCGATACTACGGAAACTCAATTTCAACCCAATTCGGATTTCTAGGGTTTCCTATCGAATTGGGATCCAATCTCTTGCAAATCCCAATCGATATGAACACCTAGCTATCCGTAATATATCGATCCCAAACTAACCCTAATAGCAATTCTAGCAATAGTTCTACCAAATCATCACAAATCGGAAATTGGGCTCGTATGGTTCATCCCCACGCCCTAAGATGTTAAGACTACTCACAAATCATATTGCTAATGAAAGAATAATCAATAGAAATAGCAATGGAATTCATAGCAATAATCAAAATAACAATAAAAATAGGATTTTTAATAGAGAGGGAGACAAACCAATATAGCTTTCCAAGAATCCAACAAAATAACACTTTTCTCTCCTCTCCAATCACAAGAATAAAACTCTAAAAAGTCTAATCTAAAAGGCTGCCAAAAGCAATAGAAAAGCTCTCTAAACTAGGTTAGAATCAAGGGTTAAATATCCCCCAAAACTGCCCAAAAAATTCGTGACCAAACTGCCCCTGCGTAGCTCCAAAATCATGATTTCCGTTACAGGCAGGGCTGCTCACTCGGCCGAGTGACAAAAGTCGCTCGGCCGAGTGAGAGACCCTGAGAATTTACAGTAAGTCCGGGGTCTTGGGGGTCTTCACTTCGGGCGTCACTCAGCCGAGTGAGTTGTCGTCACTCGGCCGATGGGCTTATCTTCACTCGGGCGGTCGTCCATTGCCACTCGGCCGAGTCGGGCTTCTGCTGCTCAGACTGACGAAAAACCGTAAGTTGGCTCTTTTTGAGGGGCGTTGTCTGAGTGCCGCTCGGGCGGACAGGGTACGTCACTAGGCCGAGGCGGCTTCTGATGCTCGGCCGAGTGCACACTTGGAGCGTGTCCGATCTGGCCGGCCGAGCGTGGTCTCGCTGGTCGGCCGAGTGACTCCTTCACTCGGCTGAGTGAGACACTGAAAATGCCCATTCTGAGTGTTTTTGCCTCCTCGTCACTCCTACGACGTTCTTTCTTCTTTCGCTCCTCTCCAATCTCAAAATACCCCTCAGGGAAGTCTTTGGTGACACTTCGGAGTGGGTGTATCTCGGAATCACTCCAAATCGCTCCAAATCTCCTGAAATACGACAAAAACAACAAATCGTGAAGAGTATCGCAATATTGTCGATAAACCGTGGAAAACATGATTTGAGCGATCTAAATGGCATGCAAACATGCGGAAAAAAAGGTGTAAAATATGGAGTGATCAAAATCCCCCAAGCTTACCTCTTACTCGTTCTCGAGGAAGATAAGTAAAAGGCGAACCCGGTGAATTTAGAAAATGAAAATGATGGAAAAACGGAAAACGAAAAATGAGGAAGAAAGAAGAAAGCGAAGAGGGAAGCTGCTAGATCATTTTTCTCAGGACGTGGGTTTTGCTTACGCATATAGCATCAACGAATGTAAAACACATGTCAAAGACTTTTATTTCGATATCATAGTATAATGGTGCAAATAGAAATAGAAAACCCAAGAATATTGATATAGCATGAAGAACGGAATAATTCTAAGATTAGCATCGTCTGAATCATTTAAAGCGGTATACAATATCGCAGATCACACACTTTTCAATTGAATGCTTTCTATGAGGAGTATAAGAATATCACGCAATAGAATAGAAAGAATAGAAAAGCGTGGATTTCATGAAATGAGTGCTAGGCGTAGATTTCTGGATTTCGTGAAGCTAAAACAGTCTCACCGAGTATAGAATATTACTTAGCCTAGGTTGTCATGCACCGTCAGGTAGTCACTCTCTCACACATCATTGGATTCTCTCCCCCAAGCTTATCTATAAGCGTGGTGGCATATACAAAACTGTATTTACATTCCCCATTTCTTTTGAAGCTCCAAATACAAAAGAAAATAAAAATAAAAACGAAAAGAGGGAAGAAAGAGAGAGAGTATATGAGATGGGATCGTTTATTGAGATTCTTTTCTCTTTTCTTTTCTTTTTCTCAAATCTTTTTCTTTTCTTTTCTTTCTTTTTTTTTCAATAGCATATATACACAAATGATCCCAAATCAAAAGAGAGAGAAGGATATACAAGAATTTTCTTTTTTTTTGGTTTTGGGAAATTTGGAGCTAGGAATTTAATAACGGGGGAAATGCCAAATACTAGAATCGCTAAGTGGAGATTCACCAATGATTTTAAAATAGAGAATTTATGTTCAAGATATGTGGAGAAAGAAATAAATATGTCTCTCAGTTCACTCTATAAGACGTGCATAACAACTTCAGCAGGGAAATTTAATCTACTCGGTTTCGATCACAAAAAGGAAACTAATCCAGATTTATCATAGCTAACATCATTCAATCATCCTGAAGTGAAGTGTACAAGTCATGCAAATAGAAGTGATATAGGAAAAGAAAACGGTACTCCAGATATAAGCATCCAATGCGTGAATCTTGGTGTGTTTTCTACGATAGCATACATATGAATATTCAGACTCAGCTAATCATAAAATTTCATCCATTTTCATACGGAAAAAGTGTGGGTTACTATCTCTGAATGCAAGGCAAATCATAGCATATGATATCGGAAATAAAATCTAAGACATGACAAATAAAGCATACATATAGAGAAAGCTAACTCCACGTCGTCATCATCACAGAAAAGTCATCTCTAGCATGAGATGAAAGAAATAAAGATAAAGAGGGAAAAATAAAACTATTTACAATGCGGCACACGAAGAAAATAAGAAAAACGTGATGCATGGTGAAAAAAAAGAAAAAGTGATGAAAGTGAGTGCAAATGCGGAAAAGGGCGTGGAAAAACTAAAAAATAAAGGTGGTAAATCGAAAATCGTGAGAACTCACTCCCCCAAGCCAAAGTGCACAGTGTCCTCAATGTGCGAAGTGTGGCACACTGAGAGACGTGTAATGTGAGGGGAAGGGGAGGATGCATGCATGAGGAAAAAGAAAATAAAAATAACGAAATGAAAATATGATGCGGACATGATGCTTGCAGATATAGGAGTGAAGCAGATATAAGAGTGGCATACCAAAAATCTCTCCCTCTCTCCCAAAAATGATATAGAAAGATATGATCAAAAAGTGGACCCAAAAACAGTGAGGGGAGGGGGTGGGCAAAAATCATCAGGACCAAGCAGAGACGGGCAGCATGACGGTAAAAAAAGAGATCAATGGCATCGAGGGTGCCTAAGAGGGTGGTGCGGCGCCGTCTCCGTCTTGAGGCGGAGGTGGTGGTGGCGGTGGCTGGGGAACAGTCTGCTGGGTGGGTGTGGGTGTGGGTGTGGGTGTGGGTGTAGGCTGGGTGTGTGTAGGAGTGGGGGTGGGTACCTGCTGGGTGGGTGTGGGTGCGCGAGGAAGCCGATCGAGAATCTGGGTGAGGCAATAGTGAATGCCCGGAAGTAGGTCGAAGCGGCTGGCCATAGCGGTGACGGTGGCAGACATGGTCCTGAGGTCACCTCTGAGGGCACTCACCGCCCCCTCAAGAGCACGAATGCTCTGAAGTACAGTGTCGGAAGGAGGTGGTGCAGGGGGACGCACGTGTCTGTGCTGTGCAGGACGGGGCTGGCGGACTCGGGTGGTGTAGTGGATGGGCTCAGCAGGCATGTGGAGGAAGGGTGATGTGCTCACAAGTGGGGGCCCACCCTCAGTGCGAGGTTGGGGCGCAGGCTGGTGTGAGGTGGAAGTAGCAGCAGCGGAAGTGGAGTATAAAAGTGGCGACGAGGCAGCAAGAGAGGTCAGTGACACAGACGTGGGAACAGACGTCACGACACTCTCAGATAGTACGGCTGTGATGGAGACAGAGGTGACAACCGCTGGGGAGGCAGTGTGGGGTCCAAAAGGTGAAATCCCAGCGGAGATCATACAGGCCATGGTCTCCACGACCGCAGCGAAAGAAGGCTCTCCGCTCTCAACAAAAGTAGGTGGGCGCTCGGGTAGTGCGGAGCAAAGGGGCTCAACGGACAGAGGGCTAGCTGTGGTGGGGGCGGTGGTAGTGGAGGCGGTCTCAGCAAGTGTACTCCCGACACCGTCAGAAGTGTGGACAGTGGTGTCGGGAGCAGCAGAAATATCAGGGATAGGCTGAGGGGCCACGGGGTCAACGGGTGCAGCGTGGGCCTGCTCAGCCTGCTCGGCCTCCTCAGCCTCAAGCACGTAGGCGGCGGGGATCAGGAGATCCATCGTCGGAAGCCAGTCCACCTGTGCTGGTGCTATCTGTGTCTGAGCTAGGCTCGGAAGGATCATGTAATCAGCACCGTAGGGACCGTGCAACCAAACCCAGTGCCGCTGGCCGTGCGGACGAAGCATCTTCATCCGGGCCATGACGTCTATGGACAGTGAAGTGGGGCCCGGGGCTTGTCGCAGGTCAGCCGGAAGGTCCTCGTCGGTCATCAGGGCGAGCAGGGTGATCAGACCGTCGCAACATATCGATGAGCGAGCGCCCACCGATACGATGATACGGTCCAAAAACCAGCTCGCGATATCAATCACGACGGCGGGGACCAACTCGTCACTCTCCCTAGCTAGAGCTCTGGGGCGCGTCATCGCATAGAGCATATAAAGCTCCGGCGTGGACATCGTCACAGGCTCATACCTCGCCAAAAAGGTAGTCGCCATAAGGCACTGAGCTATGCGGAGGCAGGGGTGGACGATGGCCGAGGCCTTGGCCCTACTAGGGTCAAAGGCAGCAGGTAAACCCGTGATCCGGGCCCAGAAAGCGTGGGAATCGAAGGAAGGTGGGGGAATGTGAGTGGGGGCGTAACCACGGTCGGCCCCGGGGACATCGGGCCACGAAAAGAATGCTCTCATTATACCGAGAGTGACCTGGCACTCTCGGTCCATAAACCTAAACGAGCATCCCTCGTCGGTCCGGGCTATAGAACTCAGCACCTCAAGTGTCGGACGGACGAAGTTGTCCGTCGACACTTGGAAAAAATCTTGCCAACCCACGTTGTCATACAACGTGAGCATCCCCTCAAGTACCCCCAGGCATCCTAGGTCTGCAAGGTGTGCGAACCTGGAGGGTACAATCGAGCGCTGGGAAATGCGCTCAAAAACGACGCGGTGTGCGCCGTCCCGGAACGTAATTCCCAGCGGCCCGACAAGTGGAGCCGGTGGTGGCAGTGGGTCGGCAGGGAGTGGCTGTGCAGGGTGAACGGGGACTGCAGGCTGTGGCTGTGCGGGGTGAACGGGGACTGCAGGCTGTGGCTCTGCGGGGTAAGGTGGTGTAGGCGGAGGAGAGTCCTCCATCTCGTGGGAGGGGCCGGGCTCATCAGTCCGCTTCCGCTTGGCGGAAGCTCTCCTCGTGCGTGGCCGTGTCCGGGGCGGCATGTGGGCCCCGGGTGCTCACCAAAAACGAAATAAATGCGGCGTGCAAAAATGAGTGGAGCGAATATACCAGAACACGTCGCGAGAGCAAAATGGTGGATGCGTGCGAAGACGCCTCCTCCACGAAGCCAAAAACGCTCCCCGGAAGCTCCTCTAGGCTCCCCTAAGCTCCCCAATATACCCTGCACATCAAACGAAGATATCAGCGAGTAATATTCAAAATGTATGGGGGGTTAGGGGTATAATAGATAGATTTTGAAGTTGATTTGGGCTAGGGGCTCGATTAGCACATGGATCGTCAAAAAATAGGAGAAAAATAGAGAAACGGTCGAAATAGGGCATACCGGAGCTCGGCCGGCGGCAAGGGAGTCACCGGCGACTCGGGCAGTGCGGAGGGGTCGTCGGCCGGCGGTGGTCGGCCGAGCGCGGCGACGGGCAAGGTGGTCGGGCGAGTGAGGGGGGTCGCAGCGGTCGTAGGAGCGATCGGGCGCGGGCTCGGGCGAGAAATCGATAAATAACACTTCGAATTCCGCGCCGAGCCCGCAGCGACTTATATAAGAAAAAGTTACGACTCGGTCGAGTGAACGTAACGGAAATATTTTTGAAAATTCCTCCCCGCTTACGACTCGGCCGAGTGGCCTTGCCACCCTCAGTCGAGTGGAAAAAGTCCATTCGACCGAGTGGCTCAAGCTACTCGGCAATACTCGCTCTAGGAGCGTATCAGTTTCACTCGGCCGAGTGAAGATTTTTACTCGGCCGAGTGGTAATTATACTGAAATCAAGAAAAGAAACAGAGAGTTGGGTACAGCAGACTTCCCTCGTTCGTGTGCCGCTCAGGCGGACGAGCTTATGTGCTCGGCCGAGTGACTAGTATACTCGACCGAGTGAATCATGTTTTCTGCTGTTTGGCTCCGTTTGGGCTCTAATCTCTGTTTTTCTTCCTCCAGTCGATTTCATCCTCCTCCTAAGCATCGAGCGCATTCCTGGAGCGATCCTCGTCGCCTTGTTCATCCTCCTAATGATAGGTACCCCGTTCTCCTCTCCTGTCAAAGAAAAATAGGACCCGTTATCACGAAATTTTTAGGCAAACGACTCAAAACACTAATAATTTCTAAAACAAAAAAAAGGAAAAAGTAAAAATAAAGCGATAACCGTCGGGTTGCCTCCCGACCAGCGCTCATTTACGGTCTTGAGCTCGACCCCCTTTGATTTTCAATTTAATGCGGGATATTGGGTGCATATGAGATGCACCCGTCGAATTTATTGGGAAGAACGCTTAAATTTGGATGTTGTGGCGGCGTGTTCTTCCTCGGTGCTCCTTCCCCTCGGGTGGTATTGAGGGGTGGCTCCCCCAAGCTAGTGCTTGCTCCGGGCCTCGGCTTCACCGGTGACACTGATTTTCGTATCGGTGGGGCTTTCTTTGGAGTCTTCATCTTTGAGAGCTTGCAGAGCTCTCGTATTCTCGCGACATCAGCGTCGCCTTCATCAATTTCCATGGAGGGGTTGGGGGAATGCTCCATCTTTTCTTCTTGGCCCAAGTCCGGCCCTTCCTCAAAATCTTCCTTGAATAGTGCGCCGATGGAATGGGGGATCGCCTCCTCAATAACCTCGTCAAGGAGGTCCATATAGTCCAGCTCCTCATGATAAGGCATGTGTTTCATTGCCCTGGGTATATGAAGCTCCACCTCGATGTTACCGACGTTCAATATTAGAGTCCCTTCACGTACGTCGACAATGACACCGGCGGTGGCGAGGAACGGGCGTCCAAGTATTAGCGACGTATCTCCCTCCTCCTTGACATCCATGATCACGAAGTCGCATGGCAAACATATGCCCCCCGGGACTTGTAACGGGATGTCCTCTGCGATCCCTACCGGCCTTGTGATCCGACCATCGGCTAGTTGTATCCGCATGTCGGTAGGCTTCAATTCTGTGCCGGTGTTTAGTCTTCGGAACATAGAGAGATGCATGAGGCTAACACTAGCCCCTAAGTCCACTAACGCCTTTTGTAGAGGGACGCCGCCTAAGGTGCAAGGAATTCGGAAACTCCCCGGGTCTTTGAATTTGGCGGGCTCCTTCTCTCTCTTGGTGAACCAAGTCCCCTCCTCAGCGAGCATTATTTTCTCCTTCCTCTTTCTTCCCGTTATCAAATCCTTTAAGAACTTGGTGTATGTCGGGATCTCCACGATAGCGTCTAGGAAAGGAATGTTGAGGCTTACCCCTCTCTAATATTCGAGAAACTTGGCTAGCCGTTTCTCCATCTTTGCTCTAGCAAGCCTCTGAGGGAATGGGATCGGTGGCATAAAACGCCTCTCTTCAATCAGTTGCTCTGCTCTGGACTTTTCTTCCCCTTGCGGCTCTTTCTCCCTCTCAACTTCAATGACCGGCTCACTTGGCTCTACTCTTTCCACCACGGGCTCCTCGGTTGGGATCATGACGGGGGTGGTATCCTTCCCGCCTCTCGTAGTAACTGCAACCACGGCGTTGATATGTCCGGTGGTGCCCCTGTGGATTTTGCTCGGGTTGAGCCGGCAACTGTTGACTATTTCGATTGAGCAACGCAAGTTGCTCCGAGATTTGGCCTACAACGGTTGCAAGGGAATCTTGGCTCGCCTTCAAGGAGGCATTAGTCTTCTTCTGCTCGGCCATAAACTCCTCCACTCTAGCTTCAAAATTGGAACGTTGTTGAGCTTGTGGAGGTTTTGGATTTCTCCACCCTTGATTGTATCCGGGCGGCCTATAGGGTCCAACTTGTTGCTTTGGTGGGAAATTTTGTTGCGGAGGCCCCCTCGGTGGATAATGTTGTTGTTGTTGTTGTGGTCGAGCTTGATGAGGTAGTTGTTGCGGGGGGTTCAATGCTCCATCATTGTAGGCATAGGAGAAACCGGGATGGTTTCTAGTGGCTGGATTGGCCCAATATCATTGGTTCCCCGTGACGTATTGAACTTGCTCCAAAGATCCCTCTCCTTGTTCTCCTCCCAAATACATAGCTTGGGATTGGTCTTGCCAATCACACATTTGATTTGTTGGTGTGGATGTGGAAGGGGTTCCTTGGGGCTCCGTAATATATTTCTCCAATCTCTCCACTACCTTGTGGAGAGAATCGAACTTGTTGGTCAGCTCCGCTACGGCCTTGGCCTCATAGATGCTAGATGGCTTCAAGGAGGACGAAGAGTGTCCTCGCTCGTCGCCCCATTGTTGATTGTTCAAGGCCATCTCCTCAATTAAGGCCGTAGCTTTGTCGGGAGTCTTCGATAGGATGGCCCCATTTGCTGCGGCATCAATAATCTGTTTGGTCCCCGGTTGGAGACCATTGTAGAAGCTATGGACTAGCTCCCAATCTTCAATGCTATGGTGGGGGCACTGATGCTGCAGGTCTTTGAAGCGCTCCCAAGCCTTGTAGAGTGTCTCTTGAGGTCCTTGATTGAAGGACATGAGAGCACTCCTAATCTTTACCGTCTTGGAGGGCGGATAGAACTTGTCGATAAACGCGCTCGCCAACTCATCCCATGTGGTAAAGACTCCTTTAACTTACGTCCTCAACCAATAAAGAGCTTTATCCTTTAATGTGAAGGGGAAGAGGCGCAGTCTGATGGCATCTAGGGTAACGCCCGGCATCTGGAAGGTGGCGCACTTTGATAGGAAGAGCTGGATGTGGTAGTGGGGATTTTCATGGGCGTTCCCATGAAATGGATCCTGCTGCATCAGAACCACAAGCCCGGTCTTCAGCTCAAAATTCTTGTCGGCCGCCAACTCCGGCATGGCTATGGACGAGGTCGTGGATGAAGTCTTAGGCCGGAGCCTATCTCGAATGGAAATAATCCTCGCCATTCTTGCCGCTAACTCTTCAGGCGTCTCCCGGACGTTCATAAACCTCCCTTCCATTTCGGGTCTCCTCTCCGCTCTGATTCTCCGCAATGTACGCTCGATCTCAGGATCAAACAATATATCGATGGGGTCCGCTGTAGATCTTGTGTACATGCACGGGAAAAACAAAGTTTCAAAGAAGTGATTAGCACAATGGAAGGGTTAGATAAAAATAAAGAAATAAAACAAAAAAAAAGAAATAGCTAGGGTGTTAGGATCAAACACAATCGCCTCCCCGGCAACGGCGCCAAAAACTTGATCGCGCCCGGGCGTACACCCTAAAGAGCGACCGTGTAGTTTTACCGCAAGCGCACGGTGTAGCGGCGAGCGGGTATCAAACACAGGGAGGACGTATGACAGTGCCTTCTCTGAACAACCTGGCTATAGGGACAGAAGAGTAGGAAAGTGCCTTTCGGTGATGTTGTCACAGTTGTCAAACAAAGTATAGAGATATAAAATCAAATAAAGACGCCTAGGGAATAGGAAATCCCCGCTACTCACCGTATCTCGTCAATGTGATTCATCGGTATCACAATTGCTAGGGTAGAATTTCAGGTGAACTAGTTGCAACTGAATGTAAAACCTGACTCGCGCTCTCGCGCTATTGCCGGTCTATAGCAAACCTAGGTTCGGGTCCAATCTCTTGCAAACCCTAGCCTAGGCAAGCTAGCATTAGGATCAACATCATTGTTCAATCGCATCCCGAGCCCACTCTCGTGCAAACTCGGGCCACGACCTAGGTTGGGGTAATTCCTACCCGTCCAATCTCTTGCAAACGGGTATCGGTATAGAATTGCAACCGAGAACCCTAGTATCGGTCCAATCTCTTGCAAACCGATACTACGGAAACTCAATTTCAACCCAATTCGGATTTCTAGGGTTTCCTATCGAATTGGGATCCAATCTCTTGCAAATCCCAATCGATATGAACACCTAGGTATCCGTAATATATCGATCCCAAATTAACCATAATAGCAATTCTAGCAATAGTTCCACCAAATCATCACAAATCAGAAATTGGGCTCGTAGGGTTCATCCCCACGCCCTAAGACGTTAAGACTACTCACAAATCATATTGCTAATGAAAGAATAATCAATAGAAATAGCAATGGAATTCATAGCAATAATCAAAATAACAATAAAAATAGGATTTTTAATAGAGAGGGAGACAACCCAATATAGCTTTCCAAGAATCCAACAAAATAACACTTTTCTCTCCTCTCCAATCACAAGAATAAAACTCTAAAAAGTCTAATCTAAAAAGGCTACCAAAAGCAATAGAAAAGCTCTCTAAACTAGGTTAGAATCAGGGGTTAAATACCCCCCAAAACTGTCCAAAAATTCGTGACCAAACTGCCCCTGCGTAGCTCCAAAATCGTGATTTCCGCTACAGGCAGCGCTGCTCACTCGGCCGAGTGACAAAAGTCGCTCGGCCGAGTGAGAGACCCTGAGAATTTACAGTAAGTCCGGGGTCTTGGGGGTCTTCACTTCGGGCGTCACTCGGCCGAGTGAGTTGTCGTCACTCGGCCGATGGGCTTATCTTCACTCGGGCGGTCGGCCATTGCCACTCGGCCGAGTCAGGCTTCTGCTGCTCAGACTGACGAAAAACAGTAAGTTGGCTCTTTTTGAGGGGCGTCGTCTGAGTGCCGCTCGGGCGGACGGGATACGTCACTCGACCGAGGCGGCTTCTGATGCTCGGCCGAGTGCACACTTGGAGCGTGTCCGATTTGGCCGGCCGAGCGGGGTCTCGCTGGTCGGCCGAGTGACTCCTTCACTCGGCCGAGTGAGACACTGAAAATGCCCATTCTGAGTGTTTTTGCCTCCTCGTCGCTCCTACGACGTTCTTTCTTCTTCCGCTCCTCTCCAATCTCAAAATACCCCTCAGGGAAGTCTTTGGTGACACTCCGGAGTGGGTGTATCTCGGAATCACTCCAAATCGCTCCAAATCTCCTGAAATACGACAAAAATAACAAATCGTGAAGAGTATCGCAATTTTGTCGATAAACCGTGGAAAACATGATTTGAGCGATCTAAATGGCATGCAAACATGCGGGAAAAAAGGTGTAAAATGCGGAGTGATCAGTATCGTGTCGGACAGAGACACGAGGTTCACATCTCAGTTCTGGCAGAGTTTGCAGAAGAGTTTGGGTACGCGTCTGAGTTTCAGCACGGCGTACCATCCGCAGACGGATGGCCAGTCCGAGAGGACGATTCAGATCTTGGAGGACATGCTAAGGGCGTGCATGTTGGATTTAAAGGGTTCGTGGGAGGACCATCTACATTTGGTAGAGTTTTCTTACAACAACAGCTTCCAGGCGAGTATTGGCATGGCGCCTTTCGCCGCTCTTTATGGGAGGAAATGTCGATCGCCATTGAGTTGGGATGACATTGGTGATCGGGAGCTGTTGGGACCTGAGATGATTGTGGAAGCTGTGGATGTTGTCAGGAACATTCGGGAGAGGTTGAGGATTGCTCAGGACCGTTTTAAGCATTGGGCAGATGCTAAATGTCGTCCTTTAGAGTTTCAGCCGGGCGATCATGTGTTTCTGAGGATTTCCCTGAATCATGGTGTGATTCGCTTTGGGAAGCGAGGGAAGTTGAACCCGCGATACATTGGACCGTTTGACATTCTGGAGAGAGTTGGCGAGGTAGCTTATCGCTTAGCCTTGTCGCCATCTTTGGAAGGAGTTCACAATGTTTTCCATGTGTCGCAGCTTCGTCGATACATTAACGATCCATCTCATGCTGTGGATTTCTCGGAGATTACCGTTCGCCCTGATATGACGTATGACCGACAGCCAGTGCAGATTCTGGACAGGCGTCAGAAGTCACTTCGGAACAAGGTTGTCAATCTTGTGAGGGTGATGTGGCGACACGGCTCGCCTGGAGAGTCTACTTGGGAGAATGAGGATGAGATGCGAGAGCGTTTCCCACTTTTGTTTCCGGACACGTGAGTGTTGGGAAATTTCGAGGACGGAATTTTTCTTAAGTTGGGGAGTATGTAACGACTGGTTTTCATGTATCTGGATTTATTATATTATATTATATGTTTTGGTGGATTTTCTCCTCATGTGTGGTTTTCGTCTCCGTAGATTTCATTTTCGATCGTTTCGTCGTGAATTTCTAGCTTCTTCCTTAGAATCGTCGATTTTGGAGTAAGTCATTCGTGACGGGCTTCATATCGGTCATATCTTATTGTTAGATCAAGCCTAGGAGTCTTAGGAATCGATCTCGGAGCTTCGCGCTCCATTTCGGAACTTTCTGTGCACGTTAGCCGGTGCAAGAAGGGGAACCGACCGACTAGATGACGATTTAGTCGGTCGGCAAACCTTCATGAGCCGACTAGTTGGCTTTGTAAATTTCTCAGGAGTTGATGTTTATCGTTAGTCGGTCTAAGAATGTTCGTCGACCGACTAGGTTGCAAACTAGTCGGTCAGCAAATGTTCTTTAACCGACTAACTCTATGTTCATTTTGATGCTAAGTACTATTCATTCTTAGTCGGTCTAAGAACGTTCATCGACCGACTAGATGACAAATTAGTCGGTCAGTAGTTGTTCTTTGACAGACTAAATCTAAATCCTATTTTTGTACAGGAGTTACTGTTTGGACTTAGTCGGTCTGCGTTAGTCAACCGACCGACTAGTTCACAAACTAGTCGGTGAGTGGTTGCTCTTTGACCGACTAATCAGTGTCGAAACCCTAATTTCTGGGCAGCCGCCAGGTCATTTTCTATAAATACCCCACTTCGTTTCTTTTCTTTCTTTCTCTTCTCCTGGACTCTTTCCTTCCCCCTTGACCTCTGATCTTCCCCAACCTTCCTCTAGCCTTCCTCCTTCATCTAGAGCTTCTCCCCCTCTCCATTTTGACCAACCACCATGCCCTAGGTCATCTCCAACCCCCAAAATCCCCCAAAACCCCATTTCTCCAGATTTTCCCCATCCTTTCCAGATCTGAACCCTAGGTTCCCCGGAGCGTTTCTTCTGTTGCCGTGCTTGCTCGGCATCGTTCTTCCGCTTCCTATACGGTAATAAATCGATCTCTTAATGTTCTCTTAACCCAATGTGTTTTTGTGAAACCCTAATAAAACTAGGTTAGATGTTGTTCTAATATTGTTTTGCCATGGCAGCAACCTCATCACCGTAGTTAGCATTTGTGTGACGGCCTCGTTGATCGTCATCCTCGGTGCTAGGCAAGTGAAACTTGCATCTCTTGATTTGGGCCATGTCTTAGGCCATTTCTCTTGCTTTAGCGTAAAAGAGACTAGACGGTGAAAGGATAGCCGTCTAGACGCCATTGACCTAGCTTGACAACGAAGCTTGGTCCGTCACCCTCATCATGCTTGTATGTCACGTTTAATTTCAATTAACGGTACGCGTATTAACTGTTCATGTCATCCATGCATCTTTAACTGCCATGTTTAATTTAAATAAACGGTATGCAAATATCTGTTCATGCCATTGCATTTTGCCTGTCATGTTTAAATTAATTAACGGTACGCGAATAACTGCTCATGTCATTGCATGCTTGAACACTCATCGTGATTGTGTAGCATCGCTACATACTAGTCCTACTTGTTCCGGCTAGGCACCCGTTTTGCGGACACAACCCTAGGCCAATTGCAAATCTGGCTCGTGGTCCAGAAAACGAGCTCAATACAGCCTGCGGGCAATAAGGCACTCGCCTGTGTGTGAGTGATCCCTTGTACTTGAATACAGCCTGCGGGCAATAGGGCACTCGCCTGTGTGTGAGTGATCCCTTGTACTTGAATACAGCCTGCGGGCAATAGGGCGCTCACATGTGTGTGGGTGACCCCTTGTACTTGTTACTTGACAATACATGTCACCCCTACCACTTGTTACCTGCTACTTGTACTTCACTTGTTATTTCCATACAATACTTGCCATGCCATGCACCATACTTTAACTGCTAGGTTGTTAGTTTACCCTTCTTTCAGTTTCCTTGCACAAGTCTTTCGACTTGCTGACATGTGCCCCTTTTCTCTTTTGGGTGACACGTGTTAGATCCCGAGCCTGAGTTTGTCGCTGAGGACGTGGTGTTTGCTGACGCTGAGTTAGAGCCCGCGTTGATCGAGGACTTCGTGGACACTGGAGATCAGTCTTAGTGTCCTCGTGGGGCCTTCCCTTTTGCTTTAGACTGCTTTTAGTTATCGGTGCGTAACACCCATACTTTGTTATGTTGTCCCTTTTGTTGGCCTTGTTCTGGGCCTTTAGACTCCTTCTTTTAGCCTGGTGGCTTTTCTGGATGTTGAACTTAACTTTGATGTTGGACAATTTCTGAGATATGAGATTTTATTTCTGTCTCTCCTTGTGTTATTATTGTTGTTCCGTTTGTGGTTACAGGGACCTGCTTACGTTTTATTGATGCGTATCGGGTTTGGGGCTTCACAGCTCCACTCTCGTACGGACCTTTTCACGTCTCGCCTCCATTTTAGGGAAGCGGGGCGTGACAAGACGCTTATTGGGTCTGAGCTTCACAGCTCCGGCCCAAGCGGGCCTTAGTCACGCTTCGCCTCCGTAGTTTTGGGAAGCGGGGCGTGACAGGTTTTAGTGGTGGCCCATGCAGGTCTTGTAATTACAAAAGTTCGTAGAAATAGCATTACTCACACTCATTTTTATTATTAGTTATCGTGTACGAGTCTAATTTGGGTCTTCGTTGTTAATAGGATGGCAGGAAGACGTAATACCAAGCCGGGAGCTCAACTGATGGAGTTCCGGGAGACCAGGGCAGTGAATTCCGTCAGTTTCTGGGCCTCATGAGGGAGATGTTGGACGTTCAACATCAATTGGTTCAGCAGTCCCATCAGGCTGCCCGAGCCGTCCAGGCTCCCCCGCCGCCACCTGCCCCGAGCACTACTCCAGGAGTGAAGCAGTTCAATGAGCTTCAGCCGAAGACTTTTTCTGGGAAGGAAGGACCGTTAGGTGCTGATGAGTGGATACAGAGTACAGAGGAGAAGCTGGTAGCTGCGAAGATTCCTGAGGATACCAAAGTTGAGATAGCGAAGATGCAGCTGACTGAGAATGCTAGGAACTGGTGGCGCATTGAGGAGAGGCGTCTGCAGAAGCCAGTGGCGTGGAAGACTTTCAAGTCCATGTTCAGAGAGAAGTATTTTCCCAATGCTGCAAAGAGGGAGCTGTTGAGCCGATTTGTGAATCTGAAGCAGGGGAATATGACGGTTGATGAGTACGAGGCAGAGTTCAAGATGCTCATTCGTTTTGCCCCTCATATGGTGAAGAAGGAAGAGAACCGAGCTGATCGGTTTCGTCAGGGACTGCATCCGAAGGTTCAGGCTTCCATGTCCTCGGCAGACTTTTCGACCATGGGAGATGTGCTGAATACCGCCAGGAATCATGAGATCGTGGCACGCCTACCTGATCCTTCTGATGATGGTGGAAAGCGACCGATGGAGCAGCATAGGCCTTCTGCTAGGTCTATAGTGGGACTAGTTCAGTCAGTGCCTTTCAAGAGGCCAGGAGCACCTGCTCAGAGCCAGACCAGAAAGCAATGTCTTTTCTGTGGCAAGCTGGGACATCGTCAGAACGATTGCAGGAAGAGGCTGGGTTTGTGTCTGGCATGTGGAGCCGTCACACACATCACTAAAGATTGCCCAGGTATCTCCATGTGAAGGGCGGAGCACCGACCCCACTGCAGAGTAGAGCACCTGCCCCTACCCAGAGAGGAGCTGTTCTCCGTGGAGCATATGTCATGACAGCAGAGGATGGCATCATTGCAGGTAACTCCATAGTTTTAGTCTTTTATATTATAGCTTAGCTTATTTTTGGCCGCTTATGTATGTTTCAAAACTTTTTGTTTCCTTTCAAATCAAATCTTTAAAGTTTTGAAACTAGTCTACGAGATCACAACCCACCTATCTTCTCTCATCCATTACCACAACTCCACGCGTTTTCCCACATGTTATTTTTTAAATATGTCTTTTGCCTTAAAATTTCTTTCCTCTTCTTCCCTCTTTGAAGTGTTATTTTCATTGTTGTTAAAGTATTAGAACAGGTTATTATTGCTATAGGATTATGTTTGTGGGTAGGTTTAGAGTGAGGTGAGATATGTCGTAGGGATGATTAATTGATTTTGGAACACAAGGATATTAGATTAGATTTCTTTGGATGAAAAGAATGAGGTGTCCAAGACTTATTTATAATACCGATGTGTGCCGGACTCAATGGAGAATTCTGGTCGGATTAAATTATATGCGGGGAGATGATAACTTATCAGACTTGAAACTTGGACGAGTGGTAGATAGGAGTAGCTACGAAGTATAGTATGATTTAGAGTGGTCATGAGAATGAGTAGAACATTTAAAGCATCAAGGCTTGATTATTAAGTTGACGTGAGAAGACATTGGAAATAACACAACATGTTGAGATGAATGGTTAGTTAGGAAGACGGATTTTATAAGATTGGGAGATTAGATGATAGGGGTAAGGATAGCTGTGGTTCGATGGTTCATTGATTAAGGAGAATAGATTTATGTGTCGATATAAGGGATGCTACTTTGGGGACGAGACGATTGAAGACTGGTAGATGATAATGTGGATTTATAGTTAAGTGCTAGGGTGTGATTCTAGTTGTAGCATTAGCCAGTGGAAAGACGGGTTATGATAGACTATTTGAGGAACGTTGTTTGAAGTTATAGGATTAACGATCATTATGTGAGATATGGAAGTTGTAGGCATAAGTGTATATAGATATTATTACTATTAGTATAAGTGATTCCGAGGGCGGAATCATTTCTAAGGTGGGTATAATGTAACGGCCGCTTTCCGGCCGTTCGTATTTTCTACGCGCACGTAATTTTTCGTGCACGTATTTTATTTGGCTCTTTCTCGGTTTCGGTATATACGATGTGATATGCCATTGTGACCGTATGGAAGTGTATAATTTTATAGTAATTTTTGGGAACGACATTTCACGGCTCGTTTTCTTGCAAAGCAGCTTTGAATGGAAGGGCGTTTTGGTCTTTTGGCACCAATACCCAGTTCCCGATTTTACGATAATTTTTGGTGGGTGTAGCACACGATCGGACCTCGTAGCCACGTACTTCTCGTCTCTACGATCGTTCTGGTATTTTTTGGATTATTTTTCCGATGCCCGTAGTGGAAGATATCCCCTAATCAATTTGCAACCGTTGATTAGCCTTAATCAAATTCAAATTTCAAATCTCCTAATCAAATCCTAATGAGATATCTACGTATCATGGGGAGAGATTCTGGGTCTACCCTCACCTTCCTTTCCCCACTTCGTACCCCCCCTCTCTCACCCTCTCTCCTAGTCACCCCCTAAACTACACCCTCTTTAAAATACCCTTAGCAAAGCTTCTCTTCAAATGAAACCAACCAGGCAGAATGAAACAAAACCCACGCATTCACCCTAGCCGCCCCCTTGCTTCCTCCTACAGCCACCGACGGCCACCCCAAGCCTCACCTCTCCGACCACCACCCTCTCCTCCTCATTCTCCTCCATCTCCTCCTCCCAAAGAGCTCCAAAACCAATGAGATAAACCATTGGCCGAAAATTTTCAGATCTGTGCTCATCGCCGGAGATCTCCACTGTCGCCGACCGTCCGCCACCGTCGGCGACGACCACCACTTCCATTCAACTCCTCTTTGACCCCCCGATCATCTCCAACTCCCCTTACCCTTTTCCCACGTCTCGATCTCCTCGAAAACCCCGTGGAACTCAGATCTAGCCGCTGTTTTTGACAGTTTGCACGCCGCCACTTCAAACTCGCGCCCACCAGTCATCCGGCCACCTACGACGACCACCCTACCACCGTTGGACTCCTATCGAAACCCTCTACCAACTTCAATTTCCCTCATGCTCATATCTCGCCTGTAGCTCCGTGAAATCTCGTCGGAACACGCCGTATCGGCTGTTTTTGACAGATCTCAAAGCTGAACTTTAACGCCGGCTCACGACCACCTCCGACCACCCCCGGTATCAACTCCACCACCGTTGGCTTCATCTTGAACTCCTTTCCCTTCTGCAATTTCTCGTTGTCGTTGTTTGTTGCTGGAATTCCGATGAGACACACGACAACGAACGTTGCGTGAATCTATCCTCTCTGGCATCTCACGGCCACCCACCGCCGTACGCTCACGCCGTCGGCCACCCACCGGGCCGTGCATCTTCCACTGGTCCTACTTCATCTACCGACAGCCCTCTTGGACTCTCTGAGTTCAGTGCATTGTCACACGCACGTGTTTTTAGCCGACGTCGCCGTTGTCGTGAAGATCTGTTGCGCTACCCGCAACGGGAGGAAGATCGTTGTTAGCTCGCTGATTTTGCGCCACCACCCCGCTGTCCAAAGGTACCTCACTGCACTACCCGCGGCCGAGGAGTTCCAGACGACACCGATGCTTCGCCGTTTAGACCCGACTTCTGCTTGTTGGACGACGTCACGAGGTTGGTTTCTCTAACAAGTAGTAAAACCTACACTATAACTCATCAAAACCTAATCTAAAATTGGTCAACATGAACTAAAGTTAATTTCAGCATCTGTAAAATGTTGCCTACCGTAGGAAAGATCGACGAACGGACTATTTTCTATGCACATAGGGTAGGCGTCGATCTAGACTGAACAAACATCAAAAACGTGACCTTTTGACTGATAGGTTAGTCCCGCCAAATTTAGAAACAAACTATAATAGGTTTGACCAAAAAGTGCGATCTGACATCGTCGTGATACTATTTCAGACGGACCATCGCCGACACGACGTTTCGACGGGACGCTCCGGACAGACGACGCACTCGCCACCGTAGGGAAGTGTACCCACTTGTACTTTCGGCCGTGTTTAGGCCTTAGACCCTTAAAACTATTAGAATGTAGATAAAGAGAACCAGACGTGAAATGATAGCGTTGGGGACCCCCCTTGACAGCTTAGACTTGACGACGAAGTCTAAGCACAACAACAACAACAACTGACACCTTAGGGTTATTCTGTGTGTACGTGCGTGTGGACACCCTAGAATGAACTTTCCCTCAACTTTGTCATGTCATGTCACGAAAGCCTACGGGCGTTTCAGGTGCCCTCCATGCGAGGGTGTTCTCTGTTTGTCTTGTCTTGAGCACTTTGGGTGGAGGAAGGTTGAGCATTCCCTCGGCTTGGCGGGGTTGGCCACCCACAAACCGAAAGGCGTGAATCTCTTTTGTCACCCTCAGTCTTGTCTTGTCCCGTGCACAAAGTTGAGCGTTCTCTCGGTTGAGAAGGTGCTGGCCGCCTTCTAACCGAAAGGCGTGAACCTTAGTGACACACTCCTCAGTCTTGTCTTGTCCCGTGCACAAGGTTGAGCGTTCCCTCGGTTGAGAAGGTACCGGCCGCCTTCTAACCGAAAGGCGTGAACCTTAGTGACACACTCCTCTGTCTTGTCTTGTCCCGTGCACAAGGTTGAGCGTTCCCTCGGTTGAGAAGGTGCCGGCCGCCTTCTAACCGAAAGGCGTGAACCTCAGTGACACACTTCTTGTCTTGTCTTGTCCCGTGCACAAGGTTGAGCGTTCCCTCAGCACAGACCGAAAGGCGTGAACCTTAGTGACACACTTCTTGTCTTGTCTTGTCTTGTCTTGTCCCGTTTAGGTTAGTCACGCAGTCGGTAGCACACACTACGGCCACGGCGTGTTGTGTTTACTTTTCCTGCACCGTTTTACTTTCTTTAACTGCCATGTTATAATCCCAGCATGTTAATCAACCAGTAAATCGTTGTTTTAAATTACAGTACACTTGCAGTAGAGTCTAACCCTCTTTTGTAGACTTTACCTGACGTACAGTTCTTTTTCTCTTGGGTGCTGTACGTCAGGTGTTGAGCCAGCGCACGTGGACGAGTCGGACATTCCTGAGTACGTGGAGCCAGAGGACGTTGACCCGGAGTACGTACCTGACGAGAACCAGTCTTAGAGGTCCCTCACCGTAGCAGTTCAGAGTTTTTCCTGCTTTCTAGTTCGGGTGCGTAGCACCATTTATTTTTCTGCCTAGGTTGGGTGCTTGCACCATTAGTTACTTTCTGCGTGTTGCCACGCTGGGCATTACTTCCTTTGTTAGACTCTTGTACTTCTGGATATCTTGATGGAATAAAATGAATGCATTTTCTTTCAGTACTTTCTGTTGTTACGAATTTTTATATATGCAAGAACCTGTTTGTTTCTATCTTTGGTACCCCTACAGACGCTTCTTGGGTCCGAGATTCACAGCTTCGGTCCAAGCGGACATTAGTCACGCTTCGCCTCCGTAGTTTTGGGAAGTAGGGCGTGACAAATACATAGATATGAGTGTATCTCTAAGATATCCGCAATCCTAACCGACTCTAGTTATTTCCATTCACAACATGTTTTAATTTTTGTGTTATTAATATTCATGGCTTTAATTTCTGTGTTATAATTCCTCGTTGGCCCAACCCACAAGGCCTTGGACCCGTCTACGCCACGAATTGGAGCCATCTGCCGACTTTTTACCGAACCGTTTCTAAATGTTCGGGAAAGGGTAATTTTTAGATTTAGGGTAATTTTTAGAAATAATATCAATTTTCGACCAAAATAAATTTATTCTCAAAAATCGACCAAGTTTCTCCACGTCAGCGGCGAGGAGCCGTAGATTGGACAATACCGCACTTGCCAAGTGCTACATTTTTGGCCGCATTTGCCAAGTGCGGCCAAAACATGGCCGCACTTGGCAAGTGCGGCCAAAAAAAGCTTTTCCACTGCCTTAGTGATTTAGTTGGCATATTTTGGCAAGTATAGGCCTCAGCATTTTGGCCGCACTTGCCAAATGCGGCCAAAAATGCCACACTTGACAAGTGCGGTATTATCCACCATAGCCCGCGCGGCCACGCGCCTCGCCGCTGACGTGTCGAAATTTGGTCGATTTTTGAGAATAAATTTTTTTGGTCGAAAATTGATATTATTTCTAAAAATTATCCTAAATCTAAAAATTACCCTTCGGGAAACGGGTCCGTCCCCTTGCAACTGAAACGGAATATTCGGCCAGAACGGCCTTCAGGATTTGGTCCCAGCGACCCCCATACGAGCAGCTCGGGCAACCCTCGTATTCTGCCCGCGGGCAGCTCTGAGAATAAAACAGGCGAAAACACAGAAAGCCCCCCCTTTCTCTATGCTCCCTTGGAGCGAAGACTAATTTGCTCTCTCTGATTGGCCCCCATGCGCGTGAGATTCGCTGCACACGGTAATAAAATTTCCCGTCCCGTGCATCCTTTAAAAAGGAGCCAAAATTTGTAGAAATTTGTTTTCCTTTTTGGAGAAAAGTTTCGAATTTTTTCATTTCTCGTGCCTGTTTAACAGTCAAATCAGCTACTCACAATCGTGGACCGCAGTAAATTCATGTTCCGAGGTCGGATTCGGAGGATATCGGCGATCTTTACTCTCTGGGTACCTCTCCATTTCTTCAGTTAGTCCATTCTCTCAGCTCGGATTTATGCGATTTTTTTTTGATGATTTTTCTGGTGGATTTTTGATCGGTTCTCGAGTAATTTCTGAAGCATTGCCATGTCTCTCCTTTCAGCTGCTTTTTTGTTCCCATTTTTTTTTCATTGGAATGATTTTGTGTCGCTGTAATCTGATAACAACTAGAGCTTTAACTTTTAAACCAGGGAAAGTGATAGCCTAGCGATGATATAAGAGGTCCCGGCATTCACACTTGTTCTTTCCTTAAATGGGAATCTGGCTGTAAGGGGCTTTAACTGATGTTGGTCTTGTGGTTAAATTTAGTGATGTGTGAGAGAACTACATAGAGAAGAGAGATTTTTTGGGGGATTCTGGATATGACCGATAGTTTCTGATGCTTTAGAAAAGAAGCACATCTTCTCTATTTATAGGGCCACTGCCATATCCTCAATCCTATAACCGCCCCGAGATTTCCTCAACAGACATTCGATTCTTTCAACGGACACATGAGACTCGGTCTTTCGGTTGAGGAAAATCCTCAACCGAGTATCAGGTCGGATACCGGGATTTTTGACCATTTCATTCCATAACAACTTACATCTTCAACTTGGCCTGAAATGGCCAAGTGCATTCCGACCATACTCACACTATCCGTGAGATATAACACATGATGTAATTTTACATGCTCCCACTATCCGTGAGACATGCACATTGTATTTACTGAGTACAATCATTATTTTTGATTGTCTCCTTTCATTATTCATGAAAGTTTCCTTGACTTGGATATTTCTAAGTCCCATCAAACCAACATGTTTGATGAATGTACCTGCTGGAATACCCTTCGTCAAGGGATCCACAATCATATCACTTATTGGAATATAAGTCACATTGACTTCTTTCATTTCCACCATATCATGTATGTAATCATATTGTATTTCAATATGTATTCCTTTGGAACTGTTTGCACCACTGTGGATCAAGCTGATGGCTGCTTGATTATCATAGTACATTTCAATTGGTTCATCCATCAAATTGAGATCCGTGTTCAATAGGAACCGTTCGATCCAGATCGCACGAGTAGCCATCATAAGGCTATATACTCAGCTTCTTGTGTGTATCTCGTTACATAACCCTGTTTCTTGCTACCCCAAGAAACAGCTGCACCACTAAAGATGAACACATGTCCTGCAGTCGACTTCCGGTCATCTTTGTCCCCTTCGAAATCTGCATCGGAGTAACCAAGAAACTCAAGCGAATCTGCTTGATAAACTAACTTGTGGTGCACCATACCCTTTATATAATTCATAATCCTCTTAAAGATTTCCAATGAGCTGGACCAGTATTACTTTGATATCTACTAACCAGACTAACTGGGTACGCCAAGTCTAGTCTAGTACACAATATTGCATACATCAAACTTCCAATAGCTTGAGCATATGGAACATCTAGCCGTTTTGTCCCTCTTCAGGACATTGTTCTTTGCATGACAGCTTCCCCATAACCAATTGTGTAGGGGCCGGATTGGAATTGTACATTCCAAATCTCCTCAATATTGTATGCAAATGCTTTTCTTGGTTTAAACTTAATATTCTAGACTTTCGATCTCTAAGGATCTGTATTTCAAGAACATATGATGCATTACATATGTCAGTCATCACAAATTCACTACAAAGTACTAATTTAATCTTTTTCAGCACTTCAATGTCATTTCTAGCGAGCAAAACATCATCCATATACAGTGATAATATCGTAAAACTGCTCCCACTTTTCAAGACATACACACAATTATCCAATTTGTTTGCAACGAAACCAAGTTGGATAATAATGTTGTGAAATTTGAGATACCACGGTCTAGATGATTGTTTTAAACCATACACAGATTTCTTCAATTTATAAACTGTCTTCATGTCCCTCAACCTAAATCCCTCAAGTTGATCCATATATATAACTTCCTTCAACTCTCCGTTGAGAAATGCAGTCTTGACATCCATTTGGTAGAGTTTCAAGTCAAGATTGACAACAATCGTTAAGATTATCCGTATGGATGCAAACTTAGCCACCAGAGAATAAGTCTTCTGATAATCAATCCCTGCTTTCTGAGTAAATCCCTGTGCAACTAACCGGGCCTTGAATGTATCAATGGACCCATTAACCCGATATTTCTTCTTTAACACCCACTTGCATCCTATGGACTTCATCTCTTCTGGTAAGTCACATAGCTCCCATACATTGTTTCTTTCAATTGAGTCAAACTCCTTTCTCATGGCCTCAAGCCATTGATCTGACTCAGATGATTTCATTGCATCTGTATAATTCAAGGGATCAGCTTGCTCATATATATCGATATCCACTGAGAAACAAGATGGTTTACATGAATAAAGATAATAATCATCCATTTATGCGGGTGTTGTTCTGGGTCTTTTGTTGTCACTAAGAGTTGCAGGTTGGACAAGTTCAGCTGGTTGATTTGTCATAGGTATATTCTCATTTACTTGTTCGTCTTTCATCACTTGATATTGTACTTCATCCATTATATCCAAGTCATCATTGGAACATCATCTACGTCCAGCAAGGGTGGCACATTTTCTTGGACGTGTTCCTTTTCTTCTAGATTTTCTAGAAAAGTAGCATCTCTACTTTTAATGACTCCTTTATTTTTATGGAAGAACATGCATCCTTTTGATTTTTCAGAATATCTTATGAATATGCATCTTACGGTTTTGAGATCCAGTTTATCTCTAACCTGATATAGAATGAGAACATGTGCAATGCAACCCCATTTTCTCAATTGACTTAAAAGGGTTTGCGTCCATTCTATATCTCATACGGTGTCGTCTCGACTCTCGACTGATTTTGTGGGAATTCTGTTCAGAACATAATTTGCAGTCAATATAGCTTCTCCCCAAAAATCCTTGGAGAGACCAGAATGTGATAACATACATCTCACTGCATTCATTAATGTTCTATTTTTTCTTTCAGCCACACTATTCTGTTGTGGCGTATAAGGCATAGTAGTATGCTTATTTATACCGTATTGAATATAGTAATCTTCAAATTCCTTTGAGTTGAATTCTCCACCTCTATCAGTTCTTAACACATTTATATTTCTTCCAAGTTTTCTTTCTACTTCTGTCTTGTATTTTTTAAAACTTTCAAAGGCTTCCGACTTTCTGCTTAAAAGATATACGAAAGTATACTTGGAATAATCATATATAACGGTTATGAAATATTCCTTATTTCCACGTGTCTTTATGCTCAATGGTCCACAAATGTCAGAATGAACTAATTCCAACAATTCATTAGCCCGTTGACCTTCCGAGAATGATTTCCTAGTCATCTTCCCAGTTAAATAATGTTCACAGGGTAAAGTCCTTACACCTGTCAGTTCTGATAATAAATCCATTTTGATTAACTGGTCCATCTTATTGTTACCAGGATGACCTAATCTCATTTGCCAAAGATCATAGTCAGACAAAAGACACGAGGAATAATTCAAAGCATAATCTTTATTTTCAATATCAAATTTTACAACGGAAAGACAGAATAAATTATGACCGGGCACAAACTTGCCCATATCAAACACTTTCTTGTCTTTCCCAATAGAGACCATATTGTTGTAAAATCTCACTTCAAGACCATTCTTTAGCAAAGCCGGAATAGAGACCAGATTAAGTCTTATGCCAGGTGCATAAAACACATCTTTGAGGATCATGGTGCTGTCTCCAAGATCCAATCTGTATAAACCAATACCTTATACATTTAGATATGTATTGTTTCCCATATATATCCTTTGGTCTCCTTTCTTGAGTTCCTGGAAGTCAATAATTCATTCCTTCGTCTTTGTTATGTGTCGGGTAGCAACCGAGTCAATCCACCAGCCTTCAGCATCTGTTGTTGCAGCGTTACATTCAGTGACACCAATGAATTCCGGTTTAATGGAACCTCCTTGTTCTGGGCGTTTAGAGTTGCCCTTATTCCTTGCCCGAGGACAGTTGGCCTTACAGTGACCATACTTCCTGCAGATGTAGCAAGATCTAGGAGGTCCTTTCTTGCCGCGAGCTGATTGTTGGCCAGATCCCTTGAAGGAGGGCTTCACATGTCCAAGACACTGGTTCCCTTGTGCCTTTCGGTATTGAGCAGCATTTGTCTTTTCCTCTTGCACAAGGTTGACGTCCAAGCCCTTCCTCCTAGACAGGTCTTGTTTCATGGCTAGCTGAGCTGGCAAGTCAGTGACATGCTTAACGATTCCATTTAGCCTAAACATAGTGGCAGCCATATCAAGCGACAACAGCAAACTATTCAGAATAGTTTCCACCTAAAGCTTCTCAGGAATTTCAGTTCCTGTGGTAGCTAGGTCCTTAGCCATGACAATCATCTTATTCACGTGTTCGGGTACATTATCAACTTCCTGCGTATGGTATGAATTATACCTATGCAACATGAATTGTATGTTCACGTCTGATGTGATGTTATACTTCTTAATAGTCTGCCACATGTCCTTGGCAGTACTACAATTTTCGAACACTTTTATTAGGATATCGTCCATGAACATAAGCATGAGACTTCTAGACTTCTTGTCATTTATTGTCCACTGGTCTAGCTCTCTTTTACGAGCATCAATGGGATTTTCAGGGAGAGTAGGAGCAGTGAACTTAATGACACTATCTAAATTGTTATGTATAAGTCCATATTTAATCTTCCGGTGTCACATGTCATAGTTTGAACCGTTCAGGTGTTCTATCTTGGCCAGTTCAGAAGCAATCAATTTGCTTGCCATTTGTTCATTACTAGTTTGGATAAAGTTTGGTTCCGGTACAAAGTTCAAGAATATGACGATATAGATCAATTAAAAATTAATATCTAATAACCTATCCTAATAATCAAATTTTACTTTTAGTCTGAGTGACAAAATTTTATTAGGTTATATATGCAGAAAATAAATTACAATAATCTGGCGAAAAATAAATCTATAACCTTTTTTAATTAATGTGTAAAAAAGAATTTTATATTAGGTTTAAGTTGTGGGAACAAATATGCAAATCTATAAATTACAGGAATGAACGGTAAATTGCAGAAATAAAAAACTGAAGAGCCTGATTGGTGCGTGAATCACAAAAAAATTGTTGGGATTCACACGTGGATCGAGACTATCACAGTTGTAACAGACAGCCTATTGGAATTGCACGTGTACTGGATCAGTTCACTGAACAGCTGCTGACTCTTTCAGATGCGCCGAAACCCGTGCGAAAAAGGCAACAACCTCGACGTGGAATTAGTGTGCAGTTTGATCGGTCAGTTCTCTGGCACGAAGAGGATGCATGGAAGCTTGCGTCGTTTGCATTGACGTTGATGTTACGCGGCGTGCCGGTGGACTCACGTGTACCTGTTGCTTTCACGGCTCGAAAAAAATCAAAAATTTGTTTGATTGCCTCGAAAAAGAAGCCGAAGTATCAGGAGAACGAAGTAATGGCTAATGGGGTGAGCCAAAAAATTGTTCTGAGGGGTGTGAGCCTCGAAGAGGAAGCCGAAGTCTGGATAACGGGGGTGATCCAAATGGTTGTTTTATCAAAACAACGAAGAAAGAAAAAATTTGAGTGCTTCTCTGGAAAATAAATAAATGAATGGAGGGCCTCAGATTAAAAAAATGCAGCTTTAAAAATGAAAAATAAATAAGGAGAGATGAGATGTGTGGAACCATGTCTCTGGTAAAAGGGAACCGTTGCTTTTTGGGGAGGGAAGAAGAAGACGGGGAACTGCGTCTCTGGTCTGATGCTCTGGTAAAGAAAGCTCAGTGAAGAGTAGCGAACGTCGTTGAGGGAGAGCATAGCGGATTTTTGAAACACGGAACAAGACAAGCTCTGATACCAATGAGAGAACTAGAGAGAGAAGAGATATTGTTTTGGGGATTCCGGATATGACTGATAGTTTCTGTTGCTTTAGAAGAGAAAACCATCTTCTCTATTTATAGGGCCACCACTATATCCTCCATCCCACGACTGTCCCGAGATTTCATCAACCGTCATCGATTCTCTCAACGGACACATGAGACTCGGTCTGTCGGTTGAGAAGAATCCTCAACCGAGTATCAGGTCGGATACCGGGATCTTTGACTATTTCAAGCCATAACAACTTACAATGTGGAGCTACAAATTAATGCCTACTCCGCTAGCTTCATACTCATGATTTCAGCCAGCTGGGTTGAGTTACTATTAATGGATGGCAAAACACCTTTAAGCTTTTCGCATCCTTGAATTTAGTTCACTTGGGTGGGAAGTATATATGTAGCTGTTCTTCATTTAGATTCCCATGCGCTTATGTATCTAGGCCTTTGATACAACATGGCTGTTCTGTCATGAGTTCTCTTTACAAATGGTAGATGAATTAAGGGTGCTAGATTAGTTTAAGTGCAATGATTGATGTCAACCGATATTGCACTTGCTCTTGGTTTTAACTCTGCTTTGTTAGTCTTCATAACTAGTTTAGGCACTATTCTCTTTTGCTACCTTCTTTATATGTGACGTATGCAGGTAGATATCATTGAGTTTCTGAGAGTGTTCTTCACCGTTTCTAACCATGCAGCTTGTGGGGACGAACTGCTGGATTAGTTTTGAGGAGCAGATTCCCCAAGTTGTCATCCATAGGCTTCATGTGTGACCATATCTCATTCCCTTAGCAATGTAGCCTTAGCATTTGATTCTTAATCCTTGGATGTAATTCTGATAGCCCATGAACTCTTGCAGTTATAAATAAAAAGGATAAATAACTTGTTAGATCGACTGTGATATCATCCGATAATGGGGTGCTGGATTCTGGATAACTTATATGATGCATATTCATTATTGCATCCCATCAGTTTCTTGATCGAATGCCTGCGCTGAAAGTTTAAATGTTGTAAGCTTGTGGTATAGGCGCATCTGTCTCATTTTGTAGTATGTATCTGGGGATATAATTAATCAGTTCACTTCATCCCAATTGTCTTCTACTCTCCAACAAAAATCGACACTTTGAATCAATCTAAAAAATACGAATGTAATTCTTTGGTGCCTTAGAGATATACGTTTACCGAGGAACAGATTTGCAATCTTATTTCATCCATTCTTTGTTTCAAACTTATGGATGAACTTATCTATAAAAACCATGGTAAGTATAGTGGGTCTTTTAATTAATATGCTTTTATGGTTTAGCTTTCAACTCAACTATTAAGGCTTTTGATATATAAATATCGGTTCCTTAACATGTTTATGTTATTCACTTTACAACCTTCATTTATAAATTCTTTTTTCTAACTTCTTCATGTTGTCGCTCCCACTTTAATGTCTCTTGCCATGAAAAATACTGGGAACCTTCTTATTAAATATGTACTCTAGATTACCATACACATAGCAATGTTGGTATTACAACAAAAACATAGTTGGGAGAATAATAGATCTTGATTAAATTAGGGAGGCTAGATATGGGAGACGGTGTTAATTTTTATTTTTGCATATCAAGGAACAGGTTATTTGATTCTTGCATAGGATGATCATGGAAGTTTCCAGACCGTCTTGTGACCTTGATAGGATTCAGATCTGATTTTGGGGATAAAAATCTGATTTTTAGTAAATTTTGGGGGAAAGTTTTGATTTTTTGATAATAAAACTGAAATACAAAGATAGGTTGCCTCTTTCGAGAGGAGGACCGATCTCTCAAGCTTCAATTCAAGAGGAAGCTGCACTCTCCAAATAGATCTAAGGGATTTATTTCTAATCTCAATCAATTTCTCCTCAAAACTCCACATAAATATCTAGTCTAATCTTTCACTTTATTTATAATAAAATCTTAACATCCGTCCATAAATTACTAAAATACCACTGTCATATGGTTTTCAACCTAAATTACAGATATGTCCTTAGACCATCAAAATTACAAAAATGTCATTATGCTCAGAAATTACAGATTTGCCCTCCAAGTCTATCATTTCTCCGTCCCAAAGAACCACATTGTTTTCACGAAGTCTACGGGCCACGCTACTCCGAGTGAGGGTGCCCGTCTCCTTCTTGATCAAAGCTTTGAATGCATCCATTGCCGTGGTATGACCACCCAATGTCTTCATCGTCCTCTGCAAAGCCCGGATGGCCTCCACGGCGATCACCAAAGCCGTCAGGTTCGTCACGCCTAAAGCTCAGTCTCTGTGGATTGGAAGGACCATCATCTGCAAACCAGGACCCTCATGCTCCAGTAGAAGGATGTCTGGGAGTTGTCGGGCCCGGTTTGGCCTGCCCAGGGATTGTGGGCCCCTGGGCGGCCCGCTTGACTGTGGCGCTGGCCCTTGCAGCCCGTTCAGGGGCCACTGGCCCGCCTGCGGTGCTGGCCTTAGCGGCCCGCCTGCGATGTTGGCCCTAGCGGCCCGCCCAGGGGCCGCCCTTGTCCGGGCGGCCCGCCAGGAGACTAGGGGCCTCCTGGTGACTCGTCATTGGGTCGCCAAACTCCTTGGAGGCCGCCTTCGCTTTCTCCCTTGTTTGTCCACCTTGATCGCATTCCTCCTTGATTTTTGAGGAGGATTTGAGCCACACTCATACAATTTGTTGCTGATTTGCTGAAGATTCTTGCCCAAGATGACCCTTTCTCTTTTTTCGTGTCCAAAGGCGTTGACTTTAGCCCTAGATCTGTGAGGTGGGCTTCGTCTTTTCTCAGATCTAGTTTTAGATAGATTTGGCGAAAGATCTCCAAATTTTCCTCTAAGATTTGCCTCAACTCCGATTTGAATGATGGAAAGATTTCGTCGATGAGTTTCTCCAGAGCCGCCCTCATTGCCAAGATTGAATGCTCAGATACTGATTTGATAGGATCCGGATCTGATTTTGAGGACAAAAATCTGATTTTAATGGATTTTGGGAAAAAGATTAGATTTTTAATAATAAAACTGAAATATAAAGATAGGTGGCCTCTTTCGAGAGGAGGACAGCTCACCCAAGCTTCAATTCGAGAGGAAGCCGCACTCTCCAACTAGATGTAATGGATTTATCCCTAATCTCAATCTATTTCTTCTCAAAACTCTACATAAACCCATATTCTAATTTTTCACTTTATATAATAAAATCGTAATGAGTCGTCGCCCCTAAATTACCAAAATATGCATGACCAATGTTTTCAGCCTAAATTACAGATCTGCACCCGGACAATCAAAATTATAGAATTGTCATTATGCTCAGAAATTACAGATTTGTCTCCAAGTCTATAAGACCTTTCCCTAACATTGCCCAACTTTTTGGGATTTATGCCATGGTTGAAATGAGGTTCTCCGGAATTGAAATGTAGTCTTATAGTAGCAATGCTAAATAATGGTACAAGTACTTGAAGGGGAGAAACACTAAGAGTGACCATCAATGATGCTGAGGTGAGGATGGTGTCAACAGTATACATGAATGATGTTCAGTCCTGACATTTGCTAAGTTCTGGTTTGAGCTTTGAAGCTTTGCGCAGAATGTAAGCTGCACATGCATGCATTAAGAAGTATGATACGAAGAACAAAACACGGTTGCATGTGCCACAAAACTTTATTGTAACATATAAAAATTTCAATTGCAGCAAAACTTTATTGTAACATATAAAAATTTCAATTTTATAGGAAGATAGCAAAATAACATTTAAATTCCCTTTAGGTTCCAAAAAACAGAAATGGTGCATTTAGAGAGATATGTTTGCCTTTGTTGTTTAGATATTTACCAAAAGTGTCAAATGTTATGAATTATACGATCTTATGTTATTCCCAGTATAGGGGAGCAAGTTGATGGGCTCCTCGTGTACACACGGCGCACCAAGAAGGGGGACAGTGCACCAACGGGGAAGGCTGGCCCATCCCAATGACTAAAAGGGGCGTATTCGCAATTTCTTGACTCTATTTTCTATTATTTATTTATTTATTATAATGACAAACTTGTAATTAAAGGAGAGGGTGGATTAATTTCTAGGGGGAGGGTTAGCCGCTGGCTTTCTTTATGCTGATTTTGATTAATTTGTGAAAGGGAGAGAGTTCTTCGTGTTTTTGGGGAAGGTGCAGATATCCCTTATCAATTGACATCTTGGAAAAGAAGGTTACATCTTATTTGTAACCTAATTATCTTAATAAAAGTTTAGTTTTTATCCAATTATTTTCAGTTTTCGTCCAATTATTTTTAGTTTTCGTCGAGTCCTATCATTTTGGTATCAGAGCATGTCGATCCATAGCGGCGGCTATGAGATCTAAAGATCGGATCGATGCGGTGGAGGAAAAATTTACGGGGGAGATCACGAGCATGAAGGAAACCCTAACGGCACATGGAGAGCGATTGACGTACATAGAGTCGAAGTTAGATAAACATAGCGAGGCCATATCAACAATCATCTTCCAACTTGAAGAGATCTCGGTGAAATTGAATGGAGGCGACGCAAACCCTAAAACAGCGACAAAGGCGTCACCTCTGGATAATGGAAAGCATGTAGCGAGGAATGAGGAATACATGAGGTTCACAGATCTTTATAGCAGTGACCCGGAGGCGGAAGAGGCGAAGCGGGAGGCCGGCAGCCCTAACCGCACCCCCCATGAGCATTGACAGAGGAAGGAGGGGCCGGGGCCCTCCCCAGGAACCGCGGCCCACATGGGGCCTCGACGGGGCCAGTGGGCCTTCCCCCTGGGCCGCTGAGACCCGACGGACAGTTACAGGGCCCCGACAGGCCCTACCGACCAGCAGCAGTGCCGCTGGGGCCCCGACGAGGGCTTGCCGGCTTTGGCGACCATTCCCCGGGGCCTCGAGGCCAGACGACCCCCTCGCGGGGGTTTGGCGCAGACCGTGGATGAGGGAATGATTTCAGAGGATTTCAACCCTATGCGGAGGACCCGATGCATGGTTACGATGATGGTTTTGACCCGAGAGTCTTTCAGGAGTACGACGAAGAGAGGGTTTCAGGACCCTCGACTCTTAGTATGGCGATGACAGAGGGCGACCTCCACCCCGCACTCATGACGGACAGCCTTGGAGAGTTTGGGGGAGGTTACAGAGACTTCCAGGAGGAGCACGAGGGCAGGTTTGGAGACGACGCCGGGGGAGGACAGAGAGATTTTTATGGTCTCTCGTATGACGGATGAGCAGAATTTAGAGGCGGCCGCCATATGTCTGGATGGGAAGGCTCTCGCTTGGTACCGGTGGAAGGATGTGAGGCGTCCTTTTCGTTCGTGTGAGGAGATTATCAATCAGATGGTGGAGATATTCAGAGATCCCCATCTGGGGAATTGGGGGAGCAGCTGCTGTCACTCAGGCAGGATGACACCGTGAGAGACTATCTGTAGATGTTCGAGACACTATCAGGACAGGTGCGTGAGGTGCCTGACGAGATGATGGAGAGCACCTTCATGAAGGGGTTGAAGGCTACTATTCGAGCAGTGGTTCACATGCAGACGCCTCAGAGCCTGATGGAGGCCATGGAGTATGCTCAGATGGCGGAGGATTGCCAATTGGAGGATAAAAAGGCGAGGGATGATTGGAGTGGACCAGTTTCTCGTAGTCAGATGTCGACAGGAGGGCAGCAGAGAGCCACTGCGGGAGTGGATCCGGTCACCAAAGAGAAGAGTGTGGAGAAGAGTAGTGCACCGTAGGCTGGAGGGCAGTTTAGGAGGATGACTGACGCAGAGATGATAGAGAAGCGCCAGAAGGGTCTCTGTTTCAGGTGTGATGAGAGGTTCACACCAGACCACAGGTGCGCGGGGCGCATGCTTCAGGTGTTGTTACTTGAGGATGAAGACAATGAGGCTGATGTGGAGGATGAGACCGCTGAGGAGACTGAGCACCATCAGCTAGACGTGGCGGACGTTTTCCTTAACTCCGTGGTAGGGTACACATCAAACCACACCATGAAGTTGAGGGGACATATTGGTGACCAGGATGTAACTGTGCTTATTGACAGTGGGGCGACACAATTTCATTTTCAGGAGAGTGGTGGCCCAGCAGGAGCTTCAGTTGACGGACAGTGATAACTTTAGTGTTATGATGTGGACGTGGAAGGAGAGTAGCCGTGGAGTATGTAGAGGACTGGTGCTAACACTAAGGGGGTGCATGTGATAGCTGACTTCCTGCCATTAGACTTGGGAAGTACAGATGTCATCTTAGGTATGACTTGGTTATAGACGCGGTGGGAGATGACGGTGAACTGGAAGCTGCTTAGTATAGAGTTCTAGGAGGACAGGAGAGCAGTGGTCCTACAGGGGGACCCCAGCCTATACAGAGTATTGGTCTCGCTGAAGACCATAGTGAGGACCATCCAGGCAGAGGGGGTGGATACCTGGTTGAGTTTTACACGTTGGCAGGAGAGGAAGGGCTGAGGCCGGTAGTGAGCAGCCTATTCCAGGGGAGGTTCACCAGCAGCTGGAGCAGTTCGAGGTGGTCTTCGAGGAGCCTCAGGGCCTTCTACCACATAGAGATCACGAGCATGCCAAAGTTCTGCGAGAGGACGTGTCTCCCATCAATATGAGGCCCTACCGCTACACATAGGCACAGAAGGACGAGATTGAGAGGATGGTGGTGGAGATGGTACATGCTGGTGTTATCCAGCCTAGTGTGAGCCTTTTTTACAGTTCGATGCTGCTGGTGAAGAAAAAGGATGGGAGCTGACGCTTCTGCGTAGACTACATGACATTAAATAAGGAGACGGTGCCTGACAGTTTCCCATATCGGTGATTGATGAGCTTTTGGACGAGTTGCATGGGGCAGCCATCTTTACAAAAATCGATCTCAAATTATGCTACCACCAGATCAGGATGCGCGGAGAGTATGTGCTTAAGACTGTTTTCAGGACGCATGAGTGCCACTATGAGTTCTTAGTCATGCCCTTTGGCTTGACTAACACGTGCTACTTTCCAGGCTCTGATGAATAAGATATTCGTCCATACCTTCGACGATTTGTGCTGGTATTTTTCGATGATATTCTGGTGTACAGTCGTTCCCTGAAGGAGCACTTGGACCACATGTAGGTCGTTTTTCAGGAGTTGCAGTACCACCAGTTGTTTGCGAACCGGAAGAAGTGCTTATTTGGACAGCCATATGTGGAGTACTTGGGGCATGTGGTGTCCTCAGAGGGCGTATTAGCGGACAGGGAAAAGCTAGCGGCGATGTTAGACTGGCCGTGTCCCACCACTCTCAGGGGGCTGAGGGGATTTCTGGGTCTGACATGCTATTATCGGAGGTTCGTGTAGGGTTATGGTATGACCGTGTAGCCACATACGGAGCTACTCAAGAAGGATCAGTTCTTTTGGAGTGAGGAGGCGACAACCGTTTTTGAGGCCTTGAAAAAGGCTATGACTACCGTATCAGTCCTGACGTTACCAGACTTTTACAGGCCATTCATTGTAGAGGCGGACTCTTCGGGACACGAACTGGGGGCAATATTGATGCATGATCAGCGTCCCATAGCATACTACAGCCAGGTGTTGACAGCTAAAGCCAAACTGCGATTGGTTTACGAGAGGGAGCTGATGGCCATTGTCCTATCCATCCAGAAATGGAGGCCATACTTGGGGAGGAGTTTTTTTGGGTATGCATTGATCAGAGGAGTCTTAAATACCTTTTGGAGCAGCCCATGGTGGCAGAGGAGCATCAGAAATGGCTGCGGAAGCTTATGCGATACATATTTAAGATCGAGTATCGCTTGGGGTTGGAGAACAAGGCGGCTGACGCATTGTTACGAGGGAATGAGGATATACAGTTGGCAGCTTGGCGGTTTCAGTGCTACATGACTGGGATCCACTGCATCAGGAGGTTGAGCAGGATCAGGAGTTGGCAGACATACATGCAGCGCTGTTGCAGGGGTCTTCAGAGCATCCATGATATGCTATACAGGACGGACGACTATTATAATGGGGACGCTTGGCGCTACCGAGGACTTCTACACACATTCCAGTTATACTCCAGGAGTTTCACTGCAGCACATTGGGAGGACATTCGGGGGTCCTAAAGACCTACCAGAGATTGGTGAGGGAGGTCTATTGGAAGGGTATGAAGAAGGATGTCTCAAAGATGGTGGCTGAGTGTGATGTTGCCATCATCACAAGTACCGGGCGATGGCTCCAGTGCATTTGCTTCAGCCGTTATCCTTTCTAGAGCGGGTCTAGAAGGATCTGTCCATGGATTTTATTGATGGGTTGCCTAAGTCAAGAGGGTACACTGTCATATTTGTTGTGGTAGACCGCCTAAGCAAGTATCCACACTTTATACCACTTAGGCATCCTTACAGCACAGTGTCGGTGGCGGAGGTGTTTCTGAGGGAGGTCATTCGCTTGCACGGGTCGCCAAAGTCCATTGTCTCTGATATGGAAAAGGTTTTCTTGAGCGGATTCTGGTAGGAGCTTTTCAGATTGCAAGGTACAATGTTGAGGCGGAGCACAGCCTATCACATCTAGACGGACGGCCAGACTGAGGTCGTCAACAGAAGTATTGAGACGTATCTACGGTGCTTTATTTCAGAGAGCCCAAAGGAGTGGGCTCGTTGGCTAGCTTGGGCTGAGTATTGCTACAATACGTCATATCACACCGCCGCCTAGATGACGCCCTTCAAGATTTTATATGGTCGTGACCCTCCACATTTATTGCATTACGGGTAGGATAAGACACCAGTATCGGATATGGAGCAGTACTTGGCTGAAAGGGATCAGATTTTAGAGGAGCTGAAGCTCCACCTGGCTAGAGCTCAGCAGATCATGAAGACGAGGGCTGACCTTCATCGCAGAGACGTGCGGTTTAAGGTGGGCGATATGGTGTACTTAAAGCTGCGACCCTACATGCAGAAATCTTTAGCCCATAGGAGGAATGAGAAGCTAGCTCCTAGATATTTGGGCCTTACGAGGTAGAGGCCAGAGTGGAACCAGTTGCTTATAGTTTGAGGTTGCCCCCAGGATCGGTCATCCATCCAGTATTCCATGTGTTCTAGCTTCGTCAGGCGATTGTGGATCATACACAGTCCCCATCACTCCCAGAGACGTTGACAGATGATATGGAGGTGATCTTCGAGCTTGATGAGCTGAAGGGGGTACGCAGAGGGAGCACTGGAGAGCGGGATGTATTGTTGCAGTAGAAGGGCTTGCCGGAGCATGAGAGCACGTGAGAGTCATTGGTGTTAGTTTTTGGGTTTAAGACTAACGTTGTTTTGATAATGTTCAATACATTGTGTTAGTATGCTAATCAATCTTATGTTTTGTCTCAGTTTATCTTAATGATTATCTGTTGATGAGACAAAGCATAATGCTTGAGCAATCCAACACTCTTGGAGGTCTTTAAGATAACCAGATAATATGGAGGTGATCTTGGAGCCTGTGTAGCTGAAGGGGGTACACAAAGGGAGCACTGGAGAGTGGGATGTATTATTGCAGTGGAAGGGCTTGCCGGAGCATGAAAGCACGTGTGAGTCACTGGTGTTAGTTCTTGGGTTCAAGACTAATATTGTTTTGATGATGATCAATACATTATGTTAGTGCGCTAATCAATCTTTTGTTTTAGTCTCTGTTTATCTTAATGATTATCTGTTAATGAGACAAAGCATATTGCTTGGAGGATGATGCATTAGTTATCTTAAAGTCCTCCAAGAGTATTGGATTGCTCAAGCTGGGATGAAGTCATGAAGATCATCTAATGAAGCCAAAGCTTGGAGCATGTGGATGGACGTCTAGTGGACCATTACCAAAGCTTGGAGCTTGATGAATGCAAGCTCATCAAGAGGTGCCAAACTTTGGAAGATGATACGGAGCATCAATGCATCAAACAAGAAGAATAGACTCTAAAGGGAAGCAATGTAATCCATGTATTATTTCATTTATTGTTTTTCTCTTTTTGAGTCTAGGTTTATTGTAATGCCTTGATAGATGGACTAACTCTTTCATGCATATGCATTTTCCATTTTAGTGAGACTTATGATTATCATAGAAACCATCTCAATAGGTTCACCGTGCCTTAAACTTAAACTGGAGTTTTGGCTCTCCTACAGTCGACGGATGAAGGCATAACATGCGTCTGGATGATCTCCAGGCGCCTGGCCAGCCTTTTACAGCCGACTGGTGTGCACAGCTCAAGTCAAAAATTCTTGACTCTTTCTTGAGCTCTTGGAAACAGACGACTGACGTTCATTTTACAGGCGCCTGTATTCCATCAGGCACCTGTGATTTGTTCTCCAGTCATCTGTATGCCGAAGTGCGTAACTTGCATTTTCTGGGCATCAACCCACTTTGTGAGTCAGTCGACTGATTCAGAGTCTACAGTCGTCTGTATATTTTTAGGCGCCTAGACTTTAGTCATTAGTCGTCTAAATGCACAAGTGCGCATGTTGCATTCTCTCTGTTTCTGTCCTTCCCATGTGACAGTCGCATGCTGAAGTTTATTGAGGTGACTGCTCATTTTCAGGTGCATGTGTAGTCTTCTGCAGTCGTCTGTCATGGCTCAGATTATAGCGATTGGGAATTTTATAGCCGTTGACCAGTCGATTGTCAGTCCTTCAGTCGACTGTCTTTGCCGTAAACTGCCAAAATCTAGTCGTTGCAGATTTCTTTCCTTTGGGGTTTTAGCTGGTTTTATGGGTTTCTTTGGGCTTCATATATATATGAGATGGCTTAGTTTATTGAGAACTCTTGAAAGGTTTAGGAATTCATTGAAGATTATTTCATCTCTTCTCTAAGCCACTCCTCACTCATTCCCTTCATTGAGCTTCAATCTTATGCTATAGCATCTAAGCTCTAGGGAATTTCTCCAAGGGATTTTCAATTCATTCCTTTTCTTGGAGAACATCTTTCTTCTCTTCATTCATACACTTAAGTGAGAAGTGTTAGGATTCATTCCTAGAAAAGAGAAAGACCATCAAGTGCAATCAAAGCCTCATCTCAAGCACTTGGGTTTCACTTGCATGTCTTCTTCTTCATATTGGTAAGATCATATCAAGGCATAGGTAAGTGTTGTTTTGTTTTGTTTCTTGAAACCCTAACTTTTTTTGTGAAAGTTAGTTTACTCTCTTTGTGATAGTTGGGTACTCTCTTTATGAGAGTTAGAGTCTCTCTGTGTGAGAGTAAGGATTTCTCTGTGTGAGAATCCAAATCCTCTGTGTGAGGTATCTCTATGTGAGATTGTATTAACAACTTGTGTAGGATCATAGTGAATATTGGTGTGGCTGAATGTACCCATGTTTGGGGAACCAGGGTAAAATCCTTGTATTTGTGATTGTTATTGAGCATGCTCTTTAATTTCTGCTGCTTATTGTGCATTAATTTCAGTAACTTTTAATTAAGCACTTTGCTTGCGTTTATACTATTCACCCTCTCTAGTGTATTGTGTAGCCCCTCCAGATCCTAACAACTGGACGTCATGGCGCAACAATTTCCTGATTTCCACCTTGAGGACACGGTGGCTCTTTTGGGGGAGTAGCAACGGCTCCTCGTGTACACGCGACGCACCAAGAAGGGGTACATCGCACCAAAGGGGAAGGCCGGCCCATCCCAATGACTGAAATAGGCGTATTCGCAATTCCTTGACTCTATTTTCTATTATTTATTTATTATAATGGCAAACTTGTAATTAGAGGAGGGTGGGTTAATAACCAGGGGAGGGTTAGTCGTCGGCTTTCTTTATGATGATCTTGTTTAATTTGTGAAAGGATGAGAGTTCTTCGGGGAAGGTGCGGACGTCCCTTATCAATTGGCATCTTGAGAGAGAAGGTTACTTTTTATTTGTAGCCTAATTATCTTAATAAAAGTTCAGTTTTATCCAATTATTTTCAGTTTTCATCGAGTCCTATCACAAGTCATATAATATGTCCAAATATATAATACGAGGAAAACATATTGAAGGATTGGTTGTTCTCAATGCAAAACTTTTGTTGTACAGTCCTTGGAAACTGAAGGGTATACGGCCATTGAGTTGCTTCTCCGTGTTCTTTTTCTTTTTTTTGTTTTTGGGAGAGAATATGGTGATGTGCATTATATATATTATAGCTTGTTTGAAGGTAAAATATGCAGTATGTTCGTTTTGATCAAAGTATGTTTTTATTACAAGCAGAAGGTAAAACAAAATAAAACTTAGTGATCACCTTCAATTTTGAAACCAATCATTATGAACCAAAAAAAGAAACTTGGAAGTCACCTATCTAACACAAGTTATTTTTAAAAATTCTTTTTGACATGTGTTCTACAACTTGTTGGCTCCCCACCAATTTTCAAGTGAATCCAACACTTTGAGCCTCCATCCATGCATTTCAAAAAAACTGCTCAAGTTCTAAAACTGTCAGTGCGATCTTTTTAAAATGCATGGGTGGATGCTTAAAAAGTGTTGGATTCACATGAAAATTGGTGATGAGTTAGCCAACAAGTTGTAGAACACATTGCAAAAAATTTAAAAAAATGTTTTTGATCCACAAATTACTGACAGCATAGGTAAACCAAACCCGTGCTGTCAGCACACATCCATGTTCCTCATAAATATATATATGTGATGTTAATTTGGTTCAGGTTGCCAAGGAGGAAAAGCATCAGGTGGACACCTACGGCCAAGCCCCTCCCATGTTTTTTTGAATTTTTTTCCAATATGCTCTACACCTCATGGATGATCACCTCACCAAATATCAAGTACTTCCAACACTTTTTGCCCATCGATCCATCCATTGCAAAAAGTTCTATGTTATGCGACCGTTGATTTTGCAACGGGTGGATCGATGTGCAAAAAGTGTTGGAATCACTTGATTTTTAGTGTGGTGATCATCCATGAAGTGTAGAGCATATGGAAGAAAAAAATTTCAAAAAGAATATGGAGGGGCTTGGCCGTGGGTGTCCACCTGACGCTTTTCCTCATTGGCCACCTGATTCCAATCTCTTATATATATACATATATATATACATATATATATATATGAGGAATATGGGCATGTGCTGATGCCTGTGCTGTCAGGACAGGTTTGATTTTCCTGTGCGACATCGTTTTTGGGGTTTAAATTTTATTTTATTTTATTTTGTATTGTGTTCTACAACTTGTTATTTATCAGCACACCAAATTTCAAGTGAATCCAACATTTTTTGACCCTTCATACATCCATTTCAAAAAGATTGTGCTGACGATATCCATTATTCTCATATATATATACACAGGAATATGGGCATGCGCTGTCAACACAGGTTTTGGAGCGGTTTTTTTTGAAATGGATGGAGGGTCAAAGGGTGTAGGATTTACTTGAAATTTGGTGTGCTGATAAACAACAAGTTGTAGAACACACTGCAAGTTTTTTTAAAGATCCCAACACTGTCAGCACAGGAAACCGAACCTGTGTTGACAGCGCATACCCACATTCCTGTATATATATATGAGAATAATGGGTATCATACGCCATATGAGGCAAAGTCTCATAGGCCCTCTCACATAAAGCAACCAAGTACAAGCCCACGTAGGCTTGTACTTGGTTGCTTTATGTGAGAGGGCGTATGACACCCATTATAATTATTATATATATAGGTTGACTAGGATCCATTCGGATGGATCAAACATGCGGATCCATCCAATTGGAATTTAAAATTGGGCAACCTATATGGATGATCCGCTCCGTTGAATGTGATCTAACATGTCTAAACTACGTACAAACAAAATTTCATTTGATTTGGACATGTTTTACCGATCCATTAAGTGGTTGCAAAATCAATGTTTTTGAATAGTCATAAAATCGACTAATTTTGCAACCACTTGATGGATGGGTAAAACATGTCCAAATCACTTAAAATGTTGTTTGTAGGTAGTTTATACATGTTATATCACATCCAACGGAGCGGATCATCCATTTAGGTTGCACAATTTTAAATTCCACTTTGATGGATCCTCCTGTTTGATCCATCTGAATGGATCCTAGTCTAATATATATCTATAATACATTTGACGACGTTTTTTGAATCCTAGGGCTGGCTAGGATAAGCTGACTATGACAAAATGGTTGATAGAAGAAAGGCTGAGATTTAATCTTGAGGAATGCAGGGTTGAGATGAGATTTTGTGGAAAGTTTTGGAGTGAAAAGCATTTCTAGGGAAATGAAAGTTTTTGGGGAAATTAAAATTTTTGTGAAATGAAAGTTTCTGGGGAATAGCAGAGTGCACACAATTAATGCATTTGGGACAAAACTTTAACTTGCACTCAATACTGTAGATTGAATGCTGTTGCAGTTGAATGATCTCTCAATTAACGCGGGACCCACCGTCTCTTCGACGCATGAGTCAACAAGATGAGAATAATTTTCCGCGCCGAAGACGCCCACTAAATTTTTTGCGCTAAATTTTTTGCGCTAAATTTTTTGTTCCGCCTCGAAGGCGCCCGCGCCGAATTAGTTGTTCTAAGCCGAATTTGTTGTTCTAAGCCGAAGGCACCCATGCCGCTAAATATTTTTACACCAATTTATTGTTTCACGCAATTTTGGCCTTGGAAATAATTTTTCGTGTAACAAAGATTTCGCAGGGGGGAATCTTAAATGAACCGTGCTCGCGGGCACGGGTTTTGACTAGCGTATATATATATATAATTTTTGATCTTGTACTTATATTGATTGCAATGGTATGCATATCTGGATATTTAATGTGCACGTCTTAATTGTTGATTTTGTATTCGTTCTTGTATTATACACATCTCCCATCCCGTACCCGTGCGGTATCATATTTGAATATTTAATATTCATGTCTTTTATTGTTGATTTTGTATCCGTTCTATGTATTATACACATGTCTCACATCCCTTACCTTTGCGTATGATATCTGTTGAGTATTGATTCCCCGGATTTGGTTTTGATGATCAACAAACATAAATATCATGAACTAATTCTCTTTGAGCGCAGTTATGGAGATCGTCGCCAAACTACTTTGTACATCTCAAGCGACGTCCCAAGACTTCTTAAAGCGCGTGATCGTTGTGCCTGAAGCTTCGTTGAAGCTCAAGGAGTTATTAATGAAGTCTAGAGAGATTCGAATTGAAGCTTTGAAGACGGTTCGTCATGTTTATTTTATTGTCTTCTAGCTTCATAGTATAGAATGTGAAGCCTTGAGTAGGACTTACTTAACTATCTTCATAACGCTCATATCTTAGATCTAGGATTGTCTTAAAAGCCATTAGAAACTTTCCCGAAGCTTATCGCTTCATTTCACGGCTTCGTATGCATCTTAATTGGTTCAAGAAGAAGAACCAACCGACTAGATGACAATCTAGTGGGTTGAAAATCCTTCTTGAACCGACTAGATATCCTAGCTCAACTCAGCCTATACACTGTTGACAAGTTAGTCGGTCAAAGAAGGTTCACCGACCGACTAGTTGTCAAACTAGTCGGTTGGCAATCCTTCTTAGACCGACTAGTTTTCCTTGTGAAATTCAGCTCAGTTACTGTTGTTTAATTAGTCGGTCCAAGTTCACCGACCGACTAGTTGTCAAACTAGTCGGTTGGTGTCTCTTCTTAGACTGACTAGTTTTCCCTCTTGATTTCACTATCTTTGCTGTCAACAATCTAGTCGGTCCAAGAAGGTTCACCGACCGACTAATTGCAAAACTAATCGGTCAGTGATCTTTCTTAGACCGATTAAGCAGCTTCAGAAATAGATCCGTTGGGCATTTAATGCCACGATTTTTGCTCCTCTCTTCTCTCTCTCTCTCTCCTATATAAGCTTGATGAGTTTCAAGCTTGTATTCAAGGCTGCCATTATTGAGATTTAGAGAATCAAAGAGAAAGCATTAAACTCTCATTTCTAAGCTCTCTATTCTCACAAGAATCTCTCCCTCACTCTTTGAGCCCTAATTTCCTCAAGAGAGATTCTCATTCATTGTGAGCTACTCAAGCTAAGAGCTTGAATCCAAGTCACCAACTTCACCCTAGCCATCTATTGATGTTCATCTTGGTGGAGCTAGGGTTTGGTGCTTACTTCTCCCTCAAAATCCTTCTTGCCCTAAAATCTGAAAGTTTTACTCAAGGCATATGGTTTTGTGGTAAGTGTTTAATTGTTTCATTTAAACCGATATTTCAGTTTATCTCTCGTTTGTGAGAGAAGATCGTGATCCCGGTTTGTGGGAGTCACGTTTTCGATTTGTGTATGATTTGATCTTGTAGAAGTTTTCTACAAGAATTTCATAGTGCAAATTTGAGTTAGAGGATTCTAACTCAAGTAGCCGGAGGGGTCCGGGTGTCTGAGACGTAGGATCGCCGGTAACAAGTCGGGGAGGCTTGGGTGGATCCGAACCCGTTACATCGCGTGTTTGCGTTGGATTTTATTGTTGTCATTTTTCATTCCGCATTGTTGTTAGTGTTTGCACAATAATTAGGAATTATACTCTTGATTATTTTAAAGTACTATTCACCCCCCATCTAGTACTTGTGCAGTAGCTATCAGGGCATTACAATATCCTGTTCACATCGTTTATCCTTGATTTTATGTCGCGGTATCATGAATGACTAACAGAGGTAAGGACTTGTGCATGACTATGTTTTTTCCGTCAGGGACTTTTTTGCATTTCTTTTTTTTATGCTGAATCATTTTTTGATGTGCCCGACAAATGTTGAGCCTAAGTTGATTATCTATCTATTTATCAAGCTTATACAAAATCCAGAACATATGTCTCTGAGGGCTTGTTGAAGTTATAAAGAGTTGGAACATGTTCAGTCCAGGCTACAACTTTTATTCAGAACATTCGAGACCATGAGGTCTTGTTGTAGTCGATAATTAGATCCGGGTGTTTCATGGCTCATGTCATGACTGGATTTTCCGTTGTTGATCATGCCTAATGAAATAAGTGAAAATAGGTGTAACATGGCTATGACGCGGAATGTGATAGCACCAATGAAGTGTCCTTTTGCCCCTCCATTTTTATTTTCGTTTGCTGAATATAGCATCTTTTTTGAATTTTTGATGCTTCAACCATCTTTTGCAAGATCCTAGTACATCTCACACATTAACATATACCACTCACCTAATCACTTTTATTTATATTCTTACAGATGAAAAATGTATCAACCAAAACCTATTTCTAGTGTCGGTACAGCTCATGGCAGTTCCCTTGCTCAGGACCCCCAATTAGAATTGAGTGGAAACACCATGGGTTCTAACAGTGGTCCCCACAATCCCAATAGTCCTAACATGTCATCAAGGCAGCGTTTAAGGTGGACACATGAGCTTCATGAACGTTTCGTGGATGCCGTGACACAGCTTGGTGGACCAGACAGTGAGTATTTCCTTTTTCAACCTTACTGTTTACCGCCGGTTACCAATTCTGCAAGATGATGAATGTTCTCTAGAAGCGATGCTAATATTCTACCTTTCAGGATAGAACTATTTGAAGACGCATGTTTGTTTTTAAATACAGCTCGTAATGTTTATAAAATATATAAAGTTTAGATACCTTCTCAAAACAAAAATAAATCTTGTGGCAATTTTTTTGTCTATATTATTGATATAATATCTATATACAGTTAAAAATAAGCCATTCAACAACAACAAAAAACCTTTGCCTCAATTTCTCGACTTGGGTCAACTTTGCACTCCGTTAAGCTTAATCAATGGTATCCAGCTCTGTTAGTTAGCTACTACCATACTTTAAGGCTAAAGAATGTACTGGTGAAAGCTTTACATGTAATACATGGTGTTAATTAAAATATAATAGAAACAAGTGGCACACGATGAGTCAAATTGATGAAGACATAATCTTGGTGGAGACACTCTATCTGAAGAGCTTAAGCTGTTCATTAAATGCCCAATGATTGATTTAAGTTCCTTATTTTTTCTATTTTTTTCAATGTGGGAATATTTTTCTTTACACCTCTAAAACTCAATGTGAATTCACTTTGAGTTTGTGAAGTAAGAACCATGGCGTATAAGGAAGAACTACTATACAAAGTTTGACTTAGGTCATTATGGGAGAATCTAAATTAGACCGTTGTGGGAGTAATCTTATATCAAATTATGTCGAACTGCAAGGTCCAAAGTAGGCTCATTATGGGCGGTAAAGGATGGGGCTTGGCTCTGATATTGTGTTAAATTAGAAGATGAATGGGAGCATCACGATTACTCAAATTATGGGCGGTAAAGGATGGGGGCTTGGCTCTGATATTGTGTTAAATTAGAAGATGAATGGGAGCATCACGATTACTCAAATTGGTAAACTCATAATTTGGGTGAGATACTGTAACCCAAAAGCTCAAGCTGTTAGGCAGGTGCTCAAATTTCAATTTATGGTCACGACTCTTTTTATTTTTCAATGTGGGACTATTTTTCTTAACATGTGTGATATTTGTGACATTTATTATAACGCTGATATATAGAAATTTAGAGGAGAATGACTAGGAAGCCATGATTAACAAGTATGGAGAAAATAATAGCCCTTAATCAGGTAAACCAAGTTTTGACAACAATCTCAATAATTAAATTTTTACTCATCAATTAATCTGAATACAAAAGAATTCGCACGTGCGTGCGTCCATGCACACATACACACAGCCAGCTCCTGAATCAACTGAAACTCAAATCCCTAATAACATTCAAATTCTAATAGTAGATAGAAGTAGAGTCCAAACCATGGTTTGAGGTATCGCCGATACCATTACGTATCGGCAGTATCGTATCGGTATCGGCAGTTGACGATACAAAAACCAAGGGTTAGTTTTAGTATCGGCCGATACTGAACGGTATCAGTCAGTTTCGACCGATACCTGCCGAAACTGACCGATACCGTCCAGTACCGGTCGAAGACGGATGAAAAAGAATGTGTAATTAAATAAAAATTCTCTTAAAAACCAAAAAAATTTCGTGAATCAATAGATTGTATAGAAAACTCGGTTAAAAGAGAGGAGAAAACCCTAGGGTTTCAGCTTGAAAATGATGAAGAATTAGACGAAGAAGAGGCAAAACCAAGAAAAAATTGCTGAAAAAGAAGAAAAAGGACAAAAGGAAGATGATGAAAAAATTGAACTCACCTCATCGCGTCGCCGAACCTGCCTCCTGCCTCGACGAACCCACCTCGACCATCTAGCGTGAGAGTGAGTGAGAGCAAAGAGAGAGAGAAAGAGGCCCGAGTCGCCTTTCAAGAGATGATGCGTTCTTTAAAAAGGCATACTTGTAAATAAGTGGTATGTGCGTAAAGTAAAATAGTCGGTGCGCATATCAAGCGGATATTTTGTGGCAACCATGTAAATAAGTGGTATGTGTGCAAAGCAAAATGGTGTGTGCGCAAAGCAACACTCAGCGATTTTTTTGGCAAACTTGTAAATAAGTGGATGTGCGCAAGGTAAAACGGTGGGTGCGCAAGGCAAGCTTTAGGATTTATTCATTTATCTAATAATTAGTATTTAAGTACCAAACTTTTGGTATTTCGTATTTGATATGATTACAAACTCAAATTTAGTTTATCCATTTAGTATATAGTATTTGATAGTATATGATTAATATTTTAGTTTGTTAAGTATTTAATAGTATTTGATATGTTTAGATTTAAGAACCTCCGAAACCATCACTGTGTGTATATAGTATATACATATTTAAAGCATCTCCGAAACCGAAACCCGAAACGAAACTGCCGAAACTAGCGATACGGACGAAACCAAAACTTGCTTTCGAAACCACCGAAACGGACGATACCGATGCAGAAACATAAATTTTGGGAAGAACGATACCCAGACCGAAACCGAGACCTAAAACCTTGGTCCAAACAAGTCCAAATCCTAATTTAAGAGATCTCCAGATAATCAAAAATACCATTTTAATCCTACTTCACCTCAAACTAATGACGAGCTAAGAGATAACGATACAGCCAAATTCCTGAAGATGACATGAATCTGAACTTCAAGTGTGTTTCTCCAGTTTTAATGTGGCATTCATTGCAAATGGATCGGCATCAATTCTCACGCTCTGGGTGGCAAACAAATTTGTTGACCTGAGTATGACGGGCTTAAAGAAAGACGTGAAGAAATTTGAACCTGAACGTGAAATGATATAAGACTTGTCAATCCCAAACCTGAGTCATAGTTCAGTTGTACCCATTTGAGACTGAAAACCAAATTTGAACTCAAAGCTTATTGCTATGACATTTGTTGCTACTTCCGACTCAACTTTCAGCAGGTTACCGAATATTGATGTGTCCAAATAGATGTTCGCACTTTGAAACTGTTGACGGGTAAATCTGTCACACAGTGAGGTGGTGCCGACGAGGACGCCACCAGTGACGTGGCGCTTTATCGGCAGAGGAGTGGGACCCGAGGAAGGCTGGACCCGGGTCGGGTAGAGCTATGTCTGAGTTGTTGGGTTGAAGCCCGACCTAACTCCGAGATATTTTCATTGGTTTGTAACACGAAGAAATCGTCAGGGGGTCGGGTCTGGGGCCCGACTAACTTTCCTCCGATGCTTAAGTCAGTGGATGACTAGATAGAGAGCTCGTGGCAGCTAGGTCTGACCTATAGGGAGGTCGTCCCATCACCACATGCCGAGCTATGGAGGAAGAAATGTAAAGTGGAAGAGTATTGAGTATGAAGATAAATCAATTTAGAATCTTCCACTTCTTCCGTTGCCTCTAGGAGTTCTTATAGGGCCCTTGTCTTGTAACGTTCATGCCAATAAAGTGGCTTTATTATTGGGATTGATGAGGCATTCATAAAGATGGATTCATTGGAGTAACGATTGCCATGAATGTTGCTATTACTGTTGGAGTAATGGTCGTCATAAATGCAGGCCGTAATTAGTGGTTTAATGGTTATGAAGACACGACATAATTGGCGTAATAATGGCCCCCATTACCCGAGCTCAATCACTGCCAAGGTTGAGGTCGGGTGATGTAGTATGCATGAGAGGGGGTAACCCCAGTCGTCTGGTTATGTCGGCTTGCAGAGGAGTGGCCCATCGAGCTTTAGCCGAGGCAGATGTAGTTCGACAGGTGAGGGGAGTGACACCACGACTTATAGCCAGTACCTAGCTATGTTGGTAGGCAAGGGGAGTGGCCCCGCAACTTATACCCGATCAGTTTGAGATGTCTTCAAAATGTGATTCCCGATCATGTAGCTGGGATGGCATGCAATGGATTGGCCCTGGATTGTGTAAACGACAGTCCGCGAGGTCTTCTAAGTCATCCTCGATCGTACATTCCTGATCGTATATTCCCGATCAGCTTGCGAGGTGTTCTGAGCTGATCTGTGGGCATGCACACTTTAGTATAGTGGGAAAGAAGACTGATCAAATGCCCTTTTAGGGTGCACTTGTCAAAGACATGCCAGCTCAGCAAAAATAAAATATGTTAACTTGGTAAAAACAGAAACCGAAATAAACAGAAGAGTTTGCTTGTTTGGTTGGTTTTATTGGTAATACCTTATCCAAGCTGTTGGGCGAGCTCAGATGGTGGCGGTAATATAAGTCTTCTTGTGTATGTCATCTTAGATAGGCCACTTTGCATAGGTCGTTCTAGACTGGTCGTCCTGCATATATCAGCCTGGATAGGTCGTACTGCATAGGTCATCCTGGACTTGTCGTCCTGCATAGGTCGTTCTAGACTGGCCATCCTGCTCTGCGTGGATAGTCCTCGTCATGTTTAGGTCGGCCTGGATAGGTCGGCAGATCGACAACTCAATCTGGATAGGTCGGCATGGTTAGCTCGGCCTTCTCCTAGTCCGTGAAAATAACAGCATCCGCAATCTTAAGCAGATGATCCATCGTCTCATTAGCAAACTTCCTCGCGAAAAGATTCGAATATTCCAAGGAATTCGGCTTCCTCAGCTCCTTGATGAGCTTCGGTGAGATCTCAAAGAGTAGCAAGTGTGAGGGTGGCCGTCGATGTTATCGGTCCCGTTGACCCGCGTCAGTGCATAGTGGGTGCATCCCTTAGGGTGCCGCATTGATATGAGAGTCGAAAAATGGTGCTCTTCAGGATAACACGAGCCCTCTCTTGCCTTCAGGCACGACATCTTGAACTTCTTCCATAGCTTCTGATATTTCACCAACATCTCCGCGTGCCTTCGAGCTAGCATGAAGAACTACGACCCAACTCGGAATTTCTTAAATGAGACCTCATGAAGCATCACAGCCAGTCTCGAAATGTACATGCCTTAAAGAGTTGGCCAGTGATTGAAGATTTCGATGAAGCTCGTGTGCCTCGTCCTGTTTGTTAGGAGATTGGGATCCAAGACCAAATTGTTGACGAATCTGAAGGAATGAATATAAATGCATATCTGCGAAATCAAAGCGGAGAAAGCGTTGGCAGGATCACCAGCAGGGCGACGGCCAGCAATCTTCTTGTAGCCGAGATTAGCATCGATGACGCCCGTTGCGCGTCCTTCGCCCGAATGAAGGGAGCAGTTTGTTGGGGAGCAGCATGCTTGGGGGTGCTCCTTGGCAAGGAGTAGCGTGGTAGTGAGCGGAAGGTGGCTCGACAAGCTCGGATGGAAGACTTGAGCTAGGCAGCTCGGTCGGTTTCGAGGCGAGCGGCGGCGGAAAATAAGAACTTTTCGGAGAACAGAGGCTTCGCTTTGGTCACCACAAACAATTGAGGCGACATGATCGAGGGGAAGAGATTGAAGCTCCTTGTGTCTGGGCCTGGTCTACTGAGGATCAAATCGGAACAGATTGAAGCTCCTCGTGTCAAGCCTGGTCTGCTGAGGAGGAAGTCGAAACTTTGCGTGCTTTGACCTGATCCACCGAGGAGAGAGCCGAACAACGGATGAGGAGAAACAGGGAGCAGGCTGATCTGGTTCATATCTTAGGTTCTAGGCATTAGGAGGTCGGATCCCAGCTGGAGTGGGTGAAAGATTGGAAAGTCATGCTCCAGAGAAGTTGTGGAGTCTACTGAGGCCCGGACACAGCTGGCTCAAGAGCGGTACTTCCAAGGCCTGAGGCCCTGATCTGAGTTCCTCTCCAAGTTCGTCGCTCTCCTCGAAGCTTTTATCTCGTCGAGATCCAGCGCTCAATCTCTCCCTTGCTGCAACATGCTCTTCCATGGAAGCTATCTTTTCAACTAGAGTCTGGGATCTCGGCATGGACGCTTGGATGCTCGGACGGAGGCCTTGAGCCCGAAAATGGGAGTTCGACAGGGAACTTGGCAAGCTCGATAGGGAGCTTGGTAAGCTCGGACGGGCGAAGCCCTGAGCTTGACTGAGGACGGTCTTGAGCTCGGCAGCTTGGTTGAAGGCAGGGGAGCTCGCCAAGATTGGGTAGTGAGTAGCCCCTCAACATCACCGGCTTCGTCATGTACGATATCATCTCATTCTTTGTAGAAGAACCATGCATCTCATCAACTTCCACACCCTCTTCAGTTTGAACATTGGACGCACTTGGTTTAGAGAACTTTGAAACCGAGTTGGATGCATCCTTTGAACTTCGAGTTGTCAGCTCCCTTTCGTCCCTGTGCGGCAAGATGTTGCCTGTTCTGCTACAATTTCGACGCCCCGATCCTTTCACAGATGGCTCGACATCGTGCCGACTCGACCACGGCCAGCTTGAGACGGTGACAATGGCTTTGACGGCATCTTCGCCCCTGTTGTCGAGGTCAGCGTCGGCACAACCTTCTTTGCGACGATCTTCATCTGATGAGTAGCAATCTGCGTCAGGTCATCGTTAATATCATCGTCCCCAAGTAGATCGAACATGTCTGCAGTCGACATCACCGATCGGAGAGGGCTGGAGGCTCAGGGAAATCCCAAATCTCCTCCTGCTACTAGCAAGAACAATTACCCGAGATTCAATCGCCATTAAAAAAGATGACGACGTCGATGGATCAGCAACAGCTAGGCCTTTGGGGGTGGCTGGGAGAGAAAAAGGTAAATGGTTGAACGTTGATGATGAAATTGAAACTTTAGTCGAACTCTCCATTGAGGTGGAGCATGAAGCCGGCACGAGCGAGGGGGGGACTGGGGTGTCGTCACACCAATCGAGGGCGAGGAAGCCTGTGGCCTGTCGGAAGCAGCAGAATTGATGGCTGGTTTTTCGATGAGGCTAAGGACCCCACGTGAGTGTGGGGTTGGATCTGGGAGACCTCTTGTATTAAACTCGTGAGGTATCCTACAAGGTTATCTGGGCGACATCCTACCCCACGAGGCTGTGATTAGCTTCTCGGTGGCCATAAAACTTGAGGTTGGTTAAGTTTCTGAAACTGCTGGTGCTTGGATCCACTGGGAGAGGAGTGACGTCTTCCACCCCTTCAGGAATTGGCCTTTTAGGCCTTTGATTGGTGCGATGAAAGTGATGGGGATGTTGTTAGTGCTAGAAACTGACGTGGAGATCATCAGTGCTAGAAAGTGACAGAGATGTTGACTTTTTCCTCGGCAACGGCTCCAAATGTTAACAGGTAAATCCGTCACATGGTGAGGTGGTGCTGATGAGGACGCCTCCGGTGACGTAGCGTTTTGTCGGCAGAGGAGTGGGATCCGAGAGAGGTTGGACCCGGTTTAGGGAGAGCTATGTCTGAGCTGTTGGGTTGAAGCCCGACCTACCTTCGAGCTATCTTCGTTGGTCTGCAACACAAAGAAATGGGGTCGGGTCTGGGGCTCAACCAAATCCCCTCCGTTGCTTAATTCAGTGGATGACTAAATAGGGAGCTCGGGACAGCTAGGTCCGATCTTTTGTAAGGTCGTCCCATCACCGTCACGCCGAGCTACAGAGGAAGGAATGTAAAGTGGCAAGTATTGAGTATGGAGATACCTCAATGTAGGATCTTACCCCCTTTCTTTTGTTGCCTCTAGGAGTTCTTATAGGGCCCTTGCCTTGTACCGTTCGGGCCAATCAAGGGGTTTTATTATCGGAATTGATGAGGCATTCATGAAGAGGGATTCATTGGAGTAACGGTTGTCATAAATGTCGTTATTATCGTTGGAATAACGGTCGCCATAAATGCAGGACATAATTATTGGATTAATGGTCACGAAGACTTACCATAATTGACGTAACAGAAACCGAATAATTCAGGAAGCTTTGATGGTTCAGAATTAGAGTGGATTTTGAAAGATTAGGAATTTAGAAGGGATTTAGAAAGCTAAGAAGTATATTGAATACTTCTTAGTCTTCCAAGATTAGCTTATTTATAGATATAAGATAAGCTACCAACCACTCATATTTATGTCAATCTACCACCCACTTATTTAATACATTCCGAATCACTCATTCCGAATCACTCATTATAGTGACCCAATTTCAAATTGGATTCAATTTAGTATTTTAGTATTTAAGTCTTTTTAGATTTTATTTTTTTAAATTTATTTGAGTCCTTTTAAAATTTCTTTTGTAAAAAAATTTGAGTCTTTTTAGAGTTTTAAAAGGAATTTGAGTATTTTTAGAGTTTACTTTTCTAAAAAAATGAGTCTTTTTTTAGTTTCATATTCTAAGAAACTCTTTTATTTCATCTAGAAGCTTTTTAAAATTTATTTAGAAGTTTGAGTATGAATCAAATTAGTTTTTGTCTTAGCTTATAAATATGATTTTGTATTTATGTTTTTTAATGATAAGGTTTAATAGAATTTTAGAAATTTGTTGTAAACTTCGTGTTTGCTAAAAATTAAATCTTTAACATTGGAGTGCGAGAGGGTGCTTGATTACCTTGACGTGAGGTCTGAAAATTTCTGAGTGTGAGGCATATCATCGTCAGATCTCTAGGATGCTATGCCCGAAATTTTATCAAATCACTACAATTTTCCCTAAAATATCAAAATCTTTAATTTTTGTTCTTTTCCAAATCCCTATCACATCTTCCCGCTTCCGTCTTGCTTTATATTTAGTATCAGAGCCAAATCCTAACCCTTTTTTCTTTTCCATCATCCTTTTCTCATTTTCTTCGAGTTAGGATTTAAATAAAAAATATAAAAAGAGATCAAAAAATTCAAATAAAAAGGGAGAAAAGAATATAAAAACCAAAAAGGATAGAGAAAATCAAAAAGAAAAAAAGAAAAAAAGAAAAAAAAGAGAAAAAATCAAAAAGAGGAAAAAAAATCAAAAAAGAGAAGCAAAAATTCGGAATAGAGGCAAAACAATTCAGTTCAAAAAAAATTCAATTTTTTTTGCTATAGCACGGATTCTCGCTATAATTCTTTTTGTCAATTTTGGATATTTTTTGGAGGAATGATCGAAGAAAGCTATGTTTCAGAAAGTATTACTAATGCAGATGAAGACTTATATGAATCGTGTACCATCTCAATGTCATTACTCATTAGGTGTATGGTTACAGTACCTAAAGGTGAGGAAGATTGGTGTAGGATTAGCATTCCAAGGACTATCATTCCTAAAATTGGTGTAGGAATAGCTTATAAAGGTTCAACCGCAGCACGTATGGTTCTTTTCTATGAGCATTTCTAGGATGCGATGAGTGTCTCTGTATCAAGTTTTTAGGTCTCGGTATGTTCTTTCCAAAATTTAGGTTTCGGTATCAGTATCGCCAGTTTTGGTGGTTTCGAAAGCAAGTTTCGGTTTCGTCCGTATCAACAGTTTTGACAGTTTCGTTTCGGGTATCGGTTTCGGTTTCGGTTTCATAGATACTTTAAATATGTATATACTAGTAAGTTTGAGGTCTCGATTAGCTAAATATATATCAAATGGTATAGAATCAAATGCTTTTTTTACAAGTTACTCATTTTGCTAAATATATATATGTTAATATATTATGCTTTTTGATAATTATATCAAATCATTGTGTAATGCTGTATTTTTACTTATTTGGTTGCCAGCAGCATCTGTATTAAAGGAATAATTGCAAACTTATAAATAAATAGAAGAGGAGACGGCTAGTGCGTGGACTTCTTCCAGCGGCACTAAATGAGATGGCAAATTTGTAAATAAATATACTGCAATGCAATAAATGAGATGTAGGTGATTACTTCAGCTTCAGCTGCACTATTGCCGGTCGATTACATCTATCGCTCTCAGGCTCTCAGTAACCATACGCCATCACCCAGCCACCACGAGACTAAAGTAATCGGCATGATCGGAGGCAGACATCGGGGATATCGGTGGGTTCGGAGGCGGAGGCGACACCGCTAGCAGGCGGAGGCGGAGGCGGCTAGTAGGTAAGTCTTCGTCATCTTCTTCTTCTCCTTTTTTCCTCTTCTTCTTTTCCCTTTTTCCTTCTTTTTGCTGTTTTTTTGGAGCAGCAGAACTTCTTTTCCCTTTTTCCTTCTTCTCTGTTTTTTTACTTTTCTTGTAATTGTTCTGCTTTTTTGTTGTGGTTCGTCGGTATCGGCCAAAACCGGCCAGTTTCGGCCGGTTTCGGCTGGTACCGGTCGAAACTGGCCGGTTTCGGCCGATACCGAGAAAATACAGGGGTTTCGGATCGGTTCCCTCCGATCGGATCGGTTCCCTCCGAAACCGATCCGAAACGGCCGAAACCCTAGGGTTTCGGCCGATACCTCAAACCATGCTCTGTATTACCATCTTCAGTGAATTTACCACCATTACCTACATGCAGGGGCGGACCCACTCAGGGGTTGGGGGGCCGCCCCCCCCATTTTCCAAAATTTACTTATATATATATATGTGCAGCCCGTAATGGCAGGTTAAGTAAAAATATTTAAGCCTTAGTAAAACATCTGTTTCTCTGGCGTGTTGGTTGTTCGTTCTCTCTTCAAGCAATAGGTCGCAGGTTCAATGCCCGCTACCCTCTTTTTAATACCAACTATTTTTCATTAGAGAGCTTAACAAAATAAGCCTTATTGGAGATATTTTTCATAAGAGAGCTTAACAAAATAAGCCTTAATGGAGAGAGTTTTGATACCAAATATTTTTCATAAAAGAGCTTAACGAAATAAGCCTTATTGGAGACTGTTTTTTTATTGAGAACGAATGTAATTATGTTTCTTTTTTTAATGCATCGGAATGGAGATAATTACGTTTCTATTATAAATTAAAGCTCAATTATTTAGACCATCAAAACAAAAACACGAGGTCTACGTAACGCATGTTCGATGAACGTTACTTTGGGACAAATTAATCAGTTAGTCGAGTTGGTTGATGGTCGTGATGAAAGCAGGAGCCAATTGGCCTAGTTGGTGTTAAAATTATGGGACAAGGTTACATGAAACTAACGTCAGCATAAGCATACATAAAGAAACTTGGTGTTAAAATTAATTGATCGTAATATACAAATAATGTAATATAACAAAATAATCCTTATAATGTAATATAATTATCATCGTTCTTGTTAAAATTATCATCGTTCTTGTTACAAATAATGTACTATAACAAAATAATGTAATATACCAATTTTTAGATTTTTAGATTTTCGTTTAACGCTATGCGAGTTTTTCCCATGTTTTTAATTGTAGCATAACGGAGTCACTGATTGAGAAAAGAAAAACGGCTAAACAAAAATATACTTAAACGTAATGGAAAAACACCTTCTTTATCTCTTTGAACTCCTTTGAACTCATCGACTTGAACACCATCACATTATATACTTTACAAATGCAGTTTGTGTACCTTCTTGCAATGCCGTCCGGCTCCCCCAGTCATCTAATCCGGGTTCCGCCCCTGCCTACATGCAAGGAGTAAATTTTCCGTATATTAGTTCAGCAAGTAATATCAATCAGGCAAAGGGGCTATCGACACTACTTGGTTAGTTGAAAAGGCCGATCAGATTTGGACAATGTTTGGATTTTCATAGTATAGCTGCAGAGGATAAATCCAGACTTGCTCGAGCATTATAATAGCCACAATGCAACATACTTTTCGATGTCAAGGTCTTCCCACTAGGGAGAGTTGATGGGGACATCTGAGTTTTCATACACAAGGGGAGACGTAAGACTTACCGTAGTTCACTATGGTTTGGGTTTGAGCCTGAGTTGAGCCACTTATTAGATTTTATTTTTATTTATTTGTTTTTATTTAATAAAAGTTTGGCTTACATTGGTTGGGATGAGGAGTTGCTTCCAGTTATAAGTTTATAAATAGGGTCTACACTAATTTTATTAATCAATGAAATGTTTTGAGTGATTAAACCCCAAAACTTGAGAAATGTCTATTTTGACAAGAAGTTGAATTCATGATAAGAATCCTTGAAACTGAAGTTTTCTTCTGTTTCCCCCTAAAATTTACACCAAATTTCCCAAATTTTCTCTGGTTATGCATCACTATACCAGTTGCAGCCTGAAATCAGCAATTTGCTTGCTGCATACTTTTAAAAATTCATTTAGCTGGAGAACAGCTCCTTTGGTTTTCTATGTCAAATCTGCATTAGTTGCAAATACAGTTGGTTCTAGTTGAAAGCATGCCTAGTTGTGGCTTGCTTTTAGTTTTGCCATTTTTAAAAGTAAACCCCATCAACTGAGTCACAAATTACTGTTACAGGTAGCTGAGATGATCAACTTTATTATTCTATGACTTAAGAGTAGTCTTGTAAACTGCATACTGCAATATTAAATTTACTTGGGATTTCTTGCAATCTTTTTTATAGTTAACTTTTTCTGTTTCCAGCCATTTTTCCATGGTCACTAAATTCTCTTTCCATGAGACAGGGGCTACACCAAAAGGTGTCCTCAGAGTCATGGGTGTACAAGGCTTGACTATATACCATGTGAAGAGTCATTTGCAGGTATATTTCTTGGAAAAGCTGTCATCTTCAGTGTTTTAGTTGATTTCCTTCTCATTTTAACTTCATTTCTATGATGCGTCTAGAAATATCGCCTGGCGAAGTACATACCAGAATCTTCATCTGATGGTAATTTTCTGAGTCCCTTATGATTGAGAACTTGCCAAACCACATGCTGGTGGATTCTGAAAGACATGCAAACAAGAAAATCAACTGCGGTGGCTCATGTCTTTTTCTTATGCTGCATCTCATTTGTGTCGTCACACTGCAGGTACTAAGGGTGATAAGGATCCTGGAGACATGCTTTCTGGCCTTGAAAACTCCTCGTAAGTACATATTTGTGCTTGTGGTACATGCATTGGCATTTTGTGCTATGGTACACAGATGAGAATGGGAAGAAATGGTAAAAATGAATTTGGAAGGAAATCACTGTGTTAAAAAGAATTAGCGTTTATGCCTCCAAAACCAGGAAATGGTATAATGATACAATTGAAGGAAAAAAAATTTGTGACAGTGCTACACCTGGCTATTGCTTCAAAACTCTTACTCGTAGTTGCTGATATAGTTTCTACAAAGGTTCTAAATCTTGGTATATGTTGTAGTTTCAATTCGTTCTTTTTCATATTAAGATCAAGATCTTCTGGCATTTCGGCAGTTCACAATTGGAATAATCAGATTGTGTTATCAGTTGTTACAAAACTTTTCATGTTTTTTAAAATACAAAAAAGATATTAAAGGCACTTGGTCATGTTTGACGTGCAGTTTGGGCCAACAAGTGTCAATCGAAACTAGAATAATCAAAGAGGTGATGCAGCAGTAATTCTGAAATGGATAGGATATTTAAATTGTTCATCTAAGTTACATTAATAGTGAGAGAAATTCAAAAAAAAATTAGATAATAAATTTTATGGCTGTTGATAACGATTCACGATATGTATTGTCGATGATGATTAATTGTTAAGTTGAATGGAGTTAAAATATAGATAATAAATTTTATGGCTGTTGATAACGATTCACGATATGTATTGTTGATGATGATTAATTGTTGTGTATTCTAAGTTACAAGTTTTTTATTCATTTAGTTGTTTTTTCTTACTTTTCCCCAATAAAACACAATTAAATCAACTTTTGATAGTTGAAACCCAAAATCTCCTATATATCAATTATCATCTATTTTCAGCAGTATTGCCTGGTTTCAGTTAGGATTGACTTGTTATGCTTTGATACAATATGGTCAATACATATCACTATCTTGTATCACTATTGGCTGATACTTCAAAATCAAACCATACTTTCTAGGGTATAATGTCACTCCCCAAGTGTATGTTTATGTTATGCGGAACTCAAGAATTGATCATAACTAGCTTTTATAGTGTGGAATGGGGAAAATACTCTTGTTCATTAAATTAGATAGGAACGGGCACTACAATTAATTAAATTGGTGAAGTCATAATTTGGGTAATACCCTATTACTCAACATCTTAAGCTGTTAGGTAGATGCGTACCTTTCTATTTATTTTGCTCAGTTTTTCTATATTTTTAAATGTGGGACTATTTTTCTTGACACCACCTCTAAAACTCAAGGTGGATTCACCTTGGAAATGAAAATTTGATTAATGAAGTGATGTACTAGGTTTGATATATGCAAGTATGGGAGTAATCGCAGTCCGCATGAGAAGTGATCTATGAGGACCAAGTTAGGCCATTACTTGAAAAACTGAATTATGCCATTAAGGGAGTAGTATTAGATCTGAAGGAGGCAATGAGAACATGGCTCTGATACCATGTTAATCATTGTTAGATACGGTAAAGGGCCCATGCCGAGTCAAATTGGTGAAGACATAATCTTCATCAAGATACTCTAATTCAAAAGCATAAGCTATTAGGTAGAGGCCCAACTTTTAATTTATGTTCCTCACTTTTTTTGTTTCTTTAACCGTGGGATTATTTTTGTTAACAACTTGTTAAGTATGCTTGTGAGAGAGCAATTTTGAGATGAGATTGAGTAACCTTGGTAGGTTACATACATGTCACTACTTATTGTTATTCAATCCTAAATGAACCACCTTAATTAGATTATTTTATTGCTGTTATATATGCTATATACCCTTGCACGCTTTTGGGTTGAAATTTTTGACAGGCAAGGTAAAAAATGTTGAAAATTTGTAGTTTAAGCAAGAAGGTTGAGATGAATGTCTATGTGTATGCTAAGAAGATCAAGCAAGTAATGCATCTACAAGAACTAGCGGTAAATGTTTTTTGAAGATACGAGTCAGAGTCAGGGAATGGTTATGCTAGTTAGGGAGGTAGGGATAATCGATATGATGTAGTTGAAGGAGCATATATGATATGAATAAACATAGAAAAACATGGGTTAAGGCAGTTTAAAACGATATTGATGTTTGCTTGCTTAATAGAGATAGTAACTGCTATGTTGCTATGTTGCATGCTGATAGGATTTTCTAGGGTTTTGAGAAATAAAAATAGGGTATTACATAGATTTTGAGAAAAAGATGGGATATTTCGGGATTTGGGGAAAAATGTGGGATTTTATTGATAAAAGAAGGAAATATGAGGATAATTTGGCTTCTTTCAAGAGAAGGACCGCTCTGCCAAGCTTCAATTTGAGAGGAAGCCGAACTCTCCCACTAACACAAGGGTTCTACTCTTATTCTCAATCAATTGTTCACCAAATTCAACATAAAGAATAATAGCTTTAACCCCCTTCTATTTATAATGGACTGATTTGTCAACAATTACAAAATTGCTCATGCAGCCTAAAATTACCAAATTAGTCATTGGTTGCGCCCACCCCTAGTCTCATCACATGTGCATCTAGGCAACATAGACATGTGTGCAGGTATGTACTGACACCGGACACAAATTTTTTTTGAAAGGTAGGGTATGGAGATGGTTATATAAAATATTATAATATATTATTACATACTCACACACACAACAAATAAAAAGACGATATGGAACAATATAATTTTAAACCCATAGTTTAGATAAGTTCTAGGAGGCATGGGATACAGACGCTATAAAAATGGATACGGACATGGGATATGAATATGGTGCGATCCGCACCTACCAGAGGAGGCGCCGAACCCGCCAGCCCGCGTGCACAGTTCCAGCCGCCAACCTTAAGGGCGTTTTCGACCATTTTCTCTTTATTATTATTTTAATGGAAAACTTGTAATTGTTTACAGTGGGGTTTACTTTTAAGCTAGGGCTAGCCGCCTTTAATCTCTTATGCTTATTATTGATATTTTGATAGAGTTCTTCGAGAGTTCTTCGAGGGATCTTAGGATAGTGCGGACGTCCTCGCTTATCGGCGTCTTGGGAGGGTGGTTGCCCTATATTGTAGACATACCTATCTTTTTATCGCTGTTTTTATTCAATTTAAGTTCAGATTTGGGTGATTCCTATCAATTTGGTATCAGAGCGCGTAACGATCCATGACGACGTTAACAAGGCAAAAGGACAAGTTCGAGACTTTGGAGGAGAAATTCAACGGCGAGATCGAAGGGGTGAAGAAAACACTAGCGGGGCACGAGGAATCAATGAGAAAGTTGACGGCTTCTGTTGATCAATTGACGGCTTCCATTGAAAGGGTTGCGGCGAAGCAAGAGAAGAACGATGATCAATTTGCGCAACTTTTTTCAGTTGGCGGCCAACGCAGAAAAGGGCGGAAAAGGTGACGCGAACCCTAAATCAGCGGGAAATACGTCACCTTTAGGCAAGGGGAAGGAAAAAGTTTGAGGTTTTTGATGCGGAAAACGGCCATGTGGAGGAGAAATACGTCGATGATGAAGAAGAGACGTCGTGTAAGGTCGATTACCGTGAAGAAGTGCGACGGAAGGCCGCAGAATCACGGAAGGGGGGCGGCGGCCATAGCCAGCCCCCCATGGGATGCGGCAGGGAGCTGCTTCCGGGCCCCGCCGCCTCGTAGGATCATCGCCGTGCTGACGGCGGCTTCCCCCGGGTTCGCTCGAGGGCGACGAAGCCCTCTGGGGGTCCAGCGACCCCTCCCGACCAATGGGGAGGACGCTGGGGCCCTCGGGAACTGCAGACGGGGCCGACGGGTCTGTCCCAGGCATGCTGCGGCCCCATTGGCTACAGGGAGCCCCCGCGAGGAGCTGTCGAGGCCAGGGGAGGGTGTTTTCAGCAGTTCCGTGACGACCAGCCCCATCGGGAGGTCCCAACGAGCGATTTCGAGGAGGAATTTGACCCCGGGGACTTCCAGGAGTACAGAGACGACGGCGAAGGGTATCGGGACCCTCTCGACCCTCGATTTGGCGATGGCAGGTGGCAGCCTCCACCACCACCCCAGGATGGACGCACCGGAGGCGTGGGAGGAGGTTAAAGAGACTTACAGGAAGGGACATAGGCAGATTTAGAGGCGACGAAGGGGGTGAGCGTGAGGACCGAGGAGGAGGCCCATGGGGGGAACCACGGTGCACATGGGAGAGGCCCCACGGGGGTTATGAGCGACACTAGGAGAGATGGCAGTACTACCACCAGCCTAGACACGACGGAGGACGTGGGGACCAGGGGGATTCAATATGGACCGACTAAGGAAGTTGAAGATACCTATATTCGATGGGGTGGACCCGGTCTTATGGATCTACAGAGCGGAGAGATTTTTTAGAGTCTCCCGCATGACTGAGGAGCTGAAGCTGGAGGTAGCGGGCATCTGCCTAGATGGAAAGGCCCTCGCGTGGTTTCAGTGGAAGGACGTGAGGCGTCCCTTTCGCTCCTGGGGGAGAGCAGGGATCGGATGGTAGAAGTTCCGAGACCCCCACTTGGGGAACGTGCTGGAGTAGCTGCTATCACTCAGACAGGAGGGCACGGTGAGAGACTATCTAGAGAGGTTTGAGGCCCTATCAGGACAGGTGCACGGGGTGACCGACGAGACGATGGAGAGCACCTTCATGAAGGGGTTGAAGGCCACTATAGGAGCAGCGGTGCGCATGCAGAAGCCTCAAAGTCTGATGGAGGCCATGGAGCTCGCTCAGATGGCAGATGACTATCAGTTGGAGGAGAGGAAGGCTAGGAGTGAATGGAGTGGATCAGCGGCCTGTAGCCAGGCAACGACAGGTGGACATCAGAGAGCTCCTACGGGAGTGGATCCGGTTGCCAAGGAGAAGACTGGGGAGAGGAGTAGTGCACAACAGGTTGGGGGCAGTTCAGACGGATGACAGACACGGAGATGAGGGAGAAGCAGCAGAAGGGCTTGTGTTTCAGATGTGATGAGCGATTCACACCAGTTCACCGATGCGTGGGGAACAAGCTCCAAGTGCTGCTACTCGAGGACGACGATGACAAGGCTGACGTCGAGGACGAGACTGCTGAGGTGGAAGAGGAGGAGCCTGAGGGCCAGCAGTTAGACGTGGCGGAGGTGTCCCTTAACTCCGTGGTTGGGTTCACCTCGAACCACATTATGAAGTTGAGGGGGAGATCGAAGAACAGGAGGTGACCGTCCTTATCGACAGTGGAGCCACCCACAACTTCATTTCCAGTAGAGTGGTGGCCCGGCATGAGCTTCAGCTGATCGACTGCGGTAGTTTCAGTGTCATGATGGAAACGGGAAATAAGGAGAGCAGTCGGGGAGTTTGTAGAGGGCTAGTTCTGATACTACATGGATACGGATGATCGCAGACTTTTTGCCTTTAGACTTGGGGAGCACCGACGTCATCTTGGGCATGACGTGGCTGCAGACGTTGGGAGAGATGACGGTGAATTGGAAACTACTTAGGATGGAGTTTCAGGAGAAGGGAAGAGTAGTTACACTACAGGGGGATCCCCAGCTTATGCAGAGTATTGGTCTCTCTGAAGACCATGGTGCGGACCATTCAGGCGGAGGGCGGTGGATACTTAGTAGAGTTACACTCATTGGCAGGAGAGAGAGGCTCTAAGGCCAGTGACGAGCAATCCATTTCAGGAGAGGTGCAACGTCTGATGGAGCAGTTTTAGGAGGTCTTTTAGGAGCCCAGGGGTCTACCACCACTGAGGGGTCATGAGCACGCCATAGTACTACAGGAGGGCATGTCCCCCATCAGTGTGAGGCCCTACCGTTACCCCAGCACCAGAAGGACGAGATCGAGAGGATGGTGGTAGAGATGGTGCATGCGGGAGTGATTCAGCCTAGTGTGCGCCCTTTTTCTAGTCCAGTGATGTTAGTGAAGAAGAAGGATAGGAGTTGACGCTTTTGCGTAGACTACATGGCTTTGAATAAGGAGACAGTGCCTGATAAATTTCCTATACCAGTTATTGATGAACTCCTGGATGAGTTAAATAGAGCAGCCATATTCAGCAAGATTGACCTCAAGTCGGGCTACCATTAGATCACGATGCGGCGGGAGGATGTGCCCAAGACGGCGTTCAGGACGCATGAGGGCCACTACGAGTTTCTAGTCATGCCTTTCGGCTTGACAAATGTACCAGCTACCTTTCAGGCTCTAACGAATAAGGTATTCCACCCTTACTTGAGGCGATTCGTACTCGTTTTCTTCAATGACATATTGGTATACAGTCGTACCTTGGAGGAGCACTTGGACAACCTGTAGGTCGTGTTCAGGAGCTGCAGTACCATCAGTTGTTCGCGAACAAGAAGAAGTGCTTATTCGGACAGCCATAAGCGGAGTATCTGGGATATGTGGTGTCAGCAGATGGGGTGGCAGCAGACAGCTCGAAGATTTTGACGATGCTAGACTGGTCGTGTCCCACAACACTCAGGGGGTTGCGCGGTTTTCTGGGTTTGACAGGTTACTTTCGCAGATTTGTGGAGGGGTATGGGACAATAGCCTAGCCGCTGACAGAGTTATTGAAGAAAGACCAGTTCCATTGGGGTGAGGAGGCGACGACAGCATTTGAGGCCCTGAAGAGGGACATGACCATCGTGCCAGTTTTGGCGTTGCCGGACTTTTTCAGGCCTTTTGTGGTAGAGGCGGACGCATTGGGACGTGGACTGGGAGCAGTATTGATGCAGGAACAGCGGCCCATTGCTACTTCAGACAGGTGTTGAATGCTAGAGCCAGACTGCGGTCTGTCTACGAGAGGGAGCTCATGGCCATAGTCCTGTCTATCCAGAAGTGGAGGCCGTACTTGTTGGATATGATTTTTCTGGTGCGCACAGATGAGCAGAGCCTCAAATAGTTATTGGAGCAGCGGATGGTAGCAGAGAAGTATCAGAAGTAGTTGCGAAAGCTGATGGGGTACCGGTTTGAGATTGAGTATCGCCTAGGGTTGGAGAACAAGGCGGCCGACGCTCTTTTACGGCGAGAGGAAGTAGAGTTGGCGGCACTTGCAGTTTCCGTGCTCCATGACTGGGAGCCGCTACAACGGGAGGTGGAGCAGGATCAGGAGTTGGCAGGCATGCGAGAGGCACTAGGGCGGAGATCTATCGAGTATCCTGGGTATTCTATTCAGGATGGACGGCTACTACATTGGGGGAGATTGGTTCTGCCACGGACGTCGACATATGTATTAGCCATACTCCAGGAGTTCCACAGCAGCGCAATCGGAGGACATTCTGGGGTCCTCAAGACCTACCAGAGACTGACGAGGGAGGTCTACTGGAAAGGAATGAAGAAGGATGTGGCGAAGATGGTTGCAGAGTGTGACGTTTTCCAGCATTACAAGTACCAGGCGATGTCCCCGGGGATTACTACAGCCGATGTCTTTGCCCGATCGGGTGTGTGAGGACATCTCCATGGATTTCATTGATGGACTGCCGAAGTCAGGAAGATATGCATTCATATTTGTGGTGGTCGATCGCCTCAGCAAGTATGCACACTTTGTACCACTTCAACATCCATGCATCGCAGTATGAGTATCGGGGGTATTTTTGAGGGAGGTCATTTTCTTGCATGGCCCCTGAAGTCCATCGTCTCTGGCAGAGACAAGGTGTTCTTGAGTAGGTTCTGGCAGGAGTTTTTCAGGCTGTAGTGGACATTGTTGAAACGTAGCATAGCCTACCACCTGCAGACAGATGGGCAGACGGAGGTGGTCAACAGGAATCTGGAAACTTACCTGCGGTACTTTATTTCAGAAAATCCCAAGGAGTGGGCTCGTTGGCTAGCGTGGGCGGAATATTGGTATAACATATAACACACCGTATCACACTGCAGCCCAGACGACACCGTTCATGATTTTGTATGGCAGAGACCCTCCCCATCTACTGTATTAGGACAAGAGTCGACACCAGTATCAGATGTGGATCGATATTTGGCAGAGAAAGATCATATTTTGGAGGAGCTGAAGCTCTATCTGGCTAGGTCTCAGCAGGTTATGAAGACGAGGACAGACCTACATCGCAGAGATGTGCAGTTTGCAGTGGGAGACAGTGTATCTGAAGCTGAAACCCTACTGGCAAATATCTTGGCCCACAAGAGGAATGAGAAGTTAGCGCCGTGTTATTTTGGACCTTTCGAGGTTGAGGCGACAGTGAGACCAGTTGCTTACAGGCTGAGATTACCCCCAGGATCTGTTATTCACACGGTGTTCCATGTGTCACAGCTTCGCCAGGCGATCGGAGATCACACCCCGTCACCCACCCTTTCGGAGACATTGACAGCTGATATGTAATGGAGGTGAGGTTGGAGCCAGCGAAGCTGAAGGAGGTCCGTAGAGGGATCACGGGTGAGCTAGAGGTTCTGCTACAGTGGAAGGATTTGCCAGAGCACGAGAGCACGAGAGCTCGTGGGACCCCATGGACGTGATGATGCAACAGTTTCCAGATTTCCACCTTGAGGACAAGGTGACTCATTGGGAGGGGAGTAATGGTGCGATCTGCACCTACCAGAGGAGGCGCCGAACCCGCTAGTCCGCGCACGTAGTTCCAGCCGCCTAACCTTAGGGGCGTTTTCGACCCTTTTTCCTTTGTTATTATTTTAATGGCAAACTTGTAATTGTTTAGATGTGGTTTACTCTTAAGCTAAGGCTAGCCGTCTTTAATCTCTTATGCTTATTAGTGATATTTTGATAGAGTTCTTCGAGAGTTCTTCGAAGGATCTTAGAAGAGTGCGTGTGTCCTCGCTTATCGGCGTCTTGCGAGGATGGTTGCCCCTATATTGTAGCCAAACATATCTTTTTATCGCTGTTTTTATTCAATTTAAGTTCAGATTTGGGTGATTCCTATTAGAATACCAGAGAGTCAGAGACATGTTGAGAACAATTCCATATATAGGGGCATGAGACCAGACATTAAAATATGTATGGATATGAGAGCTAGTGTATGTGCATATGTACACTCACATGTCCATGCATTTACCAATACAAAGATATAATTATGTATAACATGCAATGATTACATCCTGTCATATTTTCATGATTTTGAAAAAGAATTAGTTCTTGGCTTATCAACTATTCATATAATGGTTTAATGTATCTGGATTTTTCTATTGGAACATACTTAAAATCATCATAGTTTTAAATAGTTTTAAACAATTTTTACGACCTTTCCTATATAGTTTTGTCATTTGTATACAAATACAATTAAATAAATATTGGAATATGTTATGCGAGGAAGTGTAAGAGTCATGTAAACATGTCTCTAATGTTTTTTGCAAAGTATTCTAAATGAGAATATATAGTATATAATTAACAACACATTTGATTAGTGTCGGACACATGTTTGAGGAGTGTAAGTTTGTGTCATCCAGTATGTGTGTCAATATGTCCGGTACATGTACATTTCATGATAAAAAAATTTCATGCTACATAGATGGACATGGATGCTTCGGTACATGCATGCCATAACACTATACGCCATTTCTTTCTCAAACCTAAAAAGTATACACAAAATAAAGGTGTTATACGTATGTTGGACACAAAATGGCTCTATAGTCTAAACGTATTATAATTGGAAAAGAAAGTCTTTTTATTCTTATTGATATTAAAATAAGATAAAACCTTACACACACATAATTAACTTGGTGCCTAAGAAACTTGCAGCTTACGAAGAGAGAACAACTTAAAGCCTTAAAAACTTTACTACAGTAGATACTCTCCGAAATATAAACTCTCAAATAAGCCCAAAATTAGAAATCATAATTACATTCATATTCTCAACACCCCTCAAACTCGAGGTGGATTGACCTTGCGTTTGGAATGCCAGAACCAGGGCGTATCCAAGCAAAATCGGGTGGAATGTTGAATCTGAGTTGAATCAGGTGACAAAGGATGGGCGTATCCAAGCGATCTGTCGTATCTGCCAGTGTTGCCAGCATCAGCACTCCTACCTGCAGCTTCGTCGGGTCTATGACTTTTTGACCCGACTTCGGCCTGAGTTCGAGCAGATACGTGCCCAGCTGCTTGCCCGTCACCCACGCGTGACGTTCTTGGAGGTTCTTGCTGCTATTCGTACTGAGGAGACTCGTCTTCGTACTGCTGGTCTTTTGGCACCTTCTGCTTCTGTTTTGGCGACCCGTGCTCCTGCCTCTTCTGCTCCTATCACACCAGATCTGCCCTCTGCTACAGCACCCGTGTGAGGAGACACCAGACGCTGCACCTACTGCCACTGAGACAGACATGTGGAGGCGCATTGTAACAAGAAGAGGAGGGATCAGGCTGCTGCCAAGAAGAAGGAGACTCACACTGGGGGTTTCACATCTCAGAGGAGCACTGCCCCATCTGATACTGAGCAGGAGCTTCTCACGTTATTTCGTCGGATGTCCGCTTCTGGGACATCAGGCTCTGCTTCTTTTGCCAGTCAGCCTCCAGGTATTGCGACACCATCTTCCACCACCTCAGGTACCTCTCCTTGGATCCTTGACTCTGGTGCTTCATTTCATATGACTCCTGACCCTACCACTTTACATTCCATTAGTACTCCATCCCGCTCTGTCACAGTTCTCACTGCAGATGGCACCCCACTTTCAGTTACAGGGCTAGACACACTTTCTAGTCCCACTTTTTATGTCCCTGCTGTGTCCCTCGTTCCAAAACTCACTATGCAGCTTATGTCGGCAGGCCAACTTACTGATCATGGTTGTCGTGTTATTCTTGAATCTGACTCTTGTTCTATCCAGGATCGTCGCACGGGCACTCTAGTTGGTTCTGGCCCCCGCAGGCGTGATTCTCCACGTCTTTGGGAGCTTGACTGGCTTCATCTTCCTTCTGCTGCCTCTGCCAGTCCTCCCATCACGACTATTGCCTCCGCCTCTGCTGCATCGTCTACCGGTTCGTTTGCCCAGTGGCATCATCGCTTAGGACATCTCTGTGGTTCGCGTCTTTCTTCTTTGGTTCGTAGAGGTTTATTAGGGTCTGTCTCTGGTGATATGTATTTAGACTGTATGGGCTGTAAACTAGGCAAACAGTTACAGCTACCGTATCCTACTAGTGAGTCTGTCTCTCAGAGTCCCTTTGATCTTGTTCACTCAGATGTATGGGGTCCGGCCCCCTTCGTTTCGAAAGGGGGTCATCGCTACTATATTATATTTATAGATGATTTTTCTCGCTATACTTGGATATACTTTATGTCCTCTCGTACTGAGGTTTTGTCTATCTATAAATCTTTTGCTACCATGATCCGTACACAGTATAGCACTCTCATTCGGGTTCTTCGTGCTGTCTCTGCTGGAGAATACTTATCTCGGCACCTTCGTGCCTTTCTTGATACCCAGGGCACTCTCTCACAGTTTTCCTGTCCTGTTGCTCATGCCCAGAATGGCGTTGCTGAGCGCAAGCATCGCCATTTACTTGAGACTGCTCGTGCCCTTATGATTGCTTCCTCTGTTCCCCCTCAGTTTTGGGCTGAGGCTGTATCTACTGCTACATTTCTCAGCAACATGCAGCCATCTTATCCTCTTCAGGGTGCGATTCCACTTGAGCGCCTTCCTACACCACCTCCAGATCTGCCGTCCTATCCTGAGCTTCGTCTTTTTGGTTGTGTCTGCTATGTCTTGTTGGCCCCTCGTGAGCGCACCAAGTTGACAGCCCAGTCTGCTGAGTGTGTCTTTCTTGGATATAATGCTGTGCACAAGGGATATCGGTGTTGGGATCCTGTAGCTCAATGGATGCGGATTTCTCGTGATGTGACTTTTGATGAGTCTCGTCCCTTCTTCCCTCGTCCTTCTTCATCTTCCAGTCCGGCCTCTATTGTTGAGCCTCTTTTGTTTCTCACTTTTCCTGATAGTCCACTATCCACCATTCCACCACCCATACCTCCATCGCATGTGCCCTCGCCTCCACCACCAGTGCCTCCGGTCACCTCTGCACCTACCCCAGGACATGTTTCTCCATTTCCTCTTCACTACACTCGTCGTCAGCGAGTCAAGGATCCTCCTGCAGTACCTTCTCATGAGATGCCCTCCATCACCAGTGACCCTCCTGAGTTGCCCTCTTCCTCCAGTGACCCTCCTCGTTACCACCTTCGTGATCGTGAGTCACTACGCCCTCCTGGTCGGTTTACTTCTCTGGGTGCTATTCTTGCCGAGCCGACCTCTTATCGAGATGCCGCTGCTCACCAGGAGGGGCAGCATGCTATGGCAGAGGAGATTGCTGCGCTTGAGCGTACTGGTACGTGGGATCTTGTACCCCTGCCTACCCGTGTTCGTCCTATCACGTGCAAGTGGGTTTACAAGGTCAAGACCAGATCTGATGGTACTCTGGAGCGCTACAAGGCTCGTCTTGTAGTGCGCGGTTTTCAGCAGGAGCATGTGATAGATTTTGAGGAGACATTTGCACATGTTGCTCATATGACTACTGTTCGCAGTCTTATTGCTGTTGCTGCTGTTCGTTCATGGACTATTTCCCAGCTTGATGTCAAGAATGCCTTTCTCAATGGCGTTCTTGATGAGGAGGTTTATATGCGACCACCACCTGGTTATTCTGTCCCCGAGGGCATGGTTTGTCGCCTTCGTCGCTCTCTATATGGTCTTCGGCAGGCTCCTCGTGCTTGGTTTCAGCGGTTCTCTTCTGTCGTCACTGCTGCTGATTTTATTGCGAGTGATCATGATCCTGCTCTCTTTGTTCATACTTCATCTCGTGGTCGGACGCTTCTCCTTTTGTATGTGGATGATATGATTATCACTGGAGATGATCCCCAGTTTGTTGCTTTTGTGAAAGCACGGCTGAGCGAGCAGTTTCTTATGACGGATCTTGGCCCTCTTCGTTACTTTCTGGGGATTGAGTTTTCCTCCACACCTGATGGCTACTATCTCTCTCAGGAGAAATATATTCAGGATCTTCTTGATCGGGCTTCTCTTGTTGATCAACGTACCGCTGATACACCGATGGAGCTGAATGTACATCTTTGCTCTACTGACGGTGAGTCTCTTCCGGACCCCACTCGTTATCGCCATCTTGTTGGCAGTCTGGTCTATCTTGGGATCACTCGGCCGGATATTTCATATTCCGTGCACATCCTGAGCCAGTTTGTTTCTGCACCTACTCAGCTTCACTACAGCCGCCTTCTTCGTGTCCTGCGTTACCTGCGCGGGACCAGCCACCGTCGATTGTTCTTTCCACGCTCTGGCCCTTTACAGCTCCATGCTTACTCTGATGCGACTTGGGCCAGTGACCCTTCTGATCGTCGGTCTCTATCTGTCTATTGCGTCTTCCTGGGTGGCTCTCTCATCACTTGGAAGACCAAGAAGAAGCAGGCGGTTTCTCGATCGAGTGCAGAGGCTGAGTTGCGTGCTATGGCCTTGTTGACAGCAGAGATTATTTGGCTACGTTGGTTACTTGAGGATTTTGGCGTGTCTATTTCCACACCTACTCATTTGTTGTCTGACAGTACAGGTGCCATCAGTATTGCTCGTGACCCGGTGAAGCATGAGCTCACCAAGCACATTGGTGTGGACGCCTCTTTTACGCGTTCACAGGTCCGGGATGAGGTTATTGCTCTACAGTATGTGCCTTCTGAGTATCAGCTCGCGGATTTCTTCACAAAGGCCTAGACCAGAGCACATCACAGTTTTTATCTTTCCAAACTCAGTGTTGTTGATCCACCATGAGTTTGAGGGGGGTGTTAGATGTATATGTCCCTTTGTATAGGGTCTTTTGTGCTTATGTACCATTCCCTGTAATCTATATATATCGGGCTATTGCCCTTGGAATAATACAAGAGAGTTTATTCCTAACAGTTACGAGGGATGTTGCTGGTGACATAGCATGCAATTGATGGCGTCGAGATATTAGAGAATTGTGTGGAGCTGAAACTGAAATTGGAGAAAAAAATGTATGAATCCAATTCGATCAATGTGGATGTCTCATGTTAGAGTTCAATGAAGGATCCACTTGGAGCTCTTGTCTTCAAAACTAATGACAAAACCGGATTTGGGAAGCTCATAATAGAGGTTGATAACTAATTCATGCGGACTAGAGATAAGGAATAAAAAGCTAAGAGAAAGATCTAACTTGGAGGAAACTGGATTCCCATTTGTTTCTTGCAGCAAACTTTCTTCGCAAATTTACTATTACACCCTCAAACCTTCTCTTTTATTTACATGGGTTATATCATCTTGGTCAATTTCTGAGTCAATTTCTGAAATCAAGTTTGGTTTCTTATTTTTTTTCTTTTTTATAATTTCTTGGACCTAGTCTCGGTTCAAAAATATTTTTATTGGTACAAAATTTTCCGCAAAATTTCCTTTTCAAAATTACTCCCAAATCACAATTAGGCCAATATGGGAGGAAATCAGATTTATATTGATGAGTTGGGAAGAAGTGTAAGAAGAGAAATTGAGAATTTTGCAAATTTTTTTGAATCAAGACCACAGAATTTTTTTCTTAAGGTTTTGAGCACCAGACAACAAAGTATTTTGCAGTTTGATTTAATATTTGGAAAACTTTGGGATATAAAGAGAGAAAGTAATTTAAAAATTGACTCGTAGAGCTTAGGTTCATTGTTTATCGTGTTCTTGCCTCATCGCTTTATCCAGATCTATGATTACTTTTTTAATGATCAAATTCGGATCGTCCTGTGATGACTCAATTTTGATGACTCAATTTTGGACCTCGTACATTACTTCTTCCTTACTCAGATATATGATTACTTTCGTAATGATTTAATTTGGATCATTCAATAATGACCTAATTCAGACATTGTAGGTAATTTCTCTAACCGGTTTCCAACATTAAGGTGAATCCACCTTAAGTTTGAAGGGCCGTTTTAAGAAAAATAATCCCACACTGAAAACAATATGAAAAAGGGAGGAACATAAGATTGAAAGTTGATTCTCTACCTAAAATCTTGAACTTTTAGTTTAAAGTGTCCCAGACTAGAATATGTCTTTACCAATTTAATTTACCGTTGGCCCAGATTCTTTCCTACGTTAATTGACACTGTGTCATGGCGCATGTTCATTGTTCCAAATGTTTTTCTCCCTGCTCTTTTTTGATTTGGTGTTCGTGTTTTCTTCACCCATACGTCTTGATGCGGTGTTAGTGGTTCTCGTTACTGTTTAATTCATTCTCTCATCAGGTTTTCAAATTTAAGGTGAACTTATCTTGAGCTTGGGAGGATGTGTTTAAAAAGGCCCATATTGGGAACACATACAAAAAGGGAAGAACATGAATTGAAAGCTGGGCATCCACCCAGTCGCTTAGCTTATGGCCAATTAAGGTTTAAAATTTTCTGAACTTTAGTTTATTCTATTGTGTAGTTGGAGGTTTACAAACTAGAGTTTGCAAACTTCAAACTCTAGTTGTCTAAAATGTCATTTTATTAATTTGGATATTGTTTGGATAAAACAATAGAGAGTAATTTTTCTCTCTTAAATTTTGAGGTTTAGAAAGACCTTTTTGTAAACTGTAATTAAGGTTAACTTTTGAAGGTTGCTACTAAGGTTTATGAAAGTTTAAAGATGTGCCAAACACAGGTGTTTTGGATTTAATGAACTAAATTATAGAATACTACAATTTATTAAACTTAACTACAAAGCCAAACAATTTTTCGGAGTTAAGGGGTTCTCATTATTGTTTTTAGTTATTTTTTTGTTGCCAGAAAAGTTAATTTTTTAACTACAATTTGAGGAGAAATTTGTAAAGTTTCTTCTTGGAAAAATTTATTTTTAATTACGCTAATGGTCATATGATATGCAAACAGATTCTGTGACTATTTTTTGCAATTAATTTAAGAATTACAAGATTTTTACTGAGGTAATTCAAAATAAGTTTAATGCGTATATCCTTGATTAATATTAATACGATTAATTTTTTGCATTTGAAATTAATAATAAGGTTCCCAACTACTTGGTAAAGTTCAACACTTTTTTAGATCATTATAATATTTTTAAATCAAAATTGTTTGGCTTTTTATAACTTATTTTTGTGTGTATTTAGAGACATTAATTGATTTATTTATTTGAGTATATAGAGATTTTTAGTTGATAGGCTTGGGCATAAACCCAGATTAACTGTAACTTTAATGCATAGTCGCAAACATCATTCATTCTTTACCATACCAAGAGAAGTTTGACTTTACATATCCATGCCCCACCAACTGACTATTTGATTCATGATCGACGTGAACATTCAACTGACTATTTGCATCTTACATGCTTAAAAAAGGAAAAATCTTATGTGTGCTAAATCTTTACTTTTTTTTCTAACACTGGCCAAGTGACACCTATATAGATTCACATCTAATCTCAAATCCACTTGGATACTCGAGCCTGATTTGAATATGTTACAGTGAAACTCATGAACATACCATTTTGGGGACCTTTTCTTAAATTCAAACCGTAAAACCTCAACCTTGTTAGTTACATAACAACTGCATTTACACACACAGGTAAATATGGAACATGAGTTAATGTTTTCTACATTAACCCTTTATCTTCATGCCTTTGATATCATGGTAATATATCCATAACTTGGATTTTTCGATTAACTCAAATCTGGATGCCCATTTAATCTTTATATGAAAAAAGCATTGCACATTTTTAAGAAAACTATATTCACTTGAACTGTGCAGTACTAGATGGGCTAAAGGTCTAGTTTGTTCCTATCCATGTTGTCCTGATGATGATTAAATTGATGTTGATGCAGTGCTTTTTTCCCTTTTTCTTTTTTTTCTTTTCTTTTTCTTTTCTTTTTGGGGGTTCAGTGGGATGCAAATAACTGAAGCCTTGAAGTTGCAGATGGAGGTACAAAAGCGACTACACGAACAGCTAGAGGCAAGTTCTTTTTCTTAAGATTGATGTTGCGATGTTTAATAATTATGACAGCATGATTAAGTTTATTAAGTAGGGCAATGATTATCTGTATCAACATAATCCACTGCTAGTTGGTTAACTTATAGTGAATGGAAGGGAAAAGAATATCAAACTAGAAGTTTCTTGACTGGGAGTTGCAGAGAAAACCTAGTAGATGCAGTTAATGCTAATATAGAGCTACAAATGTATGAAAAAAGGTTCTATGATTAGACATAGAGGTATCTGATAGGCCCCAAAAGAGATCTGAAATTTATTAGCAATAAACTGAAAATAAAGAGATAGAATGATTACAACTGTAGGGATAATCGCCCTCACAAGACGCCGATTGATAGGGGACGTCCGCACCCTCCCTAGATCGAGGAACCTTCTCATCCCAAATAACAAAACAACTCTCAATTTTCGCAGGGCCGGCTAGCCTCCCCTTCTTATTTATAATAATCATAACTAAAAGTCTAATTACCATAATACCTTTACAATAATAAACCAATATAAAACATAATAAAATAGGCCCAAAATTGGGCCGAATCTAACATTACTCCGCCCCCAAATATCCACATTGTCTTCAAGGTGGTGCATACAGTCTGTGGGCCTTCCGTTCCAAGTAGAATGCAAGCATCCTCCCGGGTCAAAAGGATGAGAATGATCTCCCCGCTTTCAACGACGTCCTGAAAAATATCGTCGGGCCAAGGCGGGGCCCAAAAGGTGTCGTCGGGCTCCCACAAATAAGCTTCCAGATTTGAAACTTTCGTCGCCGCCTTCGGATTTGAAACTTTCGCCGCCTTCGGATCTGAAACTTCTGCTGCATTCGGATCTGAAACTTCCGCCGCCGTCTTCAGATCCAGATCTGATACTTTCGCTGCCTTTGGATCTGAAACTTCCACTGCTGCCAGATCTGAAACTTCCGCCACCACCTTCAGATCTGAAACTTCCGCTGCCTTCAATTCCAGATCTGAAATTTCTGTCGCCTTCAGATCTGGAACTTGCGTCGCCTTCAGATCTGCGCCGTTTGCCTTCAACTTCTCCGGATCTGTGGCGACGCTCTTCTCTTTCTCCAGATCCGCGTCAAAGCTGTCGACTTTTTCCTCTTTCTCGTCCAAAATCGACATCTTTAGCCCCAAATTAGGGGTTTTACCGTCATTTCCCCCTTTAATCGCGAGGAGTGCAAGTTGCTTGTGTTGGGTTTTGATGGACTCTCAAGGTATAAATCTATGCACGTCCTACATCGGACGGACGATAGAAATATAAAATAGCAGCGAAAAAATTATTAAACACTTTAATAAAGAACCCTAAGGACATCATGCACCCGAGCCAAGAAAATCTACTATCTTGGGTTGGGTCCGACTAACCCCGATCTAAACTACCGCATAAAAATGAAAGCATAAATAAAATTGACTTACCCGAAACTTTGCTTCCGCAGAAAACAAATCGTCGTTTTCAGCAACAACTTTAGCTCCCCAAAGCTAGCCGCCTTCATGCCTCCAATGCTGTTCCACCCGAAGCGAGCCGACACCATGCCTCCGAGCCAATCACTTGTCGAAGAAAGTTTTACTTGAGTAGACCCATGTCAAAGACTTTTGGATCGGATCCAAACCTCCTCGTTGTCTTGCTAGGACTCGATCGGATGATCAGAAGAATTATTAGAGTGAAATAATTTAAGTCTGAGGGAAATAATTTAAGTCTTAGATCGAACTTACTCAAAACTTTTTAGAGCATCTCGAATCAGAGACTTGGTGCAAGTTTCAATGAGGATGGCTACCCACTATTTATATAGGGAGCCAGCCCCTCCTCCTTTGCTTCGAGCAATGTGTGACTATTAAAATGGGTTGTTTAAGATTAATTTTATAGAAGTCCAAACTTCTAAAATTAACCATAAATCCATTTCTGAGTTTTAACTTTGAAACAACCTATCAAATCGAAGATCTCAAGACAACGATCGCACAGGAAAAACCGGCGTCCAATTTCGATATCATTTGACCCTTCAAATGTCGAAAATAAACTCTGAAATCGCATTTCGCACAAAACTGCAATTTCACGCTTCCCAAGGAGGTGGATCAGATCGCGCCACGTGGCATGATCGGCGTGCCCCACGTGGCGTGCCCCTGGGCAGCCTGGCGGGTCTGACCCGCCAGGCGCGGGTCTGACACGCAAGCCCTCTTAGCCCCTTTCGACGTTGCTTTTGCGTTTCGGACTCGTTTGCACTCCGATTTGAACGCGGTTTCTTCCTGTGGATTTCTCTGGAAGTCCCCTTCGATCTCATGCATCTTTGTCAACTTAATACCAAGTATTAATTATACATAATGTATAAAGTCCCAAATGCTAATCTCTTTAGCTTTAACCTCAAAACTTGTCAGCTAAATTATTCCAATGCATCAAATGCATCCCTCTTAACATTCTTCCTATTACTAAGACGTAAATCATACTCGGTGTGAGACCCTACAGCCTGACCTTACTACAGGTTGGGACTCAAAATCCCTAGACGACAGTAACCACGAGCAGCAGGTGTCGTCCCTATTTCAGCATCATAATTTAGTGATTAACCCATCGACAAAAGTGTCGTCAAGATCACTTTGACTGTGTCCGTGATGAATACCGCAGTTTTAGTCCATTCGTCTATGTCACTACATAGCCTAGGGTATGGTAAACTGTCAACCTTACTGGCTATCACTGGCCAGTATCATTCGGTCTTTGGTATATACATGTGGTACTTCCTACAACATTCCTTGGCCAAGGTTTTTACGAAGAACCGTACTGACCCAGTGACACTAACTTTCCATTAACGGAAAAGACGAATCTTCTCTTGATCATTACTCATCTCGTACGCCTCAAGTGTCACCCAACCTAAGATCTTTCAGCAGGCCTTACCTCGAAGCTAGATCATAGATCACACGGTTCACGCACATGTTTGTACAATGGCCTCAAGTAGCCTATCATCATTAGAAAGTTATCAATGACACATTAGTTAACGTTAACCATTTGATAACCTTTTATTGGATCGTTTAGTGAACTCATTCTCCAATGAGCACCTGCGTCTCGTCCCGACTTTGCCAGGTTGAATGATAATGAGATCATCAAGACAAAGATACAATGGTCTGTCCAATGTGTCGATATCCTTTTCTCGACGCATCTATGACCATGAACACTTTTAGACTCAAGCTCCTATCGGTCAGACACTACTCATAATCGAGATCTTATTTAGATACGTGTATGACCTTACTATGAGTCTAAGGAAATTATCTAAGTAACATATCAATAGAAAACACTCAGACAATTGATACCAGAAAGCATACTTTCATTCATGAACAAGATGTTTGCATAGATAACTTGCCTCGAGGGCATACATCTCTCAACATCTTGATCTCTTGACCCAATTGCCTGGACTCTTGGACCAATTGCATGATAGCCTCCAATTCCTTCGTCATGGATCTCGTCTCTTCCCTCGAGATCGAACGGCTCTGATACCAAATTGATTGGCCCCAAAAGAGATTTTAAATGTATTAGCAATAAACTGAAAATAAAGAGATAGAATGATTAGAACTATAGGGGTAATCGCCCCCCCAAGATGTCGATTGATAGAGAACGTCTGCACCCTCCCTAGATCGAGGAACACAAATAACAAAACAACTCTCAATTTTCGCATACTTTGGCTGGCTAACCTCCCCTCTTATTTATAATAATCCTAACTAAAAGTCTAATTACCACAATACCCCTACAATTATAAACTAATACAAAACATAATAAAATATGCCCAAAAGTGGGCCGGATCTAACAGTATGCTGCCCGAATTTTCTTGTGAAAATATGTATGCATTAAGTTGCAAAAGAGAAGCACTTTTCTTTCAGTTGCATTTATGCTGAATAAAGGGTGCAATGGTCCTTGGTATGGCCTGGAAATATCTAGCAGGTATCACTGTGATTTATACATTTGGATGGTGAGATGCTTCTGACATGGAATTTCTATTTATTCATTTACTTTCACATTGGTATTCTTGCAAAATCTGGTCACAGTGGAGACACTAGGAATGCATTGTTTTCATTGTAAGAAGAGGCTTCCTTTTCATTCTCTTGCTTCTATGAGATTAGGCCAAATGCATGGTTATTTTAAATTCATGCAAGTCTTTTTAATGGGAAGGTTAAGTCATCTTTGTTGCCATCATTATATAAGCCGTGTACTGTCACGATGGGATCAGCAATGGAGCAAAGGTCCATGAACTATTTGATAAAGTTTTACGAAAAGTTATTTACCTGACTTCAACCCTCATAATTAGTGCTTGTTTCATGGCAAGAAAACTACAGACATAAGTGGGGCTCGTCATGAGGATGGTTTGCATCCTCCAACATCACTTAAGGAGTAATAGATTATTACTATAGAGAAATTGATAAGTTCGTAATGGAAGAGGTGCGGCGGCAAAAGGCTAGGGCAGGAGCAGCAAAACAATGGCAAAGGCAAAGGCGGTTGAACCAGTGGTAGAATTATAATTTTGGGCACCAAGGGCTATAATTTCTGAAAAATCAGTCTATTATATGTATGGGGGATCGGGTAATAGTTTTCTTATGCTTAATTTGGAGAGAGAATAGTAGAGAATAGATTAGAACCCTAGTTTAGTTCTAGATTTGGCTTTTCCTCTCAAATTGAGGCCATTGGAAGGGCGGTCTTCCTCTCGAATCGAATCGAGGCCAATTATCTGTATTACCACGTTATCAATTAAAACATTAGATTTTTTCCATAATTCCCCTGCAAATCCTAACAAATTGGTATCAGAGCACTCAGATCCGAAGATCCGAAGATCCGATGACCATGGAGGCGAAAAAGTTGGAGATCCTCAAGAACACATTTGAATCCTTATCAAAGCATCTAAGTGAGATAATGAGCCTTTGCCAATCGGAGATGAATAGCCACCTTCCTCCCAAGGTGGTAGCCACGACTATAGATCCACGGTAAAGATCAGAGGCAAAAGATTGAATCTTTGGACATTGACGAGGAAAAGGTCATCGTCTTTGAAAAGGAGAACGGAGGTGCACGAGATCCACGTATGGGGAGCGAGAACCACCCCCACCCATCATTGGGGGTACGGCGGGATCAGAAAATGGGCAGCAGGGAGCGTGCGAAGCCGCCCACCACCCCTCACCCCTCAAGGGACCGCCGACCACTGACAGGCGTCGACGGCCCCTGGGTCACTGTCGAAGGTCCTATGGGGGCCTGGGTAGGCAACAGAGGTCCCTAGGGGGCCTGCGACATCACAGGAAGGGCCTGATTCGTCCTGCAAGGGGCGATGGGATTGTCGACAGCAAGGTAGGGCCGCTGGGCCCCACTAGGGAAATGCGGATCTTGGGACGACGGTGGAGGGCCTGCATGGTCCGATGGCAACCCGCAAGGGGCGACGACCCCTTTGGGGGCATCGGTGAAATCGGAGGAGGATTTCGAGGCTTCGGTGACGACGGTGAAATCTGAATTGTTTTGGCATTGGAAGGAGAGGACGATCACCAGTATTTGGAGCGAAAAGACGACATGGGGCTACTCGGCACGTTTCGATAGTAGATTTTTGGAAGTCCACCTTGAGCACAATATGTCGTTCTGGGACGAAGTAATGATACGATCGCGTGTAAGCGGCAACGACAAAAGGGGAGTCAAGGAGCGGTTATGGCGGCAAACCTTAGAGGGGAGTTGCAGATCTGTAATTACATGACAATGCTAGTTCTGTAATTTCAGCGTAGTGGCAATCCTGTAAATTCAAGCCAGTGGCAATTTCGTGATTTCTGGGCTGAATTGACAAAATCGTAAGTACGAGGCAACAGTTGAAAATCCATGGTCAGATACATTTGGTAATTACGAGACGACAGTTCATTGGAGAGGGAATTATTATAAATAAGAAAGGAGAATTTGTGGTGAGATCATCGAAGAAATATTATGAGAAACAATTATTAGTAGGTTGTTAGTTTAGTTTAGTTTATTGGAGAGTGTCTTTCCTCTCGAATTGATGCCATTAGGAGGGCGATCTTCCTCTCGATTTGAGGCCAAACCATTGTATTTCCATTTATTATTAATAAAAACCCCGACTTTCTTCTCCAAATCCCTTATTTAGCAGGAAAAATCCCATCCTTTTTTCCTAAAAATCATTTCTTTTCCTCAAAATCCATCCCAAAATTTATCAAATTGTATCAGAGCGTAGATCCTAATTGTGACAAGAAAGATGGAAGTTCGGGAGGAGAGACTTGAAAGCGAAATCGAAAGGCCCAAAAGAATGACGGAGGAACGACATCATTCGATGGATGAAAGGATCTCTTCGATGGAGGAAAGGTTCTCATCCCGATTCTCTTTGATGGAGGAAAGGTTCTCATCCCCATTGGAATTGTCAATGGAAACCCAAATGGAACGAATTTCGGAGATGATTAGCCACCCTCTACATGCGAAAGAGACGACGAACCCAGACCTAAACAACAACGATGACAACGACGTAGATCTGGGGTAAAAGGCACGCCTTTGGACATGGACAAGGGAAAAATCATTTTTAAGGAGGAGATCCATTCGAAGGGCGGTCCAGCGTCAGATCTGAACAACGAAAAAGACAACGACGCAGATCTAGGGTGAAAGACGACGCCTTTGAGCAAGGGAAGGTGGAAAGTCGTTAACTTTAAGGAAGATCTGTATCCGAACGGTAGATCGTACGGGTGGGGTGAAAAGCCTTCCCTAAAATCATTGGGAGAGCGCCCAAGGAAGGACAAGGGAAGGGCCTTACGAGCCCCTAGAGGGTGGCGACCCCTAGGTGGACCGCTTAGGCCCTGGCCCATGTGTGGTCCGCCTGGCTTGGGTCCGTCCTAGGACCGCCAAGCCCTAGGGCAGGTTGCCCTGGAACCCTGGGCGAGTTGCCCCAGGCTGGGCGACTTCGGATGGCGTTCCAGGGGGCCTGCGGCCCAGAGACAGAGACCAGGGGCCGTGGGGCCCCACGACGCCTAGGGATTTCTTGTTCAACCCGACGGCTGGTTCCAGTGTCTGACGGATATACTGAGGGCTTTGGCGACGATCGTGACAACCACCTGGGCTTCGATGATGGCAGCATAGACCCATGTTGGTTGGACAATGAATGTCGGGACGATGACGCAACAAAAGGATTTTCACCTGGGGAATTTGGAGGGTCCACAACCACAAATCCGAATGGCTATTAGCAGTTCTACTAAGGGTAGCCCAGTTAGAGAGTAGCATATGGACATTTTGACATGGACAATAGGATCCGGAAGCTGAAGACGTCGATCTTTGAGGGGAAGGACCCTTATGGATGTGTTTACTGTGTAGAGAGATACTTCACCGTGAACCATCTGACAGATGAAGAGAAATTGATGGTGACATGTATATGTTTAAAGTGGAAAGCCATTGGCTTGGTTCCAATCGTGGGAGCAAAGGCAGCTTGTTCCATCGTGGTAAGAGTTCAAAGACTGCATTTTGGTGGACCGTTTTCGTGATACACATGGTGATGATCTATATGAGTAAGTATTGACACTCAAGTAAGGGAGACATTCCGGAAATACATGGGAAAGTTTGAGTTACTCTCGGGCCAAGTTAGAGATAAGCTTGAAGCGATTTGGAAGAAATTTTTTTGAAGGGGCTTAAGACAAGCATCCAAACCGAGCTAGGTATGTTGAGGTCGATGGAGATTGGAGAGATGATGGAATTGGCCCTGACGGTGGATGATAAGAACATTGCGGAGTGGGCTGCCAGGGAAGCGTTGAACGGAGTCACCTTCCGCACTAATGCTACGATGGAGATATAAAAGTCCTAACCAGGAGGGGTTTAGGTAAGCCATGAGAAGAATAGCGAGCCTCGACCCGACAGCAGGTTCAAACATCTCACGGAGGCGGAGATCCAGAATAAGCACAAACAAGGTTATGCTTTCGATGTTACAAGAAGTTCGGACCGGTACATCGTTGCCAGAACCACGCTCTTCAGGTTTGATGGTCGAAAATGACGAAGACATAGCAGCTGAGGAGGAATACTCAGGAGGGTACGAGCACCCTCATTTGGAGTAGCGTGTCCCATGGATTTCATAAAAGCACCTTGAGGACAAGGTGGATATTTGGGATAGTAATGATAGGATCGTAATGGAAGGAGTGCGCGGCGGCAAAAATGCTAGGGTAGGAGCACCAGAACAGCGACAAAGGCAATGGCGGTTGAACCAGTGGTAGAACTATAAATTTGGGCGTAAGGGATAATTCTGTAATTTTTGAGAAATCAGTCTATTATATGAATGGGGCTAGGGTAATGATTTTTTAATGCTGAATTTGGAGAGAAAATAGTAGAATAGATTAGAACCCTAGTTTAGTTGGAGAGTTGGCTTTTCCTCTCGAATTGAGGCCATTGGGAGAGCTATCCTCTTCTCGAATCGAGGCAAATTATCTCCATTTCCACTTTATCAATAAAAACCCTAGATATCTTCCCCAAATTCATAGCAAATCCTAACAGAAATGCATTCAACTTTGAGTCTCACATAAAGCCAAGAGTTGAATATAATAAATTTCACAAATATAATGGAAGGTGTAATAATATATAATATTTTATTCCCAATATTTTAGAAGCTTGTTTTTACTCCCATGGTTCCCCGATTAAGGTGACTCAGATACAATCCTTTATTCTATTTTATTAAACTTTAGATTTATTAAGTGTCAAATTCTTTCGGTTCCACAATTGACCTTTCCCACCAGTGTTAATAATCAATAGGTTGCTAATCATATTTAATGCTAGGTAATCACATCTATTGAATTGGATCTTCGACTGCCAAGGTAACATTGTTGGATATCTCATTGTTTATCTGATAACTGGGGTTAGACTTGTGTGTACCCCAATGTTTGAAGCTTGATGGTATACCGCCAATATGTCGGCTGGTATACTGTTGGGGGACTGAGCCGTTTGGGCTAAAATATTTACCAGAATGATAACTGTCACTTGATCAAAACACTGGTATTCCAGTGGATATTTGTCATTATAATTAATTGTATCGGTAGATGTAGTGTTAGATTCTATTAAGAGAAGAATCAGTGTAATAACATGTTTCATGTTTGGATTGGTCTACCGGTCAATACATCATTTACACCAAAGTAGAAAGTTAAAAATAACAAAAAATATATAAATTAATTCATTTATAAGTAAGGCTACCATTGAAAATCCTCCCAGTTTAGCAAAGTATATGTTTCCAACTTTCCATGTGGTATCCCTTGTTTGTTCATCCTGTATTTTTGATGAGACCAGAATGTTCAAATTGTTCCCCTCTTAAAGCCTTGTAACCTCTTCCCTATAGATTAATTGAAATCCAAAATTACTAAGACCGGCTAATCGAACTTGCTCCCTCAAGCCGAACTTGGGATCAAGCTATATTGACTAAGCCAATCTTTTTTATTTCTAATAAACATCTTGATCTTAATCATTTATAATTATCACTTTCTAAAAAAATTATATGCAGATAATTTAGATATTAAACGTCTCTAATATTTGGTAATTTGTAATTATCTATTTTTACTAGTTTAGTGATTGTTTGATCATAAATATATTACTATATTATGAGTTTTACTTCTGACCAATTAAACTTAGCCATTTATTCTTTAAGTTAAACATCATTTATGTTCTGCAATTCCCTTGGTTATGATCAGCACCATTAATGATGTCATTTCATTGAATTGTTCTCTTTGGCATCAAAATTAGAAGGTGAAAATGACTTAAATGATTGCTGTGAGAATAAATGAACTAAAAGCATTGGATACACACAATTGCATGAAGTCTACGTGGGCCATGATAAACTTTACTCTTTTTCCAAAATTTAAAAAGTAGCTAATTCTATTTTATACTAATTTTAACTAAACTCAAAATTACTTAGGATTAGATGATTTGATGGACATACAGAATTTAATAATAGACACTTATCCACGCTGGAAATAATTGTGAACTGATATTATACATGAACTTTGGACCCTTGGACACGATCATTGCACATGTGAAACTATGGACTAAATATTACACATGGAGAATTGTGGAATAATATGGCTATGAAACCATGGACTCGTAGACTCTTGGAATGATGTTTTTCTTGAAACATTACAAAACCTGAAGTGCATTGGAGTTGTGGACTTGAAAATTCATGTCAGTTGTTATTTTTTAGAATAATAAATTTAACAGTTCATCTTGTATTTAAGTTCTCTTAATTTTTAGTTGTGTATTTTAATGGTCGATGGTTTGCAAAAATAAGGTATGCTCTCGGTTAGTCCCTATTCCTGATCTTGTGATCATATGTCATTTGTAAAATTTTTGTTTACTTCTATGAATTTACAATTGAAAAGGTATCTGTTTCACTTCGGCTGTGTTTGGTTTTGTGAATTGAAAATTCGTTTGTAAATTTTTGTCCTAAATTTAATTAAGTACAAAGGAAAGAGTATGCTTTACACGTGCAACATTAGTTTATGCTTCTATATGTGATATGTTATTTTATGCATCTATAAATTCATGTGTTACATTGTTCTACAATTTTATATGTACAATAGTGGTCTATAATTTTGCATGTGGAAAATTAGTCAAGTCTTAGGCCAATCAAAGGGGGCGGCGACACAAGTCAAACAAAAGAACCCTAAAGGCAGTTTTGTAATTTTGGGTGTGGCTCAAAACTCTAGGGAGTGGCAATTCTGTAATTTTGAGGCGACGGCTCATTAAGGAGGATTTTATTATATATAGGGAGAAGTGTTATGAGGGTATTTTAGAAAACTTGTGAGAGTTTAGCTGTTATTATTTAGATTAATTAGCCCTATGTTATTGAGAAAGTGGCCTTTCTCTCGAATTGAGGCCAAGTTTTACTTCCACTTATTATCAATAAAAATCTTGTCGTTTTGCCATAATTTCTTATATAGTTCTATCAAATTGGTATCAGAGTAGTCGATTCTGAAAATTAATGTCGATGACGAAAAAGGTGGATGCTTTAGATGAAAATTTAGAGACCGAAATGAAGGTCATCAAAAAATGATCCAGAAACGGTTTTCATCTCAAATCCATGATGAAGCAACTATTGGAGATGAATAAATGCCATCCACCTGTGGTGGGTTCTATCGAGACAGATCTGAACGGTGGTGGCATATGAGAGGGTGGCTCGGAAACTAAAAACACCAACATCAAAGGAAAGGTAATCATAGTTGAGGAAGAAAGCAACCCCCACGACTGGTTTGAGAAGGCGGTGCAAGGCGGCGCGTGTGGGTTGAAAACACACCCTCCCATCTGTGGGGGGTACGACTGAAGGATGCGGCAGGGCCGCGGGGACCTGCAAGAGTACCTAGGTGGAGGCGGCCGCTGGGAACGCGGATGGGGGCCCGACGGCCCCTGTAGAGCAGGCGGGGGCTCATTGGGGCCATACAGTTCACCCAGGGGCGACGGCCCATGGGTCACCAGCAAGGGGCCCGATGGCATTGGGGATCAGGCGGGGACCCGCCAGGACCCGACGACTCACCCAGGGCGATGAAGGCCCCTGGGGAGCAGGTAGGGGCTCGTTGGATCACCCAGGGGAGGCGGCCCCTGGGACAATAATGATGGGCTCAACAGCCCCCGGGGCATAGACGGGGGGCCTTGGGGTCCAACGGATCAACCAGTGGGCAGCGGCACCTGGTGAAGCGAAGGGGGGTCCGTGGGGCCCAGTGACAACCCCTAGAGGGTGACGTCCCCTTGGAGGGCATTGGCAAAGACGACGGAGGACTAGAGTGGCTTGACGACAGTAGGAGAGACCCACGAGGATTCGACGGGACCATTGGGGTCTAGCTGGACTTCGACGACGGTGGGGATGGCAGAATCCTCGCTTGGAGGTGGTGGTGACCCTCCCGATCAATGAGGGACACGCAAGGCTGCAGAAGAGGCTAGCCAGGTGATGACTGGGTCAACGAGGCTGACATGGGACGGGTTTGGCGGAGGATGGCGATATATGCATGATGAGGGGCCGGAAGACTCCCCCGACCACTGGGGGCTATGGGGCTACGAAAGACCCTCAATGGGTGGTTGAGCCGAGGAAGGCCGGCCTGGAGGTGGTATCGGCGAAAGAGGATCGGATTTCCTGAAATTTGGTCGGGACCATGACAATTTTTGGACATCCATGTGGTCTCAATAGAAAATTTTCGATGGATGATTTTGGGGGACCCGACAGCTCCTAATGAAATGTGTTTCATCAATTCCACTATTGTTAGACCTAAATGCGAGTTGGGCAAGGATAGTTCGAAACACACTCATGAATACGGAAGCTGAAAATAACAATCTTTGATGGAGATAACGATTATGGATGTGTACCTGAGAAAAAGCTGATGGCGGGGTCCTATACTTGAAGGGAGGGCATTAGCATGATTGCAGTGGAGAGAGAGAGACATCATATGCGTTTCTGGTAAGAGTTTAAGGATTGCTTGTTAGACCGTTTTTGCGATACTTAAGGTGATGATTTACACAAGCAGCTCTTTACAATCAAGCAAGAGTGGAAAGTCAGGGAATACAAGAAAAGATTTGATTTGCTCTTGGGTCGTGTGAGAGAAATAGTGGATGTGGTGCTGGAAAGGAACTTTATGAAGTTGCTCAAGGCGGACATTCGAGCCGATCTATGCATGCTGAGGCCAAGGGGCCTATGAGAGACAATAGAGCTGGGCAGATGATCAAGAACAGGAACTTAGTGAAGATGCGTGTCAAGTGAGCATCGACCGGGCTCAATTCCCACGCCAGTGTCATGATGGAGGAACAGAACACCCAGTCAATGGGGGTTCAGAAGAACAACGAGACATGACCTGACACTAAGTTCAAGTGCCTTACGAGATATAGAATAAGCACACAAATTGATTGTGCTTTCGTTGTGACGAGAAGTTTGGTCTGATGCATCGTTGTTGGGATCACGTCCTTCAGGTTTTGACTGACGGTGATGATGTAGACGAGGGTAAGAGCTGAGGAGGAAGAGGTGGGAGAGGACAAGAACCCTCATTTGAAGTAGGACACGACGTGGGGCCATTCGGCACAGTTCAGTAGCAGTTTTTGGAATTTCACCTTGAGGACTGTTGATAATTGTTGGTATTATGGTGTCTAATTGGGAGGGAAGTAATGTTAGGCTGGTCATAAGGGGGCGACAGCACAAGTCAAACACCAGAATCCTATGGACAGTTTTGTAATTTTGGGTGTTGGCTTATTAGGGAGGATTTTATATAAATAGTGGGAAGGGTTATGAGGGGATTATGCGAAAAATTGTGAGAGTGACATTTCTCTCGAATTGAGACGAAATCATGTAGTTCCACTTATTATCAATAAAAATCTTGTCTTTTTACCCTAAATTCTTCCCCAATCCTATCATCAAGTCCAAAATCCATGTTTAATATCATCTCTTTTAGAGTGTCACTGGGGGCTAGATTTCATAAATCCATTATCAAAAGTTATCTAATTCTAAATAATTTTAATTAGTTATAAAATTAATAAAAAATTATTTTTTAAATTTTGTAAATAGACCATCATAATAGTAATAAGGTTTTCAATGCAATTATTTCCCTCACTGGTCTTAGATCATTTCATCTCGTAGCAATCATTTAAGTCCCTAGCACATGTTACTTCTATATTCAATTCTAAAGAAAACAATTAGGTGATATGACATTATCGATCATACTAATCATACTCAATGAAATTGCATGAATGACATAACTGAGGTTTAACATAAAGCATAAGTAACCATGATTACTTAATATAGAAGACGCTACATTAAAAAAAATGATGTAACAATCTTTAAACTACTAATTTTAGATAATTGTACTTAGCCAAACTTGTAAAGAAACTTAATATCTAAATTTGTTGAAGTTGTGGCTCAAGTTCAGTTCACAAGTACTCGCATTTAGAAGAGCAAAGAAGAAAAAAGACTAGTGGTGGGAATTTAGTCACACGTTGGAAAGTAAAAGTGGCGGTTTATGGTTAAACATACCTAATCTAAAACTAGAATAGTGGTTTCCCCCTTTTCACTTTTTAACCAAAGAAGGGAGATACGCAGAGGGGAAGTTGGTACTCACAATTTGCTAAAGCTTAAAGGAGGTTTTTGTTTCAATGGAGAACCTTCCTACCTACCAATATCTAATCAGAGGCATAAGTGATGTCAACTGTCTACCAGTTCAGATGTCTAACAGATGTCGATATCAAGCTAATTTATGCATGCCAATGTAATACAGCATAATGACAAATACTGGCCGGTACACTGCAGTATATTGTCTATAGTGACTGATATCATTGTCGGAAATATTTTGCCCCAAATCGGTATAGTCCCTCATCAGTACTAGTTTACCGATTGGTACAAGGGCGTATAAGGAGAGCTTTAGATATTGCATTGATGCTAAGTATTGCTATTTATGTTATTCATGCTCAAGCTGATCAATCTGCAGACTGCAAAGCGAGTTTTTTTTTCGCACCACACTGATCTAAGTGACAACGGAATCTTGACAAACATCTCCAATCTACAACTGGAACCTTGCATTATTGTCAAGTTCTATGGTCACCAAAACAAAAAAATGTATGACTAATTGATTATGAAAAATATCACTAACCTAGTCTGGATACGGATTGTTGGATTCGGTGTACTTCCATTTATATAATATTTGGTTGGCATTATGCGTTTCCATTTCACTACACATAGAACCGGTAGCATGTGGGTTTGTGTTTGCATAATTGTCGGCTGCATGTTATGATTTTGTTGCCTTAAGAAATGAACCATTGGATACCAGATCTGATGATTCCACGGAATCCATTGTTCCATAGTTTGCTTCTACCGCAGGGTCCAAGATCATGAAAAGGGCAATTTTTAGATTTAGGATAAAATTTAAAAATAATCTCCATTTTCGACCAACAAAAAAATAATTTCAAAAATCGACCAAGTGCGGACACGTCAGCGGCGGAATGCCGCAGGCGGTTATTATTCGATCTGGCCGCACTTGGCAAGTGCGGTTTTTCTGGCCGCGCTTGTCAAGTACGGCCAGGATGGGTGATCGTGGCAGTGTACGGGCCGCACTTGCCAAGTGCGGCCTGTCTGACTCTATAAGGCACAGCTCAGCCGAGAGCTGGCCATTCTAACAAACAAGTGAAAATAGTGAGGGATATGGCATCTTTGCGAAATCTAAATGGAGCAAAGAGAGAGTCGCAAACGTGTTAGGCCAACGATGCTGACCTTTGCAGAAGCAAATGCTCTACATGCTTCGCGTGAAGAGGACCCCGAAGCTTCAACTCGTCAACCCTTATCGCCGCAACGTACGGAGAGCCCAGAAGGTGATAATCGAACTCTTTCGAATATCGACAACACACTTTACTGGATGCGAAAAGCAATTAATCGCATTGAAGGGTGGGCGATTGAGAACCAAAATGATATTCGGAAAATCGAGAATCTTGTTATAGCTATGGGGGACGAACAAGCTAAAATGAGTGAGGCTCTTCGACGGATCGAGGGGAAATTGGATTTAGTTGTTTGGGACCTCGAGACATTGCCCCGCATGATGCTGCAGGACCAAGTGGGTCACGATCACCGCCGCCGCCACCGATATAGGTTGCTGATGTTTAGGAATGACAATAGTAAATGTATTTTTGTATTTTGTTGGAGAGTTTAGTGGGAGATTGGATGGATGTAAAGAATATGTAAGAGCGATGTGTCTGGTTTCCTGTTTGTATCATCGAGATAATATATATATATATATATATATATATATATATATATATATATATATATATATATATATCGAACTTTGTTATCAGTTGAATTGTGTGATGTAGTTGAATTTTGTGATGTAGTGAAATTGTGTTGATGTATATGAAACATAAGAAAGAAAACCTGGGTGTGAGGGAAGGGAGGTTGGGTCTGAAGTGGCCGCACTTGCCAAGTGCGGCCATTTGAGATACTGGCCGCACTTGGCAAGTGCGGCCAATTTGGTGCTCATTTCACAAGACCCGGAACACCTACTGGCCGCACTTGGCAAGTGCGGCCAGTTTGCTCCTTATTACCCTCAACGCACCACTCATTTTTATTTTCTCCCAACTTATCATCCGACAGAGCTGCCACTCGACAGATCCGGAGAAAGATCTCTACATATTGGCCTCCAATTTGTAAGACGACGTCGCAATAGGTAAGCCTATCAGTCCCTTGTGATTATTCGCGTGCGTACTGCGTTAATTTGACAGAATATAATTTGGGTTAGGGCTAGGTTGAGATTTCATAGAATCAACTAATTTTTGCAGGGTGATAACAATGGCAAGTGGTCATATTTGCATCTTATGCTATTATGAAGGAAATTTGAGGGATTAGTGACAATCACGAACCTACATATGTCGGAGGAAAAGTTAAGTCTATTATACTGAGGAGCCCGTCAACGTATACCGATCTAGTAGATCGGATATACAAGGCCACGAAGATCAGTCGCCATGAGTATGATTTGAAGTTGGTGTGCAACTGGCCGGTAATGGAGGGTAGGACCACAGCTGTGATGATCACGGATGACAGCGATATGGAGGGGCTATTTAGCTTGGGGTCAACTCAACGTTCAGTTGAAATTTATGTCGAGATTGATGCAATTAGCACCACACGATTGACGCAAGAACAAGGAATATTCGGACAAATGCTTGATTTGGAGAACAACTCCGCGGGATTCATGTCTACTTCGCCAACCCAAGAGTATCCGCAGCAAGAGAGACAGACGGAAAAAGGTTGTTCGTACTACTCACAAGAGGAGGTGAATATGGATGCGTAAGTATCAATATCGGTTAAGTAATGTGAACTTATGCATGATATTTTCACAATATAAATGTGATTTTTTAAACATTGCATGTGGTACTATGTTTGTAACTGGTGGAATGTTGCGGGGCAGGGCAATCAAATTCCTGAGTATGGAGTGCATGGAACATACTCCACGTACATGCAAGGTCCATGTGTACCGGAGTCGATGCCAACTCAGTCGAATGCGATGCCTGAAGATATGGCGGGAAATGTGGATGTAGATAGTGAAGGCACTGATAATGACGACCATGATGGTCCAGGAGATGATAGCATGCATTATGCTACAGATTTAAACAAGGATGATAACACATGGATACAACAATCAGTTGCTGCGAACACAAATGTGGCTTTTGAAGAGCCATTGCCAGATGAAGTGGCAAAGGATTAATGGGTAACGGCATCAGCTATGAGAAATACTCTAGAAGGGTGTATGGAAGAGGAAAGAATTTATAGCGATACCGGAGTGTTTAAAGTCGGTGATCTGTTTGAAACAAAGGTGGTAATTAAGACAATAACGGAGTGGAGCATCAAGCACAATGTGACATTCAAACCAATCAAGTCAAACAAGACATGATATTCTGTGATATGTGGCCTTAATTCTGAGGTGAATCCGCATAGCCAAGATGAGGCGAGCCGGAATTGTCCATGGCGCATTCATGCAACAGTGGGAAAAAGAACCAATGGGAGGTTCAAGCTATCAAAAGTTGGTTTAGATCATACATGCAATAATCCCACCTTGAATACAGATCACAATAAAGCCACATCACGTTTCATTAGTAACTTGATTATGCCAATGGTGAAGACAAAGCTTGACATGACACCGGCAGAAATCCACGATGTTGTTCACACCATTTTAAAAATTAGAATTTCATATCTAAAAGCATGGAGGGCTAGATGTAATGCATTATCAAGGATATTTGGTGATTGGGAGGAGTCCTATAAGAGGTTGCCACAGTATTTAGAAGCAATTTCAGAAAGCAACCCTGGAACAGTTTATAAGATCACGTATGACACTCTCGGGCCAGGAGCTGCAGAGTTTACCGGTGTGTTCTGGGCATTTGGACCTTCAATTGAAGGTTTCAAGCATTGTAGGCCTATATTGAACATTGATGGAACACATCTTTATGAGAAATATGCAGGTTGTTTGCTTGTAGCCACTGGAGTGGATGCAAACGGTGGGCTATTTCCTTTAGCTTTTGCTGTTGTGGCGGCTGAGACCCAAGATAATTGGAAGTGGTTTTTCAGCTATATATTTCACTATATACCCAACGCTCATCGACACCGAACAATTACATTCATTTCTGATAGATTCAAAGGAATTCCTAGAGCATTGAGGGAGGGATGGCCGGCAAAGAGGCATCACAGGTATTGCCTACGACATATCATCGCAAACTTCAAAAAGAGTGGGCACCGAACAGTAACATTGGAAAGGAACTACTGGGGTGCGGGTAATGCATCAGACTTGCTTACATATAATAAGCACCGTGCTAGTATTAGAGCAGAGTCCATTGCAGCAGATGATTGGATTTCTAAAGACTTGGAAGGTGAAACCAGAAGGTGGGCTATGCATGAAGATGGTGGGAAACGTTATTGTGTCATGACAACCAATTGTTCGGAGAGCTTCAATGGTGTTCTCAAAGGAGCAAGAGCGTTACCGATACAAGCGTTAATTGCAAGAACTTTTTACAGGTTAATTAAATATTTCTACCATCGTCGGATTGATGGACATGGGTGGACTACAAATTTCACTCCTAACACAGAGGAGATGGTGAAACGAGTGGAAAAAGCACGGACTTGCTACATCACACGATTTTGGTGATTATGAATGGGAGGTTTTGGATAATAAGGGACAAGCGTACGCCGTGAAGATACAGGAAGAAAGTTGCAGCTGTAATTGTAAATTCCTATGCTTCAGCACATGCCATGTGTCCATGTCATCGCCGCAACGTCCAGGCAAGAATATGGTGCAAACATATCATGGTGGTTGTTTTGTTCTACATGGTATAGTGCGAACAAATATCGCCTTGCATATACCCCTGAATTTCATCATATACCTGATGAACGGTATTGGAAGGTTTGGGATGGTCCAATTATAAATCCCCCACGAAAAGAAGACCGCCTGGTAGGCCACGTTCGACAAGGATTCGTGTGGAAATGGATGTTCCTCGTGAGGGTAGCGGGCACAATAGATGTAGCAACTGGCATCAGGTCGGGCATTACAAATCGCGTTGCCAAAATCCTCCCCACACTCAAGCGTAAGTAGAGTATACAATTGGGTTATTTCATATAGCTGTCATATAAATTGTATATTAATTTATGCCATTCCAACATTGTAGGTCTTCATCACATGGAAGAGGCGGTTCACGTGTTTGATGTATATACGTGGACTCAAGTTGGAATGTTGATGGACATTGGAAAATCTACTGTGATTTAAATTTATATCATGTAATTTAAAGTTAAGTTGGAATGTATAGGATATATGTCATTTGTGTTGAAATATTTTGTGTACGTATCGTGCGTATTGATATATAAGTGATGTCCCAAAATTCGGTGTTGAAAATGTTGTGATATATGAGAAATCGGTGTTTTGTATATGCATCGGGTGTTTATGTATAGGAATTCCTATTGAATTGGGTGTTTTTTCTGTATCAGTTCTCAGCAGCAGCTGAGAACTGAGCAGCAGCTGCTCAGTTCTCAGCTGCTGCTGAGAATTGAGCAGCAGAATTGGGGTTCTGTCTGTCTGTGGGCACTGAAATGGCCACATTTGGCAAGTGCGGCCAATTCAGTGCCCCCAGCTCCTGTCTTCAGCTGCAGTGGGGGTGCACTAAATGGCCGCACTTGCCAAGTGCAGCCATTTCAGTGCAGCACCAGACAGACAGAGAGCCAGGCTCTGTCTCAGGGTGCTGCACTGAAATGGCCGCACTTGGCAAGTGCGGCCATTTCAGTGCACCCCCATACAGACAGAACCAATTCTGCTGCTCAGTTCTCAGCTGCTGCTGAGAATTGAGCAGCAGAATATCGATACATATGCAAAACCGATAAATATACATATATACCGATACATATACCGATACCAATACCGATACATATACTGATACATAAAAAACACCCAATACGCACATCATCATATACATAAACACCCGATACATGTACAAAACCACCGATTTCTCATATATCACAACATTTTCAGCACAAATGACATATATTTCAAATCTTGCAAGTTTTACATATCGCTCCACATGTGTGATATATGATCGAGATATATGAGTGAGATAAGTGTGGTAGGTGTCAAATGTCACCTCTCATCATCTTCTTCATTTTTCAATGGCTTTCTGAACGAAGCGGTCATCCAAGGCTATCAAGAGAACTAAAGCTACCCAACCGGCCCCTAATGCTGTAAAGAAGCACGTAGCGGTTATCAACATGTATCACCCAAGCCGACACTTATGTGTCGGCTTGGGTGATACATGTTGATAACCGCTACGTGCTTCTTTACAGCATTAGGGGCCGGTTGGGTAGCTTTAGTTCTCTTGATAGCCTTGGATGACCGCTTCGTTCAGAAAGCCATTGAAAAATGAAGAAGATGATGAGAGGTGACATTTGACACCTATCACACTTATCTCACTCATATATCTCACATGTCCATAGCACACATGACACAAATTACATGAGATAAACATTAAGTTCCAAAAAATGTCACACACAATGTCATCCAACAAATTACCGAAAAATAAATTATGTTCCAAAAGTCATTTCAACATCAAAAAAAACTACGGCCGCCAAAATCGTTGGAGTGCAGATTCACACGACGGGTCCGGCTGTATGTCCGCAATTGTGCTTGTTTTGTAGCGGTGTCCCCCTCCATTTGTGGTTGTGTATACTGAGGCTGCGAGGTCCCAGCTTCATCCACTGTCTGTTGATGCTGCTCCTGCTGATCCGGCTCCCGCTCCTGTTGCTCCTGCTCTTGTTGCTGCTGCTGCTCCTGCTCATGCTGCTGCGAAGTTTCAGCGACATCCCTCCTGTAAAGTCGCCGAAGATAGCTCGTGTCTGTTCCTTCAGGACGATGCCGTGTCTGCCCCATCACATCATCGATCATTTGCTGGATTGCTATCAAGTGAGTGTTATACGGGTCCTCCTGTAAACCAATGACCGAAGGATTGTAGATGTTAAGCAGCTTATCACCCTGTAAAACAAATTATATGCTTAGTATATATGAATCAAATAAATTTGTAATCTTAAGAAGTGTATACTACTATTATTTACCATTTTACGCTCGAGTGGCCCATGTGACATGTACGAGAACGGGGGCTCCTGCCTAGTATATATCCATCGTCTTGTGATCCCCCAATACCATTGCATATAATCATTTATCGACACGGCATCCTCCTCCTCCACAACATTGGCAAATCTGTTATCCCATGCCGCTCGAGGCTCCACGATGGCAGCAGCCCATTGTTGAGGGTCATACCTGACTTCCCCGGCATTACTGGGACCGCTACTGGGATGTGATGTGCTAACCCAAATTGCCGCATAACACGGTCCGGTACATGCATTTCAATCTCCTCCCAGCAAAATACTGGTACGCGTGCACGCCATATCGCAGGAAAGGCTAAACATGAAGGATGAAGATGCTCCAACCGCGCAGCATATGGCTCCCAGATAACCTAATAGGCATGAATAAAAGAAATACATAATTAGACGACGTGCTATTTACATATATATCATTAATTCAAAATTTACAAATTCAAACCTGTGTGCTCTCTAACGAGTCAAGCTCGTTTCTATACAATTCGAGGTTCCCTTGAGGATTTTCACGAAATGATCTCGGCACATTACACCTACAGCCTAAGGGGCCGTTGCCGTCCAATACATTTTGTCTGTATGTAGGCCGACCTATATGTAATCTCTCCCAGGACCATACCTGTAAATATGAATTTGTCAGTTATTTATAAAACATATTTATACACTTCTCACTATTGCAGAATTAATAGTGTTATACCTGCAACAAGGTGCCGCATACATATATAGCCGATGTTTGCATCATTGCCACCTTGCTTAGCTCAGAATACATATGTGTCAGCACTGCACTTCCCCACGCATACCCTCCAATTTCATCAAAATGTTCCAGCTTCTACAACCACCGTAGATGGACCGATCCTTTGCTTGGATCCGGAACCAATAAGGTTCCAATCATATGCAGCAAGTACGCCCGTGCACATTGCTGAATCTCCTCATCTGTTGCTTCATCAGGCAACTCCATATATGTTTCATGCAACCAAGCAAGCTTCACCTTTGCTCCTTGGTTTTCCATGGATGCCTGGCCCAGAAGACGCTCCATCAAATCGGTCTATGTACTATGACGTCGGCCAATTTGATAAATGGGGGTCCCAGATATAGGTAGGCCGGTGATGACAGCAACATCTTGCAGAGTGATCGTCATCTCCCCCTGTCTCATATGAAATGTGTTCGTATCGGGCCGCCATCTATCAACCAATGCTGTTAATAGTGCATGGTCCAATCGTATCCACTTCAACTTCGCACATACATGTAACCCAGACATTATGATATACAACTCCACACGCTCATCTATTTGCCATTCTAAATGTCTGCGTACGTGATCAACAATTCCTATCACAGCCTCCTGTAAACAATACCACTTTAATTAATTTTCTGCATTGGCATCCTAATTAAATTTTCAGAATTTTCCACCTCAAATATTCATACATGTCCATACAGGATCTGTGCAGACCGATGGTGCTCCCGATCATACAAGACCTCGTCAGTTATTGGTCCCGCCTCTTCCATGCTAGTATGTCAAACATATCCAAAATTTCAAATAAGTTATGGGTATCCCAAAATAATGCATCTAATAGGAAACATTGCATGTACTTAATAAAATCGAAAAAATTGATCATATAGTTAAGAAAAAATCTACTCGGGGGTAAGACTAATTAAGTTCATGCATCCTATGTATGGAAAATATTCACCCCCTCCCCGAAAGGCATATGATAGAGTAAGAATACATACATCTTTTGTTTGTGGCTCAGTTCATCAACGTGATATATCAACGTACCTGTTTGTGGATCTCGGTATCTGATCAACGAAAATGGAGTAGCAGCCGCCGTCGGATCAACGCAAATGGGGAGGGAAGCCTCCTCCGACGTCGCGCCCTAGCCCAGGGTTTTTTTCTTTCCGCAGTTATGAATGAATGACTTGCGTTGCTGGTGGGGAAATAGGGCAAACTGACCGTACTTGGCAAGTGCGGCCAATTTTAGAGGCCCGTGACTTCACTTTAAGTCACGGGCTCTTACTGTCGTTGCTCATACTGGCCGCACTTGGGAAGTGCGGCCAAAGAAAACGCACTTCCCAAGTGCGTCCAGGTCAAAAAATAACGGCCACCGCCAAAAGCCCGCTGACGTGGCCGCACTTGGTCGATTTTTGAAATTATTTTTTTTTTGTCGAAAATGGAGATTATTTTTAAAATTTATCCTTAAACTAAAAATTGCCCTCATGAAAAATATCCAGTTCTTTGCAACCTGACTCTCATGCACTGCCATCATTTGTTTAAGAGCTTGCATATAGACATCGGAAGCAATTACTTGAAATTGAATTTGGAGTCGTATGGAAACGTATTTAGTGGGCTTTGAAAGTGGCAGATCTCTGTATATAGCTTAGAGGTCTTCAAATTTGTCCCGAGTCATTAGGGTTACGAACTTACAGTACACATCATGTGGTCTAAAACAATGTTTTTCTCTTACCATGCTTATTTTTTGTTTTACCATCTCTTGTGCAGATCTACTTTGTATTTTGCCTACTTTTATAACACACTACAAGAGAACTGGCTTAAAGATAACTCTAGCTTGATACTGTTTGATAGGTCCAAAGGCAGCTGCAACTTCGGATAGAAGCCCAAGGCAAGTATCTCAAGAAGATCATTGAAGAGCAGCAGAGGCTCAGCGGTGTGCTCTCTGAAACTCCAGGCCTGACCGGTGCTCTTGCCACCGGTGTTAGCCCCTCAACCCCTGCCCCAACCTCCGAATTGCCCCACCAGGACAAGCCTGCTGCCGCTACCGGTGTTGACCGTGGAGCTGCTGGAGGGGGTTTCAATGGTCTATCTCGCGATGAGTCCTTAACCTCTCATCATGAGCCACTGACCCCGGACTCTAGCACTCGCATTGGCTCGCCATCAGATAGCCCGATGCACGAGCGACCTATAAAGAGGCAGCAAAGCAGCAGCAATGGCAGTGGTGGATCAGGGTATGTGAAGCGGGATCTCGTGCTGGCCCATCACATACTAGAGTCGAGCTCAGGCTCGGACTACCATGATTAACCGGTGCGCGAAGTGAGACAAGTGATTGTATGATCGGATTTAGGCGGTCGAGTATGCTTAGACGCAAATTGTTAGGATTGGACTGGGTTATATGCATAACCTGCGGCATCTGAAGCCTTGTACCATTCCAACTAACTGTGCCGATAGTCATTGTTAAGGGGATGGGTCTCCGTTTGTACTCGGGATTTGTGAAATATGAGCCTGCATCTATAGCTTTTAGGAGCTTATGAACAGCGCAAATGTATGTGATATCCGCATAGATTTATGCATGGTTCAGTCGTTGATTGATTACCATCACTGCTGCTGATTTCCATCAATCATGTAGTTGGGCTTGGACATGAAATTGCTTCAATTATAAAATGTCTTTCTCATCACTACTTCAATAGCTTGTTTCAGTAAGGAAAGAGGCGAAAAAAAAAGTGAGTGTTATCGGCCAAACATCAACAAGAACAAAAGCTTATCAAACTTTAAGGATCAAGATAGGCTTGAGAGCTTAATGTAATGGAAAAAGTCATGTAGACTGAACCAACAAACGATACATTTCAAAGTAATGCATCCAGGCATTCATAAGTTTAGCCCAAAAGAAATTACATCCTCCAGACTGCAGAATTAAAAGTGTTAAAACAGTGTATGGCCTTGCTTGGTCTATTTACAAAACATCCCATGATACGAGGGGAATACACTGGCTGAACCTCATATTTTTCAAATCCCAAATTTGCCATTTATATCGAAACACAGGAGGATGCCATCTTGGTTGCTTTGTCATATACTTCCACAGTCCAAACCTGCAGACATTTGCAGAGGTTAAAAACTACCAGCAGGGTCCATGCAACTCAGTCTTCGTCTTCATCGTCGTCTTCGACATCGTCGATTCCCACCCAACGAGTAAAAGCAAAGAGAAACTCCTTGAAGGTCACTGTTCCATTTTTGTCCCAGTCCATCTCTTCTGTTTAAAAAAAGTGAAAAAAAAAACCTGTTAGCAGATGTAATTTAAAGGAGCTGGGCTGCTGTATGCTAATTTAAGGTAAACACATTTCAGACCATTTCCACTTGTGTTAAATTAACAAACCTATGCTGTGTATTATGTGTTCACGGTGAATTACAAATGGTTGATATGGCAATGACAAGAGAGAAACTTGCATCAAACCAGATTGATTAGATTCCCGCATCACTAGAACCTGATAGGAACTAAATGGTTGCTAATAGCTTACTAGAACTGACAAGTGTCGGTAATTATACAACTACAAAGAACTAGCATGACTCAAAAAATAACTTGAGATTCCATTGTTCATGGTAGCGAAACTCTTTCTCATTGATACTTATTTCTAGGGGGAGGCGACAGACATTTGCAATAGCAAAAAACCAAAAGAGCATTTGCAAACCGATGTCAACCAAGGCAAATCAAACAGAATTCTCCAAAACTACAAGGGAAACATGGCTTGTGTGATCAACAACTTTGATGTCCATATGAATATTGGCCCGGTCATCTAGGAGGAAAAAGTAGTTGGCAGCCAGAAGTAATATTCCTTAATTACAAAAGTCTTTGTGGTGCTCCTTGATCCCCCATTCAGCTAGAAGGGGGTGCAGGTATGCTATATAAATGTGTTCATCCATGGATGTGTATACACAGGGAAGAGATACGAGAACTAACCAAATCTACTCATGGCTATGCGTCCCGACGAGCGTTCTCCCGCAGTAGTCTCATTAATAGCATGCACCATCTCGCTCTTGCTAACATATCCATCCCTATTCTTGTCCAAGAAGACAAACGCATTAATCAAAGTCGTAAAAGTGGCTTCAAGTTCTGGGAGCCCCATATGAGATTTCTACATTGGGTCAAGGAGATGAACATTGATGATATCTCTCAGTTTTCTGTGCATGCAGCCTAGAAAATAACAGCAGTAGCCATTGCTACATTAAGAAATAATGAAAATGGAAATAAAATGACAAGATTATTGAAAAAAGTAAAATAATGCTAAAAACACTCACATTTTTTGTACTGGGGAGAGGGGAAAAGAAGGCAAGAATGAACCTTTTAAAGCTAAAATATTCAAAACTAGGTCGGAGCAAGTGAGGAGACAGATGATGATGTGTATGTTTCCCCATCATTTCTTTGTCTTTACATACGAGGGATCAAAGCATGACTGATGAGCCCTGCTCAACCTGTGCAGTTGGGATTTATAGTTTCCCACTAAGCATTTATTCGTTCATATTATGGTCGGCAACTTGTTCTAGACAAGAGATTTCTCAACCTCTCTTTTCATTGGTTCTTCCTCATTTTATCATATAACTTCCGACATAACCACTCTCGCTTCTTACCCTTCATATTAGACTATTGCCTACCATCCATCTCAAAACACTCTTACTCTGGCTGCACTCATTTTCTTGGACTCTTTCTTAAAATTCTTTATGGTCCAATATTTTGAAAACATAAAGCATTGCTACTTTATAGGCACCGTAAGCAATTTTGTGTTCAATTTCATGGGTATTCTATGATCATTTAATACTCCATAAGCACTTCGCTACCACAGCAAAACACAACTTAAGTCAACATAAGGTTTAAGTCCTAATCATGTTTATTAGGGTATAGTGGATAGATAGTTAAGATACCTCTGAACAAAATTCTGAGTATTGTAAAATCATGCAGTTTCTCCTATATAATGCAAACCATTTGGGTATGTTGTACTAATGTTCTGTATAATTAGAACCAACCAATCATATTCCTAGCATTCAAGTCTCATAATGTGTTTTCTAAAGGATATTTAAAATTCAATAAAGTATCTCAAGGATTGTGCAACAATTTTTTAAGATTCTAAGATTTGAGACATCCT